>OY740786.1:27778523-30178523 GCA_963514005.1 Raja brachyura | reverse complement strand
TGTCTATTGAGAGAAATCAATATTCATACCACTGGGCTGTAAGCTGCCAAAGCAAAATATGAGATGCTGATATTCCAATTTGCAATTAGTCTCACTCTAACAGTGGACTGTTGTGACTAGGGGGAGGGGGGGAGCAACAGAAACAGAGTCCCCCTAGTCCTTACCTTCTACCTCATCACCCATTGCATACAACACATAATCCTCTGAAATTTCCGCCAACTCCATCGGGATTCCGCCACCTCCATCAACATGAGAATTAAGAGACAGAAGTTTAGGGGTAACATGAGGGGAACTTCTTTACTCAGAGAATGGTGGCTGTGTGGAATGCTCTTCCTGAAGAAGTGGTGGAGGAAGGATCGATATTAACATTTAAAAGTAAAGTGGATAGGTATATGGACGGGAATGGAATGGAGGGGTATGGTCTAAGTGCAGGTAGATGGGACTAGGGGAAAATTAATGGTTGGCACGGACTGGAAGGACCGAGAGGCCTGTTTCCATGCTGTAATTATTATTATTATTCCACCACTAGCCACATTTTCCCATCTCCACCACTTTCCGCCTTCCACAGAGACTATTCCCTCTGCAACACGCTGGTTAACTCTTCCCTTCCCACCCAAACCACCCCCTCCCCAAACACCTTCCGCTGCAACCTCAGAAGATGCAACACCTGCCGCTATACCACCTCCCTCTGTAAATAGCTCTTTCTAAACTTCCCTCCAGTCTAGTTTCAGTCAAAAATCATTGAGTCAAGCACTTGCGCATCTAAACTTTATTTTGACAAAACACAATTACAGTTCCAATACTATGCCTAACCACCATTATATCTGCCTCATCAAGCCCTCTTAGCCTCGCTCAAGCAGAGACACACTAGAAGGTCATGTAGTCCTAAGCGTTCTCCAAGAAGATTGACACAGGATCTCGTGGGAGTGGTCTTTTATAGGTCCCCGAACCTTGAGGGGCTAACAACATACGATTGTTCTCTTTACAGTCTATATAGCCATATAATAACCATATAACAATTACAGCACGAAAACAGCCCTTCTCGGCCCTTCCAGTCCGTGCCGACCATTTATTTTCCCCTAGTCCCATCTACCTGCACTCAGACCATACCCCTCCATTCCCTTCTCATCCATATACCTATCCACTTAACTTTTAAATGTTAAAATCGATCCTGCCTCCACCACTTCTGCAGGAAGATTATTCCACACAGCCACCACTCTCTGAGTAAAGAAGTTCCCCCTCATGTTACCCCTAAACTTCTGTCACTTAATTCTCATGTCATGCCCTTGTTTGAATCTTCCCTACCCTCAATGGGAAAAGCTTATCCACGTCAATATCCTGTCCAATAACAGATATCGATTAACACTGTATATGATAGATATTTCCCAAACCCAATAATACGGTAACTAATACAATGTATTTGAAAGAAAGTTCTAGAAGGAAGCAAACAAGAATAAACATTTGAACATGTGCTCTGAGATTCAAACAGTTTCTCCAAGGCTCAACAGTTCGACCAATCATTGATTAACAGGATGACTGTCTTGCAACATTACTATTTACAATGCTTTTGCAGCGATCCAATTGAAATGATGCATTTACGGCTTGTTTGCATCTTATGAATTTAGGAGAAACAAGGAGAAAACCTGGACCCCTCACCATCCTGCATATCAGTCTGAGCCTGGATTGGCTGGTGCCATTCAAAGCCTGTAAATTTCAGCTGACAAGGATTAAGCAATTCTGACAAGCATAGGGATTCTCCATTTTATGGTGTCTTTAATTTGGCCAATATTAATACCTCGACTCTGTCCAGAGACCTTTTAGGTTAGCAAAAAGTTTGCTTGCACCTCCTTCAACCTCATCTACTGAAAAATCCTTTTTTCAAGATGTGGACTCTTATACTTCGTCGAGGCCAAACACAGACTGGGCGATCATTTCACGAAACACCTTCGCTCAGCCCGCGTGAACCAACCTGATCTCCTGGTTACTGGACACTTTAATTCTGCTTGTTGCTATGTTTTCATTGTTACTTTTCTGCATATCTTTAATTCATTGTTCTTTATTTCTCCACATCACCGTCTATATCTCTTGTTTCCCTTATCCCTAACCAGTCTGAAGAAGGGTCTTGACCCAAATCGTCACCCATTCCTTCTCTCCAGAGATGGTGCCTGTCCCGTTGAGTTACTCCAGCTGTTTTTGTCTATTTTCGGTTTAAACCAGCATCTGCAGTTCCTTCTTACACATCGTACTGGAACTAAATCCTCTGAACAGGATGGTGCCAGAGATATAAAATAATTCTGCTCACTAGATCAGTCCTTTGATAATTGTGCAAATGTGTTTCCTTAATCATTTTGCATGATTAAAGAAATGCCTAATAATGGCATCAACAATATTCAATGACTGTAAAATACTTTCACTGCATTTGCCCATTTTAAAAAAACTTTCATTTATCAATTAATTTTTGTTCTACGAGAAAGATTTATCTGCGGCACTGTGAGTGATATAATGTTTTGACATTTATTAAGTAGAAACATGCTGCATGGCTTCTGAGGTGTTTTGATCGTACTGTTAAATTGCTGGAGCACAATTGCAAAATCTGATTTAAAATTCATACACATCACAGGAAGGATCATCTGCGGCAGATGGTTAAGAATCATAAATATTTTCTGTTCATACATCAAAGAAGGCATGAGTCCTTTTGCGTGCACTGAAGAAGGGTTAATGTCAAAGGAGATTTGTCTCTATCATGCCACTGCACCGTGTAAATTATGTACACTCTATTAATGGTAGGGAGAAAATAATTCACACAATAATATTTTCCTTCACTCCTTTTTCTCTGCATAAAAGTAGCAGAAAAAAAATAAATCATCCTTAATCTGCAGAACATTGATTTTTGATCTTCTTCCTAAATATAGGCAATAGACAATAGGTGCAGGAGTAGGCCATTTGGCCCTTTGGGCCAGCAACACCATTCAATGTGATCATGGCTGATCATCCACAATCAGTACCCCATTCCTGCCTTCTCCCCATATCCCTTGACTCCGCTATTGTTAAGAGCTCTACCTAACTCCTTCTTGAAAGCATCCAGATTACCGACCTCTACCGCACTCTGAGGCAGAGAATTCCACAGGCTCACAACTGTCTGTGTGAAAAGGTATTTCCTCATCTCTGTTCTAAATGGCTTACCCATTATTCTTAAACTGTGGCCCCTGGTTCTGGACTCCCCCAACATCTGGAACATGTTTTCTGCCACTAGCGTGCCCAAACCATTAATAATCTTCTATGTTTCAATAAGATCCCCTCTCATCCTAAAGTCCAGAGTAGACAGCCCAGCCGCTCCATTCTATCAACATATGACAGTCCCACCATCGCAGGAATTAACCTTGTGAACCTATGCTGCATGACCTCAACAGCAAGAATGTCCTTTCTCAAATTTGGAGACAAAAACTGCACACAATATTCCAGGTGTGGTCTCACTCATGCCCCGTGCAACTGTAGGAGGATCTCTTTTGCACCTATATTCAACTCCTCTTGTTATGAAGACCAACATGCCATTCGCTTTCTTCACTGCCTGCTGTACCTGCATGCTTACTTTCAGTGACTGTTGAACATGGATCCTGAGATCCCGTTGTACTTCTCCTTTTCCCAACTTGATACCATTTAGATAATAATCTACCTTCCTGTTTTTTGTCACCAAAGTGGATAACCTCATATTTTTCCACATTAAAATGCATCTGCCATGCATCTGCCAACTCACCCAACCTGTCCAAGTTATCCTGCAAACTAATAGCATCCTCCTCTCAGTTCTCACTGCCACCTAGCTTTGTGTCATCTGCAAATTTGTTAATGTTACTTTTAATCCCTTCATCTAAATCATTAATATATATTGTAACTAGCTGTGGTCCCAGCACCGAGCCTTATGGTACCCTACCAATTACTGCCTATCATTCTGAAAGGGACCCGTTAATCCCTACACTTTGTTTCCTGTCTGCCAACCAATTTTCTATCCATGACAGCACCCTACCCTCAATACGATATGACAGACATGAACAAATATTGAGGTAAATGCCATGTTCTTCAAAAGTTATTTTCTGTACAAAATCATAAAATGGCGGCGGTGCGGGCACACCGCGACGCCCTGTGTCTCCCTGGAATGAAAAATACAGCGACGATCCTCTTACCTGTTTCAAGGCTGCTCACTCGGAGCAGTCTTGTATCCATCTCGTACAGCCGACAGGAACTTCTGGACTTCGGTTCCTGCGGCTGCAACAACTTTCTGGGCGATCTCCGCCTTCCTTCTCAGCTCATCAGAGCAACGGAGCGCCCGACTGGAGACCGCCAGGTGAGTCGCGGGGTTGGAGACCGCCATCCGACCCTCGAACCTCACCCGACCCGCGGCCCTCACCCGACCCGCGGTCCACACCCGACCCTCGAACCTCACCCGACCCGCGGTCCACACCCGACCCTCGAACTTCACCCGACCCGCGGCCCTCACCCGACCCGCGGTCCACACCCGACCCTCGAACCTCACCTGACCCGCGGCCCTCACCCGACCCTCGAACCTCACCCGACCCGCGGTCCACACCCGACCCTCGAACCTCATCCGACCCGTGGAGCTGGAGAACGCCACCCGACCCGTGGAGCTGGAGACCGCCACCCGACCCGTGGAGCTGGAGAATGCCACTCGACCCGTGGAGCTGGAGACCGCCACCCGACCCGTGGAGCTGGAGACCGCCACCCGACCCGGGGAGCTGGAGAACGCCACCCGACCCGGGGAGCTGGAGAACGCCAGGTAAGCCCCGGGACTGGAGACCATCAGCAGAGCCGCGGGGCTGAAGACCGCCTGCGGAGCCATGGAGACGTAGACGCGGTGCAACGGAGCGGTAGAACACCAGCGCGCACCAAGCCAGCTCGGCCGACCAGAAGCACCAACAGACGGCGACGCGGATGTAAACACCGCCGGGGACGCAGAGGGGGGTTAAAGGCCAGGTTAGAGCTAGCCCCGCACAGGGTAGCGATTCCTAGCCTTTTCCTCGCCAACGTGCGCTCACTGGCAAACAAAATGGACGAACTCCGGCTAAGGATCACCTCCCACAACCAGATCAAGGACTGCAACATCCTGATCCTCACGGAAACTTGGCTGAACACTGACGTTCCTGACAGCGCCATCCAGCTATCGGGGCGTCACTTACTCCGAGCGGACAGGACATCGGACTCCGGCAAGACCAGAGGGGGGGGGTCTGTGCATTTATGTAAATAAAGCATGGTGCACGGACTCCACCATCATCGAGAGTCACTGCTCAGCTAACCTTGAGTTCCTCTTGGTTAGATGCAGACCGTTCTATCTGCCCAGACAGTTCACCTCCACTGTTGTGATTGCAGCCTATATCCTTCCTGATGCTAATGCCAAGCTTGCAATGAAAGAGCTGCATACTGCCATTAGCAATCAACAGACACACAACCCCGAGGCAGCCTTCATTGTTGCGGGTGACTTCAATCACTCTAACCTGAAGACTGTACTCCCCAAATTCCACCAGCATGTCTCCTTCCCCACTAGAGTAGACAAGACACTGGACAAAGTCTACACCAACATGGCTGAAGCTTACAAAGCCATCCCCCTCCCCCACCTTGGTCAGTCTGATCACATCTAATTGTTCCTGCTCCCTAAGTACTCCCCACTCATCAGACGGGTTAAACCAACTGTGAGGACAGTTAAAGTCTGGTCAGAGGAAGCGGACTTCACACTTCAGCAGTGTTTTGGAAACACTGACTGGAAGGCGTTTGCAGCCCAGGCCACCCTTGACTCCCACACGGACATTGACTCCTACACATCCTCTGTTCTGGACTTTATAAACTCCACCATCAATAGTGTCACCTCCCTCAAACAGGTGACCATATTCCCGAATCAGAAGCCATGGATGAACAGCGAGGTCAGGCTACTGCTGAAAGCACGGGATACCGCTTTCAGGTCAGGCGATGCTCGAGCCTACAGTTCAGCCAGGGCTAACCTGAAGAGGGGCATCAAGAAGGCCAAGCACTGCCATAAGCTCAGGATTGAGGAGCACTTCAACAACAACTCCGACCCCCGACGCATGTGGCAAGGCATCCAGGCCATCACGGACTACAGACCCGCCAACACCACCCCCACATCCAGCGACGCCTCCTTCCTTGAGGAGCTCAATCACTTCTATGGCCGCTTCGACAGGGACAATCTAGAGACAGCCATCAAGGCTGTGCTACCTGCCGATCACCAACCCCTCGCACTCACCCCTATATGACGTATACGTGGTACTGAGTAGGACTAATGCACGTAAAGCTGCTGGCCCTGACGGCATCCCCGGGCACGTGCTCAGGGTCTGTGCGGCGCAGCTGGCAGACGTCTGGACTGATATCTTCAACCTGTCACTTTCCCAGGCAGTTGTCCCCACGTGCCTTAAAACCACCTCCATCGTGCCAGTGCCAAAACACTCCACTGCGGCAAGCCTCAACGACTTCTGCCCAGTTGCACTTACCCCCATCATCACCAAGTGCTTCGAGAGGCTGGTCCTGGCACACCTCAAAAGCTGCCTACCCCCCACACTGGATCCCTATCAGTTTGCCTACCGCAAGAACAGGAGTACGGAGGATGCCATCTCAACGGCACTTCACCCCGCCCTCTCCCACCTCGACAACAGAGACACTTACGTAAGAATGCTGTTCATCGATTACAGCTCAGCATTCAACACCATTATACCATCAAAATTGATCGCCAGACTCGGTAATCTGTGCATCGCTCCTTCCCTCTGCAACTGGATAGGCGTTCCACAGGGCTGTGTGCTGAGCCCCCTCCTCTACTCCCTCTTCACCTATGACTGCACACCTGTACATGGTACTAACACCATCATCAAGTATGCAGATGATACAACGGTGATTGGCCTCATCAGCAACAACGATGAGTCGGCCTACAGGGAGGAGGTCCAGCACTTAGCAGCATGGTGCGCTGACAACAACCTGGCCCTTAACTCCAAGAAGACCAAGGAGCTCATTGTAGACTTCAGGAAGTCCAGGGGCGGCACACCCCCATCCACATTAACAGTACGGAGGTGGAACGTGTTTCTAGCTTCAGGTTCCTGGGAGTCAACCTCTCCGACGACCTCTCTTGGACCCACAATACCTCAACTCTGATCAAGAAGGCTCACCAGCGTCTCTCCTTCCTGAGGAGACTGAAGAAGGTCCATCTGTCTCCTCAGATCCTGGTGAACTTCTACCGCTGCACCATCGAGAGCATCCTTACCAACTGCATCACAGTTTGGTATGGCAACTGCTCTGTCTCCGACCGGAAGGCATTGCAGAGGGTGGTGAAAATTGCCCAACGCATCACCGGTTCCTCGCTCCCCTCCATTGAGTCTGTCCAAAGCAAGCGTTGTCTGCGGAGGGCGCTCAGCATCGCCAAGGACCTCTCTCACCCCAACCATGGACTGTTTACCCTCCTACCATCCGGGAGGCGCTACAGGTCTCTCCGTTGCCGAACCAGCAGGTCCAGGAACAGCTTCTTTCCGGCGGCTGTCACGCTACTCAACAACGTACCTCGGTGACTGCCAATCACCCCCCCCCCCTCCCCCCGGACACTTATTATTATTTATTCAAATCATTTGCTGTGTCGCTCTTCCAGGGAGATGCTAAATGCATTTCGTTGTCTCTGTACTGTACACTGACAATGACAATTAAAATTGAATCTGAATCTGAATCTGATCTACAACCTATTGAATTCAATATCATTGTTACCAAACCACATTTAATTCAAAGTCCCTACATCATTTCAGCCACTAATGCAACTGCTGATTAAATTATTTCTGAAAAATCACCTGGCAATTCTCAATCAATTGCACAAATTGCAACTGAATACCTTACGTACTTTCTTTATTAATATCAACAGAAACATAAGTTTCACATGGGTCAGAAGCATTGCTAACTCTGAAAGGTACTTCATTCAACTCATAAAGCCGTGCCTCCAAGGCATATGACTTTCTTCAAAATTTCTGCTCAAACACCACATCCATGTGCAAAAATCCTGTGTTTTATGTGATATTAAATTCAGAATATTGCTTATGTTATTTGAGCATAAGTCCCAACTGTACACAACTGTACCCTTTTAGGCTTACCCAGCATTTCCCTATTCATTCTATTGCCTCTTCCACTTTTTTTGTTGTTGCTGGAATTGGTTGGATCATTAACGACCTGGCTGTCATTATCTATCATTGCTATATCAGCCGAGGTTAACCCACTTCTGAGTCTGTATCTTGCAAAAGCACCAAATAAATAGATAACTAGAATCTAAACTGACAATGTTATTTAATGCCCGAATATTGTGAGAAACTAAGACAGTTTTGAGTTGATTGGTTTATTCCTCTATCAATGAAACCTGATTACATTGCTATAATGGAAAATTAGTTAAGGACAAACATTTTGTTGGAGCTCTCTTCCACTTTATTTATTTTACTGAAATGCTAACAGGTAACTAGAGGGTTCCGTTTCTACAGACATCCATAAGTTTATTTTGGACCTAAGTTCGAAAATACTCAAAAATTAAATGACATGGTAACCATAACTTCATAATATTGTAATGAATGGCATCAAAGTCACTAAAGAATGACAATAAAGTATTCATACATAATTAAAACTCTGATCTTGTTACCTTCCAGTTTGGCGGTCATTCTATTTGCGCAAAAATAGTTTGCGATTGCGCTCCTATTTTTTGCCAGTCCACTCACCGTTCTCCTATTCTCTGAGTCCTCCAAGTTTTGTTCTGATCGGTTGAATGTCGTCAAAGTTAGCTAGGTTTAAAAATCTTAAAAAACGCGCATGCGCAGATCGATCTCTTCTCCTGCCTTCCAGCACCGCGTGGGTTAGTCTTTTCCCGTCACTCCCCGGGACGGTCTGGCCCTTCCTGCACCATCGCATCTTTATTAGAGCTGAGCAAAGCCAGCGGAGGTTTCCAACCGAACTTTCTGAGGGCCCCGAAGCAGCCCCGCCGCAAGCAGCAGCCCAGCAGCCCAGCAGCCCAGCAGCATGGCAATGTCGCCAAACGGAAAGCGGAGATTCTGATCACGGCAGAGGAGAGCAACCAGCGCCCACTGTGAGTCCCAAAAACTAGCAATGTTACAAACTTTTGAGATTTAAAAAATCAAGTCTGCAATTTATCCCATCAGATAAAGCATAAAAAGAAGTTTAATTTGACACCTAATTTACTTTCATATCTTCAGTATTAAGAAAGTTATGGCCGTTTTCATACTCGGAAATTAGCATCTTGTTCCCCATTGCCTTTCAATTGGCTTAACTCAAGCTGTGATCTGGAAAAGTTAAAAGCCCATAACTTTCTTAAAAATTAAGACAACTCAATGAAATTTTCAGTTATTATAGATTGAAGCATTCTGAAACAAATATGAAACAATCTTACTTGGATGACCTGAAATGAAAGCATATAATTAGTTAGTTATCTAATTGTAGCTAATTGCAAAATTCAATGAGTAGATCTAAACATCTATCCATTTCTTAAGAAAAGATAAACTTTTTTTAAATTGCCTAAGTGTCCAAATAACATTCACACAATAATCCACAATATAACATAATTTTTAAATCTCATTTTTATGAATTTCTGGGCCAAATGGAAGGAATTTAGTGTTTAATGCCTGTAAATTAATGGCCATTTAAATCAACTAGTAAGTGGGTTTTAGTGGAATGCGGTGGATTGGAACATTGCAGTTAGCGGTGAAGTCGGGAGGAAAAATACTGTTGCTTCATACATTTTTTGGGACCCCATTTCGCAACATAAAAATATTATTAAAGCCTCCCGAAAAACCAACTTTTAATATAAAAATAAACTATTTACCTTTTTTTCTCCCCTACGCAAAATCCTTCTGTTTGTCGGCGCTCATGGCTTTTGAAGGTGATTTTAAATTACTCTAGTTAATAAATAATTTAGAGTAATTTTAAAATATCTTCATTCATTCGGAGCAATTTTTCTTCCGCAACGAAATCGCCCGACATTCATCGATTTTCCAGGTCTGTTGAAAAACGGCACTTTAAGCCCGCTCCCCTCTGAAAGGCGCCAAAGTCGCGCACACGGGGAGCGGCAGAACTGTAGCGCTGCTCAAGGTAATATTTGCAACATACCCACAAACACACTGCAATTGCAATGCCCCACGGCCCCACCCCTTTCCCCTCCGGTCTCCCTCATGGCTCCTGCCACTTCCCCCGTGATACCCCCTGTAAATAGGCACTTTACAAACTCTAAAAGTGTTCAACACATTTTAATGATAGCACAAGGTATTACATACATCCTCAAATACTGGCTACATTCTTCTAGTGAACCGTATCCAGGAAGGGGAAGGCGTTATGATTGATGTTAACTAGGCGGGGTTAATGGTACTGAGGTAACTATGTTATTGGTTGCATGCAAAACCATCTACATCCTTCCCCTTAGAAAATTTAAAAGAAACAGACCGTTGTCACTACAACAGAATTAAACAGAATCGCCATAACGAACAGGTGGCTTGCTGATCCGGCCCGAGCGCGTACGGATGCCTCCCCCTTCCCCCGGAGGAGCAGAAAAAACAGGGGGACCCGAGACAGCAGGGGAACCAGGGAAGGGCGGTGGGGTTGGAGGAACAGCGGAGGGAGAACCGCGACCGCCAACAGGTGACCCGCGCAGAGGGGAACCGGGCGCTCGATATGGGGACCGAGGCATGCAGGGAACGCTGGCTGGGACAGGAGCCGGCTGCTGGTATGAGAGCGGCGGGGCATAGGGGCCCGGGGCCTGTGGCTTCGGCTCATTAACCGCAAGCAGGTGTTGTCAGCTTCTACGGTAGATGGTTCCCTCATAGTCGACCAGATACGAACGAGGTGAGTCGGCCACCCCAACCACAGTAGCCAGACGGGAGTGACCACTGGCGGTTTGCAATCGAACAACCTGTCCAGGCAACAAAGGATCGAGTGGTCTGCACGACCGATCGTGGGAACGCCGCTGGCTGTCATGTTTCTCTTGAATGCGCCTCTGCACAGAGGCAGGCTCCAGCACCCGAGGTTTCAGCTGGCGCTGGGCAATCGGGATGGTAGATCTGGTTGTTCTGGACATCAGACGCTGAGCAGGGGACCCCATGGCCGGATCTCTGGAAACATTCCTGAGGTTCAGGAGATCCAAATACAAATCAGAGTTAGACAGTCTCGCTTGTTCCATCAGAAGCTTGGCGCTGCGGACGGCCCGTTCAGCAAGGCCGTTGCTCTGTGGGTACTCCGGGCTGCTGGTGAAATGCACAAAATTCCATTTGTCAGCAAAACTTTTGAACTCACGGCTGGTAAACTGCCTGCCATTGTCAGTCTGCAGCCTGACAGGGGACCCAAACGTGGAGAAGTGTTTCCGCAGCTTCCGGATCACCATCTCCGACGTGAGGGATGTCAGCAAATCCACCTCGAACCAGTTTGAGTACGAGTCGACCAGGACAAGGTAGTGGTTACCACGCCACTCGAAGATGTCGGCAGCCAGCGAGGACCAGGCCAAGGCAGGAGCGGGCTGTTGCAGCAGGGGCTGTCGCTGCTGATGTGGAGCAAGACTGTTGCACGTGGAGCAGGCAGAAACACGGTCTCGAATATATTTGGCGATTCCAGGCCAGTAGAATTGGCACTGAGCGTGGGCGAGTGTTGCATCGACCCCGGGGTGTCCGCTGTGGGCTGCGCGGTAGTAAGAATCGAACAGGGAGGACGGGACCACCACTTTATGTCCCTTAACGATAACGCCATTCTGGAGCACCAGTTCGTCACGGACCAGGAAGAAGGGCTGTGTTTCAGGCGGTGCAGCGGAGCGCTTTGTTGGCCACCCTGATTTAATCACAGACGCAAGCCGTTGCAAAACTGGATCGGCAGCGGTGTGCTCGGCCAAAAGCTGCAGCTGCTTGGTGGGAATAAAATTGACGCCCAGTACGAGCAAGTCCTCTGTTTCGTAGGGGTGGCGAGCACAGGAGGCCCGCGGGGCGCGCGATAACGTGTCCGCGATGTGCATCTCGGTGCCTTTCTTGTAGACGATGTCGAAATCAAAGCGCTGGAGCTGCAGCATCATACGCTGCAGCCTGGCAGGGGCAGCATGAATCGGCTTGTTCAGGATTGTCACCAGTGGCTGGTGGTCGGTTTCGACTGTAAATCTGCTGCCAAACAGGAAGTCTCTGAACTTGGAGCAGGCAAACACCACCGCAAGCAGCTCCTTCTCGATCTGAGCGTACCGCTGCTCGGTGTCCGTCATGGTGCGGGAGGCATAGGAGACAGGATGTAACGATCCATCGACAGATTGGAGGCATGCCGCGCCCAGGCCGAACTTAGAAGCGTCACATGTGACGGTGATGGGGCGACTCGCATCAAAAAATCGCAACGTCGGAGTGTTAATCAGCTTCGACTTGAGACAGTCAAACGCCTGCTGGTGCTGTGGGAGCCAGACCCAGGCGATATCCTTTTTTGTCAGCTGCCGCAGGGGAGCACTCAGCTCACTGAGATTTGGTACAAACTTCCCAAGGTAGTTCACCATGCCCAAGAAACGTTGTAGACCTGGCACGTCGGTGGGGGCTGCCATCTCAGAGATGGCCGCTGCCTTCAAAGGGTCGGGTTTTAGTCCGTTAGAAGTGAAAACGTGTCCAACATACGTGACTTCTGAGACACGAAACCGGCACTTCTTTGCGTTCAGCTTCAGGTTGGCCTTTCGCGCCCGATCCAGGATGCGGCGGAGGTTCTGGTCATGTTCGGCAATGTCCTTCCCATAGACTAAGATGTCATCCACGATGATGGCACATGGCAGGCCCGAGAATATCTGCTCCATCGTTCGCTGGAACACCTCACTAGCGGAATTGATGCCGAATGGCATTCGCAGGAATTTGAATCTGCCGAATGGTGTGGCGAAGGTTGTCAGGTCGGAAGATGCTTTGTCCAACGGGATCTGCCAGAACGAGTTCTTAGCGTCTAGGACCGAAAAGACGGTGGCTTGCCCGATCTGAGCCGCCACGTCCTCAACAGACCGCATGGGGTAGTGTGGTCGCCTGATGGCAAGGTTTAAGTCCTTGGGGTTGATACACACACGTATTTCATTCTTGTCTTTCTTTATCGTGGCAACCATGGTGGAGACCCAATCGGTGGGCTCGCTGACCGCTTCTAGCACCCCCTTGTCGACCATGTTGTTAAGCATCGCCTCGACCCTGTCTTTCATGGCGTGGGACACCCTGTGAGGTGCGCGGACCACGGGATGTACATTTGGGTCAATGGAAATATGGTATGTCAGTGGTAACTTTCCCAGGTCATCGTTGAACAGGTCCTGGTATTCTGCAATCGGGTTAAATGACAGTTGCACTTTGTGGACCGTGTGGTCGAAGGACACCAGGCCAAGATCTTGGCACGCACGGTTTCCCAGCAGGGTAACACAGTCAGAGTTCAAAACATAAAAAATCAAGTTTCTCGTGGCCTTCTGTAGCCTGCAAGTTAAAGTGGCCCTCCCCACAGGCCTGAGAATTTCTCCACCATAGGCATGCAGTGTAGCATTGTCAGCGACCAAGGCCTCATTAGTCCTTATCTTGTTGAAAAGATTTATTGACAAAACATTGACCTTTGCCCCAGTATCTAACTTCGCAAGGAAGGTTACATTGTTGACAGTCACAGACACGGAGGGATCAAGACGTTGGCCAGGTGCCTGGAGGAGGGTAAACACATTCGAATCCTCGGGAGAATTAATTGGATCTGCATCATAGGATTCAGCAACATCGGGCTGTGGGTTGGAACAGCTATCAGATTGTTTAAGCATGTTTAGACTGGGTCTGGAAATCTGTACCTGTCTCCCACGAGAACGGAATGAGCGGCAGGCAGAAGCGAAATGATTCAGTTTGTTACAAAAATTACAAGCCTTGCCATAGGCAGGGCACGTCGACCGTCTGTGGTGCATGTAGTTACAGTTAGGGCACCTTTTTGGGGGCACATCAGCAGGACCAGGGTTGGCACGCGGCAGAAAAGCATTGTTTCCCCTCTGAGGCAGGGCTCTACTAAATCCAGCCTGGTGAACAGACTTATTTCCCAAGTCCCGGTGATCATCTGGCAATACAACAACCTCAGACAATCTGCAGGCATGCATGGCTTTTTCTAACGTTAGAACCGGATCCCTAAGAAGCTCACATCGCAGCTTCTGGTCACGCATGCCAGTTACTAAAATGTCTCTAGTGAGCTGGTCTGTCATTTCACCGAAACGGCACCGCTGGGCGAGATAATGCAAATCGGCAATAAAACATTCAGCAGATTCCTCCGGCAGCTGTCTCCTTGTAAAGAACCGTGCCCTCTCTAGAATGCGGTTCGAGGGCAGGTCACAAATCTCCCTGAACTTACGTAGCAGGCAAGCAGGGTCACTGGCAGATTCTGCAGGGGTAACCACCACGTTGTTGTCGTCCAGGACCGCTGGAGCATAGACGAAAGTTCTGGCTCTCTTCATGGCATCAGGTCCGACAAGGTTGAGTAGGAGGGAGGCTTTGAGGGAGTCAGGATCATTGCGGTGAGCGACGTTGACAAAGTGGGTGAAATCAATTTCAAACGTAGCCCAGCGCTCAGAAATATCAGCATCAAAGACAAGCTGCGCGGGCTTTCTGCACGAGGATGCCATGGTCAGAGAGATAAAGCACAAAAGGCACAAATCAAATAAAAGAAATAAAACCCGATGAACAGGTGGCTTGCTGATCCGGCCCGAGCGCGTGGGTTCGAATCCCACTTCTGACACCATGTAAATAGGCACTTTACAAACTCTAAAAGTGTTCAACACATTTTAATGATAGCACAAGGTATTACATACATCCTCAAATACTGGCTACATTCTTCTAGTGAACCGTATCCAGGAAGGGGAAGGCGTTATGATTGATGTTAACTAGGCGGGGTTAATGGTACTGAGGTAACTATGTTATTGGTTGCATGCAAAACCATCTACACCCCCCTCTTCCCATAGCTCTTCCCTCATCTTTTCTCTGAGCCCTCCCCCCCACCTTTTGTCCATACGCCGGCGCAGCTGGTGCTTCCTGCCCGAACCGAGCCCTGGCTCTGAGGACGCCAACGGCTAATGCTCCTCCGGGGCACGCAAGAAGGGAGAGGAGCGGCAACGTCGAGATTCTGGGGAGGGAGAGTGGGGGAGAAGAGGGGATAGAGAGAGAGGAGGGGAGTAGGGATGGGTGAGGATTTATGGAGTGAGGGAGTGACTGGGGCTAGGGGAAAGGACAGTGAGAGAGAGGTGAGGGATGGATTTGGGGAAGGGAGGAGGAGAAGGAAAAGCAGAGGGCAGAGATGAGAAGGGAGAACGGGGTAGGAGGGGGAATAGAGGAAGAGGAGGGGGGACTAGAGGAGGCGGAAGTGGGGGCAGTAGGGAGTGGGGAATGGAGGGAGAGGAGTGCAGTGGGGGAGGTGAGGCGGGTTAGTGGGGGGGATAGGGGATGAGGAGTGGGGGAGGTGGAGGATTGAGGGATAGGAGGAGGGAGGGAGAGAGTGACTGAGGGTAGGGGAAAGGAGAGGGTGAGAGAGGTGAGGGACATATTGGGGGAGGGTAGGAGTAGAGGGAAAAGAAGAGGGAGGGTGGAGGAGGGAGAGAGAGAGTGCTAGGGATGAGGGGAAAAGAGATGCGCCTGTGCAGTTGGGGGTATGGGTGAGTGGTGGAATAGAATTGGGGGACCAAGCCTCCTATGTGACAAGCTTCCCATTTAGACCAGGAATCACTAAAAGCGGACAGAGGGGAAAATAATTCTATTTGTAGGAATGACCAATTGTACTTACATTGGACTTTTGAATTGAATGATATTATGGGACCTTGTTCATATGTACGGATGATCATAGCTTGAGGTTTCGTAATCCAGACACAACCTGGAAAGTCAAATTATTTGTCGTGCCGTCAATTGTTTGCTTTGATCTGCGTCCAACCGATTGGAACACAGAATAGACTAATTGGTCTGTAATTCCCCGTTTTCTCTCTCCCTCCCATTTTTGAAAAGTGGGGTACATTAGCTACCCTCCAATCCTCTGGAACTACTCCAGAATCTAAAGAGTTTTGAAAAAAATATCACTAATACATCCACTATTTCTGGGGCTACTTCCTTAAGTACTCTGGGATGTAGCCTATCTGGCCCTGGGGATTTATCGGCCTTTAATCCATTCAATTTACCTAACACCACTTCCCAGCTAACCTGGATTTCACTCCGTTCCTCCATCTCATTTGACCCCCGTCCCCTGCTGTTTCCGGCATATCATTTATGTCTTCCTTTGTGATTCAAAGTAGTTATTCAATTGGTCTGCCATGTTCTTGTTTCTTACGATCAATTCATCAGTTTCTGACTGCAAGGGACCTACATTTGTTTTAACTAACCTTTTTCTCTTCACATATCTATAAAAACTTTTGCAGTCCGTTTTTTATGTTCCGTGCCAGTTTCTTTCATAATCTATTTTCCCTTTCCTAATTAAGCACCTTGTCCTCCTCTGCTGGATGCTGAATTTCTCCCAGTCCTCTGGTAGGCTGCTTTTTCTGGCTAATTTGTATGCTTCATCTTTAGTTCTGATACTATCCCTGATTTCCCTTGTTATCCACGGATGCACTACCTTCCCTGATTTATTATTTTGCCAAACTGGGATGAACAATTGTTTTAGTTCATCCATGCAGTCTTTAAATGCCTTCCATTGCATATCCACTGTCAACCCTTTAAGAATCACTTGCCAGTCTATCTTGGCCAATTCACGTCTCATACCCTCAAAGTTACCTTTCTTTAAGTTCAGAACCCTTGTTTCTGAATTAATGTCACTCTCCATCCTAATGAAGAACTCAACCATATTATGGTCACTCTTGCCCAAGGGGCCATGCACAACAAGATTGCTAACTAACCCTTCCTCATTACTCAGTACCCAGTCTAGAATAGCCTGCTCTCTCGTTTGTTACCCTACATGTTGGTTTAGAAAACTATCCCGCATACATTCCAAGAAATCCTCTTCCTCAGCACCCCTGCCAATTTGGTTCACCCAATCTATATGTAGATTGAAGTCACCCATTATAACTGTTTTACCCTTGTTGCACGCATTTCTAATTTCATGTTTGATGCCATCCCCAACTCCACTATTACTGTTAGGTGGCCTGCACACAACTCCCACTAGCGTTTTCTGCCCCTTAGTGTTTCGCAGCTCTACCCATATCGATTCCACATCCTCCAAGCTAATGTCCTTCCTTTCTATTGCATTAATCTCATCTCTAACCAGCAACATTACTCCACCTCCTTTTCCTTTCTGTATATCCCTCCTGAATATTGAATAAACCTGGATGTTCAGCTCCCAGCCTTGCTCACCCTGGAGCCATGTCTCCATGATCCCAACTCTATCATATTCGTTAATAACTATCTGTACATTCAACTCATCCACCTTATTACAAAAGTTCCTTGCATTGAGATACAAAGCCTTCAGGCTTGTTTTTACAACACTCTTACCCCTTATACAATTATGTTGAAAAGTGGCCCTTTTTGATTTTTGCCCTGGATTTTTCTGCCTGCCACTTTTTCTTTTCACCTTACTACCTATTGCTTCTACCCTCATCTTACATCCCTCTGTCTCTCTGCTCATGCTCCCATCCCCCTGCCACATTAGTTTAAATCCTCCCTGACAGCACTAGCAAACACTCCCCCAAGGACATTGGTTCCCTTCAATCCCAGGTGCAGACCGTCCTGTTTGTACTGGTCCCACCTCCCCCCGAACTGGTTCCAATGCCCGAGAAATTTGAATCCCTCCCCCTTGCACCATTTTTCAAGCCACGTATTCATCTGCAATATCCTCCTATTTCTACTCTGACTAGCACGTGGCACCGGTAGGAGTCCAGAGATTATTACCTTTGAGGTCCTACTTTTAAGTTTACCTCCTAGCTCCCTAGATTCGCCTTGTTGGACCTCATCCCGTTTTTTACCTATATCGTTGGTGCCAATGTGCACCACGACAGCTGGCTGTTCACCCTCCCCCTCCAGAATGTTCTGCAGCCGTTCAGACATCCCTGACCCTTGCACCAGGGATGCAACATACCATCCTGGAGTCTCGTTTGCGGCCGCAGAAACGCCTATCTATTCCCCTTACTATTGAATCCCCTATTGCAATAGCCCTTCCACACTTCTTTCTCGCCTCCTGTGCTGCAGAGCCACCAATGGTGCCATGAACTTGGCTGCTGCTGCTTTCCCCTGATGAGCCATCTCCCCCAACAGTATCTAAAATGGTATATCTGTTTAGGAGGCAGATGACCGCAAGGGACTCCTGCACCACCTGCCTACTTCTATGCTGGCTAATGGCCACCTGTTCCCTTTCTGGCTGCTTGACCTGCGGTGTGATCAACTCACTGTACGTGCTATTCACGAGCTTCTCAGCATCGTGGATGCTCCAGTATGAATCCAACCGCAGCTCCAATCGTTCATTGCGGTCTGCCAGGAGCTGCAGCTGGACACATTTCCTTCGAATGTAGTCACCAGGGACACCGACAATATCCATGATCTCCCACATGTTGCAGGATGAACAAACCATGGGGCCGATCTCGAATGACATTGCTGGCCCCCAAATTAAATCAAGTTTTTGATTTAAACACAATTTATTCTTTCATAAATATTCCAACCTGCGCCGTTGAGTCTCTGAGTATTTTCTGATTTTATCTCATATGTATAGCATCTGCAACATTTTTCCATTTTTCTTCTGATGCTTAAATCATTGGAGCTTGGTGCAAAGTGAAGTTGAGATGTTTACATATCATTTTCTGGTGAATTCAAGCATGTAGATAGGATTGTGTTTTTCTGAAATGAGAATGATCAGCGACCAGCATCTTAATTAAAGAATGTCAAGCACAAATCTTTGACATGAGACAGGATATGATAGCTTAATGCTAATATTCCAATACTAGTAATTTGGAACCTGCCTTGTTGACTGTGAATTTGAATTTAATTATTTATGTAAAAATCTGGAATGGAAGCTAATATGGTGACTCCTGCAGATTTTTGTAAAATTCACTTTGTTTATTTAATTCTGTGGGGCAAGAATATCTGATATCCTTATCTCGTCTGCTGTATAACTAACTAAACTGTGAGCGATGTTGTCGATATTTAACTGCCCAATGAACTGGCTCAGTCTGTTCCTCGATTTGAGAGCAACCGGGCAAACAACAGATGTTCCATTAACCTTACAAATGTTAGAAAATAATGCACCCATTTCAAACTTGCAGCTGAAAAACAATGTTAATGTCTATTTTCTAACAACAGTAATTATTATAGTGCCATAAGCTGTGATTAGCTATTTTCACCGACTATTTGCAAGCCATATAATACAATGACTTATGGTTAATAATTGTAATGTTAATTGCAGCTTTTTTTTACATTCTAAAATTTGTAATATTACATCTGAAACATCATCTCATTTGAAAATATGTTCCAATATTTAAATTGTTGGAATAATATTTTAACTATGCATTTTGGCAACATCTTTTTCTATTTTTCCAACTGTTTTATTCTTAGAGGAATTTCCCATTCGAATATAGAGGATCGGGATGTTTATATGAAACATTAAAAGAATATATTGAATAAGATGTATTCAGCTTGCTACCTTCTGTTCTGGTCTCCGTGCTGCAGAATAGAACTGATTCCTCTGGCAGGGCTTCAGAAAATAATGTTGATTTTATCAGGACTGGACATTTTATCTGTGAGAATAAGCTTAGGTTTATTTTCCTTGGAATAGAGAAGCCATGGAGAGAGTTAATTCAGGTGAAAATAACATAATGCGGGTCCAGAATAAAGTAAATAGGAAGAGTGCATTTCCCTTAGCTGAAGGGTCAAAAACCAGGGGACGCAAATTAAAGCAATAAACCTTCTGGAGTAACTCGGAGCATCTGTTGGCGGAAGGGAATTAACGATGGAGACTGCATCAGGACTAAAAATGGAGGGGGAAGAATGCCAATATTAAGATTTTGACAGGATCTCTTCTTTATACTGGCTATCTTCCCTCTCCACTCTCAATGCCAGAAATGAGTAGGTTAACCTATGACGAGCATTTGTCGGCGCTGGTCCTGTACTCGCTGGTGTTTAGAAGAATGAGGGGGGACCTCATTGAAAAGTAGAGAATAGTGAAAGGCTTAGATAGAGTGGACGTGGAGAGGATGTTTTCACTAGTGGGAGAGTCCAGGACTCGTGATCATCCCCTCAGAAATAAATGACTTTTTCTCAGGAAGGAGCTGAGGATAAATGTCTTTAGTCAGAGGGTGGTGAATCTGTGAAATTCTTTGCCACAGAAGGCTGTGGAGTCCAAGCCAGTGGATATTTTTAAGACAGAGATAGATAGATTCTTGATTTGTACAGGTGTCAGAGGTTATGGGAGAAATAGATCAGCCAAAATTGAATGGCAGAGTAGACTTGATGGGCCGAATGGCCTAATTCTGCTATTCTTATGATCGAATGTTTTTGCAGGTTTTCTATTAGACAAATTGACAATTTCGTTACCACCACAGATACTGCTCAATCCACTGTATTAATCCAGCAGGTTATTTACTGATTACTGATGAAAAAGAATAATTATAAAAAGTGGAGAGAGAGGAAAATAGTTCTGCCATTGGTAGGAATGAACAATTGCACTTACAACGGACTTTTGAATTAAATTATATTATGGGAGCTTGTTCATATGTAGGGGTATTCATACCTTGGACTTTCGAAACCCAGAGTAATTTACAAACCTGTAAATTCACTTTTATTGTCGTGCCGTCAGTTGTTTGCTTTTATGGTCTCCAGTCTTCAAATGATCTACAAATGCAAGCAGCTTCTGTCTACATCCTCCATCTTAATCCATCATTTACATGTCCTCTCAACCTTCTTCGCTCCAAATTGAACAACTCCAATTTTTTGTGTCAACTACCGGTGCTGAAATGTTTCATGCCTGAAACTATATTAAACCATGCCATCTCTTTTTATTCCTATGGAGACAGAATGACTAATAGCCACAAGTGGGCTTAATCTATTTCCTCTAAGTGTCCTTTTCTAAATTAATATAGGGGTAATGTGGCAGTTTTAATAGAAGTACATTTATGCACTCTAAGATTGTCTAGGATTATGTTGTAAATGCTGATAGCAGAAGGTGACAGGTGACCAAATGGACTCTGGGATGAAAGGCTCAACACGTATCGCTATTCAATCTCATATAATCTCACAGGACACTTGAACAAGATGGCTGTGCAAATCAGATTCCATATTTTCAAAAGATAGGTAAAACAAGAATAACAGAGACAAAATAAATCACAGAATAACACAATTATATAAACACTGCTATGTATTTCAAGTATTTCCTGATTTTACTTCGGAGTCACGTGAGTGACTACGTGAAGAACCCCGTACAGCCGTTCGTGCGTCATTACGTCAGACGTTTTTCGTGCAGGCGACTGTGGAGCAGCTCAGCTCCTCCATGGTAAGTCTAAAAAAGTTGCAGGTAAGTGTTATTTTTTCTTACCTGTTCTAGGTCTCCTGCAGGAACCTCCGGGGTTTTTTGCAGTGGATGTTCGCGATGACCGACGAGGGAACCAGCCTAGGGCTTTGGGGGGGGAAACCCTGGTCCGACCGCGGAAGCGGAGAGCTGGGAAAGTCGGGTTCGCGATCGGAGTCACTGATAACGCGGTCAGTGACTCCACAGGTTGGGTTCCCGGGTAGGGGAAACCCGAGAATAGTGCGGTTTTAGACCGCAGTAGTCCCTAGGGGATGGGGCTTAACGGACCTGAACGGTCTGCCTGGGTTCCCGGTGCAGGGGAAACCCAGGTATATGTGTGGTTCCCAGACCACAGTAGTCCCCAGCGCATGGGGTTAAGACAAACCTAAATGGTTAGGCTGGGTTCCCGGTGCAGGGGAAACCCAGGTATATGTGTGGTTCTCAGACCACAGTAGTCCCCAGGTAATGGGGTTAATTCACATAAATCATTAGCCTGCGTGCCAGGAGGGTACCGTGGGTATATATTTATATATATATATTATATTTATATGGATTCCTGGTGAGGGGAAATTCACCTATGGGGTTCCCAAACTACAACAATCCCCAGGATATGGGGACAACTGACAAAATAGTCAGTACAATTGGGAAAGTTGGGAGATTTCACCTCTGGGAATTAATTTAGAGAGCAGCACTTTTGGGAAGGGCTGCTTCATGGGAATGTCAAGTTATGGCAGTGCCAGCCTATGGGAAAGGCTGTGTCAGCAGTATCTTTGTTTAGGACTGCTAATGGGGATGCCAAGCTATGGTAGGCTAGCCTGATGGAGAGGCTGTGCCAGCAGTGCCTTTGCTCAGGACTGCTCATGGGGATGCCAAGCTATGGCAGGCAAGCCTATTGGAGAGGCTGTGCCAGCAGCACCTTTGATCAGGGCTGCTTATGGGGATACCAAACTATGGCAGGCTAGCCTATTGCAGAGGCGGTGCCAGCAGTACCTTTGCTCAGGACTGCTCTAAGGGAATGCCAAGTTATGGTAGGCTAGCCTATTGGAGAGGTTATGCCAGCAGCACCTTTGCTCAGGGCTGCTTGATGAGAATGCCAAATCTATGGCAAATACTGGGCTATGGGAAAGTCCGGGCCAGCAGCTACTTTGTTCGGGGCTGCTTCATGGGCACCAGGGGTACCTTGTTAGGGCTGCTTTATGGGAATAGCAGTTTAGTAGGGTATTCCCTTTCACAGTGATCATGGGGGATGAGGAGGCATTGTTAGGTTAAGGCAATATAACAGAATGATGACAAAAGTATTCAAAGTAAACTATACACAGTTTTTAAAAGCGCTTGTGCTAAAATCCGCTGTCTAGTCTCAAACTATATTTGAGAAATTGGGCTCCTCTATCCAGTTAGATTAAGTCCTATCAAATAGATTTGTAGGATGTTGGGATTTACTTTTAGGTATTCAATTGGCCATGATGCCGGCCTGGGCAACAGATTGCAGTCAATAAGACTTTGGTAACAGTTGTTGGTATAAAACAGTTATAGTCGTTGGATTAATTGTTAAGTGCATAGATGCAATTCAGGTGTGTAAGTACCTGCAACAGTTATTTTGTTAAATGGTTAATTAGTAAGTGCCATCTAGGTCATTGTTAACACCAGCTGAAATTAATAATGTCACGATGATGGACAAACAGTGTTCATTACTGCTCTAGTAGTTGTTAGGTAAACCTTTTATTCTATTGCAAATTGGTGCTAATGGCCTAAATGGGAAATGGTGTCAGCAGGGCTTTGTAGCAGGCCTGCTTTATGGCTCCCTCATGTAAGAGGTGAGCATGTGGGATTGGTATAGTTTAACGCCGAGTCTGAGGGTATAGCCATAGAGCATGCCCAAGAGATCGGGGCATGTGCCAGAGGTCTAGGCCTGGCAAGAAAGTTACCATCCCAAACACAATATGCAGTGAACACCGCTTTCAGGGGGATATTACAGTTGGCTGCCGAATCTTCTATTCAGGTAAGACTTTTCCATAGGAGTAACCTGGAGGGCGAAGCACAAGCTATTGGAACAAGCAAGGTTTCATAGTTTTGGCAACAATGCATCCCATGTCTTTTTTGGCAGTAGCGGTTCACTGAAGTTGCTGGCAGCATGAAACCTGGCCAGAGGTTCCATGCACTGGACTTGTGCTACTCTACAATTAAGGGACCACTTGCAGTTTGGTAGGTGTATACTTAGTTATACAGTACAAATGATTGAGACATTATCAGCTACTTTGAACGGTAAATGTAAAATGTACAATATTGGTTTTCAAGCAGATTAGAGTGGACAGGTTCAGTATAAGGACCAAGATTGTCTTGCTAGACTGGCTCGGAAATCGGGCCACAGTTGCTATTTAAGGTAGTTACCAAGTAGCTGAAAGATCATCTCGAGTTTGGAGATGGAACAGATTTGCATGACTTGCCCAAAAAGTTCTGTTATTAGTATCAACTATTTATAGACTCTACGGGCATTGTATGGGCTATAGAGTGATTGGACAAATAAGCATATTGTCATGCTCATGTTCAGGTTGATGCATTGTGATGATGGCATATGTTAGTCACGAGGGTGTAATCGGTTAAAGAATCACTGGAATGGTTACATAGTTTTGTTGCCACAGGAGAATCATCAAGTGTGGGTAATGGCAACACAGAGTTGGTGTTGAATTGCACTGTATTATGAAATTCTGGTTCAATGGAACACCTAATATGAATATATGTATATGTGTATACATATGTATGTTGGTTTCATGTTTATTTCACTGGTTGCAAAATATTTGGCATAGCAGTGGTGAAAGATACATTCTCGCCAAAAGGAGCAGGAGGGTCTTTTATGGCTACCTCCATTTTGTCTCATCAATCAAGGTTTCAAATAAAGTCATTAAGAGGCTTTAAGTTCCTATTGTGTGATTATGCAAATTGATTCCCGATTTGTTGCAAATAATTATATAACCTTTTTGGTTATTTTAAACTTGAATTTGCTTGTTCAGCCTGAGGTTTCGGAAATCAGATGTTGCATGATAAACTCAAAGTTATGTTCTGCAGGTCTAACAAACTGCCTAAGGTTTGGGTTGTTACATCTATCCTTCTATGTGTTCAAAGTGTTTGCATAGCACCAAACGGCTGAATTTCTTTTCCAGGAGATGAAAGAGTTTGTTATGCTTATGTTCCATGGAAAATGGTATTGATTGCTAATGTTTCAAGTTCATGCTTAATGATTGTCTGTTACTTATGGAGTTATACGGCCATTAATTGGCTCGATGAGCTTCCTCATTGAATTGGCTGTAGCAAACGAGACTCACTCTGTCGGGTCCACACCGGTTATCAAGGGGTAGGATATCTTCAACATGGGTCCCAGGACCAGTATAATGCCATATGCGATGTTGATATTTGTGAACACTATTTCACCAGGAGGCAGCAACTATATCCTTAAATTTGGCTGGATTAGGTAGTTATCCTTCTGGCTCTGGTTTAGTGCAGCAGGTTCAGTCGCTAAATAATTGTGATGGTACAGGATGATAATGTCTGTAAATTATAATATATAATATGTTATAAAGACTTGAGCAGACCAGAAGGGGGTCAGGTCTCAAAATAGTCACAGGCATACCAGGGGACCTTTGATAAGGTAAGCACACATGTATATAACCATATGTCAAGGTCATCAAGAACCTTGGAGTTCTGGACTAGCAATGTTGTTAGTCACAAAGAATTTGGGAGAACGTATTGTTCATGGCTTTCCAGATGAGGAAAACGGAGTTATGTTATGTACTAATGGATTCTGTTTCCAGATCTCATTCCACCAGGGCTGCTACAACATCAGCAGCAAGGGTATTTATGTTCCGCTGGGTCGCATTGTTGCGGCTGGAGTATGGTCCATCGAATGAATCTCCAAACATCTGTAATGACCCATTGGTGCACCAGGAGTATTGTTAACTCTATTTATGTTCTGGTTATATGTTCCATCTGGGTGAGAGATGGAAATATTATTGTTTCATTTAAACAGCATCAGCATGTTTTACATCTATGTTATGACTGTATGCATTATGAATGTTTTCCCTTCATTTGTCAATGAAGCAGCTGTGGTTGTGTATACTCGTTTCACACGGCATGAAATCACAGAGCTTTGAAGTCTTCACGTAGTCACTCACGTGACTCCGAAGTAAAATAGTAAGATTAAACAAGAACTTACCAGTTTGAAGTTTGATCTTTATTTTATGAGGAGTCGAGTTGAGGGACTACGTGCCCTCCGCTCCCAGCCCTCATAGATTTCATCTGGTAGTTCTAGTCTTTATCTTATATTATACTTCAGTTATTATTTGCTGTGATTTCACACCGTTGCTTTGAAGATTGACGCACGAACGGCTGTACGGGGTTCTTCACGTAGTCCCTCAACTCGACTCCTCATAAAATAAAGATCAAACTTCAAACTGGTAAGTTCTTGTTTAATCTTACTATTTTATTACCAAAAATTATGGCATGGAAATAGAATAAATATATATACTGTGAATATGGGAGATACATTAGAAAATGTGACTGGTTACGCAGTCATAGAAGCTCAGTTTTTACTGTCCAGTGAGAAAAAATAGTTAATGGTGAATATCATTGAGGAATATAAAATATTAAGTGCCATAGATCAAGGATATAGTGAATATTCCTCAAAGTAAGTCACGTTTGAAAGACCAGGATACAATTTTTAAATTAGCAAAAAAGAAAGGTTGTCCATTTATTCCTAGGAACTTCATTAATGAAAAGATGAATAACATTTGGAACAAAGTGCCAGGCAAGGTAATGGAGATGGAGGTACTGGAGCTTTGAAAACTGCAGCTGGATGCCAGGTGGGAGAGTAATGGTTGTGGAAAAATTAGTGTGATGAACTGAATGGCCTATTCTTATCCATGTGTGATTATGTTCTGGTGATTTATTAGAATATTATAGATAAAGAGAGATTTAAATAGTCCAGATTTATTTAACTATTAAGGTAATGCATCTGCAATTTTAGATGGAAATCTGTCTATATCTCCAACCATTCATATTGTTGAACAGAGTGACTGCATGCATTTAATTCTTAAGGGTCACACAGTAACTTATGGAAGTCTCAGTCCTACTTTTTGCCTTACTAAAGTAAGTTTCATGTTTATAAAGCACTGACAAATCACAGCAGTAATAATAAAAGATTCGGACTTGACTGGGCTTTATCTTGCACTAAACATTATTTACGTTATCCCCTTTATCATGTATCTCTACACTGTGGATGGCTCGATTGCAATCATGTATTGTATTTCCACTGACTAGTTAGCGTGCAACAAAACATTTTCACTGTACTTCGATACACATGATAATAAACTAAAATCAATAGATCCATCAATCAGCAAACATGAATGGAAAACACCAATCAAGCACCAGTTGTCAGCATCATTCACCTGTAAAGGATCAGACATTAAAAATATATTATGTCCATTCTACCCTTGAGGTATAGGAGCATGGACATCCCACAGAAAACATTAGATATCAATCAAGATGGCGGCGCCCTGTGTGGCTGCGGCTGCATTGGCTCCCGACAGAAACAGAATTTTAAAGGTAAAAAACCACAAACTTACGTGCTCAGTTCAGAATCTGACGGTCGCTTTTCGGTGCGACTGTCAGTCCGGGTTGAAACTGCACGCGTCCAGCAGATCCCCGGCCGTTGATCGGATTACTCTGGAGACTCTACGGAGTCTCGGACTGCTGCGTCGGCTGGAGCCAGCGGCCTACGAAGCCGCGGAGTCTCCTACCAGCACTGGCCGCACTCGGAGGAGGAGGAAACGGTGCAACAGGAAGCAGAAGCGCGGTACTCGTGGGGGGCTAACGGCGAAACTGAAGGCTAACCCCTGCAGAACACCGCTTCCGTCTATTCTGCTCGCTAACGTCCGCTCCCTGGAGAATAAGCTGGACTACCTGAGGCTGGACCTGGTAACGAAACGGGAGGTGAGGGAGTGCTGCGCCCTGATTCTAACAGAGACGTGGTTAAACTACTCTGTTTCCCACGGCGCCATTAGCGTGGAGGGGTTAACAGCATTCAGGTTGGACAGAAGCTACGCTCTCAGTGGGAAATCCCGGGGTGGTGGTGTGTGCGTTTACACTAATAACAGCTGGTGTAAAAATGCCAAAGTGGTGTCAAACTATTGCTCCCCAGACATTGAGTTTTTGATAATAAAATGCAGACCCTTCTATATGCCCAGGGAATTCACCATTATAACCATCACAGCTGTGTACATCCCACCCAGTGCAAACACTAAGGAGGCCCTGAATGCTCTTTATTGTTCCATTAGTGACCTTCAATCTACACATCCAGATGGTGTCTTCATTGTTGCTGGGGATTTTAACCAGGCCAACATGAAGACTGTTCTCCCACATTACTACCAGCATGTAGACTTTGCAACCAGGGGAATCAATACACTGGACCTAGCCTACACTAACATCAAGAAGGCATTCAAGGCAGTCCCCCGCCCCCACCTTGGCTCCTCAGACCATATCTCTGTGATGCTAATTCCTGCATACAAGCCCCTGCTGACCCGAGAAAAACCTACTGTGAAGCAGGTTAGGGTCTGGCCAGAGGGAGCTATGACAACACTACAGGACTGCTTTGAATGCACGGACTGGGACATGTTCAAGAAGGCTGCAACTGTCAGCCAACACATCAACCTGGAGGAGTATGCTGCGTCCGTGTCTGCTTACATGGAGAAGTGCATTGAGGATGTCTGTGTCACCAAGACCATCACTGTACGGGCCAACCAGAAACCCTGGATGACCACAGAGGTACGTGGAATGCTGAGAGCACGTAATGCCGCGTTTAAATCCGGCGACGTGGTGGCACTCAGATCCGCAAGAGCCAACCTGAACCGAGTCATCAGGCTGGCCAAGCGTGCCCATGGTCAGAAAATCCAGAGCTTCTTCCATGACCCCAAGAACACCAGGCACATGTGGCAGGGAATCAAATCAATCACGGACTATAAGACTGCTTCACCACCCTGTGATGACAACATTGAGTTCCTCAATGAACTCAACAACTATTTTGGTCGGTTCGAGGCATTAAATAACACACCTGCAAGCAAAGGTATTCCTCATTGTGAGGAAAAGGCACTCAGTCTTGACATAGTGGATGTTCGGAGGACCTTAAAAGGAGTGAACGCACGAAAGGCGGCAGGCCCTGATAACATACCAGGGCGGGTGCTTAGGGAATGTGCTGATCAGCTTGCACATGTACTTACGGACTTATCTAACAGCTTGCTGAACCAGGCTGTCGTCCCATTATGTTTCAAGACTGCCACCATCATACCAGTGCCAAAAAAATCCAACATACAATGTCTCAATGACTAGCGCCCTGTAGCACTCACCCCCATAATGATGAAGTGCTTCGAGAGGCTGGTCAGGGACCACATTACCTCCAGACTCCCCTCCACACTCGACCCATACCAGTTTGCTTACAGGCCAAACCGCTCCACAGAGGACGCTATATCCTCCGTGCTCCATCTGAGCCTGGAACATTTAGAGGAGAAAAACACCTATGTACGAATGCTGTTCGTGGATTTCAGTTGAGCATTCAACACCATTATCCCCCAGCACCTGATAAGCAAACTGGTTCCATTAGGCCTCGGCACCCCCATGTGTAACTGGCTACTGGACTTCCTCACTGACAGACCCCAGTCTGTTAGGGTTGGAAATAACACCTCCAACACCATCTCTCTGAGCACCGGCTCCCCTCAGGGCTGTGTCCTGAGTCCACTGCTGTTCACCCTGATGACTCACGACTGTTGTGCCAGGTTTAGTACAAACCACATCATGAAGTACGCAGATGACACAACAGTGGTGGGCCTCATCAGGGACGACAATGAGCTGGCTTACAGGGAGGAGGTGAAACAACTGGTGGACTGGTGCAATACGAACAACCTGATCCTGAATGTCGAAAAAACAAAGGAGGTTATCGTCGACTTCAGGAAAACCCGGCACAGTCCCACACCACTTCACATCAATGACAGCGATGTGGAGGTGGTCAGTAGCACACAGTTCCTGGGGGTGCAGATCACTAACAGTCTGACCTGGTCGAATAACATCTCATCAACTGTTAAGAGAGCGCAGCAGCGGTTGCACTTTCTGCGCCGGATGAGAAGAGCTCATCTCCCCCATCCCATCCTCACTACTTTCTACAGGGGCACCATAGAGAGTATTCTGACCAGCTGTATCTCTGTCTGGTTTGGGGACTGTAGAGCCTCCGACTGGAAGTCTGTGCAGAGAGTGGTGAGGACAGCGGAAAAAATCATCGGGACCTCTCTCCCCTCAATCGGGGATATTGCGACCAAACGCTGCGTGTCTGAGGCCAGCAGTATTATAAAAGACCCCACACATCTCCATCACGGACTGTTCACTCTGCTGCCCTCGGGAAAAAGATATCGCAGCATAAGGAGCAGAACATCAAGGTTCTGCAACAGCTTCTTCCCACGAGCCATCAGACTCCTGAATGCCATGTAATGGGCTGCCACCATTGTCTATTTATCCTTTTCATCCATGCCTATCCTTCGGTTAATTTATTGTGTTGCACAGGGAGCCAAATGCAACGTAATTTCGTTTGGAACTGCATATATCAATGTATTTCTAAATGACAATTAAGTTTGTTTGACTTTGACTTGAATATAGATATCATTAGAATGCTTACCTTTGCACACCCAATATACACACCCAATTAAATTATTTCATAAGTTCAAAGTAATAACATGCACTAAATAATACATTAAATGCATACATACTGAAAAAGAAATGGGATTAGGGAACAAACTACTTCCATTAAAACATGGAATGGAATGTAATACTTTATTGTCACGCGACAAGGCACAGTGAAATTCTGTGCTTGCATATCCAATATATACAAATAGCAGCCACCTATGGCATCGATAAAGTTACAATGCCCGCTGGCTCCTCCTTTTGTTCTCCCCACCCCACCTCCCTCACGGTGGTCCCCCCATGCTGGGACATCCATTGTTCTCCCCCCACCTCCCTCATGGCAGTCCCCCCACCCAGGGTCCTCCATGGTTCTTCCCCTTCCCCCCTCACAGTGGTCCTCCCACTGTTTGTCCCCCCCCTAATGGCGGTCCTCTGCGATCTAATCGACCGTCGACTGTGGGTCAACCCGCGTGGCACTGCCGCTGCCATGAGGCTTCATCACCGCCGAGACCCCGCGGTGGTGATCAACTTACGTCATGATCAACTTTGCAATAACAAGGTGCTGCAAGCAATGAGCACTCTCTATTAGAACAGCACACAGTATAAAACCACTTTGCAATAGTGATCTGGATACTGATCATCTTATAGACTTTGATTTTTTTATACAGAATTTAGGTTTGTACATTAAAAAAAATATAATTGAGAGGGTTCCTGGGGCTGCCATTGCTCGTACATGGATCCCCGAATAGCAAAAGAGTGTATAATGAGGTCTGTGTACTTCAAAGGCTGGTAAATCAAAGAAGAATGGACCTCAATGTTGAACTTCAGGAGGACCCTGTGGAGTCAAGTGAGAGATTTGACCTTTCAAAGCTGTCATCAACTTGCACACATCTTACACATGCTTTTTTTAAACCTAATTTGGTATGCTTGGGAATTTCTGAATTAGGGACTAATCTACCAGCAAATCTGGATGGATCTGGGTGGAAGATCTGCTCTGATTGTATTGAAGTCTTGGGGATAATGAGCCACAACTTGTTACTGTTTTGATTGAATAAGTTGTAATAGGTTTCAGTCACCCAACATCAAGAGTGATCCATATCTTATCAAATCACTTTAGATTAAAATACAGCAAAATTTTACATGTTGGACAGCACGAATGTCTTACTTCATCCTTCCTTGATTCAAATCTTTGCTTCCAGTGTTTGTGTGCCACGACTTTCTTAGCCTGTACCAATACGCCTCTATGTGGTGTTGTGGATTTCACTCTCCTTTAACTTACCTGTTAGAAACATAGAAACATAGAAATTAGGTGCAGGAGTAGGCCATTCGGCCCTTCGAACCTGCACCGCCATTCAATATGATCATGGCTGATCATCCAACTCAGTATCCCGTACCTGCCTTCTCTCCATACCCTCTGATCCCCTTAGCCAAAAGGGCCACATCTAACTCCCTCTTAAATATAGCCAATGAACTGGCCTCAACCACCCTCTGTGGCAGAGAGTTCCAGAGACCCACCACTCTCTGTGTGAAAAAAGTCCTTCTCATCTCGGTACTAAAGGATTTCCCCCTTATCCTTAAGCTGTGACCCCTTGTCCTGGACCTCCCCAACATCGGGAACAATCTTCCTGCATCTAGCCTGTCCAACCCCTTAAGAATCTTGTAAGTTTCTATAAGATCCCCTCTCAATCTCCTAAATTCTAGAGAGTATAAACCGAGTCTATGCAGTCTGTGTTCATAAGACAGTGCTGACATCCCAGGAATCAGTCTGGTGAACCTTTTCTGCACTCCCTCTATGGCAATAATGTCCTTCCTCAGATTTGGAGACCAGAACTGTACGCAATACTCCAGGTGTGGTCTCACCAAGACCCTATACAACTAAAGTAGAACCTCCCTGCTTCTATACTCAAATCCTTTTGCTATGAAAGCTAACATACCATTTGCTTTCATCACTGCCTGCTGCACCTGCATGCCTACTTTCAATGACTGGTGTACCATGACACCCAGGTCGCGCTGCATCTCCCCTTTTCCTAATCGGCCTCCATTTAGATAATGGATAATGTCCATTAGATAATGTTGACTTACCTTTTCACTTACCTCTCTCAACAAGATGTTAATCAACATGGTGGTCTAAGAAATAAATAAAAGTTTGTACTACTGACTCATTATAAACATCCAAGTCACCAAATTTCAGGTGTTTGATAATAAGTATAACTCTTAAATACTCCATACACCTGTTCTAGCTTGCTAATTTTTATATTAAATCACAAAACGCAGTGTTTAAACTCAGATACTACCTGTATAAAGTGATCATGTGCAATTTGATGGGTTGTGGCCTTCTATGAGTTCCAAACTCAGGGTAAATTGTTGCATCCTTGTTTTCACTGCTCATGTGTTTAATGTTCCTCAGTTCTCCTAATTTTCCAAAATGTTCAGTACTCTCAAATCAAGTTAAAAGCCAAGAGTTTAAATGTCATATCCACTGCGACTAGAACAATGAAATCCCTACTTGCTGCAGGTTCACATGCAAGTTAAGCATAATAAGACAACAAATAAATATATAGAGATACAAAGGACCACAGGTACTGGAGCCTTGAGCAAAATGCGAAATGCTGGAATAACTCAGCCAGTCAGGCACCATCTGAGGAGGGAATGGATAGGTGATGTTTCAGGTTGGGAACTTTATTCAGTCAAATAAACTGACAATAAATTATCCATATTCTAATAAACCAGTTCATGATAGTGAAAGCCAAAGTATGTAGTGCGACCTTGGTAGTGCGAAGTCTGTAGTAATGTTGTGCTATGGTAGGGTTATGGTTAGAATTGTGCTAGATGGTTCAAGAGTCTAATGGTTAATGGGGCAAAGCTGTCGTTGGTCCTGGCAATAAGAGTTCTTTGGCTCATGTAACTTCTTCCCATGAGATAATGCTCAATTATCTTAATCAAAATGTGGTTTCAAGTTACCATTACACCACAAGGTCTTGATATTGAGTTAAACAATCCATGTACACCTGCATGGACAGACTCCAAGACTCAAGGTGCTGGAGTAACGTGTAAGTCAGGCAGCTTCCCTGGAGAACATAAAAAGGTGATGCTTCAGGCTGGGACCCTTCTTCAGACTGATTCTGGTGGCGGGGTGGGGGTAGTAAAATGGAATAGAGGAGGGGAGGACAAAGCTTGATAAGTGATACGTGAAGAAACAAGGTATTGCAGATGCTGGTTTATACAAAAGGACACAAAGTGCTGGAGTAACTCTGTGGGTCACGCAGCATCTCTGAAAAACATGGATAGGTAATGTGTTGGGTCAAGCAGCCTAAAGAAGGGTCTCGACCGAAAATGTCACCTATCCATGTTCTCCAGAGATGCTGCTTGATCCATTGCACTTTGCGTCCAAGTGATAAGTGGATACAGGTGAGGAGGGGTTTTAAAAGGCAGGTGGTTGGGTAAAGGCCAGAGATTAAAAGACAAAAAGTGTAAGGTAAGGATAGAAGAGGTTTAAATTGTGATGCCCGAGGAAGAAATATAGGTGGAAGGGGAGGAGATACATGGGTGCATGTTGTGGTGGACCACAGAAAAGAGTTGGGGGATTTAATTCAGTCATTCTCTGGATGCTTTCAAGAGAGAGTTAGATAGAGCTCTTAAAGATAGTGGAGTAAAGGGATATGGGGAGAAGGCAGGAATAGGGTGCTGATTGTGAATGATTAGCCATGATCACAGTGAATGGTGGTGCTGGCTCGAAGGGCCAAATGGCCTACTCCTGCACCTATTGTCTATTGCCTATTGTCTATTAAAAAGTGGAGGGAAGAATGAAGGGGTTGGTCATAGTTTAGTTTAGTTTAGTTTACTTTAGTTTAGTTTAGTTTGGAGATACTGCATGAAAACAGCCCTTAGACCCATCAAATCTGTGCAGACAAGAAATTACCCATACACTAGTTATATCCTACACACTAGAGACAATTTTCAGAAGCTAATTCACCAACAAACCTGCACATTTGGCTTTCTACACCATGTGCATAACCAGATACTTCTTAAGTTTGTGCAAGTCTCTGTCTCAACCATCCCATTTGCAGAGCATTACAACCACTCTGCATGACAATTGTCTTCCTCTAAATCTCTGACCCAAACATTAAACCCTGGGTTCTAGTAGCAGCGAGAATGTTTCTCTATTTATTATATAATTTCTATCAGATCCATTGCAGCCTCCTCCACACCGAGTAAAACAAACACAGTCTCTCCAATCTATCCTCATCACTGAAACACCCCATACCAGGCAACAACCTGGCAAATCTCCTTTACACCCTTTCCGGTGTTATTATGTCCTTCGCATAGTTGTGACCAGATCTGTACATAGGACTCCAGCTAATGTTTTATAAAATATTTTCAACTCCATGTTCAGTTTTATAACAATGTGTGGATTTTCCAGAACTATAGGAAGACAAAAAGATACAATGAACTGCAGGTGCCAGTTTACAAAATAAACTGGCATGTCCAGAGATAGTGCCTGATCTGCCTGATACTCCAGCACTTTGTGTGCCTTTTTACAGGAAGCCAAGACTGTCCATAAGATGCTTTATTCTACAGTACAGTGCAATGCCTGAGGGCTCATAATGTCTAAATACACTGGCAAAGCCAGCTATCAGTGTGGTCTACAAATATCCAATGGTTATGTTTATGACATTCAATGTCAGATGTATTGTTTAGAAATGTTTATTATAAATTCAAATTATAAAATGAGAGGCAGATTCCCATATCATTTACCAAAAATTGCTGCAAGGGAATCACAACTCTCTCTTTTACTGCCATCTGATTGATTGCGAAGCAATACATAAAAAGTTTGAAATGTGGGGATTGTAACATTGGAAGCAATCCAAAAGAGATTTGCCAGGCTAACTCTAGGGAGAAGAGAATTGCCCTACAAAAAGAAGATGGACAATTTGTGTATGTATTCTTTGGAACTAGTCTCTAGATACTAACATGCATGAAGGAATCTCTGTCTCATGTAATTAAAAATAAAAGTAATTCAATTCGGTCCAATTAAATTAGAGGATTACTTTTAAATTATGTAAATTGAAAATACAAAAATGGATTGCTAAGCTACAATTTAACACATATTAATTTGATTTGAAGAGAGGAGCATGTAATGGTAAATCAATTGGAATATGGTATTTAACAATGTTCCCTCAAGAATCAATATTTCACAAGAGAAAAAAAATCATTGGATCCAAATTGAACAATGTGCAGTCTATAGACTGATGTATTCAACAATGTTGACAGTTGTAGGAAACTTGTTGATCTTACCTTATTAGAGCTGAATTATCAGTAATCCAAACTATAATAATTGGGAAGGTAAACAGAGAGACAAAGGAATCGGATAAAACTACTTAGACCCTGGAGTCACTTCTATCTGTTAATAAGAACATGGCTGATCAATAACCTTACTTCACACAGAATGCCTTTGTCCGTTCTCAACTTTAGATGCCAAAGAATTGTCAGTGAGATTTTAAAACATCAATTGAGCAGATATCCATTGCCTTTTGCAAAAGAGTGTCTGTCACACTAGGAGTGCTTAAGAGTTTTTACGCCACTTCAGAAGTTCATTTTATTTATATTGGAAATGTTTTAATTTTGTCACACACAGATACAGTGAAATACTTTGTCTGTTTGCTATCCAGTCAAATCATACAATGCGCGAGTACAATCAAATCATATGTACGTACAATAGGTAGGACAAAGAAAGACATACCACAGTGCATAATGTAGAACAAGAACAGCTTCAAGCTATTAACCATCAAGCTCTTGAACAACACAGCAGAACCCTAATCACAACTCTGCCTCAGCAACTACAGTATGTATTAAGGACTCCGTGTTCATATGCACTATTATGCAAATGCACTTTAGCAGCTGCAGCAAGTAAGAATTTAATTGTTTCATTCCCTGCTCGTAACTCTAGTATATGGTATTACAGCTTCAGATAACGTGTAGATAAAATAGTGAGAGGATCAATTAGTAGTCTGATAACAGTGAGGAAGAAATTGTTCCTGAATCTGGTGGTGCTTACTGTCAAGGTTTTGTACTTTCTGCCTGGTGCAAGATAGGAGGGAATGACCAGTGCCTAAATGGTCATGGAGTACCTTGCGTGCTATCCTGACAAAGTGATGTAGGTGAGTCGATGGGAGGGGGAGGGGGCAGGGGGGAAGAGAAGGGTTGGTAAAGCTGCTTTGTGTGATGGACTGAGCTTCATCCAGAACTCTCGACAATTTTTCTGCAGTGTATGGAACTGAATTTCAGAAGCAGACATCATTTTATTTTAATATCTAGGAGCTGAATTAGGCCATTCAGCTCATCATGTGTACGCTGCCATTCAATCATGGCTGATCTATCTTTCCCTTTCAACCCCATTCTCCTTCCTTCTTCCCATAACCCCTAACACCTTTAAATGAAGAATCTGTCAATCTCCACCTTAAAAATATCCATTCAGTTTGTAGTCACTGTGATAATGTGTCTTCAATGCAAGTAGCTGAGGATAAATTTTTAACTCACTGGATCTACAAAACAATCTGTGGCATTCAATGTGCTGAATAGTACTCACTATAACGGTGTTCACTATAGGCCTTTCATTTATATTTGCTTCCCATTGCCTAACCATCCCATCTCTCATTGTCCCAATCTCATTCTCTCGCCACCAAACATCTAGGTCTTGGGTGGTCAATGCTGAGGCCCAGCCCTACACAAATGGCTCGACACATCTTGACAGGAGTATGGCTGGATGTGAAGTCAAGGCTTATGATGAAGTATGAAATTAATTTTTGACAGTTTATAAATGTCCCTGGTGTCCAGGGAATTTTAAGTCTACTAAAAGTGATGAAAATCTATATTACTAAAAGTCTGATCTTGACCACTTCCTGTTGTTCTGTATATTCATTTTAGAAAAAATGCTGCCACTTATGGCTGTGTTTTTGGCCATCTTACTCAGAGTCCCCCTCTGCTGTGCAGGACAAGAGGATTTTTCCTATCAATGAAAATTAAAAGAGTTATTAGTGTTTAAGAAATGTTGAGATTCTCTCTCCTGAAGGTCACGCCCCTTTCCGGAGGGACTATAAAACCCGGAAGTGTTGAGCGCCTCAGTTTCTGCAAGGTGGGGGAGCGAGATGGTCATGTCCCTCAGTCTGAGCTGTGAATAACACTGAACACATGTCTACTAAATTGTGAGTGTTGGTTTACTGACCTTGAGTGCCCTTAATTTGGTTTGGTTGGATTGAAGTGAAGCGCAGCAAATGGCTGTTGGTGATGGTTGGTTTGAGGTGAAGCACGGTAAATGGCTGTCGGTGGTGGGCGGTTTGAGGTGAAGCACTGCAAATGGCTGTCGGTGGTGGGTGGTTTGAAGTGAAGCACTGCAAATGGCTGTCGGTGGTGGGTGGTTTGAAGTGAAGCACTGCAAATGGCTGTCGGTAGTGGGTGGTTTGAGGTGAAGCACTGCAAAAGGCTGTCGGTGGTGGGTGGTTTGAGATGAATCACTGCAAATGGCTGTCAGTGGTGGGTGGTGTGATGTGAAGCACTACAAATGGCTGCTGGTGATGGAAACTTGACAACTTCCTGTTTGTTGCTCCTTTGGAAGTAATAGTCACAGCCCGAGTTATCTGCCAATAATTCTTCCTGATTCATTGTTGTGGACTACCACCTTGTATAACTTGACCGACTCTTTAGCTGAAATAACAATAGCCACACTTCTAGAATAGCATTCAGTCAAAGAAGTGCAGACTGGAAAGTTAAGTGACCACTGTAAATTCTCCCAGCTGTGTGGCTGAATGGTAGAATCTGGGGATACCAAAATGGATCTGGTGGGAATGGTTTAAATGAATGGTTGTGTTGAATGAATCAGCGTGTTGTCAATGGGCTGAAGGGCCTGTTTCTGTGTTGTATCTGTCTGTGGCTCAATGACTCTATTTCACCATGCTATAATAAGGCACTATATATATACACAGTAGTTTCTTCACACAGAAACGAAATGCAAGATTGCTGCACAAAGATCTGTTCTTTCAAGCAGTTGCCTGGGGTAAACATATGGTTCATGAGCCATTGCTCTCTTTGCCTTAATTCTGTTCGTGATCAGTCAGAGAAAAGACTGTCAGTAACATATTTGTCATGAATACTTTACAAGTAATGCTCAAAGCAATAATTGCATAACAATTCTTCATCCTCTTGTCACCTCCTTTTTTCACCCCCTCCAAAAACAGCACTAATGTCACTTTTTACTGAGCCTCAGGTAACAGTGTAATCTTCTATATTTTTTTGCAGTTTGTAGTTAACCTGATCTATGATTTCCCAAGATACTTCCATCCTTTTCTGCCTGCATGTCATCCAATTTGCAGCAGCTAAGATCTCAGATCTTCAAAATTTCAAGAGAGAGCAATGGTCCGATTCTCTTCACTCCTGTCACTCATGATGGTATAGAGGTTATCCTACTGAACCAGTGACCAGAAGGCCTGGATGAATAATCATGAGTCAAGAGTTCAAATCACGCTGTGATTTAAATTCAGTTTGATAAATACATCTGGAATTTAAAAGGAATAGCTGGAAAACGACAGGATTGTTGGTGACCTTCCAGTTTCTCCCAGCTTTGATTTGTGGGGGTGAATTTTATGCATACTTTAGCACAATGTCTAAAGTATAACTTCCCCCTAAGCTTGTTTGAGATTCTCTCATTCATGGAAGCATCTCAGCATCTGTCCTGTCACACCCCTGTTCATTCCATAATTGAAAGAAAGAGATCTTGATGTCTGTTCCTATGTGAGTCCAGGATATTGCAATTTAATTTTTTTTTTTTGTATTTGTTTGTAATCATTCGATTACCTACCCAGTTCATGAGTAATTTATCCAGTAGTTTCTATTTTTTTTAAATAATCTTTCTCCAACACAGAGATTAACCTATCCATCACCAAAGCACGAATGGAGACAACAGACAGCTGTGTCAAAGTCATTACTCTCCTGCAAACTACACAACCGTTGTCATTGTGATAGTCTTAATAGTGATAGTGAACAAAAGACTCTCCATTAACGGCCTGCACACCAGCATGCAACTCTATGCGATTAGCGCGACCTAACGTGGTCGCTTGAGCCGTCCGGCGTCGCGGGGCCGGTCCCACTTCGATCGCCGGAGCCGTGCGGAATTGTGCGGAGTTCGTCCCGAGTTCGTCCCGACACCGCGCGGGGCTCCGAAAAACTGACTATGTCCAAAAATTCCGCGCGGCAACGGCTTGTCGGCTCGCAGTCGCCTTGACATTTACACACCACCCCGACATCGTGCCTCTGTGAACCTATTTGTAAGTGCCTCCGTGACCCTCTATGTGTGTGGCTCCGTGGCCCTGTGTGTGTGTGTCTCGGTGCCCCTCTCTGTGTGCCCCTCTCTGTCCTGGCAAACTTACCTTAGACTTCGCTCCAAGTTCGCCTCACTTTGCCCGGTGTTGCGCCACTCACCCGACCTCCGCGCGACCCCTACTGTCGGTTTGGTTGCGCTTGTCGCATGCAGGCGCATGCTGGTGGGAACGGCCCTGTACAGGGGATCACCCGACCTCCGCACAGCCCCCGCTTCTAGTTTGATCGCGTTCATCGCATAGAGTTGCATGCTGGTGGGACAGGCCCTTTATCTTCTTGCTTGTTTGTCTCTTTTATTTTGTTGGGGTTTGCGTTTCTTTCACAAAGACCGAGTTGTACAACATGAACATATAAATGATATGGCAAAATGCAGCGTATTAGTGATGGTTTTGAATGGAATAGTGGTTGCCAACAGCTCATAGCGAATTATGTTGTGGTCATCTGCGTATTTGATATGCTGAGAAAGAGTGCCTGGGGGTACGCTGTAGTGATGTTGGATTCACGGGAAGTGATCTTGGATTGGAGGATGCTCCTCAAACTGTGGTGCATTTTGGACAATACAGCTCACCCCCTCCATGACACACTGGCCAATCTGAGGGGCACCTTCAGCAACAGACTGGTTCCACAAAGATGCAGTACAGAATGCCACAGGAAATCCTTCTTCCCTGTGGCTATCAAACTGTACAACTCCTCCCCTTTTGTCATGGGGATGACTGACTCCCCCCCCCCCCCCCCCCCAATCTTTGCACAGCCCCCAAACCTTTCCGCTCATCACATTCATTTAATGTTTAATGTAATTTGCGTTTTATGACTGTTGGCAGATCAATTTCCCTCCTGGGATCAATAAAGTTCTATTGTATCATATTGTATGTCAGTTAGAGTGCACACTTGATGTTACTGCTGCATCATTTAATCTTCCACATTTAATTCAGATTTGTTCTTGCCACCACTGAAACAAATCTAGGAATCTCATTAATGATGCCAATGTCTTTGTTTCCCTCATTTTTCTCTGGTGTTATTTTATACCCATCCATAAGACCACTGCTCAGCCTCCTGCATTCCAAGGAGATAAAGTCCAAGCCTGCTCAACTTCTCCGTATAGCTTAGACCCTCGAGTCTTGGCACCATCCTAGTAAATCTTCTCTACGCTGTTTCCATGTGCAGGAATGACTTTTTGCATACAATTGTTCTGGATCACCCAAGTGCTGGAGTGAGATGGAACTCTTCAGAAGCACTTTTAGGTTAAGTAAATTATGTGACGTGGACTTGTTCCACATTGTTATAACAAGTATCAGCTGCCAAGATATAGGCCGATTGAAGTTAAGAACTACAGACCATTAAGATTTTTTTTTCGGCTTAGCATGTTGTTTGGTTCAATTAAGCCACTTTGAATATTTTTAATTATCATTAGTTGTTTGTGCACATGTATGTTCAATGATTCAATGATACTTTATTGTCACATGTATCTAGGTGCGACAAAATACTTGCACACAACCCAGTAAAATCATGTCACATATCTCATCTAGACAGTACACAGGTATCACCATGATTTGGCACCGACCAAGTCACAAAAATCCACCTGACAGCTCTATCTGGTCACCCAGCCTGATCCCCCCTTCGGTCTCAAAAGTGTTTGGTGATTTAAAGGCTAAAAGAAAACATTTTATTTTACATGAGAATTTGAATGCCCATGCATATTAAAGATAATGAACATTTGCCTTTTGTCTGTTTGCCTTTTCTCTTTGGGGGGGGGGGGGGGGTAGTTGGGGCTTGGCCGCGGTTTCGGAGGGGATTGTTTCACTGCTTCGGGGCGGTGCGGCACAGCGGGTAGAACTGCTGCCTCTCGGCGTCAGAGCCCCGGGTTCGATCCTGACGACGAGCGCTTGGGCCAAACGTGGGGGGGGGGGGGGGAACCGGAGCACCCGGATGGCGGAAGCCCGCGCGGGTCACGGGGAGAATGTGCAAACTCCGCGCAGACCGGTCAGAATTGAACCCGGGTCTTTGATACTGTGAGGCAGCAGCTCTGCCAGTGTGCGGGCTGGGTGTAAGAATGTAGGTGTTTCAAAGGCTGGTGCAGCGGAGAGTTGCTGCCTCACAGCGCCAGAGACCCAGATTAGATCCTGACTACGGGCGCTGTTAGTACGCACTTTGTACGTTCTCACTGTGACAGCGTGAGCTTTCTCTAGGTGCTCTCCCACACTCCAAAGACGTACAGGTTTGTAGCTTAATCGGCTCTGGTAAAGACTGCAAATTGTCCCTAGTGTGTTGGACAGTGCGAGTGTACGGGGTGATCGCTGGTCAGTGCGGACACGGTGGGCCGAAGGGCCTGTTTCCGTGCTGTTTCTCCAGACTAAACTAAATTAAACATCAGTCTGAAGATGGGTGCAGCGCCCCGAAACGTCGCCTATCCACGTCAAACAGAGATGCTGCCTGACCCGCTGAGTTACTCAAGTTCAAGTTCACATTTATTGTCCCATGCATCGGTTAAGGTACAGTGATATTTGAGTTGCCATACGGCCATAATAAGTGAAAAACAACAAGACACACAGCATGTAAAATAAAGTTTAACATAAACATCCACCACAGTGGAATCACCATTCCTCACTCCAAGGTCTTTCTGCCCCTTTGTGTGAACCAGCATCTGCAGCCCCTTGTTTCTGTATTTAGATAGACACTAATCAGATGAGGCATGGTAGGATGTGATCCTAATGTGGGCCGACTGACCCGGTGTGGAGGTGGGGGGGTGGGGGGGAAGAGAAAGGCCGGCATGGGTTCAGTGGGCTGAACGGCCTGTTTCTGTGCTGTTCAATGTCGTGACTCCAAGATGGAAAGAGTGCAGAGAAGATGAACGAGGATGTCGCCAAGACGCGAGGGCTTGAACTATAGGGAGCAGTTTCGCTGACCGAGGCTCCATTCCTTGGTGCACAAGAGGATAAGGGGTGCACTTGTGAAGGTGTATAAAATCATGAGGAGAATAGTTCAGGTAAATGCACAGTCTTCTACACAGAGTAGCGGAATCAAGAACCAGAGGACATAGGTTTAAACGTGTAAGAAAGAACTGCAGATGCTGGTAAAATCGAAGGTGGACACAAAAAGCCGGAGTAACTCAGCGGGTGAGGCAGCATCTATGGGGAGAAGGAATGGGCGACGTTTCGTTTCCTGGGTTCCAGCAACTAAGTTACAGAGAAAGGTTGAACAAGTTAGGTCTTTATTCTTTGGAGCGCAGAAGGTTAAGGGGGGACTTGATTGAGGTCTTTAAAATGATGAAAGGGATAGACAGAGTTGATGTGGATAAGCTTTTCCCATTGAGGGTAGGGAAGATTCAAACAAGAGGGCATGACATGAGAATTAAGGGACAGAAGTTTAGGGGTAACATGAGGGGGAACTTCTTTACTCAGAGAGTGGTGGCTGTGTGGAATGATCTTCCAGCAGAAGTGGTGGAGGCAGGATCGATTTTAACATTTAAAAGTAAAGTGGATAGGTATATGGACAGGAAGGGAATGGAGGGGTATGGTCTGAGTGCAGGTAGATGGGACTAGGGGAAAATAAATGGTCGGCACAGACTGGGAGGGCCGAGAAGGCCTGTTTCTGTGCTGTAATTGTTATATGGTTATATGGTTATATAGGCCTGGGCAGGGAATAGACAGCTGTCATTAGGTATGTTACAAAACTTACCTTTAGCAGCGCTGCAGTTCTGCCGCTCCCCTTGTGCGTGACTTTGGCGCCTTTCAGACGGGGGCGGGCTTAAAGTGTAGTTTTTCTTCAGACTGGGCAAATCGATCAATGTCGGACGATTTTGTTGGGGAAGAAAAATCGCTCCGACATTTCATTAATGAAGCTATTTTTTAATTATGCTAGATTATTTCTTATCTAGAGTAATTTAAAAATTACCTTCAAAAGCTGTGAGTGCCAATAACGGGAAGGATTTTGCGTGGGGGAGAAAAAAAGGGACACAGTTTATTTTTATATTAAAAGTTGTTTTTTTATGGAGGCTTTAATAATATTTTCATGTTGCGAAATGCGGTCCAACAAAAATGTATGAACCAGTTGTATTTTTTATACCGACTTCACAGCAAACCACATGTTACAATCCACCGCATTCCACTAAAACCCACTCGCTAGCTGATTTAAATGGCCATTAATTTACAGGCATTAAACACAAAATTCCTTCCATTTGGCCCAGAAATTCATGAAAATGAGATTTTAAAATGATGTTATATTGTGGATTATTGTGTGAATATTATTTGGACACTTAGACAATTTAAAAAAAGTTTATCTTTTCTTAACAAATGGATAGATGTTTAGATCTACCCATTGAATTTTGTAATTGGCTACAATTAGATTACTAACTAATTATATGCTTTAATTTCAGGTCATCCAAGTAAGATTGTTTCATATTTGTTTCAGAATGCTTCAATCTATAATAACTGGAAATTTCATTGAGTTGTCTTAATTTTCAAGAAAGTTATGGGCTTTTAACGGTTCTAGATCACAGCTTTTGAGTTAAATCAATTGAAAGGCAATGGGGAACAAGATGCTAATTTCCGAGTATGAAAATGGTCATAACTTTCTTAATACTGAAGATATGAAAGTGAATTAGGTGTCAAATTAAACTTCTTTTTATGCTTTATCTGATGGGATAAATTGCAGACTTGATTTTTAAAATCTCAAAATTTTGTAACATTGCTACTGTCATAACTGTTCCATGAGTGTATCAGGCTACCTGTGCTGATGTGGCCCAGGTGTTCTGCCGAACCATGGGGGAGTGCCCAGAGGACCTTTGGCAGCAGGAGATGTGGCCTGAAGTTGATCAATTGCATGGTCCAGGGAAGGTCATGTTCTCACGCAGTGAAAGATCTACCCCGCTGGCTATTCAAGCAAATTTGCCGAATTTAGATTTACAGCATGAGAAGCAGATATTAGTGTTGTCAGATTTAGATTATGACACTTAGTCGAATATTAAAATGTGATAGATTCAAACTGATAAGCTCCAGATGTTTAATTAGATGGGCTGATCTCTCGAGTCATAGGTTCAGCTATTGCAAGGGGCAATCAGTTTGCAGAGCGCTGAGATTTGGATATTTTTGGAAGGGAGAGGTAAATAAAGTTAATTGTATTTTTTTTTTAAATATTTTTTTATTAGAAGTAACCATTTTACAATGTTTAAAACAAATTTACAAACACCAGCTTAATTCGGTATTTATACAAATATCACATTGATTATTATTATCTTCTATTTTTTAGAAATATAGAAAGAAAGAGAATAGAATAGTTTTAAATCAATAAAGTTGTGATTAAATAATAATTTTGATTATATATAAAAAAAATAAAGGGAAGAGGAAAAAAAAACCACAAACAAAAAAAGTGAAAAAATATTATATATGTATATATAAATGAAAAACAACAGAATATATTGTAAATAAAACTATTACAAATAATAATATCAATAGAGGCATGTATATAAATCACGGTTTTAAAGTGAATTATTTTCATCAAATCCTGTAGGGTACCCGTCGAGCCGTGATGCCAAGAACAGCTACTTCTCTAAATACTGTATATATGGAGACCATATCTGTTCAAAGGAATTATATTTGTCCATTTGGACAAATCTAATTCTTTCCAAATGCAACGTCTCCGACATCTCTGCTGCCCACATTTTAATTGTGGGGGATAATGTTCCCTTCCAAGATTTCAGTATGATTTTTTTCCCTATTATCAAACAGTAATCAAAGAAATGTATTTGATTTGCTGTTAATACCAAATTTGAGTCCGGAATTCCTAATATTATTAACTTTGGGTCTGGGTCCAGTTTAACTCTAAGAACTTCAGAAATAACTTTAAAGATTTCGGTCCAATAATAATTCAATTTAGGACATGTTACAAAACTATGTATTAAATTTGCTTCTACATTCTTACATTTATCACAAATAGAGGAAATATTGGGAAAGATTCTATTTAATTTAGTTTTTGAATAATGTAATCTATATAATACTTTAAATTGTATCAATGTATGTCTAGCATTTAACGAACACCGATGTATTCATTGTAAACTTTCTTCCCAATTTTCTTTTGTTATAGATAATCCTATTTCATTTTCCCAAGCTTGTCGATATGTTTCAGTTGTTGGATTCTCCCTATCCAGAATAATATTATATATATAAGCTATTAATTTTTCTGTATTTGGGTGCATGTTAAACAATTCATCTAATAATCCTGGTTCTTTATTTCTATAATCTTGTGTATTTGATTTAATATAATCTCTAATTTGTAAGTACCTAAACAAGTTATGTGATGACAATCCGTAGATATCTTGTAACTCCTGAAATAAAAGAAATTTTCCTTTTCTATAAAGGTGCTCTATCCTTTTAATTCCTAAATCGTCCCAATGTCTAAACCCCCCATCTAATATAGAGGGTTTAAATAAAGGGTTATTCATAATTGGTAGTCTAAGTGACAGATTATCTAAATGTAAAGTCTTAACTATTTGTTTCCAAATGCGTCTATTATTATGAATTATAGGGTTGTCCCTATAATTTTTTTTTTGTACTTCCTTTGGCGCAAAGAGAATCGAGCCTACATTGAAAGGTAAACAATCTTCCTTTTCCATCGTTAACCACATTGGTTCATGATCCATATTTACCCACCAGAAATTCATATTCTTAATCTGGAATGCCCAGAAATAATATGAGAAATTTGGAAGTGCTAATCCTCCATTTATCTTAGATTTACATAAATGTTTTTTACTTATTCTATGATTTTTATAGTCCCAGATAAAACTATTAACAATATTATCAATATATTTTTTTAACGTTTTCGTGGGGAAAAAAGGAATAGCTTGAAACAAATATAACAATTGTTGTAAAAAAAACATTTTTATAGCAATTATTCTACCGATCATAGATATAGGAAGTGTTTTCCAATATAAAATATTTTTTCTAAGTTCATTTAATAGTTGAGGATAATTAGATTTAATTAATGAGTTATAGGATTTAGATACATTAATTCCTAAATATTTAAATTTATCTGTAACTATTTTTAGTGGATATTGTTGTAGTATATTTAAATTTATTCCAGTTATAGGCATAATATCACTTTTGTTCCAATTAATCCTATATCCAGAAAATCTACTAAATTTAGTTATAACATTAAATAGCTTAGGAATACTAATTTCCGGTTTTGTAATATAAATTAAGACATTATCTGCATATAAAGATATTTTATTTGTTGTTTTATCAGTGTTATATCCATATATTTCAGGTTCAGATCTAATTCTTTCCGCCAGAGGCTCTATCACCAAAGCGAATAATAAAGGCGATAACGGACATCCCTGTCTACACCCCCTAAAAAGCTTAAATTTAGCTGATAATATTTGGTTAGTTAATATTCTTGCAGTAGGATTCGAATATAGGATTCTTACCCATTTACAAAATTTATCCCTCAATTGGAACTTTTCCATTATTTTAAATAAATATGGCCATTCCACCTGATCGAATGCTTTTTCTGCATCTAACGATATAACCGCTAATTCCGTATCCCATACTCTTTTTGAATATATAATATTAAATAAACGTCTGAGATTATGGGATGAATAACGTTTTGGAATAAAACCTGTTTGATCGTGATGTATTAATTTAGAGATCACCAGACTTAATCTCCGAGATAAAACTTTAGCTAATATTTTTTGATCTGTGTTTAGAAGAGCAATCGCTCTGTATGATCCAGGATCTTCCAAATCCTTGTCTACCTTAGGAATAAGTGTAATTGTGGATTCATTTAAAGATTCCGGTAATTTTCCTTGTTCATATGTATATCTATACACTGTGTGTAATCTTGGGGAAATCAGATCTTGAAATTTCTTATAAAATTCTGCACTCAGGCCATCAGGGCCCGCAGCTTTTCCATTATTTAACGATCCAATTGATTCTTCAATATCTTTTACTGATATATCAGCATTTAACAAGTTTTTACCTTCCTGATCTAAACTATTAATTTGACATTCTTGTAGGAATGCTTCCATTCCATCTGTTTGTCCTGTTAATTTAGATGAATAAAGATTTTGATAATATTGTAGAAATATATCATTGATGTCTTTTGGTAAAGTCGATATATTTCCATGCTCAGATCTAATTCTATGTATCATTTTTTCATCATCTAGTTTTCTGAGGTGTCGTGCCAACAATTTTTGTGGTTTGTCTCCAAATCAAAATGCACTTGTTTAGTTTGTTGAAAAAGTTTAATGACTTGGTTAGAATATATTTTATTTAGTCTATATTTTAATATTGCAATTTTATTACTTAACACTTTAGAAGGATGTTTTATATTTTCAATATCTAATTGTTTTATCTCCTTTTCTAACTTTTGTTCCATCTTTCGATTTTCTTTATTAAAATATGCTTGTGCTGATATTATTGCACCACGCATAAATGCTTTAAATGTATCCCAAAGTAGCGATGGTGAAATTTCAGGTTTGTCATTAGTTTCAAAAAATAATTTAATCTGTTTTACCACGTAATCATAACAGTCCTTGTCCTTTAATATTTGGGGATTAAATCTCCAAGTAGGAGTTTTATTAGTTATATCTTTTAATTTTATCTTAAATGTTAGTGGAGCGTGATCCGAAATGATAATATTGTGATATTTTGCATCATACGTAAATGGAAGTAGTTTTGAATCTATTAAAAAATAATCTATCCTCGAGTAAGTTCCAAATACGGGCGAGAAGAAAGAATATTCTCTCGTTAATTGTATTTTGAACAATTCTTCTGAAATGGAAGGTAATATGTTTTCTGTGATAATGGGCATGGTTGTGCAGGTGGAAAAAAGAGGCCTGGAGAGAGATAAAAGGAATCTTTTTGGTTCAAATAATAAAAAATAGAATTTTCCTATCTCAGGCACAAAAACAGGATAGCTTCTTGGAAATGCTAAAATTAAATAAATGGATAACTCTATCTGTGGGGATAAAATGCAGTAGCTTTATAAATAATATATAATTTAATATCATCATTTACTTTGCTTTCCCTGTCAATTTTTACCCACATGGACTTTACGCTTTATCTCATTTTAACACTTTTGTAGAAACTAATTCACAGTTTGGTTTATAGTTTCAATAATGTCTTCCAGAATCTTAAGGACAGTTTATCTTAGCTATATCACAACTTATTCAATGTCTTGAAATTCTAAACAGTTAAGTTCAAATGGACTTTATACGTGACCAAATATACTGTACATAAAATAAGTTTAAAAAAGATATTGCTAGAAATCTGAAATAAAAGCAGCACATGCAAGAAAAATAACATCACACAAACCATTGACTCAATTTATACCTCACGCTGCCTCGGCAAGGCCAGCAGCATAATCAAGGATGAGTCACTCCCTGGCCACTCCCTCTTCTCCCTTCTCCCATCCAGCACAAGGTTGAGAAGTGTGAAAACGCACACTTCCAGATTCAGGGACAGTTTCTTCCTAGCTGTTATCAGGTAACTGATTTATCCTACCACAACTAGAGAGCAGTCATGAACCACTAACTACCATCAGAAATCTTTGATCAGACTTTACTGCTTTAAGCGTTATTCCTTATCATGTATCTATCTCTAACTCTATTATATTAAAATTCTGTGTGTGTCTGCCGACAGCTGTCCGCCTGCCATCCGACTACCACGTTTCCCCCCTTTGATTCCCTGCTCCGCCAAAACCGGACCCTCGGACGCCGCCGTTTTTTCCATTTAGCCAGACGTTACGCTTGTACATTACCAAAGGCACTCCTCGTTACGTTTAGATGTTGTTACGTACACCGTTTTTAATAAAATCCTTCCCCCCCCCCCAATTATTCAAAAGCTTAAAACAATCAAACTGCTCTCACCCATAGAATGTTGGTAAACATTCCATCGTGTGATGTCACAATGCCCAATGCTCACAGGTGTCCAATCGGAATGGATCTCATTTACATCTACCTTTACCCCAGCCCCAGCCCCAGCCCTCACCACCCATCCCTCCCCACCCCCCCCCCCCCCCCCAACCCCAGCCTGTGTCGAAGCGCTTGATCACGTGTGTAGGAATAGAGAAAGAGGATTGGGGGTGATAGGGAGTGGGGAATAGATGGAGTGCTGCTACCCCTCCCCCTCCCTCACTACCACCCCCTCTCTCCCCCACCCCTCTCCCCCTCCCTCCACACTCTTCCCCCTCCCTCCACTACCCCATCTCCCTCCTCCCCTCCCTCACCACTCCCCCACACCTCTCTCACCTTCCCCCACCCCTCTCTCCTCCCCCACCCCTCTCTCCTCCCCCACCCCTCTCCCCCTCCCTCCACACTCTTCCCCCTCCCTCCACTACCCCATCTCCCTCCTCCCCTCCCTCACCACTCCCCCACACCTCTCTCTCCTCCCCCACCCCTCTCTCCTCCCCCACCCCTCTCTCCTCCCCCACCCCTCTCTCTCCCCCTCCATCTCCCTCTCCTCACCCCTCTCCCTCTCCTCCTCCTCCTCCTCCTCCCACCCCCATCCCTCTCTCCCACACCCCCTTCCCTCTCCCCACCCCCATTCCCACTCTCCCACCACCCACTCTTCCCCCCTCTCCCCTACCCCATCTCCCCCCTCCTCTCCCTCCCCCCTCTCCCACACCTCTCTCTCTCTCTCTCTCTCACTCTCCCCTCCCCTCTCTCACACCTCTCTCCTCCCCCTCTCCATATCCTCACCCCTCCCTTTCCCCCCTCCTCCTCACACCCCATTCCTCTCTCCCCCACCCCCTTCCATTTCCCCACTCCTTTTTCACCCTACCCCTCTCTCCCTCTTCTACCATTCCCTCTTCTACCACTCCCCCTAACCCCCTCCCCTCCCTCTCTCCCACTTCCACCACTCCCCCTACCCATCTCCCACCCTCCCCACTCTTTCATTTATCTCCCCCCATCCCCCACCCCTCTCTATCCCCCTCCCTCCCAACTCTTCCCCCCCCTCCCCTAACACTCTCCTCCTCCCTCCACACTCTTCCCTCTCTCTCCCCCTACCCCTCTCCACACTCTTCCCCCTCTCTCCCCTTCCCCCTCTCCCTCCTCCCTCTCCTCCCTCCTCCCCTTCCTCCCTCTCTCCCCCTCCCCACCCTCTCTCCCCCTCCACCACCCCTCTCACCCCCTCCCCAAACCCTCTACCACCCCCTCCCCACCCCTCCTCCCCTTCCCCTCTCTCTCCCCTCCATCTCCCTCTCTCCTCACCCCTCCCTCCTCCCCTCCCACCCTTCCCCCCCACCCATTCCCCTTTCTCTTGCACCACTCCCTGCTAACCCACTCCTGCTCACTCCCCACTCTTCCCCTCTCCCTCCCCCTCCCCATCTCTCTTCCTCCTAATTTTCTCTCTCTCTCCCCCACTCTATCCCTCTCCTCTCTCTCCCCCTCCACTCTCTCTCCATCTCTCCCCTCCCCCACTTCCTCCCCCTCTCCTCTCCCCGCCACCTCTCCCTTTCCTCCCCTCTTCTCCAATAAATTTACTCGCATTTTTCACCATTTTCTTTAAAATTCTTTCATTGTGTTCCCCTTCCCCCTACCCTACTGTCCCTCTTCCACCACTCCCCCTACCCTTCTCCCACCCACTCTTTCACTTCTCTCCCTCCCTTCCCCCTCCCTCCCCTCTCTCCCCACACCCCTTTTTCCCTACCCCTCTCTCCCTCTTCCACCACTTCCCCACCCCCTCCCCTCCCTCTCTCCAACTTCCACCACTCCCCCTACCCCTCTCCCCCTCCCTCCCCACTCTTCCTTCTCTCTCCCTCCCCCACCCCTCTCCCACCCCACTTCTCTCCCTCCCCCACCCTCTCTCTCCCCTCACTCCCTATCTCCCCCACCCCTTTCCCCTACTCCTCTCTCCCTCTTCCACCACTCCCCCTTCCCCCTCTCTCTCTCCCACTTCCACCAATCTCCCCTACACCTCTCACCATCCCTCCCCACTTCCACTTCTCTCTCCCCATCCCACACCTCTCCCCCTCCCTCCCCCACCCCTCTCCCCTCCTCCCTTCCCTCTCCCTCCCCACTCTTCCCCTCTCTCTGCTCTCCCCCTCCCTCCCCACTCTTCCCCCTCCCCTACCACTCTCCCCCTCCCTCCACACTCTTCCCTCTCTCTCCTCTACCCCTCTCCCTACCGCTCTCCCCCCCTCCACACTCTTCCTCCTCTTTCCCCTTTCCCTCCCACCCCTCTCTCAACCCCTCCCTGAACCATCTCACACCCTCCCCCACCCGTCCTCCTCCCTCTCCCCCCTCCATCTCTCTCTCTCTCCTCACCGCTCCCACCCGCTCTCTCCCCACCCCTCTTCATCCCATCTCCTCCCACCCCCTTCCCCTCACTTTTGCACCACTCCCTGCTACCCCTCTTCCCCTCACTCCCCACTCTTCCCCTCTCCCTCCCCTCCCATCTCTCGCCTTCTCCTTTCTCTCTCTCTCCCCCTCCTCTCTCACCCCCTCTCTTTCCTCATCTCTCTCCCTCTCCTTTCTCTCTCCCTCCCCATCCACTCTCTCTCCACCTCTCCCCTACCCCTCTTTCTCCCCCTCTCATCTCCCCTCCACCTCCCTTGCCTCCCCCCTTCTCCATAACCCCTCTCCTCTCACGTTCCGCTCTCCTCTCCCCTCCCCTTCCCCTTATCCCACCCCTCTCTGCCCCACTCACCCACCCTCAGGGACATACTGCCCCGCCCCCCTCCCCCCCCCGCAACCGCACGTTGGGGGAACAGACCCAACGGGTCTGCACTTGGTCTAGTACACTATAAATGGCTCGATTGAAATCATGCATTATCTTTCCCGCTGACTGGTTGCATGCAAAAAAAGCTTTTAAAAAATACCTTTTAAAGCCCTTTTCCAGGTCTGCCATTTGTCAAAGCTGTTGAGATCTTTTTTCCAAAACTTCCTTTTAAAAATGAATGTCGGGAAAGGAAGCTATAAAGGAAATTAAAAATAATTAAGATGTTCAGGAAGCAATAAAATCATCTAAAAACTTCTTGATAACTAGAAACATTGAACAAACCACTGGTATAGTACATGAAATGAATGGTCTCATGGATCCTGTTCTGATTATACCCTGGTACAGCTTCCAAGGAAGAAATACCAGTGTCTCTGTGGGATCTCGGCAAGATCCATTGTTAGAGAGTCTATCCAATAAACAGCAGTGGAGATTGGTTGTAGCTTTGGGACCTCCACAATATAGTATGCGTCATGAAAAGTAGCTCACATGAAAAGCCAGTTGTTGCATGTGGAACAGTTGGCATCGCCTGGCAAAATCCAGGACATGCTATTTGCTGGGATTTCTTTAACTAACGGCAGTCTACCTTCCTCTTTTAAATACCGGTGTAGTTGGTGCATCATGCATTATTTAAACCTACATGTTTGGGTGGTGGGTGTATGGAACAAGCTGCCAGAGGAGGTAGTTGAGATAAAGACTATGGCAATGTTTAAGGAGGAGCAATTAATAGGTACATGGATAGGACAGGTTTAGAGCAGTATGGGCCAAATGTAGGTAATTGTAGATGGGACATGTTGGTTGGTGTGGGCCGAGGGGTCTGTTTTGCACACTCAGTGACTTTATGTTTAACCAAACCTACTCCAACTTCTCATAGACACAAGCATAAATATGTGCCAATTACTACTTTTTGCACTGAATATTTTGTTTCTATTTCCATATGTGTTTTGCCATCATTTCATTTTATTGGCCAACCCATCTGCAAGACACCTTCAATATTTTTAACTGTGTTAAGGACACTAACCACATTTATTGTTCTTGTTGTTCAATGCACTGTATAACATTTTCTAATTAAGGTTGACTGTTGCGTATATGATGAACATGAATGTTTATTGATCTGTAGGAAGGAGACCACTTGATTCACAATGGTATTTCTTCTGAAATTTACAATCGGAGTAAGTGACTGCATGAAAAGGACACTGAAATAGACACGCTGAAATAAGCATACTTATTGGACTTATGTAAGATTAAGATGTAAGTTTATTCAGTCTTGAAGATCCTTTGGTCCATCACAGGCACAGTCTTTTCCATAATTGTAAGCATCTACATGAGGTTTTGCAATAAGAAGGAAGCATTTATCAACAACGATCCCATGCATATGGGGGATGCTTTCTTCTCACTGTTATCATCAGGCAAGGCATACAGAAGCTTAAGGTGCCACATCACCCCTGGTTCAGACAGCTACTGTCCTGCAACCATCAGATTCTTCAACTGACCTTCACAGCCTTAAACCTAACCAGATAACGGAACATTATGGACCACTTCCTGCACTACCATTAACTTGTTTTCTAATTTTGTATTTCTGCACAAATGTATTTCTACACAAATTATGGCACCAATCTTTTTTTTCTACTAACTGTCTTTTAGAATAAATAGACTAAGTGGGACCGATTGGGTCCCATTCTCACACGGGAGGCCTGGTTCCCCAACGCAGTATTCCCCCAACTGCGCAGGCGCGGCCGACGGGTTCCCATTGTGACGCCCCTGATCCCCCCCATCCTCCCCTCACCCCACACACTCTGCCCCTTCCCCCCCACGCACACATTCCATCCCCCCCCTCCCCCCCACCATCCACTCTTAGCGGCTATCCAGTAGCCCAGCCATTCCCACCCATTCGGCTCCCATTGTGACTTAGAACATGCAGGTATTACTGCGCAGGCGCAGCTGATGGGCATGGCAAGTGGAAAAGGGATTTATTAAAGCTTAAAATGTTAATAACACATATATAACGACAAATTAACCATCAAAGATGAGATTTATTCAGTCTTTCTTATTGCGTCTCTTGTTACGTCCTGAACCATCTACCCCGTCTACCCCTGCTCCTGCCGGTGCCTATTGCTGTCGGGCCTACCACTGCCATGGCCTATCGCTGTTATTCCCTACCGCTGCCGCTCCTTACCGGCTTCAGGTGAGTTCTCTTAATTTTTAAGAAAGTTATGGGCTTTTAACTGGTCCAGATCACAGCTTTTGAGTTAAGTCAATTGAAAGGATATGGGGAACAAGATGCTAATTTCCGAGTATGAAAATGGCCATAACTTTCTTAATACTGAAGATATGAAAGTGAATTAGGTGTCAAATTAAACTTCTTTTTATGCTTTATCTGATGGGATAAATTGCAGACTTCATTTTTAAAATCTCAAAATGTTGTAACATTGCCACGTCCTGCAGCCAGCAGAGGGTGATGGCTTCAGGCAGGGGTTGTCAGGCGCTGGTGGAGCCAGCGTCCTGCAGCCGGGAGAGGGGGATGGCTTCAGGTGGGGTCTGTCAGGGGCCAGTGGAGGAGTGAGCATTTTACGGCCGAGGGATGTGGATGGCTTCAGGCGGGTGATGTCAGGGGCTGGGGGGGCAGAGCATTCTGCAGCTGGGGGAGGGTGGGCGGCTTCAAGCGGGTACCGTTGGGGGCCATTGGGGGGGGGGGATGCGTCATTGCCGTGGAGTGCCGCAGCCGCTACCGCTGCCTATCGCTGTCATGGCCTACCACCGCTGCTGCCGTTGTCATGGCCTATCGCTATCGTGCCCTACCAGTGCTGCTTCCCACTGGCTTCAGGCAGGGACCGGTGGGGAGCATCTTGCAGCCGAGGATGGGGACAACTTCAGGCGGGGGCCGGTGAGGGGGGAGGCGTCCTGCAGCTGGGGATGGGATGGCTTTAGGCGGGGGCTGGCAGGAACGTTCTGTAGCTGGGGGATGGGGATGGCATCAGGCAGGGGCTGACGGGGAGCATCCTGCAGCCAGGGGAGGGGGATGGCTTAATGCGGGGCCTGTCAGGGGCCGGTAGGCGGGACCACTGCAATGGCCTACCACTGCCATGGCCTACCCCTGCCACTGCCTACCCCTGCCACTGCCATGGCCTGTCGCTGCTGTAGCCTACCACTGCCGCTGGCTACCCCTGCAAGTGCTTACCTCTGCCGCTGTGTACCCCTGCCATGGCCTAACCCTGCCTCAGCCTACCACTGTGTGGCGGGGTGGGTGTGTGGCAGGGGGTTGTGGGCTGGGAGGATTGTGTGGGGTGAGAGGGATGTGGGGGGGAGGGGGGTTGTGGGTGTAGGTGAGTGGTGTCAGGGGAGGGGGTGTGTGTGGGAGGGAGGAGAGGTGAGTTTAGGAGGGGGGAGGAATGATGTGGGTGGAGGGTGGAGAGGCAAGTGTGGGCTCAGTAGCTCCCTGCCCCGGCTACAACCACACTCACCGGCTCCAGGTCCCGGCTCCTGCCTGACTCAATGGTTCCCAGCCCCGGCTCCAGGCTCACTCAGCGGCTCCCATCCCCGGCTCTGACCGCGCTCCCAGGCTCCCGGTCACAACTTCACTCAATGGCTCCCGACCTCAGCATCAGCCTCACTCAGCGGCTCCCTGCTCGTGGTGGTGGTGGTGGTGGTGGTGGTGGTCACCGCTGCCCACAGACATACTGCCACACGCGTACACAGCCCCCGCCCGCAAAACACAGCCCCTGCCCTCACTCTGCTTCTTCAGCTTTATTCTCACCGCCCGTGTTTGACAGCAAGTGCCAGAAGGGGCTTTACCGTCCCGGCGCATGACAAGAGAGAAGCCCAATAACTTTGGTAATATTTCACCGATCGGAACAATATTAGGTGCATTTGCAGCACAAGAAAAAGGCGAGTAAGGCGGCGAAAAATCATAGCACTATCGGGTACCATTTTTGCGCAAATGTAAAAACAACACAAACTGGAAGAGGAAAAGATGATTGTTTTAGTCAAATATAGAGACAGACAGACAGACAGACAGACAGACAGACAGACAGACAGACAGACAGACAGACAGACAGACAGACAGACAGACGTGAATTATGTCTAATTTATGTTTTTTTGTGTTGCCTGAGTCTGTGCCTATGATGCTGTTTCAAGCAAGATTTTCATTGTACCTGTACTTCACCATACGTGCAGATGACAATAAACTCAAGAGTCCTGTCAAGAGTGTTTTATTGCCATATGCCTGGAAACAGAACAATGGCATTCATGTTTGCAGCAGAACAACAGATATGTAAACATAATACTCTGTAGGCACCATAATAAGGTGCATGTGAGAATAAACAGACCTTGAAACCTTGAAGGAATAGTTCAGAATATATATTATATATATATATATATATATATATATATATATATATATATATATATATTTGAAAGAATTTTATTAGCCAAGTATGTATACATACAAGGAATTAGCCTTGGTGCTTTGTTCGCAAGTAACAACACAATATACAGTTGAGCAGGGGTCGACAACCTTGTTCTGCATAGGGGCCAGGACCCATGTCTGTGCGCGGATGGTGAGTCACATCAATCGCCATAGTTAATAAATGGAGGTAATACTAATACATAGTAACTAAATTAGTAATAATATATACAAATAATACATACATTAGTAATAATACATACAAAGTAGTAATAATGTATACAAATAATACATAAATTAGTAATAATACATACTTATAATACATACTTGGTGTTATTTTTTGCGTTCGTTTTCACATGTTTTTCAATTAGTTTTCTGGAGTTCCCAGATCCCTCACGTGTCCCGGGACTAGCTGCAGTTCCCATGTCGCCTGCATGCCCCGGGACTAGCTGCAGTTCCCATGTCGCCTGCATGCCCCGGGACTAGCTGCAGTTCCCATATCGCCTGCATGCCCCGGGACTAGCTGCAGTTCGTAGGTCGCCTGCGTGCCCCGAGACTGACTGCAGTTCCCAGGTTGCCTGCGAGCCCCGGGACTAGCCGCAGTTCCTAGGTTGCCTGCATGCCCCGGGAATGGCTGCATTTCCCAGGCCACCTGGGTGCACTGGGACTGGCTGCAGTTCATCTCAGGTTGCTTGCGAGCCCCGGGACTGGCTGTTGTTCCCAGATCGCCTGTGCCCCGGGACTGGCTGTAGCGCCCAGGTCGGCTGCGAGCCCCAGGTCTAGTTGCAGTTCCCAGGTCGCCCGCGTGCCCCAGGACTGGCTGTTGCGCTCAGGCCGCAATAACTAATTTAAATGAAAACCGCCTGTGGGCCGGATGATTTTGAGTTATGAGCCACGTCCAGCCCGTGGGCTGTAGGTTGCCAACCCCTGCAGTAGAGAATTAAAAATAAAACTTTATAATTTAAACATGTGAAGAATGAAATAAAATACCAATGCAAAAGGAGGCTCCAAACTTTTGGCTGTTGAGTGGAGCTACTGCTTGTGGGGAAAAAGCTGTTTTTATGTCTGGTTGTGGCGGGTTTTGACAGTCCGGAGTAGCCTTCCAGGGAAGTGCCTGGGTGAGAGGGATCAGAGATGATCATACCCGCTTGTGACCTGGCCCTTGCAGTGTTCAGTTCATTGATGGGGGAAGGTTTCAGCCAACAACCTTCTCGGCTGATAGAATGATGCGCTGCAGCCTCTGGATGTCATGATTGGTGGCTGGCCCAACCAGACCATGATGGAGAAGGGGAGGACGGACTCTATGATGGAAGTATAAACCTGGACCATCGTTTCCAGTGGCATATTGTGTTTCCTCAGCTGCCGCAGGAAGTACATCAACTGTTGGGCCTTTTTGACTGTGGAGTCGATGGTGGCCTCCCATTTAAGGTCCCTGGAGATGATGGTTCCAAGGAACTTAAATGACTCCACAGATGTGACTGTGGTGTTGTTGATGGTGTGTGGGGGGAGGGGAGGGGGAGCTCTCCTAAGGTCTGCAATCAATTCCACTATCTTAAGAGCATTGAGCCCCAGGGTGTTGCGGTGGTACCAGGACACCAGCTGTGTCACTTCCTCTCTATAGTATAAATATAGTTATGAAGTATAAAATATATAGTTAGTATTAAGAAAAGTTCAGTATATATATATATGTGTGTGTGTATATATATGTGTGTGTATATATGTGTGTATATATATGTATATATATATGTATGTGTTTGTGTATATATACATACATAGAGTGAATTGTGTTCAATATATACAGTATAAAATATATAGCATCAATATAGAACTATAGATATGTTTAGCTATTTTTATACTATATACTTTATACTATATATTTAACACACACACATTTTTCCCATTGATTAAAAATAAAAGAGTTAGTAGTGTTTAAAAAATGTTGACATTCGCTCTCCTTAATGCCACACCCCTTCCGGAGGGACTATAAAACCTGGAAGTGTTGAGTGCCTCAATCAGTCTTGTAAGATGGCAGAGCGAGAGGGTCAGGTCTCTCAGTCAGAGGTGTGAATAACACTGAACACATGTCAACTAAACTGTGAGTTGGTTTACTGACCTGTCAGTGTCCTTAATGTGGTTTGAAAAGATAGTTTGGAAATGCTAAAGCTGTGCTGCCTTTGGTTTGGAAATGCTAAAGCTGTGCTGCCTTTGGTTTGGAAATGCTAAAGCTGTGTTGCCTTTGGTTTGGAAATGCTAAGTGTTTAAAAAAAGGCTCCCCCAATGCACCCGTTCCCTACCCTTAGTCCCCACAGGAGGCGTGGTCCTCCAACTCAAGCCGTTCCCGAATGTAAGATTCCAGCACTCCCCTGACTCCCTGAGCAGTGGGTTTTAAAAAACAATTGCACTTCCACTGTGTGTTGCATAGGCAATACACCCTCCCCCTCCTGTGTGGTGAAAAGTTCAGAGTGTTCCTGTGTCATCACTGCTAGCCGACTATCGTGACGTCATCAGATGAAGCTAGTCATTTTAAATTCAAAGTCTTGTGATTTTTTAAACTTTAATCAGTAATAAGTCGAGAAATAAAGCATAAAATGTTCAGTGAAAGTGATCTCTGCCTAGAGGGGAACAATGTGAATCAGAACATGTACAACACTTGTTAAAGTTGACATTTTTAAAACCTTAATCGCGAATAACGTGAAATATAGGATGAAATCTTCAGTGAAGCTGATCACTGCTAGCCGAGCCATTGTGACGTCATCAGTGAAAGCGGGTTGGTTTAAATTCAAAGTCTTTTGATGTTTTTAAACTTCTTACTTAATTCTAATCAGTAATGTCGAGAAATAAAGCATGAAGCGTTCAGTGAAGGTGATTTGGCCTCGAGGTGAAAAATGTAAATCAGAATATGTAAAAATATAATCATTGCCACGTAGTATTTTTGCAACGATGTAAAGACAACCACATATACACACACATATACACATATACACACGTACAGGAGAGGAGAATGACTAGATACATCAACGTTGAATGTTAGCAATTAGGAAGATGAGTATCACAGATCCTCTTTAAAATTGTGTTTTTGGACTTCAATCTGCAAGATGATGAAGGCTTTGGTTTAATGTACATTGATATGAAAGATGTTGTGGAACTCCATCAGTACATTATTTTGCGTTCTACTCTCTGTATTGGGATGAAACCAAGAGCTTCTACCTCAGGGATAAAAATGCACAGAGTGTATGAAATACAACAGTAATTAATTTATTTAAATCAGAAATCTGAAAATTTGGACACAACCAATCCAGTGCTGCCCCGGGAAGTCCATATTGTTCCAGTTGTATCCCATGAAAGTCTCTTTTGGGTAAAAGCAAGAATGCATGAGGAATGACACAATCCCATGGTCATTACAGTGGACTGTAAAGAGAGTCAGTAGAAGGTCACCGGTTTGATTTCCCTTCATTAAAGAGGAGATTTTTTTCTTTAATAGAATTGTGTAGCAATAATGTAATAAATTTAACAAAAAGAAGAAACAGCTGATGTACAATAAATCCTTGTACATACCCAGTTATTCTTTTTGTTATCAAAACTAGCCATCTACAGTTTAAATTTTTAAAAAATGTACTTACAACTGGTATTGTGGCCAGTTTCTACATTTTTAAGTTCACTTAATTTAATTTGTACTGCTTTCGCTAACTTGCAACCATCACAAATTGAATAACTTACATAGCAGTGTTCTATTCATATCCAAAAACTTCATTCAATTATCTTCAGGCTTGAAGGAGAAACTTTTCTTGATTTTATCTTAGAGATTTCAGTCTGTGGCTATTCAACTCATTCAAGAGATCAAATTAATTGTGGAGAGACGATGAGAGCAGCCAATTAAATGGTTTGTTGTATGCTATGGGATTGACAGATGATATGGTATTTTTACTTTCACCATTTTTCTATGATTAGAGATTTGTCAGATGGATATTATTTATGTTAATTGGTAACAATAAAATGTTATTTCACTCAGTAGTGCTCTCACCAGCATATGGCATTATTGGCATTACTCTTGTAATTTTCTTTTTGTTGCCTGGATAGATTGGAACTTTTCAGAAATAAAATATTATTGCAGTCAATGATAATGCAAAATTTGCTCCCAAACCATGCCATCCCATCCCACCTCTCCCCCCAACCCCCCTTCCCCACCCTCTCCCCCACCCCCCCCCCCCCCCCCCACCATGACCACACCTACCCGCCATGCTAAATAGATCACAAAATTGCCCAAAGAAAATGTTGCTAAAGTCTTGGGATGTTTTACATCTAGATCCAAGTATTAAATCAGGATTTGTAAGATTCTTGCTAGGACCACACTTAGTTTGGCCACAATTCATTGCACAAAATTCAGATAATGCCTTTGGCACATTGTAAAAGTGCAGTCAGAGAGTGACAACTGGCAAAATGGCTTGCATGGTGGAGTGAAAGGGCTGAACTCATGTATTAATTCAGCCTGCAAGTCAATGAGATTACAAATGAGGAGATATATCCTATGTGCTAGATAGTCCAGGAGACCCCTCTTGGTCATAATAAGAATCTGGGATGAGGTGACTTCCATGGTTTCCTCTAAGACTAAGAAGTTCTTGGACAATGGAGAATGCGGTGAGAAATGCTTACCTGCAGATTTACTTTCACTCTCTTCTGGTATCTCAAATATCTGTTATGTCTAACATCCAATCAGGTGACGCAATTATAAGTTGCTAAACTGGTGAAATTTACTGAGACAAAATAATTTGCATGGTCTCACTCCATTTTGAGATGTTAAAATCTGCAGTAGATACTTGTGAACGTTGCAGCTACTGCATGAGGGTGGTCCTATCAAGAACCATGGTAAGTAGGTTAGAAATGTTGAGACATCTCCATGACATACACAATAGTTATTGAAAATGTCACCATTGATTATTTCCAATATCTCTCATTGACCTTCAGCAGTGCAATGCCTATGTTTATGTGTGTAAAGGTCACAATATATTTTTGGGTTGTACTTATGAGCATTTATGAATATAGAGGCCATGGGGAAGAGGCAGAAAAGGCTTCCCAAAATGCTTAGAACACATATGTTGGTGAAACTCAGTAGGTTAGGTAGCATCTCTGGAGGACATGGATAGGCAACATTTTAGGTTGGGGCCCCTTCTTCGGACATTTAAACAGAATGCCGTATGGATTAGAGGGTATCAGCTAAAAGGAGAGATTGGACAAACCTGGATTATTTTCCTTGGAATGTTAGAAATTGAGGGAATATAAAATAATGAGAGGCATAGATAAGGAAGACTGTTTAAAAACAAAATTCCCTGGGTGGATGCACTGGAGGACAGAGCTTAATTGTGAGAGGGACAACGTTTAATGGAAATATGTAGAGCAGGTTTGTTTTACACAGAGAGTGAAGCGTGCCTGGAATCTTCTGCCAGGAATAGTGGCATTTAAGATGCTCTTAGTTTGGTACAAGGGTTTGCAGGGAATGGAGGGCTATGGATCCCATGATGGAATAAGAGATTATTTTAAATTGGCATCCTGTTCGGTATGGACATTGTGGGCTGAAGTCCCTGTTCCTGTGCTGTATTGTTCTATGTTCCTCAAAATGAACTCTAACAATAATATTTTTAATTGTATTAATTGACAAAATTATTACATGCACAAATGACTATGAAAAAGTCACTCCAATGTCAAGGAAATGCCTGGTCCATTTCCCAATAGCCAGGAATTCCAATGTGCACAAAAATGTTAAAATGTACTCCCTAGAATTTAGAAGATTGAGGTGGGATCTTATAGAGGCTTACAAAATTCTTAAGGGGTTGGACAGGCTAGATGCAGGAAGATGTTGGGGAAGTCCAGAACAAGGGGTCACAGTTTATGCATAAGGGAGAAGTCTTTTAGGACCGAGAAGATAATTTTTTGTTTCACACAGTAAGTGGGGAATCTGTGGAATTCTCTGCCGCAGAAAGTAGTTGAGGCCAGTTCATTGGTTATATTTAAGAGGGAGTTAGATGTGGCCCTTGTGGCTAAAGGGATCGGGGGGGTATGGAGAGAAGGCAGGTACAGGATACTGAGTGGGATGATCAGCCATGATCATATTGAATGGCAGTTAAGGCTCGAAGGGCTGAATGGCCTACACCTGCACCTATTTTCTATGTTTCTATGTTAAAATACACATAAAACAACTCCCATGTGCAACTTACACATACAAAATGGGATGAGCTGAAAATCACATATAAAAAATATTTTACCTTGCACATTGTGCACAACCTCCAAGATCATCACACCAACACACATACACAGACACACGCGATTTCACACAAACTCACACACACGCATGCACAAATACTTAAAGACACATACTTTCTCATGCACATACACACACATGCACACACAAATATATGTACTGTATACTCCCACACAAACACACACTTCATCTCTCACACACAAATTCACACACTGTCTCGTAAACAAACTTATTTCATGATAAAAAGGAGCAGAATTAGGCCATTTGGCTGATGGAAATTCTATCCGTACAACCCACATTACAGCCCTGCTATATACATCAGTTGTACCAATGACATTTCCACATCAGCCTTCCACCTCTCCAGTAGGAGATAGAGCCTCTAAGTACAGGACAGTGACAGAAAAAGCATACTTTTGGAGCAGCTGCAGGCAAACCCTGGGTAAAATCAAAATTGTCGTGATTAACTCAGCTTTCTTTCACCACTACATGATCCAACTTTGAGGCATCTATTTTTGGATAACTGTTTATGCAACGGAATAGATTTGAATTGAGAATCAGGTTGATTCATGGAATGGATATTCTATTCAATTTATCAACCATCAGTCATTTGCAATTAAAAATGTGAGCTGTTTAAAGATATTACACCGAAAAATAATTATGGTTCTATTGGTCTAAGTGAGTTTCGTCATGAACTCAATCTTCTTGATCACTAAAATCACTTCCAATATTCCCTCATATTAGATTAAAACAAATGTTTCTTCGGGCCACACCTTATGATAACAATCTGTAGTAAAGAGAGGTGACTTAAGAACCCGTCTGCCTTAGTTCACTCAGAAATATTATTTTATTTTCTGTTCTCGACTAGCTTGCATCTATCATAATAAACATAGCTTCACTATATTTGAGATGAAATACATAAGAAAATTGAAATAGGTTGAGAGGGATTTGGGGAAAACAAATGTCAGTTGCTCAGAATGCCTGTGCTATTTTGTGGACTTGATGCAATTTAAGCTTTCCGCCCACCAGGAGTGTTCAAGGGCCAAGTTTTCATTAAATCCTTGACCTATTAGCTATAGCTTAAAGATGGAGTTCTAACATAGAGTATGATCTGAAGAAAAAATTGTTTTAATCTAATATTAGAAGATATTAGGGGTTCCTTTTATAGGAAATCCACCTCCACCAACAGAAACATGATTATTTTTCAAAGTGATATATTCAAATGTCTCAAATTTATAATTGCAAATGACGGATGGATGACAAGTTTAATTGAATATACATCCCATGAATCATTCCGATTCTCAATGCAAATCTGTTCCATTGCATAAGAATATCAAGTGGGTCTCTGAACCAATCTTCCACCATCTGTCTCTCTGGCTTACTATCCAGTCTGTTCGAAAGCATTTTGCCATATATTTGAAAAATCATCCACTGATTTGCTCTCACATTTGCTCTGGATCCTCCAGAAAATACAACTCGGAGTCGACTATTTGTCAAACCACAGGCCATTCTTCACTTTTGAATTCACATCTTGGCATCTGAATAGTTTAGTCTGAATTAGTTTAGTTTAGTTTTGTTTTGTTTGGTTTGTTTTGTCATGTGTATCAAGGTAAATTGAAAAGGTTTTAGTTGCGTGCTCTCCAGTCAAAGATGTTATACATGAATATCTTCTTGTTCAACTAACTATTTTAATCCCCTGCTGATGTACTTTTAAGAGTTGTCTCAATTAAATGTGTATAGTCTGAACATTCACTTTCTCCATCACTTTGCATCCTATGGTTGCTGTCTGAAATAACATATGCAGCATCTACCAAGATTTCTTCAACAGCATCTCCCAAACTTGTAAACACTACCAGAGAGAAAAGGGCAATGAGCTTATATGAGAAAAGCCACTGGTAATTTTCTCCTGACAACACTCAGACTTAGAAATTCATTGTGCTCTTTCCTTTTAGCTGGGTCAACATCGTGAGAGCTCCCTACCCAATGGTGCTGTGGAATGACCTTCATCAGAAAGACTGGAACATTTTGAGAAGACTATTCACCATCATCTTCTCAACAGTAATGAGGGAAATTAAATAAATGCTGGATTTGCCACCAACAATTCCCAGCTCACGTTGAAAAAAAAAACAATGACTCTTATGTTTTATTTTGGGAATTGGCTTGTGCAGTCCTTGCACCTGCTTTGCAAATTATTTCTTTTTTTCTGATGTACTTACATTTAGAGATCTGTCTAGTCTCTCCATTGGTAGTGGATGTGGCAGGCATATGCCTGAACACACAAATACATATTCATGGCAATTGTGAAGTGTACTTTGAAATTTGTTTTTGTTGACCTTGTTAATTTTCAACAAACTAATTTTTTTTTTGTTTTTTTTGTTTTAATTTTATTAGAAGTACAGGAATATGGCACCAAGACACCTAATATATATTGGCATATTACATTTTATGTACAGCTTCTTATTTTGTTTTTTTAATAATGAAAAAGAAAAAGAGAGAATAGATGATAAAAGATAGAAAAACGTGTAATATATAGTGTGTGAAAAGGAAAAAAGTGTGGAAGAAGAAAAATGAAGAAAAGAAGATAGAAAGAGAAAGAGTAGAGATTAAGAGATTAAGGAGATCATTATCTATATTCTTAACCATCCCTCACACAATCCTGAAACAGTTAGCTTCTACGATTTTGTTGCACCATATGCTTCCAAAAAATCAACAAATGGAGACCAACTCGTTAAGAATTGGTCTGATTTATCTATTAGGGGGAATCGCATTTCCTCAAGATGTGCGGTGTCCAACATGTTTGAGATCCATGTTTAAGCATTGGTATGGGTGTATTTTTCCAAAATTTAAGTGTAAGTTTTTTGCCGTTCTTAACCCATAATTTAAAAATAAATTTTGAGATGAGTTCAATTTATTGCCATCTTCCATTACTCCAAATATAATCATTTCAGTATCAGGTTCCAATTTTATCTTGAATAATTTGGTAAATATTTCAAAAATATCACTCCAGAATTTATAAAGTTTTATGCAGGAAGCAAAAGAGTATGTTATAGTTGCATTTTGGGATAGGCATTTATCACAAATGGGGGAAGTATTTGGATAGAATTTATTCAATCTAGTTTTTGAATAATATAGATTATTATTGCAAAATTTTAAATTGAATTAAATTATGTCTTACATTTATCGAACATTTGTGTAGAAATATCAAATAATTTTCCCATGTTTCCTTCTTGATTTTTATCATTAATTCTCGTTCCCACTCTTCTCTAAGTGCCTCTGTCGATGGTAGGTCTATATTTAAAATACTATTATATTAATATGATATTAATTTCTGTGTCAGCCTTAATATTCATTGCTTCTTCCAGTGGATCTAAAGTTATGTTTTGATATCTTTGTACGTATTTCTTCATGAAGTCACAGATCTGAAGATATTTAAAATATTGGTTATTTTTCAGTTTAAATTTTAATTGTTGGAATGATAAGAGATTTCCCATTTCATACATATCACCAATCCTTTTAATTCCCATTCTTTCCCATTGATTATATGTATTATCAATAAAAGATGGTTTTAATGAAGGCTTATTCACTATTGGCATTAACAATGATAGGTTTCTTAATTTTAAAGATAATTTTATTTGTTTTGAAATTATTATAGTATCATGTATAATTGGGTTATTCTTATATATTGTGTTATTCAGTTTTATCGGAGAGAAGAGGATCGTTCCTATGTTACAAGGAGAACAATCCTCTTTCTCCATTTTTATCCATTCTGTCTGTTGGGTAGAACTGTCCAACCAGTAAATTATATTCTTAATATGCACTGCCCAATAATAATACAAACAGTTAGGAAGTGAAAGTCCCCCAATGCCTTTTGGTTTGCACAAATGTTTTCTTTGAATTCTGTGTGATCTATAGTCCCAAATAAAATTGGTAATATTAGAGTCTAGTTTTTAAAAAAAGTTGTTTGGTATATATAATTGTATAGATTGAAATAGGTATAATATTTGTGGTAAAAAGATCATTTTTATAGCTTTTATTCTGCCTATTAATGATAACGGAAGTGTTTTCCAGAATTTAATCAACGCGGTGAGTTTATTTAATAAAGGCATAAAATTAGCATTAAATAATGCTTTGTATTTTCTGGTAATTTGAATACCCAAATGCTTAAAGTTTTTCTGTTGCAATTTTAAAGGGGAATTTTAATAGGTGTGTAGATTCTTGAGGTTTTAACATCATGATTTCACTTTTATTCCAATTATTCTATATCCAGAAAAAGAACCGAATTCCTCTATTAAATTTAATAAGTTTATATGCTCGTTTGTGAATTTGTAATCTATAAATCTTCTAAGCCTCAGGTTGTGTGACATGGGTGAATTTTTGCAACAGTGACCAGTACAATATCACAAGTTCATAAGTTCACAATTATACAGTAGGATTAGGCCATTCGGCCCATTGAGTCTTGCCCGCCATTCAACCATGTCTGAATTCTGCCTCCTCATCCCATTTTCCTGCCTTCTCCCCATAACCCTTGACACCAGTTCTAATCAACCATTTGTCTTTCTCTGTCTTGAAGATATCCACTGACTTGGCTTCCACAGCCCTCTGTGACAATGTTCCATAGATTAACTACCCTCTAACTAAAGAAGTTCCTCCTGATCTCCTTTCTAAAAGAGTGCCCCTTAAGAAAGCATACACAAGCATTTCTTGAGTAGTGACTCAAAAATGGGGAAGTTGCATTTCATATGCTAGTGCTCCACAGCAAAAATATTATTATATATCTATCATCTAACTTGTACCACTTTTATTAGTCATCACTCTTTCTTTATTTCTTCTAGGCTTCCACCATTGTGTTTAGCTTATTAAGAATTTGTATTAATAAGATTTATACTCATAGTAGTTAAAATATTCTCTTAATCGCAAAGATAAAAAATTGATTTCACTTATTCTCCTCCTGTTCTAAATCCCGGAAGCCCTTCATTGTAAAGTGCAGAGAGATGCACCAACATTTACATTTCGAAAACTATACAATGGTGAGGCTACATCTAGAATATTGTGTTCATTTCGAGGCGCCATATTATAGGAAAGATATTGTCAAGCGTGAAAGGGTTCAGAAAAGATTTACGAGGATGTTGCCAGGACTAGAATGTATGAGCTGTAGGGAGAGAAACATAGAAACATAGAAACATAGAAATTAGGTGCAGGAATAGGCCATTCGGCCCTTCGAGCCTGCACCGCCATTCAATATGATCATGGCTGATCATCCAACTCAGTATCCCGTACCTGCCTTCTCTCCATACCCTCTGATCCCCTTAGCCACAAGGGCCACATCTAACTCCCTCTTAAATATATCCAATGAACTGGCCTCAACTACCCTCTGTGGCAGAGAATTCCAGAGACCCACCACTCTCTGTGTGAAAAAATTCCTTTCACAGAGGTTTAGTAGGTTGGGTCTCTAGTCCATGGAACGCAGAAGGATGAGGGATGATCTTATAGAGGTGTACAAAACCATAAGACGAATAGATTGGGTAAATGCACAGAGTATGGAAATCGAGGACCAGAGGACACAGGATCAAGGTGAAGGGGAAAAGATTTAATAAGAATCTGAGGGGTAACTTTTTCACACAAAGGGTGGTAGGTGTATGGAACAAGCTGCCAGAGGAGGTAGTTCAGGCTGGGACTATCCCATCATCTAAGAAACAGAAAGACAGGTACATGGATAGGACAGGTTTGGAGGGATATGGACCAAGCACAGGCAAGTGGGACTGGTGTAGCTGGGACTTTGTTGGCCGGTGTGGGCAAGTTGGGCAGAAGGATCCACACTGTATCCCTATATAACTATTAATCTATACTTAGTGATACTTTTTCCAACTTTGTAAAACTCCATATATGTACTATTCATTTTAAGAAAGCATTAAAGTGGCAACCACACAAAAAATACCTATTTAGCTCTTAACTATGCAAACCTATGGAAATAATAACACAAACACTGTTAAAAACCAATCAAAACAAAGGTACCCCAAATAATAGCTTATTAAATGTTGTCATAAGTATGCACAGGTGTTACCTAATGCAGGCCAGATTGTCTCATTAAAAGGTGGCACAAAGACATGCATATTGTGCCATGTTTTACATACTGTAAGCTGCATTATCATGTTGGCAAGTTCCAAACAAGCATCTGTTGTCGGCAACATTAAAAAGTTGCTTTTTTAAAACTTAGTTTGGTTAAACTTGGCAATAACTATAACAGATCAATGTGTGGTTTCCAAATTCTGGTGGAATATTTGTCCAATAAGTTGAATTATGAAGTTGTTTGTCTTTTTTTTGTTTCTCAATATTCTTGCCATAGTCCCATAGCTACAAGTGTCCATATATTTCATCTGAACTAACATCTGGTTTGCTGACACCTTCTGTACCAGGATTAGTCTGCCCTGATTTCACAACTGTCCTTCAGTTATGCATAAATCCCCATCAACTAGCATGGTCAATTTTAAGAAATTGTAAGAAATGGGAAATACACCAATCAATTTATCAATACACCAACCAACCCAAAGGAATTCATTACAAACTAATAACAAAGAAATAATGTAGAACATTTTGAATTAAATATATTTTGAAAGCATTCAGATTTAAGAGATCAATATACACTTTAACAATCATATTTCTTGTAAAGTTGAATAAATGACAGGATAGTGTTTTTTCCAGATGTAAAGCAAATCACAATTTTTCCAGGATTCTTTAATTATCTGCTGAAATTAATTAATTGTAATTAATTAATACTGGAATTAGTTAATGATTCATATCAGAGTTTAAAAATATATATATTTAGAGGGTTACACAAAATAGCTGGAGAAACTCAGCGGGTGCAGCAGCATCTAAGGAGCGAAGGAGAGACCCTTCTTCAGAGTGGTCAGGGATCAGGGAAACGAGAGATATAAACATTGATGTGGAGAGATAAAGAACAATGAATGAAAGATATGCAAAAAAGTATTGATGATAAAGGATACAGGCCATTGTAAGCTGTTTGTAGTGTGAAAATGAGAAGCTAGTGCGACTTGAGTGGGGGGGGGGGGGGGGATAGAGAGAGAAGGAATGCCAGATCCCGAGGGCTGAGGGGAAGGGGGAGGAGGCAGCCTGGGTTAACAGAATTGAGAAAATTCAATGTTTAAGCCCAGAGGATGCAGACTCCCCAAGCGGACTATGAGGTGCTTTTTCCCTCCCCACTCCAGAGGAGGCCCAGGACCGAGAGGTCTGATATGGAATGGGAGGGGGAGTTGAAGTGCTGAGCCACCGGGAGGTCGGGTTGGTTATTGCGGACCGAGCGGAGGTGTTAGGCGAAACGATCGCCCAGCCTCCGCTTGGTCTCACCGATGTAGATCAGCTGGCACCTGGAGCAACGGATGCAGTAGATAAAGTTGGAGGAGGTGCAAGTGAACCTCTGTCGGACTTGGAAGGACTGCTTGGGTCCCTGAAAGGAGTGGATGGGGGAGGTGAAGGGACAAGTGTAGCATCTCTTGCGGTTGCAAGAGAAAGTGCCCAGGGAAGGGGTGGAGCGGGAGGGAAGGGAAGAATTGACAAGGGAGTTGCGGAGGGAGCGGTCTTTGCGGAAGGCAGACAGGGGGGGAGATGGGAAGATGTGGCGAGTGGAGGGGTCATATTGGAGGTGGCGAAACTGGTGGAGGACTATCTGTTGTATGCACCGGCTGGTGGGGTGAAAGGTGAGGACCAGGGGGACTCTGCCCTTGTTGTGAGTGGGAGAATGGGGAGAGAGGGCAGTGTTGCGGGGTATGGAGGAGACCCTGGTGTTAGCCTCATCTATAGTGGGGAGGGGAAACCCCGTTCTCTGAAGAACAAGGACATTTGTGATGATATTTAGAGGCATTACCTTGTTGCAAACAAACAAAAGATATCACACGTCATGGGCATAGACCTTGATCTTTGGATCGCTAAATATGTTCTCAAAATGGTTAAATATATGGATGGAATAATTTAATTCCTTCCAGTTGTATCAGTCCTTGTGAATATTTCAAGCATTGTTTTTATCACCATTCAACTTGTTCTACCTGAATTGTTCAAAAACAACTGTTTGTAAACAATGAAGGAATACTTGTTTAGTGATTCCTCGTGAAGTCTGATAGAACAACCAATTACGTATGGATGAGCTGACTGAAGTCAATTATGTTCTTGTCGATCAATTTTCTTCTGTTGTGCAGCCATCAAATCTCTGGTAATCCAGTCTGAGGATATAGATGGTCTGATGTTTTTTACTCACAAAAGATCGATAATGTTTTTAGATCTAGGAGATGAAATCCTCTTGTTATTGCTGTTCATCAACATCGGGTGCCCTTATGATAGGATGAGTACAGTCATCAATAAGTTCTCTACTTTAAAAAGGTAACCTCCTTTGTACCAGCACTATTTTTTTACATTTCACATTGACTAACAAGAACATTTCTGAAGGTGATCCCACACTTAGGTAATTCCTCATGTCTTTTACCCTGGCACTGTTGATTTAATTGAAAGAATACAAATTGCAAGACAAGCTTTAGCATTTAAATTACATTTCCAATTGAAGGGAGCCCATGCATCATTCTACCACATTTTTACCTTCTTTCTCCCTTTATTGTCCTTAAAACCAAACCAGTCATTTAAGTTCCTGGGAACTATCATCTCCAAGGACCTTAAATGGGGGGCCACCATTGACTCCACAATCAAAAAGGCACAACAGAGGATGTACTTCCTGCGGCAGCTGAGGAACGCAATCTGCCACAGGCAATGATGGTAAGGTTCTATGCAGCCATCGGAGAGTCTGTCCTCACCTTCTCCATCATGGTGTAAGTTATTGGGGCAAATCCTCCAAAATTATGGAAGAACTTTTAAAAAGACAGATTTGCTGGCTGCAACGGAAAAACCCGCAATCCACAGAAAGACTCAGTTTCAAGTTTCAAACCGTCTGGTCCGTGGACTTGGACATCACACAACGGTGTGAACAAAGGCAGAGACGGAGATAACGAGATTTTCTTGGATACACAAAGGAAGGAACCAAGCCTCAGCAGACGATGGTAAACAGGCCAGGAACAAGCACAATCACCATCATGGATGACCCATCCATCGAGACAATAGGAGCCCATCCAGGGGATGGGATAACGATCAGGCTGAGGGATCATGACATCAGCAAACCCCTTATCATCGGAAGCCTATTGTTCATGCCAGATCGAAACTGGGAAACATCAAAAGAAGCCCTTTTATCCAGAGGACCACCTGGGGGGTTCAAAGGAATCTCAGGTATAAAACAGGAGTCCAGCCAGAACTCCCCTCTCTGTGCTCTCTGCTCTTTTCGGCTCTTCCTGCTCTTCCTGCTCTACTGGACCGCTCGTGAGCCTGCATCGACTTAGCTGTGAGTATCCCGGTGATTTGGTGAAATTCCCGAAATAGGATAGGAGGTTGAGTAAATAAGGGGAAAGGGGAGTAAAATATTGTTAAAGTAAGCTTTACGACATGCCCGATAGTTTTCCTTCCATAGTCTTAGTTTAAAGCATAAGTTTAACCACGTATTATGTAGTGTTGGTGAGATTCGATTTCTAATTGTTTAATAAAGCCTGTACATTTAGACTTGCTTTGAGTCCATCTTGGTTTCTGTTTTCTCTCATCAGCACACTCTGGTCAATTCAACCTTTTATCATATCCCACCATAATTCCGAGGTATAGAACCTAGGGGAATCACTTTTGTGGGAAACGAGAGAACCCCTACAGAATGGCGACCATGGCAGGACCTCGGTGGTTTGGGATATGTGATTTGCCAGAGGGGGTGAGAGAACGTAGCAAGATGGAGGAGAGAATCTCCTCTTATCTGTTTAAAAAGATCAATCTCACCAAACAATGGGTGATAGCTTTGCTGACAGCACAGCAGCCTGCAGCAGCTGCGGCTCAATGGACAGAAAGCAAAGCTTATAATAAAGGGCAGGAAAAGGCAGTTTGGCTAGCGTGCCTATCACAGCAGGTAGCCAAACTGGAGAGACAGGTAGAGAGCCTTGAAGAGCAACTGAGGGAAGCTAGGACCAGCGCTGAGGAAAGTGCTAGAGAAGGGGAAGGGCTATCTGAGGAACTCAGTGAAACCAGGCAGTGTATCTTGCAGGCAAGGGAGTCCCACAGAAATGCACAGGAATTCCTCCAATGCCAGGTGATAGAGGCAAAGGAGAGGGAACGGAACTCCCAGGAACTCCTGGCTCAGAGTACACAGAAGTGCATGGAGCTGGAGGGAAAGTTCCAAGATATACAAGCAGCATACAGGGTGGCCCGTAGCGAGCTAGGCGATAGTGATCACGGGCCTTGCCAGGCAAGGATAGCGCAGCTGGAGGAGACTCTGTCCATTACCAGGGGACGGGTTCACCTGGTAGGACCAGTGGGGTCACCCTGGGGCAGAGGGCTTCTCTCAGCAGATGATTCCTCAGGGGCAAAGGGGAATAGACCACCTCCTGAGGCGCTGGGGATAAGTCCGGGTCGGCAGGTGCGGTTCGGGTTGTCCAGGGAGGGACAAGCCCAAGGAGGGGTGGGAGAGCACCCTCAGTTAGCGGCTTCCGCGCCATGTGTAGCACACCACGAGGTGGTGGGTTTACCGATCATGGTGGGAGAGCCGGGGGTAAAGGGGCAACAGCCCCGGGTAGGGCAGATGTGCCCGGTACGGCAAAGGAAATATGGTCCCCCGGTAGGGCAGGCAGATAGGGGGCCCATAGAGAGTGATATCATCATTCCCCATGGGGCACATTTGCTGAGGGGGATGGTGGCTCATGTTCCCAAGTTAACCAGGGCGGGAGACCCGTCATTGCATTTTATGGAGGTGCAGCAGGCAGCCGACATAAACGATTGCGATGAGGTAGAACGGGTAAAGCTGCTACTGATGACCCTAGATTCATACCTATGCAAGGCAGTGACCTCCAGGGAAGGGGGAAGACCTGAAACATGGGTAGCGGCACAGACAGCGGTTCTGGAGGCCATGGGGTTGAATCAGGGTAGTCCTTTCACCAGGATCGGGGAGACGAAGCAGCAGGTAGCTGAGTCCCCGGACATGTTCGCAGACAGGCTGTGGGCAGTGTATGAGGGAGCGTGTGGGATGCCTTTAGATAGGCAGAATTTAGATGAGAGAACAGCTCACTGGCTGAAGACTCTGGTGGCGAATTGCCTCCCGCGAGTTAGGGCAAAGGCCGAGCACTGGTTCGACCCAGCTGACCCAAACCTTAACGAGGCGGAGGTGATCAGGAAGCTCACCCTTGCATACCGCAATGGGGAGAGAAGTGAGGAGACGCCCTGTAAGGGCAAGGTGCACGAAATAGTACCGGCACCCCCCAAAGGGAGGCAGTGGAAACAGGAAGGCAGCCGGACCTCTTCCGAGATGAGGCTGGTGTGCTACGGGTGTGGGAAGCCCCGGGCACTACAAGAGGGAGTGCAGAAACCCAAGTAGAGCAGTGGGGGATAGGACCCCGGTGACAGTTAACCCAGCCCCGGAGGTAACAATAGATGTAAGAGATCTAATTACCTATTTGCAGTCAAAGGCAGGAGGGTCCGGACAGGTAGCCATGGCAACAGGCCAGGGCGCGCCCGTATCCGCACCCCCGGCCCCTTTATGACTACCAGCGAAACAGCCCACATTCCTATGCCCATTAGAGTATGGCCCATGTGGGAGACCCTGGGTCACCAAGAAAGGGGTACATGTCAGGGAACACGATCAGGAACAGTCCCGGATTGATGTGGAAACCGTAGGGGAGCCAGGCAAGTCCACAGGTAGTCAGCCTGAAGTAGCCGGCTGTGTCCCAGGGCAAGAACTGGGAGCAGCTGAGAAGGAGGCTGACTCCAGCCCTCCACAGGCAGGTACCGTAGACTGCCTAAGAGAGGCAGAACAAGCAGAAACAGAGGAGATGGAGGTATCACCTCTGGCGTGGGAACCCCCGGTCAGACATAGGAGTGACAGGGTCACTAAACCCCCAATAAGGTGGTCCCCCTCCCTAATTAAACCTAGGGCTAGGGCCGGCCACACGAGGGCCGGGAAGGAGAGTGGCCGAAACAGGGCACTTCGGAGTGCGGCTGGAGGGAGCCCAGTCTCCACAGGGAACGTAGGGGTAACTCAAAACCCCGTAGTACAAAGGGAGGTGAGGGGCAGTCAGGCCCCTCGACAGGAGGAGTTCTGGCCTGCACGGGTGGGCCCACCAGAGGGGTGGCCCCAACGTGACGGGGACCAGTTATGAGTTGGCCACCCGGAGACGGGTGGCGGTGTATATAGCATTGGTTTGTGTGTAAGTAGATGTAGTTAGCGTAATTAGATATAGGGTTTTGTGTAGCTACAGGGGAGTACAGGGACAGACAGTACGGGATCGAAGGGATTTGCTGTGGAAAAGTGGACCACAACAGGCAAAATCGAAGCCCCAAATGCCATTATTGGGCAGATAGCTTTGTGGAGGCAAGGAGGTGTTTTGCTTTGTTTTCCAGATGGGTAGCCCCGCCGTATGGATGATGGCAATGAAGTGCCTCCGGATGTGCGTCGCGGGGACACGGAGGAGTCCATCGTATATGGGTGCTCAGGGGACAGAGCACCCCTCGTGTCTACTGGGCAAGGAAACCTGGTAGCGGATAGCCAGGCCGGATACTCCCATGAGGGGAGATGGCCTGGATGGCTGGGGTCGAACTCGACCAGGTTCTCCAGCCACAGGAGCTTCGCCTACGGGGAAGCATCCATACCCTGTGCCGAGATACAGATGGCTACCGACCGGGTTAGGGTGACTGAGGGCAGGCGGGTGCGTTTAACCTGTAAGGGGGACGTTCCTTTGGGGAGATGGTGGTGGCTCAGGAAGCTGAGCTCGGACATGAGGGATCGATCCTCGGACTGGGAAAGACTGGACAATGATACCTACCGGACCATCACGGGGTCACCGGGAGGGATCACTGTGTAGGGACAAATGGTGGGCCTATGACCAGGGGCTTTATTTATGTCTATGGGGGTCTGCCAAGGTGTGTCCGGTAGGGGCATCAATCACCTTCGTCAAGTGGTGGCAGAACCCCGGGAACGGGATAGATTGGGACCGCAGTGGGCAGGCATGTGTGGCCCCAGGGCTGGGATGACAGTAAAAGCCACCGAATTGCTGGTTCAGGTGAAGAAGCCCCTACCCACAGCCCAACCGATCGACCCTCACAACTGTCTAACCACCACCAAAGGACCGGAGAATGGGTTAGCACTTGTCCCAACCAAAAGGGTGCTGTACCAGGGAGTGCATTACGCTGTGGCCTCAGTAGTATTAAATTTGACTGAAGTGCGGTTACCTGCATGGTGCCCCCGTGAGACGGAATTATTATATCAGGCCCTGCTAAGAGACATGTTCCAGAAATTCCACAACCTGGATTTTGGGGACATAGACATAGAAGAGATGTACCGCGGGGGAGGGGATTTCAGTTTGGGGTCTGGTAGGCAAAGACGAAGGGTGGTTAACGATGGTTTTACAGCATTTAACACGGGGACGTCCATTATTAATAACATGGACAACGTAGAACTGGCCCTGCAGATCAATCAGTTGAAGGGCCAGTTACGAAAGGTTCTGGGGGAGGAAAATGCGGTGGTAGGATCGGGACTGCACGAAGAGGTGGCAATGACTCTACATCTAAAGGAAATCATCGCACAATTGGAGACACATGCAAAAACTATAAACGCTTTGATTAAAGAGGACCGGAATGCGTCCGATCAGGCTGCACAGAATGAGGTGTGTGGGCTGTATGGTGCGTGGTTGTTGGGGGAGGGGAGGAGCAACCTGGAAGACCTGAGGCAAGGTCGGGTCCCCTCCTGGATAAGCAACCAGCACCTAGCAGCGCTACACCCTTATAACAGCACTTTGAGTCCTTGTCAGCTTCGTGTGGCCTCCGAGGCCTACCCGGTACCGGTGGATTGCGGAAAATCCAATCACACCATAATGGGAGTGGTCGTAAGAATCCCGGTGATGGGAACCTCGGTACGACCAGCTCCTCTGTACCGAGTGGAGAACGTGGGGGTTGTTCGTGAGGGGGTGCATATTCGCTATGGGAAGGTCCCGCCCTATGTCATAGTAAGGGAACAAGCTGTGACAGGCATTGACCTTTTGGGTTGTCGGAGCCGGGGAGCACAGGTAATCCTGTGTCCCCAGCACAGGGGCGCTGAGGCTAGGCCTCAGTGTGGGTTCAGGGCTGTTGGGGCACATCCTATAGACTGCACCATGGAGGCGATGGCGGCAAACCATGTCCCTCCACAGGTGGCGTATATAGGCAGTGGGACGTACTGTGTCACCACAAGTGCCCAGCGGTATCAGTACGGATCACAGCTGTGGTGCCCGATACCGCACAGCAGCTTCTGCTTTAAACCCAGGGCAGAAGTCCATGTGGCACAGCAGCGAATATTACCCATCCCGGAACCATCTTCGGTTCACCTCTCGGTACGAGAAAATGTAACTGACTTATTTAACTATGTTGCCCATTTTGGGTATGATATTCCCCCAGTGAATGAAAAATTAAAAGAGTTGCTGGTGAAGGTCGAGTTGTCGCACAAACACTTCTTCTCCCTGGAACAAAAGACTCTGGATATCGCCAGGGAGATCGAAGAGATCAAGTCTCCAAGTTGGTGGGACCTGGAATCCTGGATCATAGTTCCAGCATGGGTCCGCATCGTGTCCCATGTTCTGATCATCTGCCAGATGATAATTGTGGTGTATTTGCTATGCATTAATTGCAAATTTAAAAGGCGGAGGAGGAAGGCCAAATTACAACAGCTGGTAAATCGAGCCGCACGACGTCACCGGAACGACACCCCATCACTGTAAAATATCTGTACTCTAGTGCAGTAGTTTTGTACATATGTTGTAATCCCTGCATTTTCAGGGAATGGTCGTGAGGGTACTGTATGGTTTGTGGGATTGATGTAAAGTAAAAGGTGTATAGTGTAAGTTAATGTGCTTCGAGGGCCTAGTTTAGTGATTAAGGGGGCTTTCGGGGTACATAGTTTCACCTTCTCACCAGGAGTGTTTACAGCTCTTGAGGCTGGAGGATTGCCCACTAACTTTGTCAATCGATACGGTCTGTGCAAGCCTGGACGTATCGTAGGGGCATGTAAGTTATTGGGGCAAATCCTCCAAAATTATGGAAGAACTTTTAAAAAGACAGATTTGCTGGCTGCAACGGAAAAACCCGCAATCCACAGAAAGACTCAGTTTCAAGTTTCAAACCGTCTGGTCCGTGGACTTGGACATCACACAACGGTGTGAACAAAGGCAGAGACGGAGATAACGAGATTTTCTTGGATACACAAAGGAAGGAACCAAGCCTCAGCAGACGATGGTAAACAGGCCAGGAACAAGCACAATCACCATCATGGATGACCCATCCATCGAGACAATAGGAGCCCATCCAGGGGATGGGATAACGATCAGGCTGAGGGATCATGACATCAGCAAACCCCTTATCATCGGAAGCCTATTGTTCATGCCAGATCGAAACTGGGAAACATCAAAAGAAGCCCTTTTATCCAGAGGACCACCTGGGGGGTTCAAAGGAATCTCAGGTATAAAACAGGAGTCCAGCCAGAACTCCCCTCTCTGTGCTCTCTGCTCTTTTCGGCTCTTCCTGCTCTTCCTGCTCTACTGGACCGCTCGTATCCCGGTGATTTGGTGAAATTCCCGAAATAGGATAGGAGGTTGAGTAAATAAGGGGAAAGGGGAGTAAAATATTGTTAAAGTAAGCTTTACGACATGCCCGATAGTTTTCCTTCCATAGTCTTAGTTTAAAGCATAAGTTTAACCACGTATTATGTAGTGTTGGTGAGATTCGATTTCTAATTGTTTAATAAAGCCTGTACATTTAGACTTGCTTTGAGTCCATCTTGGTTTCTGTTTTCTCTCATCAGCACACTCTGGTCAATTCAACCTTTTATCATATCCCACCATAATTCCGAGGTATAGAACCTAGGGGAATCTCTTTTGTGGGAAACGAGAGAACCCCTACAATGGTCTGGTTTGGCTCAGCCACCAAGCACGACACCTGGAGGCTGCAGCGAATCGTCCGATCAGCTGAGAAGGTTGTTGGCTGCAACCTTCCCTCCAGTGATGAACTGTACACTGTAAGGGCCAGGAAGATAGCGGGTAATATCATATTTGACCCCTCTCATCCTGGCCTCAAACACTATGAATCACTTCCCTCTGGAAGGCGACTCTGGACTGTCAAAGCTGCCACTGCCAGACATACAAACAGCTTTTTTTCCATGATTAATAGCTCTACTCAATAACCAAAAATCTGTAGCCTCCTTTTGCTCTGGTATTTTATTTAATTCACATGTTTAATCGATAATGTTTTATTATTAATGTTTGATGTTTTATGTGTCGTTCTTAATTCACTATGTCAAGTTGTCACTTGCGAGCAGAGCAGCATGGAAAATTCCTTGGATGTGAACATACCTGGCCAACAAATGTATTAATTCATTCACTCATTGAAGGTTTTGGTCACAAGCCTGAATATCATCCAATGTGTTTATTATCATCTTATTTTTTGTTGATTCTCTGTGAGATTTTTGTGGAGTTTGTGAAACTTGAAAGCAACTATATAGTTGTAGGTTGTCATTATTAGAGAGGGGCACACTAGTTATACTCTTTAAACATCTTACAATCAATCTGAATTGTGTCAATTAAATCTGTAGTTTAGAGATACAGGGTGGAATCAAGCCTCTCGGCCCACCAGTTCCGCATTCACCAGCGCTTCCAATACACCAGCACTATCCTACACACTAGGGATAATTTACAATTTTTACCAAAGCCAATAAAACTTACAAGTGTGGGAGGAAACCAGAGTACCCGGAGGAAACCCATGCAATCAAAGGGATAATGTACCTCTGTACAAACAGCACCCATAGTCAGGATTAAACCCATATCTCTGGTGCTGTACATCTGTAATTCTATGACTGTGCCACTGTGCCGCTCCAATGCACATGATTAACACAAAATATAATATGGCTAACCAACCATAGAGTCTCAGAGAGAATGGATTTAATCTGTGAAACAAGGGCTCAGTATTTAGCACAATACAGGAAAAGACTGTTGGGTCCATGATATTTGTACCGAGCATGATACCAAGGAAAACTAATTTCGTCGGTCGGCACATGATCCATATCCCTCCATTCCCTGCATAACCATGCGCCTAACTAAATGCCTCTTAAACATCTCTTGAAGACATTTATCATGCTAATTTCAGAAAGCGCAAATGGGATTACATTTTTGAGTTGATTTCCATAAATGAAATTAATCAATAATTTAATTTTTTAATTGACATATTTCTTTGACAATTTAAGAAAAATCATTAAGCATGGATAAATTGATTTATACTGGAAAGATAAAAAGAAAATTCCCCATCATTTCTTCCAATATCCCAAAATAAGATGAATTTAGATAACTTTGTGGCAGAGCTAAGAAACATCAGAGATTAAAGTCACTTCCAAACCCAGGTGCAAATGGCAAAGATACAAATTCTTAACAGATACAATTCAGTCTTCCAGAAGAATTTGAGGGGAAACATTTTAAAACATAATTTGAAGGACATTGACATTGCAGGAAACCAATATTTATTGTCTTAACCTAGCTGTCCTGGAGAAGGTGATGTCTAGTTCTTACCTTGAGCCAAGGCATTTATTTTGCTACTTTATACTATATACTATACCTATATATGCTACTTTATAGGTAGTTCAAGAATTACTACCAATGACTTCAAAAGAACAACAGCCTATTTACAAGTTTGGAGGAAATCTTCACATAGTGGTGTCCCATGGCATCTGCTCTGGTTAGTATTCTGGTTGCACAGTCTGCAGGTTTGGAAGTTCCTGTCAACAAACATGTAAAATTATTTTACTGCATTCAAAATATTAAACATCCTGCATCCAGCACTGCTATTCAACCTCCATTCATTTGTTTCAGATGCTTTCGCTTTGATGCATGGAAAGGAATAGTAAGATTGAACGAGAACTTACCAGTTCGAAGGTTGATCTTTATTTTATGAGGAGTCGAAGTGAGGGATTTAGTGAAGAGCCCGCCGGCGCGCATGCTCGACATACTTCAAAGTAGCGGCGTGGAGTCACAGAAACCAACAAAAGAAATGACTTCGCATAGTAAGATTGAAGTGACTAAGATTACCAGATGAAGGTGATTGAGGGTTGGGCGAGGAGGGCACGAAATCCCTCACTTCGACTCCTCATAAAATAAAGATCAACCTTCGAACTGGTAAGTTCTCGTTCAATCTTACTATTTCATTTCGGAGTCACGTGAGTGGCTTCGTGAAGACTTCAAAGCTTCTGTGATTACACGCCCTGGACCACGTCCATGCTGACACACCACTACCAGGGATGGATGGGAGGACCAAACTTGCTCAACAGTTCATACTGCAAAACAAGAGCAGAGTTATTAATAACAAATCAAAAACCCCTCATGCGGGGACATCTCCACGTTCTTGACCTGCATTCAGCACGGCTTCTGCGAACTGTAGAGGAGCAGCAACAGGCTTGTTATAAAAACGCTGGAACACAGCTTCATTAGCCCATCCTGCTGTGGCGAGAATTTGGTCCATGGGCACCTCCATGACCCTCGCCGCTGACGTCGATGCAGCCCTGGTGGAATGAGACTTGAACACAATAGTGTCAATACCTGACTTACCCAAGACTACTCGAAGCCACCTGGATATCGTCTGGACTGTCACTCGATGATGAGGTCTCTTATGAGTGACAAGCAGGTATCTCTCCATTCCTCTGATGTGTGCCGTCACCTTGACATAGTGGCGGATATGTGAGGCTAACATAGCCTAGCATCTGCGGGGTATGCCGGGAACTTCAGCTGCAGCCCTGTGCACCCAGGTCTATGCTGCTTTAGTAGCTCGTCAATGAAAAAGACTACTTCTGTGGGGGTAGACGCCATTCTGTCGACACGAAGTTTGTGTAGTGTCTGTACCCTCTGAGCTGAAGTCAGCGCTAGTAACATCACCAGCTTCATGGTGAGTTGGTCCAGTTGGAGCCCTTCCATGGGTGACCACGTCCTGAGCAGGGTTAATACGTCCCTGACATCCCAGGTGATATTATAGCGTGGTGTAGGCGGATTCATATTGAATATACCCCGCATGAGTCTGGACACTAGCCTGTTGAATCCTACCTCCAAACTGAGGTAGAATGATAGCGCACTTCTGGCGCTGTTGATGGCACTGTAACTTAAGTGTTCATCATGGTGCAACCCCGCGAGGAATTCCAGGACGTCGGTTATTGTCACGTCATCGTACGTGATGCGAGAGCGGCTGCAGTAGGCTTCCCAATTCTTAATATGCGAGCGGTATCTTTGCCTTGTGGACTCTCGACACGACGCCCCGATGGTATCCATGGTCCGAGCCGAGAGGCCGTATTGGACTAACGGCCTGTTCAGAACCTGCAAGCCAACAAATTTAAATAGCCATGGCAGGGATGTGGCTCCCCTGGGACAGGGTGAGTAACCAACTGTGGGCAACCCTTCAAAAGGACCCAAGGTTCGTTGAGCATGTCAAAGACCACCGGATACCAAGGCTGTGTGGGCCAGTCGGGTATAATAAGGATGCCCTTGGCAGCATCTGCCTGAATCTTTCGCAATACCCGACTGATGAGGCAAAACGGGGGGAAGGCATAGAAAAACTACTTCCCCCAGTCCAGCGAGAATGCATCTAGCGCTATAGCCCCAGGATCTGGTTCCCATGAAACGTAGGTTGGTACCTGATGGTTGAACCGTGACGCAAAGAGGTCAATGTCCGGTTTACCAAATTTGGCTGTGACTTTAGAAAAATCTCAGGATGCAACATCCATTCAATATTGTCATTAAATTTGCGTGACCTGGTGTCCGCCACAGTATTAAGCTCACCTGGCAAATAGGTAGCTGAAATCCAAATGTCTCTTTGAACACACCAGAGCCAAATTGAGTTAGCCAATTTGTCACACGAAACTGACCTGGTACCACACATATAGTTTAAATATGCTACTGCTGTGGTGTTGTCTATTTGGAGATGGACATGTGCTCCAACAACCTTGCAACAATACGCATGAAGTCCGTGGAATGCTGCCAGCAACTCCAAATAGTTAATCCCTTGAGTTAACAACATCGTTGATTCAAGGGTGTCCCATCTGCCACCACAACTAGAGCAATTATTCGTGGCTCCCCAACCATTGGAGCTTGCATCAGTTTGCAAATATATCACCGGATTAGCCTCCCTAATAGGCTTGAATGAGCTGCTAATGTGACACACCCACCATTGCAACTCATTTATCGCTTCGGGCGGCAGCTGCATGGACCGATCATAATGACCAGCGTTCTGTTTTAACACAGCAATTTTAGCTCTTTGCAAATTCTGATAATGCAAAGGTCCATATCGCGCTGCCGGAAACAAAGCTACCAGCTTCCTAATTATTGTAGCTAAGTGCCGAATCGATGGTATATTGGTGCGGATTAAATCTTGACACACCTGGGTAACCTCCTCAATCTTGTTAATTGGAATGGTAACCCTCATGCTTATAGAGTTCACCGTGAACCCTAGGTAATTAATCACCTGGGCAGGGTAGAACTTTGATTTCTCTGGATGGACAATAAACCCCAATTGTTGAAATATATTGACAGCAGCTGCAACACCCTGTTCAGCCAATTCCAGGGTGTGGCCCACAATAAAGACATCATCTAAATAGGCCATAACTATATGATGTCGTTGTCTCAAATAAGCCATGATTGGCTTCACTAATTTAGTGAACAATCTAGGGCTGTGGTGAGCCCATTAGGCAAAGCCTTGTACTGCCAGAGTTGCCCCATCCAGATGAATTTCAAAAACCTTCTGTCACATTTCTGGATGGATACGGAATAATATGCGTCTTTTAAATCGATGCATGCCATAAAGCAACCATGAGAAATCAATGATTTGGCTGTTTCAAACGTATCCATTTTAAAATGAGTATATGTTACAAAAGCATTCAAACGGGTTAGATCAATAATGACACGACAACCTCCATCCTTCTTAGGTCTGGTGAATATGTTCGAAACAAATTCAACTGGCTCATGCACCACTCTCTCAATCACTCCTTTGTGCTCAAGACTTAACAGTTCCTTATAGCCGGCTGCCTGTTCTGCAGCAGATAATTTAAACGTTCGAGCGGGCATGTGCTGGGATGGAGGAATGTCGCCATTAATAAACTCAATTTTATGCCCCTGAATATTCTGCAACACATACTCGTCACCAGTAAAATTACCCCATGCACCCCAAAATAACCGAAGGCGACCACCAACATGTGAAGTTAAACAAAGAGAAAGAGAGAACCAGACCCCCTCATCCCCGTGGTTACCGGCAGTCCTAGACACGCGTGGGTGGATGTGGAGGTGCTGGGTTGGCTTGAGGGCGCGGCGTCTTCGTTTTCCACCAGGGTCTCTGCCGACGCTGTCCTAAAAAAGACCCCTGGTGCTGGGTCTGATGTTGCTGTCGTTGTGGAGCTTGAGGGTGGGTCCTCATCGAGGTACTAGCAGACCCTCGTGATCGAATGTATGGAGACTTTGAGCCTGACGGTGCGGGGGCACTCTGAGAGCGCATGATCCCCCCCGTTTTGGCTGGTTCGTCAAGCTCTTTGACTCTCTTCGAGAGGTCCTCCCCAAAGAGCTGACGGGGCGGGGGCGGCGGCGGTGGTTTGTACAATCCTGCAGACTTCGATTGAGCGCTGGGCGGATGCTGGTTTTGCGAAACCCGTTGATTTCGTGCTGGGTCGCGCACAGTAGGGCCAGAGCATCTTCCTGGTCCAAATTCAGTTCGTCCCCGTCCACCGACCGCGCAAAGGCGGTAATACCGGCCGTGAGGAGCTTCAGGATCCGCTGCAATTTTACCTCTTGTTGACGGATAGCCGCACTGATGTTGCCCCATATCGGCGTATTGACCACAGGCACGTTGAGGGAGTTGCAATTGGATGGAGCCTTGTGACGTCTCATTGCCTGAATGAGGACTTCTTCCTGTAGTTGCTGGTTGTTAAGAAAGTCCACAGTGGCTGCCAGCTTTGCGTTTAAAGGAAGTCCAGATGAATGTGGGGCCGCAATTTGGTCGCCACATCCAGAAGATCCTCCGCTGGCACCTCCAACGGAGGTGATATGGAATCCACCAAAACCTCCTCCTCCTGCTGCTCCAGGCTGATGGTAGAGGCTGGTGACGACGCCCTGTGCCTGTTGCTGCCCTGCTGTAGTTGACGTTGAAGCAGGAGCTCCAGCAGCCGCTCCATACGGTCAATACGCCCTTCACCCTGAACACTCAGGTGGTCGGAGTCCTCCGGCTCTGAAAAGAAACTGGGCTCCTATCATCGGCCCGCACCTCATCGAGGCCCTGCCGGTGCCGGTAGTTGTCGCTAACAGCCGCCGAGGCAAAACTGCGCGATTCCCGCGCGGGCGTGTTCAACCGCCTCCGTTTAGCGGGAGCTGAAGCCGCTGCCACTAAGGGCACTTGCGGCGTGGTGTCGGCACCAGCCGAAGCATGGCTGCCTGAAGCCCGCGCAGGCTTGCCGGCTGCCCACATCGTGGACTTTGCCGACGCATGGTCTCACCCACCCATCCATGGGGGGCTCGGCGACCGCGACGAGACCCGACTCAACCGACCCGTCCCGGCGTCGAGAGTCGGGGTGTGCCGGCTGGACCTCACAGCCGCCCCGGGTCTCGCCCTGGAACCTGACCGCTCCTCCGTGTCAGGCAATGCCTTAGCCCTGGCAGGGTTTGGCTTCGGGGCTGCTGCCCTTCCCCTACTCGGAGGGCTGAGTGTAACTGGCCATGCAGCCGCACGCACCCAGCTCGAGGTCGCCAGCGAGCCCGCTGACGACCTGACTGCCATGGCAGGGTCCCCCTGCTCTGGCGGCACACCACACTCCTCCTCGTCGAACTCCTCCGAGCTGTGGTGTGCTGGCGGATCTGGACCTGTAAACACAGGGCTTACCCACATCTCCGCCTGAGTCCCGGCCTGCGTTGCAGGTACTGCCGATGGTAAAGGCCCCGGAACTGTTGACCGGCGAACTCGTCCTGACGTCCTCCAGCCCTTGGAACTCCCATCCATGTCCTTGCTGCAAGACAAAACCCACAACAAGACTTCCGGTTGGCGCCATGGTGTGAGTGGAGTCGCGCCATTACAGCTCCACTAAAAATTGTATAAAAAACGGGGGTCTAGGGGTCAGTCAACCGTACTCACCGCGGGAGAACGACTGGGAACGGCTCCGGTAGCGTTTAAAAGGTCCGTGACGTCATCAGGCGCGCGACTTTTTCAAGAAAATGATGTCTCGCTCCCCCCCCGGAAAAAAACCTGGAAAAAGGGAAATAGGCCCGACTGGTGCCCTGGGCTCGAGTCTGGCTGCTTCCCAAGAAGAGATTTCACAGAGGAAAGCTGAACTGGAGGACCTCAAAGTTAATATCCTAGGTGAGATGAAGAAATTACTTAAAGATAATAAGAAGGATTATAAAGAGGATATTAAAAATTTAAGGGCTGATATTCTAGTGTTTCATGAAAGAATTAAAGAAGATTTAAAAAATGAAGTTATAGAAACGGTAAAAATTATGATGAACGAGTGGAAAGAAAAGGCTGATGCTGAGTTACAAAAACAAATGGTGGAGATAAAAGACGCAGCTGCTGGTATGGAAAGAATGCTGGATGATAAGATTGATCCTATTATAATTACGCTCGACCAACAAAAAGAGACAATTAAAGAGCTAACGGAGATGGCTGTATTAAACACCAAGGAGAGAGAGAAACTCCACTCCGAGAACAAACGTCTATCAGAATTATTACGCAAAATAAATGAGAAATGTATCGATCTGGAGGGACATCAACGGCGTAAGAATTTGCGTATAGTTGGTTTGAGCGAGGGTCGCGAGGGAAATCAAGACCCTCGAAAATTTGCTGCAAAACTACTGAAGGATATTTTGAATCTGGATCAAGAACCCCTGTTGGGCCGTGCACACAGGGCATTAAGGCGGGCTCCCAGGAGGGATGCACCCCCAAGACAAATGATTGTAAAGGTGGTTTACGATCATGCTTTTGAAGAAATGATGAAGATAATAATACGCAAGAAAAATTTTAAGTATGAAGGAGATAATATCAGTATCTTCAGAGATTATCCGGCGGAAGTGGCCAAGAGAAGATCCTTATTCACAGAAACAAGAGGTGTTCTGAGGAATCTGAAGGATACGAAGGATCTGAGATATGGCTTGATGTACCCAGCAACATTAAGAGTAACCTACAACAACAAAGAGTTCCGTTTCGTTAAGCATACTGTAGCACTGGAATTCGCCCGAAAAATACAGAATGAAACAGAAGAGGAAGAAGAACAAGTGGATCAAGACCAAGAAGATGATGGCTGAACTTTTATGACCCATCCGCGGTTATGAATCATTATGGAGAAGGAGGATGAATATTGGACATGGACTTAAATTTTGGTTTAAAGAGAGATGGATAGATTACTGTGTTATCTACCCATATAAAATGGCAATTATTCACCTAACATAGTATTATCTACCCCCCCCTAACATAGTATTACTAATTAGAATAGTAATTATAATAGTCACTAATAATATGAATTATTACTAAGTATACAAATTTAGTACCCTACCCCAAAATATATAGCATTTAAGATTGGAGCTGGAATTATTAACATCTTTTTTTTTTACGGAAGTCAGTAGATTAGTAGCCACGTTAGTGTGGCTTGCACTAACACACACTACACTCTATATAGGTGTAGTTATTTATTTTTCTGAGCACTTTACTAACACTTTTCAACTCACTTTCACTCACACTTTTTATTATTTTAGGTATATTAGATATTTGATTTTATATTATACAGTATATGAAAATATTTACGATTGGTATTATATAGTCAGTTCAAAGAGACGTGTATATGAAATAGAAAGACGTACACTAATTTTCGTCAACCCAAGGTCTGGTTACAATGTTGAGTTGTACGGGCCGGGACGGTTATTCCAATATAAACCACCTTAATAGTAAAATGCAAGATACTAATGGCAAGATTGGGGGTAATGGAATCACCTTCTGTAGTTGGAATGTTAAGGGAGTTAATGAGCCAATTAAAAGAGGTAAGGTGTTAGCTCAATTAAACAGATTGAAGTCTGACGTCTCTTTTCTTCAAGAGACCCACCTTAAAAAAGATGCTCGACACAGACTAACAGCTAAATGGATTTCGAAAGTGTATCACTCCTCATTTATACATAAATCTAGAGGGGTTGCAATAATCATTCGTAAAGGTATACCTTTTAAATTAAGTTCTATAATAGAGGATACAGAAGGTCGGTATGTAATAATTACAGGGGAATTATATTCTAAAAAAGTAACTCTAATGAATATATATGCCCCTAACTTTGATAACCCATTATTTTTTAAGAAAATATTTAATAATATCCCTATAGCTGCAGAACATAACTTAATAATTGGAGGAGATTTTAATTGTACTTTGGATAATTATTTAGATAGATCGTCAACAAAAAGTAAATCTATTTCTAAGTCAAGCATACTTATAAATTCCTTTATTAGTACAGCAAACGTTAAGGACATCTGGAGAATAGATAATCCAATAGGACGAGAATATTCATTTTTCTCACCTGTATTTGGAACTTACTCGAGGATAGACTATTTTCTAATAGATTCAAAATTACTTCCATTTACATATGATTCAAAATATCATAATATTATTATTTCAGATCACGCTCCATTAACTTTTAAGATAAAATTAAAAGATATAATTATAAAATCTAATAATTGGAGGTTTAATCCCGAAATATTAAAGGATAAGGCTTGTTATGATTATCTGGTAAAACAGATTAAATTATTCTTTGAAACTAATGACAAACCTGAAGTTTCACCATCATTACTTTGGGATACATTTAAAGCATTTATGCGCGGAGCTATAATATCGGCACAAGCATACTTTAATAAAGAAAATAGAAAGACGGAACAAAACTTGGAAAAAGAGATAAAACAATTAGATATGGAGAATACAAAACAGCCCTCTAAATTGTTAAGTAATAGAATTGCAATATTAAAATATAAACTAAATAAAATATATTCCAATCAAGTAATTAAACTTTATCAACAAACTAAACAAGTGCACTTTGAATTTGGAGATAAACCGCAAAAATTGTTGGCTCGACAACTTAGAAAGCGAGAGGACGAAAAAATGATACATAGAATTAGATCTGAGAATGGCAATATATCGACCTTACCAAAAGATATCAATGATATATTTTTACAATATTATCAAAGTCTTTATTCATCAAAAATAACAGGACAAATGGATGAAATGGATACATTTCTACAAAAATGTAATATTAACAGCTTAGATCAGGGAGGTAGAGACTTGTTAAATGCGGATATATCAATAAAAGATATTGAGGAGTCAATCGGATCATTAAATAATGGAAAAGCAGCGGGCCCGGATGGCCTGAGTACAGAATGTTATAAGAAATTTCAAGATCTGATCTCCCCAAGATTACATGCAGTGTATAAATATACATATGAACAAGGAAAATTGCCGGAATCCCTAAATGAATCTACAATTACACTAATTCCTAAGGTTGACAAGGACTTGGAAGACCCAGGATCATATAGAGCAATTGCTCTTTTAAATACAGATCAAAAAATTTTAGCTAAAGTTTTATCACGAAGATTAAGTTTGGTGATTACTAAAATAATACACCATGATCAAACAGGTTTTATCCCAAAGCGTTACTCATCTTATAATTTGAGACGATTATTTAATATCATATATTCAAAAAGAGTTGGGGATAGGGATTTAGCTGTTTTGTCCTTAGATGCAGAAAAAGCATTCGATCAGGTTGAATGGCCATATTTATTTAGAATAATGGAGAAATTCCAATTGGGGGATAGATTTTGTAAATGGATAAGAATACTATATTCGAATCCCACTGCAAGAATATTAACTAACCAAATATTGTCAGCTAAATTTAAGCTTCATAGGGGTTGTAGACAAGGATGTCCGCTGTCGCCTTTGTTATTCGCTATGGTGATAGAGCCTTTAGCTGAAAGGATTAGATCTGAACCAGAAATATATGGATATAATACTGATACTACAACTAATAAAATATCTTTATATGCAGATGATGTATTAATTTATATTACAAAACCAGAGATCAGTATACCCAAGCTATTTAATGTTATAACTAAATTTGGCAGATTTTCTGGATATAGAATTAACTGGAATAAAAGTGAGATTATGCCTATAACCGGAATAAGATCAAATATATTGCAACAATATCCACTAAAAATAGTTACGGATAAATTTAAATATTTAGGTATTAATGTATCTAAATCCTATAACTCATTAATTAAATCTAATTATCCCCTATTATTAGATAAACTTAGAAAAAATATTTTATACTGGAAAACACTTCCTATATCTATGATTGGTAGAATAAATGCTATAAAAATGATCTTTTTACCACAACTGCTATACTTGTTTCAAGCTATTCCTTTCTATCTCCCAAAGAGTTTTTTAAAAAAAATAGATAACATTGTCAATAGTTTTATTTGGGATTATAAAAATCATAGAATAAGTAAAAAACATTTATGTAAATCAAAAATAAATGGAGGATTAGCACTTCCAAATTTTTTGTACTATTTTTGGGCAGTCCAGATTAAGAATATGAATTTTTGGTGGGTAAATTTGGATTACGAACCAACGTGGTTAAAGATGGAAAAGGAAGATTGTTTATCTTTTAATGTAAGTTCAATTCTTTTTGCGCCAAGAGAAATACAAAATAAAATTTATAGGAACAACCCTATAATTCATAGCAATAGACGTATTTGGAAACAAATAGTCAAGACTTTATGTTTGGATAATTTGTCACTTAAACTACCAATTATGAATAACCCTTTATTTAAACCCTCTATATTAGATAGGGGGTTTAGACAATGGGAGGATTTAGGAATTTATAGGATTGAACATCTGTATAGAAAGGGAAAATTTCTTTTATTTCATGAGTTACAAGAAATTTATGGGTTACCACCACATAATTTGTTTAGGTATCTACAAATTAGAGATTATATTAAGTCTAACACACAAGATTATAAAATTAAAGAACCAGGATTATTAGATGAAGTATTTAATAAACATCCAAATTCAGAAAAATTTATAGCTTATATATATAATCTTATTTTGGATAGGGAGAATCCAACAACAGAAATATACCGTCAAGCATGGGAAAATGAAATTGGTTTATCTATAACAAAAGAATCTTGGGAAGAAAGTTTACAACGCATACATCGCTGTTCATTAAACGCGAGGCATACATTGATACAATTTAAAGTTTTATATAGGTTACATTATTCAAAAACCAAATTAAATAGAATTTTTCCTAATGTCTCTCCTATTTGTGATAAATGTCAGAATTTAGAGGCTAATTTAATACATAGTTTTGTAACGTGTTCAAAACTTAGTTATTATTGGACAGAAATCTTTAGAGTTATATCTGAAGTTCTTAGAGTTAAACTGGATCCAGAACCAAAGTTAATAATATTAGGAATTCCGGATTCACAATGCGTATTAACAGTAAATCAAAGAATTTTCTTAGATTACTGTTTGATAATAGGGAAAAAAATAATATTGAAATTTTGGAAGGGAACATTAACCCCCATAATTAAAATGTGGACAGCAGAGATGTTGGAGACTTTGTATTTGGAAAGAATCAGATTTGTCCTAATGGACAAATGTGAAATCTTTGAACAAATATGGTCTCCATATATACAATATTTGAAGGGCTAGCTGTTCTTGGCATTACTACTCAATGGGTACTAGACAGGATTTGACGAAAAAAATATGGATTTTCTAATTGGGTTTTGTGTACACGTCTCCGCAATACGACGTTATAATTACAATACATTTTGTTGTTTCTATCTTAAATATTCATATTATACCATATATTGTTCATAAAGGGGAATTATATATATATACTGAATAGATATATACTAAGTAGTGTTTGTTTTCTTTTTCTTTTCTTTTTTTTTTTTTTCTTTGACTTTTTATCTTTTTTTATTATTCAAACACAATCATTTTCTTTCTTTTTTTTCGATTTAAAGTCTATTCCTTTTTTCTTATTCTTTCTTTATTTCTAAAAAACAGAAGATAATAATAGTGAATATGATAGTTGTACATTTACTGAATTACGTTGGTATTGGTAAATTTGTTTTACTACTTGGAAATTACTACATCTAATAAAAATATTATTAACACAAAACCCACAACAAGGACCACCAACTAAAGGTAGGATACTTACCTCCGTGGCCCCTTCTGAAGGGCTGGCGAGGAGCGCGCTCCACCGCCAGCCGTCGCAGCAACGCGGTACGACGATATGTCGAGCATGCGCGCCGGCGGGCTCTTCACGAAGTCACTCACGTGACTCCGAAATGAAATTGTCTATCTGTCTATCTGTTTATATGCCTAACTGCCTATCTGTCTGTCTGTCTGTCTGTCTGTCTGTCTGTCTCTATTCTGTTACTAAAACTCTCATCTTGACCACTGCGTTTTTTGCGCAAAAAAGGTACCGTATATCGCTAGGATTTTTTCGCCACCTTACTCACCGTTCCCCTTTGCTCCAAGAACCAAGTTTTTTTTTTAGATTGGCGGAAGATTACAAAAGTTATGAAGGTTTAAAAATTAGTAAGATCAGCAGATTAGTCTTCTCGCCTGTCATTCACCGTGAAGGTAATGCCCCTTCCAGCACCCACTGGGGATTAAAATCCCGGAGGTGGGGCTGAGTCCATGAGCCCGTCCAGAAGCCGCCCATCGAGAAGCCACCTAGAATAAAGCTGAAGCAGCGGAGTGTAGGCTGTGTTCCGCCGGCGGGGGCTGGCTGTGTTCGCGGCAGGGGCTGTGAGCGGGACAGGCGCTGGGGACGGAACAGCTGAGTGAGTCCGGAGCCGGGTCCTGGAGGCAAAAGTGCGGCTGGGGACCGGTGAGCCCACACACTCCCCCTCCCCCACACACTCCCCACAAACCTCCCTCCCCCACACACATCCCTCCACTACAACCCCCCTCACCAACAGCCTTTTCCCTCGCACCCCCCTCCCCCACACTTTCCTCCCCGACACCTCCTCCCCCGCACACACTCTCCCCCGCACCCCGCCTCCCTGACAGCCCCCCGCCCCTGCACAACCATACCTCACAAATGCCCGCCCATGCCCCCCTCCCCCACCTTCCCTCCCCCACACCCCCCATCCAAAGCACCCCCCTTCCCACACACCCCCTCCACCACACACCCCGTCTCCCACATACACCCTCCCCCACATGCACCCCCTCCCCAACATGCACCCCCTCCCCCACACTCACCCCCCCCCACACTCACCCCCCCCACACGCATACCCTCTCTCCTACACCTCCTCCCCCACACCCCCCTTACCCAACGCCCCCTCCCCTACACACCCATCCCTCACAAACCCCCCTGCCCCACACACCCTCCACCATGCCCCCCTCCCCTACCTCCCTTCCCGCACAACCTTCCCTCCCCATGCCCCCATCCTAAGCACCCCCCTTCCCACACAACCCCTCCCCCACACACCCCTCCTCCACATGCACCCCTCCCCAACACACACTCCATCTCCCACACGCATCCCCATCCCCACACACAACCCCTCCCCCACACGCATCCCCTCCCCCACAAGCATCCTCTCCCCCACACACACACCCTCCCCCACATGCACCCCCTCCCCCACACATATCCTCTCCCCCACACGCACACCCTCCCTCACACACATCCTCTCCCCCACATGCATCCCCTCCCCCACACGCACCCCCTCCCCCACAAGCATACTCTCCCGCACACGCACCCCCTCCCCCACACACACCCCCTCCCCCACACACATCCTCTCCCCCACACACACACCCTCCCTCACACACATCCTCTCCCCCACATGCACACCCTCCCACACACACACACCCTCCCCCACACATTATCAGAGGATTATCCCACCACAGAATGCTAAACCATTCTTCATCGGTGCAGATGGCATCTGACAAACAACAAATCATTGAAATGCATTCCTGGCCTGAAATGTTCAGTGGTCTCTGTACACTCAAGAACTCCACAATATGACTCACAGGGCATGAGTTGTTACGTTGTGCCCTCATGCTCTTAACAATCCACTGGTTGTCTTCCTACTTTCAATTCTCCTACTGGGAAAAGATGTAGAACAGAAGCTTGACGTTTCATCACCAGAAGGAAATTATTAGAAAAGAAGTTCAATGGAAGCAGTAAATGGAAAATTAGAAACAGGTTGCAATTGATTTGCTTTATTCCAATGTAGAGGAGTTGATAAGATATATTTGAATGTTATATTTTCAACCAAAGAGAAGCTGTGAAAAAAAATTGAAACTGCAGATTGCATTAAAAAATGGGGCAAGAATGAGGTATTGATGAGCCAGCAATCCTTCCTGTTAATTCCAATGTTCAAGTCTTCTTATTACCTCCTTATTTAATGAGCCATTATAGATATGCTGTTGCAATGGTGCTCAACTTCTTGAGGTAGGAAAATATTATGACAATGGTGTAGCTGGCTGTTGAGTTCCTCCAGCAACCTGAGTTTTGTTTGAGTTTTGATTGAACAATTTATTTATTGAGGCCAAAGCAAAGAGTTCATTGGAATAGTAAGATTAAACGAGAACTTACTAGTTTGAAGCTTGATCTTTATTTTATGAGTAGTTATGTTGGTCCTTACGTGAAGAAGTCCCGCCAGTGCGCACGCGCGTCAATCTTCACGGCAGCGGTATGAAATCATAAATAAAAGTTATCGGAATAAGATAGTAAGATGAGCAACTTGAGAACTACCGGATGACCTTTGTGAGAGAGGGTTGGGCGTGGAGGGCACGTAATCACCACACATGCGCACTGGCGGGACTGTTCTCCCAGTGGCTCTCCTGACTCTAACGGGACAGCAAATCATGCTGCAGAGATGGGACATCTGGATCGACCTCACCATCAGAGTCCGGGTCAGATCTCAGCTGACCCATTGCACGCGCCTCATCAATGAGGGTGCTATCGAGCAGCCCTCTACTAGGTGCTGCTGGCACGGCCTCTTCTCCAGCCTGGCACTGACACCACTCCTCCTCCCGGAGTGTGCCCTGCTGGAGCAACCTGTGCAACAGGTGCTCCATTTGGGATAACCATTCAAAAACGGTATCCAGCCTCGGAAGGGAATTCTCCCGGCCCGACTCCCCTGATTCTGTGGGCCTGACAGACTTGTGCGTTGCCTTACGCCCGACTGGCACTGGCTCCGTGCTTTGCAGCACCAAGTCTGCATTCGCCCTGCTCCCAGCCGGTGACTGTGCAGGGGTATGAGGCAGCCATTCACAGACCGCACTCCCGCGGCTGTCTACCGATTTTCCTCCGGCTCGCATCTTCCCCTTGCCCATCTTGTCCATGGTGCTGCCTAAAGAGAACTAAACAATACAGCACCACAGCAAAATGGACCTGAACTCCAGCTAACTTTTTCCCACTTACCTGGAGTCTAAATACTTACCGCTGGAGGAGCTCTGTTCCTCCCAGCCTCCGTGCGCCAATGCGGCTGACGTAATGAAGCGCACGCGCACTGGCGGGACCTCTTCACGGAATCACTCACGTGACTCCGAAGTGAAATAATTATCACCTGGGCTTGTGGGAAGGATGAGCAGAACCATGGGAAACAATAACGCTGTCTTGAACTTTGAAGGGAAAGGAAGTTTGAAGATGGAGTGATAATCAATCCAAGTATGCCAACAACTAGTCAGCCTTAGTGTGGCAACAGATATTTCTGCTGCCTTACAGCTTGTGTGACCTAGATTCAATTTTGACCTCTGAAGCTATCTATTGGAATTTGCATGTTCACCCTGTGATCCAGTGGATCTCTCTGGATGCTCCAATTTCATCTCACATCCCAAAAACATGCAAATACTTTGATTAATTTTGCCAATATAAATTGCTCCTTGATGGTGGGTGATAGGAGAATCAAGATAGATTTGATGTATATCTCAGAACAAATATTTTTTTAATGAAATAAATTAGGCTAATGGGAATTATGGGAATGTTCTGAGTACTAGCATGGATACCATGGTCAAGAGATCCTGCATCCATGTTCTTAACAATATATGAGACATAAGGATACGAATGCCTGTTAACTCATTTCTTCATCTTTCAGAAGGCTTTTGACAAGAATCCTAACAGGACATTTTTGAAGAAAGGGAGGATAATTGAGGATAATAGACAGGCATTGATTGAGTTGGTTAACAGATATCAGTTAGTAGGAATAAATTAACCCTTCCCAGCTTTATAGGCTGCAAATAGTTTACTTTAGTCTTGTTTATTTTTGTCACGTGTACTTAGGTACATTGAAAAGGTTTATTTTGCATTCTACCCAGTCAAAGGAAAGACTATACGTGATTGCAATGTACGTCCACAGTGTACAGATACCGGTTAAATTGTACTACATTTAGTGCAGGTTTCCCCACAGCCTTCCCCACAGACATCAGGCTATTGAACTCAACTCAAACGAAACTCTGAACATTAATAGCCCATTACCTGTTTATTTGCATTGTATATGTTTTATTTATTCATGTGTGTATATATTTATACAATGGTATATGGACACACTGATCTGTTCTGTATTCATGCCTTCTATATTATGTTGTGCTGAAGCAAAGCAAGGATTTGATTGTGCTATCTGGGACACATGACAATAAACTCTTTTGAATCTTGAAGTCCAATAAAGTCCAATTAAAGATAGTTAAAGGTCACCAATGAGGTAGATGGGAGGTCAGGACCGACATGCTCTGATCAGCTAGAGTGTGGCTCTGACCTCCCATCTACCTCATTGAAGAACTTTGAAAGATCTTTAATCGGACTTCAGTGTTATATCTTGCACTAACTTGTGTACCCTTTATTTGTGCAGTGATTGGTAGTATTGATTGTATTATTGTAATTTTTTCTTTGACTAAATAGCATGCAAACAAAACCTTTACACTGTACCTTGGTAGACGTGAAAATAATAAACAAAACTAAACTAGAAACATTTGTTGAAGACACAGAACTATATGTGAGCAGTGAAAGCAATATAAAGGGGCTTCAGAGGTATATAAATAAGCTCATTTGGAGAAATAAATAGAGTCCAATATGAGGTTGCACACCAATAAAAAAAACCAGAAATGTGAAGCATTATTTTCATTTTTATTTTCATTGCGATAGTTTGGAAATCTTGATGGGTCTGGATGTTCTTGCACACAAGGCATTGAAAGCTAACATGTGTGGTTACAGTTTCATTGTGTGTGCTTCCACCAAGGGAACTGAGTTTGATTTTGGCCTCATTTTCCATTTTCCAAAAAAGGTATGAGTACAGTGAGGTACAGAAAAATAAGTTGTCGAACCAGCATCAATACATTACCTTCAATATTAAAGGACCCAACACAACCACTGCTATACCAGCATGAGGAACACCTATCACTCCATGCCTCACCTAGACTCCAGAAAACCTGACCACTTGGCTGTTCTTCTTCCTGCCTTCAGCCACTGACGAGTACAGTGTATAAGAGTGTTGTGAATATTTATCTGTTTGGTTCCTCACCTGTATGAACCTGCCAGGCTTTGTTTTGCCCCTCTTCTCTTCCAGTTTGCTTCCCTCTCCCCACGGTCAGTCTCAAGAAGGGTCTTGAACCAAAAAACATTGTCCATGTTTATAGCGGCATATTTTTATATTGTTCAAGAGATTACTCCCTCAAGCCACTAAGGAGATGACATGGTTAAAGGAGAATGTCGTAATATGCATGTGAACTCTCCGTGAGACCTTCAGAGATTCTTCACAGATAAATCTTCACAACACTGTCTTTTGATTAATAGTTTATTTATTGTTGAAGAAAAACAATAAGGCATACATCCGATCTTAGCCTCCGCCTCGTACACTTAAATCTTCCTCGAACTCCAGCATATCGCTTTAAACGTTAGAAAACTCCTCATGTTTCTGTTACACTTCCATTACACTTCACATGGTCGAAGTGTAAGCCTTCCCCAAACTCCAAAACTAAAACTAAAAATTAAACTTCTGTGCAAGAAACCTAGCTCCAAATATGCCCTAGGATACACCATAAATCCCATCCATATAATAACGGGCAGTCTAAAGGTTAAAGGCAAATGCCATAATCAATGACACACTAAACAAGCCAAATAGCCACTGCATGCCGGCCCCAAATTGTTACAAGTATATAATGACAATTATTTATAAACATCAAAAAGTAGCCATGAATGCTTAACATACATCAAAAGCAAAAAGTCAGGGAATTGAACCCCGGTCCCCCGCGTGACTGGCATGGATACTAACCATTACACTAACAAGAAAAATAGCATGCACTATATATCCGCAATCAGAATTGTTCATCGACTGTTCCATCTTCACTTTTGCCTTCTAGAAGCAAGCATACCTTGATTATTGATCTTATTAAAACACTGTTTTTAGTATAAAGTTGTACCGTGTGCACCAAACCCTTAAAATCAGGCATGATACACAGTATATAGACCTAAACATAACAGTCCAAAGCTTTGATAGCACAAAACTTCTTACTCCATGTCCGATCAACTCATGGATGTGTTGTAACAACAATGTTGAAGTGTGAAAATCCTTCAAGAGAATAACAGGATTTTTAGCAATAAGGTTCAGCGTTAGGTTTGATTTACTTTCCAGATCATTAGCAGAGATTTCAAATCCCAGCTCAAGCTTTGGCCATTCTCTTTGGCTTACAGAGAGACTCGAGTTCATTAATCCATCTCTTATCGTTTAAGAAACGGTTCACTGTCAGTCCTCTAGAAACTTCATCCACAGGATTTTCTTTTGTATTAACATATTTCAACTGTGAAACATTAGTAACTCCCAATGCTCTTTCCATTGGCAGATTGTTTCTGACCAAATTCAACTCTGTTTTCTTTGGGCCTATCATCTGGTGGAATGCTTTCACAATTGTTGCTTATCCACTTGGAAAGTGTGAATCCTCCCTTATTGCAAAGGGAACTCTATTGCAGGTGACACACTCCTGACTGACATCCACTACAAACCAACTGACTCCCACAGCTACCTGGACTACTCTTCCTCCCACCCTGCTTCCTGTAAGGACTCCATCCCCTATTCCCAATTCCTCCGACTACGCCGCATCTGCTCCCAGGATGACGTGTTCCACACCAGGTCATCGCAAATGTCCTCGTTCTTCAGAGAACGGGGTTTCCCCTCCCCCACTATCGATGAGGCTCGCACCAGGGTCTCCTCCATACCCCGCAACACTGCCCTCTCTCCCCATTCCCCCACTCACAACAAGGGCCGAGTCCCCCTGGTCCTCACCTTTCACCCCACCAGCCAGCGCATACAACAGATAGTCCTCCGCCAGTTTCGCCACCTCCAACGTGACCCCTCCACTCGCCACATCTTCCCATCTCCCCCCCATCTGCCTTCCGCAAAGACCGCTCCCTCCGCAACTCCCTCGTCAATTCTTCCCTTCCCTCCTGCTCCACTCCTTCCCCGGGCACTTTCCCTTGCAACCGCAAGAGATGCTACACTTGTTCCTTCACCTCCCCCATCCACTCCTTTCAGGGACCCAAGCAGTCATTCCAAGTCCGACAGAGGTTCACCTGCACCTCCTCCAACCTCGTCTACTGCATCCGTTGCTCCAGATGCCAGCTAATCTACATCGGTGAGACCAAGCGGAGGCTAGGCGATCGTTTCGCCGAACACCTCCGCTCGGTCCGCAATAACCAACCCGACCTCCCGGTGGCTCAGCACTTCAACTCCCCCTCCCACTCCGTATCCGACCTCTCGGTCCTGGGCCTCCTCCATGGCCAGAGTGAACAACACCGCAAGTTTGAGGAACAACATCTCATATTCCGCTTGGGGAGTCTGCATCCTCTGGGCTTAAACATTGAATTTTCTCAATTCTGTTAACCCAGACTGCTCCTTTCCCCCCACCCCCCCACCTCTCCCTCAGCCCTCGGGCCCTGAAATTCCTTCTCCATCTCCCCCCCCCCCCCAAGTCGCACTAGCTTCTCATTTTCACACCAGAAACAGCTTACAATGGCCTGCTTTCCTTATCTCCAATACTTTTTTGCATATCTTTCACTCATTGTTCTTGCTTTATCTCTCCATATCACTGTTTATATCTCTCGTTTCCCTGATCCCTGACCAGTCTGAAGAAGGGTCTCGACCCGAAACGTCGCCTATCTCCTTCACTCCTTAGATGCTGCTGCACCCGCTGAGTTTCTCCAGCTTTTTGTGTAACCCTCGATTCTCCAGCATCTGCAGTTCCTTCTTTAGAACTCAAATGTTTTACTGGTTGAATTGTTTCCTGCTCAGTAGACATGGATTTTAAGCAATCATCCATGTAGAAATTATTCTTCAAAGAGATTATTACTTAATGAAATATAGTATTCTCGCCAAATTTGCATTTCAAATTCTGGGTGCATTGCTCTGCCTTACGAGAATCATTCGGCAGATTAACACATTCTTGTTTAAAAGGTAAGTCCAGACAATAGTGTCCGTCAATCTTTACTGAGTAGTTCATAATATCCACAAACTTTAACTCTTCTCTAGACATCTCTTCAGATTCTTTATTGATTCTGCCATTGAAGTCATGATCGTATTTCTTCTTCACCAGCTTTTCTAATTTATCAGTAGATTTTTGATTAACAGCAATGGCAGGATAGTTCTTCTGATTCCCATTTTCATTGTTCCTTTTCAAATAGCCATAGCCATAGATAACCCATCCAAGTCAGGTTTTTGCAGCATGCGGTCCTTCACCTTGGCTCCCCACAATCTGTATAGGTTCCAATGACTTCAAAACATTTGTTCTGATAAGTAGGTCAACACTAGAATTTATTTCAAATATTTTGATATCCCTCAGGTAAGGCCATTGTTTAAAGTCTTCATGTTTGGGGATATTTTGACGACCAACAGGCATGGTTCCATGTGTAAACTCTTCAGATATTGGTATAAAATTATCCTCATCCAAACTGGATATTTCCATACTTGACTCATGCCCTCTTTATCTTTATTCATGGTACGCAATTGAATCTTAGTCTCTTCTCCTATGATGTTCAGCCTTCTCGTCAGGTTTTCTGTGCAAAAGATAGTCAAACTTCCGTGATCCAAAAAAGCATGTTTGCAACACTGTATTCGCCTTGCTATTCCTTAGCTGTACTGGTAAGATAGAAAAGATACAAGCTTCAACCCCGGCCCCAATATGAGCAGTTACTTGAGGGGAGGTGATAGCATCACTAGTAGTTGTCTTCTCATTCTGTTCCATTTGTTCCGTTTCATCCTCTTCCATTTGCTCTGATAGCTCTGCTTCTATTTGTTCCTGTTCTTCTTCTTCACAATGCTCTGGTGGATTCTTTACAGTGTGAAGTGGTTCAGGATGATCATGCCTGCACTTATAACAAATTATAGATCTCTTACAGTCTATCACCATATGTCCTTTTTTTCAAGCATCCAAAACAGATTCCCTTCTATTTCAAGAAATCCACATTTTCTTCAAATTCTTTCATTTTGAATCTTCGACACCATCTTATGGTGTGACCAACTTCATCACAAAACAAACAAAATACTATTTGCCTGCTAGTAGATACATTTCCTTTCATTCTATCTGTCATTTCCACAGGTCCTATAGTGGTAGCAAAACTACTTGCTTCCTCTCATCCAATATTCCGCCTGCTTCATATCTCCACCTTTCTCTCAGTCTTCTGGGCAACTTGCTAATGATGACTTTAGTATTACTTGCAAGATTCATTTCCTCCATGTGGCCGAGATTTTTCATCGAGCAGCAACAACCTCTAAGAATATTGCATAATTACTCAATGCCTCCCCATCTTCTGGCTTGATAACTTTCCAAGCATGGGCCTTCTCTATGTATGTGTTAGCAATCCTCTGTTCATTACCATAACATTCTTTAAGTAACCTTCTTGCCTTTAAATAGCCTTGGCTGTCAGGCTAATTCTGACAATGTTCTACAAGTAGCTTCACACTTCTGCTTGTGTTCTTCACCAGAATTCGTAAGCGCTCCTTTTCATCCGTAATTTTCATTTCTAATACTTCTTCTAATGCCCTTACAAAAGTTTCATACTGCAAAGGATCTCCATCATATGTAGGAATTACTGCTGGTGGTAGAGTGAGGGAGGTATTTTGTCGAGCTTTGGTCTGGTTGAATTTAGCTTGCCTATTCGCTGATGCAAATAATCCATCCTGAAAATTTTGGCTTGGCTCCAAGGAATAATAGACAGGCCTCCTTGGCTCAAACTGACTTGCTCAAGCCTGTGCACCAGGCCTCAGGAAAGTGTATTGCGTTATTGGTTTGTCCTGAGCATCTACAGATGCTCCATAAGTAGTTTGTTTTGATCTAGCACCCATTTGCTGAGATGAAGTTTTACCCATCTTACACTGTTCTAATGGGTTTTCAAAGCCGTGAAATCCAGTGGACCTCGATTGTGGAATTGATTCAACTGCTGACTCAATTGGAGCAATTTTTCCTCTTGGTCCAGAGTTCATCGTCTTCGATGCTCTGGAGCTACATCATGGACCCTCACTTTCCAATTTCTCCTTCTTTGATTTGGCTACCGCCATCTTTGTGTCTAGTTTCAGTTGTTCTTTACATCGCCTCACCTGTTTTTTCATCTGTTCTTCTTGTCGCCTCATCTCTTCCTTCTGATTTGATTTGATTTAATTTATTGTCATTGTCTTCAATTAAGAGACAACAAAATTCTCTTTCCCTTACAGTCATACAAAAATTAAAATTAAAAAAACACAAAAACACCGAACACAGTAGTCCACAACACAAACATCCCCACAGCGGCACCTAAGTTCCCCACTGTGAGGGAAGGAACCAAAGTCCAGTCAACCTCCTCGCCGATGTTCCCCAATGTTCACCCATGGTCGGGGCCTCCCGAACACCCCGATGCTCAGGCTCTCTCGCTGGGAACAATGGAACCCCGACGTTGAACGGGAGAACATCCTCAGCGGCATGGACTTCTGAATCAGCCACCCTCCAACTTCCACCGGAGTCTGCGGCTCCTGATATCCACAGGCCGCGCTGGGTGGAGATTTGTGCCTGCGACGCCCGGCATAGGTTCACAGGACTCCGCGATGCTTAAATCAGCACCGCCCGTGTTGGGAGCTCGGCACCCTCAACTCCGCGATGTTGGAGCAGCGGCCCAACAGTCCGGAGCTCCAAACGACCATTCCAGGTAAGGCCTCGCCCACTCCACGATGTATCAAGCAAAGCGCGCAGCTGCTGAAGGTGTGGTCCGGTCCCAGCAGGAAAGGCCGCGCCAATCCAGTCGGTAGGCCGTGGGGCGGGGGGGGGGGGAGGACGCAACTCGGATAATAGCCACATCCTCACCAGGAAGCGACTGAAGGACGGTTCCTCCCTTAACCTACCTGCTTCCCCCACATAAAATACTGAAAAAAACTTTAAAAAAACAAAAAAAAACACACTCTAAACATAACAAAATAAAAAAAGACAACCAGACCTTGGGCGGAGGCAGCTAGCAACAACCGGATGTCCTGTCACGTCATCTCTTCTTTCATCTGTTCTTCTTCTCACCTCATCTCTTCTTTCTGTCGCATCATCTCTTCTTTCTTCTGTCGTTCTTCTTGTTCAATCTCATGTTTCTTCTTCAAGGCATCCACTTCTATTGAGAGAGCGGCTAGATCAGCTTCAACTCCCAATCGAGCAGAAACCCTTGATACTGAACTGGCTTTTGAACCAGATTTATGTTGTGATCTTCATGTAGATACATTCAAGATACTATCTTGTTGTGTAATCTTATCTTCCATTCCAGCACCTCATTGCATTGCACTTCCAGCTGTTGAGTGCGTAAGTTGTGGTATTATTTCAGATAACCACTCCTCCGCCTCATCCATGTAATCATTGAATATCTTCAGCTGTACATCATACCACTGGGTGTGTCATTCGTGTTCTTCCAGAGATGGCTCTGAGGCCATCAGTGCATTATGTTTCTCTTGAACTTCCTGGCAGAGGTTAAGTAGTTGGCTCATATTTGATTCCACTTTGATTGCATTCTTATCCTATTCCATTAGTTTCTTCTGTTTCTCAATTAATCTGGTAACCTGTCTCCATAATTTGTTTCTAAATTTCTCGTTTTTTTCCTGAAATAGAACTTGACCTTTCTCAGTGAATTTAACTTGTCTCCTGGGTCTTTCATCGCCACCTCGTGCTTCCTCAGATGTGACACTTTCTTCCTCATCTTGCTCCATGATTTTAGGTCTTGGCAGATTGCCAAGTCTTTAAATGAAACAAAGTCTTCTTCTGACTGCTTTAGTTTTGTTTTGTAAACATCTTCCCCAGAACAGTAACAAACTGAATATCCAGACAACATCCTTTCAACATCCACAGGCTTAATTAAGACGTTAGTTCAAAAGGAATGTGTGTCTTATCTTGACTTCAAAACAATCTAAGGTCGGGCTGGCTGGATTTCTCCAAGCAGTGGAAAAACACTTTCTGGCTATCTTCCAAGCCAGTGGCTCGCATTCATTTATCTGTCTCTTCTTACAGATGCCATTTAAAATTAAAGTGTTGCAGCTTCAATTCAAAATAATAATGTCGATATCTACTCATGCTTTTGTGATAATGTCTTCAGATCTTCAGATATATCGTGTCACTGTAGATAAAACCTCTAGGCCATCTCTGGCCAAGATCTATTGCCTTCAGTTCCCAGCTGAAACCAGTTTTCTGGCTAAAACCTTTTTTGAAATCCTAGCCTTTCTTCTGTCCCACTCTCTGGGATGGGCTCTCACATCCTGTCAGAGGTAACCTATGACTTTATATAGCGGCAGATTTTTATATCGTTAGAGAGATTAGTCCCTCTAGCTACTAAGGAGATTACATGTTTAAAGGAGAATGTGGTAATACGCATGTGAACTCTCCGTGAGATCTTCAGAGCTTCTTCACAGATAAATTTTCATAACACAGTCTTTTGATTAATAGTTTCTTCATTGATGAATAAAAACTAAAGGTATACATCCAACCTTATCCTCCAACTCGTACACTTAATCTTCGCCGAACTCCAGCATATCACTTAAAACGTTAGAAAATTCTTCGTGTCTCTGTTACACTTCACATGATCGAAGGGTAAGCCTTCACCATATAACTCCAAAACTAAAACTAAAAACTAAACTTCTGTGCAAGAAACCTAGCTCCAAACACACCCTAGAATACATCATAAATCCCACTCACATAATAACGAGCAGTTATTAAAGGCAAATACCATAATTAATGACACACAAAACAAGCCAAATTGCCACAACAATGTTCTCTAAAGATGCTTCCGGACCCACTGAGTTTCTGCAGCACTTTGTGTTTTTTAAAACAATATTGTGTTCTGTTTCATTCTGAATATGATCTAAAATGGATGAAGGAAAAAAATACAGTTATCACAGCATTCACTGCTCTGTGGAAGATATGTATGTACTGTGCATGTTATTTGAACAAAAAAACACTCAGATTGTTGACGTCCCCTAGTCCTACAGCACAGAAACAGTACATTCAATCCAAGTGAACTATGCTGGTGTTCATATTCTAAGTGTATCCCTAATGCCCCATCAGCAATATCACCAACATTGTAACATTATGTGCCATTTGTATCTTTGCTACCGCTAGACTTGATATTTTTTAAATATCCTGGCCTACCTCAACATTCTCCCCTCTTAAAGCCTGAGCACATCCAAGGATATGCTGTGATTCTAATCCATAAAGGGGCCTGTGCACCCATCACTTCTGTCTTTACTAATCTGAATTGGCCCCCAGTCCTAGTGCACTTAACTTTAAAATCCCATAAATCATGATTTTGCCCATTGCATCAATTCCACAACAATTCAGGAGCTGTATTTTCCTCCAATTCTGTCATTGTTTTTGATTTCCTTCATCCATTGATGATTGTGTCTTTAATTGTTTTCTGCCTAAATTCCAAATTTTCCTCCCCAAATCTCATAACCTCTCTAACTCCCCCCCCATCCTTTAAGACATTACCTAACACGTGCTTCTTTTTTTTCTCCAATATCTAATCAAACTCGGTATTAACATTTGCTCAACAGTTACAAAGAACTTTGGGACTTCACTAATGAAGCAGACATATTTTATCGTGATCTTCTAGTTTGTTCTTGCTCACTTGTTAAATGAAATATTAATCATCCGCAATGCACATCTAATAATTCCTCCGATATCTCTCTCCTAGATTCATTAAAATACAAAGACCTGTGAAGAAGCAATCCATTTTGAATATGAAGACACAGTCCATTTTAACTTAGCATTTTACCCATTCTGATGTGATTAGTGTGTCAATTTATCAATTATCTCACTCCTCCTGAACATACATCCTTAATGTAAGTTCTGAGTCATTTTTAATACATTGCATGTTGTTAGTCACCCTGGTAAATATTGATATAGATTTTATTGGCATTTGTACTCATAACCTTGTGTACATCTTCAGTTAACAATTCCCATTCTGATTTTCATTATATTATTTTGTGTCTGCAGAAGACTTCACTATTTCTTATCATATTGCTTGACAATTTAATTTTGCAGTTCCTCTTTGGGATCTGAGTTGACTCCTAACCAACCTCTTATTCCCTTTTCTCATCCATTGCCTTGTTTTTTAATGCGCTCAGAATTGGAGGATTTTATTTCTTTGGGAACTTTAGGAAGTTTTATCATAGGCCATATTGGATTTTATTTTAAGAATAATATATTTTGAATAAACATTTGAACCCTCTGTTGAAATATTGAACAAAATGCATTAAATATATATATATTTCTCCTTACCTCACAACCATTTGAAAATCAATTTTTTAACTTCGGAGCCATGTGAGTGATTCCATGAAGAACCCCGCCAGTCCGCATGCATGTCATTACATCCGACGCTGGCGCAGCTACCGGCTGGGAGGAGCAGCGCTTCTCCAGCGGTAAGTTTTAAAAGCCTCAGGTAAGTGTCAAACTTGTTGGAGGTCGTTTTTGCGCTTGTTAAATCTTGTTACAGGAGGACGTCCAAGCATGGAGAAATTGTTGAGAGCAAAGCAAGCCGTTGCAAAAGTAACTAAAGACCCCTGGAGTGCGTGTAGCGGGCGGCCGCTTAGCTCATCTACTGTGTCACTAATAACAAGACCAGCGACTACAGTCTTGGTGTCTGAGGGCACCGTGGCTGCGCCGGAGGGGCGCAAGGCCACTAGAAAGTCTGTATGGCTGATAAACTCGGACGAGTCCAGTCGGGAGGGTTCTCCCTCGAGAATGGATACCATACCACGGCCTGGAACATCGGGCCTCCGTGAAGGCAACTATGGAGGCCTCAATAGGCCTGACTATGGGTGGACATGGGTTGGGGACTGGACATTGTGCCTTCCCTCATAATGGGAACCATTGTGGGGGGATGTTTTTATGTTTAAATCTCTTTATTATTGTTGTGTCTGTATTCTTTATTTTATGTGCTGCATGGCAAGAAGCATTTCACTACACCAATTGGTGTATGTGACAAATAAACTAACCTTGAACCTTGAACCTTGAACCTATCACGGATATCACGGATGGAGCTCCTACTGGAGAGGATGCTCCATCAAGAGTGCCGGCCTCTCCCAAGAGCCCGTGCCAGCAGCACCTACAGGGCTGCCTAGTGTCTCCCTCTTGGAGGAGGAGAGTGTAATGGGTCAGTACGATTCTTTTTTTTCTAAAATATTTTTTATGAGAAGTAAATACATATTAAGATGAATTAAAATGTGAAAAAAGAAAAATAATATATTATGCATCACATACATTCTTAATATTTTTAAAGTTTACAATCATTATTGTTTGTACTTCTATATTTTTTATTATTTTTAATACAGAAAGTATGATTCTGGACTTCCGGTTGGCGCCATGATGTGAGTGGAATCGCGCCATTACAGCTCCGCAAAAAACTGAATTAAAAACGGGGGTAAAAGGGTCAAACAAACGCACTTACCACAGGAGATCGATTGTGAACGGCTCCGGCAGCGTTTAAAAGGTGCGTGACGTCATCAGGCGCGCAACTTTAATAAGGAATTATGACCCAGCGCTCCGCTCCCCCTCCTACTCTGAAAAAAACTACGAGAAGGGAAGCAGCAGGCCTTGCCAGTGCCAGTGCTGCTACCTCTCAAGAAGATATCTCACAGATGAAAACCGAAATGGAGGAACTCAAAACATCTATCTTAGGTGAGATAAAGAAGCTGAGGAAGGAGTATAAGGAGGAGGTAAAAAATTGTTGTGGAGAGATAAAAAAGTTCAAAGCGGATATGCTGATATGAGAAAATTAAAGAGGACTTAAAAAAAGAAGTTATAATGACGGTAAGAAGTATGATGGATGAATGGAAAGAAAAGGCTGATGCCGAGTTACAAACTCAAATGGAGGAGATAAAGGATATAGCTGCTGGGATGGAAAGAAAGCTGGATGGCAAGATAGATCCTATTATAATCTCGCTAGACCAACAAGGTGAAGCAATTAAAGAACTAACTAAGATTGCTGAACTGAATACTAAGGAGACAGAAAAACTATGTGCCGAGAATAAACGTCTCTCAGAATTATTACGCAAAATAAATGAGAAATGTATTGATCTGGAGGGACGCCAACGCCGTAAAAATTTGCGTATAGTTGGTCTGAGTGAAGGTCGCGAGGGGAATCAAGATCCTCGAAAATTTGTCGCAAAACTTTTAAAGGATATTTTGAATTTGGATCAAGAACCCCTGTTGGGCCGTGCACATAGGGCTCTAAGACGGGCCCCTGGGAAAGGTTCACCACCCAGACAAATGATTGCAAAAGTGGTTTTTGATCACGACTTCGAAGAAATGATGAAGATAATAATAAAAAAGAGAAATCTGAAATATGAGGGAGACAACATCAGTATTTTCAGAGATTATCCAGCAGAAGTGGCCAAGAGAAGATCACTATTTACAGAAACAAGAGGTATCCTGAGGAAAATAAAGGATATTAAGGATCTGAGATATGGCTTGATGTACCCAGCAACATTGAGAGTAACCTACGACAACAATGAATTTCACTTCGTTAAGCATACTGAAGCACTGAAATTCGCCCGAGGCATACAGCAGAAGATAGAAGAGGATGCGGGAGAAGAAGAGGGAGAAGAATCCGAGGAGGACTGAAAAATTATCACCGACCTGTGGTTATGAAATATCCACTTAGAAGGAAGTGGAATAATGGACACTTAGTTGTAGTTTGGTATTAATTATTTCAAAATTGTTTTTGTTTGTTTTTTTTAAATAATGCCATGATAATAATATTACTTATTATAGTATTAATTAAAATTGATATTAGTAATTAGTAATTAGTAATATGAATAATATAAATAATTACTAAGTATATAAAGTTAGTACCCTACCCCAATATATACAGCATTTTAGATAGGAGCTGGTATAATTAACATCTTCTTTTAAAAAAAACGGAAGTCTATAGATTAATGGCCACATTAGTGTGGCTTTCACTACCACACACTACACACTATACAAGTGTAGTTTCTTTTTTTTCTGAGCACCCTATTAACACCCTTTACTTTTTTCTTATTATTGATATTTTTTACTGTTTTTGTTTTTTGTTGATCTTATTATATATTATTTGAATGTAGATGCGAAAGATATTGTATAATTAGTTTAAGAAGACATAGATGTGGATTAATGTGGATAGAAATTCTCATCGGGTTGATGTTCGGGTGCAACGGGGAGCTGGAGGAGTCGAGAAGGCTACTCCAAAAAAAGCCACCCTAATAGTAAAATGAATGATATAAAGGTGAAGACTGGGGGTGATGGAGTTACCTTCTGCAGTTGGAATGTAAAAGGAATTAATGAACCAATTAAAAGGGGAAAGGTGTTAGCACAGTTGAACAGATTGAAGACAGACATTATTTTTATCCAAGAGACTCATCTTAAAAAAGATGCTCAACATAGATTAACAGCTAAATGGATTTCTAAGGTGTATCACTCTACATTCATACATAAGTCTAGAGGAGTTGCAATAATTATTCGCAAAGGTATACCTTTCATACAAAGTTCTATTATAGAGGATAAAGAGGGTAGATATGTAATAATTACAGGGGAATTATATTCAAAAAAGGTAATTTTAATGAATATATATGCCCCTAATTTTGATAATCCATTATTTTTTAAGAAAATATTTAATAATATTCCTATATCCAGCCAACACAATTTAATAATTGGAGGTGATTTAAACTGTACTTTGGATAACTATCTAGATAGATCATCTGCAAAAAGGAAAGCCACCTCGAAATCAAGTAAACTCATAAATGCTTTTATCAATACATCTAATATTAAGGATATTTGGAGGTTAGATAATCCATCCGGACGAGAATACTCTTTTTTCTCGCCCGTACATGGAACTTATTCGAGGATAGATTATTTTTTAATAGATTCTAAATTACTTCCTTTTACGTATGATGCAAAATATCACAATATTATTATTTCAGATCATGCACCATTAACATTTAAGATAAAATTAAAAGATATATCTAATAAAACTACTACCTGGAGATTTAATCCTCAGATATTAAAGGACAAGGACTGTTGTAAATATGTGATGGAACAGATTAAATTATTTTTTGAAACTAATGACAATCTTGAAACTTCCCCATCACTACTATGGGACACATTTAAGGCATTTATGCGGGGTGCAATAATATCTGCGCAAGCATATCTTAATAAAGAAAATCGAAAGATGGAACAAAATTTAGAAAATGAGATAAAACGTTTAGATAATGAAAATATAAAACATCCTTCCAAAGAGTTAAGTAATAAAATTGCATTAGTAAAATATAGATTAAATAAAATATATTCTAATCAAGTTATTAAACTTTTTCAACAAACCAAACAAGTGCATTTTGAATTTGGAGATAAACCACAAAAATTGCTAGCACGACAGCTTAGAAAATTAGAAGATGAAAAGATGATACACAGAATTAGATCTGAGTATAGAAATATACTGACTATTCCAAAAGATATTAATGATAGATTCTTACAATATTATAAAAATCTTTACTCATCGAAATTAACAGGACAAACAGATGGTATGGAAATATTTTTACAAGAATGTCAAATTAATAGCTTAGATCAGGAAGGTAGAGAATTGTTAAATGCTGAAATAACAGTAAAAGATATTATAGAATCAATTAGTTTGTTAAAGAACGGAAAAGCAGCGGGCCCTGATGGCCTGAGTGCAGAATTTTATAAAAAATTTCAAGATCTGATTTCCCCAAGATTACAAACAGTGTATAGATATGCATATGAACAAGGAAAATTACCAGAAACCCTAAATGAATCTACAATAACACTCATTCCTAAAGTAGATAAGGATTTGGAAGATCCAGGATCATATAGAGCGATTGCCCTTTTAAACACAGACCAAAAAATATTAACTAAGGTTTTATCTAGGAGATTAAGTTTAGTGATCTCTAAATTAATACATTATGATCAAACAGGTTTTATTCCAAAACGGTATTCATCCCATAATCTCAGACGTTTGTTTAATATTATATATTCAAAAAGAATACGGGACATGGAACTAGCGGTTATATCATTAGATGCAGAAAAAGCTTTTGATCAGGTGGAATGGTTGTATTTATTTAATATAATGGAAAAGTTTCAATTAGGGGATCGATTCTGTAAATGGGTAAGAATTTTATATTCGAATCCTACAGCAAGAATTTTGACTAACCAAATGTTATCAGCCAAATTCAAACTCTCTAGGGGATGCAGACAGGGATGTTCGTTATCACCTTTACTGTTTGCATTGGTGATAGAACCCCTGGCGGAGAAAATTAGATCTGATCCTGAAATATATGGCTATAATACTGATACAACAATTAATAAAGTTTCTCTATATGCAGATGATGTTTTGATTTATATTACAAAACCTGAAATTAGTATTCCCAACCTGCTAAATGTTATAACTAAGTTTGGGGAATTTTCTGGATATAGGATTAATTGGAATAAAAGTGAGATTATGCCAATAACAGGAATAAATTTAAATATATTACACCAATCCCCATTAAAAATAGTGACAGACAAATTTAAATATTTAGGGATTAATGTAACTAAATCTCATAATTCATTAATAAAATCTAATTATCCTCAATTACTAGATAAACTTAGAAAAAATATTTTATATTGGAAAACACTTCCTATATCCATGATCGGTAGAATAAGTGCCATAAAGATGGTTTTTCTACCACAGTTGTTATATTTATTTCAGGCTATTCCTTTTTTTCTCCCAAAAACTTTTTTTAAAAAAATTGATAATATTGTTAATAGTTTTATTTGGGATTATAAAAATCATAGAATAAGTAAAAAACATTTATGTAAACCTAAGATAAATGGAGGATTAACACTTCCAAATTTTTTGTATTATTTTTGGGCTGTTCAGATTAAGAACATGAATTTTTGGTGGGTAAATATGGATCATGAACCGACATGGTTAAATATAGAAAAGGAAGACTGTCTACCTTTCAATGTAGGTTCGATAATTTTTGCACCAACGGAAGTACAAAAAAAAATTTATAAGGACAACCTAATAATACATAATAATAGACGTATTTGGAAACAAATAGTTAAAACCCTACATTTAGATAATCTTTCACTCAGATTACCAATTATGAATAACCCATTGTTTAAACCTGCTATATCAGATGGGAGGTTTAGACAATGGGATGATTTAGGAATAACAAGGATAGAACATCTATACAGAAAAGGAAAATTTCTTTTATTTCAAGAGTTACAAGAGATTTATGGATTGTCTCCACAACATTTCTTTAGGTATCTACAAATTAGAGATTATATTAAATCCAATACGCAAGATTATAAAAATAAAGAATCAGGATTGTTAGACGAACTGTTTAATTTACATCCAAATACAGAAAAATTAATAGCTTATATATATAACATCATTTTGGATAAGGAGAACCCAATAACTGAAACATATCGTCAAGCATGGGAAAATGAAATTGGATTAGCTATAACAAAAGAAAATTGGGAAGAAAGTTTACAACGAATGCATCGATGTTCGTTAAACGCCAGACATATATTGATACAATTTAAAGTATTATATAGGTTACACTATTCGAAAACTAAATTAAATAGTATTTTTCCCAATCTCTCTTCTATTTGCGATAAGTGCAAGAAAGTAGAAGCAAATTTAATACATAGTTTTGTTACATGTCCTAAATTGAATTATTACTGGACAGAAATTTTTAAAGTTATTTCTGAAGTTCTCAAAGTTAAATTGGACCCTAACCCAAAGTCAATAATATTTGGAATTCCGGATTTACATTTAGCACTTACAGTAAATCAAATAAATTTCTTTGATTACTGTGTAGCGGCACCATACGTGGCGAATAAAGAATAGACATCAGGTTGGTGCAAGTGGTTCTTTATTCTGTTGTCACACATATAGTGGGTGCGCTAACTATATGTAGGGTTGTTGTAGCTGAGCGAGGTTGTTCCCTCGGGCTCAGCTACCGGTAAACTCCTGGTGGGTCTCGTGGTGAGAGAGCTTATGTACCAGGACACTCCCCCTGCCCATGACGTCGTGTGCCCGCCCTCTCCTGACGAGGGTTCGAGCTTAAGTGGCCTATGTTTATGCTGACGCCACAGGACCCCCCCCCAGAACAGGAGGAAGGAATAGCTTGGTCAAGGGAGGCTCCTGCATGTAGGTCTGGGACACCCCGGACGTGGGTCGGGACGGAGGGCTCCACGGGCGCAGTTGACGCTCTGCGTGGGCGATCCCGATGTACCGAGGGGTGCGAGGAGACCGATGCTGAAGCCGCCGGACAGAAGAGGTCTGGGACACCCCGGGCGTGGGTCGGGACGGTGCTCTACACGGGCGCAGTTGACGCTCTGCGTGTGAGATCCCGATGTACCGAGGGGTGCGACGAGACTGAAGAGACACGGTTGCATCTCCTTGACCAGCTAAGGGAGAGTGTCCTGTGACACACGGCCCCCAAAAACGATGGGGGGAAAACCAAATACAATATACAAACTAATTACAGTGCACACAAAAAAAATCAGTTGGAAAAAATAATAATAATAATAATAATAATTAGTGTCCAGTGTCTAAATTTCAAATTGTCCAGTGTTCATCGTGCAGCCACAACATCCAGCTGGAAGGTGGCGCTGTGGACAGTGGTGAGGCTGTAGTGACGGCATCCGGCCGGAAGGTGGCGCTGTGGATGACGGTGAGGTTGCAGGGACAGCAGCCGAACTGACGGTGGCGCTGTTGCTGGCAGTGAAGCTGCAGGGACGGCATCCGGCCGGAAGGTGGCGCTGTGGATGACGGTGAGACTGCAGTGACAGCAGCCGAACTGACGGTGGCGCTGTTGCTGGCAGTGAAGCTGCAGGGACGGCATCCGGCCAGAAGGTGGCGCTGTAGACGGCGGCCAGGTAAGTTCGTAGTGCACTTCCGGCCGGCGGCGGCCATGTTTGTAGTCGGAAGCCGCCCGTTTTAAGATGGCGCGGCGGCCATTTTGCCGGCTGGGTGAAGAGGAATCACCTGGTGACTGGAGGCCGGCGAGGAGCTGAAGGGCGGCTTCGGCGGCCGCCTCAGGTAAGCCCACTTTTTCAGGTGCAGCGGTCGGCGGGGCCAGGCGTGGTGCAGGGCCTGGAGACGTGGTGAGGCCTGGAGCCGGGTCCGGTGCTGGGCCTGGAGATGCGGTGAGGCCGGGAGCCGGGTCCGGTGCAGGGGCTGGAGCCGCGGTGAGGCCTGGAGCGGTGCTGGGGCCTGTAGACGTGGTGAGGCCTGGCGCGGTGCTGGGCCTGGAGCGGTGCTGGGGCCTGGAGACGTGGTGAGGCCTGGAGCGGTGCTGGGGCCTGGAGACCCAGTGAGGCTTGGAGCAGTGTCCCCGGTCAGTTGCATTCCGGTGCAAGGCCCGGAGCCGGGGTCCGTTGTCGGGAGCGGGAGAGTGGCAGGTACTCACTCTGCTCCCAGGGCCGTCGGGCGTGTGTCGGGGCTGCCGTGGGCAGGAGGCTGCAATGCTCGCAGCTCCTGCAGCAGCTGGTGGGGCAGCGGCGACATACCTCACTGCAGGGCCTGGTTGGCGTCAGCGTAGTTCTGCAGGGCTGGGCAGCCGGCTGTAGACATCAGGTCTCCCGAGGCTGCGTCTTCAGGTGAGCCCAAATTTAAATTTGGACAGTCGGGGGTCACCAATGTAGCGGCACCATACGTGGCGAATAAAGAATAGACATCAGGTTGGTGCAAGTGGTTCTTTATTCTGTTGTCACACATATAGTGGGTGCGCTAACTATATGTAGGGTTGTTGTAGCTGAGCGAGGTTGTTCCCTCGGGCTCAGCTACCAGTAAACTCCTGGTGGGTCTCGTGGTGAGAGAGCTTATGTACCAGGACACTCCCTCTGCCCATGACGTCGTGTGCCCGCCCTCTCCTGACGAGGGTTCGAGCTTAAGTGGCCTATGTTTATGCTGACGCCACAACTGTTTGATAATTGGGAAAAAAATCATATTGAAATTTTGGAAGGGAACATTATCCCCCACAATTAAAATGTGGGCAGCAGAGATGATGGAGACGCTGCATTTGGAAAGAATTAGATTTGTCCTACTGGACGAGTATAATTCTTTTGATCAGATATGGTCTCCATATATTCAGTATTTAGAGAAGTAGCTGTTCTTGGCAACACAGCTCGGCGGGCACCCTGCGGGACTTGATGAGAATAATTCATTTTTATATTGGAATTAACATGTATATCTTTATGGATGTTATTATTTGTAATAGTGTTATTAACAATACATATAGTGGTTTTTTTATTTATATATATATAATATTTTTTCACTTTTTTTTTGTCAACCCCTTTTTTTTTTCTCCTTTTTTTCCTTTTCTCTTTCCTTTCTTATATATAATCAAATTATTATTTAACCACATTCTTAATGATTTATAACTTTCCTATTCTTTCTCTATCTTTATTTCTAAAAAAATAGTAGATAAGTATTATTAATGTTTTACTCGTATGAAAATTGAATTAATTTGATGTTATAAAGTTGTTTAAAGCATTGTAATTGATTAGCTTTAATAAAAAATATATTAAAAAAAAAGAAAGTACGATTCTGACGCCATATCTGTGGGCTTAGCATTGGAGGCTGCCCCAAGAGATGAAGGGCACGAGCCAGAGGTCCCATTCCTGGTGGCTAGGTTTGCCGTCCCAATAGACTCTGGAGAGCCGCAGGGGGAAGAGCTGGCTACGAGTATAAATTACTTGGCCTCACACTAGCTTCAGGAGCTGGCCATGGATACAACGGCCAAGAAGTACGAAACCCCGGCAAATTGTATCCTGCTCAAAGTACCGGCCGTAAACCATGCCATCTGGGGCCATATGGTAGTAGACATCAGGGTGCAGGGGATAAAGCTGCAAAGGGTGTTGAAGCTGCTCGCATTGGGTATTACGGCTTTCGGTAGGTCAGTGGATGGTGGGCACCTGACGGATGTTCAGCAGGATGCCCTGGCTCTCATGTGCAATGTGCACTTTGAGATAAACTGCCTTAGGAAGAGCACCATCCACCCTACCATTAACCCGAGGTTTGCTACCCTGTGTAAGCCTTGTAACATCTAGCCACCGAATCTGCTGTTCGGGGAAGACCTCGCAAAGCGGGTGAAGAAGCTGGACGATGAGGCAGAAACCGTCGGGCTCATCAAGGTGCCAGTGACCAGCAGAACCCTTTGGAGGCAGTACCCCTACAAGCAGTTTGCTGAAACCGGGTCCGATCAAGGACCAAGCCGGCCATTCAATGTGCGCAGCTGGTGCACTGCAACAGGAGTACGGGCAAACGTGCCTTTTCCCTCCAGAACCAGGGAACAAAGAACTCCACCGGTAACCATGAAGGTAGGTGGGTCTGATTCTTGTGGAAACATATTGAGTGAGACTTACTCAGTTGGGGAGAGGTTACACTGGTTTCTGAAAGAATGGTATGAAATAACATCAACCTTGTTTATACTGCAGAGTATACAAGGGTTTCTAATTCAATGTATTCCCAATTTGTGTCCACCCACCCAGCACATGCCAGAGTGGGTACTCATTTTCTCACTAAGAGAGAATTTGGAGGTTCAAGCTGAAATTGGAAAAATATATTTTAACGGTGTAACTAAGAAGACAGTTTATCAAACTCACCAATTCGTATCTAATATTTTACCTAGACCAAAGAAAGATAGTGGGAGTCGGATTATTTTGGACCTGACAGGACTTAATCCGTTTGTGCAGTCTAATAATTTTAAAATGGAAACATTTGCTACTGCCAAGCAATTGGTTTCCAGAGGGTGTTATATGGCATGTAAAGATATTCAGGATGCATATTACTCAGTGCCTGTTCATAAAGAGTATCAGAGATATTTGAAATTTAGCTGGATGGGGCAAATATGGCAATTTAAAGCACTGCCCAATGGGTTAACCTCAGCCCCTAGATTATTTACAAAGCTGCTAAAACCAGTACTGGGGTTACTCTGGGCTCAGGGTCATATTGTAATGGCTTATTTGGATGACATCGTAATAATTAGAAAAACCCGTGTGGCAGCTGAGTTTCAGCTGTTAAACTCACGGTTGAGAGATTGGGGTTTATTATCCATCCAGCTAAATCCAAATTGGTGCCGGTTAAAGTAATTGACTATTTGAGATCCACAGTTAATTCAACTCACATGTCTGTCCAAGGGTAAGAGATTAGATTTAATTGAAGGTTGTGTCAAGCTCTTGGGGGAGCAATCACCTTCAATTAAACAGGTGGCCAGCTTGATTGGCAAATTGGTAGCTGCCTTTGCAGCTGTGCAGTATGGACCTTTGCATTACCAAAATTTACAGAGGGCAAAGGTACAGGCACTCAGAATACATGCAGGGCATTTCAACCGGCCCATGCAATTACCATTTGAAGCCATTGCTGAAGTACAGTGGTGGATAAGAAACATTTCAAATTGATCTAGCAAAATTCTGATGGAAGCATCTTCAGTTGTTTTGCAGACTAATGTTATTGCCCGAGGATGGGGTGCTACTGATACCATTTCTAGCTGTGGAGGCAGAGGGAATATGCATGAGGCATTTATTCTCCAATCACATGGAATTAATTATTCAGAGCTTTTAGGATCATTTTACGGGCTCAAGGCTTACTGTATCACTAAGCATCACTTACATGTTCAGCTTCAGATTGACAACACCATGACAGTGTCGTATGTTAATCACATGGGTGGAATCAAGTCGAAATCTTGTGACAGATTGCCTAACCTTATTTGGCACTGGTGCATTAAAAAGAACATTGGATTTCAGCTGTCTACTTGCCAGGTAGATTCAATATGGTGGCAGACACCAGGTCACACAAATTCAATGACAACACAATAGAGTGGATGTTGAATCATGATGTATTTAATGAGATTGTTGTTTGGTATGGGATGCCAGATATCGATTTGTTTGCATCCAGGCTCAATCACCAGGTACCGAAGTATGTTTCATAGGAACCAGATCCGGGGGCAGTAACAGTAGATGCGTTCTCGCTACACTGGGGCGGAATGTTTTTATATGCATTTCCCCATTCTGCCTCATCAGTCAGTGCTTGACCAAGATCAAGTAGGACTTCAGGAGTTTTGGTGGTATCCGACTGGCCTACACAGCCATGGTTCCCTCTCATTTCAGACATTATTACACAGCCTATTATGGTGGTTCCAAAACGTCATGATCTATTGGTGCACCCTGTGACTGGTGATCAACACTCGTATGATCGTGTTAATTTGTTAATTTGCAGATTCTAAGAAGGCCATATCTGGGTCTGGGACTATCGAATCATACCGTGGATGCCATCACATCATCCTGGAGGGATTGTATGAAAAAGCAGTGTATCTCTCATGTCAGGAAATGGGAGGAGTTTTGTTTACATGGGAACATTACATACCACACAGCTTCCATCCCAGATGTGCTCGAAGTTCTATTTTGATGAAGGGTTGAGCTATAGTGCCATCAATAGTGCCAGGAGTGCCCTGTCATCGTACCTATGCCGGGGATCAGAACTTCAGTCTGTAGGATCTCATCCATTAATATCCATATTTATGAAGGGTGTTTTTAATTCCAATTCCCCCCAGGCCTAGGTACTCTGAAATTTGGGATGTGAGCATCGTACTCACGCTGCTTCATCAGTGGGGTACAGCCACGTCCTTGTCATTGCCAAAGATTACCCTAAATTTGGTTATGCTCATGGTGCTGGTATCAGCGCAAATGGTTCGGACTTTGCACAAACTGCGTCTGGATAGGATGGTGTCATCAGGGCATGACGTTATATTTTACATCTATGACCTAATTAAACAAAGCAGACCAGGGATGTCAGGATTCAAGCTTGTACTGTCAGCATATCCCACGGATTTACGGCTGTGTGTAGTGGCGCACTTGAGGCGTTATATCGGAGTTACCAAGAGCCTCAGAAGTAGCTCCGAAGTAGCATTGTTTATTAGCCACAAAAAGCCACATATGAAAGTGTCCATTCAGATCATTTCAATATGGCTGAAACAAGTGATGGTTTGTGCAGGAGTTAATACTGACAATTCTAAATCTCACTCCACCAGGGTGGCATCAATGTCAGCAGCGAGGACAATGGACATCCCTCTAGACCATATCCTCGTGGCCGCAGGATGGTCAAATGAATTGACTTTTCAGAGGTTTTATAATAAACCACTTATTGAACCCGGGGTGTTCACCCATTCCATTTTAAGGTCTGCACATCTCCCTGGGAGAGAGGAGTCACTATTTTGTTTTATTTTGTTTATTTCTGAATTAAATCATCAACATGTTAATCAGTACCATGTTTCAATGTATTGTTCATTATTCACTCCTCTTGAGCCAACTGATGCAGTGTGAGATGCCAGGAATTGGATTGGCGTGAAATCACAGACCTTTGAAATCTTCACGGAATCACTCACGTGACTCCGAAGTAAAATAGTTACGATGAGCAATTACGTGCCCACCGCTCCCGGCCCTCAAAATCTTAAAGGGCAACTGGAAGGTCTGGCTTATAATCTTACTATGTTACTTCAGTTACTGTTATCTGGGATTTCACACCGCTGCTTTGAAGATTGACGCGCATGCGGACTGGCGGGGTTCTTCACGTAATCACTCATCGTAACTCCTCATAAAATAAACAAACTGATAAGTTCTCATTTAATCTTATTATTTCTCTTCCCAGTGCACTGCTTTGATCTCCCTCTCTGACTTACATCTTCCTCGGTCTCTATAACAATTGCATTTTAAATGCATTTTAAATTTTCAAGATACTTTGCAGAGACTGATGTCAGATAAAAATTGAGATGTTGAGCAATAAAATAAGAACGGCATGGCAGGCAATCAGGAAACTTGGGACAAAACTTGATAGATTTTGACATCAAATGAGAAGAGATAATTAGAGTACTTTTGATAAAGGATCTTGAACCTGAAACTTTATCTCTACTCCCCTTCCCACAGAAGCTAATGAACCTGATGAAAACTTCCAGCTTATTCTGTTTTTAGCTGTGATAGATGGGTGGTTGTTTAAGGAGGGAATTATTTAGTATAGGGCATTGGCTATTGAAGGTACAAGTGTTGTTATAATGATTAAATATAGAAATATCAAGAAGCTGAAATTAAAAGAACATAGAGCATTAGGAATGAAGGAGATAGGGTGGAAGAAAGACCACGGTAGGACTCAAAGTAAGGGAAGAGACTTTTACCATATGGGTTTACAAGTTCAGAGCTAATGATTGAATACACTGCCTGAGTGGGTGATGGAAGAAAGTACAACCAAGACTTTCAAGGATTATAAACCATAAGGCATAGGAGAAGAATTAGGCCATTCGGCCAATCGAGTTTATTTCACCATTTGATCATGACTATTTTTTCTTCTCAACCGCATTCTCCTGCCTTATCTCTGGAAATTTTGACAATGAATTCCACAGAATCCTCGACCTATCAAGAAGCACACTTGAATTGCAAAGACACAGAAGGCTATGGACCAAGTTCTGGTAATTGAGATCAGTAAAGATGGTATCATAATTGTCAGCATTGATGTTGGCTTTCAGGGCTGCGGTGCTCCAGTGGCGACCTGGCTTTCGGGGCTGCGGTGCTCCAGCGGCGACTTGGCTTCGGGGATGCGGTGCTCCAGCGGCGACCTAGCTTCGGGGATGCGGTGCTCCAGCGGCGTTCCAACGGCGGGCCCTGTGGCGGTGTTCCGGCATTCTGGTGACGGCGGTGGCTGCGGCCCGGTTTCGGAGGCTCGGCCGCGGGCGTGGTGGACGGCAGCATCGGAGGCTTGGATCTCCTCAGTGCAGAGGGAGAATAAGGAGGGAAGAAGACAGAGACTCTAATGACTTTTGCATTCCACCACAGTGAGGAGGTGTTTGGTGAACTCACTGTGGTGGATGTTAATTTTGTGTTCATTCATTCATTCATTCATTCATTCATGTGGTGAACTAAAGGACCTGTTTCCATTCTGTATGACTCTCTGGATAACATTTAACAGGAAATAGGACTATCCTCATCATATTATGATTCGTATTGCTTTTATATCTCTTTATAAATAACATATTACAATTTTTGGTTAAGAATAGAGGATTTTACATTTTAAACAATTGGACATGTGAGGAGAATCTTTCCAGATTGAGAATAATTTGGGATCAGAAAATTACAGCCTATTGGCATGGTGGCGCAGCAATAGAGTTGCAGTGAATGCAGCAATGCAGCGAGAGTGGAATAGTGGCACAGCGGTCAAGCAGTACAGTGCCAGAGATCTGGGATCTATCCTGACTATATGTACTGTCTGTACAGAGTTTGTATGGTTCCCCTGTGACTGTGGGTTTTCTCCAGGTGCTTTACTTTCCTCCCACACTCCAAAAACATACAGGTTCATAGGTTAATTCGTTTATGTAAATTGTTCCTCGTGTGTAGGATAGTGGTAGAGTATAGGGTGACTGCTGGTCAGTCCAGACAACGGGCCGAATGGCCTGTTTCCATGCTGTAGCTCTGCAGTAAAGTAAAGTAAAGTCACTCAGGGACATTGAAAAATAGGATTAAAACACAGATCTCCGGCGCTGTACTGTTCGACCGCTGCGCCACTATGCCACTCTCGTGGAATAATGCAAAAATAAATATTACTTCTTACACAGGGCTGCACATGTTCAGTTGTTGAGTCATGAATGCTGATTTTATTTTGCTTTGAATATATTAAATGGTGTTAGTATGACACATAGGATGTTAGAATAATTACTGCTTGGATAGGTTCTACCAATTCATCATGTGTAGTTTGGCTCCAAGTGGGCAATATTGACATTGCCGCACTCTTTCCCCTTGCATTGTAACTTGTTCGGTCTCAAGTGCCTGTCCTATTCTCCTTTTTACCTTCCTTTCTCATCCTAATTTTTCTCTTTTTACTTCCTCTCTTTTTCTTCCTTATTCTTTTTCTTTCTTCAGACGGGTCTGAAGAAGGATCTCAACACGAAACATCACCTGTTTTCTTCGCTCCATAGATGCTGCCTCACCCGCTGAGTTTCTTCAGCATTTTTGTCTACCTTCGATCTTCCAGCACCTGCAGTTCCTTCTTAAACTTTATCTTTCTCTTCTTTTCTTCCTTCTCCCATTGAATCCAGAATAGATGTTAATTTTCCCAGATCTGTCCATATTTGACCAAGACACATCATTTGCCTTAGCCACACACATTCTATTTCTCCCATCAGGGCTCAGTTACTGTATCTACTTTGTGTTTGAGTGAGACGGTTGTAGTTTCTATACTCTCCAATTACTGATAAAAGAACGCTGCATCAGAGGTGCTTCTTCAACATGCAGAATTTTAATCTACACATCAATAAGAAAAATAAGCTAAGGTCTCCATAGGATAACTTAAAGAATTTCACCACATCAAGAACTAGAGAACAAACAAGACTTGCTGTTATGCAATGACAGAGAGTTAACATAGGAATGACTCCATAAAGAAGGTACATCTTGGAAGCAGCAATCATCATAATATCATTGAAGTTTGAGGGTGAGAAAAAACAAATCAAGAACTAGTATTTTAAATTTAAATAAAGACTATAATGACATTGAAGCAGAGCTGCTTGAAATGAATTGGCAAGTTAGATTAAAATAATAGTAAATTACAATACTCTGGCACATATATAGGGGGATTTTTCAGAATTCCAAGTACAGTACCCACAATTTGAGAAATTCCAAGTACAGAACCACAATTTGAGGTTAAGTAAGAACGTTGTGTAAAAAAACATGCAATGGGCTAAAGATGAATGGGTTAGCAAAGTAAGTAATAGACTTAAGGCGATCATTTTGGTTAGTTAATAATGGAAATGTAAGAAGAGGGGTGATTCATTGATTGGGTATTTTGCATTTGTCTTCACTATGATGGGTATAAATAACAACATGGAAATAGCTGTAAATCAAAAACTTGAAGTGATAAACTACTGTAATATTGCGATCAAATATTGTACACTGGGTGGTGGGACTGAGCAGATTGTTGTAGATGCAGATGAATAGTCTTCAAGCCATGATGGACTTCACCCTGAAGTGTTAAAAGAGATAGCTAGCCAGAAACGGTGGCATGGCGGCACAGCGGTAGAGTTGCAATAGAGACCCAGGTGCAATCCTGATTATGAGTGCTGTATGTACGGAGTTTGTACATTTTCCCCGTGGCCTGCAAGGGTTTTCTCTGGGTGTTCCGTTTTAAGATCATAAGAGATAGGAGCAGAATTAGGCCATCGGTCCATACTTCGCCATTCACTCATGGCTGATCTATCTCACCCTTCTAACCCTGTTTTCGAAGACATACAGGTTTGCAGGTTAATTGGCTTTGGCAACATTGTAAATTGTCCCTAGTGCGTGTAGGATAGTGTTAGTGTGCAGGGATTGCTGGTCGGTGCAGACTTGGTGGGCCAAAGGGCTTGTTTCTGTGCTGTATCTCTAAACTAAGCTAAAGAAAGATAAATGTATTCTTTTAATTTTCCAAAATTGCCCAGATTTGTGAAAGGTTCTCTTAGATTGAAAAATAACTATGGTAATTCTTTTATTTAAAAAAACAAACAAAAAGCAGGAAACTAGAAGACAGTTAGCACCTCATCTGTCATAGGGGGAATGTTAGAGGCTATCATTAAAGATGTTACAGCAGGACATTAAGAAAAAAAATGAGGTAATGTGGTAAAGTCAACATGATTTACTGAAAGAGAAGTTATGTTTGTCAAATTTATTGGAGTACTTTAAAGACTAACATGTACAGTAAATAAGGGAAATTGGTGGATGTACCACGCTTACGCTTCTTCAAAGACATATAACAAGGTGAAAAACAGAAGGTACTAAAGAAAATAAAACTTCAGAATGCAAAAGGTAAAATATTATGTGGATTGAAGATTGCCTGACAAACAGAGAATTGGCATATGTTTAGTTTTGTTTCCAGATGCAGCACGGAAACAGGCTCATCGGCCCACTGAGTCCATGCCAATGAGCGATTCCCACACATTACCACTATCCTACACATTATGGCCAATTTACAATTTTACCGAAGCCAATTAACCTACAAACCTGTACATCTTTGGAGTGAGGGAGGACACAGGGACACCCAGGGAAAACCCATGGGGCCACAGGAAGAATGTCCAAACTCTGTACAGTCAGGTTTAAACCCAGGGCTCTGTTGATGTAAGACAGCAGCATTACCACCACACCACCACGCTGCCATAAATGGACCATTTTTTTTCTCATTAGCACAATCTAATGATGGTGTGCTACAGGGAGCAGTGCTGGTTTGGATGAAGGGACCAAATGAATGGTTCCTAAATATCCTGATGACTCAGGATTTTTAGGAAAGTCAAGTTGAGTTAATTGTCATATGCACAAGCATGGTGAGATACAGGTACAATAGAAATCGTGCATCACAGGCACAAAGACTCAAACAACATATAAAAACATCATAAATTATACATAAATACAATTTCAACTTCATATGTTGTAAAACATACTTGGCTAACAAAGTAAGTATGAGTTTGTGTATGAGTATGAAATAAAGTAAAAAAGAAAAAAATGCAGTGAAAAAAAAAGTAAGACATTGGTGCAAAACACAAATAGAAAGAAAAATAGGTCCAGAGTAATGCAAGGGGTGGTGCAAAGCCTTCCATTGTTGATGTAGGATTAGGGTTGTGTTGGTTGGTTCAAGAACTGGATAGTTGTATGAAAATACAGTAGCTGTTCTGGAATTTGGTGGTATGCGACTTTAGGCTTCTTTGCATCTTCCCCAATGGAAGCAGGGAAAATTGGGCATTGTCCAGACCATGGGGGACCTTTTGTGATAGATCCTGCTTTCTTGACGTGTTGTCTCATGTAGATGCTTTCAATGATGGAGAGAGCCTTGCCAATGAAAAACCATGGTAGACTTGGCGTGGTCCAGCACAGGCAAAGTCCTCTCCATTATCAAAATGAATCTATATAAGATAATGCAATCATGATGGACTGGGGTGAGTTCATGACTCTGCAGCCTCTTTCATTCCTGTTTATTGGAATTGCTATATCATGAAGCTACCAGCCGGGATCTTTTCACAGTATATCTATAGAGATTGGTTAGTGTATTCAGTGATATTCTAAATCTTTCTAAGAAAATTGTGTGCTGGGCCCAGGACAAGTCATCCGATATGTTAACACCCAGGAATTTGAATCTGCTAACTCTCTCCACTGCTGTCCCACTAATTAAATGTTGTGCAAATAACAAAGTGTTGGAGGATCTCAACGGATCAGATCAGTGGTGGAAGTGATTTGACAATGTTTCAGATTTGGACCATTTTTGCAAACCAACAGAATGAGGAGAAAGCTGTGTAAGAAGGAATTGCAGATGGTGGTTCTACACCGAAGATAGACACAAAATGCTGGAGCAACTTATCAGGTCAGTGGAGAAAAAGAGCAGATGATACCTCAGGAATAAGGTGGGGAGTTGGGAGAAAGGAATTTTTCTGGGCTGAAGAACTCTGTGACACTGACAATGGTATCCCACATTCAGCATTCAAGTGTTCAAGTGAGTTTATTGTCATGTGTCCCTGATAGGACAATGACATTCTTGCTTTGCTTCAGTACAACAGAACATAGTAGGCATTGACTACAAAACAGATCAGTGTGTCCATATATAAATACTGTATATACACACATGAATAAATAAACTAATGAAGTGCAAATAACAGATAATGGGTTATTAATGTTCAGAATGATGTCCGAGCCAGGCTTAATAGCCTGGTGGCTGTGGGGAAGTAGCTATTCCTAAACCTGGTTGTTGAAATATTCAGGCTCCTGTACCTTCTACCTGAAGGTATCAGGGAATTGAGTGTGTAGCCAGTATGGTGTGGGTCTTTGATGATACTGCCAGCTTTTTTGAGGCAGTAGCTGCGATAAATCCCATTGATGAAAGGAAGGTCAGAGCCGATGATGGACTGGACAGTGCTTACTACTTTTTGTAGTCTTTTCCTATCCAGGGCGCTCAAGTTGCCGAACCAAGCCACGATGCAACCGGTCAGCAAGCTCTCTACTGTGCACCTGTAGAAGTTAGAGAGAGTCCTCCTTGACAAACCGACGCTCCGTAATCTTCTCAGGAAGTAGAGGCGCTGATGTGCTTTCTTCATAATTGCATCAGTGTTCTCGGACCAGGAAAGATCTTCACAGATGTGCACGCCCAGGAATTTGAAGCTCTTGACCCTTTCAACGATCGACCCGTTGATATAAACTGGACTGTCGGTCCCCATCCCACTCCTTCCAAAGTCCACAATCAGTTCCTTGGTTTTGCAGGTGTTGAGGGCCAGGTTATTGAGCTGGCATCATATGGACAGTTGCTCGATCTCTCTTCTGTACTGCAACTCATCCCCATCAGTGATACGTCCCACAACGGTGGTGTCGTCAGCAAACTTGATGATGGAGTTCGGACTATGACCGGCTACACAGTCATGAATATAGAGTGAGTACAGCAGGGGGCTGAGCACTTGAGGTGCTCCCGTGCTGATTGTTATCGAGTCTGACACATTTCCACCAATACGAACAGACTGTGGTCTGTGAATGAGGCGGTCGAGGATCCAATTGCAGAAGGATGCGCAGGGGCCCAGTTCTATGTACCATGTACATTATTGGTCACCTTATTTAAGGATGTAAATGTATTAAAACTTTGTAGATCAACTTTATTAAACTAATAACTGGAATGGTGGGTTACCTTATCAGTAAAGGTTTGACAAGTTGGGGTTCGAGCAACTGGATTGGAGTTCATTAAAAGTTAGATCCTTAGGGGTCTGGAGGGACCTCTCGGGTTTAGATGCAGATGGTGTACAATTTGATGGCGATTAGCAGATGGGTGGCTTTCCCATCCCTTTTCTGCTCTTGTTCTTCTTGGAAGCAGTGTTTGTCATTTTTTTGGTAGGTTAGACAGGTAGCTTTGTCGATAACTTGCACCAGTGGTATTAAGAATTAATATTTCAGGTAGCAGGTGGTAAACATTTAGGTGGGCTGCTGAATCCAGAATGTTGACAATCAAAAATAATCTTCAGATATGGGAAATCATAACAGAAAATGTTGGAAACACTCACCAAGTCAGGAAGAATTAATATTTCAGAAATGGAAAGAAGGCAAAACAAGTTTGCTTTCAGAAGCAGAGAATTTAGAGAGGAATGGGTGGAACATGAGCATAAGGTATAGAAGCTTAAGGTCGAACACCACCAGGTTCAGGAAGAACTAACTTCCCACAACTATCAGGTTTTTGAACTGACCTGCATAATTCTAATCCTATCTCAGCAATGAAACACCATGGACCAGATGGTAGATAAGGTGTTATTCCTCAAGCTTGCACTGGGTCCCGTTACAATAGTATAGGAGAGAGTCAGAGAGAGGGTGGAAGGGGTAATTAAAGTGGCAGGCAATCTGAAACTCAAGGTGTTCCACAAAGCCTGGCTACAGTAATAACTTGACAATATTCCTACCTTTCTACCATAATAACATCTTCATGAATGATGACTAATGGGCCTATCCCACTTAGACAACTTTTTAGGCAACTGCAGGAGACTATGCAGTCGCCACATGGTCACCACATGTTCACAGGTAGTTGCTGGGGAGTCGCCTTCTTAGTCACGAGGAGTTCCCACATTCTAGGAACTAGTCGCGGCCTCATTATGGTCGCCGCTAATCTTTCAACACATTGAAAAATTAGCGGCGACTTGAATGAAGCCACCATGGAGAGTAGCGAGACGTCCTAGTGGGTTGCCAAGAGGTTGAATGTTCTCGGAGGTTCTCGTAGGTTGTAGCCGGTGCTGACTGGTGAATTTCCTTAGGAATTCACTTATGAATTTCATTGGCTCATTGGGAAAAGAAAAGGACTTGCTGTACACTGTGCTAGCCGTCTTAGTTGCAGCGCCAACCTTCCTGTTCATCGCGGTGTGTGTCTGAATCACCTTAACTTTGCACCGTATGAATTTTTTAGACAGCGCTCCCCCGCTTGCCCTGTCCCCCACCTGCATAACAGGCTGGTGGAGGAAGCGATGTGTGTGTGTGTGTATTCCACTCTGACAGTCACATTCTAGTTACTGGTTTTTCAGGCAACTGCCAGCAACTTGACAGTCACCCGCAGTCTGATGAAAAATCACATAAGTGGGACAGGCCCATAACTGCACATTTCTTATAGGCCTGTCCCACTTAGGCAACTCGTTAGGCGGCTGCCAGGGACTCATTTTAATGGAATTCACTTACGACAACATACGACAATCTACGACAGCAAACATTGTTGCCACTGTCTCACTGAAAAATGTTCAACGTTGAAAACTTCAGTCATCTGTAGTCACCCAAAAAATCACCTAAGTGGGATTAAGTGCCATTAAGTGCTATTAAGGTGGCTAGTTTGCTGTGCGGTTAATGGTAGGATAAAAACAGCCTGTGCTCCATAATTTCAGAAATTGATAACATTTGTGTCTTCCCACAATACTTCGACAGAATCAAGGCACCGTGATGGAAGCAGCTGCAAAATTGTGTGCGTCTGTGTGCATGTGTGTGTGTGACGGGGGCCGGGGGCCTCACAGTGACCGGGCCTGGGGTTGGGGTTGGCGGAGCCGGGCCTGGGGTTGGGGTTGGCGGAGCCAGGAGCCGGGCCTGGGATTGGTGGAGCGGGGAGCAGGGCCGGGCCTGGGAGAAAGACGGGGGGGGGGGGGGGGGGGGTAGAGAGAGTCAGGAGAGATAGAGAGAGATCTGAGAGGGGCAGGAATAAGGGTCAGAGAGAGAGTGGAAGGAGGGGGTGAGAGGCTGGAGGTGGAAAAGGGAGTGAAGTGAGTAGCGGGGGAAGCTGGGACCAACGGGAGGGGGAGGGATTCACGGAGGAGTGGGTGGCAACTGGGGGGAGGGGTCAAGTGAACCAAGGAAGGGGATAGGGAGGCAGGTGGGGGTTCACATTGATTGGGGGAGGGGAGGGAGGAAAGGGGGGTAAGGAGCAGAAGGTATCAGGGGTAAGGGGCAGGGAGTAGGTCACATTGTTTGGGGGTGCGGAGGGTGTTGAAATATATGAAGTCAAACCAGGGCAGGATCTTCACTCTGAATGGCGGGTGGCTGGGGGAATATGTGGAGCCGAGGGATCTAGGAGTGCGGGTATGACACTATGAAACTATGACAAAGTGCTGGAGTAACTCAGCAGGTCAGGCAGCATCTGTGGAATAGACACAAAGTGCTGCAGTAACTCAGCGGGACAGGCAGCATTTGTGGAGAAGATAGACACAAAGTGCTGGAGTAACTCAGTGCGTCAGGCAGCATATGTGGAGTGATTCCTGGGATGTCAGATGTTAGAATTTAGGAGATTGAGAGGGGATCTTATAGAAACTTACAAGATTCTTAAGGGGTTGGACAGGCTAGATGCAGGAAGATTGTTCCCGATGTTGGGGAGGTCCAGAACAAGGGGTCACAGCTTAAGGATAAGGGGGAAATCCTTTAGGACCGAGATGAGAAGGACTTTTTTTCACACAGAGAGTGGTGGGTCTCTGGAACTCTCTGCCACAGAGGGTAGTTGAGGCCAGTTCATTGGCTATATTTAAGAGGGAGTTAGATGTGGCCCTTTTGGCTAAGGGGATCAGAGGGTATGGAGAGAAGGCAGGTGCGGGATACTGAGTTGGATGATCAGCCACGATCATATTGAATGGCGGTGCAGGCTCGAAGGGCCGAACGGCCTACTCCTGCACTTAATTTCTATGTTTCTATGTTCTATGTTTCTATGTGACTGTGTGTGTGTACACGAGAGACAGACAGATAGAGAGAAAACAAAAAAGAGAGATGCCTGATTCACTGTGTTTCTTATTGTCCAGTAAGCTAAAAGAACCACAATTATTTTATATAATAGATATCCAGCATTTCAGTTTTACCTCGAAGGCTTTTAGAAGTACTAATTTGCAATTCTCTATTTAATTTCATTACGTGGTTAGCTTGATTCAGCAACGGAAGCTGTACATTTCTCAAAGTTTTTATTTTCCCCACCAAAAATTTATCCATTGTGTGCCTGTAATTCCATTAAATACCCACCCAAAATATTATTTTGTAACTTGCCCATTGTAATGACTAAAAATGTGTTTACTCACAAGGAATATAATTCCAAACTCATTTTTTGTAACATTAGATACTGCACTAAACAACTGATAGCAGACGGAAGTGGGGTAGGGAACATGAGCTCTATTTGCTCTGGCTAGAGCGGAACGGCGGTGTGAAAATTGGACCAAAGAGGAAGTTACAGTTTCCATTGTCTACTGGAGCTGAGGTTTTCTTTAAAATTAAAACATCTCTGACACAAAAGCTTTTCAGTGAAGGAAAGCAGTGGCGTGATCAGACACTGGGAGTGCTTCATTTGAATCATTGGCTATAGCTTCATACAGCATGGAATCAGGCCCTTCGGCCCAACTCATCCATGCCAAGTTTCTTACATTCAATAGACAATAGACAACAGGTGCAGGAGTAGGCCATTCGGCCCTTCAAGCCAGTACCGCCATTCAATGTAATCATGGCTGATCATCCACAATCAATCGATCACAATCAAAGATACCCAAGTCCAACTTGCTTATGTTTTACCCATATCCATCGCAAGCTTTCCCATCCATGTACTAAGTCTTTTAAATGTTGTTATTGTACCTGCCACAACCTCTTCCTAGGTCAGCTCATTGATTGACTCTGGGATGATAATACATAGGATTCAGTTCTTGGCAAGGTACACAAATGAAAGGGTACTGTCCTGTTAGCAAGTATATTGAAAACCACTGTAATTTTCAATTTCAACTAAATGGCTGTCAATGCAATGGATGGGATTATTTTTTTTTAATTTACTAAAAAGCACTGGTCAAAATTTCTGCATGGTCGGTGCTAATTTAATTAAACATATGTACGCAGGAGTGGAACAATGTCCTGAATGAATTATGCATTGTCGATGGTGGAAAGGTTTAGCAATATCAAAAGGCACTTCACTTGTAGCATGATACCCAGCTTCTGACATGTGCTTGATGCCATTTTATTTTACAACTGGTCCAGTTGAAGTTTTCGTCAATGGTGATCTTCAGATGTGGACCTGAGATAGTAAGGCATGTGAATATCAAGGTTAGCTGGATAGATTAACTTTGTTGGAAATGGTCACTACCAGGCAGTAGTGTGACATGCAAGTTACTTGTCATTAATTTACCCATGTGTTAATATTGTCTGTATCTTGATTCAGAAAGGCATGGGCTGTTTCATGCCTCGGGCAATATTCAAAAAGCATTAGACTAAGTGGGATCCGTTGGGTCCCAGTCACATGGGAGGCCTGGTCCCCCAATGCAACCCATTCCCCAATGCAATATTCCACCAGTAACCCGTTCCCCCAATGCAACCTGTTCCCCCAACGCAATATTCCACAACTAATCAATAGCTCCTAACTGTGCAGGCATGGCTCATTTCCCCTCATCCCCCAGCACTCCCTCTCAATCCTCTTCATGTGTGGGAGGGGAGGAGGGGAGGGGGGAGGAGGGGAGGGGGGGAGGGGGGAGGGAAGGGAGGTGTGGGGCAAGGGAGGTGTGGAGTGGGAGGAGGGGAAGGATGGTATGTGCGGGCAGGGGAGTGTAGGAGGGGAGGATAGGGTGGTGTGGGGTGGGAGGAGGGGAGGGATGGTATGTGCGGGCAGGGGAGTGTAGGAGGGGAGGATAGGGTGGTGTGGGGGGAGGGGTGGCATGGGGGAGGGTTGGTATGGGGTGGGGGGGAGGGGAGTGTGGGTGAGGGGGGTTGTGTGGGCAAGGGGGCTAGTGGAGGGCAGGGGTGTGGGGGCATGGGGGAGGGTTGGATGGGTGGGGCGGCAGTGAGCCTTGTGGATCCAGAGAGATGGGGGGAGGGATAGGGTTGTGAGATCGGGGGGTGGAGGGATGGTGGAGGCAACGGGGTTCGTGGGGGTGTGTGGCAAGGTGTGTGGGCAGAGGGGGTTGTGGAGGTGGTTGTGGGGAGGGCCATGTGGGAGGGGTGTGGACAGGGGGTTATGGGGGGAAGGGCTATGAGTGGGGGGGTTGTGGGGTGGAGGTGGAGGTAAGGGAGGTTGTGGGGGATAGGTTTGTGGGTGGGGCAAAGGGGGGTTGTGGGGGGGAGGGGTGTGAGGGCCAGGGTGGGGTGTGTGGGTGGAGGGGGTTGTCGGGGGAGGGGTGTGAGGGCCAGGGTGGGGTGTGTGGGTGGGGTGGAAGGGTTGTGGGGGGGAGGAGTGCGCGCGCGGGAGTTAGGGGTGTGGGTGTGGGGGAGTTGCGGGGAGAAGGGGTGGGGAGGCAAGAGTGTGTGGGCGGGAGTTGGGGTGTGCGGGGGTGTATTGGTGTGTGTGTATGCGGGTGGAGAGCTCGGAGAAAAGACGGGGGTTGTAGCGGAGAGGGGGGTATCATGGGGGAGGGGGCAGGAGACTGCGAGGGGGACCAGAGTGGAACGGACTCACAGCAGTCGATGGGGACTCACAATGGATGCTGGTCGCTGGACGTTCTCCTCCACCGGGATCAGAGTCTCCATTTTCCGTTTGGCTACATCAGCGACATCTCCGACACATCGCTGCGCCGGTCCGGGCTGGGCCGGGTTGGGCCGCTTCCGGTCCCTCCAAAAATTGTGTCTGGTTGGATACTTCCACCGGCCATCCAGAGCCTCCCTCAGCTCCAGTAAAGACATGATGGCGCAGGAAGGGATGGCAATAATGTCCTTCCTCAGATTTGGAGACCAGAACTGTACGCAATACTCCAGGTGTGGTCTCACCAAGACCCTATACAACTAAAGTAGAACCTCCCTGCTTCTATACTCAAATCCTTTTGCTATGAAAGCTAACATACCATTCGCTTTCTTCACTGCCTGCTGCGCCTGCATGCCTACTTTCAATGACTGGTGTATCATGACACCTAGGTCGCGCTGCATCTCCCCTTTTCCTAATCGGCCTCCATTTAGATAATGGATAATGTCCATTAGATAATGTTGACTTACCTCTTCACTTACCTCTCTCAACAAGATGTTAATCAACATGGTGGTCTAAGAAATAAATAAAAGTTTGTACTACTGACTCAGTAGAACCTCCCTGCTCCTATCCTCAAATCCTTCTGCCAAGAAAGCTAACATACCATTCGCTTTCTTCACTACCTGCTGCACCTGCATGCCTAATGGAATGTTGTCCTTCATAACAAGAGGATTTCAGTACAGGAGTAAAGAGGTTCTTCTGCAGCTGTATAGGGCACTGGTGTGACCACATCTGGAGTATTGTGTACAGTTTTGGTCTCCTAATTTGAGAAAGGACATCCTTGTGATAGAGGCAGTACAGCGTAGGTTCACGAGATTGATCCCTGGGATGGCGGGACTGTCATATGAGGAAAGATTGAAAAGACTAGGCTTGTATTCACTCCAGTTTAGAAGGATGAGGGGGATCTTATAGAGACATATAAAATGATAAAAGGACTGGACAAGCTAGATGCAGGAAAAATGTTCCCAATGTTGGGTGAGTCCAGAACCAGGGGCCACAGTCTTAGAATAAAGGGGAGGTAATTTAAGACTGATGGGAGAAAAAACTTTTTTACCCAGAGAGTTGTGAATTTATGGAATTCCCTGCCACAGAGGGCAGGGGAGGCCAAATCACTGAAAGGATTTAAGAGAGAGGTGGATAGAGCTCTAGAGGCTAGTGGAGTCAAGGAATATGGGGAGAAGGCAGGCACGGGTTATTGATAGCGGACAATCAACCATGATCACAATGAATGGCGGTGCTGGCTCGAAGGGCCGAATGGCCTCCTCCTGCACCTATTTTCTATGTTTCTATGTTTCTATATGTGATAGCGGTTTTTTTCTAAAATCAAAGCACAGTGCAAACAGGAATTGGTCAAGATGAGACTTTTAATTATATAGATAGATAGATTTGGATGGGTACATGGACAGGAAAGATTTGGAGGGTTATGTTCCAAGCATGAGAAGGTGGGCCATATGGATGGGGCACCTTGGTCAGCATGAGCAAAATGGACCAAATGACCTATTTCCGTGACACATAACCCTATGACTGTATGACAGTTGCCAGTTGCAACATTGCAAAGAATAGCACCTCATATTCTGCTTCGGTAGCCAGCAAGGCAACGGTATAAACTTTGAATTCTCCAATTTCAAGTATTAAGCCTCCCCCCCCCCCCCTTCTCCTCCACACCTTTCTCCCATCACCCTGTTGCATTCCCTCCTTATTATGCTAATCTTCTGTCTCCAAGTCCCCCATTTTTCCTTTCATTCCCCCTTTCTATCCCCTCTCCACTGCCCCCTTCTACCTATATCCCTCCCTATGGTTTACATGTCAATCATCCTGTTCTTTTGTTTATCTGACACCCTTTCTTTTCACCTTCACCCTTTGTCACTCTCATCACCCATCTGCCAATTACCCACCCAGGCCCCTTTACCTGTCTCCACCTATCACTTGTGTAGGAAGGAACTGCAGATGCTGGTTTCAACTGACGATAGACACAAAATGCTGGAAAAGGGCCTTAACCCGAAATATTACCCATCCCTTCTCTCCAGAGATGCTGCCTGTCCCGCTGCGTAACTCCAGCATTTTGTGTCTATCTTCAACCTATCACTTGCCCCACCCTTACCAATCGTTATCAGCAAACTCTCCCCCTACTCCAGCCGTCCGAACATGGCTCCCTACCTAATATATTGGTCTATTTTCCCGCAACTGATGCAGACTAACCCGTTGTGATCCTCCAGCACAAGATTTCAACATCTGCAGTCTCTTGTGCCTTCAGTTACAAGCAATCTCCTTATATTATGTTTTTAACAAGAACAAAATGTGTCATTTTTGGTATCCAGGCCATATTTATCCCTCAACTATTGTCACTGAAATGGAGTACCTGGTCATTAACACAGCACTGTTAAGAGGACCTTTGTGTGCAAATTGGCTGCCATGTTTCCTGCATTGCAGCATTGCGTAAATACTGAGATCAGGAGCTGCCCTCTTTCAATGCAAGCCTCTTTTGCAAACAAAATCAAATCCCTGTGACATACAAAACTCCAGTTCTCTCGTGAACTGCCTACTGCTCCAGAGCACCAATATTTTGAAACTGAAATATTAATTATATAGAATATGAAACTAGAAAGAAATAAACAAAACACAACTTTAATATCATATCCTTATAGTATTCCACATAGAAATAAAGTGGCTGACAACATTGTTCCTGTCTAATATGGTATCACTTTAGGTTCCAACATGGGGCCTATTTTTTTCACAGTTCATATAGTCAGCTGATTTATGCTAATATCCACAGAAATAACTCTTGGACCCTGGGGCATTGCCAATTTGCAGGTACATATCCGATCTCATTCAGCAATCTCTTGTGGAGTGGACGTGTTTGAATTGCTCCCCAGTCATGAAAGATAAATTGATGTTACGAGCAAACTAATTTATCATGTATTCTGTTAACAATTCCTATCCTTGGTTTGCAGACACAGAACTTTCCCATTTCGAAAATCAAACAAGAGCTGGCTTGTTGTTAAAGGCTGAGGCACTTCTTAACAGATGCTTATCTTTTTTTTATGTCACAGATTGTCAGGGGAATCGGAAGAGCGACAGCGAAAAGGGAGAAAAAAATGAGAAAATAAATTAGACACTGTCAGGTGGTGCCCATAATGAGGAGGAAAAAAAGAGAGAGCACTTTAAACCTGACTTTCAGCTGAGGGCCAGATAATATACTACACCATTCCCATCTGGTTTTTCAGCGTATTTGCCAAAGTAAGATCTCATGTACACAAGGTTGCAAATTCAAAATGTAAACCAGGCTTACAGATTTATTTATTTAATATAAGGTGTGCTCTAAGTTTTAATTAATAGGTGCTAATCTTTCTAGTTCATGATTACGTAAATGCAAGCATTAAAAGAAACAGAGCGGGGAAAAAAAGGAACTATATTTCTATGGCATCTTTCATATTCTTAGTTTGACTCAAATTGCTTTATAGTCTGTAGTACCGTTCAAGTGTTGTCACTGTTGTAACGTATGCAGCAGCCAGTTAGTGCACAACCTGTGGCTGGGGCCTGTGTCGGCGCTATGGAGGCGTCCGGAAAGGACCCGGCAGTGATAGTGGAGAGGTTGATGCAGCAGTCGATGATGGTGCCGACCGATGGACGAAAAAGGACCATGTAGAAAGTGAGGATGCCGCTGCTGGCAGATGGAACAAAGTAGGGAGATCGCCGTGAGGGAGTGGGAAGAACAATGGGGGAAAAACAATGAACAATGGAGGACTCGGTGTGGGGGGACCACCATGAGGGAGTGGGAGGGAGGGTGGGGTGAACAAAAGGGGACCTGGTAGGTATGTTACAAAACTTACCTTTAGTGTTGCTGCAGTTCTGTCACTGGCCGTGTGCGCGACTTTGGCGACTTTGGGGGGGCGGGGTTAAAATGCGGTTTTTCCCTTGCTATCCAGAGCTTTCTTTTGTCGGAGTGTGATCTATTTCTGGAATTCGTGCGACTGCCGGTAAGTTAATTTTTTTTAAATAACTAGCCCGGCTATTTCAGCGCTGTAGTAAAATTAAAATTAGCTCCTAATGCCGTGAATGCCGACAACGGGGACCGATTTTATGTAGGGGACAGGTAAGTGAAAGCTGTTTATTTTTACATATAAACCTGCTTTTTTAGATAACCTTAATCAAACTTTAATGTTGCGATATGGTGATTTAGTCCCCATACGAACCGGCAGAATTTTTCCTGCCGATATTGGGATTAAATTCACCGTAACCGCAACGTTCAAAACTATCGCGTTCCAGAAAATCCCACTCGCAAGCTGTTTAAAATGTCCATTAATTTATTGACATTCAACACTAAACTCCTTCAATTTGGCCTATAAATTAATGACAATCAGATTTAAAAATCATGTTATATTGTGAATTATTGTGTGAATGTTAATTGGACACTTAGGCTTTAAATTTTTTTTTTTTCTTAAGAAATGGATAGATGTTTAGATCTAGTAATTAAATTTTGTAATTAGCTACAATTAGGTAACTAACTAATTACTTGCTTTACTTTCAGGTCATCCAAGTAAGATAGTTTCATATTTGTTTCAGAATACTTCAATCTATAATAACTGAAAATTTATTTCAGTTCTCTTAATTTTTAAGAAAGTTATGGGCTTTTGACTGTCCTCGATCACAACTTTTGTGTTAAGTCAATAGAAAAGCAATAGGAAACAATTGCTAATGAGAATGGCCATAACTTTTTTAATACTGAAGATATGAAAGTGAATAAGGTGTCAAATTAAACTTCTTTTTATGCTTCATCTGATGGGATAAATTGCAGACTTGATTTTAAAAATCACAACATTTTGTAACATTGCTAGACCTGGTGAGAGGGTACTTTGTAACTTTATAAGCGCCCGCTATGTGGTGGTTATTTGCATACCTTGGGTATGCATGCAAAGAATTTCACTGACTTGTCACGTGACAAATAAAGTATTCACTCATTCAGAAAGCTCACAACAATGTTACAATGACCAGATGCAGCTTCAGTTATCCCCATTGTGGGATAATTATTTATCTGGCTTATCTTTGACATGAAAATACTGCAATGATTTACGTGGATGGAGGGCAACTTATCTGGAACCACTTCCAGCATGCAACCCTGTCTCAGGACTTCACAAGAGGGGCAGCTAAGATTTTGAGTTTAAATCTCTGGCATGAGAATTAAACACACAGTTTAAAAACAGGAGTGGGAACAACTTAAGCATTAATAACAACATTGCTTCAAAGCAATACAAGCACCAGTATAAAGAATAGACACAAAATGCTGGAGTAACTCAGCCAGTCAGGCAGCATTTCTGGAGAGAATACATAGGTGACGTTTCAGGTTGGAATCGTTCAGAAGGGTCCCGACCTGAAACAAGACCTGTCCATTTTCACCAGAGATGTAACCTGACCCACTGAGTTACTCCAGCATTTGTGTCTATTTTTGGTACAAACCAGCATTTGCAGTTTCTTGTTATTACCTCAATATGGTGGAAATTTGAGTGATTTGAGGAACATTCTTGCTATTGAGGGAGTGCAGCTTAGGTTTACAAGGTTAATTCCCGGGATGGCGGGATTGTCATATGCAGAGAGAACGGAGCAGCTGAGCTTGTACACTCTGGAGTTTAGAGGGATGAGAGGGGATCTCATTGAAACATATAAGATTGTTACGGGATTGGACATGCTAGAGGCAGGAAACATGTTCCCGATGTTGGGGGAGTCCAGAACCAGGGGCCACAGTTTAAGAATAAGAAGTAAGTCATTTAGAACGGAGATGAGAAAACACTTTTTCTCACAGAGAGTGGTGAGTCTGTGGAATTCTTTGCCTCAGAGGGCGGTGGAGGCGGGTTCTCTGGATGTTTTCAAGAGAGAGACTAGATAAGTCCCTTGCAGTGTAGGTCGCTTGCAGTCAGAAACTGGTGAATTGATCATGGTGAACAAGGACATGGCAGACCAATTGAATAACTACTTTGGTTCTGTCTTCACAAAGGAAGACATAAATAAGCTGCCAAAAATAGCAGACGACCGGGGCTCAAATGAGATGGGGGAACTGAGTGAAATCCAGGTTTGCCGGGAAGTGGTGTTAGCTAAATTGAATGGATTAAAGGCCGATAAATCCCCAGGGCCAGATAGGCTGCATCCCAGAGTACTTAAGAAAGTAGCCCCAGAAATAGTGGATGCATTAGTGATAATTTTTCAAAACTCTTTAGATTCTGGAGTAGTTCCTGAGGATTGGAGGGTAGCTAATGTAATCCCTCTTTTTAAAAAGGGAGGGAGAGGGAAAACGGGGAATTACAGACCAATTAGTCTAACATCGGCAGTGGGGAAAATGCTAGAGTCAGTTATTAAAGATGGGATAGCAGCACATTTGGAAAGCAGTGAAATCATTGGACAAAGTCAGTATGGATTTATGAAAGGTAAATCATGTCTGACGAATCTTATAGACTTTTTCGAGGATGTAACTAGTAGAATGGATAAGGGAGAACCTGTGGATGTGTTATATCTGGACTTTCAGAAGGCTTTCGACAAGGTCCCACATAAGAGATTAGCATACAAACCTAAAGCACACGGTATTGGGGGTTCAGTATTGATGTGGAAAGAGAACTGGCTGGTAGACAGGAAGCAAAGAGTAGGAATAAACGGGTCATTTTCAGAATGGCAGGCAGTCACTAGTGGGGTACCGCAAGGCTCAGTGCTGGGACCCCAGCTATTTACAATATATATTAATGATCTGGATGAGGGAATTGAATGCAACATCTCCAAGGTTGTGGATGACACTAAGCTGGGGGCAGTGTTAGCTGTGAGGAGGATGCTAGGAGGCTGCAAGATAACTTTGATAGGTTGGGTGAGTGGGCAAATGCATGGCAGATGCTGTATAATGTGGATAAATGTGAGGTTATCCACTTTGGTGGCAAAAACAGGAGGGTAGATTATTATCTGAATGGTGGCCGAATAGGAAAAGGGGAGATGCAACGAGACCTGGGTGTCATGGTACACCAGTCATTGAAAGTAGGCATGCAGGTGCAGCAGGCTGTGAAGAAAGCAAATGGTATGTTGGCATTCATAGCAAAAGGATTTGAGTATAGGAGCAGGGAGGTTCTACTGCAGTTGTACAGGGTCTTGGTGAGGCCACACCTGGAATATTGCGTACAGTTTTGGTCTCCTAATCTGAGGAAAGACATTCTTGGCATAGAGGAAGTACAGAGATGATTCCTGTGATGGCAGGACTTCCATATGAAGAAAGACTGGATAGACTCAGCTTGTACTCGCTGGAATTTAGGAGATTGAGGGGGGATCTTATAGAGACTTACACAATTCTTAAGGGATTGGACAAGCTAGATGCAGGAAGATTGTTCCCGATGTTGGGGAACTCCAGAACAAGGGGTCACAGTTTAAGGATAAGGGGGAAGTCTTTTAGGACCGAGATGTGAAGATCTTTTTTCACACAGAGAGTGGTGAGTCTGTGGAATTCTCTGCCACAGAAGGTAGTTGAGGCCAGTTCATTGGCTATATTTAAGAGGGAGTTAGATGTGGCCCTTGTGGCTAAAGGGATCAGGGGGTATGGAGAGAAGGCAGGTACAGAAAACCGAGTTGAATGATCAGCCATGATCATATTGAATGGCGGTGCAGGCTCGAAATGGCCTACTCCTGCACCTATTTTCTATGATTCTTTGATTCAATAGTGCTGTTAAAAGTAATGGAGTCAAGGGATATGGGGAGAAGGCAGGAATGGGGTACTGATTGGGGATGATCAGCCATGATCACATTGAATGGTCGTGGGCTGGCTCGAAGGGCCGAATGGCCTGCGCTTGCACCGTTTGTCTGTTGTCTAAATTTGTTCGCTGCAGTGTACATTATGTTTGATGTAGAGTCAACTCTCCAGTCAAATGGAGGGCATCGCGACATGGATAAGGCAAAAGTATAGATGATCAAAAGGATAATGTAGATCACATAGAATCACCTTAATAGGCATCGGGTACACTGCATGATGCTTTATTGTTTATTGTTTATGCTGTTCAATGCATGGAGATTGTTCAACTACAGTCAGCATCAATTTACCCTGCAATCAATACTCCCTACATTTCCATCAACTCCCTCCAAGATTTTACCATTTACCTGCACACAAGGGATAGTTTAAACAAGCCTATTGACCAGTCCATGAGATGTAGGAGGAAATCAGAGCACCCGGAGGAAACCCACATGATCGTAAGAGAAACATGCAAATTCCACAGAGCCAGTGACATACCACAGGTGTACCACCATGGAGGGATTGACCACTGCACCTGTGGTTCTTGGTGGAAGAATGATCACCCACCTCAGAACTCCTGCTGGGAGTGAGACTACCTATCTCAGAGCTTCAGTGGGGGATGTAACTGCATAGGTGTTTCGAGAGGGAACTGACCACATGTCCCAGGATACCTTCCTGGGGCATGTAACCCAAGGCAGGTATCCAGTAACCCAAGGCCTGCCGCCAGCGAAATGATTGTAAACCACGGTGATCGAGCAGGAATGTGACCATCCATCCTGGGGTCCCAGATGGGAAAGATCACTAATCCTCTACCCTCAGGACTAGCTGGATCGTTAGGGAACTTGGATTCTCCACATCCACTCTATCCAGGCCTTTCGCTATTCGGTAAGTTGCAATGCGATTCCCCCTCATCCTTCTAAATTGCAGCAACCCAGAGCCATCAAATGCTCCTCATACATTAACCCAATCATTCCCGGGAACATTCTCATAAGCCTCCTCTGGACCCTTTCCAAAGTCAAAACATTCCTCCTCAGATATAGAGCCCAAAACTGTTCCCAATATTCCAAATGAAGTCTGACCATTGCCTTAAATTATGATGTTTTTATGTGATTTACCATGATTTTATATATATTTATGATATTTGATATGCAATGCATTTTTAATGTAATGTTGCCCCTTGTCTGGACCTTGAGTCCGTAATAAAGTTATGATTATTATTATAATGCCTCAGCATTATATCCCTGTTTTTATATTCTGTGCCTCTAAAAATAAATGTTAATATTGTATTTGCCTTTTTTACTACTGATTCAATTTGCAAATTAACCTTTTGGGAATCCTGCACCTGTCCTTCCATGTCCCTTTGCACCTTTGATTTCCAAATTATTTCACCATTTAGAAAATAGTCGACTACTTCATTCATTGATATAAACCATGAAGAGTAGAAGCCCCAACACCAACTTATGTAGAACACCACTAGTCACTGCCAGCCAAGCAGAAAAAGCCCCTTTTCTCTTTGCCATCTGCCATTCAGCTAACCTTCTATCCATGCTAGTATCTTCACGCTCTAACACCATGGCCTTTTATCATTTTGAGCAGCCTCATGCACCTTATCAAAGGCCTTCTGAAAATCCAACTAAATAACATGAACTGACTCTCCTTTGCCTATTCTGCTATTTACCTCCTCAAAGATTTCGAACAGATTTGTCAGGCAAGATCTCCCCTCCATAAATCTATACTGACTATTTTATCATGTGCTTGTAAGTACTCTGAAACCTCGTCTTTAAAAATGGGCTCTAAAATCTTGCAAGCCACTGAAGTCAGACCAACAGGCGAACAGTTTCCGTTGTTTTGCCTCGCTCCCTTCTTAAACAGCAGAGTAACTTTGCAATTTTTCATTCTTCTGGGACCACTCCAGACTAGTGATTCCTGAAAGATCACTACTATTGCTTCCACAATCTCTAAACTACCTCTTTCAGAACACCGTTGCGTGGTCCAGGTAACTTATCCACCTTTGAACCTTTTCAACAAGAATTTGTTAAAATCTTCCATGATTACCATATTAACCTGCTACACACAAATCTAACTTAATGATTTATTCCATGCTCAATATAAGCTATAATTTGGTGACTTGTAAATAATGCCAACCATTCTCTGCATTTTTCTGTTTCTTAGCTTGACACAAATTGGTTCTAGTTCTACATCATGATCTATCAAACTATGATCATTTCTCACAATCCACCTTAACGGTGCTGAATCACCACCTCCCTTTTAGCCTGCCCTTCCTAAGTGTCAAATACACTGATTATATAAACTATAGTTCTCAGCATCCTGCAACCATGTTACAATGCAACATGACAACTTCTTTTAGAGGAGGATACATTCAGAAAATAAGGCATATAAATCAAGATCAGAAAGGCATGCTTTAGAAGAACATATTGTTAAAATACTATTTTGTGCCAACTTTCCCAATTTGTTAAATTGCCTTGCTCATTTCTCTTTTACATACAGCAAATGTCACATCAAATGTGGAGCTTTAAATTGAAGTCACGTTTTTGAAAAACAAAGATCTTGCATGAATGTCTTGAAAATTAAAGCTGTCAAAAATAGACACAATTAAAATTTGTAAAATTAATGGGCTGCAAAATGGAAGGAGCTATGCAGCAGTCACTGTGTGTATTGTCGACGAACAGGTCAACAGAAGCCAACATACAACTGATCATGATAAATGATGACAGATGTTGAGTGAGAGAGCAATTCAGAAAGAGAGAGAGAGAGAGAGTGTAAACTTACGGTGCAATTGTGGAGAGGTGGAAGTAAAATTCACCATTTGTCTTCTTCGTGCTGATCTCTGCTTCTGAAAAATTGGGAATGAATACATCAATTTGAAGTTCACACCCGACCTGTTAGAAAAGTCAGTTTCTGATTTACACTTACATTTTACATTTCATATTAATATATTTATATATAGAAGAAGGCAATTCAGCCTTTCAAGTCCATGCAACCTTTCAGAATAATCCCAGTCCCACACTTAATTCTCTGCAACCTATTCTTTCTCACATGCTCATCAGCTCCAACCAGATCTTCCAACCACCCACCGACATTGGGGATAATATATAGCCATCAATGAACTGATCATCTTTGGGACATGGGAGGAAGCTGAAGCACCTGGAATAAATCTGCGTGCTCACAGGGAGAACGTGTGGACTGCGCACGTGCATAATCCAAGATCAGGACTGGTCCTGGATCACTGGAGCTGTTAGGATGCAGCTCCACCTACTAGAAACATAGAAACATAGAAAATAGGTGCAGGAGTAGGCCATTCGGCCCTTCGAGCCTGCACCGCCATTCAATGTGATCATGGCTGATCATCCAACTCAGTATCCCGTACCTGCCTTCTCTCCATACCCCCTGATCTCTTTAGCCACAAGTGCCACATCTAACGCCCTCTTAAATATAGCCAATGAACTGGCCTCAACTACCTTCTGTGGCAGAGAATTCCAGAGACTCACCACTCTCTGTGTAAAGAATGTTTTCCTCATTTCGGTCCTAAAGGAATTCCCCCTTATCCTTAGACTGTGACCCCTTGTTCTGGACTCCCCCAACATCGGGAACAATCTTCCAGCATCTAGCTTGTCCAACCCCTTAAGAATTTTGTAAGTTTCTATAAGATCCCCCCTCAATCTTCTAAATTCCATCGAGTACAAACCGAGTCTATCCAATCTTTCCTCATATGAAAGTCCTGACATCCCAGGAATCAGTCTGGTGAATCTTCTCTGTACCCCCTCTATGGCAAGGATGTCTTTCCTCAGATTTGGAGACCAAAACTGTACGCAGTACTCCAGGTGTGGCCTCACCAAAACCCTGTACAACTGCAGTAGAACCTCCCTGCTCCTATACTCAAATCCTTTCGCTATGAATGCTAACATACCATTTGCTTTCTTCACTGCCTGCTGCACCTGCATGCCTACTTTCAATGACTGGTGTACCATGACACCCAGGTCTCGTTGCATCTCCCCCTTACCTAATCTGCCACCATTCAGATAATAGTCTACCCTCATGTTTTTGCCACCAAAGTGGATAACCTCACATTTATCCACATTGTACTGCATCTGCCATGCATCTGCCCATTCACTCAGCCTATCCAAATCACCCTGCAGCCTCCAAGCATCCTCCTCACACCTAACTATACCCCCCAGCTTGGTATCATCTGCAAATTTGGAGATGTTGCATTGAATTCCCTCGTCCAAATCATTAATATATATTGTAAATAGCTGGGGTCCCAGCACTGAGCCTTGCGGCACCCCACTAGTCACTGCCTGCCATTCTGAAAAGGAACCGTTTACTCCTACCCTTTGCCTCCTGTCTGCTAGCCAGTTCTCTATCCACATCAATACTGAACCCCCAATACCGTGTGCTTTAAGTTTGTATGCTAATCTCTCATGCGGGACCTTGTCGAAAGCCTTCTGAAAGTCTAGATATAACACATCCACTGGTTCTCCCTTATCCACTCTACTAGTTACATCCTCGAAAAATTCTATCAGATTTGTCAGACATGATTTACCTTTCGTAAATCCATGCTGACTTTGTCCAATGATTTCACCACTTTCCAAATGCGCTGCTATCCCATCTTTAATAACTGACTCTAGCAGTTTCCCCACTACCGATGTTAGACTAACTGGTCTGTAATTCCCCGCTTTCTCTCTCCCTCCTTTTTTAAAAAGTGGGGTTACATTAGCTACCCTCCAATCCTCAGGAACTACTCCAGAATCTAAGGAATTTTGAAAAATTATCACTAATGCATCCACTATTTCTGTGGCTACCTCCTTGAGTACTCTGGGATGCAGACTATCTGGCCCTGGGGATTTATCGGCCTTCAATCCGTTCAATTTACCCAACACCACCTCCCGGCTAACCTGGATTTCACTCAGTTCCTCCATCTTATTTGACCCCCGTTCCACTGCTATTTCCGGCAGATTATTTATGTCTTCCTTAGTGAAGACAGAACCAAAGTAGTTATTCAATTGGTCTGCCATGTCCTTGTTCCCCATGATCAATTCACCTGTTTCTGACTGCAAGGGACCAACATTTGTTTTAACTAGTCTCTTTCTCTTTACATATCTATAAAAACTTTTGCAGTCAGTTTTTATGTTCCCTGCCAGTTTCCTTTCATAATCTATTTTCCCTTTCCTAATTAAGCCCTTTGTCCTCCTCTGCTGGATTCTGAATTTCTCCCAGTCCTCCGGTAGGCTGCTTTTTCTGGCAAATTTGTATGCCTCATCTTTTGTTTTTATACTATCCCTGATTTCCCTTGTTATCCATGGATGCACCACCTTCCCCGATTTATTCTTTTGCCAAACTGGTATGAACAACTTTTGTACTTCATCCATGCAGTCTTTAAATACCTTCCATTGCACATCCACTGTCAACCCTTTAAGAATCACCTGCCAGTCTATCTTGGCCAATTCACATCTCATACCTTCAAAGTTACCTTTGTTCAAGTTCAGAACCCTTGTTTCTGACTTAATTTTGTCACTCTCCATCCTAATGAAGAACTCAACCATATTATGGTCACTCTTGCCCAAGGGGCCACGCACAACAAGACTGCTAACTAACCCTTCCTCATTACTCAATACCCAGTCTAGAATAGCCTGCTCTCTCATTGGTTCCTCCACATGTTGGTTGAGAAAACTATCCCGCATACATTCCAGGAAATCCTCTTCCTCAGCACCCCTGCCAATTTGATTCACCCAATCTACATGCAGATTGAAGTCACCCATTATAACCGTGTTACCCTTGTTGCACGCATTTCTAATTTCCTGTTTGATGCCATCCCCAACTCCAATACTACTGTTAGGTGGCCTGTACACAGTTCCCACTAGCGTTTTCTGCCCCTTAGAGTTTCGCAGCTCTACCCATATCGATTCCACATCCTCCACGCTAATGTCCTTCCTTTCTATTGCATTAATCTCCTCTCTCACCAGCAACGCTACCCCACCTCCTTTTCCTTTTCGTCTATCCCTCCTGAATATTGAATATCCCTGGATGTTCAGCTCCCAGCCTTGGTCATCCTGGAGCCAAGTCTCCGTGATTCCAACTATAGCATAGTCATTAATCGCTATCTGCACCTTCAACTCATCCACCTTATTACGAATGCTCCTCGCATTGAGACACAAAGCCTTCAGGCTTGTTTTTACAACACTCTTACTCCTTATACAATTATGTTGACAAGTGGCCCCTTTCACATCGATCCCTATTACACTTGGCCATACTCTCCTATCCCTTTGTGAGCTTTCTTCCCCGTTATTTCTGGGGTCATTAACCATCGCTTTACTCTCTTTCCCTCTAACTCCGTCCTCGACTATCCCATTTGATACCCCACCCCCCTTATTCAGTTTAAAACCATCCGTGTAGCAGTGGCAAACCTGCCGGCCAGAATGCTGGTCCCCCACCTGTTAAGATGCAATCCGTCCCTTTTGTACAGTTCCCCCTTACTATAAAAAAAATCCCAGTGATCTAAGAATCTAAATCCCTGCCCCCTGCACCAGTTCCTCAGCCACACATTCAGGTCCCATATCTCCCTGTTCCTGCTCTCGCCAGCACGAGGAACTGGAAGCAAACCGGAGATAACAACCCTGGAAGTCCTGCTTTTCAGCATTTTTCCGAGCTCTCTGAAGTCCCGCTGCAAAAAATTCATCTCCTTCTTTCCAACATCATTTGTGCCAACATGCACGACCACTTCCGGCTGGTCACCTTCGCCCTTGAGGATTGTCTGCACTCTGTCCGTAACATCCTGGATCCTGGCACCAGGAAGGCAGCACACCATCCTGGAATCCCGTCTGTTGCCGCAAAAACCCCTGTCCGTACCTCTCACAATGGAGTCTCCAACTACAATGGCGTTGCCCGACTTTGGCCTCTGTGGGTTTGGCTCATCAGCCCTTTTTGTTTGGCAAGCCAGTCCGCCGCTCAGTGGGATACCGTCTTCTGTCCCGGCAGCTTCCACGTGGGTGAACCTGTTCACAAGAGGTACAACACCCGGGGACCTTTGCATCCCATGTTTTCCTCCCTTTCTTACCGTCACCCACCTTCTCTCTTCTAGTGCCTTGGGTGTAACAATCTCACTGAAGGACTTGTCGAGAAACGACTCAGTTTCTCGAATGAACCTGAGGTCATCCACTTGTTTCTCCAGTTCCCCAACACGGCCCTTCAGGAGCTGTACCTGGATGCACTTCTCACATTTGTAGCATCCAGAGGCACCAGCAGTGTCCTTGACCTCCCACATACTGCAAGCATCACACTGCATCAGCTTGCTTGACATCTTCTTTTGCCTCGGTCTCGCCCTATCCAGTATTTTGCGCAGCCTCCTCGCCGAAGACTCTCGAGCCAAACACTCACACTTTACTCACAGGGCACTTCCCTCACAAGGCCGCTCCCCAAGAGCTGCCTTGCTTATATTGACTGTTCAATTGCCTAATTTACAAACCAAATTCCTCAGTTTTGAGGAACTGCTCTCCCCCTCTGACTCACTGAGAACTCTCCTCCCACTTGGGCTAGAGCCAATCAGTGCTTTCTCCTGCTTCTCTTTGTTGCTGTTGCTTCAAAATCCACGGGAAGACTGAGTGAAGTCTGCCTGTGCTTTGCCTCTCCTTTTTAACTGCTCTCCCCCTCTGACTCACTGAGAACTCTCCTCCCACTTGGGCTAGAGCCAATCAGTGCTTTCTCCTGCTTCTCTTTGTTGCTGTTGCTTCAAAATCCACGGGAAGACTGAGTGAAGTCTGCCTGTGCTTTGCCTCTCCTTTTTAACTGCTCTCCCCCTCTGACTCACTGAGAACTCTCCTCCCACTTGGGCTAGAGCCAATCAGTGCTTTCTCCTGCTTCTCTTTGTTGCTGTTGCTTCAAAATCCACGGGAAGACTGAGTGAAGTCTGCCTGTGCTTTGCCTCTCCTTTTTAACTGCTCTCCCCCTCTGACTCACTGAGAACTCTCCTCCCACTTGGGCTAGAGCCAATCAGTGCTTTCTCCTGCTTCTCTTTGTTGCTGTTGCTTCAAAATCCACGGGAAGACTGAGTGAAGTCTGCCTGTGCTTTGCCTCTCCTTTTTAACTGCTCTCCCCCTCTGACTCACTGAGAACTCTCCTCCCACTTGGGCTAGAGCCAATCAGTGCTTTCTCCTGCTTCTCTTTGTTGCTGTTGCTTCAAAATCCACGGGAAGACTGAGTGAAGTCTGCCTGTGCTTTGCCTCTCCTTTTTAACTGCTCTCCCCCTCTGACTCACTGAGAACTCTCCTCCCACTTGGGCTAGAGCCAATCAGTGCTTTCTCCTGCTTCTCTTTGTTGCTGTTGCTTCAAAATCCACGGGAAGACTGAGTGAAGTCTGCCTGTGCTTTGCCTCTCCTTTTTAACTGCTCTCCCCCTCTGACTCACTGAGAACTCTCCTCCCACTTGGGCTAGAGCCAATCAGTGCTTTCTCCTGCTTCTCTTTGTTGCTGTTGCTTCAAAATCCACGGGAATACTGCAACATGGTGTAACCCAGAGTGCCCATGAATGTGTGGGTGGGTGAGGAGGGAGTAGCAAGCAGGAAGTAAGCCCTTTTACTAACCATCATGATCATGTGCCCTTTTGGATTATTGACGTGAAGCTCTCTGAAAGAAATCTTAACCTGAAACACGTCTAAACTATTTCAAATAAATCCCTAACCAGCCTTTCAAAGAAACCTCAATTAAAGCCGCTGAAGAAATATTTAGTTTCTGACATGTTGGTATGTGTGTGGGAGTTTCTGTGCTGGTTGGTAAATTTGCGGGATAAGGTTGGAAGGTAGTAAGTCCTTCCAAAAGCCGAGAGATTTATATTTCTCCATAGAACTCTGTTGAAGATTACTCTTGGTCCTGGTCTTCTACACAGGAACCAATATTTATTTTGCACCTATTTTCAAAGAACATCTAAAAAGATGAAGCCAGCAGTAGCATCTTCCAAAAAACAAATTGCCGGGGAACTCAACGGATCAGGGTAAATCTGTGGATCAAGAGTCAAGTCAAGAGTAATTAAATGTCATATGTAGTGACTACAGAAAAATAACATTCTTATTTGCAGCAGCATAACAGGCATGTAAACACAATACACATAGATCATATATAATAAGCAAAAATACAATAAATTAATAATCTCAGTTCTCAGATCACAGTCAGACCTGATGAGTTCCTCCAATAATTAGTTTACTGTTCAGGATTCCAGCATCTGCAGTCTCTTGTGTCCACAGCCTGCTGTCTGTATTGCCTATTGAGGCATCTTTAGGCAGGTGGACTCCCTGAGAAGGCCGGAAGATATGCCCTCTCAATTTGCACTACCTCAGCCTGGTGATCCCACAGAAATCAATGTGAGGAAGTGGCAAGAAGTAGATGAAAATCAAAAAATATATATTATCCAACTGCTGGAAATCTGAAACAAATGCGGAAAATGTTGGAAAAGCTCAACAGGTCAGGCAGCATCCGTTGGAAGATAATTTGTCAACTTTTGTACCTAATTCATAAAGTTTTAATTTATGTAATTCCTATAAATGAACAATTGTTAAAATTAAATAAATATCATTTACATGTTTTTAATATTTTCCTGTTAATGATTTTAATGATTGTTGAATATTTGTGAGTTCCAAAGACATTCAGGAGCTTGCAACGGAAGTGACATAAATGCTCAATATGTCAGAAACACTCGGCAGTTCAAGAAGTAGCAGTGGAGAGAGAACATTTGGAATTTTGATCATTGATCTTTCATCGACGTTGAAAACTAACTCTCCCGAAAGATACTTCCAAACTTTGTGGGTATCTCTCGCATTTTAGTTCAGATTTTTAGAAACATAGAAACATAGAAAAATAGGTGCAGGAGAAGGCCATTCGGTCCTTCGAGCCTGCACCGCCATTTAATGTGATCATGGCTGATCATCCAACTCAGTATCCCGTACCTGCCTTCTCTTCATACCCCCTGATCCCTTTAGCCACAAGTGCCACATCTAACGCCCTCTTAAATATAGCCAATTAACTGGCCTCAACTACCTTCTGTGGCAGAGAATTCCAGAGACTCACCACTCTCTGTGTAAAGAATGTTTTCCGCATCTCGGTCCTAAAGGAATTCCCCCTTATCCTTAGACTGTGACCCCTTGTTCTGGACTCCCCCAACATCGGGAACAATCTTCCAGCATCCAGCTTGTCCAACCCCTTAAGAATTTTGTAAGTTTCTATAAGATCCCCCCTCAATCTTCTAAATTCCAGCGAGTACAAGCCGAGTCTATCCAATCTTTCCTCATATGAAAGCCCTGACATCCGAGGAATCAGTCTGGTGAATCTTCTCTGTACCCCCTCTATGGCAAGGATGTCTTTCCTCAGATTTGGAGACCAAAACTGTACGCAATACTCCAGGTGTGGCCTCACCAAAACCCTGTACAACTGCAGTAGAACCTCCCTGCTCCTATACTCAAATCCTTTCGTTATGAATACTAACATACCATTTGCATTCTTCACTGCCTGCTGCACCTGCATGCCTACTTTCAATGACTGGTGTACCATGACACCCAGGTCTCGTTGCATCTCCCCTTTTCCTAATCTGCCACCATTCAGATAATAGTCTACCCTCATGTTTTTGCCACCAAAGTGGATAACCTCACACTTTTCAGCACCTGCAGTTTTCTTTTCTCTTTTTTAATGGAAATCTGATAGCTGGTGAGGTGGGGAGAAATGAGGAGGGTTTTTGCCAGCTATCAGACATGTCAAAGCCGCTTGCATTGGGAAAGCACTTGCAATACACTTGGCTGCACTAGGTCTCTCCAATCAGTCAGGTCTTCATCTCCCAACAGAATACTGGACTTGGAACAATCAGTTTGGTCTAAGATTAGACAGCCAATAATCTCAAGTTCTGTGCACGATATCCTCATTTCCCCTCTGGCCCCTTTGCCAAGATGTGGAAAGGAGAATCCACATTTCTTTTGAAATGTATTTTCCTGTTTAGCACTGATAATATATCAATAAGAACCTCTGATTTTCTTTTACAATGAAACATAAGTTTTGCATTGAGAATCAATGAAAAAACAATACTTAAAATATTGCAGACTAAGAAAATGAGCTTCTGTTTCAGAAGTGTTTATAAAACATCCCAAAGCACCCATTAACCAGATGATGTACTTTTGACGTGTTGTTTTCTGTTCTAATGTGGGAAATACACCAACCAAATGGTGTCAGAAATATCCACAAACAACATTGTGTTAAAGACCAAATTATCCATTATTTTACTAGTGTTAATTGAGGAATAAATTGGGGTTATTGCCCTTGCTTTTCTTTGGAAGAGCATCTTGGGATCCTTTGCATCCCTGAGAGAATAGAGTAATGTTTAAGATTAGCACCTATCCAAAAAATGTCACCTAGAACAGTGCAATAATCATTCAGGTCTGCATTGAGCATGTTAGACAAGGTTATTCCTAGAATCACAAAATGGTCACAACATGGTAGGAATCCATTTGGCCCCTTTTATTCTTATTAGCTCTATGCAAGACCAATCCAGCTAGTCCCACTTCACTACCCTCTCCCCTTAGATCAGTTATTTTATTTTCTTTCATTTACTGATCAATCTCATTTCCATGCTCCTGCATCTGGAGTGTGGCTTGAATTCACCAGCTTCTGACTAGGAGTATGAATCCTGCAACAGACCCAGACAAAACAACATATGATACCTTCTGAAACAATCACTACACATGAATGAAGTACAATAATCTAGTACAGAGTAAAGGGCACCTTGTGATCTATTTCTATGCATAACTCTAAATCCCAGATGTTATTAAGTAACTCCATTGAGAACAACGGTAGAGTAGGAGACAATTTGCAATGGTACAAACATTTTTCTCAGAATACCTAGGTTTGAATATTGCTATGTTAGTGAACAGAGTGCAGGTCAATAGACAATAGACAAGAGACAAGTGCAGGAGTGGGCCATTCGTCCCTTTGAGCCAGCACCACCATTCACAGTGATCATGGCTGATCATCCACAATCAGTACCCCGTTCTTGCCTTCTCCCCATACCCATTGACTCGGCAATCTTTAAAAGCTCTATCTAACTCTCTCTTAAAAGCCTCCAGAGAATTGGCATCCACTGCCTTCTGAGGCAGAGAATTCCACAATTTCACAACTCTCTGTGGGGTGGGAGATTGCAACCTTGACGCTGTTCCCCCTGTTACGACGAATGAAATCAACCTGGTGTGCACAATCAAATAAGATCAAGTAGAACACTTTAGGGTGTGCACGCCATACGTAAGAAGAAGAAGACAACTCTCTGTGTGAAAACGTTTTTCCTCATCTCCGTTCTAAATGACTTACCCCTTATTCTTAAACTGTGGCCCCTGCTTCTTGATTATCCCAACATTTGGAACATGTTTCCTGCCCCAGTGTTCAAACCCATAATAATCTTATATGTTTCAATAATATGCCCCCTCATCCTTATAAAGGAGTATACAAGCCCAGCCGTTCCTTTCTATCAACATATTACAGTCCCGCCATCCCGGGAATTAACCTTGTGATACTACGGTGCACTCTCTCAATAGCAAGAATGTCTTTCCTCAAATTTGGAGACCAAAACTGCACACAATTCTCCAGGTGTGGTCTCACAAAGGGCCCAGTACAACTGCAAAAGGACCTCTTTGCTCCATACTCAACTCCTCTTGTTATGAAGGCTAACATGCCATTCACTTTCTTCACTGCCTGCTGTACCTGCATGCTTGCTTTCAGTGACTGATGAATAAGAACCCCCAGATCTCGCTGTACTTACGCTTTTCCCAACTACATCATTCAGATAATAATCTGCCTTCCTGTTTTTGCCACCAAAGTGGATAACCTTACATTTATCCACATTAAACTGCATCTGCTATGCATCTGCCCACTCACCCAACCTGTCGAAGTTACCCTGCATCCTCATCGCATCCCCCTCACCGTTCACCCTGCCACCCAGCTTTGTGTCATCTGCAAATTTTCTAATGTTACTTTTAATCCCTTCATCTAAATCATTAATATATATTGTAAATAGCTGCGGTCCCAGCACCGAGCCTTTCGGTACCCCACTAGTCACTGCCTGCCATTCTGAAAGGGACCCGTTTATCCCTACACTTTGTTTCCTGTCTGCCAACCAATTTTCTATCCATGTCAGTACCCTACCCCTAATACCATGTACTCTAATTTTGTCCACTAATCTCCTATGTGGGACCTTATCAAATGCTTTCTGAAAGTCCAGATACACTACATCCACTGATGTCCATTTTCATAGTTACATCTCAATGAATTCCAGAAGATTAGTCAATCATCATTTCCCCTTCGTAAATCCATGCTGCCTCAGACCGATCCTGCTACTGCAATCCAATTTCATCTTTTATAATTGACTTTGGCATCTTCTCCACCACCGATGTAAGTAAACAAGTAAGTAAGTTTATTGGCCAAGTATTCACATACAAGGAATTTGCCTTGGTGCTCCGCCCACAAGTAAAAACATGACATACATTGACAGTTACGAATGACTCAGAAAACACTAAACATTAATAATAATAAGACATTAATGATAAAACACCATTGATCAAGCATGTGAACCAACAAAATACCAGATCAAAGGGAGGCTACAGATTTTTTGCTGTTGAGAGCAACTACTCGTGGATAAAAACTGTTTTTATGTCTGGCTGTGGCAGCTTTGATAATCCGGAGTCGCCTTCCCTAGGGAAATGATTCAAAGAGTTTGTGGCCAGGGTGAGAGGGGTCAGAGATGATCTTGCCCGCTCGCTTTCTGGCCCTTGCAGTGTGCTGTTCATCAATGGAGGGAAAGTTGCAGCCAATAACCTTCTCTGCTCCTCGGACGATTCGCTGCAGCCTCCAGGTGTCGTGCTTGGTGGCTGAGCCAAACCAGACCAAGATGGAGAAGGTGAGAACAGACTCTACGATGGCCGTGTAGAATTGGACCATTATTGCCTGTGGCAGATTGCGCTTCCTCAGCTGCCGCAGAAAGTACATCCTCTGTTGTGCCTTTTTGACTGTGGAGTTGATGTTAGCCACCCACTTTAGGTCCTTGGAGATGATGGTTCCCAGGAACTTAAAATACTCCACAGGTGTGACTGTGGTGTTGTTGATGGTGAGTGGGGTGAGCTCTCCTAAAGTCTACAAACAATTCCACTGTCTTAAGAACATTGCGCTCTTGGTTGTTGCTACGGCACCAGGACGCCAGCTGTGACACTTCCTGTGTGTAGGCAGATTCCTCCCCATCCTGGATCAGTCCAATCAGGGTTGTGTCATCCACAAACTTGAGAAGCTTGACAGAGCTGTCTGTGGTGTAGAGAGAGTAGAGGAGAGGAGAGAGTACGCAGCCTTGCGGTGCTCCTATGCTGAGCGTTTGTGGGTCCGAGATGTGCTTTCCCAGCCTCACATGCTGCCTCCTGTCTGTCTGGAAGTTGGTGATCCACTGATAGAGGAGTTCAGGCACAGTCAACTCGGAATGTTTGGAGTGTAGTCGCTCTGGCACAATGATGTTGAATGCAGAGCTAAAATCAACAAAGAGGATCCTCGCATAGGTCCCCTGGAGGTCTAGGTGCTGTAGGATGAAGTGCAGGCCTGGGTTGACTGCATCATCCACAGATCTATTGGCCCAATAAGTAAAATGCAGAGGGTCCAGCAGGGAGTTTGTGATATTTTTCAGCTTAGCCAGAACAAGCCGTTTGAGTGTCTTCATGCCTACAGAGGTCAGTGCAACAGGCCTGTAGTCAAGTAATCCTTGCCTTTTTGGGTACAGGGACAATAGTGGAGACTTTGAAGCAGGCAGGGACAGTACATGCTTGCAGGGACTGGTTAAAAATGTCTGTACAGACCGGTGCCAGCTGTTTGGCACAGAGCTTAAGAGTAGAGGGGGAAACATTATCAGGTCCTGGAGATTTCCGGCACTTTTTCCTCTGAAAATCCTCTCCACCTCCTCTATTTTTATTGGTGATATTGGATAAGTTATGATGTGCAGCGCAGAGGGTGTGGGTGATTGGGTGTGAAGTGGTGATTGGAGGGGGGTTGGTGTAGAAATGCCCAGTCTTTACAGACTGAGGTCAGGCTGTGAGTGGGTGTGAAGTTTTGGTTGGGTTGGGAAATGGTCCAGTCTTTTCATACTGCAGTCTTGCCTTAAGTAGGTGTGAAGTGGTGAATGAGAAGGAGAGGGTGCAGGGTCCATTCATTGTAAACTAACCAATCTATAATTCTCTAGTTTCTCTCTCCCTCCTTTCTTAAAAAGTGGTCTTACAAATCCTAACTGATCCTGAATCTATAGAAATATAGAAAATAGGTGCAGGAGGAGACCATTCGGCCCTTCGAGCCAGTACCACCATTCATTGTGATCATGGCTGATCGTGCCCTATCAATAACCCGTGCCTGCCTTCTCCTCATATCCCTTGACCCCACTAACCCCTAGAGCTTTATGTAACTCTCTCTTAAATCCATCCAGTGACTTGGCCTCCACTGCCCTCTGCGGCAGGGAATTCCATAAATTCACAACTCTCTGGGTGAAAATGTTTCTTTCTCACCTCAGTCTTAAATGGCCTCCCCTTTATTCTAAGACTGTGCCACCTGGTTCTGGACTTGCCCAACATTGGGAAAGTTTTTCCTGCATCTAGCTTGTCCAGTCCTTTTTATAATTTAAAATGTTTCTATAGGATCCCCCCCCCCCCTCATTCTTCTAAACTCCAGTGAATACAAACCTAGTCTTTTCAATCTTTCCTCATATGACAGTCCCGCCATCCCAGGGATCAATCTCGGGAACCTAAGCTGCACTGCCTCAACCACAAGGATGTCCTTCCTCAAATTATGAGATCAAAACTGTACACAATACTCCAGATCTGGTCTCAATAGAGCCCTGTACAACTGCAGAAGAACCTCTTTACTCCTATGCTGAAATCCTCTTGTTATGAAGGCCAACATTCCATTAGCTTTCTTCACTGCCTGCTATACCTGTTAAGCCGCTATCCCACTTAGGAAACCTGAACGGAAACCTCTGGAGACCGTGTGCCCCACCCAAGGTTTCCGTGAGGTTCCCAGAGGTTCCCGTGAGGTTCCCGTGAAGTTCCCAGTGTTTCCCGGAGGTTCCGGTCACTCTCCATGAGTCACCAGAGGTTCTAGTCAATTGCCTGGAGAGCCTCAACCGAAGCATGACCTGCATCTTCTGACCAACCGCGCACACACACACAAACACCTTGCGAAGCTGGGGGCCAGGGACAGCGGAGGAGCACTTCCTGCGTGTTGAAGAGGAAAGTAAACGGCTGCCACAGAGCATGGTAAGTCCTTTAGAGAGCGCGGGAGGGAGGGAGAGAAGGACAGAGAAGGGGAGAGAGAAGGGGAGAGAGAAGGGGAGAGAGAAGGGGAGAGAGAAGGGGGCAGAAGGGGGGAGAAGGGGAGAGAACGGGGGGGGAGAAGGAGTGGAGACAGGTTTAGTAAGTTTAATAAAGATAGCGGGCATTTTACCTTCCGGCGGATCTTCCCCCTTAGGAAACCTAAACGGAAACCTCAGGAGACCTTGCGCCCCACACAAGGTTTCCCTGAGGTTCCCAGAGGTTCCTGGAGATTCTGGTCACTCTCCCTAATTGTGGAAAGTGGTTTCCGCGTAATCGCAGCTTCTGCTATGTTCCTGCGATTATTTAAATAAAAACAAAACCGGCCGCAACTAAAACAGGTTGCCGTTTTGTCGAAGCCAGTGGTGGGGTTACACTTTTACTTACAGCAAGTCGAAGGCCTTCACTGACCGGCCATTCTGATTGGCTCATTGGAGTTTTCAGCAAAGAAATCTTCTTTGGTTGTCAGGACCTAGAAGATCCGCTGGAGAGGTAAAATGCCTGCTAACTTTATTAAACTTCCTAAAACTGTCTCCACTCCTTCACCCCCTTCTCTCTCCCCTTCTCTCTGCCCTTCTCTCTCCCCTTCTCTCCCCCCTTCTCTCTCCCCTTCTCTCTCCCCATCTCTCTCCCCATCTCTCCCCCCTTCTCTTTCCCCTCTCTCTCCCTTTCTCTGTCATTCTCTCCCTCCCTCCCGCGTTCTCTGAAGGACTTACCGTGCTCTGTGCAGCCGTTTACTTTCCTCTTCACATGCAGAAAACACTCCTCCGCTGTCCCTGGCCCCCACCTTCGCAATGCATTTGTGTGTTTGTGTGTGTGTGCACACAGTCGGCAGCAAAGATCCTATAGGATCTTTGGTCAGTAGATGCAGCTCACGCTTCGGTTGAGGCTTTCCAGGCAATTGACCAGAACCTCTGGTGACTCATGGAGAGTGACTGGAACCTCTGGGAACCTCACGGAAACCTTGGGTGGGGCACACGGTTCACCAGAGGTTTCTGTTCAGGTTTCCTAACTGAGACAGGGGCATTAGCCAACTTTCAGTGACCGGTGTACAAGGACGCCCAGGTCTCGCTGCACCTCCCCCTTACCTAACCTAACCCCATTGAGATAATAATCTCTGGCGGCAATAACCCTTGTTTTTGCCGCCAAAGTGGATAACCTCACATTTATCTATATTATACTGCATCTGCCGCATTTATCTATATTATACTGCATCTGCCACATCTGCCCACTCATTCAACCTGTCCATGTCACCCTGCAACCTCCTAACATCCTCTTCACAGTTGACACTGCCACCCAGCTTTGTGTCATCTGCAAACTGCAAGTGTTGCTCCAAATTCCCTCTTCCAAATCATTAATATATATGGTAAACAGTTGCGGCCCCAACACCGAGCCTTGCGGCACTCCACTCGCCTCTGCCTTCCATTCTGAAAAGGACCCGTTCACTCCTACTCTTTGCTTCCAGTCTGCCAACCAATATTCTATCCATGTCAACACCCTACCCCCAATACCAAGTGCACTAATTTTAGTCACCAGTCTCCTGTGCGGGACCTTATCAAAGGCTTTCAGAAAGTCTAGATGCATTACATCCACTGGCACCCCTTCATCCATTTTACTTGTCACATCCTCATAAAAATCCAGAAGATTAGTCAAGCATGATTTCCCTTTCATAAATCCATGTTGACTTGGACTAATCCTTTTACTGCTATCCAAATGCCCCATTATTACCTCTTTAATAATTGACTTCAGCATCTTTCCCATCACCGAATTCGGGCTAACTGGTCTGTAATTGCCCGTTTTCTCTCTCGCTCCTTTCTTGAAAGGTGGGATAACATTCCTCCAATCCACAGGAACTGATCCTGAATCTATTGAACATTGGAAAATGATCACCAATGCGTCCACTATTTCTAGGACTGGGATGCAGACCATCAGGCCCAGGGGATTTATCATCCTTCAGTCCCATTAGCCTACCCAATACTATTTCTCGCCTAATGAAAATTTCTTGCAGTTCCTCTACCCGCATAGATCCTCTGTCCTCCATCTGGGAGATTGTTTGTGTCTTCCTTAGTGAAGACAGATCCAAAGTACCTAATCAACTCTTCTGCCATTTCCTTGTTGCCCAAAGTAATTTCACCCGTGTCTGACTTCAAGGGATACACATTTGACTTTTTTTCCCTTAACATATTTAAATAAGCTTTCCTGTCCTTCTTTATATTCCTGGCCAGCTTCCCTTCATACTTCATCTTTTCAGCCCGTATTGCCCGTTTTGTTTCCTTCTGTTGTCCTATGAAAGTTTCCCAATCCTCTGGCTTCCGGCTACTCTTTGCTGTATTATACATCTTTTCTTTTAGTTTTATTCTATCCCTAACTTCTCTTGACAACCACGGTTGCCTCCTACTCCCCTTAGAATCTTTATTCCTTTTTGGAATGAAATGATCCTGCGTCTTTCGGATTATGCCCAGAAATTCCTGCCATTGCTGTTCCACCATCATTCCTGCTAGGATCCCTTTCCAGTCTACCTTGGCCAGCTCCCCTCTCATGCCTTCATAGTCCCTTTTGTTCAACTGCATCACTGACACTTCCGATTTAACCTACTTCTTCTCAAATTGCAGATTAAAACTTATCATATTATGATCACTACCTCCAAGCAGTTCTTTACCTCGAGTTCTCTTTATCATATTTGGTTGATTGGACAACACTAAATCCATAATTGCCTTTTCTCTGGTCTGCTCCATTAAAAGCTATTCTAAGCTTCCATCTCGGAGGAATTCTACAAACTCTCTTTCTTGGGATCCTGAACCAACCTGATTTTCCCAGTCTACCTGCATATTGAAATCCCCCATCACCATAGTGGCATTACCTTTGTTACATGCTAGTTTTAACTCCAGCTGCAACTTACACCCTACATCCAACCTACTATTTGGGGGTCTGTAGATAACACCAATTAGTGTCCTGTTGCCTTTACAATTCCTCAACTCAATCCACAGTGACTCTACCTCATCTTCCCTCGCAAGGGACTGAATTCCATCCCTCACCAGCAGAGCTACCCCCCCCCCCCCCCCCCCCCTTCTGCCTACCTGCCTGTCCTTTCTATAGGATGTATAACCCTGAATATTAAGTTCCCAGGCCCGATCCTCCTGCAGCCATGTCTCAGTAATCCCCACAATGTCATATCTACCAATATAGAATCTATAGAACATTGGAAAATGTTCACCAATACGTCCACGATTTCTTGAGCCACTTCCTTAAACACCCTGGGAAGCAGACCATCAGGCCCTGAGGATTTATCAGCCTTCAGTAACATCAGTCTGCCCAACATCATTTCTGCCCAATGTGGATTTCTTCTGTCACCCTAGATCCTCTGGCCACTAACACATCAGGGAGATTGTTTGTGTCTTCTTTAGTGAAGACAGATCCAAAGTACCTGTTCAGCTCGACTACCATTTCCTTGATCCCCATACTAAATTCACCTGTTTCAGTTTTCAAGGGTCCAACTTTGTTCTTAACTAATTTTTTCCTCTTCACATACCTGAAGAAGCTTTTACTATCCTCCTTTATATTCATGGCTACCTTACCTTCATACCTTATTTTATCACCCCATATTGCCTTTTTAGTTATCTTCTGTTGCTCTTTAAAAGTTACACAATCCTTTGGCTTCCCGCCCTTCTTTACTGAGTTATACTTATTCTCTTTTATTTTTATACTGTTCCTGACTTCCCTTGTCAACCACGGCCACCCCTTACTCCCCTTGGTATCTTCTTCTTTGGAATGAACTTATCCTGCACCTTCTGTAATATTCCCAGAAATACCTGCCTTTGTTTTTCCACTGTCATCCCTGCTAGGGTATCTTTCCAGTCAACTTTGGCTAGCTGCTCCCTCATGGCTCCATAGTCCCCTTTGTTCAACTAATACTGACACTTCCGATTTTCCCTTCTCCCTCTCAAATTGTAGATTAAAACCTATCATATTATGATAACTATCTCCAAATGGCTCCTTTACCTCGAGTTCCCTTATTGAATCCGGTTCATAAATCCAGAATTGCCTTCTCTCTGGTAAGCTCCAGTACAAGCTGCTTTAAGAATCCACCCCAGAGGCACTCCACAAACTCCCTTTCTTGGGGTCCAGTACCAACCTGATTTTCCCAGTTTACCTGCATGTTGAAATCTCCCACAACATAGCATTACTTTTACGACATGCCAATTTTAACTCTTGATTCAACTTGCACCCCATATCCAGGTTACTGTTTTGGGGCTTGTAGATAACTCCCATTAGGGTCTTTTTATCCTTATAACTCCTCAGTTTTATCCATAGAGACTCTACATCTCCTTGTCACCCCTTGCAAGGGACTGAATTTCATCCCTCACCAACAGAGCTGCCCCACCCCCTCTGCCCACCTGCCTGTCTTTTCAATAGCATGTATACCCTTGAATAATCAGTTCCCAGCCCTGGCCCTCTTGCAGCCATGTCTCTGTAATTCCACAACATCATACTTGCCAATTTCTAACTGAGCCTCAAGCTCATCCACTTTATTTCTTATACTCCACGCATTCAAATACAACACTTTAACTTCAGTATTCACCTCCCCTCTCACACCACTCACTATTGGCCCTGACCTTACTCTCTTATTTCCCCAGGTTACGGCAGGGATTGTAACCAGAACATTTTGCAAGCAAAAAATATTGCCACCTAGCAATATATTAAAATAAAACATAAGGCAACCTAGGGCAATGTGTAGTTAAACCAGGGCATTTAACTGAGCTCATCAGATTTCTCTATAAGATGCAATGATAGCGCAGCAAACTGAGTTCCTACATGATAGAAGATGCCTACAGCGCCGCAACAAATCCATCCCACCAGACTCACAATTGCTCGTTTGTGTATATGGGCTATTATAAGATGGACTTTCATAACCTGGGGAGGACCTCTATTTAACTCACAATTTTGTTGCAAAATGAGCCAAGCAAGGCAAGGATCACGTTTAAGTTCAAGTTTGTGTTTATTGTCACTGAACTAACTAAGGTACAGTAAAATTTGTGTTACCATACAGCGATACTAAGTGAAAAGAACGCAATACACACATAATATAAATTTAACATAAACATCCATCACAGTGGAATCAGCATTCTTCACTGTGATGGAAGGCAATAAAGTTCAGTCATCTTCCTCTTTATTCAACCATGGTTGGGACCATGAACCCTCAGCATTTGCCATTGCCGATGGTCCGATGTCCAAGCCCTCTCATCAGGATGGTCGAAACTCCGGCATTGGGACGGATTTGAACACTACGCGGCATGGAGCTCCTGAATTGGCCACTTCTTACTGGAGACCGCGGGCTTCACGGTGTTAAAGTCCTCAAGCACCATGGTCGGAGCACTTCTTCTGCCGATTGTGGGCAAAGGGTCCTCGGCTCCACGATGGTAAGTCCACGCTGTGCCCAGGGCTTGAAGGTCCAGTCCGGTCTTCAGGAAAGGCCGCACCACTCTACCTTGTTATGCCACAAGGGGGGAGGGGGGGGGCGGAGATGCGACAGAGAAAATAGCATCTCCGTCGAGGTAAGTGACTCGATGGATCTCCCATACAGTGAGGAGAACAGGACACAAACATAAGCCAATTTTCAGAGCACCGCTGACAAATGTTGGAACATAACCTACCCCAAGATAAGCCATCCAGCCTTATGATACATCGGAATGGTTGTGCCAGGGTAGCCATTTGGAAATAGCAAGATTTACCTTGAATTTGAATGTATGATCTTTTCAATACTTATTTCCTCACTTGCACATTGTTATTCTTGTATACCACAGCTGCATTGAAATGTCAAGCTAAATGGAAGCTTTTGTTGCTGTCGTTGTAAATTATTTTTAGAGCTATTCCCTTTTAATGCAGCCTGACTTTATTAGATACTCAAGGACTTTCAGAGTTCCATATTGGGCGTGTCCCACTTAGGCGATTTTTTAGGCGGCTACAGGTGATTAAGCTGTCGCCACATGGTCGCTGGGTGTCACCTGTATTGTCATGAGTAGTCTCCTCAGTCGCCCAAAGAGTCGTAGCGTCTTTCTGGTCGCCGCTGGTTTTTGAACATGTTGAAAAATTTTTGGAGACAGTGTGTTTGACTCAGCGCGATGATTGTAGGAGGGAGGTGTCGGTCAGAGGCGGAAGTAGGGGGGTGGGACTGAATATAGAGCGCGGTGATTAGAGGAGGGAGATGTCCTGGAGGAGCAAAGATCATAGAGCGGAGCTTGAATCGGCCCATTCGTGGGGCCTTCGCGGGCGATGGAATATCCCGTGACCCATTTTAAGCCACGTGGGGTGATGAAAGGCCCCTCAAACGGGCCAATTGAAGCCCCACAATTCGGGCGGATGAAGCTGCGGTTGCTGAAGTTCGGAGTCAGTCACCAACCAGGTTCAGCTCCCGATGTCATCGTCCACAGGGCCCACGGCCAAAGCCTCCCGCGCATGTGTGTGCGTGTGTGCATGTGGCCACCAAGAAATTGGTGCGAATGTGTGTGTGCGTGTGGCCACCAAGGAATTGTCCCCCCCCCCATGTTTTGATAGTGAGCTGACAGTACTGCAAATGAGACCTAATTTCAGTTCAGTTTGTTATCACGTGTACTGAGGTACAGTGAAAAACTATTGTTGCGTGCTATCAAGTCAGCGGAAAGAAAATATATGATTATAATTGAGCTATTTACAGTTTACATGATAAGGGAATGGCGTTTAGTGCAAGGTAAAGTCAGTAAAGTCCAATCAAAGATAATCCGAGGGTCACCAATGAGGTAGATAGTAGTTCACGACTGTACTCTATTTGTGATAGGATGATTCAGTTGCCTAATAAAATATGGGAAGAAACTGTGTGAGGTAGAAATGGAGTCAATGGAAGGGAGGTTGGTTTGTGTGATGGTCTGGGCTGTGTTCACAATTTGTTGCAATTTCTTGCGGTCCTGGTTCCCAAAACCAAGCTGAGATGGCGCATCTGTAGAAGTTGGTGAGAGTTGTGTGGGACATGACAAATTTCCTGAGCCTTCTAAGGAAGTAGAAACATTGGTGTGCTTTCTTGGATGTTGCTTCAACATGGGTTGTCCAGGAGTAATTGCTGGTGATATTTACTCCAAGGAATTTGAAGTTTTCAACCATCTCTACTTCAGCACCATCAATGTATGTGTATCACTTGCACCAAAACTCTTCTTAATTTATATTTGCGTGTGAGTTATACTGGAGATTAAGATCCCATTTCACAACTGGTTTTATTGAGGTACACACTCGCACACTAGAATTGCAAATATTTACAAACTCGATATTAAAAAACATATTTCCTCCTCTCAGTTCTTATCCCGATTCCAACACTTTCTAGCCGGACACATATCTGAATATCTACAGTGTCAATCTCAGAATCCTATGCAATGCAATGGGATCACCACTCATTTATCAAAACTCCAATGGGTCTTAACTCATCTCAACCAATCTATCTTCATAGGATAATATCCTCATTATAGAAATTAACCCGATGAAGCAATGTTACGCTGTTTCCACTATTGGCTGTTGACACTCATTGACCTGAAAGTTTCTCAGTTTCTCTTTCTGTAGATGCTATCTGATCTGCTGAGCATTTCTAACATTTTCTTTTTTATTCCAAGCAAACTAACTCCTTCTTTAATCAGGAGAAATAAACTGCAAACTTCACTGAAATACTTTATAGCCTTATGTTGGGATTTGAATACCACTGGTAACTAACCTATTAAGTCACACTATTTTGTTTAGCTACCGATTTAATACAGTGTAACTGATACTGGGCCAATTTCCCACTGTTGGATGTAAATATAAAAAAAAAGAAAATGCAGATTAGACAATAATGTTGAAGAATGAAACAAGGTCAATGTTTCAGGTCGATAAAATTTCACCAGCGGTTGAACAAGATAATATAGGCAAAAAGAGAGAGGAGCAATATTCTTCAAGCTGAGCACTGAGCACTTTGAGAAGGTAGGCAGCAGGGAATTTAGCCTAAATCAAAAGGTATAGAACATGCAGATGCTAGAAATCTGAAATAAAATGCCAGACTTATTCCGCAGGTAAGATGGCAACTGTGGAGCGAGAACCAGATATGATGGAGTCATAGAGTAATACAGCATGAAAACAGGCAGAATTGTCAGAATTGAACGAGGAGGAGGACACAAATGCAGGCTCAGACACAGGGCAGATCCGTATTCAGAGTTTAATCGGTCCAAGCCGGTACACAGGTAAGCAAGCACAGAAGCAACAGTATAATCTAGGAGCAGGCAAAAACAGTGGTCGAAAAACAGGCAATGGTCAAGTTCACAAAGTCACAATATTTCGAGAGCTAGAACAAGGTGATACCAAGTAGCATACATAACGAACTGGCAATGAGAACGAAAACACAAAGGGCTTACATACAAACTTAACAAGGGATAACGAGACACAGGTGAAACACATCAGGGTGGGGCCAACAATCACATGAGGGTAAACGACCTGACAGGAAATGGTACCTGAAACAAGAGGAGATGTGAGACACCAAAATAAAACAAGAATGCAAACTCTAATACTAAAAACCAATAACTAGAAACTAGATCAAACACGAGACCTGACAGCCTTCAGCACCAAATCGTCCATGCCAACCAAGGCGCTCCATCAAGGACCATCTAGCCGGTCCCATTTTCACACATTTGGCCTATAATCCATCCAAGCCTTTCCTATCCAAGTTTCCTTTTAAATGTTTTTATGCCTGAACCACCTCCTCTGGCTGGTCATTCCATAAACCTAAGTTTTTTATTCTGAATGAAAAAATTGCTCCTTAGGTTCCTGTTCAATGTTGCTGCTCTCAATTTATACCTATGTCCTCTGGTTCTTGATTCCATTACCCTAGATAAAAGACTCTGTGCATTCATAGATAAAATGATTCTGGTCAACTATCATTGACCTAAAACAATGACCATTTTTCCGTGACTAAATTGCTGCCTGATCTGCTGAGCATCCAAAACATTTTCTGTGTTCATTTTACATTTCCAGTATCTGCAGTGCTATGCTTTTCAGTTCAGTAAATTGGCCTTAACTTGTCAGCCTGCACTTGCATTCACAGCCGAGCATAAACAGATTCAGATAAGCAGTTGAGACCAATTGTGACATTGCCAGTGCATTAAACATGGTGCATTGGTTGAAGTTACCTCCTTAGCTCACCATCTGCCATCTCCTTCTATTTCTTTCCTCTCTCCCTCCGACAGTCTGCTTCCTTGTCTACATCCTAATCAACACCCACAGGTTTGTGGCAATGGAGAACCAGAAAATGAGCAGCAGCTTCCTTTAAACCATATGTAGTTTAGAGAGGAAAAGTCTTAGGCAAAATACATGCAAAAATGCAAATCGGGATAATGTTCATAAAACTCGATGGGGTGGGGGGGTTAAAGCATGTTGCTTAGCAACTCACAAACCTCGTCATTTCAACTCTTCCCTCCAGTTTGTAATGATTCTCATTGTTTTTGTTTTACTTTGTTGATTGGCAGTTCTGTATTTTATTTCTTTGTTTTATATTTGGAAATGTGATGTTTTGAGTGCTGCCCATTTTTATGTCAGTACATGTAACTTATTTCTCTGCAGAACTGTATCCTTGACATCAATTATGCCGTTGAGTGCTGTGACATTGCACATTCATTTTTCATCATTAGTCTAGCCTGCTTACTGCATAGTCAACGCCAGAAAAATGTGGTCATGTTTCATGAGCAGAAATGGATGGGAAAAGAATCTCCTTGTATTATACAAATTAACAGCCTGGATGAGCTGCTGATACTCAAGAATGATAGTGTTCTCTTGCCGTGCTGCTGCCTGCTTTACCACAAACCAGCTAACAATGTCTACAAATGTATATACCATATGTATCCCTATCTCCAGACAATGCATTATTACGTGTGTGTATCACAGAGATAAAATTATGGGGTGATATTTTGGCGGCAAAAACAAGGGGGCAGATTATTATCTCAATGGGGTTGGGTTAGGTAAGGGGGAGGTGCAGCGAGCCCTGGGCGTCCTTGTACACCGATCACTAAAAATTGGCTTACAGGTACAGCAGGCAGTGAAGAAAGCTAATGGAATGTTGGCCTTCATAACTAGAGGATTTCAGTATAGGAGTAAAGTGGTTCTTCTGCAGTTATTTAGGGCTCTGGTGAGACCACATCTGGAGTATTGTGCACAGTTTTGGTCTCCTAATTTTGTGGAAGGACATCCTTGTGATTGAGGCAGTGCAGCATAGGTTCACGAGATTGACCCCTGGGATGGCGGGAGTTCATATGAGGATAGATTGAAAAGACTAGGCTTGTATTCACTGGAGTTTAGAAGGATGAGGGGATATCTTATAGAAACATATAAAATTATAAAAGGACTGGACAAGCTAGATCCAAAGAAGACACTGTCCAGTGTCCAAAGAAGACACTGAAAAACTTGTTCATGCATATATCTTCAGTAGGTTAGATTATTGTAATAGTATCTTTACAGGTCTCAGTAAAAAATCAATTAAACAACTGCAGCTTATCCAGAATGCTGCTGCCAGAGTCTTAACCAACACCAAGAAAATGGACCACATTACACCTGTCCTTAAAGCACTGGCTCCCTGTGTGTAAAAGGATAGATTTTAAAATTCTGTTACTGGCATACAAGGCTCTGAATGGTCTGGGTCCAAAATACATCTCTGATCTACTTGTTGTTTATGAGGCACCTAGACTCCTCAGTTCTTCGGGGACAGGTTTACTCCATGTTCCCAGGATCAGAACAAAAAGGTCTGAAGCAGCATTCAGTTTCTATGCTCCACACCTGTGGAACAGGCTCCCTGAACACCTGAGGTGTGCACAGACTGTAACCACATTTAAGTCAGGCCTAAAGACACTGTTGTTTGATGTAGCTTTTTCATGACCCAACATGCGGGTAATTTTAATCTTCTAGTTCTAACCCTTTTATGTGCTTTTAAAATTGCCTTAATATTTTAGTGATTTTGTTTTACTATTCATGCAATTGGTTTATTGGCTATTCTGTTGTCCTGTGTTGTATTGTGGTTCTGCAATGTTTTTAAACTATGTTATTCTCTTGTTTCTTTTGTAAAGCACTATGAATTGCAGCTTGTATGAATGGTGCTATATAAATAAACTTGCCTTGCCTTGCCTTGCCTAGATTCTAGAGTCCAGAACCAGGGCCCACAGCCTTAGAATAAAGGGGAGATCATTTAAGACTGAGGTGAGAAAAAACGTTTTCACCCAGAGAGTTGTGAATTTATGGAATTCCCTGTCACAGAGAGCAGTGGAGGCCAAGTCACTGGATGGATTTAAGAGAAAGTTAGATTGAGCTCTTGGAGGCTAGTGGAGTCAAGGGATATGGGGAGAAGGCAGGCACGGGTTATTGATAGGGGACGATCAGTCATGATCACAATGAATGGCGGTGCTGGCTCAAAGGGCCGAATGGCCTCCTCCTGCACCTATTTTCTATGTTTCTATGTTTCTATGTGAATTTCCTGACACCTCCTACAAGAACTGAAAACTGTTCATGGTTCTGAATATACTTCCGAATAGGCACAAAATCACAGAGCAGGGTACAAAATGATTTTGAACTATGATACAGAAATTAGACTTAATAAGCTAGCGCCTTTTTTCAGGAAGTGGCAAGGGAATCATGGCTGATGCCTTTCAGTATTCAAAGGCTTTATTTGCAAAAGCAAAGAAGAATGACAATAAAAGGGGTCTGTATGAGATGATCAACAGGAAGCCAAATAGAAAATTCAGGAGAAGCTTCTTCCACTGAGAATGATGCAAATGAGGAACTCATTATTGAAACATAGTTCCATGCAGGATGGATCTATCTTAATGCTGCAACAAGGTTCTTTCAGAAGGGAAGGCTTCTTCTGGGTGATGTCTGGAAGGAGGTCACAGCTTGTCAACTCACTAAAGAGAAGGCCAGGGGCTAATAGAAACATAGAAACAGAAAATAGGTGCAAGAGTAGGCCATTCGGCCCTTTGAGCCAAAACTGCCATTCAATATGATCATGGCTGATCATCCAAAATCAGTACCCCCGTTCCTGCTTTTTCCCCATATCCCTTGATTCTGTTAGCCGTAAGAGGTATATCTATCTCTCTCTTGAAAACATGTTGGTTTTAATAAAACTGACACACCCCGGGAGTTTTGGTGTTTATCTGAGACCGATGAGGACTTGTATTGTAGGGACTTGTACAGTCTGATATTATATGCTTGTATCTGGACATACCTGCATCAGTTGGGGGCGGCGGGGGACGGGGCTTCCACTTTGACCTTGCAGTCTGCTTCAAAGTCTCCCTCAGCCGTGGTAACAATCACCATTCACAAAGAGGATTGGACTGAATTCTGGGACATTCTCAGGTTTGCTGGACCATTCAATCATAGATACATAGAGCCATATGGAATAGAAACAGTGTAATATATACAGGTTTTAGGCTGTTGAGTTTCAGGATTGGTGGGTATTGGGGTGGTTAGGATTTAGGGTTTTGGGGGTTTAATATTTTTGTTGGGATTCAAGATGTATTAGGTTTGAGGTGGTTGAGTTCAGATTGGGATGTTGTGTTGGGTTGACTAATCTATCGGGTGAGCGAGCATCCCTCCGGATAGAAATGAAGTACAAGCCAAGAGCATTTTAACTTCCAGGGTTAATTGACATTTGGTGTGCTGCCTAAACAATGGTTTGGCATCATGGCTGATGACCCAGAGTAGAAATTCTGGAAATACAATACATGGCATCTTGTCAGAACAGGTGTTGGCATGAGGTGGTTATAAAGAGGGCAACACAGTAGTATTGCTGCTTAACAGCACCAGAGACCCGGGTTCAATCCTGGCTATAGGTACTGTCCATATGGAGCGTGCATGTTCCCCCGTGATCATGTGGGTGCCTCTGGGTGCTCCAGTTTCCTCACAAATTTCAAAGAAGTGCAAGTTTCTAGATTAACTGGCCTCTGTAAAAATTGTTCCTAGCTTGTAGTGTACAGGTGATTGTTGGCCAACATGAACTCGGTGAGCCAAAGGGCCTATTTCCATGTGGTATCTCTAAACTAAACTAGGATTGTGTCATGTGATTTCCATTACCTCCATCCCTACACTTCCAGCATAGGCCAATCAGCACAGGACTGCTTGAGACTTTTTAAGACATTATTATGGAGAAATAGGTCAACAAATTATATAGCAAGGAAATGAGTCCTTTAATTTACAGTGACCAATTAACTTACCAACCCATAAGTCTTTGAAATATGGAAGGAAACAAGAGCACTTGGAGGAAACTTACACAGTCACAGGGAGAATAATCTTATGCCGAGGATATGCTGAATTTGATATCCATGCATAAACTAGACTTCTTATTTAACTGCATTCTCAGCAAACTCCACTCAGAGAGTAACAGAGATGATGATTGAACCCAGGTCACTGGTGCTAATAGCAGCTCCATTAGCTGAACCATTCTGCTGCTCATTATTGTTTTGACATCCTTTTACTTTCTCTCTAAAGTTACTTCAAAAGGTAGTCATTTAAACATCTTAAGATTTTGGGATAAACCCGAAGGAATTATAACCGCACGGCACTGGAAGATATAGAGAGAAATACAAATGAGAAGGACTGATGCCCTAGGGAATTATACCAGTTCCTCTGGCCCTTATACCATTTACAAAAGAGTTAAATAAGAAGGCTGACATTAAGTATGGATATCAGATTTTGCATCTCCCTAATATAAAATTGTACCATGACCTTGTTGACGTAAATGGGCAGTAATCTGAATATAAAGTTGGATGCTGCACCACAAGGTTAACTATTTGACCAGATACCCCATTGGTATGAGACTGGATGATAATCTGAATTTATAACTGGTGACAGGAGGCAACAAAATTTCATATTGAAACAGAGTAGCCTCGGTAATGATTTTTCTGCCCGGCAGCTGAGAAATTCTACTTATTCCTTGATTTACAGGAGGAATGTGAACCTGGAAAATATTTTGTGGAGCAAAATTTCATAAGGGAAAAAGATTGGTCAATATACATTGTGGGTATTTTGGGCAGCATATATTCTTACGGGTGTAGAGTAGCGTACTATGTGGAATGGTGAAAAGTTTGCGACAAATGAAAGGTGCCTATGCCAAACAGTTAATGTCATATTAGCAGAAGCTGTATATTTAAAGTTTGTGAATTAGCATTCAAACAACAGATGATAGCAGGATCCCAGATCATCTGAAAGCATTCTGCTGCCAATGAAATGTTTTATGAAGTGTGGTGTTTGCTGCAGTATAGGAAGAATATGAGATGATGTATGCTTACATTCAACATCTATAATCGGCAACTTTTGCACCACACTTCACTCTGATAATAAAAGTTCATGGCTAAGCCCTGGAACACATAGATCACTTCCCACGTCTCAGGAGCTGGCTCTCTGTGAAAGCAGACTTTGCTGATGAAATTCACCATCACACTCAATGATTCAACACAGCCTCGAGTTGATTGAGGAAAAGGTATTTGAAGATCGAGACATTCCAGCTTTGTCTATTGATCAGCAGTGATCCTTGCTCTTCTAAATGTTTCAGAGACCTGGAATATCCATTGTACATGCTGAAAACTGCTGAGAAAACACCATCATCAATGTCTCTATAGAACCTTACTATTCACTTGAAGGCTAAGCAAAACAACATTTTCTTCCTATCCACCATTTCCAGTACTGAACCCTGTGTTACTGAAAAGTTGCTTTTTTAGATGAGCAGCACAATGGTGCAGCGGTAGAGCTGCTGCCTTGCAGCGAATGCAGCACCAGAGACCCGAGTTCGATCCCGACTACAGGTGCTGTCTGTACGGAGTTTGTACATTCTCCCCGTAACCGCGTGGGTTTTCTCTGAGATTTTCATTCCCCCTGTAAATAGCTAATTCTAAGCTCCCCCCAGTCTAGTTTTAGTCAACAAAATACTGAATCAAGCACTTGAGCAACTAAAATTTATTTTGGAAAACACAACAACAGTTCCCTTCTACTATACCTATCCACCGTGGTTTCGATCCTTGTATCTGCTTGGCCAAGCCCTTCTAGCCTCGTGCAAGCAAAGACACTACAAAAGGTCATGCAGTCCCAAGAGTCCATCTGATGAGTCTTCACCTCCCGAGTTTTCGTGGGAGCGAATTCCTTCCATCCGTGTTGTTGCTCATTCTTCCATCCCTTTCCATAGTCAAACCCATAACCTATAATTCCTGGACAAAGCAAGATACCATTCATGCACTCATGCTTTCCCGTACATTCTACTGTATTATGTTCTGTCACAAACCCTTTTCTATTTAACTATCACTATACTGCTCTATAATATACACTTTACTATCCTAGGATAGTAAATCAGCCCTCTCCGTATTCACACAATGTTCTTCAATGTATATCTGATGATGGTTTCCTATATAAATTTAAGCTGGGTTCAGTCCAGATTTCCCAACAGGCGTGACTCATATTAAAGCAAACCATGAAGAATGTTTCAATTCAACAAAATTCAGTCTCAGCCTTCAATTTAATATTTTAAATTTCAGGCTCCGTCACCCTTCTCATTGTGGTCGATAACAGAATTCCATCCAATTGCTGTGGAATTCCCAGCTGTTCAAATTTAATCAATCAAGTTCCATATGTTGTCAATTTGATTATAAAGCCAATTAAGAATGCCAAATCTAGGGACAATTTCTTTCCATCTTGATAATAGAAGCCACTTTACTATCGAGGATTAGACAAATTTAGATACACCGGCCAAATACATCAACTCTGATACCAATATCCATTATTTTATTCCTCCTTCTAATATAATCAGACTTCTCCTCCAGTACCTCTTCCTTAGTATTTTGAATAGGCTTTCAGTCAATAGGGGTTCTTCCTTATAACTCATTTCCTTTTACCACTGAGTAACTCTTTCTGGATGGTTAGTATTGACCTTCCGAGGGGAACATTATAGAAATTTCCAGTCTACCTCATCGTTCTACACCATCACCTTACATTCCCAGGGTATTTCTTCACTTCTGATATCTGCTAGGGTCTGTCCCTTTCATGATAGCCACTAAATAGTCCCATCTCATCTTTGATTATCCTCGTATGGGTGAGACAAGAGAAGAATGCCAAGTCAACAATCAATTCTCCAATTATTTTAAACTATATCCCGCATCCTTTTATAAATTAATCTGTTTTTTATAACTAAATTTAGGCGCAAGGTGAGTATTTCGCCCCGAACCACAGGGGAGTATTCATTTTCTAAACTAAATTCAAGTGTTCAAATTGGAGCCTTCTTTAGAAAATGTTGGATGTTCTATTCTTTTCCCTTCACTGGTGTCAACTATATGGTATGTTAAAGTTGGGCACTAGGGTAGGTATCTTCTTCTTCTTCCTTGATGTTAGTTTCAAAGGAGTAGGAATACCGAGGAGCAGCCCTCTTTATTTGTTGGCCTCTTCTAGATGTATCTTAAAGGGACAGGACAGTATCATTTATTCTTTGTTGTTGGTCTTTGTCTCTGGGGAGCTACCTGGATGGAGATAATAACTACACATCCTACCTGAGCTGTGTCTTCTGCCCGTTCATAAGGGTCCACATACTCTTTACCTCACTCCCCAGATAGTGGCGGAGTAGGTTATAATTTCCTGCAGGCACAACTTAATAACAGTTATTGATTATATTTACAATGGCTCAATGGCTCCTATCCCTATTCCTGTACCTCTTGCACAATAAATTAATTTATTCTTCCCTTAGTGCCAGTTTAGTTCTCTTTAGTTCTTATTCTTTTTTACACCAGCTACTGTGTTCCTTTTCTTACTTTCTTTATTATCGTCTGAAGAAGGGTTTTGGCTCGAAACGTTGCCTATTTCCTTTGCTCCATAGATGCTGCTGCATCCGCTGAGTTTCTCCAGCATTTTTGTGTACCTTCTTTATTGCCCCTTGATTTCTCTTCCATTCTGCCATATTCTGCCTTCTGCGTGGGCACTCCTTACTCCAATGACCTAATTGTGTATATTTATAACAAGCTCCTTGATTTACAATGTTCCTTGCTCTAAGGGGTTTTCTTGGGCAGTTACAAGATTGTTTAAAATTTTCTTTTATGTGATCTTCAGTTTTCACTATGATAGCACATCCAATTATTTTATTCTGGTAAATTACTTGAGGGGATTCTAGAGTAGGGGTCATATTCCCACGTCCACAATTCCTGGACAGGTTGTTAAGTCAGGACTGAGAGAATGGGTTGGTTTGAGTGAACAGTGTGAGACTTCTGGGTTCCTGACATTCGGACCAGCTAGCTCTCTCTTCTCTCGGGTCCCAGAAGTCTCTTGAATTGAAGGACCTCCTATAATTCCTGGGATCTCGGATATTTCTATATCACCTAGGATCCTTAATTTTTTCATGATCCTGGAAATTCTGTCGTTGACCTCTCTCTCTCTCTCACTCGCTCCCTTGTCGGACAGGTTCGACTCCAGTGTCCCATTCCCCCACAAGTGTACCATTGATTAGGTAATATGGTTGAATTTCTTTTACCCCTTGGTTCCATTAGAATGGGTTCTAAATTGGGAGTATAATTGTAATAATGATCTGAATAGTATGGGACTCTAATTTCTTCCATTCCATTCCTCGCTAACATTTGGGGACTCCATGGTCCTGAGCCAGAAGTTGGTTCCTCCTTCTGACCATACATTCAGTTTCTCTTCTAGTTACAGGATAATTTTCCCGTTTCCTACCATCGTTCCAATAGTGCCTCACAGCTCTGGCCGTTTGACTGGCACGGTTCTCAGACGAGTCCCTGTTATCAGCCTTAATTGATTCTGCTACGTTGGTGGGAAGGCAATTCAATAAAATGGCACAATATTGAGGGGAATTCACTCCATTTCTGTAATTTAAGTCATCTGATTGGTCCATGTATAATTCCGAGAATCGTTCTAAAATGTCATCTGCTCCCTCCCCCTTTTCTGGTTTTATTTCCAGAATTCGTGTTAGATCACTTGGCTTTTGAAAAGTGTTTGCAAGGGCTGTTAAAACAGCCTCTTCTCTTGCACTATCATCCACTACTATGTTTGCCAAGGCTTCATATGTATTGGTACCCTAGGGCTACTAGAAATATTGTGTTTTCAGCTGGAGTAATTATTTATTGTACCTCCCATAGGTCTCGGGAATCTGCATGATATACACGCATTGTGGTTCTTAAATAATCTGTAAAGGCAGCAGGTGACTTTCTATCAGGGATTTTGTTTAGTACTGTCATTATTTCATGGGGCTTCCACGGAGTATGGACATCTGTGGTATGAGAATTATTCATACTTACTGCCCTGGTCGAATCAAAGGCTGCACTCAGCACTTCCCTCACTGGGAACCGCCTGTGGGATATCTGTTCAATTTGTAAACTTTTGGTTACATCAAAATCTATCTCGGTATGTTCAATCACTGTCTCACCCTCAGATGAATCTTCCCGTTCATTAGGGGGTTCCGGATACTGTCCAAATAAACTGTTCCTCTTTCTCACTACTCGTATAATCTGTCTAGGTTGTGGCTCACAGAAATACTCTGGCGGATGCACTATATCTATCATACCTTCCTTTTCTTTAAATACCGGGGCTAACCTTTTCGTTCTACTCTGGGTGCCATAAGCTACAGGGCGATCTATTAATGGTGGAGTGGATAGGGTCAAAGAATCTGGCACCCCAGTCTTTGTTATCGGTAGAGCATGCTCAGATGTAAAGTCTGCAGGAATTGTTATAGGTTCTGCAGACTTCAAATATTTATTACGGACACAAGTCATCCCAGGTGTAAGTGAAGCCTGGCAAACGCAAGAAGAACATGGAAGGAGCTGTGAATTTCCACTAGCATTAACATTTATCCATTTTTCCAAATATTTATCTCCGGTGGGCCGAAGGGCCTGTTTCCTCGCTGTATCTCTAAACTGAACAAAATCTGTAACCCATTTTTCTGTAATGCGAATGTACTTTTCCATTGAATCACATTTTATAAGCAGAGCAATATCCTATGGGATGCTTTTCTTTCATATTAAGCCATTTTATGAGCAATGATAAAATGATCTGCTGCCATTACTTATCAACTTAGACCAACATCAATGGATGCTTAAGCTTTATACGGAAGCAAAACATTTTGTCAATTTTTAATTTTAGTTGCCCAGTCAATTCCCCCTCCTCTGCTACCTGTAGCATGCCTGTAGCATCTGTTCACTGGAACAATGAGATGCCAGCATTGTCCTTCTCTCAGTCGTGTTTCTGATACGATTGTATTATCCAAGTTCCCTGAGCTAATCCATGTCCTGAGTTTATCAACCTGAGCTGTTAACCCTTGTTTACAATGAATTAAATGCAATTAAAACCATCAGCAGTTCCTTTTGTTTAGTCATGCGCCTGGCTGTCCTACCTACTAAACTTGGTCCTTTTGAATACAGTATTTGCCCCCAACTTCTCCTCTTCCTCTTTTTTTCTCTTGAACCCACCCCATGCCAATGTAGTACAATCTGTCCTGGGCAGCACTAGCTAATCTCCCTGCCAGGATATTGTTCTCCCTCCAGTTCAGATGCATCCCATCCCTCTTGCACATGTCTCCATTACCCCCAAAAAGATCATAATGATCCAAGAACTTGAATCTCAGTCCCCTGCACAAGCTCCTCATCCACTGGCTAATCTTTCTATCTTTCCCCTCATGATACGGGAATAATCCAGAGAGTACGATCCTTTTTAACCTCTTTCCTAAAACCCATTTCTACTCCACTAATCCCTTTTACTACCTGTGTCATTGGTACAAGGTGCACAATGACTCTGGCTGCTCACTCTCCCCATGAGAATGTTTTGCAGCCACATGTAAACTTCCTTCACCCTGGTAGTTGGGAGGCAACACACCATCTTGTCGTCCCATTTGCGGTAAGAGAATCTTCTGTCTGAAACCCTAACTATTTAGTCCCCTTTCATTATCGTTCACCCAGACACCACCCTTCCCACACCACTGGCCTCAGAGCCAGTCACACAGTGCTAGAGACCCTGCTGCTTCTACTGCCCTCTGAATGATCATCCACCTGCTACTCCCCAACAGTATTTAAACAGCACGGGTTACTAAGGAGAATAGCCACAGGAGAACCTTGCGTTATTTTACCTTACTTGACCCAGGTATTACCTTTACCATTCCTAGTGGTTACCCCAGTACCTGTAGCCTGCACTTGAAGTATGACCATCTCACTGAAACTCTTACGTATGAAATTCTCAGCAAGCCAGATCTTCCTGAGTGCATCAAATTCAAGCTCCAGTTTCTTGACAAGGTCAGTCAGAAGCTAGAGCTGGGTGCACTTCCCACAGGTGTAGTCACCAGGAAGTTCCCCTGATTGCTCATATCATGCAAGAGAATCATACCCCTGCTCTAACTGCCACCCCCACACTAAGACTGAAGTTAAAAGACCTTATCTGATTTTTCCTATACCTCTGCTCTGTCTTCTGGCAGAAGCCTCACAAACCAAGGCCTCAGTACTTACTACTCAAACACAATGCCCGGTACTCACACAGCCATTTCTCAATGACTGCTCAACTAAAGACTCATTCCTTTTTATCCTGAAAGTAAAAAGCTCTTGCCTGGATGTCTGCTTTTAAAATCTCACATGCTCCTCCTCTTGCCAGTAAACACCCCCTGCTCCTATTTCAAGTTGTGTTGGAAGAACAGACACAGTTTCAGTCTGAAGAAGGGTCTCGACCCGAAACGTCGCCTATCTCCTTCGCTCCTTAGATGCTGCTGCACCCGCTGAGTTTCTCCAGCTTTTTGTGTAACCTTCAGTTTAACATCTCCTCAGAAGGACAGCTCTTACAAGTGTCAATCTGGATCTTGTGCTCACTGATCATTCCTGTCCTTCTCAGTCATAGGGCTACACTCTACACTACACTAAAGCAAACACTTCTTAACAGCAAACAATGTTCTTATTGTTGCAAAGGAAGGACATTATTTGAAGTGCAACTGAAGGTTTTTCAATGTTCCAAGGAACAAGGGAATCAAATCGCAAGTGACTACTTGTGCTGACAGTGAAAAAAAAAGGTTAACAGTTAAACAACATGTTGCACATACCTGTACGGATGTTATTCCTTCCTGTGATAAGGCTCAGCTTGTTTGGCCTTCCATATCTATCCTAGGTAAGCACGGACAGGAGAGTGGCCAGACCTAACTCAATTTGACTCATTGCAAAAGGTTTACAGAACAATTTGGCCATGCTGCCAATTCCTCGAGCAAGTGTTCCTGTCAATGCTGGTTCTTTTTTTTTCTAACACAGTCCATCAGTAAGTTAGCTTTTGCATCAGAATATTTCAGTTTGATGCCTGTTTGCATATTCTGTTGCATATCAAAAGGAACTGGGGCATTTTAAGTGTCTTGTGGCAAATGGTCCACGAGTGATCCAAGCAATAGAGTTGCCAATTCAGCTTGCAGAAGCTTTTTGTTGTCATTGATCACCTTATTTTGTTTGCTTTATTGTTTTTCTGACATTTGTAGATTGTTCAATAAGGACTATAAATCTACACATTGTCTTTATCTTTCAAGGGACCTTCTCCTTGGCAGATCTGAATTTATTTTAGTCGGGTTTGTTTTATTCTATTTTAAATTAAGACTCACTTTTCAACTACTGTTCATTCCAGACAACATCAGTAAAATGTAAGGCTTTCAAAATATTGATCAAACACATTCGCATGAATAGCTCTTGAGAGAGTGGAAGACTGTTTCTGACCAATAGATTCCTGTTCTTTTTTCTTACACTATATAGATTGTTTTTAAACAGCAGATGTTGGAAATGTTGGAGTGTGAAGGAACTGTTCCTCAGAGCAAATAAGTCAATAACTAGAAAGCATTGATTTAAGATAATTGGAAGAAGATTTAAAGGAAAAATATTGTCATCCGTAGTGTCATGAAGGTGTGATCTTAATCCATAAATTTATGGTAGAATGCCATGGCACTTATGAGGGAGGGCACTTGGTGCCTTAACCTAAAGAAATAGAGATGGGGTTTAGAATTAGAAGAGAGAGCATATTTTAGATAGCATCGACTTGATGGTCAAAATGTTTTTCTTCTATAATGTCAGCAGTGCCTCACTCAAATCATCTCTAAATGGTCTATGTTACTTAACTAATCATCTGACTTTGGCAATTGCAAGCTGAGGTTTGAAGAGTAAACGTCAAGTGACCTGACTGGAGCTTGTTGATTGGCTAGGCTGTTAAGTGCAGAGGCTGATTGTATTGGACCAAGTTCATTGTCACATACTTATGAACCCAGTAGTCTGCTTTTCTAATTTACAGTAACTCTTTATTAACTGCCCCCCTCTGGAAGTGATGGGGAGGAGTAGGGTGAACGGCAGTCATTACTTGACGGTCTTTGCTAGCTGATGATCAGAAGTCCATCATGTAACACATACCGTTGGGTTGTAAGCTATCCAAGAGAAATATGTGATGCTGTTCTTCCAATTTGCATGTGGCCTCACTCTGGCAAAGGAGGAAACCACAGATGGAAAGGTCAGTAAGGGATTGGGAAGGGGAGGAAAGATGAGGTTTCTCACAACATTAAGTTTTTCTCTCTTTAGGCCATTCTTCAGAAAAAATGGTTTCTCCCTTGTTATTGTTACAGATGAAGCTCTCAACCTTATCTCCTCTGTATCTGGCAGTTCTGCTCTTGCGTCCCCTACCATCAGATAGAACAAAGGTAGAGTTCCCCTGGTCCTTACTTTGCACTTTACCAGCCTTTGCATCCAACACATCATTCTCCAGCATTTCTGTCACCTTCAATGTAATCCCATCACCAACTGCACTTTCTGGTTTCTGTAGGGACCATTCTCTCTGCAACTCCTTGGTTGTTTCACTCAGTTTACTCGTCCCTACCCACCCAACCAACATCCCTTGCCCTAGGCACTTTTACCTGCAACTGCATGGAATGAAACCCTAGTCCATATACCTTCTATCTCATTGCCATCTCACAATTTGAGCAGCCTTTCCAGTTGAGTCAGAAATTCACATGCACCTCTTCCAAGCTTCTCTATTGCATTCAGTGCTCCCCAACATGATCTCCTTTAGATCATCGAGACTAAGAGTATGCTAGCTGACCATTTTGCTGATCACTTCCGCTAAAGCCTGCTGGATCTCTCAGATGCTAACCATTTTAACTCACTACCCATTCTCCTACCAATCCTTCTGTCCTTGGACTTCACCATTGCTAGATTGAGGCCACACATGAACTGGAAGTGCAGCACTTCATATTCCACTTGGATAGCCTACAACTCAACAGTATGGACATTGAATTGTACGATTTCTGATTTTCCAGCCCCCTACCCCACCTCTCCTTCCCCTACTCCCCACCCATCCATCTGTGCACACATTTCTCCCACCATCTCCCACTCACTACCTTGTTATGACAGTGTGTTAGTGAATGATTCTTCAATAATCAAACTGAGAGTCAGCAGCACTGCTTGATTCCTTGTCAACAACCTTGTGTAGTGGAGAAAAGGATAATATTTTTACATGCATTCACTGTTTCCTTTTCAACATTCATAGAAACATAGAAACATAGAAAATGGGTGCAGGAGGAGGCCATTCAGCCCATCGAGCCAACACCGCCATTCATTGTGATCATGGCTGATTGTCCCCTATCAATAACCCATGCCTGCCTTCTCCCCATATCCCTTGACTCCACTAGCCCCTAGAGCTCAATCGAACTCTCACTTAAATCCATCCAGTGACTTGACCTCCACTGCCCTCGGGATGTGGTCTCACCAGAGCCCTATACAACTGCAGAAGAACCTCTTTACTCCTATACTGAAATCCTCTTGTTATGAAGGCCAACATTCCATTAGCTTTGTTCACTGCCTGCTGTACCTGTAAGCCAACTTTTAGTGACCGGTGTACAAGGACACCCAGGTCTCGATGCACCTCCCCCTTATCTAACCTGACCCTGGTTATGCTATTTGACAATAAAATATATAGAAATCAACAATGCTAGGTAATCTTTTCGAAAAAATATGAGGAGTTGGACTGCACCTTTTTATAGTAAGTCAAGTCAAGAGTCAAGGGTGTTTTATTGTCATATGCAAGGGACAATGAAATTCTTACTTGCTGCAGCACAACAGAATATATGAATATGTAAACATTGTATATAACAGGAAAAAAAAAGAAAAAACTTCAATAAATAACAAATATCGTGCAAATAACAAATAATAATATAGTCTTTTTGCAGTTCAGAGCTCATAGCTTATTCAATGTGTTTAATAGCCTGATGGCTGTGGGGAGGAAGCTGTTCCTGAACTTGGACGTTACAGTCCTCAGGCTCCTGTACCTTCTTCCTGATGGCAATGGTGAGATAAGTGTGTGGCCAGGATGGTGTGGGTCCTTGATGATTTTGACTGCCTTTTCGAGGCAGCGACTACGATCGAACCCTTTGACGGTGGGGAGGTCAAAGCCGATGATGGACTGGGCAGTAGTCACAACGTTTTGTAGTCTTTTTCGATCCTGGACGTTCAAGTTGCCGAACCAGGCCATGATGCAACCAGTCAGAATGCTCTCTACCGTGTACCTGCAGAGGTTTAGGAGAATCCTCTTCGACATGCTGAATCTCCATAATTTTCTCAGGAAGTAGAGTCGCTGATGTGCCTTCTTTACAATTGCATTGGTGTGCAGAGTCCAGGAAAGATCTTCTGATATATGCATGCCCAGGAATTTGAAGTTATTGACCCTCTCCACCATTGATATAAACAGGATTGTGGGTCCTCATCCTTCCCCTACTAGTAAGATAAACATATGGTATGCAAAATGCTGGCATGCAAATTGGATCCTTAATAAAAGTTATGGAATTAGCCAAAAAGGATTTTAAAAAGGATTAGGGAGGTTTTCACCTAGAAACATGATCTAAATGGGGGTTGACATCTATGATGAACATTTGAAGGCACTGGGCCTGTATTCGCTGGAGTTTAGAAAGATGAGGGGGGACCTCATTGAAACTTATCGAATAGTGAAGGGCTTGTACAAAGTGAATGTGGAGAGGACGTTTTTGCTAGTGGGAGAGCTTCGGACAAGAGACAATAGCCTCAGAATAAAAGGACGTATTTTTAGAAAGGAGATGTGGAGGATTTTCTTTAGTCAGAGGGATGTGATTTTGTGGAATTCATTGCCACAGATCGCTGTGTAGGCCATCAATGGATATTTTTAAGATGGGGATTGACAAATTCTTGTTTAGTAAGGGTGTCAGGGATCATGGGGAGATGGCAGGAGAATGGGGTTGAGACGGAAAGAAAGATTGTCCACAATTGGATGTTTGAGTAGAGTTAATGGGCTGAATGGCCTAATTCTGCTCCTTGAACTTATGAACTAAAACTGGACCTGTGTGTTCCCAATGAGACCACTCACAATTTCAGTCCCATTTCAATATTTTACTGCCCACCAATTACAGAAGGGCATTAAAGGCACACTTATTTCATAGCAACCAAATAGATTGTAATACACACTACAGCTGTAATGCAGGAGGGGGAAGCTGCAGAAGAGAGGGAGCAAGCTCCCAGCTTTAGAAAATTAAACCAGACTTTCTCAGCAGTGGGGTTAATGCCAGGAGAGACGTATCATGTACCAGGAAAGTCAGGAGACCCACCAGTGTCAAAAAGGAAGAGCCAGCCCGGAAATGGCTCCAGCTGTCCCCTCAAGATGTGAGAACCCCAGTCATTCCAGCAATCAGAAATAGATTTCACTTCCTCACACATTTTGCAAAGAAGAGCTCTCCACGATTGAATGCTGTAGCAGTAGATAGTAAATAGATTATGGATTCACTGTTGGTATCAGTGCAGGTAGTTCTGTAGAGGAGGATGTGAGGTATAATGTATTTCCAGTATTGAGAGACATTTTGCCTCAATTAGGCACTATGTACAGCAGATTTCTTATGAAAACTGTCTTTCTGCAGTGAGTTCCTCATATCCTATGCAGGTAATGCCCTGATAAGAGATGAGGCTAGGGGTATTTTGCTGTTTTTTTTTCACCTGCCTCACTCTCCTACCCTTCTTGCTTTTCAGGCCTGCACCCCAGGGCTCTGGGTCTCCCTGCTGTTCTTCCCCAGCACCTGCAGAGACTCGGTTGTGCAGCAGAGAGTGAACCACAAGAGTCTGTACCTGCTGTACCTTTACTACAGAGCTATTCAAGACTGATGTGGACACTGGAATCCCACCTTACAAAGAACAATGCCCTTTTCCACAATAAATCTGGTCCTCTCACACTGCCATGAAGATCCAGGGAGGTAGAGGTTAGACTTTGTATCTTAATGGGCCTGTCCCACTTAGGCGACTTTTTAGGCGACTACAGGAGACTATGTGGTCGCCACATGGTCGCCACATGTTCGTGGGTGGTTGCCGGGGAGTTGCTTTCATGGTTCATGTTGAAAAATTAGCGGCGACCTGAATGAAGCCGCCATGGAGAGTAGCGAGGATTCTCGTGCCATAGGTGCAGTTATAGTGGGTCACCAGGAGTTTGTGGGTTGTCGTAGGTTCTTCTAGGTTGTCGCCGGTGCTGACCAGTGAATTTCATTGGCTCATTGGGAAAAAAAAAACGTAAACAGTAGTTTTCAGAACCAAGGATAACCGACTGGTAATGTTTATGTCCGCCAAGCTTCACAGACGTGTATCTCTGGCTTCTTAAAAGTTGTCTCCACTCCTTCTCCACACCCCATCTCCCACTTCGCTCCCCTTCTCCCCACTCTCCCCCCATCTTTTAAAGGACTTAAGTGACCCTTCCCATACACTGTGCTTTCATCGTCTAAATTATAGCACCAACCTTCCTGTTCATCGTGGTGTGTGTCTGTATTACATTGGCTTTGCACCATGTGAATTTCACTCAGACAGCATTCCCCCCGCTTGCCCTGTCCCCTGCCTGAATAACTGGCTGCTTAAGGAAGCAATGTGTGCATGTTTGTGTGTGGTCCACACAAGATTATCTCCCAGTATGGCATTTGCAGTTACCACAGTCAAAGCTGCAAATTTGGTTTGGCATCATTATGGTTAAAATAAATTCACACTATGTAATTAAATAATCCATTCCATTCTGCATTAAGAAAGGCTGTCTACATCACTCGACAAAATAAACAACAACAGCAACTACAGGCAGTGAAGCATAAATTCAATATATTTTATCAAGATGGAGAGGCTCCAGATTATCTTCTTTGTATATTGGCCGGTGATTCTGATTGAAATGATGTTTATTACATCACTGCTCATAAATTACATTATGTTTTGCTTTAAGTTTGTGACTGAATTTTCCTGCACGATGGTGGCAATGCTTCATATAGACACCTTTGTTCCTTTTCATTATTTACAACGTATGTTAAATTTTTATTCCAATTTGCATTTTCCAAGATACATTGCTGCAATTTGCATTATTAAAAGTAATGTGAATGATGTGAATGCACAGGTTTAAAATATCCGAAATTGTTACTTACTGTAAGGTTATTTGGATAGTATTTTCTACATAATTACGGGAAATTATTTTACAAGTGTTTGCATTTCTCACAGACACCGATCCCAAAGGTAGCTGAAGGATTCCTCGGTAAAAGACAAAAAGATTCAGGATTTGAGGACTGTTTCGAGAACATACAGATTATTTTCGCAGGCTGGTCTGACAACCACTGACTGATGGTGTAGGATTTTATTTAACAACCAGATGCTCTGTGATGTCCTTCCCCTACCAGTGAAGGTGACTGCAGTTCTCATTGTCATTGGCATTTTTAGACACCAGTAGATGGCCATCATGCCTTCAATCAATCAGCTCTGTATTTATAAGGGTCACTGATACCTTTCTCAGGCATGTTGACTGCTTCATTTGCTTCCCCCTGACTTTTGAGCTAAGAACCAAATAGGATATTGCACTTGCAGTGCACAACTGCAGATTTTTCTATCCCTTTCAAGCTATGAGGAGATTCCTTCCTAAGCATGTTTACTAAATAATTTTTTAGAGTCGAGGAAAATAATTTTGCTCACTGCTGAGCCCGAATAAACAGCAAAAAAAATGCAGTAACTTCTGTCTTGCCTACATCACATTCTCACAATTATCCTTCAGCAGAGCTTGTGCTCATTGACAGATTGTGTTCTATTTTAATTGAGGTTTATATTCCATTGAGTTTAATGATAGTAATAGTTTCTAGTGCTATAATTATATCTAGTCTCAGTTTGTCTCATTGACTCAATAAGATACCAAATATTAGCTGGTTATATCTTAACTAACCAAATGCTAAATACAACTTCAATGCACATATAATTCAATACAATTCAATACAACTCAATACAAAAAGAACTTTGATCATTTCTCCACTACCACTCAGAAAGGCACAGGGACTGGAACCTTCTGCCCACGCCATTGTGGCAAGATATCCACAGAGACCAGTTGGTTGTGTGCTATAATTCTTCAAGTAATATAAATCTAAAAGCGCATAAGCTATACTAGTTACATTTTATGGAGACGGGTACAATGGAACTTTCCACCTTCCCCCTGATCCATCCAAATTGTTTGAGACCAAGCAATAATCAAAGTACATATATATTTAGGTTATACATAATGATCTTTGGTAGTTTTCAATAGTGTTCTGCCATGCCTGCTGCACATAATACATAATACTGTGCATTACATAATGTTATGCATTATACTATATTTATTTATCGTTACTTTACTTTAGACTGTATAGTTTAGAGTTACAGCATGAAAACAGGCCCTTTGGCCCACCAAGTCCATGCTGATCAGCGATTCCCATATACTAGCACTATCCTACCCACTTGGGACAATTTACAATTTTACCAAAGCCAATTAACCTACAAATCTGCATGTCATTGGAGCGTACGATGAAACGGGAGCACCCGGAGAAAGCCCACACTGTCACATGGAGAGCGTACAAACTCTGTACAGACAGCACCCATTGTCAGGTTCAAACCAGGGTCTCTGATGTTGTAATGCAGCAACTTTACCACTGTGCCACCCAATATCTATTAAATGCGGGATATGATTGCACACTACAAAAAAACTGAGTGATTCGCTTTGAATATACCGAATGCATTAGAATGTTAGAAATGCATTCAAATGTTAGAAATTCAGACTGGAGATTGTCTGAACTCTAACAATTTTAGCTCCTGTACACAACACACATTGGTTTGTTTAATAAAATGAAGTCCATAATGTCGCTTGTCTATTGTAGATTACCACCATTATAATTAGTCTTATAGAGTTATTATGGTGAAGGAGGTTGAATGTCCCTGTGAGTCCCATCCCCCTACTCTATCTCTATGCCCCTAAAGATTTATTTTCACCAATGTCTATCCCATTCCTCTCAGAAACATTGCTTATCACTGTTCCACTATCCCTGAAAACAGAAATTTCCAGGTTGTTACTGTGCGAAAATGACACTTCTTCACATCTTGCTAAATAGTTGTTTCCCCATCACCTAATGGAAACAAATTGTCTTTGTTTATCTTATCTAAACATACTCTAACTTTGAACCCCTCTTAATAATCTCTCACCAAGCTCTTTAGCTTGAAAAATAAGAAAACCTAGCTGACCCTTTGTGGCTAAAATCCCATATCCTTGGAACCATTCAGGTTAAATCCTCTCCACGTTTTCTGAAGCACCTTCATATCAGAACCAAGCAGAGTAGCTGGTGATGGCCTAGCATGAGATTTATTAGAGTCCAGTATGCGTTCTTATGATGGAAATACACCCAACACACAATAATATAATACCACAGACAATAAAAATGACTAATATATATGTAAGATACCAATTAATGTTCAGGGAGGAACTGCAGATGCTGGTTAAAACCAAAGATAGACACAAAAAGCTGAAGTAACTTAGCAGGACAGGCAGCATCTCTGAAGAGAAGGAATGGGTGACATTACAGATCGAGACCTTTCTTTAGTCTGATACCAATTAATGTTCCAATTCAATCCTGATCATTGTTAGCAAGGACAAGGATCTTGGAACCAAATGTGCATGTAGACAACACTGCCGTTGGACATTAAACTTCAACACAAAACTCAAGATCATGAGTAAATAGGACCAGGATATGCAACCAGATCCCTTGAGCCAGCCCTGCTGACCTGAAACAGTTCCTGTGGATTGGAGGGAAGCTAATATTATCCCACTTTTTAAGAAAGACGGGAGAGAGAATATAGGGAATTATAGACCAGTTAGCCTGACAGTGGTGGGAGAGATGCTGGAGTCAATTATAAAAGAGGCCGAACATTTGGATAGCAGTAACAGGATCGGTCCGAGTCAGCATGGATATACGAAGGGGAAATCATGCTTGACTAATCTTCTGGAATTTTTTGAAGATGTAAATAGGAAAATGGACAAGGGAGAGCTAGTGGATGTAGTGTACCTGGACTTTCCGAAAGCATTTGATAAGGTCCCACATAGTAGATTAGTGGGCAAAATTAGGGCACATGGTTTTGGGGGTAGAGTGCTGACATGGATAGAGAAGTGGTTGGCAAACAGGAAACAAAGAGTAGAGATTAACTGGTCCTTTTCAGAATGGCAGGCAGTGACTAGTGGGGTACTGCAAGGCTCGGTACTGCGACCGCAGCTATTTACAATATACATCAATGATTTGGATGAAGGGGTTCAAAGTAACATTAGCAAATTTGCAGATGACACAAAGCTGGGTGGCAGTGTGAACTGTGAGGAGAATACTATGAGAATGCAGGATGACTTGGACAGGTTGGGGGAGTGGGCAGATGCATGGCAGATGAAGTTTAATGCGGATAAATGTGAGGTTATCCACTTTGGTAGCAAAAACAGGAAGGCAGATTACTAGCTAAATGGCGTCATTGGGAAAAGGGAAAGAACAACGGGATCTGGGGGTCCTTGTTCATCAGTCAATGAAAGTGAGCATGCAGGTACAGCAGGCAGTGAAGAAAGCGAATGGCATGTTGGCCTTTATAACAAGAGGAATCAAATATTGGAGCAAAGAGATCCTTCTGTAGTTGTACAGAGCCCTAGTGAGATCACACCTGGACTATTGTGTGCAGTTTTGGTCCCCTAATTTGAGGAAGGACATTCTTGCTATTGAGGGAGTGCAGCGTAGGTTTACAAGGTTAATTCCCGGGATGGCGGGACTGTCATATGCTGAGAGAATGGGGCTGCTGGGCTTGTACACTCTGGAGTTTAGAAGGATGAGAGGGGATCTCATTGAAACATATCATTGTTAAGGGTTTGGACACGCTAGAGGCAGGAAACATGTTCCCGATGTTGGGGGAGTCCAGAACCAGGGGCCACAGTTTAAGAATAAGGAGAAAGCCATTTAGAACGGAGACGAGGAAACACTTTTTCTCACAGAGAGGTTCTCTGGGTGCTTTCAAGAGAGAGCTAGATAGGGCTATTAAAAATAGCGGAGTCAGGGGATATGGGGAGAAGGCAGGAACGGGGTACTGATTGGGAATGATCAACCATGATCATATTGAATGGTGGTGCTGGCTCGAAGGGCCAAATGGCCTACTCCTGCACCTATTGTCCACTGTCTATTGTCTATTGTCAATTAACTGTCCTTTTCCCTCCACTGACTTTTTCAATCTGTTGAAAACTCTTCCAACAGATTTCCTCATATTTCGCTTGAGCAGCTTACAACCAAGTGTTATGAATATAATTTCTCTAACTTCAAGTAATGCTCCTTCTCTCCCCCACACTAGTTATCATACTAGTTTGACAGTTATCCTAGTGAGTTCCTCTGTAGCTCATTATCACCTATCCCACAGCCAACAATGATGCATTGTAGGCTCTACATTTCCTTGATTATTGTTCCTTTTTGCAAATTTCCCATTCATTTGTCCTAAGTACTGTCTATATCTCTATTTCCCTTTCCCCTGACATTCAGCCTGAAGAAGGGTTTCGACCCAAAGACATCACCTACTCCTTTTGTCCAGAGCCTGTCCCGTGAGTTACTCCAGCAATTTGTGTCTGTCCTCCAGTAGATATTTTGTTGCTCCAGATTCCAGCATCTGCAGTCTCTTGTGCCTCGTCTATAATAAGTTTCAACCTAGCTTGTATCCACTGAAGCTTAAAATAGTGAGAGGACAGTTAATTTAAACAAATATGATTGTGAAGGGTTTTGATAAGGTGGTTGTGGAAGGAAGATTTCCTCTTGTGTAGGAATTTAGAATTAGGGATTACTATTTAATAATGAATCACCCAGTGAAGAAATAGAAAAAAAGATTTTCTTTCACCGGATCATGAAGTCATGGAAATTATTTCTCAAAGGAAAATGGCAGCAGAGTTTTGAGATATTTTTAGGAAAGAGGGAGATAAATGCACAAGGGGATGACAATTTACTATCAGTAGAGAGGAACGGAGTTAAGGGGCTGTCCCACTGTACAAGCTAATTCAAGAGCTCTCCCGCGTTTAAAAAAAAAATCAAACTCGTGGTAAGCATGCAGAATGTACGTAGCGGGTACGTCGAAGCTCGGGACGTCTCTTAGCGGCTCGTAACGTTAACGGCAGGTACTCGGGAAACGGGGTAAGCTCGTGAAGACGTGTGAAGATTTTTCAACATTGAAAAATGTCCACGAGAGCCCCGAATACCTACGAGCGGCTATTACCGTAATTCTCCGAGTTCGAATCAGGGAAAACTCGGGAGAACTCTTGAATTAGCTCGTACAGTGGGACAGCCCCATTACGGTTATGCCCAGATCAGCCACATAGATCAGTAGTGGACAGTGAAGAAGGTTATGCAGCGGATAGTGAAGAAGGCTAGTTCAGATTACAATAGGTTCCAGATGAACTGTGGTCCAAGAAATGGCATGTAAAATTTAATGTTGACAAGTCCGAGCGGTTGAATTATGAAAAGTCAAACCAGAGCAGTAGGGCCCTGGAGAATACTGTAAAACAGCGAGATGGTGCATGTACACAGTTCCCTGAAAGTGGTGACACAGACAGCCTGGGTGGTGAAGAAAGTGTTTAGCATGCTTGTTTTCATCAGTCAGAGCATTGAGTACAAGGCATGTAATGTCATGCAACAATTGTTCTAAGTCATTAGTAGGACCACATTTGGAGTTCTGTGTCTCCCACCTGCACAAAGGGTGTCATTAAACTGGATAGGATGCAGAAAATACTCACAGGGAAGTTAGTGGGACAGGAGGATAGGCTGGGGCTGTTTCCACTGGAGCATAGGAAGTTAAAGGGTCACCTCTATTAAATTATGAGGGTCATAGATAAGGTGGATGGTCACAGCCTTTTCCCCATGGTAGGGTAGTCTAAAATTAGAGGACTGAGATTTTGAGTCATAGGGAAATGATTTAAAAGGTACTAGGGACAACTTTTTCACTTTGAGTGTGGTGTATATATGGAATGAGCTGCAAGAATAAGCTATAGAAGTGAGTAGAGTTACTATGTTTAAAATAAATTTAGACAGGTACATGGATAGGAAAGGTTGAGAGAGATGGACCAAATCCAAACAAATAGAATCAGCTTAGATCTTAGCTGAAGTTGATGAGATGGGCTGAAGGGCTTATTTCTGTACTTATAACTTTATGACTGCTATTGTCAAATGGTGAAACAGGCTCAATGGGCTGCTGGTTTATTCCTGCATCTAATTTGTAGGTCTGTATGATTGCATACATATGACATGATTTACCCATTTGAGGCACAGAGTCATACAGCATGGAAACAAGCCATTTGCTCCAACTTGCCCACACCCATCCACAGTAATCCCACCTGCCCGTGTTTGATCCAATATCCCTATAAATCTATCCTATCTGTGCCCAAGTGTTTTTTTAAACATTGTGATTGTACCTGCTACAACCTCCTCCAGCAGCTCATTCCATATCAGACCACACTTTGTGTAAGAATGTTGCCCTTCAGGTTCCTACTAAATCTTTCATCCCTTTCATCCTTTTCATCCGTTTCAAACCTTTGTCCTTTAGTTCTTCATTCCCTAAATCTAGGTAAAAGACTGTCCATTTACAGGGTAAATGATCTTATACACCTCTATAAGCTCACCCCTGCGCTCCAAGGAATAAAGTCCTAGCTTGCTCAACCTCTCTCCATATCTCAGGCCTTCAAGTCCTGGCAGCATCTTTGTAAATCGACTGCAATCTTTTCAGTTTAACAACTTATTTCTGTAACAGGGTGAACAAAACTGAACATAATACTCCTAATGTGGCCTCACCAATGTCTTGTCCAACTGTAACATGACCTACCAACCTCCATACTCAGTACTCTGACTGACTGCCAAAAGCCTTCTTGCCCTATCTATCTGTGATGCCACTTTCAAGGAACTATGTATCTGCATTCCTAAATAACCTCTGCTCTGCAACACTCTCCATAGGCCTGCAAAAATGCAACACCTCGCACTTCTCTGTATTAAACCCCATCTTCACAGCCATTCTTCAACCCATCAGCCCCACCGATCAAGATGCTGTTACAATTTCTGACAACCATCTTCACTACCTGTTAATGCAAACTTACTAATCATGCCTTGTACATTCTGAAATTATCATTATCATTAGAGCTCTGCAAACCCTGTGCTCCATCATTTCTGGTTTCTTCCTCACCCCTGATTTTAATTATCTCACCACTGATAGTCACCATCAGCCTAACATTTGAAATTCCACCTTAAACCTCTCTGCATTTCTCTCCTTCATCAAACTCATCCTTAAATTGTGGCTCTTATGAACAGCTCATTGCACTCTTAAAGCGGTTATCTCCCTTTTGCAATTCTTTATCAAATTTTGTTTAATGAATATGAGATAACTTGGCATTTTTTAAGATATTAAATTCATTGCAAATAAGAAAATGGTTATTATTGCCACATCCAGTCACTAACTGGAGTTAGTGAGCAGTAGGAATAAATTGAAATATTTCAATAGACATGGACCTTTACTGCCAAAGACATCAGCAGAGAACCATTTGCTGCCCGGCATGTGAAAATCCTTCATTTCTCGTAATGAGATTTTAATTTGAATAAATTTTACTTTAATATAACTTGTATAAAGTGCAGAATAATAAGGTTCATTATTAATCACCTCTCTGTGCTCATTTCTTGGCTCCGTTATAAACTCAGACACAACATGCATACATTATCCATCAATTGGTGTCATTGTCCCTGATCCACCATCTGTGCAAATTGAAAATTTAGTTGCAATAAAGGAAGTCAAGGGTCAAAATTGGACCATATTTCTTCACATTCTCAGGCAGGAAATTGGACAAAAAATGACTAAGCTTGGATATTGTTGATTGCACTCTTAAAGTGCCGACTAGAGGATTGATAATCTATTTAAATATCCACTGACTTGGTCTCTACAGTCTTCTGTGGCAAAGAATTAAACAGATTCACCACCCTCTGACTAAATAAATCCCTCCTCATCTCCTTCCTAAAGAACGTCCTTTAATTCTGAAGATATGACCTCTAGTCCTAGACTCTTCCACTAGTGGAAAGATCTTCTTCACATCCACTCTATTCAAGCCTTTCGCTATTCGGTATGTTTCAATGAGGTCCCCCTCATTCTTCTAAACTCCAGCAACTACAGGCCCAGTGCCGTCAAACATTCATCAGGTATCAATGTACCATGCAAAGGCAGCGGTTTTCCTTTGTTATACAGGACCCCAGTGGAGGAGATTACTCTTTGGAACAAAGTGGTAGTCACCAGAATTGACACCTGGCATTTTGTTCTAGGATTTATGTAAGCAAAAAAATGTAAAGCTTTCATCTGCCCTAGTAACATTTCAATTGTCAAGGGTCATATTGAAAAATATTTAATTGAAAACATGTTTCTTCAAGTTCTGTCAAGGATTCTCATGTCTGTTCATTTAAGGAACTGCAGACGTTGGTTTATTAAAACAAGACACAAAGTTCTGGAATAACTCAACGAGTTAGGCACCAATTCTGGAGAATATATTTATGAGATGTTTTGGGTCAGGAACGTGGGGTGCCTGACCTGCTGAGATACTCCAGCACTTTGTGTCTTTGCCTATTCAAATTAGTTTCTCTGGAAAATGGATTAGCGATGAGTGGCCGACCTTGTAATCTTTCTTTCTTGAGCTATTGATGCAAAATAATCAATATTGTATGATGTCTCTGAGACCTTCAGAATGAAGGAGCAATGATCAAGTGACCAGGCATCAGTCAGTTGTAACCCAATTAATTAATGGAAGATGTGTGGTGATGTGACTGGTTAATAAAATATTTTAATAACCAGTCCGAGTCATTTGAAGCATCAGACTTGGTTTTATTCCCTGAGATAGAAGACTATTGACCTGTGTGCTGGAAGATGGAGGAGTTAAATCCCCCCTCAGCAAGAGGACCTTAAGAAAAGCAAATTACAAAATGAGTGGAAACAGGGTAAGGACACTTTATTTTCTTCTCTATATTGGCAGGAATGCCCAATAAAGAGGAGAAAACAGAAGGGAAGATGGTGTTGTGTCTGATTGGCAACTGAGGTAGGATCGTACCCAACTACCAGGGACCACAACAGCCCTATCTAACAACAATGATACAATGAAAGAAGCTCACAAAAGTTTGTGAATTACTGAAATCCTGCAGACAATGGGATGGTCCATGAATCCACATAACTTTCCACCCTATCACAGACTTCTTCTGTTCTGCCTACATTTAGAAACTTGTTTTAATTCAAACCATTCTCAGTTGTGATGAAAGGTCATTTACTGAATAACAGCTCACTTGCTGAGTATATCTAACATTCTCTGTTTATTGATTGTGCATTGAAGACTAACACTGGCCTCTTTCAGATGGTGAGCCTTCATATCTCACCAGAAATGTGGATATTTGAACGAAGGCCAGTCACAGGTGAACCCTAAGCCTACTGGTACACATTCACTGATTACTTTAATACCACACCTGGACACATCATGTTTTTGTAGAGAATATGCAGGAGAACACAAAAACAGATGGAAGCCCTTAGGATATTTCACCTGAGGCCAAGCCTCCTCTTGTAGCTGTCTCTGCCCAGGGGGATGATTCTCAGGTACAGCTATTCCTTAGTATCTAAATCACGGCACCTATCAGAGGGGGACGAGTGTAAGCAGCAGACTATATATCCTGAAAAACCCAGTACAATAGCATAATTTATATTTTAAACCTTTGTTCGCAAGATTTCTTTCTTCAAAGATGGATTCAAGATGGATTTCCACTTTTTTTTCTATTTTTAGATTGCAGTTATTTTGTTTTCATCCACAGAATATGCAAAAGTATTAATTCAACATTATCTTTGAGCATTTATGAAGTAAAATAATAGTTTTCAAAATGTAATTGTACAAGAACAATATCTGCTTTTCAACTAACAGAAGCCAAGATCCTCTCTATATTGTTACAATAATGAAAGCAAGGCATAAGAAGAACACTGAGACAGAACCATCCTAGAGATTGCAGAACTTACACTCAGGAGGGCATTGTGTTAATATGGAGCAGGCTTTTGATCCATGTAAGAAATATGAATGGACAGGTGTCAAGGAAACGGATAAAAATGGTACGGGAAAACAATGGGATAAAAAGGAAATTTGATCAAACTAATTGGAAAAGAACTAGTGAATAAATAATTTGAATGACTCTGTTATGTTTTTGATGGAAAATAATAAGAAAAAGGAAACATATAGTCAAAATAACTTTATAAAAACTAGTGAACAAACAATTCTACTGACTGTAGCATTTCTAATGATTATGTTATGTGATTAATGAAAAATTATGACGAAAAGGGGAATATTTGGTCAAAACAATCGCATAACAACTAGTGAGCAATAAATGTCACTGTTATTAATGATCTTGTACATTTTTTGCTTAAGTTTAATATAAAACAATAGCAAAAATAATAAATATACTTGTAAGTACCATTGAATAATGGGCAAGATTGAATCGATTTACAGCTCTTATCAATGATAATCGACTCTGTCCCTCTCTGAAAACTTTTTTTTAGTATACCTGCATACATCCAGCTAGAGCTGGTGGCACGCTGGAGATTATGTGAAAAAGGTCAGTTTATTCGACTCTTCGATCCCCAAAAATGTTTTTATGTGATAAGGTTGCATTGGCTTCAGGGGAAGCGAACATCAGAAGCAGAGATCAATGCTTAAATACTGCTATAATTCTGGATTTTACTTTGGAGTCACGTGAGTGACTATGTGAAGAAGCCCTGCCAGGCGCATGCGCATCATTACGTCCGACGCATGACGCACTGACGGGCTGGAGAGCGCAGCTCCACCAGCGGTAAGTGGTAAGTCGGCAGGTAAGTGATTTCAAAACTTTCTGCAGGTATTTAAACTCCATGAGACTGGTTCAGGACCCAGCGGGAGACTTTAGAAAATAGAGAAAGTTGCGAAAAAGTCTGCCGTCCGTAGCAGCAATCTAACTCGCTTGACTGCGGTTAGTGCTCGCAGATCGGGTAGGGAGATACCGGCTGCGGTAACGCTGGCTCCAACGCCGACTGTAGAACTGCCGGTAGCTCAACTGCCTCCATTAACTCCAGTGCCTCAGGGCGTTGAGGGCACTTCAGCAGGGAGAAAGGCCAAACAAAAATCTGTCAGGCCCATTTTATCAGATGAGTCTGATGAAGAAGACTCCCCTCCTTCCAACAAGGGGGTCTGGGGGCGTCTAGATCAAATGGAAAGAATGCTTCAGACAATGATGAGCCAGGAAGTATTCCAATCGGGGTCATATACCCCTAGGATTCCCCAAACAGCCTCACGCAGAGGCCCATATGGCGAGGTGGACTTCACCACCTATGAGTATCAATGGGAATCACCCTCACCAGCACCTTGTTTAGGGTTGGTAGAGACCTCCCTAGAGCAAGACTCGGGAGATCCAGGGCAGGAGGAGTCTGACCCTGAAGTTGATGTCACTGCTCTTGGGCACACACCAAGGCACATGAGCCATGTTCCAGGTGTCATGGATGTGGCTAGAAATGTTGCCATTCCGGAGGGTACTGGCCTCTAATATTAACTACATGGCCTCTCACCAGCTACAGGATTCCATCATGGAACAGAAGACCACATGTTACCAGACACCTGTTCACTGTGCATCGCTCAAGGTGCCCAACGTGAACTCTGCTATCTGGGCACAACTGAGCGCAATGATGTGTGGACAAGAGCTTCGTTTCCAGTGAGTCTTCAAATAAGTGGGGGCAGGGATCACGACTTTCGGGAAAATGGTCCAAGGGGCACCGATGTTTGGGACACAGCAGGATATGTTGGCCCTGCTGTGCAATGCCCACTTCGAGATCAACTGCATCTGGAAAATTTCTATCAAGCCAACGTTGAACCCACGCTTTGCAGCTCTGTGTAGATCCTCAAATGTTCAAGCGCCAAATTTTCTATTTGGCGAAGACCTGCTGAAACAGGTCAAAGAACTGGAGGAAGCCTCATGAAAACTCCTAGCAGGTCTTTCTCAACAAGACGAGCATCAGATCCTAGGGCAGGCCCAAGCAGAGCGGTATCAGTTGGACGCCATCCTTATATAGTGTTAAAGAAGAGGAACTGCAGATGCTGGAGAATCGAGGGTTACACAAAAAGCTGGCGAAACTCAGCGGGTGCAGCAGCATCTAAGGAGCGAAGGAGATAGGTGACGTTTCGGGTCGAGACCCTTCTTCAGACTGGTCAGGGATCAGGGAAACGAGAGATATAAACAGTGATGTGGAGAGATAAAGAACAATGAATGAAAGATATGCAAAAAAGTATTGATGATAAAGGAAACAGGCCATTGTAAGCTGTTTGTGGTGTGAAAATGAGAAGCTAGTGCGACAGGGGTGGGGGGGGAGATGGAGAAGGAAAGTCAGGGCCCGAGGGCTGAGGGAGAGGTGGGGAGGGGAGGGGGCAGTCTGGGTTAACAGAATTGAGAAAATTCAATGTTTAAGCCCAGAGGATGCAGACTCCCCAAGCGGAATATGAGGTGCTGTTCCTCCAACTTGCGGTGTTGCTCACTCTGGCCGTGGAGGAGGCCATCCTTATACACCTGTCTACTCCAACTACAACCCCAGCATGGCAAGGAGAACAAGAAGTTCAAGGTCGACTATGGAGGTACGGGTAACTCATTCAGTCCAGGATAAATCCTCTGGGGAACAACCTTCGATTGGGGGTAGGTTACAGTTATTTTATGATGAATGGTGCTGCATAACATCTTATCTGTTTATACTGGACACTGTCTCAGGGTCTCGAATAGAGTTTATGTCAGGAATACATCCACCTGCACAAAATATGCTTGGTCGGGTATAGTTTTTTTCTGGACCAGAAACTCTGCAGGTAAATAAATAAATTGGGGTTTTATTCCAAAAAGGGGTAATTGAGAGGACGATATATCATCCTCAACAATTTGTGTCCAATATATTCCCCAGACAGAAAAAAGATAGTGGGTGTCAAGTCATTCTGGGCCTAACCCAGTTAAATTCCAATGTCCAGTATAGGCATTTTAAAATGGACACTTTCAGTACTGCTAAACAGCTGTTATAAAAAGGTTGTTATATGGCATCTATAGATCTCAAAGATGCATATTATTCAGTACCAATTCATCATCAGTACCATAGATCATTTAGTTGGATGGGACAGTAGTGGCAATTTAAAGCATTGCCCAGTGGGTTAACCTCAGCTCCTAGGTTGTTCACAAAATTGTTAAAACTAGCTCTGGCACTACTTCGCACCCAGAATCACATTGTGATGGCTTATCTAGATGATATTTTAATTATAAGCAACATTCAGGAAACAACTGAGGAGTCGGTTTTAGCAACCAAACACCTGTTTGAGAGGTTAGGTTTCCTCGTCCATCCAACAAAATCCAAGCTGGAGCCATCCCAAAAAAATAACTATTTGGAGTTTGTCATTGATTCAGTTGATATGTCAGTGACTTTGCCTATGGCCAAGGTTGTTGAAATTATGATGTCTGTGCCAGTCTCATAGAAAAGCAACAACCCTCCATCCGGCAAGTAGCCAGTGCCATTGGTAGATTGGTGGCGGCTTTCCCTGCAGTGAAGTTTGGACCTCTGCGCTATCAAAGTTTGCAACAAGCTAGAGAACAAGCACTTAAAGAACATGCAGGTCATTTTGATAGATCAATGCAGTTGCCAGCCAAAGCCATTGCCAAATTACAATGGTGGATAATCAATATTGCACAAAGTACCAAAAACATTTTGACTCAACAACCTTCAGTGGTTTTGCAAACAGATGTTAGTGCTTTGGGATGGGGAGCCGTGGACAGCAAGTCTAGCTGTGGTGATAGATAGAGTGTGCAAGAGGACTTAATCCTGCAAAGGCATGGTATAAATTACTTACAATTGCTGGGTGCATTCTATGGATTAAAAGCTTATTGTTCGGCAACGAATAATTTACATGCTCAGCTCCAGATTGACAATACCACGGCTGTTGCTTATATCAATCACATGGGAGGAATAAGGTCAGTATCATGTGATAATCTGGCTAACCGCATTTGGGACTGGTGTATTTACAGAAATATCTGGGTCTCAGCTATCTATGTACCAGGTAAAGATAATGTGGTGGCAGACGACAGGTCAAGGAAATTTATTAACAACATAGAATGGGTGCTAAATCCTGATGTATTTAAAATGATTGTCAGCCGCTATGGTTGATACATTTCTAATCTATCTATCGAAGTGCGTTTTATTTTATATATATATTTTTTAACTTTGTATTGCTCTTTCTTCCAATTAATAATAATTGGTCAAGGGGGCAGAACAAAACATATAGAAACATCTACGGAAGTCGATAAGAATTTTTCTACCACCTGTTGGTGGTTTGTTTTTAGTTATAATATCTTTATTTTTGGATATTATAATTTCACTTTTTGTTTGTTAATTATCTTTTGACGACTCTACACTTTCTGGTCTTTTTCAAGGTCTATTCTGAAGGGGAGATGCCAACAAAATCTAATAGCTGGGGATGATCATCCCTCACCTAGAGTAATGAGGTTCTTGGTTGCACCATATGAAGTAAAGGTATTAACATGATCCATAATGCAAGACGATAAACAAAAGAAAACTGGAGGAATCACGTTCTGCAGTTGGAATATAAGGGGCGCTAATGAACCAATTAAAGGGGTAAGATCTTTGCCCAATTAAAAGCTTTAAATAGTGACGTAATTTTCTTACAAGAGACACACCTGAAATATCAAACACAGATAAGATTGAAGGAAAATTGTATAGGGCAAACATACTACTGCTCATTTACTTCTAAATCTAGAGGCATGGCCATTGTCATTCGTAAAGGTATACCATTTAAATTAAAAAATACCATAGCAGATAAAGAGGGGAGGTACGTCATAGTCATGGGAGAAATGTATTCTACTCCACTTACTTTGATAAATATTTATGCTCCTAATTTTGACAACCCTCAATTTTTTAGTAAAATTCTAGATACAATTTCAGAACATAACTATCAAAATGTGGTAATAGGGGGAGATTTGAATTGTGCTTTAGATCTATATTTGGATAAATCTACTAAACAAAAAAGGATTAACATAAAATCTAAAACAAGTGAACTCCTAAATACATACATGAAAAATACCAACATGACAGATGTATGGAGGATCGCTAATCCAGTAGGTAGAGAATATTAATTTTATTCAACGGTACATAAAACATACTCACGTATTGATTATTTCTTAGTGGACACAAAATGAATTCCATACACATATAATGCTAAATATCACAATAGTATTATTTCTGATCATTCCCCGTTAACTTTCTCTTTTAAATTCGAAGGAATGCCTGACAAAAAATCGTTTTGGAGGTTTAACCCCCAAATATTAAACAACTCACAAGGTTGTACATATTTAAAAGAGCAAATGAAATTCTTCTTTGAGACCAATGAAACACCAGATATTTCACCCTCCTTATTATGGGAAACGTTTAAGGCATTTATAAGAGGAACTATAATCTCATATCAAGCTTTCCAAAATAAAAAGAATAATACTGAACAATTACAGCTAGAACAAGAAATTAGACAATTAGATTTAGAAAATGCTAAAGAACCAACTATAGATAAACACAGTAAGATAACAATACTAAAATATAAATTAAATAAAATTTTATCGGCCAGAATAATAAGATTATTTCAAATTACAAAACAAGAACATTTTGAATTTGGTGATAGACCACATAAACTCTTAGCACGCCAACTGAAAAAACGGGAAACAGAAAACACAATTACTAAAATTAAATCAGATAAAGGGGAATTACTAACTCTATCTAAAGATATAAATAAAAGATTTGCTCAATATTATCAAAATTTATATACATCGAAAACCTCTGCAAATAGTACTCAAATTACAAATTTCTTAGACAATTATAATCTTCAAAAATTAAATATGCTGGAACAAGAGGGATTAGGAGCTCAGATTACACTTCAGGAAATAGAAGAAACAATAAGTTTGTTGAAGAATGGCAAAACGCCAGGACCAGACGGCTTTAGTAATGAATTCTATAAAAGATCCCACGAGATAATTTCTCCACGCTTGAAAGAATTATATATATATGCTTTTAAAGAAAATAAATTACCAAAAACACGAACTGAGTCAACTATTACACTTATACCAAAAAAGGATAAAGATCTAGAAGACCCAGGCTCATATAGAGCTATTACACTCCTACATACAGATAAAAAAATATTAGCAAAGACACTAGCTTGAAGATTGAGTAAATATATTAGCAAACTAATAAACCCGGATCAAACTGGGTTTATACCAAAGAGATACTCATTTAACAATTTGAGACGGCTGTCTAATATAACGTGCTCAGATAATACGATAATACTGAAGAAGACCTAGCAATTATCTCTTTGGATGCAGAAAAAGCTTTCGATCAAGTAGAATGGCAATATTTATTCAAAGTATTACACAAATTTAACATGGGAGATAACTTTATCTCATGGGTAAAATTATTATATGATAAGCCAACGGATAGAATACTGACTAATAATATATTATCCCCGAAATTCCAATTGGCAAGGGGCAATAGGCAGGGGTGCGCACTATCACCTCTGCTAGTGATAGAGCCTTTAGCAGAAAGTATAAGAAGTCATAAGTATAAGAAGTCATCCGAATATTCATGGATATAATACCAAACACTCAAATAATAAAATTTCATTATATGCAGATGACATATTATTATATATTACAAATTCACAAATTAGCATACCAAGTATACTAAATTTAAGAGGAATTTGGTTCTTTTTCTGGATATAGAATAAACTGAAACAAAAGCGAAATTATGACGATAAAACCTCAAGAGCCGCTACATCTGTTGAAATTCCCCTTTAGAATTGCAACAAAAAAATTTAAGTATTTGGGCAGCCAAATTACTAAGAAATATAAATCATTACTCAACGCAAACTATATGCCTTTAATAACTAAATTAAATGGGTTGATTAAATTCTGGAAAACACTGCCGATGTCCTTAATAGGCAGAATAAATGCGATAAAAATGATCTTCTTACCACAAATACTGTACCTATTTCAATCAGTACTAATATACTTACCTAAAAAATTCTTTAAAAAATTAGACTCTGATATCATAAACTTCATATGGGATTATTAATCACATAGAATTAAGACACTCCCTAACTTATTGTATTACTATTGGGCAGTGAATATTAAAAATATAATCTACTGGTTGGACAGTTCTGCCCAACAGGTAGATTGGATAAGAATGGAGAAAGAGGGTTGTTCCACTTATAATATAGGAGCGATCCTTCTTTCCCCGATGAAACTGAACAATATAATATATAAGAAGCATCCAATTATTCACAGTATAATACGAATTTGGAATCAAATGAAATTATCTTTAAAATTAAGAAAATTATCGCTTCTTTCACCAATAACTAATAATCCCTCATTCAAACCATCCATTATTGATAAAACGTTTATCCATTGGGAAAGATTAGGAATTAAAACAATGGGAGATATGTATGATATGGGAAAACTTTTCTCATTCCAACAATTACAACTAAAATATAATTTGAAAAATAATCAATATTTCAAATATCTTCAAATTCAAGATTATTTGAAGAAATATATACAAGGATATCAAACCTTAACCCCAGATTTATTGGAGGAAGGAATGAATAGAAAAGCAGAATCAAGCAATTTAATATCTTACTTATATAATATAATTTTAAATATAGAAAAACCAATGACAGAGACAATTAGAAGGGACTGGGAACAAGAGTTATTGATAAAAATTCCTGACGATAGATGGGAAAAACATTTATTATATGTGAATAAATGTTCAATTAATGTAAGACATAACCTAATTCAATTTAAAATTTTACATAGATTATATTATTCTAAAACTAGACTGAATAAAATATTCCCAAATGTTTCCCCATCTGTGACAAATGTCTTACTCAAAATGCCACTATAGCACATTCCTTTGTCTCATGTATAAAACTGTATAAATTTTGGAATGAAATTTTTGGAATTTTTACAAAACTATTTAACACAAAATTGAACCCCAATACAGAACTGATTATCTTTGGATCAATGGAAGAGGGAAGTAAACAAACTATATTCCAAGAAGCTTTTCTTAATTGCAGTCTAATAACAGCAAAAAACTTCATCACGCCATTACAGCAATCACGCCAACATTCAAAATGTGGATTTCAAATATGTCTGAAACGCTTCATCTTGAAGAAATGAGATTTCTCCTACAAGGCAAAGTAGACCAATTCTCAAAGATTTGGTCTCCTTTTATTAACTTTTTGCAAGCATATGGTGCAACATAACATAACCTCAGAAATTTAATGGTTTAGAACCGGGTGACGGATGTGCAAAAATACAAAATAGGTAGATCTCTCCTAATCTCTCTTTTATTTACTTTCTCCTTCTATTTCAATCTTTTCAGCATCTCTTCTATGCCCTTTATTTCTTTTGCTATCTGTTTCTACTTGCTTTTCTATTTATTCCGACACTCTTTATTTCTTTTTTCTTCCACTGTTCTTTTATTATTAAATCAAAAGTATGAAGTTGTACAAGAATGGAAATATGTATGTATGTATTAGGTACTCAAGTACCACACTATTGTACTTACTTCTAACAAAAATAAAAATACAAATAAAAAAAAAATGATTGTCAGCCACTATGGTTTGCCAGATATAGATCTGTTTGCATCCAGGCTAAATACATTTTATGGGAACCAGATCAGGAGCAGTAGCGGTGGATGCATTCACCGCTGGGGACGTACGTTATTTTACGCTTTTCCCCCATTCTGCCTCATCAGGCAATGCCTCACCAAAATAGAGCAGGACTCCGCCTCAGGCATTTTGGTGATTCCGGACTGGCATACACAGCCATGGTTCCCATTGGTGTTGAGAATGATGATGCAGCCATTCATGACTATCCCCAAGTGCAGTAATTTGTTGGTGCATCCAGTAAAACAGGAGAAAGTCATCCATTACATGGTTGTATTAATCTGTTAATCTGCAGGTTCTTCCAAGGGCTTGGACCATCGAGTAGGACCATGGATGTGATTACTGCAGCTTGGAGAGATACCACTAAAAAACAATATGTATCTCATATTAAGAAATGGGAGATGTTTTGCTTGCAGTCAGATATATCTTATCATGCTGAAAGCATACCGGATGTATTGGAGTTCCTTGCTACATTACACTTTGATGAACACTTGCGTTATAGTGCCATTAATAGTGCTTGGAGTGCTTTGTCCTCCTATTTAGGGCATTTTTCAGAATAACAATCTATCGGGTCTCATCCGTTAGTGTCCCGATTCATGAGAAGAATCTTTAACAAGAACCCTCATAAGCCTAGATATACAGAAATCTGGGATGTCAGTATAGTTCTCACACTGCTTCGGCAATGGGCTCCAATTATGTCACTGTCTTTTCAGAAGTTAACACTTAAAGTGGTTATGCTCATGGCGCTAGTATCAGTGCAACGAGTTCAAACATTGCAAAAGATACGGCTAGATAGCATGTACTCTTCTTCAGATAACATTACGTTTTATGTATATGATTTAATCAAACAAAGCAGGCCAGGAATGGCCGGAACCAAAGTAAGCTTTAAAGCATACCCTGTTGACCAAACGCTATGTGTATTCAAGCACCTGAGTCAATATATCAAGGTAACTAAGTGTCTCAGAGGCTCTGAGACAGCAATGCTCATCAGCCACAAGAAAACTCATAAAAATGTGTCAGTACAAACTATTTCTAGATGGTTAAAACATGTTTTGGATTATGCTGGAGTAGACACTCATGTGTTTAAATCTCACTCCACCAGGGCGGCATCAACATCCACATCGAAGGCACAGGACGTGCCTCTAGATCAAATCCTCGGGGCCGCAGGATTGTCTCGGGAGGCGACCTTCTCAACATTCTATGACAAACCTGTCCTGACAGTGCCAGGTTTTGGGCATGCTGTTTTGGGTTCGGTTTGATTTCTTTTCTAAATTTCATTTGTAATATCCCCCGGGGATAGAGGGGTTATTACTGTTTTTGTTTATTATTATTAAAAATGTTATTGGATAATTCAAAGCAATGTTCAATACATTATTTATTCACTACTGTGTTAACTGAAGCAGTGTGTTGAATGGAATAGATCTACGGCATGAAATTATAGAGCTTTGAAATCTTCACGTAGTCACTCACGTGACTCTGAAGTAAAATAGTAAGATTAAGCGAGAACTTACCAGTTTGAAGTTTGATCTTCATTTTATGAGGAGTTACGAAGAGGGATTACGTGCCCTCCGCTCCCGGCCCTCATAATCGCAAAGATCATCTGGTAGTTCTAGTCTTCTGAGTCTTACTCTATCACTTCAACTATAGTTTCTGTGTTCTCATGCCGCTGCTTTGAAGTAATACGTGAAGAAGCCCCGCCGCATGCGCCTGGCGGGGCTTCTTCACGTAATCCCTCATCATAACGCCTCAGAAAATAAAGATCAAACTTCAAACTGGTAAGTTCTCATTTAACCTTACTATTATCCATTCATCCAGCCATTAAACTGTGCATTCCATGCAAAATGTCTGCCTACCCACAATAAACTCAATTCCAGATTCCTGGACCTAGGAGTCAGCACCCTCCTCTACCTTTAGGTCCTCGTCTTTCTGATCTGTAGAACACAACAGGGTGAGGATTGGCAACAAACCATTCTTCCCAATAATTATCAACATCTATGCCTCACAAGGATGCATTCTGAGCCCATTACTATACTCCCTACATACTCACGCCTGTGAGGCCAAATTCTTCTCAATGGTGGCAAATCTGCTCACCATGCCATTTTGATTAGGGAATTTATTTCTGTTCGGAGCATAAAGAAGCATGAAGAACATATTATTTCTGAAATAGATCCTGGGATGAATTAGTTAATTTATGAGCCAAATGACTTGGCTGGATTGTAAGAGCATGGTAAATAGATATGTCCTGATAGCTTCTTCTATGCCGTGGTGTCATATGTTGTTTGTGAACATTTCTGTGAAGGTCTTTGGGTGACATTAGATTATTGAAGGCTGTAAATAAATATAAATTATGGTCGTTATAAAATTTAATTCCAATACAACACTCAGGATTGCTAACCGTTGAATTTCAATGTAACTATTATTAGAAATTAAGATGCTTTGAACAACTATGCTCAGATGATTTAATTGCTCGTAAGTGAAGCCTAAAGTTTAACAGAGTAGAAGTTGGCCCTAAATCTCTAGCTCTGAATGTGCTATGTAATGGGTACGTCAGCACATGGTTAATGTACTGGACTAAAAGCCCGAGGTTCTGATCACAAATGTGAGGCCATGAGTTCAAATCCCACCTCAGCTGGTGGGAATTTAAATTTAGGTGATAAAATGAATCTGAAAGAAAAAGCTTCCATAGAATAGTACAGCACACAGTTCTTAGGCTCATAATGTTTGTGCCAAACACAATGCCTCCCGATGATGCATAACTCTCCATTTCCAGCATATCCATATGCCTATCCAAAAGCCTCTTAAACACCACTATTGTGCTGCATCCGCACACTAACATCAAGGGCTGTATGTGTTGAGTTTGCACGTTCGCCCTGTGGCCGCGTGTGTTTTATTTGGGTGTTCCGGTTTCCTCCCACATTCCAAAGACGTGCAGGTTTGTTGTGTAAAGGATCCCTAGTGTGTAAGATAAAACTAGTGTACAGGAGATCGTTAGCTGGCATGTACTCGGTGAGCCGAAGGGCCTGTTTCCACACTTTATCTCTAAACTAAACTAGTTTTGTAGGGAAGGCAATATACATGATATTAATAATGTGAATAATATCTTACAAGACTAATGTTTTGCACATTATGCACATTAACTCTATGTCCCATCTGACGTTAGTCAATGCAGATATTGTCCAATTAAATAGACAAATGTAACCTCGGGTGGTTTGAGTTGGCATGAATTGAAATATTAGTTTAAAGGAATCTCATCATCTGTCATGGCAATTATTTGATTTTGGGAGGTGGACTGCAGACAATTATCTCAAAGCAGGTGGTTGAAATGTCAATGGTATTTTGAAAAAGATAATTGATTGCCATTATTTGTTGAGAGGTGGCTATAATCAGAGGTGCACTGGGTGAGTGCTGATGAACTGGCATACCACTCGGTGCCAAAGTGCTGAACATTAAATCATTCTAATGCTCTTCAAATCTAATCATTCTAATCACTATAGTAATGCACTCAAAGGTGTAGGGGTGGCACGGTGGCACAGTGGTGGAGTTGCTGCCTTCCAGCGCCAGAGACCCGAGTTCGATCTTGACTACAAGTGCTGTCTGTACAGAGTTTGTACGTTCTCCCCGTGACCATGTGGGTTTTCTCCGGGAGCTTTGGTTTCCTCCCATACTCCAAAGACGTACAGGTTGGTAGGTTAATTGGCTTTGGTAAAAATTGTAAACTGTCCCTAGTGTGTAGGAAAATGCTAGTGTGCGGGGATCACTGGTCAGCACAGACTCGGTGGGCCATCGGGTCTGTTTACCCACTGTATTTCTAAACTAAACTAAGCTAAACTAAACTTGTTGCTGTAAAGTATTCTCCAGGCATTTTGCACTTGTTTCCTGGTGATCCCAGGACTTCACTGTGGTGATGCTCAGCTCCAGCCACTGGAACACATATAGTGATCAATAGCCAAGGGGGAATGAGTACTTGTTGGCTAAGTTTGCATCCTCGGGCATAGTTGCAGTTGAAATATGGTATTCAAGGTAGACTGCTTAGGACAAGTGAGTCCTAGGTATACACAGCATTGACCATGCAGAAATAATTTGCATGCTCAACTCTGACGTATGGTGTGGGGTTGAGGTCCCTTGTAATTCCTGAAGTGCTGGAGGCTCCAAAGGGCAGACTCAAAGCCAGTAATTAGTGATATGCCAGTAGCATGGCTGTATGCCAGGAAACCAGGCAATGTTCTCCGATCCATGTGCCCACTCTCTCATATGCTTCCTTGAGTGATCACAAGAGGAAATTCCTTCTCCTCGAGTACAGAACATGAATGACTCTGCTGATGGAGCCGAAAACTGTGGATACAGCAGAGAAACAAGCCATTCGGCCCAACTACTGGCGAGCACCCAGTTATCATATCCTATATTAATCATGTTTTTTTCCCCATATATTCTCATATATCTCTCATATGTCCTTATCCCTTCTGAGGGATAAGATATTTATGAATTTAGATAGGCAAGGGCTGATTAGGGATAGTCAGCACTGTGTTGTACGTGGCAGGTCATATCTCACAAAGCTGAAATAATTTTTTGAAGACGTGACCAAAAAGGTTGATGAGGGCAGAGCTGTAGACATTGTAGATAATAATATCAGCAAGGCATTTGACAAGGTTCCACATGTTAGATTTGGAAGGTTAGATTTTATGGGATCCAAGGAGAGATAGCTGAATGGATAGGAAATTTGCATCATGGAAGAAAGCAGAGCATGAAGGTAGTCGGTTGATTTTTGGACTGGAAGCCTGTGACTAGTAGGTATGTTACAAAACTTACCTTTAGCGGCGCTGCACTTCTGCCGCTCCCCGTGTGTGCGACTTTAGCGCCTTTCAGAGGGGGGCGGGCTTAAAGTGCCGATTTTCACCAGACCAGGATAATCGATGAATGTCGGGCGATTTAATTGCGGAAGAAAAATCGCTCCGACATTTCATCCATTAAGGTATTTTTAAATTACTCTAAGTTATTTATTAACTAGAGTAATTTAAAAATCACCTTCAAAAGCCGTGACCGCAGACCACCGGAAGCATTTTCCGTAGGGGAGAAAAAAAGGTAAATACTTTATTTTTTTATTAAAAGTTGGTTTTTTGGGAGGCATAAATACTATTTTTATGTTGCGAAATGGGTTCCCCAAAAAATGTATGAACCCCCAGTATTTTCCCCCCCGACTTCACCGCTAACCGCAACGTTCCAATCCACCGCATTCCGCTAAAACCCACTCGCAAGTTGATTTAAATGGCCATTAATTTACAGGCATAAAACACTAAATTCCTTCCATTTGATCCAGAAATTCATGAAAATGAGATTTAAAAATTATGTTATATTGTGGATTATTGTGTGAATGTTATTTGGACACTTAGGCAATTAAAAAAAAGTTTATCTTTTCTTAAGAAATTGATAGATGTTTAGATCTACTCATTGAATTTTGTAATTAGCTACAATTAGATAACTAACTAATTATATACTTTAATTTCAGGTAATCCAAGTAAGATTGTTTAATATTTGTTTCAGAATGCTTCAATCTATAATGACTGAAAATTTCATTGAGTTCTCTTAATTTTTAATAAAGTTATGGGCTTTTAATTTTTCCAGATCACAGCTTTTGAGTTAAGTCAATTGAAAGGCAATGGGAAGCAAGATACTCATTTCCGAGCATGAAAATGGCCATAACTTTCTTAATACTGAAGATATGAAAGTAAATTAGGTGTCAAATTGAACTTCTTGTTATGCTTTATCTGATGGGATAAATTGCAGACTTGATTTTTAAAATCTCAAAATTTTGTAACATTGCTATGACTAGTGGTATGACTCTATATCTTTATTAACTCCACACATGGCTGATCAATCTTTCCCTCTCAACTCCATTCTTCTGCCTTCTCCCTGTTACATTTTACACAAAATGTGACCCATTAACTCACAGCTACACCACAGATCACCCATGGAAACTTGTGGCTGCCTGACAACTGGTCTAATTTGGATGGACAGAGCCTCATGCAACAAGGCAATGTAGCACAAGGACAGACACAATTATGTATGCATGCTTCATTGAAATTATCTCATTCACTCAAGTATGGATCCCAATGGAAGGTTCCCAGACTAATTTATGCAAAGGTGTGTTTCAGAATGCAAGATTCCATTTCCGCCAGGAAAGTATCAATTATGGCTTTCAGTTAAAACTTTCCGTAGAAATAGCATTGCGTTGACATTTCAATGAGACAGTGGTAGACAGCCCTTCAATTCAACTGGAGGGAGCAGCAGGTTCTATGCGAGGACAGAGGCAGAACCTGAAGAGGTGGAAAGTATAGGTAAGTGGCAGGATTGAAGTAAGGAGAGGGGAGTTGATGAGAATGTGGGGAGAATAAATTGTGATTAATGTAAGGTTTAGTGTAAATAGGCAGCTGAATTGATGTATCAAAGGATTAATTACGTGCTGTGTCTCTCTATTTCTCACTATGGCAAAAAGGAAGGTCTGTGTCAAAGTAAAATGGCAAGAGGAATAAGGGCAGAAGACATCTTTAATGTCATTGCAATAAATTGCAATTTTGCAGTCTGAATCACTCCACGCTGCAAACTTATCCGGGCACTCCCCATTGGAATTCACATTTGTGCAAATTACATGATTTCCATGCATAATGTGTGCAAAATTGTGTCAGTCTTTGTGCTTGTTTGTGCTTAGGTTAAATTGTTTCAAATCACACCAGTTGCTGGTCAGTCACAGGAGAACCAGGTTTCCATTAAAATAGTATTATTCCCAATTTGCAATTAAAGTTAAAGCAATATTGGAATAGATTACGATATCTAACAGCCATTGATGGCTGACACAGCCAGTAACTTTGATCAGGTTTGGATTATCATTGAATATTGACATTTTCCGCCTGGATTTTTTAACAGTTTCAAGTGGCTCAATGACTAGGTATAATATAATGCTCCAAACTCAAATGAGCAGATCTTAATCCATTTCCAAGAGATGTCTATATTGGTTTAAAGAATGGAGATATATCTGGTGCCTCTGTACTAGTTGTGACCAAAACACTGTTGTGTGTTTGTGCCCTATTCAGACTGATCATTACCTTTATATTGCTAATAAAAGACACAAAGTGCTTGAATAACTCAATGGGTCAGGCAGCATTTCCGGAGAACATGAATAGGTCACATTTTGGGCTGCGACAGTCTGAAGAAGATTCCCGACCCATAACGCACGTTTCCATGTTCTTAAACGATGCTGCCTGACCAGCTGAGTTACTCCAACACTTTGTGTCTTTTTTTGTAAACCAGCATTTGCAGTTTGTTGTTTGCACCTTTATATTGTTGCTTTGAATCAGGCTGCCTTGGTCTAAGGAAATCATATTGAGGCAAAAATAGTAACCTAGCTGGGAATTTACTGCAACATTCAACCTGATATACTTGAACTCTGAATTGTGGATAAATAATTCAAATGCATGTGTAACTGAAAAATCCAGGAAAATGATTAGACAGAATAAGAGAGTATAACTGATACCCAGGGATGAGTTACAAGCCTGCAAAATAATTGAGAATTTCAGACCATGGCACTGAATTTTAGACGATATAGCAAATGATCTCCAACCTGCCGTGTGTACCGCCTATTAAATGTAAATATAGTTAATTGCCAAGGCTGCTCTGAGAGCCGCAACCTCTAGCACCATGAAGGACCAGGGCAGGAAACCTCTGCAGGTTCCAGTCAAAGTCATGCATCATCCAGCTTTTGAAATATATAGAGACACTAGAAACTACAGATGCTGGAACTTTGTGCAAAACACAAAGTGCTGGAGAACTTTAGTATAGAAGTTGGGAGGTCATGTTGCAGTTGTATAAGACGTTGGTGAGACTGCATTTAGAATATTGTGTTCAGTTCTGGGCACCATGTTATAGGAAAGATATTGCCAAACCTGAAATAGTTCAGAAAAGATTTACGAGGATATTGCCAGGACTAGAGGGTGTGAGCTATAGGAAGAGGTTGTGTAGGCTGGGTCTCTATTCCATGGAGCGCAGGAGGATGAGGGGTGATCTTATAGAGGTGTATAAGATCATGAGAGGATTAGATCAGGTAGATGCACAGTAGAGGAATCGAGGATCAGAGGACATAGGTTCAAGGAGAAGGGAAAAATATTTAATAGGAATCCGAGGGGTCACTTTTTCACTCAAAAGGTGGTGGGTGTATGGAACAAATTGCCAGAGGAGGTAGTTGAGGCTACGATTATCCCATCATTTAAGAAACAGTTAGATAGGTACATGAATAGGACAGGTTGGAGGGATATGGACCAAGCACTGGACCAAGCACTAGTATAGCTGGGACATTGTTGGCCGGTGAGGGCGAGTTGGGCCAAAGGGCCTGTTTCCACACTGTATCACTCTATGACTCAGTGGATCTGACAGCATCTATGGAGGGAATAAGTAAACCACATTTTGGTCCAAGACCCTTCATCATACAGATTGCAGTAGGGGAGAGAAAGCTGGGCTAAAACTCATTTGGTTTGTAGGTGGTTATAGGAGATGGGGGGGGGGGGGGGAATGATTGCAGATGGTATGACAAAGGGTTGAAGTGAAAAGGAGATAAAAGGGTGTCAGGTAAAGAAAGATGAGGGGGGATGAAATGTGAAGTCAGAAACAAGGAAATGGGTGGAAGGGGATGGGGGAGAGAAAGGGACGATGAAATGCAAATATGGAACTTAGGGATGAGGGATGAGCAAACAGAGAAAGAGAAATGAGCAGGGTAACTGGGGGAGGGGGTAGGGGGGAGGGGCAGGGTATCACTGGAAATGCATGTTCTGTCTGTCATGGCATGCTGAAGTTACCTGGTTGCCTACCATTTTAACTCCCCTCCCCATTGCCAAAATTTTGCTATCCTTGGCCTCCTCTATTGCCAGTGTTGGGCAAGCAGGCAAACAAGAAGAATAGGAACTTGGGTAGCTTAGAAGCCAATGGTATAAACATTGAATTCTCCAATTTCGAATCATGCCTGCATACATTTGTCCCACTACCCTTGTCACCCCGCTCCTTTCCCCTTCCTCTGTATACTCATCTCCCATCCCAGAGTCCCATATTTTTATTTTAATACTCTCTTTCCTCCCATCCCTGCTCCCTTCCACCCACATCCTTCCCTCCTCCTTCACACTCCACTCTGACTCTTCTTTACTTATCTGGCACACTTTTGTCTCATTTTTATCTTGAGCCTTTGTCGTACTCCACATCACTTACCAGGTATTATCCCACGCCCACTCACATTTTCTGATTTCTCCCCGTTACTCTAATCGGTCTAAAGAAGGGTCTCAACCCAAAATGTCATCTGACCATTTCTTCTACAAATGCTGCCTCGCTCATTGAGTTCCTCCAGCACTGTTTTTTGTCCATCCATATACTTAGGAATTTATAGTGCTGCCCAATTTATAGTAAATATTAATAAAAATGCCACCACTTTGCTGAGAAGCTCTTGTAAATTAAGATGCAAAGTGCTGGAATAACCCAGCAGGTCAGGCAGCAACTCCGAAGAACATGGAGACGTGACGTTTCTGGTCAGAACATTTCTTCAGATGTAAATTAATAGTTAACAATCATAAATAAAATATTTACAAGAATTATTAATAGAAGATGACAGAAATACTCAATAGGCCAATAGAGGGAGAAATAGAGGCAACATTTCAGGTTGATAACTTCTTGTCCACAGATGCTCTCTGAATTGCTGAAAAAACATTTCATGGTTTCATGGGGTTTTTTTAAATTTTAGATATCCAGCATTTCCTTTTTATTTTTGATGAACCATGATTGTACCAGATTTTAGAAAGATCATGAAACTATACTTCAGAAAATACAAATGATTAACCTGAAAGAAAGAATTGTAAAAATCATGAAACAAACTGGTAAGATAGATGTAATAAACATGTTTCCTCTCGGTAGGATCCAAAAGCAAAGGTTGTAAATAAAACATTGTCACTAAAATCCATTTAGGGTTTCCAAAGGATTTCTGGATGCTTTTAATGTATATTGTACATGGAAAAGAGAGCACAAAAGAACAGCTTTAAGCATATGTCAAATTGCATTGAGATTACAAATGGACCTACTGAGTGACAGATGCCATTGAATCTGTCACTGCACTTTATTGCCATCAATAATTGAGTGACAATTTACCACCTGGAGGGCCACATAGTTTCATTTTACATTATTTTTCTTTCATTTGAGTTTCTATTATTGAATTATTTTAATGTACTTTTAACTAAAATGTTAAAACATTATTTACATCTGTAGTAATAGTTTTTTAAATCTGCCTGAATTTTGAAACGTTCAAGTTACAATAGTAAGATCAGAGTTTGTAGGAGGGAACTGATAAGAACAAGGTCTTTTCAGCAGTATCAAAATGAAAGTAATTAAGAAGTCAAAATCATTTCAAAAATGGATGCTGGAATAGTTAAAATGCTATGCATTCCTAACAATCCACAGACAAAATAACAAAATGTGTAGAAAGGAACTGCAGATGCTGGTTTACACCAAAGATAGACACAAGATGCTTGAGTAACTCAGATGGTCAGATTTCAGCAATGCATTCACCAATGTTCCGCATGGTGGGCTGCTCTGGAAGGTTAGATCCCATGGGATCCAAGGTGAGATAGCTGAATAGATAGAAAATTGGCTTCATGGAAGGAGGCAGAGGGTGATGGTGGAAGGTTTTTTGGACTAGACGTCTGTGACTGGTGGTGTGCCTCAGGGTTTAGTGCTGGGCCTATTCCTGTTTGACATTTTTCAGTTAAGAAATTCTGCACAATGTAAAACTTAGATTCGCAGAAAATCAAAAAATATTTGCTGTCATGAACTTGCCAATATACCAGAACAACTGCTTTGAATGTAAGTACAGCAGGATAAATTACTTGCTCAATCTTAACTGTATTTGGAATCCTTTTAATAATTAATATACAGAAGCCTAGATTAACCCTTCTCACCTCTTCCCTTATGTCTATGTTAACTTCGGGCAATTACATATTCCTATTAAGACTTCCCCAAGAGATAGCAGATTACAGAATATTATCCACCTACTAACTAGTTCATTCTCACCATTTGCCAGAAGTGCAGTATGATTTAAATGGATTTCTGTCACCAGTGGATTCTCAGCTGAATGGAAATGCTTCTAAGTGTACTCAGATTTTCTTTCAAAATCCTATTGTTCAACGTGCTTTTCACTTCATGACTTAATTCAAATAACATGTGACGGGTTCATCATGTACCAATATTAATTAGCTGTATTGTCCATTGCGCTTAATACATTTATCAAGAGTTCTTGCTAGTACTGTCTTTCATTGTGTCATTAAAGTGGGCTTTCATTTACATTCTCTTTTATCATAGTCATACAGTACAGAAACAGACTGTTCGACCCAGCAAGCTCACACCTGCCATCAAGCTTCACCTGCACTAAACCTACACTAATGCCAAAATTCATTATCAACTCACACCAGCTTTCTACTGTACCTCATACTTGGACACAATGTACTCGTAGAATTGTAGAGTCATAAAGCATGGAAACAAGTCTTTTGGCCTAACTTGCCTATGCTAACCAGCATGCCTCATATACATGAGCCCCATCTGCCGGCTTTTGGCCCATATCCCTCTAACCCTATCTTCTCCATGTATCTGACCAAATGTTTTTTCGCTAAGTTGCGATAGTACCTGCCTCAACTACCTTCTCTGGCAGCTCGTTCCATATAGCTACCACCGTTTGTGTGAAAATGTTGCACCTCAGTTTCTTTTTAAATCTTTCCCCCCTCACGTTAAACCTATGTCCTCTGGTTCTTGCTTCCCTTACTCTGGGTAAAACACTGTGCATTCACCCTTTCTATTCCTCTCATCATCTTATATACCACTTTAAGATCACCCCTCATCCTCCTGCACTCCTGGCTTAAGTCATAACCTGTTCAACCTCTCCCTATAGCTCAGACCCTTGTGTTCTGGCAATTTCCCCTTAAATCTTCTCTGCACAATGAATTTGCAATTTATTCTCGGCATTGTTTACGGTGGCCAATTAACTAGAAATCCATACTTTTCTTTTGTTTGTGAGAAGGAAATAGAGTGCCCAGAGGATATATTTGAGGTTACAAAGAGCAAATTCCACACAGCCAGCACTGGAGGTTAGGATTAAACCAGCATTTCAGCCCTTGTGAGATAGTGGCAGTGGCATGTTCCAATGCACTTCTTTAACATTGAATAATAGTGACTGTTAATTGGGCAAGACTAACAGCAATATCCTTCAAACCACTGCAGATAAATAACCAGTTAATGTGTTGGACAAGTGCAATTGGGTCATCTATGCCTGCCTGAATTACTGGAGCTCTGGAGAATGGAACTAATTTAAGTTCATTAGTAAGACAATACCATTGACAACTTTGCAGTGCTGCACTACCTTTGCAGTCTGAAATATACACGGTGGCCTTGGCATAGACCTTGAATCCTTAATATTTCAACTTGGAGCAGGAGTACAACAAATGGAAACTGGATGGCTGGAATATCACAATATGCTTCAAATTTCCAACGTTAAAACAGTGACTATTACAAAAGTAATTAATTGACTATAAAATACTTTCAGAATGTTTGAAAAGGACGGAAGACGGCATATAAATACAAGATTTTCTACCTTTTGTTTGCATTTAATTGATATTTCAATAGCCTTCATAGTTGTCATATGTAACACCAAGAACATTTATATGTTTCTACTGGTATTGTAGAACGCAAACTACACTATAGGAGCATAATCATGCTGGAGATAAGGTATCGAAGAAGATAAGATTAAGATAAAGAAACATACTTGTATTTTTCAGAGGCAGTAAATTGTCCATATCTCATCAGTATATCATTGTTATTTTAGGGAACTTGCTACCTGTAAATTGCTTGACTTTTCTTCGTATCTTACAACTGAAGCGTACCTTCAAAAGTACTTAATTGGTAGTAAAGCGTTGTGAGAATCCCCAAGGTTATCAAAGATGGTTTGAATGCAAGCCTGTCCTCTCTAAGTCCCATTAAGTTATGAATCATACACTGCATGTGTGAAGAATTGTTACAGTAATCAGTTTTGCTCTATCTTGTTGTTCTTTTGCTCTCGACCAAGCTTAGTAACAAATCTAATATAGAATCGTTTCTAGCACAACCCTTCATCCAGTGTTAGTTCTTTATGGATGCTGGCATGTTGCTGCCTTGTGAATAAAAAACATTTTGTACCTTGCTGTATTAACACCGCTGTGCCTCCAGATGGAGTTTTGGACAGATGGCAAAGCCAAAGTGATCATATTTCTTAGTCACAAAGCCCTGAAGGTAAAACCAACAATTTTCTGCATTCTGATTAAACCACAATGGCTAGACCAAGGTTAAACTCCCTTTTATTCTGAATTTATCAGGTTTTTATGGTAAATCTATCATTTTTCTAAATTTATCACTCACCTAAATGCTGAATAAAGCAACCAAGTAGTTGATCAAAAAAACATGCTGCAACAACAAACAGGAATAGCAGTACTGTATCACTGCTTCGTAAGATTTGCTAATTTTAATTCAAATATTCATCAGCGACAGTCAGCCAGGTGTGGCTGTAAATTATGCTATCTGATCAACCAGTATCAGTGAAATCCATCAAAATATATTGGTTTTCTATGGTTTCTTGCAGTGCATGGTAATGAAATGGGAGGGAATACGATAAATCAAATGATTCACTTGTACCTGTGCATACTTGAGCCCCGGTTAGTAAGAAGGTGGGTGGTTATTGCAGAATGTGCCCAGAAATTCAAATCTCTGTCACTACTTGTGGTTATAAAGCAGCATCAGCACACTGTACTGTGCCTCCAAAGTTCAATCCATTGTCTCCAATGGAATAAATTTCAGGAACAGAGAACAATCGACTGACATGAAATTATAGTGATACTGATCAGGGTGAATGTGTAGGAGGCAATATTACACACAACCCTAAACCATCATAGGCAGCAGATTGAAGACTCATTTATTATATTGAACAAGCAAGATTACACCTTGTGCGTTCTCTGTTATTGATACTGCGCTACCATTTCCTCATTTCAGACATTTTCTCATCAGCCATTTCTTCACCTGGGCTGCTCGGGGTCAAATTTTGTATGATAATTATTCCTGAGATGCACCTTAGCACGAAAACAACGTTCATAACGTCCGCCTTTTTTTGTGCAATCATGAATTGTTCTTCAGATTGCAATTATAATGGGAGAGCCAAGGCTAAGGATATAGGAACATGTAGGACTCCAGATGCATGGAGTCTGACCAGTATCGGTGCAATCACAGTAATTGTTGAACAAGCTCACGTATAATCCACTCTTGCATGATTGTTTATTGTGTGTTTGGCACAGAGCCGTGGAGAGCCTCATAATGCAAACAGGTCCTTCTGCCCACAGAGTCTAAGCCAACCATCAAGCATCCATTTGCCACTAATCCTAACCAAACCTATTTTATTCTCCTCCCATTTCTCCCAATTCTCCTCAAGAATTTACCACCAGATCTTTAAACTAACTTTGTCACCAATGTAATTGGCCAATTAACTTATCAAAGCAGATATTTTTAGAATGTGAGAGGAAACCTGAGCATCTGGTGGAAACACATATAGTTGCAGGGAGAATGTGCAAACTCCACACAGACAACACTGGAATTTAGGGTTTGAGGCCAGGTCTTTGGAACTGTGAGGTAACAGTTCTATTAGTTGCTCCATGGTGTCATGCAACGAGACCTGGGTGTCATGGTACACCAGTCATTGAAAGTAGGCATGCAGGTGCAGCAGGCAGTGAAGAAAGCAAATGGTATGTTAGCATTCATAGCGAAAGGATTTGAGTATAGGAGCAGGGAGGTTCTACTGCAGTTGTACAGGGTTTTGGTGAGGCCACACCTGGAGTATTGCGTACAGTTTTGGTCTCCAAATCTGAGGAAAGACATCCTTGCCATAGAGGGGGTACAGAGAAGATTCACCAGACTGATTCCTGGGATGTCAGGACTTTCATATGAGGAAAGATTGGATAGACTCGGCTTGTACTCGCTGGAATTTAGAAGATTGAGGGGGGATCTTATAGAAACTTACAAAATTCTTAAGGGGTTGGACAAGCTAGATGCTGGAAGATTGTTCCCGATGTTGGGGGAGTCCAGAACAAGGGGTCACAGTCTAAGGATAAGGGGGAATTCCTTTAGGACCGAAATGAGGAAAACATTCTTTACACAGAGAGTGGTGAGTCTCTGGAATTCTCTGCCACAGAAGGTAGTTGAGGCCAGTTCATTGGCTATATTTAAGAGGGCGTTAGATGTGGCACTTGTGGCTAAAGGGATCAGGGGGTATGGAGAGAAGGCAGGTACGGGATACTGAGTTGGATGATCAGCCATGATCACATTGAATGGCGGTGCAGGCTCGAAGGGCCGAATGGCCTACTCCTGCACCTATTTTCTATGTTTCTATGTTTCTATGTCATCATAGTTTTGAACACAAACCCAAATTCCTATCTAGCCTTCAGTGTAAACCAGCATCTGCAGTTCATTCCTACATATTCCTATCCAATCTGCTGAAAATAACGGGAGGAGTTATTATGCAGGCAAACTCTTAGCATGGGTTTGGCTACAAATTGCAATGGTTTGCACGTGTAAATACTTGATAGTATTCACATCCAGAATTACAGTGATGGGTTTAAATCAAAGAAGAATGCTCTATTTCCCAGTTGGTGAAATAGTGGGAGGGTGTAGATATCATACCCTTGTTTCGACATTGAGTTTGGTTTATGGTCATGACTTTTGTGTGGAATCAGTCTTAATTTGTGGGTTGAGAGTTGTAGGGAAACCGGGGTCCAAGAGAATCTTTGTAGAGTTGTTTATATTCCCTCCTGAAGTTGTTCTCACTTTCTTTCCATTGCCGGCCATTTTGAAGCCGATGAGCTACAAAGTAAACCAAATTGGAGATGCAGTAAATATTTAAATTGGCAACATTCATCCTGGGAATGAACTGGTTCCCTGTCCCTTGTCCGACCACTTGTCCAAAAGTATCAATCAATCACCTCCCTGTAAGGGACTTTTTTGCATATCTTTCATTCATTATTCTTTATCTCTCCACATCACCATCTATATCTCTCGTTTCCCTGATCCCTCACCAGTCTGAAGAAGGGTCTCGACCCGAAACATCACCTATCTCCTTCGCTCCTCAGATGCTGCTGCACCCGCTGAGTTTCTCCAGCCTTTTGTGTAACCTCCCTGTAAGGGTTGGGTTTGGATTTCAAAATTATTATCATTATAAAATTAACCTGATCGAATCACCACTTTTTTAAAGACGATTTTGCCAGTTATCTTTTGTGAGATTAACAAAGTTGTTTGAAAAAAAAAATCAATATTGGCTGTAGAGTTTGTTCCTTAAGGTTCATTCTTTATTTTGCCCTTTGGAAATAGGGGGGGAAAAATCATCTAATTCACACACTCAATATGCTACCACATTGGTCTGTGCTTCCAAAATCAGCCATCCTAAAATTCAAGAAGCAGAATCAAACATCCAATTGATTGCACACTGGTTGTGGCATAAAGTTTAAACCCAAATTTTGATCATTTCTATTGCAGAGGTATCCATAATAGTTTACGTGATTGTCTTAGGATGCTTAGCATTTGTTGTATCTGCTTAATTTCGTAAACTTTGCAAGGTTGACAAATAATTAATGAGATTGATATTGCACTGCATTATTTGGTTCATACTGACTTAAAGTAAAGTTAATATTACTAACAATCCGTCATGGACCAACCATACTGAAGAGCCAAAAATGCTAAAGGAGAGGTGCAGGGCATATGTTTTTTACCTAGAGAGTGGTGAGAGCTTGAACCTTGTGACAAAAGTGGGATTTAATAGGCTTTTAGATGGGCACAGGAATTTCAAGGGAATGGGGGGATATGGCTCATGGGCAAATATAGGAGATTAATTTACCTTATGTTAGGCACAGACATCATGGGCTGAAGGGGCTGCTACTGTGATGCATTGATCTGTTCTATGTAAGATACCAGGTGAGGAGAGTTGGAGGGGATCCTGGATCAGTAAGAAAGTATAATTTCAGTGTAGACAATAGACAATAGGTGCAGGAGTAGGCCATTCGGCCTATAGAGCCAGCACTGCCATTCAATGTGATCGTGGCTGATCATCCCCAATCAGTACGCCGTTCCTGCCTTCTCCCCATATCGCCTGACTCTACCATCTGTAACTCTATCTAGCTCTCTCTCGAAAGTATCCGGAGAACCAGCCTCCGCTGCCTTCTGAGGCAGAGAATTCCACAGACTCACAACTCTGTGTGAAAAAGTGTTTCCTCATCTCCATTCTAAATGGCTTACCCCTTATTCTTAAACAGTGGGCCCTGGTTCTGGACTCCCCCAACATCGGGAACATGTTTCCTGCCACTAGCGTATCCAAACCCTTAATAATCTTATATGTTTCAATAAGATCCCCTCTCATCCTTCTAAACTCCAGAGTATACAAGCCCAGCCGCTCCATTCTCTCAGCATTTGATAGTCCCAATATCCCTGGATTTAACCTTGAAAACCTACGCTGCACTCTATCTTCTTCTTGCATGTGGCGTGCACAGCCTAAAGTTGCAGGACAACTTGTTCTATTTGATCTTTTTTCATTGTGCACGCCGGGTTGATTGCAGCTGCACTCTCTCAATAGTAATAATGTCCTTCCCCAAATTAGTGGACTAAAACTGCACACAATATTCCAAATGTGGTCTCACTGGGGCCATATACAACTGCAGAAGGACCTCTTTGCTCCTATACTCAACTCCTCTTGTTATGAAGGTCAACATGCCATTCCCTTTCTTCACTGCCTGCTGTACCTGCATGCTTACCATGTACGTGAAGAATTAGCACAATGACACGTTTAGAATACACTAGACTAAATGGGACCCATTGGGTGCCTTTCACACGGGAGGCCTGTTTCCCCCAACGCAACTGATTCTCCAATGCAATATTCCACCATTCATCCGTTCGGTCGGTGGGGTTGCTGCGATCCGGCAGCCCTGCCAGCAGCGTGTTAGTTTTTTTCCACTTTTTTTGTTTTTTTAGTGTGTCCAATGTGCCTTTTTAATGTTTCTGTGCATCTTGTGTGAGGGGTGGTGTCGGGAGCTAAGGGGGAAACCGTTTTGATTGTGTCCTCCACGGCGAGGCAACTTTTTCCATGTTGCCTCCCTCATGGCCAAACATCGAAGATTGGTGTGGCCTTTCCCGGAGACATACCTGGGGCTTCAGCAGCGGGCGTAGCGAGGACTCTTTCATTGCGGAGCGGGCGAGCCTTTACTGGGGGTCGCCGGAGGGGAGCATTCCTTTTGCTGGCACGCGGCAGCCTGAAGTCACAGTCTGTGGTGCGCCGGCTGGTGTGGCGTCCAGAGCACTGGAATCCCTTGTTGGGGACCCCAGAGGAGAAGAAGCTCTGACCGCCGGCCCATGGCCTATTTCTACTGTGGGCGTGGCGGGGACTTACCATCCGGATCTGGGTCCCTCGCTGGGGATCCCTGGGGAGGAGCTCCGACCACCAGCCTGTGGCCTGCATCATCCAGAAGCCGCAGATTGCGGTGCTTCGGGCTGGTGTGGCGTCCGGAGCCTGGGATCCCTTGTTGGCGACCCCAGAGGAGAAGATCTCCGACCACCGGCCCGTGGCCTACATCTACCGCGGGTGCAGCGGGGACTTACCTTACGGAGCGGGATCCATTGCTAGGGATCCCTGGAGAGGAGCTCCGACCACCGACCCTGCGGTCTGCGGTGCTTCTGGCTGCGGCGGGCACTTTAGATTTTCGACCGCTGGCCTGCAGCCTACACCATCTTGGAGCCATGGTGTCCGGTGGGACGCCACCGATTCAGGACTTACCTGAACTCACCTTGTCTACACTTCTGGGCGACTGCGGAGAGTTGTGGTCCCGACCATGGGGAAAATGGAGGAGGACTGACCAAATTTTGTGCCTTCCACCACAGTGATGAATGCTGTGGTGGATGTTTGTGTTGAATTTTTATTGGTTATTGTGTGTTCTTTTTTTATTGTACCGCTGCTGGAAAATTCATTTCACTGCACTTTATGTTTACGTGACAAATAAAACTTGAGTTGACTTGACTTGTTCCCCCAAGGCAGCCCATTCCCCCAATGCCATATTGCACCACTCGTGCATAGCCCCCAACTACGCTGGCACAACTCATTTCCCCTCATCCCCTAGCACTCCCTCTCCCTCCTCTTCACCCTCCCTCTTCTTTCCCCTCTTCTCCCCCTCCCCAATTACTTCCTCACCTCTGCCTCCCTCTCCTTTCCCATACCCTCAATCATTCCCCCCTCCATAACTCCTCTCCCCTCCCTACCTCTCTCCTATCCCTCTCTCCCCCACTCCTCACCTCCCCCTATCACCCCACTATCCTTCCTGACCTCCCACACTGCCCTGCTCTCCATCTATTCCCCCTCATTCTCCCACTCTCCTCACCTCCCTCACTTTCCCCCTCTCCTTCCTTACCCCTTCCTCTCCATCAAACCCCCCACTCTTCCTCCTCAACTCCCCAGGAATTTTCCCCTCTCCTCCCCAATCCCTCCCTCACCCCCCCCCCCCCCCCCCCTACCCTTAGTCCATCCATCCATCCATAAAAAGCAGCATCTGCAGTTCCTTCCTCCACAGGTCATTCACTGTCAGCTGTGGTTTAGATCCTGTTGACTTGACGATTGGAACAATTTGCATTGTGTGTGTGTGTGTGTGTGTGTGTGTGTGTGTGTGAGTTACTCAAACTCTGCACAAACTGCCTGGTGGGGGTGGGGGGGGGGCTGAAGTTGGTGTTTGTCACGGTGGGCACCACGTGTTTTGATGAGCTGGTGGAGAAGATCACCTCCGAGAAGGCTGTGAGGGTGAGTTACTGCAACGGCAGCGGCAGAGGAGATGGACATAGGGGGATGGGTAAACAGGACCGCCATTGCCGCAAAGCACGGGCAGGGGAGAAGGGTGAGTGATGAGGGAGAGAGAGACGGGACCAGGGCCTCCGCTGTCCATTGGGACTCCACTGGGCCTCCACTGAACCCCCCCCCCCCCCCCCCCCAGTCGCCGCCGGTGGTGGGGGAGTTGATAGACATGTGAGATGGGGAGAGAGGAGTTTGTGAGTGATGCGGGACAGGCCGCCGCCGGTGGGGCAGGAAGGGGCTTCGCCATGGCATTGACTGACAGGAGAAGAGACCAATCTGTGTGGTGCTGACTGAGTATGAGGCGCTGAAGTATGTTAACGTATTTCAGACATGAAACTGTGCTGAAAAACAAAAAGGTATTTATTTCACAATACCAAATAATAATACCCCTACATCAGGGAAATTATAAAAAGGAACATAATATTTTTTCCGCAAACGTCTCAGGAGCGGCCATGAGTTTATTGTAAAACCGCTGAAAGGTTTTTTCATTAGTCCAACCTGCTGTTGCAAGGATGTGGAACTTCCATCATCCTTGCCACCGATGTGGATGCAGCACTGATGGAGTGAGATTTTAATACGTTAGTGTCCACCCCTGCTGCACCCAATACCACCCTTAACCATCTTTAAATGGTTTGCATGGTGACTCTATGATGAGGGAATTTGTGGCTTATGAGGAAAGCCCTCTCCGTGCCCCTGAGACTCTTGGTGACCTCTATGTAGCGTAAAATGTGGGTCACGATACATAGACGGCTGTCTAAGGGATAGGCCAGGAAATCCAACTTTTGGCCAGATCCAGCCCTGCCTTGCTTGAGTAACCCCTGTATAAAGAAAGTTACTTTGCTGTTGGTTATGCCCATGGCGTCCATACTTAACTTATGTAGGGACTGGACCCGTTGTGCCGTCACGAGTGCCATCAGCATGACCATTTTGTAGGCCAGTTTGGCCAATGAAAGGGACGTTATTGGTGCCCACCTTCGGAGCATGATTAGTACAATGCCAATATCCCAGGTCTGGGAATATCTAGGCCTGGGGGGATTTGAATTAAATATTCCCCTCATTAATTTTGACACCAAAGGGTGAGGCCCCACTGTAAGGTGATCGCAACCTCGCCCGAGATAATTGGATAGAGCACTTCTGGCACAGTTGATGGCACTGTCAGGAACTCCAGCACTTCCGTGATGGTGGCTGTGTCATATGTGGTGTTTGTTTTTGTGCAGAACACTTCCCATTTCTTCACATAAGTGAGGCACTGTCTTCTGGTGGACTCCCTGCACGAAGCTGTGATGGCATTGATTGTTCAGTCCGAGAGTCCATAATCCAGAAGTAGCCTTTTCAAACACTGCAAACCAAAAGATTTATCCGGTCATGGCACGGGTGACTCTCCCCTGTTACAGGGTGTACCAGTAAACTCGGAAGTTTATTAATTAGGATGCATGGTTCTGCGGCCATGTCCAGTACCACAGGGAACCATGGTTGAGTAGGCCAGTCGGAACAACCAGTATACCTGATGCGGAGTCTTGGTTAATTTTTTGCAAGGCCCGACTGATGAGGCATAAGGGGGGAAATGCATAGAAAAACAAATCCCCCCAGTGTAGCGAGAAAGCGTCCATCGCTACTGCCCCAGGATCTGGTTCCCATGCAATATATGTTGATATTTGGTGATTGAGTCTGGATGTAAAAAGTCGATATCTAGTGTTCCATACCGATCTACAATGTCGGCAAACACTTTGAGGTCCAACATCAATTCGGTGTTGTCATTAAATTTGTGTGACCTGGTGTCCGCCACTGCATTTGGCCTACCTGTAAGTGGCTGATATCCAAATGTTCCTTTTTGGGCACCAGTGCCAGATTGTATGGACCAATTCGTTACAGGATATCGACTTTATTCCACCCATATGATTGATAAAAGCCACCACAGTGGTATTGTCAATCTGTAAATGTACGCACAAATGGTGCATGTCCGAACAGTAAGCCCGGAGTCCATGAAATGCTCCCAGCATTTCTAGATAATTAATTCCTAGTGCCGGAAGTAGGGTTAATTCATGTGCACTCTATCTACCACCACAACTGGAGGTGGCATTAGTTGCTCCCCAACCTTTTGCGCTGGCATCAGTTTGTAATAAAACCGAGGGATTTGTGATTGTGATGGGGTTAGAGCAATGTCGAACATTGTCTATCCACCATTGTAATTCCAATTTTGCTTTCCCTGGTAATTGCATTGGCCTGTCAAAATGGCCTGCATGGTACTTGAGTGCTGCTATTTTTGCCCTTTGTAGATTTTGGTAATGTAGTGGGCCAAATTGTATGGTTGGAAAAGCAGCCACTAGCTTCCCAATCACTCTGGCTACTTGCTGAATAGATGGTTTCCTGATGGCAGTAAGGCTGTTGCATGCTTCTATCAAGTCTGACGCTTTGTTCGGTGGCAAAGTGACAGACACATGAACAGAATCAATTGTGAAACCCAAATAGTCCATAGTAGTAAAAGGCATCAATTTTGATTTATCTGGATGAATGATAAATCCAAGCTTTTGAAATCGGTGCTCGGTGGCTGAGTGGGCCAGTTTGGCCAACTACAATTTTTTTCCCACGATTACAATATCATCGAGGTAAGCCATAACAATATGTTTTTGGTTCCTGAGACACACTAAAGCTAGTTTTAATAATTTGGTAAACAGTCTGGGCGCTGATGATAATCCATTAGGTAGTGTTTTGTACTGTCAGAGCTGCCCCATCCAGACAAATTTCAAATATCTGTGATGATCCTTGTCTATTGGTACTAAATAGTATGCATCCTTTAGGTCGATGCAAGCCATGAAGTACCTATTGGAAATTAGCTGTTTGGCCGTGACAAAGGTTTCCATTTTGAAATGGGCATACTGCACGAAAGTAATCAGTTCAGTCAAATCTATGATGATGCGGCATCGCCGTCTTTTCTATTTTTAGTGAAAATGTTCGATACAAACACATGAGACTCTCTTTTGGTTTTCTCAATTACCCCTTTTGAATTTAGTCTTAAGAGTTCAGCATGACCTGTCTTTTCTTCCTGTGAAAGTACAAACTTCCGACTATGTGCATGCTTAGCAGGGGAAGGGAGTTTGTGAACAAATTCAATTTTATATCGCTGAATACTTTCCAGTACGAAAGGATCATAAGTTAAAGTGCTCTATGCATCTTGAAACAAGTGCAACCGTCCCCCAACCCGTGAGGTCTAAACATGCAATGTTCCTGAGGCAACCAGACCCACCTACCTCCATGGTTACCAGTGGTGCTGCGTTGGTTGCCTCTGTCCTTGTTTCTTGTGATGTGGAGGCGCTGTGGTGTGGGGTTGGCGCATCATCCAAGAAGGTCGTGCTGGGCCATGGTCTAAAAAAGACCATTGAGCCTTCGAGCTTTCACCAGCTGGTGGTCTATTGCTGTAGCATTGTCTGCTGGTGGATGCATAGGGGTGCTGCCGCTGCTGGTATGGGGACTTGGTGGCAGCCGGCACCTTAATCATGCCAATTGCCTTTGCCTCTTCATCGAGGTCTTAGATGTCCCCAAGTAGCAATGTTGGCGGCTGTGCACTGCTGGGTCTGCACAACCCCGCGAACTTGGGGTTGAGTGCAGGCCGGATGACGCTCTTCCTGTAACTGTTGATCTCATATTGAGTGTTACATAGGAGAGCTAGCGCATCCTGCAGCTCCTCTGGCATTTCAACTCCATCCACTGTCCTGGCAACGGCCGTAATCCCTGCAGCCAGCAGTTTGAGGATCTTCTGGAGTTTGACTTCCTGGCTCCTGTTCCCAGGGCTCATGTTACCCCAATGGGGTTGTTAACAGCAGGCACATTGAGGGAGATGCAATTCTCCGGAGCTAAGTACTTTGCTGCCGTGTCATTGATGGCTTGCTCTTGCAGTTGGTTGGTTGCCATGTAATTTATACTGGCTGCCAACTCTGGATGTAACGGCAGCCCTTTTTGGGTAGGCATTGCAAACTTTGTCCCATACCTAACAGCTCCTCTTCTGGCACCCCTAGCATAGATGTATCTTCAGCCATGCCCCCTTCTTCAGAGTCAGCCCAGTTCTGATGCCTAATGCTCCCCTGCAAGGAGGGTGAGACATTTGGCAGTCTGAAAAGGATGCTGCCATGGGTCTGCTAAGAGACCCACTGTGACCGTACCCCTGCTGCAGTAGGTCACGTTGGAGCAATTGCTCCACCATCTGCTCCATGCGGGACAGTCGACCGCTGTCGTTCCCGCGAGCGGGGTATCCTCCGGTCCGGACTCAGCCAAGTTAGCGGACCTGCCCGACTTCCGGATGGTTTTGCGCCAGTCCCAGTGTAGCGGCGTGAGGTCGGGGGCTGCAGATTAAACCAGCAGCTCAGGAGAACTCGACCGCTGCTGGCTGCCTCCTTCGCGGTCCTCAGCAGCAACTTTGGCAGCGGCTCTTTTGGACTTTGTCCTGGACTCCATGGTGCGCTCTGAAACAAAACAACACACAGAGCTGACAAACGACCTCAGACTGATAAGTACTTACCTGCGGGCCAATTTTAAACTTACGCTGGAGGAGCAGCGCTCGTCCTGCCTGTCGCTTCGCAATGTGTTCGACTATATGTTGCGCATGCATGCTGGCGGGGACTTCACGTAGTCACTCACGTGACTCCGAAGTAAAATCAGGATCTAACCCAGGTTTCTTGGCACTGCAATGCAGCATATCTACCATTGCGCAACTGTCACCCTTAGATAGTAAAAAGAACAAAATAGGTTTGAATTATGTCAACTCATCAATCAGTGACCTTCCATTGAAAAATCATAATAATTATCTGTTACTAATTATGTTCCCAAGTACATATACACAGATACAAGAGGCAAGTGAATATGAGTTTCCATCAATGTGTGAGAATTCTTGTGTCTGAATGCGTGTGTGTGTTGTGTGCATATATGTGTGTGTGTGCGCGCATGCATGTGTGCACATGTGTGTGTGTGTGTATGCACGTTATATCTAGCTTAGTTGAGCAGCTAAAAACAAAGTACACCAAAATGCCTGAACTAAAGTTGCATGGGACCATAGCACAAATAAAGTCCATCATTAGAAATGCAGAGGAAGAGGAATTGTAGACACTTGACCAAATACAATAAATTAATTACATTTTCCTAATCCGAGTAAAATATTATATGACTGGTCTGGGTGTAATCTCCAGGTGAAAAATAACATTGTTAATACATCATTCATCTATATTTCATGGAGATTTGCTCAACACAGGCTTGGCTGAAGTCAAGAGTATTAAAATGTCAATAAATTGCTTGTGAGATTTTAAAATGTGTTAGCATTTTTAATTGAGCCTTTGTGCTATGATTTTAACGAACAGGCCAATATTAATTACAAATTTAAATCTATACATTAGTCCCACAGGTCAATGTTAAATGGGTCTTCTCTGCACTGATGCTTCCTACCAACCACAATATTTCAATTTCAACACATTTTGGTATTAGTAATTAAAGTGCTCACATAACAGAGGCCATCCATCATAATAAGTAGACAGCATGTGGCATTAAAATGTTAATGCACCAGATGAAAGGTAGCATAACTTAAGCCTGCAAATATTTCCACATTTTAGTTTTGCATTTAGTAAACGTGTACTTCATGTCAGCCGCACTGCAAAATAATCCTTTCTAATTATGGAAGTGGTTGGCAGGGCATATCTATGAAAAGGGTTTGGTTGGAAATAAGAAATTCAGGAGAATTCAGCCTTATAGGCAGACAAGTTATAATGTGGATCTCATTTCCCTTTGCCTGTTGTCTTGAACAAGTTTTAAAGGGAAATTAAATACTGAAGGATATACTGGGGATTTAGATGAAGAAGGGGAAAGGTGGGCTTCCCACCCATCATCACTGAAATCCATCAGTATGAACCAGTTGGCAATACAAACCACAAGTATGGTATGAAATCAAGTTTGTGTGAATACATTCATTGTAATTAACGTGAACACTGATAAATTGTCAAAAAATCTCCATTCTATATTTGGCAGATTTACTCCAGGAAGCTGCAATGAAACCCGATGGAAAAATCTTGGAGGCAGTCTCCAAGTAAAAGTACAAAAGCTCTCTGACAGCTGGTAATACTTGACAGCTTGATCAAGTCAAGATAATCTTCGGCGAGCAGATTCTAACTCGCAGAACTTGTAGAACTCGCATTCTAACAGCAGAAGCCTCTGCAATTCCAATAATGTCGGGAGTTTGCAGTGGGCTAATATTGTTTCATATTGTTTATTACTTATTGATTGGCAAAAATCAATATTTATGATTTTGAGTTGCATTTTCATAATACATTTCTAGTATTATTTAACTATTAATGTAGTAGTGTCACTTTTGGTATGACTAAGACATGGCAGCTCACTTGCGCATTGCAAAGTCCCATAAACAAAAATGAGATATTGACAAAATTGTTTTTCTTTTGATTTTGTTAAAGCTGTTTGAAAGGTTCATGAGGCCACTAAGAATATTAGAAGGCTAAACTATTGGATGTACTTGGGAGCCTTCAATATTCTTGGTGTCTATTTTGGATAGATGAAATGGATCAGTGGTATGAAACATTTTACTATTTCGAGAACTGTGATGTGTGAAATCACTTTAGTTCAAATCTTTAAAAATAAAAATATATTGAGAGCTGTCAGTTATGTCTAAAGGAGTCTTTAGATGTACCCTTATGCTTTTTTTGAGTATATACCTTGTCAGAGCATTCAAGTTGTCCACTAAGGCACCATCTCCAGTATAGGGAACATCCTGGAGATCCATTTGCTTATTTTTATTTAGATAATTAATGCAAAGTTGCTGCCAGATGCTGTTATATTTTTCGTCTGATCATGTCACCTGGTATAGAGAGAAGTTTAGGATAGTTTATTGGCATTGATATTAGCTTATTATTGTCATGTGTTCTGAAAACAGTGAATGGTTTTGTTTGTGTGCTATCCAGTCAAATGGTACTATACATTAATACAAGCCATATAAAATGACAACTTAAAATATCAGAGTGCAGTATATAGTATTACAACGTTATAGTATTGCAGTTAAGAAAGAAAGTACAATTTCTGGAATGAGGTAAGTTGGAAGATTGGGACAGCATCCTAATTTGTCTCTAGATTCTCAGATACCAGCATATAGCCCACTCTTCTTATTGCCCCACAAGCGAATTTCTCACTTATCTTGTATGAAGTCCTCAGTGGGATCTTCCGTCACTGAACACATTCCAACATCAATAATGAATGAATGAATTAATTAATTAATTAATTGAGTTTATTGGCCAAGTATTCACACACAAGGATTTTGCCTTGCAGCAAATAATGCTGCAATGTCAAGTACCACCGCCCCGTCACATGATTTGAGGAGGGGTTAAAATAAATCCCATCCCTAATCACTGAAAACATTTGTGCTAAACATGCACTATTTTCTCAGCCAGCTTTCAAAGCTCCTTTTTTAAAACAAATTACGATATTCAGAGTTATTCAAGCACCTTCCAACCGCATCTGAAGATGAAATATAATAGTAAGATGAAAAAAAAGTACCAGAAAGCACTTAACATGTTCAAATACTGATTGATCTTTGTGTTGGCAGAAATTTGAGGGGCAAAATGTCATCCTTCTACGTCATAAGGAAATATGGAATGGAAACAGGAATAGGTTATTTGACCTTTTGGACCTGTTCCACTAATCAGTAAGGTTATCACCAATCTTTTACCTCAGCACCACATTTCTCTACCGCCCCATTATCCCTCAATGCTTAATATAAACAATCTTTGTTCTTTATCCAGAATGTGCTCAGTGATCAACTTTACCTTTGGGTTGTAAGCTATCTAAGTGGAATATGAGGTGATGGTACAGATCATGTGCAGGTAAATGGGATTAGTTAGATTGGCTTCATTGTTGGTGTATAGTGGGACAAAAGGACTGTACGTGCGCTGTACTCTTTTGGGTTCTTTGTTTTATTATCTGCTCATTGACACATTTTTGTGCTTAAATTAATCATCACATATCTTATTTTTCATTGTGTGAATCATGGGCAAATACCCTAGCATGCTGGGTGCAGTTTTGTTGACTAGCAGTAGTTTAGTAGACTAGATGTCTTCAGTGAATTTAAGAATCAGCCATAGCACTTGTGGGTTGAGGGTCACGCAAAGCACAAAAGGGAACCTTGACTTTATTCCTTAAAGATCATCAGTCAACAAAATAGTTTTTTATGAGGATGTTGTCAGGACTTGAGTATCTGAACTATTGGGAGTGGTTGGGCAGGCTAGGACTTTATTCTGTAGAGTGAAGGAGGATAAAGGGTGATCTTACAAAAGTGTATAAGATCACGAGGGGAATAGATAGGGTAGATGCACAATCATTATCCCAGAGTAAGTGAATCAAGAGCCAGAGGACATAGGTTTAAGGTGAGAGGGGAAAGATTTAACAGGAACCTGAGGGGCAATGTTTCCACCAAGAGGGTGGTGGATGTATGGAACAAGCAGCCAGAGGAGGGGAGAGGTGAGGCGGTACTATTACAACATTTAAATATATTTTGACGGGTACGTGGATAGGAAAGGTTTAGAGGGACATGGGCTTAACATGGGCAGATGTGACTGGTGCAGATGGGGTACCTTGGTCAACATAGGCAAGTTGGGCTGAAGGATCTGTTTCCATGCTATATGACTCTATGACTAATAGAATTTGGTCAACAATACTGCTAGTTGATTTATTTCAAGCTTAGATTTATAAAAAAATCCCCAGCTGTGATTGCAAAAGTTCAACTCCTGCCTTGTGAATTCATAGTCTAGTTACATAACTGTAAATGTGCTCCAAGCGTATTCACTGGTTGCAAAACCCGTTAAAATGTTGCAAAAAAGGCACTGGATGAACATAAATCTTTCATGCAATTCCAAATCATCTATTACAATAAACTTTGCAAAACCTTAACCACAGAGGTGAAGTCTTTGAATATCTAGCATCAGTCCCACCTTGACCTGCGCCAAATTAGCTGTTGTTAAGAGGTGCACAGTCTACCACAGAAATCATGCGTTAGGAAGATAAAAATCAGCTTAGTTGCCTGCTCCTAATTGCTTTTTTGTGACTCATGTTGAAGAGTGCAAGTAAGTGTCTGTGCCAGATTAGAAATGGATTGGATTTGACTGCAGTGTTGCCTTGGTTAAAAAGTCAGCCTGACACTGAACGTATTGGGTCACATACCATTAAGGAAGGGGAAAAAATCTTTCAATTTGACTGGTCTCTGACACAAAAGAAATTTTGAATCACTTCACATAAACTGCACTATAAAAAACTTTATGTCTATGAATCTAAATGCCTGTTTCTGTGCTTTAGTTCAGTTTAGTTTAGAGACACAGCACGGAAACAGGCCCTTTGGCCCACCAGGTCCACGCCAACCAGTGATCCTGCATATTAACACTATCCTACACACACTACAATTTTTTTACATTTACCAAGCCAATTTACCTACAAACCAGTACATCTTTGCAGTGTGGGAGGAAACCAAAGATCTAGGAGAAAACCTACGCAGGTCACGGGAAGAACTTACAAACGCCATACCGACAGCATCCATTGTCAGGGTCGATCCCGAGTGTCCGGCGCAGCAAGCGCTGTAAGGCTGCAACTCTACCGCTGCACCACTGGGTCACTATATGACTCTATGAATTTATGAACCAATGTAACCTGTAGCCTGAGCAATTCTTAGACAATTCAGATACTAAATAACACTCAGGGTCTGAGGCAGACATTAAATATTGCACTGAAGTGGGACCTATGTAGTGTGGGAGAAATACAAGGTTGTGCCAGAGAACATGAGAGGTTCAGTGACTGCTAATGTGGTATGGTATCATTGGGAGAAAGTGTTTGACTGAAAGGAGTTTGAAAGAAGATATGTGGGCAAGATGCTGATAGGTGACTATGCTAAAGATATACCCAGCTCCTCATACCAATTTCCTGAAGAGCAGAAAGGAGCAAATCAAGTACAGGAATTGAAGGAAATTGTACTTGCAGTAGCTGCATCCAATCTCTCTGTAATTAGCCTGCCCCTATTTAGCTCCCATCCAGTATGTTGCCATCAATCTTACACTTGCCCTTGGCGATATCTTGTTACTCTCTGACCTCACTCAGTTCAAGTTCGGGTTGGGAGCAGATACAGAACCTTAACAATTAAGGATTATTTACAAAATAGTACATTTTAACCTGTCAGTTTTCAAAATGAAAAAAAAGTAATGATGTTAGCCGAGTAAGGTCTCCAGAGAGTCAACTCAAATTAGCATAACTCACTCACAAAAAAGTACAATTTTTTGATAACTAAATTTACATTTCTGTCAACACATTCCCAGCTCTATCAAACTGGCTGGAACTTCCTTTACCTCTGGCTAAAGATGACACTAATAATAGCTGTGACTCAATTGGTGGCATTGTAATTGGAATGCAGTGGCTCCGGGTCTTGCACCTGGGACATGGGCACATTCAGATTGGAACTCCAGTCAGCAGAGAAAGTTGCTCCAGGTGCCACATTTGTGGGATCAGTGTCTGGGACTCGAATACCTCAAATGTATGCTTCCAGAGGAGATAGGAAAATCGACATGGACTTGATTGTCAAACTCTACTAGGAGCATTTTGACCTGAAGAGCACTGGTCTGTGACAGTAGGGCAAGGAGCCTTGATGCAGCCTCTTCAGAATGCTTGGATTTCAAAATATATAAGTGCCTTCACCACTGGAAACTGTCAAGGGCTGATGAGACATAAAATAATGACTCCCTCAAATTGAGAAGTGGACTAATCCCTAATTCAGCCTGAGTTGAGGCCATCCCAAGGATAATTGATGTTACTAAACGCCCAAGGAAGAAAGGATCAGTGGTTGCCAAAGAATGGAGCAGAAAAATTCACAGAAATATTATCCAGAAATCTAGACTATTCAACTTGAGAGATTTCAGTTTGAGTCCCAGCTGGGAATTTAATTTAATAGACTTTGAATTTAGAAAATAAATTACAGAATTTAAAAAAAAATGGTGTGACCATGAAACCATTGGACCGTGGTTTAAAAATCCCATCTGGTTCAGGAATTTTATACAGAGGGAAATCTGTTGTCTGCATCCAAACTCGGTGATATGGTCCAGGGGGCATCTGACGATGCCTGCAATGTTCACATTTCGTGAACATATAAATAAAAATAATAAAAATTCAACTTGATCAAATCTTTACACGGTATGGTTTGCTCCATAAAAAATAATATTGCCTTTATTATATTGCCCACGTTGCAAAGGCAGCTTGATGTTTCAACTAATTTATTATTGTAGATTTAGCTTATTCCCAGAATCTCTTTTTACTGTCAGCTCTTTAAACCCTTGCATTTCATCTTGCCTGCAGGGTTTTCATTTAATAGAGGTACAGCAAAGCAAGCGATCAAATTGATCACAGAGTCTGCATTTTGTCCAGTAGACTTTTTAAGTTTAAATCCAAATTGCAGTATATTCTAAGGATGATGACTTTTCCTCACCGCATCAGCCATTTCCCAACCCACTTTTAGGTCTCAGGCAATCTGGAGAGGTTTGATAAAGTAGCCTCATTACAGAATAGCTCTGCCGTATATTGTTAAAATACTCTGCAAAAGCCATTGTGAACGGACTGTTTCAAAGACATGAAAAAGGTTGGCTACAAATGGAAGTACTTTCTTGAATGCCTTGACATTTTGTCATCACAAGAGATTCTTCAATTTCACCAGAAGATCACAGCTTGCATTATTTTCAGGCTGAGATTCATGTCAAGGATGCTTTGGCTTCTGCTGCTGTGGGTACCCTTGTACTATATAAAGGTTTTTTTGCCAAGTGACCTTGCAGTTAATGTTTTCTGTAAGCACATTTCATCCTTTAAACTGACAAGGTCTGTTGATTGTCTCTGAATAGCAAAGTCCACCAATGGAGTCCAGTCATCTCAGTGAATTGGCAGTGATGACATTGATTTAACATGTAACAGACAAGCCAGTATCAACAGCAACTTCTATTTGTGCAGTACCATGGTCATAATTAAACATATTAAGTTGCTTGACAAAGTTTGAGATCATTAGAAATGTTGAGGGAGATAGCTAAAAGTTTGGTTTGTAAGGAGAATCCCACTGAAAATTAGGGAGAACGTGAAATTGGGGAGAAAATCCCTCAAATTAGAATCATTAGTGGCCACCAAAAGTGGAGGAATTAAATTTAGGAATAAGAAAAAAATAATCAAAATTGACTTGCTGCCTGTATCCCAGCATAGTATCGCAAGTTATAAAGCATGGAGATGGGCCTTTCATCACACTTAATCTGGCAACCACTCCACTAATCCCTTTTTAATATTCCCACATACATAACAACTCCCCCCTCCTCCTCCTGCTCCTCCTACTCCTCCTCCTCCTCCCTCCCCGTCCCCCTTTTACCACTCAGCATACACTAGCAGCAATTTACAGTGGCCAATTAACCAATCAACTTACATGTCTTTGGGATGGGGGAGGAAACTAAGAACTTAAGGCAAAGCCGTGAGCCTGAAGGGAGAACTTGCAAACTCAACACAGACAGTATCCAAGTTCTGATCAAATGTCAAGAGTCAAGAGTGTTTAATTGTCATATGTACCAACAATAGAACAATTAGATTCTTACTTGTTGTAGTTTAGCAGGCCAATTAACACAATAACATACAAATAAATAATGGATCCATAAGATGGCGGCGCGCTCAGATGCAGCGGCTTTGCGCTCCTCAGCCGAGTCAATTCGGAGCTGCCAGGTACAGAACGTGGCTGTGGAAATAAGGTACCTAAAAACCTCAGAACCCCTAGAGCCCCTAGAAATCCCAGTACCCCCAGAAAACACAGTAAGGGACTCACCTCCAGGACGGGGAAATCCAGTACCCGCACTGTTATCCCGACAGGTCGCACGTGGAGCCGAACAGAACTGCTCAACATTGGACGTGGCTGCGAGAAACTGGCTTGTGAATACTATAGTACCCTCACCAAAATCCCGATGGAGCTTGGCAGAACAGCTCCCTGGATCACCACCCCAGAAGGGTAGGAGACGGAGCAAGCGCCGGGAGAGGAAGCAGAAACGTGGAAGGCGAGCAGTGGTGTAGGACAGGCTACGGAGTGCTCCACAATTACCATCCCTACCAAGCGTCTTTCTCGCTAATGTCCGGTCACTCACCAACAAGCTGGATGAGGTGAGGCTTTGGATCAACACCCAGCGATACCTGAAAGACTGCTATGTGCTGATCTTAACAGAGACCTGGCTCAACGCGCTGGTTCCTGATGGGACTGTGGACCTAATGAACCGGTCACTGCATCGTGCTGATAGAACAAAGGAAGAGCAAGGGTGGCGGGCTCTGCATCTATATTAACAATGACTGATGCACAAACCACACTTCAGTAGAGAGCTACTGTTCCCCAGACCTAGAATACCTACTGCTTAAATGTAGGCCATTTTACCTGCCTCGGTAGTTTACTGTGGTTATCATCATGGCCATATATATCCCACCACAGGCTAATGCTAACCTAGCGCTAGCACAGCTGCACTCGGCCATCAGCAAGCAGCAGGATGCTCACCCCGACGGTGCCTTAATTGTTGCAGGGGACTTTAACCAGGTCGGCCTACGAGCTGCAGTACGCAAATTCAACCAGCATGTGCAGTGCCCTACCAGGGGCTCAAACACGCTGGATAAAGTGTACACCAACATCAAGGACGCATACAGAGCCCTCCCCTGCACATCCCTGGGAAAATCCGATCACCTCTCGCTGTTTCTACTGCCTGCATACAAACCCCTCACTCTGCAAGACCAAACCTGCACTAAAGACGGTCAAAATATGGCCCGAGGACACCACCCTACAACTCCAGGACTGCTTTGATCGCACCGACTGGGACCTGTTTGCACAACAGGCTACCAGTGGTACAGAGGTAGACTTGGAGGAGTACACATCCACTGTGCTCTCCTACATCAACTGCTGTGTGGAGACTGCCACAGTGGACAAGCAAATAAAGATGTTCCCAAACCGGAAACCATGGATGAACAAGGCAAGGCAAGGCAAGGCAAATTTATTTATATTCGTACAAGCAGCAATTCATAGTGCTTTACAGGAAAAAAACAAAACAAAAGAATAACATAGTAAAAAGACAGCAGAACAACCAAACAACACAGGACAACAAAATAGCCAATAATCAAAAGTTACAAAACAAGCAATATGACAAATGCATGAATAGTAAAACAAAGTCATTAAAACAATAAATTCGGAGAGAGAGCAGCGGCAGCCAATCGCGCCAGCGTTCACTCTCGCCTCCAGAGCCATCTGCAGCACACCAATAAAGATAAGACACAACAGTAAAGAATTTAACATAAAACATTAAAAACATCCCCCCACTGTGGGGGAAGGCATAAAGTCCAGTTCCCAACACCATGTCCACCCTAAGTAGTCGGGCCTATTGAGGCCTCCACAGTCGCCACTACGGAGGCCCGATGTTCCCGTCTGTTCTCACTGGGTGATGGTACTCCGGCGTTGGTAGACCCTCTCAGCGGCATGGGGTGCCAGGAACAGTTGCCTCCTTACCGGAGACCGCAGCTTCCAAGCCAACAGTCTGTGCTGTACGGAGCTCCACATACTGGCGATCTCGGCGAGAGATCCCAGGCTCCACAAGTGTAAAGTTCAGCGCCGCCGCCCACTGCTGGCCGCTCCCCAGACCCGCGGCTCCGCGATGTTTTTCTCGGCGGTCGCAGCATACCGGAGTTCCAGCGCGGCGACCCAGGCAAGGCATCGCCCGCTCTGCTCCGCGATAGCGTTCTAGCGCTGCGTCGCCTATAAAGCCGAGGTTCTGGCCAGGTCCCTTCAGGAAAACGTCGCTCCAGACCCCGCTGGTAGGCCGCGAGGACGGGTCGAAGTTGCTGCTTGAGGAAAGCCGCCTCTCCAACCAGGTAGGGACTTGAAAAAAGCAGTTTCCCCTTTTCCCCCCACCACCCCCCACCCATAAAAAGATTAGACCCCAAACTAACACTTTTAACATACTAAAAATAAAGAAAAGTGAAAAAAAATGGACAGCTGCAGGACTGGCAACCGTACAGGACAGCGCCCCCTCGGTTTTGAACAAAGAGGTTCAGAATCTGCTAAGGGCACGCAACATTGCCTTTAAATCTAGGGACACTTCTGCCTACAGTGCTGCCAGGTCAAACCTGAACAAAGGCATAAAAAAGGCCAAAGACATCCACAGGCAAAGGGTGGAAGACCACTTCAACACCACGGACACCAGAAGCATGTAGCAGGGTGTCAGGGACATCACTGACTACAAGAGCAGCCCCATCTGCCCCCACAGTGATATCACACTGGCCAATGAATTAAACACCTTCTTCGCACGCTTCAAAACTGGCAGTACCACTAGGAGAGGAACAACCCCAGCTAGGGCGGAGGGACAGGCCTTAACACTGAGCACCCAGGAGGTACAGTGCACTCTGCGTAGGATCAATCCACGCAGGCCCGGATGGAGTCCAGGGTAGGGTACTAAGGGACTGTGCTGTACAGCTGGCGGAGGTATTTACGAGGATCTTTAACCTGTCTCTATCTCTGGCAACGGTGCCCAAGTCCCTGAAGACAGCTACCATAGTGCTGGTGCCGAAAAAGTCTAAAGTCACCAACCTGAATGACTACCGCCCGGTTGCCCTAACTCCAATACCAATGAAGTGCTTTGAACGGCTGGTCCTCCCCCACATCAAATCCAGCATCCTTGCATCATTGGACTCTCATCAATTTGCATACAGGGCAAATAGATCCACAGAGGATGCCATCTCTGTGGCTCTTCACACTGTCCTGACCCACCTGGAAAGGCAGGGCACCCACGTGAGGATGCTCTTCATTGTCTATAGCTCTGCCTTCAATACGGTCATTCCCACCAAGCTCACCACCAAACTCCACCAGCTAGGCCTCAGCTCACTGATATGCGATTGGATCTGACGGACCGACCGCAGGCAGTGAGACTGGGGCCGCACCTGTCCTCCACTATCACCCTGAGCACCGGCACACCACACGGCTGTGTACTGAGCCCCATGCTGTACTCCCTCTTCACTCACGACTGTGTTCCTGCATTCAACACAACACCATTGTCAAGTTTGCAGATGACACAACGGTGATCGGGCTGATCACCAACGGGGATGAAACAAAATACAGAGCGGTGGTGCAGAACCTGGCGGACTGGTGCTCACTGAACAACTTGTGACTAAACACCTCCAGGACCAAGGAGCTGATTATCGACTTCAGGGGGTCACAGAATGGGGAATATGCCCCAATCTCCATCTATGGGGACAGTGTGGAGAGAGTGTCCAGCTTTAAGTTTCTGGGCACTCACATCTCAGAGGACCTCACATGGTCCACTAACACCGTTGCGCTGGTCAAAAAGGCACAGCAACGACTGTTCTTCCTAAGGACATTGAAACGGACTAGTGTGCCCCAACAGCTGCTGACGACCTTCTACCGCTGCACGACAGAGAGCATACTAATGTATGGCATCTCTGTGTGGTTTCTCAGCTGCACGGAGGCAGAGAGGAGAGCTCTTCACCGTGTTGTCCACAGAGCGCAAAAGATTATTGGGACACCGCTACCAGCCTTGGAGGGCATCTACCACACATTGTGCCTCAGGAAGGCCATCAGCATACATAAAGACTCCTCTCACCCTTGTAATGGACTGTTCGAACTACTCCCTTCCAGCAGATGTTACAAGGCTTTCTGCGCCTGCACCTCCAGACTCGAACGGCTTAATTCCCAGAGCTATAGCGGCTCTGAACCGGCCCTGCTGAATGCTCCCCACGCCCATGGACTGTCTCCCTCGGATGGTCACGTCACACAGACACATCTGCACTTTAGTCTGTTTTGACTTTTACTGGTCTAATGGTCGTTTTACAAACCTTGTTCTCGGGGTATCTAAACCTAAATTTTATTAGTCGTTAAGTTATGACATCGGATGGATTTTGCAAACCAAATCTTGTTGCACTTATGTGTAATGACAATAAAATATATTATTATTATTATTATGCAAAATAAATTGACAACTGTGATACAAGGTGAACATAATAATGCAAAAAGAAAACACCTATAGTGCGACTAAAAGCACAGTCTACAGAATATTATAGTTGCTGAGTTTAGCGTTGTGCAGCGTTCAATGGCCTGATGGTAGCTGGATATTAGCTATGGTTTGATTTAGTTTAGTTTAAATACAGTTAAATACTGTTTAAGATACAGCGTGGAAACAGGCCCTCAGCCCACCAAGTCTGCGCTGACCAATGGTCACCCATGCACTAATTCTATCTGACTCTCGGGGTAATTTACAGAAGCCAGTTAACCTACAAATCTGCACGCCCTTAGAATGTGGGAGCAAATTGGAACACTCAGAGCAAACCCACGTGGTTACAGGGAGAACATACAATCTCCGTCCAGATAGCACCCGGCGTCAGGATCAAACCCGGGTCTCTGGTGCTATAACGCAGCAACTCTAATGCTGTGCCACTGTCCAACCTTGGTGGACCTGTTGGTCACAGTTTGTAGGCGCCTTTACTACTTTCCCAATGGTAATAGTCAAATAAAAATGTGGTGTGGTGATATTTTTGAGACAGCACCTCCTATAGATTTGTTCCATGGTGGGGAGGTAATTACCTGTGATGAACCAGGCGATAACTACCACTCTATTTCATTTCGGAGTCACGTGAGTGACTTCGTGAAGAGCCCGCCGGCGCGCATGCTCGACATATCGTCGTAACGCGTTGCTGCGACGGCTGGCGGTGGAGCGCGCTCCTCGCCAGCCCTTCATAAGGGGCCACGGAGGTGAGTATTCCACCTTTAGTTGGTGGTCCTTGTTGTCTGATTATGTCTTGCAGCAAGGACATGGATGGGAGTTCGAAGGGCCGGAGGACGTCAGGACGAGTTCGCCGGTCAACAGTTCCGGGGCCTTTACCATCGGCAGTACCTGCAGCGCAGGCCGGGACTCAGGCGGAGATGTGGGTAAGCCCTGTGTTCACAGGTCCAGATCCGCCAGCACACCACAGCTCGGAGGAGTTCGGTGAGGAGGAGTGTGGTGTGCCGCCAGAGCAGGGGGACCCTGCCATGGCAGTCAGGTTGTCAGCGGGCTCGCTGGCGACCTCGAGCAGCGCATGTGCCGTTGCACGGCCTGTTCCACTCAGCCCTCCGAGAAGGGGGAGGGGAGGAGCCCAGAAGCCTAACCCTGTCAGGGCTAAGGCATTGCCTGTCGCGGAGGAGCGGTCAGGTTCCAGGGCGAGACCCGGGGCGGCTGTGAGGTCCAGCCGGCACACCCTGACTCTCGACGCCGGGACGGGTCGGTTGAGTCGGGTCTCGTCGCGGTCGCCGAGCCCCCCATGGTGGGTGGGCGGCACCATGCGTCGGCAACGTCCACGATGTGGGCAGCCGGCAAGACTGCGCGGGCCCCAGGCAGCCATGCTTCGGCTGGTGCCGACACCTCGCCGCATGTGCCCTTAGGGGCAGCGGCTTCAGCTCTCGCTAAACGGAGGCGATTGAACACGCCCGCGCAGGAATCGCGCAGTTTCGCCTCGGCGGCTGTTAGCGACAACTACCGGCACCGGCAGGGCCTCGACGAGGTGCGGGCCGATGACAGGAGCCCGGTTTTCTTTTCAGAGCCGGAGGACTCCGACCACCTGAGTGTTCAGGGTGAAGGGCGTATTGACCGTATGGAGCGGCTGCTGGAGCTCCTGCTTCAATGACGAGCTACTAAAGCGTCAACAACAGCAGGGCAGCAACAGGCACAGGGCGTCTTCACCAACATCTACTATCAGCCTGGAGCAGCACGAGGAGGAGGTTCTGGTGGATCCCGTACCACCTCCGGTGGAGGTGCCAGCGGAGGAACTTTTGGATGTGGCGACCAAATTCGCGGCCCCACATACGGCTGGTCTTCCTCTCAATTCAAAGCTGGCAGCCACAGTGGACTTTCTTAATAATCAGGTGCTGCAGGAAGAAGTCCTTATCCAGGCTATGAGCCGTCACAAGGCTCCATCAAACTGCAACTCCCTCAACGTGCCTGTGGTCAATACGCCAATATGGGGCAACATCAGTGCGGCTATCCGTCAACAAGAGCTACAATTGCAGCGGATCCTGAAACTCCTCACGGCCGGTATTACCGCCTTTGTGCGGTCGGTGGACGAGGACGAGCTGAATTTGGACCAGGAAGATGCTCTGGCCTTATTGTGCGCGACCCAGCACGAAATCAACGGGTTTCGCAAAAACAGCATCCGCCCAACACTCAACCCGAAGTTTGCAGAATTGTGCAAACCACCGCCGCCGCCGCCGCCCCGTCAGCTCTTTGGTGAGGACCTCTCGAAGAGAGTCAAAGAGCTTGACGAACAAGCCAAAACGGTGGGGATCATGCGCTCTAAGAGTGCCCCCACACCGTCCGGCTCAAAAGCTCCATACATTCGCTCACGAGGGTCGGCCAGGGCCTCGACGAGGACTCACCCTCTAGCTCCACAACGACAACAACACCAGAACCAGCACCAAGGGTCTTTGTTAGGACAGGGTCGGCAGAGACCTTTTTGGAAATCGAAGACGCCGCGCCCTCAAGCCAACCCAGCACCTCCACGGCCACCCACACGTGTCAAGGACCGCCGGTAACCACGGAGGTGAGGGGGTCTGGTTCTCTCTTTTCTCTCTGTTTCACTTCCCATGTTGGTGGTCGTTTACGGTTGTTTTTGGATGCATGGGGTAATTTTACTGGTGATGAGTATGTGTTGCGGAATATTCAGGGGCATAAAATTGAGTTTATTAATGGCGACATTCCTCCATCCCAGCACATGCCTGGTCGTACGTTCAAATTGTCTGCTGCAGAACAGGCAGCAGGTTATAAGGAAATTTTAAGTCTGGAACAGAAGGGTGTGATTGAGAAAACGGTGCATGAGCCAATTGAATTTGTTTCGAACATATTTACTAGACCTAAGAAGGATGGAGGCTGTCGTGTCATCATTGATCTAACCCGTTTGAATACGTTTGTAACATATACTCATTTTAAAATGGATACGTTTGAAACAGCCAAATCATTGATTTCTCATGGCTGCTTTATGGCATGCATTGATTTAAGGGATGCATATTATTCAGTATCCATCCAGAAATATGATAGAAGGGTTTTGAAATTTATCTGGATGGAGCAACTTTGGCAGTATAAGGCTTTGCCTAATGGGCTCACTACAGCCCCTAGATTGTTCACTAAATTGGTGAAGCCAATCATGGCTTATTTGAGACAAAGACATCATATAGTTATGGCCTATTTAGATGATGTCTTTATTGTGGGCCACACCCTGCATTTGGCTGAACAGGGTGTTGCAGCTGCTGTCAATATATTTCAACAATTAGGATTCATTGTCCATCCAGAGAAATCGAAGTTCTGCCCTGCCCAGGTAATTAATTACCTAGGGTTCACGGTGAACTCAATGAGTATGAGAATAACTATACCAATTAACAAAATTGAGGAAGTCACTCAGGTGTGCAGAGATTTAATTGGCACCAATATACCATCGATTCGGCATACAGCCACAGTAATTGGCAAGCTAGTGGCTTTGTTTCCGGCAGCACGATATGGGCCTTTGCATTATCAGAATTTGCAAAGAGCTAAAATTATTGCGTTAAAACGGAACGCTGGTCATTACGATCGATCAATGCAGCTGCCGTCCGAAGCGATAACTGAGTTGCAATGGTGGGTGTGTCACATTAGCAACTCATTTAAGCCTGTTAGGGAGGCTAATCCGGTGGTATATTTACAGACTGATGCAAGCTCCAATGGCTGGGGAGCTACTGATAATTGCTCTAGTTGTGGGGGCAGATGGGACACCCTTGAGGCATCGATGTTGTTGACTCAAGGGATTAACTATTTGGAGTTGCTGGCAGCATTCCACGGACTTCGTGCATATTGTTCCAAGCTTGTTGGAGCACACGTCCGTCTCCAAATAGACAACACCACAGCTGTGGCATATTTAAACCATATGGGTGGTACCAGGTCAGTTTCGTGTGACAAATTGGCTAACTCAATTTGGCTCTGGTGTGTTCAAAGAGACATTTGGATTTCAGCTACCTATTTGCCAGGTGAGCTTAATACTGTGGCGGACACCAGGTCACGCAAATTTAATGACAACATTGAATGGATGTTGCATCCTGAGATTTTTTCTAAAGTCACAGCCAAATTTGGCAAACCGGACATTGACCTTTTTGCGTCACGGTTAAACCATCAGGTGCCAGCCTACGTTTCATGGGAACCAGATCCTGGGGCAATAGCGCTAGATGCATTCTCGCTGGACTGGGGGAATTGGGTTTTCTATGCCTTCCCTCCGTTTTGCCTCATCAGTCGGGTATTGGGAAAGATTCAGGCAGATGCTGCCAAGGGCATCCTTATTATACCCGACTGGCCCACACAGCCTTGGTATCCGGTGGTCTTTGACATGCTCAACGAACCTTGGGTCCTTTTGAAGGGTTGCCCACAATTGGTTACTCACCCTGTCTCAGGGGAGCCGCATCCCTGCCATGGCTATTTAAATTTGTTGGCTTGCAGGTTCTGAACAGGCCGTTAGTCCAATACGGCCTCTCGGCTCGGACCATGGATACCACCAGGGCGTCGTGTCGAGAGTCTACAAGGCGAAGATACCGCTTGCATATTAAGAAGTGGGAAGCCTACTGCAGCCGCTCTCGCATCACGTACGATGACGTGACAACAACCGACGTCCTGGAATTCCTCGCGGGGTTGCACCATGATGAACACTTAAGTTACAGTGCCATCAACAGCGCCAGAAGTGCGCTATCGGTCTACCTCAGTTGGAGGTAGGATCCAACAGGCTAGTGTCCAGACTCATGCGGGGTATATTCAATATGAATCCGCCTATACCACGCTATAATATCACCTGGGATGTCAGGGACGTATTAACCCTGCTCAGGACGTGGTCTCCCATGGAAGGGCTCCAACTGGACCAACTCACCATGAAGCTGGTGATGTTACTAGCGCTGACTTCAGCTCAGAGGGTACAGACACTACACAATCTGCGTGTCGACAAAATGACAGCTACCCCTACAGAAGTAGTCTTTTTCGTTGACGAGCTACTAAAGCAGCATAGACCTGGGTGCACAGGGCTGCAGCTGAAGTTCCCGGCATACCCCGCAGATGCTAGGCTATGTTTAGTCTCACATATCCGCCACTATGTCAAAGTGACGGCACGCATCAGAGGAATGGAGAGATACCTGCTTGTCACTCACAAGAGACCTCATCATCGAGTGACAGTCCAGACGATATCCATGTGGCTTCCAGTCGTCTTGGGTAAGTCAGGTATCGACACTAATGTGTTCAAGTCTCTTTCCACCAGGGCTGCATCGACGTCAAGGGCGAGGGTCATGGAGGTGCCCATGGACCAAATTCTCGCCACAGCAGGATGGGCTAATGAAGCTGTGTTCCAGCGTTTTTATAACAAGCCTGTTGCTGCTCCTCTACGGTTCGCAGAAGCCGTGCTGAATGCAGGTCACGAACGTGGAGATGTCCCCGCATGAGGGGTTTTGTTTTGTTGTTAATAACTCTGCTCTTGTTTTGCAGTATGAACTATTGAGCAAGTTTGTTCCTCCCATCCATCCCTGGTAGTGGTGTGTCAGCATGGACGTGGTCCAGGGCGTGTAATCACAGAAGCTTTGAAGTCTTCACGAAGTCACTCACGTGACTCCGAAATGAAATAGTAAGATTGAACGAGAACTTACCAGTTCGAAGGTTGATCTTTATTTCATGAGGAGTCGAAGTGAGGGATTTCGTGCCCTCCTCGCCCAACCCTCAATCACCTTCATCTGGTAATCTTAGTCAATTCAATCATACTATGCGAAGTCATTTCTATTGTTGGTTCTGTGATTCCACGCCGCTACTTTGAAGTATGTCGAGCATGCGCGCCGGCGGGCTCTTCACGAAATCCCTCACTTCGACTCCTCATGAAATAAAGATCAACCTTCGAACTGGTAAGTTCTCGTTCAATCTTACTATTTCTGTGCACTTGATCAGTTGTGGTAGTAGGCAAATTGTAGTGGGTCCAGGCCCTTCCAATGATATGAGTTGATGAGTGATATAACCAACCTCTCAAAGTAACTTGAGCACAATGAATCTTAGTTCCACCTGTCGGTGATCATTGATGCATCACACCTAGCTTTTTTTGAATACTGGTATAAAGGATAAAAGCATTAAAGTCTGAAACAGACTTGAGTCACATAAATAAGCCAGCAGCTCCACCAGCTATGTCACTAGATGTAAGATTAAAGAGGAATTTGAAAACAAAAGTGATCATTTTAATATCAAAATATTAATTAATTCCCAGGAGTGGGTATCAATCAATCAATCAAATCAATCAATCAACCAATCAATTAATCAATCAGATTTATTCACCAATCCGTGGTGTTAGGCCACGAGGGAGGTGACATGGAAAATGTTGCCTCTACGTGGAGGAGTCGACCGAAAGTGGTTTCCCCCTTACCCCCCCTCACCACTCTCCACACAAGATGCACTGAGAGACATTAACACACACATTTGGACATACTAAAAAAACAAAAAATGTAGAAATGACTAACACGCTGCTGGCAGGGCAAACGCCTCGGGGAGCATCGAGGTGAAGGGTGAACATAACTGGGAATGAGTGCAGGAGAGTTTTGGATAACTTATCATCATTTGATACTTCAGATATTTCAGTTCCCATTTATAATTTAATACCCCTATCTTACTTTACTATCAGTCTTCTTAAGATTTTGTTTAAGTTATGCTATAGTTCGGCTTCCACGCTTTTAGTGTTGTGTGCACATTCAATCAGGTTCGCTGTGAAATAAAGCACTCCTGTCATTCACTCTTCATACCATGGTCAGAGATTGATCTAAACCTTTCCCTTTACAAAGCAAATAAACAAGAATTCCCATATGAGAGAAAGCATTAACGCACTGATCTTGCCCTGTGAAATCCACATTTTTCAAATTGATGGCATTTCAATTTAGCACAGTTTTAAGGGCAGTGATGTTTCCTTTCCATCGGCAATCAATCCACACTGCTGATGTGGCACTAGTGGTACAAAAGTCTATTGGGCAAATATGTTAATTGTGCTAAAAGTGTGACATATAAATAGTTCCAAATCCAATTATATCACCAAACACTACCACACTGAGCCTGTCAGCCATTGGCATATCTTTTCTATATTTTAGGGTTAGTGTTTTGTGAGCAATTCACACTGCCGCAACTATTATCCGGTGGGAGAGGTAGACCAAGCTGAATCAAGTTCCTTATGCCTCCTCTGAAGTAATTTAACCTACGTGTCAGGGTTAAGGGCAGAGTACAGGGGTAATTGCAACATTTGGAAAAGGATGATGGAGAGGGAAACAGGAATGCTTGCTAAACACAGATCTAGGGGAGTGATGGGCATTCATCCTTCATCATTGCCTGTCAATTGTGGCCTCTAAAACAAGCCACAAGATACCTGTAAGGATGATAACAGAACTGAGACACTGGAATTTTGGGTAAAATTTAACTGACTGGACAATGCTCTGGAAGTGAAGACATTGAGAGGTTGTTAAAACAAAATAATTGGTGAAGTGATCTTGAAAGAAAATAGTCGGGGCAATTGACTTGTTAGTGGCTCATAAATGATACAGGAAACTCAGACATTTTCTGCCTAAAGGATAAGGTTTTTGTTGTTTTTTGTTTTTGTTTTTTGTTTTAAACTCATCTCGGCTGACCAAGTCATGTCAAGAGAGTTTATTATCATGTGTCCCAGATAGGACAATGAAATTCTTGCATTGCTGCAGTACAACAGGATATTGTAGTAATAAATATAAATCAATGTGTCCATTTGGCATAGAATATATATAGACACACATCAGTAAACAGATAAAGTGCATTGGTTGTTAGAGTTCAAAGTTTGTTTATAGTTGTGTTTAATAGTCTGATAACTGTGAGGAAGAAGCTGTTCCTGAATCAGGATGTTGCAGATATAAGGCTTCTGTACCTTCTACCCAATGGCCACGGAGAGATGAGTGTGTGGCCAGGATGGTGTGGGTCCTTGATGATGATGGTAGCCTTTTTGAGGCAGCGACTGTGATAGATCCCCTTGATGGTAGGGAGGTCAGAACTGATGATTGGCTGGGCAGTGGTTATGACTTATTGCAGCCTTTTCTGCAATGGACGCTCAGGTTGTCGTACCAAGTCACAATGCAACCGGTCAGCATGCTCTCTACTGTGCACCTGCAGAAGTTCGAGATCTCCGTAATCTTCTCAGGAAGTAGAGGCGCTAATGTGCTTTCTTTATGATTTCATCAATGTTCGGGGACCAGGAGAGATCTTTGGAAATATGAATGCCCAGGAATTTGAAGTTCTTAACCCTTTCCACCATCGGCCCGTTGACATAAATGGGATTGTGTGTCCCCATCCTAACCCTTCCAAAGTCCACAATCAGTTCCTTGGTTTTGCTGCTGTTGAGAGGCAGGTTATTGTGCTGGCACCATTTGGTCAATCGGTCGATCTCGCTTTTATACTCTGACTCGTCCCGATCAGTGATATGTCCCACGACAGTGGTGTCGTTGGCGAACTTGATGATGGAGTTCACGCTATGTCCGGCTACGCAGTCATGAGTATAGAGTGAGTACAGCTGGGGGCTGAGCACACAGCCTTGAGGTGCTCCCTTGCTGATGGTTATCGAGGATGACTCATTTCCACCAATACGAACAGACTACCAGAGATTGACAGATTATCTATTAATAAAGGTGTCAGGGATTATGGGGAGAAGACGGGAGAATGGATTTGAGAGGGAAAGATAGATCAGCTATGATTGAATGGTGGAGTAGACTTGATGGGCTGAATGGCCTAATTCTGCTTCTATAGCATATGAACGTATGGACTTATAAGAAGTAGTTAAAGTAAATATTCGAAGCAATCATTGACGGACATGCAAAGGGAAAGGAATAGAGGGAAATTTGATTCAAAGTTTCAATGTGTAGGAATGTGAGTATTAACATAAACAGATGGCAAGTAACCCAGTGGCCTCTTTCTTTACTGTGGACCCAACCAGTGGAATGTAGTCAACATCCAGCTGTTTATAAAAAATGACAATGTTTATTAACAATGCTTGCTCCATGCCAAATGGAAACTGTTAACAAATTACACTTCAAACTTGAACAAAACCAAAATTAACTTTTGCAGATAACCCAAAAAAAAAATCCAGGCTTGAACATAGCCTAAAAATAAAAGCTAATGTTCTGGAGATGTATACAATTCCAGTTTCGCAATAAATCAACCCCTCAAGGCAAATTTGAGTTGGCAATTTAAAAATGCTTGGTTTGCATTAGTGAGGAACTATGGTTAAATGACCTTGAGGCACTATATTCTTTTGGGCAGTGGTGGGTATGGTGGTGATAAAACATCTAAGTTTGAAATAATAAGGAAGTTGACCTGAATGAAATATCTCAATAATAAATTTGAGATATAACCTTTCCTGTACCTTTTCATATCTCTTATTTCTCAGTCTGAAGAATGGTCTCAACCCAAACTGTCACCTATTTACTTTTCTCCAGAGATGCTGCCTGATCTGCTGAGTTACTCCAGCATTTTGTGTCTATTCCTGGCATTCCTGAATTATATTCTAGTCATCTCAAAATAAATGCAAAACATTGCATCTGAAATAAATACAGAAACTGTAGAAAATATTCAACTGTACTGGCAGCATTTGTGGATAGTGAAACATTTAACATCTGTGCTTGGGCGTTTGGAATGGAGACAACTCCTGCAATCTTCCAACTCATAGACAATAGTACCACCCATGTGACACAAGTGACAGGATAATATATAGAAATAAATTTGAGTAGGGAAATTTAGTCCACTGCATTGCCTATAAAAGATTGCACATGCATAATTCAGAGTTCAATGCTATTCATGTATTTTTGAATGCAAGTAACATTTATGTATTTCAATGTATCTCATGTGGACACAAGAGTCTGCAGATGCTGAAATCATGAGTAAAAAACAACCTGCTGAAGGAAAGTCAACATTTCAAGTCGAGACCTTACCTCTGATTTGGTCCAGGGGAAGAGTTTTGATCTGAAATATAGGTTGACCCCTGTGTTCCTCCAGCAGATTGTTTTGACCGAACACATCTAGAGTTGGTTTACAACCACTGATAGGAGTAAATCAATTGCTCGGTTAAGGGAACATGGTTTGCACTTGTGGTTTGGAGCAATTATAAATTAAAACCTCTTAATGTCAGTCCCACCACATTTTATTGAACAGCTAGGCTGCAGGTTAACTCATTAGGTTGTCATTTCGACTCTCAAACATCACATCTGAAGAACTAATAGCAAATGCAAGGCAATAATCTGCTGAGGTGTCCAAGGTGTGTGCAAATAGTGCCAATACTTGATTGGACTATTACGCACCGCTGGGCAATATTGTGGCTGTCAAACCAATGACAAAATCTGTGTGATTGAAGAAAATAAAATGATCACTACCTTAAATCATTTGGTAGTCAACAGAACTTCTAAAGTAGAAAATCAGGTTACTCTTAAGCAAATAGTTACGTTACATTTTTTTTATGTTTCACATTCAATATTACAGATTACATTGAGAGGAATTTGCCTCAGAGTAACAGGGGCTACTTCTTGTTGTAATGTAACTTTTCCATTTCTTGTGATTCATTTGCTTCACGAGGTCCATCAACAACAACATCCCATGGGGTTCGCTGTTGACAGGGAGCTTAAATGGACTAGTAACATCAATACTATGACTGCAACTGCGAGTCTGAAGGTTTTATGTGGTGGCTGATTCATCCTCTGATTTCCCAATGCTTATCTACCATCAGCGAAGTGCCAATCAGGTGTGCGATATATTAGTCTCCACTTGCATAGTTAGGTGCTGCTTCATTAACTTTAGGAAGTACCTCAAAGCTTACGAGGAGAAGGCAGGAGAATGGGGTTGAAAGGGAATGATAGATCAAGCATGATTGAATGGTGGATTAGACACGATGGGTCAAATGGCTTAATTCTGCTCCTATGACATGAACTTATGAATTAGATATTCCAGTCCAAAAAACCCGCATAATTGGCACCCAGAACTACCATATTGGAGATCCCCACAAAATGTGGACAAGAAAGAAACAAGACACAAAGTGCTGGAGTAACTCAATGGTCAGGCAGCATCCCTGGGGAACATGGATAGGGAATGTTTTGGGCCATGACACTTCCTCAGACTGAAGAAGGGTCCCAACCCAAAGCATCACCTATCTGTGATCTCCAGAGATGCTGCCTGACCTGTCGAGTTACTCCAGCACTTTGTGTCTTGCTTTGTAAACCAGCATCTGCAGTTCCTCGTTTCTACTCAAGAAATAAACCTTGTTAACTTCCTCAAATCTAGCCTACTTTCGTAGTTTGTTAATTCCACTCCTTATCTATATAATTAAAAGTCTAAACTTGACCACTTCTTATTTACACTGTATATTGATTTTAGAAAAACTGCTACCACTTACGGCTGTGATTTTTGACCATCTTACTCAGAGTCCCCCTCCAGCTGCCAGGGCCAGAGGATGAAAAATAAAAGACATTAATGTTGTTAAAATGTTGAGATTCTCTCTCCTGTCAACGCCAAGAAGGCCAGCCCCTTCCGGTGGGAGGGGGGAGGGACTATAAATCCCGGAAGTGTGGACATGCCTCAGTCTCTGGAAGATGGGGGAGGGAGAGGTCATGACTCTCACTCTGAGCTGTGAATAACACTGAACACTGAACACATGTCTACTAAACTGTGAGTGTGGTTTTATTGACCTGCGAGTGCCCTTAATTTGGTTTGAAAATGAAGTTTGAAATAAAAATATGGTTTGAAAATGAAGTTTGCAAATGGAAATGTGGTTGGTTTGAAAATGTGGTTGGCTTGAAAATGAAAATATGGTTGGTTTGAAAATCTATATAATTAAAAGTCTAAACTTGAACTTAATGTTTTAAAATTGTTGAGATGCTCTCTCCTGTCAATCACACCATGAAGTTCACGACCCTTCTGGTGGGAGGGGGAGGGACTATAAAACATGTAAGTGTGGATGTGCCTCAGTCTCTGCAAAAGAGCGAGATGTCACGACTCTCAGTCTGAGCTGTGAGTAACACTGAATACATGTCTACTAAACTGTGAGTGTGGTTTTACTGACCTGTGAGTGCCCTTAATGTGGTTTGAAAATGAAGTTTGAAATGAAAATGTGGTTGATTTGAAAATGTGGTTGGTTTGAAATTGAAAATTTGGTTTGAAAAATGAAAATGTGGTTGGTTTGAAAATGCAAATGTGGTTGGTTTGAAAATGTGGTTGGTCTGAAAATGTGGTTTGAAAATTAAAATGTGGTTTGAAATTGAAAATTTGGTTGGTTTGGAAATGAAGTTTGAAAATTAAAATGTGGTTTGAAAATCTATATAATTAAAAGTCTAATCTTGACCACTTCCTGTTTGCGCTGTATATTGATTTTAGGAAAAAATGAATTTGGTGGCCTTGCACCCTGCTTAAAATGGAATTAACCTGTTTTTTGTACATCCAGTCTGCAGTGGCAGATTATTATATCATTCAAGGAATCTTTCCTCTCGTCACTATGATTGAAAATAGGGGTAAGGAGATAACAATCAATACACATCCATGAGCTCTCCACTAGACATTCAATACCTTCGAAAGATAAATCTTCAAAACACACTCTTAATTATCAGTTTCTTTATTGTTGTAGTAAAAACAGTAAGATATTCATCCAAACTTCGTCGTGTTTAAAAACATTTTGATCTTACTCGTAGTCAAACTCATGCATGGTGGAACCTGTGCATGATCAAAAGCTGTGACCTCTCCCCCATGCTTCTTCTTTAAACTAAAAACTAATTACTAGCACATCTGCGCGAGAATCCCAGCTGCGAACACACCTCCGACTATGTAATAAATCCCACCCACATAATTACAGGCAGATAAAATGTAAGGGTAACTGGTTATAGTTATAACATATTGAGAAGCTAAATGGCTACTACTCAGTCCATGTCCAACTCATTGCTTAACACCTACTTCCCAAATGATGCTCGGTCAAAAAGAAAATATTCAATAAGTTATAGAACCTGCCTTTCACTTGATAAAAAATTAAGGAGCTTCACTGAATGTCTGGAGATACACATAATCAACAGAGGCTCTTGATGGTTAGCTCATATTGGGCCTCAGTCACATTTGAAGACAATGGAAATTTCGGGAGTGATTGTTCCTTTAAGCCGCAGCAAACTGGCAAAAGAAAAAACCCACCAGGTTAAGTCACTTTATATAAGGTGCTTATAAAGTGGTCAATCCTTATTGTAGTCTATGAGCCATAATTCTTTTACCTGCAATATATGATGACTTCTATCCCTTAAACTATGTTTTTTGCAATGAAGGAGCCTGAATAAATGAGTCATATTTGCATGAGCCTTATTTCAGCAAATCAAGCCACTGCACTGAATTAATTGAGAAAATTATTTACTGTGGATAGAAACATAGAAAATGTTCTGGGACCGGGACCGTTGGAGCGAGTGGAGGAGGGTCAGGGGCGGTGAGTAGATAAATCCAGCATGGGGCTTGTTTTTACAGAGGCCCGGGATCGTTGGAGCGAGTGGAGGAGGGTCAGGGGCGGTGAGTAGATAAATCCAGCGAGGGGCTTGTTTTTACAGAGGCCCGGGACCGTTGGAGCGAGTGGAGGAGGGTCAGGGAGTTACCGAAATACGAAACATTCCAAACTGAATAGGGAGGTTTCTGGTGGAAGCCGCTGATTGGTGTAAGCAGACTAGAGGAAGCAGCTGATTGGGTGGAACCTCTGGTTAGTATTTCTGCTTTCTGGTTAAAGGTACAGGGGGTTAGTAAAGGTATAGGGGGTTAGTAAAGGTACAGTGGGTTAGTAAAGGCACAGTGTTTTAGTAAAGGTACAGTATTTTTGGTTTGTATAATAAAGGTGTAGTTTAAAGGTCAAGAGGGAGCAGCTGTTTGAGTCAGATACCTGCTGATTTCTCACAGCAGTTTCTATTATATTATACTGGTATCGGATCCAGGGTAAGGCGAGAGAATGTAAGTCACAGCTGTGTACTGTACTGGATGTCAGATGTGGGAAGTCATGGTGTCGGATGGCCCTCTTGACGTCCATATCTGCACCAGGTGCAGAGAGATGGGGCTCCTAAGGGACCATATTAGGATCCTGGAGCAGCAGCTCGATGACCTCTGTCTGGTCAGGGAGAGTGAAGAGGTGATAGAGGAGAGTTATAGGGAGGTGGTCACTCCAAAACCACAGGAGAGAGACATGTGGGTCACGCTAACGAAGGGCAAGGGGCAGAGGCATGAACGAGTGAGTATTCCAATGTCAGTACACCTGGCAAATAAGTACTCCTGTTTGAGTACGGATGGGGGTGACAGCCTACCCGGGGGTAGCGACAGCGGACGGGCCTTCAGCACAGAGACCGGCCCTGTTGCTCCGAAAGGTAGGGAAAAAAAGAGGAGGGCAATAGTAATTTGGGACTCTATTGTTAGGGGGTCGGATAGGCAATTCTGTGGACGCAGTCGGGAGACCAGGATGGTGGTCTGCCTCCCTGGTGCCAAGGTCTTGGACGTGTCTCAACATGTCCAAGATATCCTCAAATCAGAGGGCGAGGAGCCTGAGGTCATGGTACATACAGGTACCAATGACATAGGTAAAAAAAGGGAAGAGGTCCTGAAGGGAGTATTTAAGGACTTGGGAGTAGAGTTGAGGAAAAGGACCAAAAAGGTAACAATCTCAGGATTGCTGCCTGTGCCATGTGACAGTGAGAGTAGAAATGGAGCAAGGTGGAGGATAAATGCGTGGCTGAAAGACTGGTGCAGAGGGCAGGGTTTCAAGTTTCTGGATCATTGGGACTTCTTTTGGGGAAGGTGGGACCTGTACAGAAAGGATGGGTTGCACTTGAACCCGAGGGGGACCAATATCCTGGCGGGGAAATTTGCAAACGCCACTGGGGAGACTTTAAACTAGAATGGTTGGGGCGAGGGATGCAAATAGCAAAAGCTAGTAGACAGAATGGGAGGCAGGAAGCAGAAAAGGGAAGCATTCGGACACAAGAGGAGAAAGAATAAAAAGGAAATAAACAGAGAATAAGAGATGGGGGGTTTCTTAATTGTGCATATTTTAATGCTAGGAGCATTGTAAGAAAGGTGGATGAGCTTAGAGTCTGGATAGACACCTGGAAGAATGATGTTGTGACGATCAGTGAAACATGGTTGCAGGAGGGCTGTGATTGGAAACTAAATATTCCAGGATTTCGTTGCTTCAGGTGTGATAGAATTGGAGGGGCAAGAGGTGGAGGTGTTGCATTGCTAGTCAGGGAAGATATTACAGCAGTGCTTTCAGGATAGATTGGAGGGCTCATCTAGGGAGGCTATTTGGGTGGAACTGAGAAGTGGGAAAGTAGCAACACATAGGGGTATATTATAGACCGCCAAATGGGGAACAAGAATTGGAAGAGCAAATATGTAAGGAGATAGCAGATATTAGTAGTAAGCACAAGGTAGTGATTGTGGGAGATTTCAACTTTCCACACATAGACTGGGAAACACATTCTGTAAATGGGCTGGATGGTTTGGAGTTTGTAAAATGGGTGCAGGATAGTTTTTTGCAGCAATACATAGTGTTGCCTACTAGAGGAGGGGCAGTGCTGGACCTCCTGTTAGGAAATGAGATGGGACAGGTGGCGGAGGTATGCGTTGGGGAGCACTTCGGGTCCAGTGATCACAATACCATTAGTTTCAATATAATTATGGCGAAGGACAGAACTGGGCCTAGGGTTGAGATTTTTGATTGGAGAAAGGCTAACTTTAACGAGATGCGAGATGATTTAAAAGGAGTGCACTGGAACATTTTGTTTTATGGGAAAGATGTAGAAGAGAAATGGAGGACATTTAAAGGGGAAATGTTAAGAGTACAGAATCTTTATGTTCCTGTTTAGTTGAAAGGAACCAGTAAAAATTGGAAAGAGCCCTGGTTTTCAAGGGAAATTGGACATCTTGTTCGGAAAAAGAGGGAGATCTCCAATAATTATAGGCAGTATGAAGTAAATGAGGTGCTTGAGGAGGATAAGGAATGTAAAAAGAATCTTAAGAAAGAAATTAGAAAAGCTAATAGACGATATGAGGTTGCTTTGGCAAGCAAGGTGAAAGTAAATCCAAAGGGTTTCTACAGCTATATTAATAGCAAAAGGATAACATGGGATAAAATTGGTCCATTGGAGAGACCAAGTGGACAGCTATCTGCAGAGCCAAAAGAGATGGGGGAGATATTGAACAATTTATTTTCTTCGGTATTCACCAAGGAGAAGGATATTGAATTTTGTAAGGTAAGGGAAACTAGTTATGGATACTATGAGGTTCAAAGTAAAAGAAGTACTGACACTTTTGAAAAATATAAAAGTGGATAAGTCTCCAGGTCCTGACAGGATATTCCCTAGGACATTGAAGGAAGTTAGTGTAGAAATAGCCGGGGCTATGACAGAAATATTTCAAATGTCATTTGAAATGGGAATAGTCCCCGAGGATTGGCGTACTGCGCATGTTGTTCCATTGTTTAAAAAGGGTTCTAAGAGTAAACCTAGCAATTTTACTTCGGAGTCACGTGAGTGACTACGTGAAGAAGCCCCGCCTGACGCTGGATCGGCATTACGTCGTCACTGTTGGCAGAGGAAAGAGCTGCAGAGCGCAGCTCCACACAGCGGTAAGGAAACGGCCTGCAGGTAAGAGAGATTTTCGTTTCTAGGGCGTTTTTCAGAACTCCGTAGCCTGGTGGGTAAACCAGGAGGAGTTAGAAAGAAAATGGAGAAAGCCTAAAAACAGCAGGTAAAACGTGCGTCCCGGGGTGCAGAAGAGTCGGGACAGGAGATTATTGCGGAGCCGGTTCCGATACCGGTGGCCGTTGAAATTCCCGTTAGTGAGGCTTTGATTGCTCCACAAACAGAAACTTTGGAGGAAAACCCAGTGCTTAAAAAATGTAAAAGAAAAGCTGAAAGGCCTGAGGTTTCTGAAGACTCTGATTCAGAAGGTCCAGAAAGAAAAGCCTTATGGCTCAGAATGGATCAAATGGAGAAAATGCTCCAAACTATAATCAACCAAGGGTCTAAGAACCCAGAATATTCCCAGGCAGCCACTGAGGGGGTTCCATATCATGAATATGGTGCCAGTTTGAATTGGGAATTTGAAACTCCAGTGCCTGGGATTGGACTGGAGGAAGTCTCCTTTGAACAAGTTTCAGGAGTACCAGGGCTGTATGAGACAGACCCTGAAAGTGGTGATTGCGGTCCGGAGTACACACCACAATACAAATATATTGATCCAGGTGTGCCTGATGTGGCATAAAGTTTTGCTATACCTGGAGGAGGCGGTGAGGCCATGGAAGAAAACCTGGCGGCCAATATTAATTATATGGTCTCTCACCCGCTTCAAGAAGCTGTTATGGTTGAGACAGCAGAATTGTATAAAACACCTATCAATTGTGCCTCATTGAAGGTACCTATGGTGAATCCGGGTGTTTGGGCGCCAATGTCATCGATGATGCGGGCACAGGAGATTCGATTTCAAAGAGTCCTCAAGCTGATTTCAGCTGGCATTACTGCCTTTGGAAGACAAGTGGAAGGTTGTGGAATGACCAAAGTTCAGAAGCATATGTTGGCTTTATTTTGCAACTCATTTTTTGAGATAAATTGTATGAGGAAGATTGCCATTCGGCCTCTGTTACATCCAAGATTTGCAGGGTTGTGCAAGCCAAGCAATGTTCAAACTCCTGGTTATTTGTTCGGAGAGAATTTGTCTAAACAAATTAAAGAAATGGATGAAGAGGCAAAAACTATTGGCCTTATGAAACCCTTCAGTTTTAGCCAGAGAAGGGCTGGCCATATGAAAAGGGGATTTGATTTTGGAGCTGGAACAAGCCGAGGCAGGAGTATGATAAGAAAGAATTTCCAGCCAGCACAGCCGAATGTACACCCATTTATTGGGAAAAGGAGATCATTTCGTCCAGTTGGAGAGGTACATAAACTTTATCCCATTAAAGAAGAATGTTTGGATGAACCTCAGATTGGTGGTAGACTCCGAATGTTTTATAATGAATGGGACAGTATAACAGCTGATCGTATTGTATTAGATACTGTGTTAGGATCTACCATTGATTTTGTGGAAGGTATGGATCCATTGGGACAGAATAAGCCTAATCATTCTTTGATGTTTTCAGCTCTTGAAAACATTCAAATTGTCAAAGAGGTTAAGAATTTGTGTGAAAAGGGAGTTATTGAGAAAACAGGAGAGGATCCACAACAATTTCTATCAAATGTTTTCCCCAGACCAAAGAAAGATGGGGGTTGTAGAATCATTTTAGATCTCACACAATTGAATACATTTGTCCAGTATAAACATTTTAAAATGGACACATTCAACACTGCAATACAGCTGGTATCAACAGGTTGTTATATGGCTACAATAGATTTGAAGGATCCATATTATTCGGTCCCAATTCATCATAGTTTTCGCAGGTATTTAAAGTTTAAAGGGATGGGACAGCTGTGGCAATACAAAGCATTACCTAATGGATTAAGTTCAGCACCTAGATTGTTCACTAAATTGTTGAAGCCAGCACTTACACTGCTAAGGGCACAAAAACACGTCGTTATGGCTTATCTAGATGACATTTTAATTGTCAATGCTAATCAGGAGTCAGCTGAAAAATCAGTCTCAGCAACTACAAGCTTGTTTGAGAAGTTGGGATTTCTGATTCATCCAACAAAATCTAAGTTACAGCCATCCCAAACCATTGAATATCTGGGGTTTGTGATTAATTCAGTTACCATGTTGGTAACTTTACCAATGGATAAGGTGATAGATTTGACAAATGTGTGTCAGAACCTGATTAACAAACCTTATCCCTCCATCCGAGAAGTTGCTAAGGTTATTGGGAAGTTGGTAGCAGCATTTCCAGCAGTAGAATTTAGTCCACTACATTACCAAAATGTTCAAAGGGCAAAAACTCAAGCGCTTATTCAGCGAGCAGGCCATTTTGATAGGCCAATGCAATTGCCAAAGGAAGCTTTATCAGAATTACATTGGTGGGTTGAGAATGTTCCACAAGCTGCTAAGAACATTTTAGTTCATCAGCCAGTAGTGTTTTTGCAAACTGACGCAAGTTCTCTCGGATGGGGGGCTACGGATAATGAGACCAGCTGTGGGGGCAGATGGGCTGTCCAAGAGGATTTATTGCTCCGAAGATATGGTATTAATTATTTGGAGCCACTGGGAGCATTTTATGGATTAAAAGCTTATTGTTCTACATTAAAAGATTTGCATGTCCAAATACAAATAGACAATACCACAGCTGTGGCATATATCAATCACATGGGTGGTGTCAGATCAATATCATGTGATCATCTGGTAAACCAGATGTGGCAATGGTGTATTGGTAAAAATATTTGGCTTTCAGCTATTTATCTCCCAGGGAGAGACAATGTTGTGGCAGACAAAAGATCATGAATATTTAAAGACAATACAGAATGGATGTTAAATCCACAAATTTTCAAAAATATTGTCAGTCGTTATGGGGTACCGGACATTGATCTGTTTGCATCTAGATTGAATCACCAATTGCCCAAATACATGTCTCGGGAACACGATCCAGGGGCAGTAGCGGTGGATGCTTTCTCGCTACACTGGGGGAATACGTTCTTTTATGCTTTTCCCCCATTCTGTCTGATTGGGCAATGTCTCAAGAAAATAGCGCAAGACGCTGCCAAAGGTATTTTTGTGGTGCCAAATTGGCCTACGCAGTCATGGTTCCCATTGATACTTAAAATGATTGTTGAACCATGTATGACAATTCCCAGTTGCGACAATCTGTTGACACAACCAGTAACAAAAGAAATTCATCCATTGCATGATCATATGAATTTGTTTATCTGCAGGTTCTGACCAGACCATTGCAAGAGTTTGAACTGTCGGACAGGACCATGGATGTTATAGATGCAGCTTGGAGGACTAGCACTAAAAAACAATATATGTCGCATATAAGGAAATGGGAAGCTTTTTGTACACAGTCAAAGATATCTTATCATACTGCAAACATTTCAAATGTATTGGAGTTCCTTGCTGGGTTACTTTTTGAGAAGCATTTGAGTTATAGTGCCATTAATTGTGCTCGTAGTGCATTGTCATCCTATTTAGGACAAATTTCTGATCGGGATTCAGTTGGGTCTCACCCATTAGTATCCCGATTCATGAAAGGAATTTTTAATAAAAATCCTCCCAAGCCCAGATATACAGAAATTTGGGATGTTAGCATTGTTCTCACTTTGCTTAAGCAATGGACTCCAATTACTTCAATGTCTTTGCAGAACTTAACATTCAAGGTGGTTATGTTAATGGCATTGGTATCAGCTCAAAGAGTACAAACTTTGCAATTGTTACGGTTGGATTGCATGCATGTGACTACAGATAACATTGTGTTTTATGTTTATGACCTGATCAAACAAAGCAGACCAGGGAGAACTGAAATTAAGGTAATTTTAAAGCATATCCTATTGATGAAACATTGTGTGTAGTTAAGCATTTAACTCAATACATTGAGGTAACCAAAAAATCTCAGAGGTTCTCAGAAAGTGTTATTGATAACACACAAAAAGCCACATACAAAAGTTTCAGTTCAAACCATTTCTAGATGGTTAAAACAGGTTTTGGGTCTAGCAGGAATAGACACTGATGTGTTTAAATCTCACTCCACTAGGGCGGCAGCTACGTCTGCGGCGAAGGTACAGGATGTACCACTCGATCAAATTTTAGAGGCCGCAGGGTGGTGTAGAGAAGAAACATTTTCAAAGTTCTACAATAAACCTGTTGTCACGGTGCCAGGATTTGGACACGCAGTACTGGGTTCTCTTTAAATGCTTACTTTGTTTTATATTATCGATTTATATTATCGATTTATGTTACCATTGACATCATTTATCAATTTTTCTTTTGTAATTTTCCCCTGTGATAGAGGGGTTATTATTAAAAAAGTTGTTCTTTTTTATGATTAAAGGACTTATTACATAAATTGTAACAATGTCTTAAAATACTATTTACTCACTACTGTTTTGACTAAACAGAGAGTCATATGGAATGAATTTATGACATAAAAAACATAGAACTTCACGTGACTCCGAAGTAAAATAGTAAGATTAAACGAGAACTTAACTGTTCGAAGTTTGATCTTTATTTTATGAGGAGTTACGATGAGGGATTACGTGCCCACCACTCCCAACCCTCATAATATAAATGATCATCTGGTAGTTCTAGTCTATCTAGGGCCTTACTATTTTACTCCGGCTATTGGTTCTGTGTTTTTCAAGTCGCTGCTTTGAAGTATGCTGATCCAGCATCAGGCGGGGCTTCTTCACGTAATCCCTCATCGTAACTCCTCATAAAATAAAGATCAAACTTCGAACAGGTAAGTTCTCGTTTAATCTTACTATTATAGACCGGTTAGTTTGACTTCAGTGGTGGGCAAATTAATGGAAAAGATAATTAGAGATAATATATATAAGTATCTGGATAAACATGGTCTAATTATGAACAGCCAACATGGATTTATGCCTGGAAGGTCATGTTTGACTAATCTTCTTGAATTTTTTGAAGAGGGTACTAGGGAAATTGACAAGGGTAAAACAGTGAATGTTGTCTATATGAACTTTAGTAAGGCCTTTGACAAGGTTCCCCATGGAAGGTTGGTAAGAAGGTTCAACTGTTGGGTATAAATGCAGGAATAGCAAGATGGATTCAACAGTGGCTGAATGGGAGAAGCCAGAGGGTAATGGTGGATGGCTGTTTGTCGGGTTGGAGGCAGGTGACTAGTGGGGTGCCTCAGGGATCTGTGTTGGGTACTTTGTTGTTTGTCATGTACATCAATGATCTGGATGAAGGGCTGGTAAATTGGATTAGTAAGTATGCAGATGATACCAAGATAGGGGGTGTTGTGGATAATGAAGAGGATTCCCAAAGTCTACAGAGTGATTTAGGCCAGTTGGAAAAATGGGCTGAAAGATGGCAGATGGAGTTTAATGCTGATAAATGAGAGGTGCCACACCTTGGCAGGCAAATCACAATAGGAAGTACATGGTAAATGGTAGGGAATTGAAGAATACAGTTGAACAGAGGGATCTGGGAATGACTGTGCATAGTTCCTTGAAGGTGGAATCTCATATAGATAGGGTGGTAAAGAAAGCTTTTGGTATGCTAGCCTTCATAAATCAGAGCATTGAGTATAGAAGCTGGGATGTAATGTTAAAATTGTACAAGGCATTGGTGAGACCAAATCTGGAGTATGGTGTACAATTTTGGTCGCCCAATTATAGGAAGGATGTCAACAAAATAGAGAGGGTACAGAGGAGATTTACTAGAATGTTGCCTGGGTTTCAACAGCCAAGTTACAGAGATAGGTTGAATAAGTTAGGTCTTTATTCTCTGGAGCGCAGAAGGTTAAGGGGGGACTTGATAAAGGTCTTTAAAATGATGAGAGGGATAGACAGAGTTGATGTGGACAAGCTTTTCCCTTTGAGAATAGGGAAGATTCAAACAAGAGGACATGACTTTAGAATTAAGGGACAGAGTTTAGGGGTAACATTAGGGGGAACTTCTTTACTCAGAGAGTGGTAGCGGTGTGGAATGAGTTTCCAGTGGAAGAGGTGGCTGCAGGTTCGTTGGTATCATTTAAAAATAAATTGGATAGGCATATGGATTAAAAGGGTATGGAGGGTTATGGTATGAGTGCAGGCAGGTGGGACTAAGGGAAAAAAGTTGTTTGGCACGGACTTGAAGGGCCGAGATGGCCTGTTTCCGTGCTGTAATTGTTATATGGTTATATGAATGGAGCATCCAGCAAAAGAAGAAATCAAGTTATGTGTCCCCATCCCGTCATCATCAACAAGAAGCCAATGTTGCAATTTATGTCTCTGCACGCTAAATATGACATTGCATGTTCCCAAAAGAGCTAAAATAATTATGTTGTGTGCAATGTATGATAAGTGATGTCTCGGGCTTGTTTTGTTGTTTGGAAGAAAACAGCCTGAAAGATCATCTCATGAACATATTGTTTTTTGCAGGAAATTTCTGAACAATGTGCTTGCTCATAAAAAAATCAGCTGGATTGAGTCAGTAGTGTTGAGTATTGAGTAGATTGGTAATACTGTCCCTGGTCAGTCATGTAACAAATGAAAAAGTACAGAGCTAACTAAACAATTGAAGGGTGGAAGAAAGAGGTTTGCTGCAAATTGGAGTCATAACTTTCTCAAAGTAATAATTGTCCCCTTGAATTTTTGGCAATTGAATGTCCAGCCTCTGAATACAACTAATGTTGTGGAGCTTTCGTTCTTTAGCTTTTTAATTTAGAGATACAGCGTGGACTCAGTCCCTTCGGCCCTCCGAGTCCGCACCGACCAGCGATCCTTGCACTTTATCACTATCCTACACACGCTAGAGACAATTTACATTATACCAAGCCAATTAACCTACAAACCTGTATGTCTTTGGAGTGTGTCAAAAGTCAAGTCAAAAGAGTTTGTCATGTGTCCCTGACAGGACAATGAAAATCTTTCTTTGCATAGCACAACAGAACATAGAAGGCATTGACTACAATTCTATACATAAATACACCCATGACGTAATAAATTAATAAAGTGCAAATAGCAGATGGAGGGATATTAATGTTCAGAGTTCCAAGCCAGGGTTAATAGCCTGATGGCTGTGGGGAAGTAGCTATTCCTAAACCGGGTTGTTGCAGTCTTCAGGCTCCTGTACCTTCTACCCGAAGGTTGCAGGGAGATGAGTGGGTGGCTAGGGTGGTGTGGGCCTTTGATGATGCTGCCAGCCTTTTTGAGGCAGCGACTGTAATAAATCCCCTCGATGGAAGGAAGGTCAGAGCCGATGTTGGACTGGGCAGTGAGGAAACCGAAGATCTCAGAGAAAACCCACTCGGTCATGGGGAAATCTTACAAAATCCACACAGACCGCTTCTGTGGCTGTGATCGAATCCGGGACTCTGGTGCTGCATGCGCTGTAAGGCAGCAACTCTACCGCTGCACCACCATGCCAGTGTAATATTTGGGTCGGCTCCCTTAAAATGCTTCATACTGCTTACTGCACCCTTACTTTCAATCAAAACTTTTTCAAAGTAGCTTAAACAAGGAGTGAAATTTTGCTTAAGTGATAGCAGTGTAAAGGGTCTGTCTCACTTGGGCGTAATTTGCGCCTCATTTACACGTCATGTAGAAAATTGGTCGAAACGTCGTGACACGTGGGGGGCGTGTGCGTAACACGCGCATAGCGCTCGGTGAGGCGTGGAATCGCATGTAGTGGCGTGCGGCGCTCCAGGATTTTGTAGTGCACCAAAATCCTCGCGCGCCACCTGCGTGACATGCGACGCCGCGCGCCGCTTATACGCAGTCGGCCCGCCTTTTACGCGTCATGTAACCTCTAACCTCGTCCACACAGACCTCTTCCTGGGTTTCTCACTAGCCTTTCTTGTACTCCTGCCTGGTTCATCTGTAAGTATGAGGGCTGCTGCTAACAGAAGTCTTTGTTGTTGCTGTAGCAATAACATTTGTAGTTCTTCGATGATGGTCATGATGCAGAATAGGGAATCCGGGTATTCCAATGACGTCACACGCACCAGACGGCTGTGCTGATGCATGATGATGCGTGATTTGCATGCGACATTCACGCGTCAGTCACTACTGGCCTGTCGCATAAATGACGGCAAATGACGCCCAAGTTGGACAGGCCCTTAACTTTCCTACTGAGTGATAATGGGAAATAAAACTCTTTTTACACTTCCAAAACAAAAATTGTGAAGGGAGTAGATAGTAAATATATTTTCCCCATGATGGGTTGTCAAAAATAAAAGGACAGGTATAAATTGAGAGGAAGGAGATTTAAAGGATATCTGAGGCAGAATATTTTCACACAGTGCTTGGCCTGGAATCTGGAGCACAAACCGGATAAAGTGGAGGAGACAGGCGTGTTCACAATATTTAAGGAACATCTAGACAAGGTCTTAAATTGCCGAGGTACAAAGACTAACATTTGATGAGTGTTTCATTTCGGAGTCACGTGAGTGACTTCGTGAAGAACCCGCTAGCACCCATGCGCGACATATCGTCGCAACGCATTGCAGTCGACGGCTGGAGGTGGAGCGCGGGTCACCACCAGCCCTTCATAAGGGCCGCTCAGGTAAGTGTAACTAACCTTGAGTTGGTTGTTTTTTGTTGTGCGAGTGTTTTTTCTCCCAACAGAAACATGGATAGGAAGAACAAGGGCCGTAGGACGTCCGCACGGAGTCGCCGGCCACCCATCCCGGAGCCCTCATCAACGGCTACACCTGCGAATCAGGCCGGGAGAAAGGCGAGGAAGTCGGGGAGCCCTGTCGTCACAGGACCTGACCCGCCGATACACCGCAGCTCTAGCGAGGATCCTGCAGAGCAGGACTTCGGTGTGCCACCGGAGCAGGCTGACCCTGACTCCATATAGCTGTCGCCAACGGGCTCGTTGGTCGACCAGGGCAAACAGGGTTCACGTGCTGCCGCACGGCCCTTCTCCCTGAGCCCTCGTAGGAGAGGCAGGGATAGAGCCCGTCAACCTAGCCCTTCACGGGCGAAGGTATCACCTGCCGCTAGATTGCGGACTGGTGAAATGGCGGGACTCAAGTCCACTGGTAGACCTGAAAGGGCCAGTATGGACTCACCAGCCTTCAAGACCAGGAAGAGTCATTCAGGTGGAGTCCCGCCACGGTCACCGAGTCCCCCGTGGATGGGAGGACGGGACCGTACGCCGTCTAGGCCCAGGATCAGGGCAGTAGGCAAGCCCGCGTGGATGTCGGGTCACCACGCCGAGGCGTCGGGTGCCGACCTCTCACTGCGTTTGCCCTCTGAGGCAGCAGGATCGAGCTCCGCTAAAAGGAGGCGTTTGAGCAGGTCCGCGCGGGAATCGCTCAGTTTCACCGAGGCGGCTGGTAGCGACAGTTCTTTCCGGCACCGAGATTACCTCGACGAGGTACGGGCCGATGACAGGAGCCTCAGCAGTTCCGTTGGACATGAGGACTCCGACCGCCCAGGTTCGAAGGGCGTATTGACAGGATGGAACGGATGTTGGAACTCCTCCTGCAACAGAGCCAGAGGGAAACATCTAGGTCCAGAGGGCACATGGATTTATCCCCATCGTCAGCGGGAAGCCTGGGACAGCCGGAGGATGAGAACATCTTGGTCCATGCACCATCTACATCTGAGACCCCTCAGGAGGAGCTCTTGGATGTGGCAGCTAAATTTGCACTGTCGGAGTCATCAGGACAACCCCTCAACTCAAAACTGGCTGCCACCGTGGACTTCCTGACCAACCATCAGCTTCAGGAGGAGGTCCTTTCGGAGGCCATGAATAGGCACAAGGCCTCAGCAAATTGCAACTCCCTCAACGTGCCCATCGTCAATACGCCGATTTGGGGCAACATCAGCCCAGGGATCAGAACTCAGGAGGTGAAGCTCCAATGGATCCTGAAGCTGCTCACTGCTGGGATTACCGCGTTTGCACGGTCGGTGGATGGGGTGGATCTGAACACCGAGCAGGAGGATGCTCTAGCGCTACTGTGCAACACACAGTACGAAATAAACGCATTTAGAAAGAGCATTATTAAACCCACTCTGAACCCGAAATTTGCTGGACTATGCAAAGCACCTCCTACGCCGCCACCCAGACAGTTGTTCGGGGAGGACCTCCCGAAACGGGTCAAGGAACTGGATGACCACGCTAAGACGGTGGGACACATGCAGTCACATATCTCGACCAGGCAGCCGGCCAGGAAAGTGCCATTTTTCAGGCCACGAGGCCCTGCCGTTAGACCAGCAAGGACATACGCTCCAGCACCGCCTCAATTTCAGCAGCCTCAACAACCTAGGCCTTTTTTAGGGCTAGGCCCCCAGCGGCCACCATGGAAGATGCGGATGCCGCATCATCAGCTCAACCCAGCACCTCCACGTCCCGCCAAACATATCAGGGACCGCCAATAACCATGGAGGTAAGGCGGTCTGGATTTCATGCACCTGCATGCTTAACTTCACATGTTGGTGGGAGACTACAGTTCTTTACAGAGGCATGGGGAACCATCACTTCTGATGAGTTTATCTTACAAAGTATTCAAGGCCATGAGATTGAATTCATCAATGGTAAAATCCCTCCGTCCCAGCATATGCCAGATCGGAAATTTACACTGTCCAGCAAAGAAACGGCAGTAGGCTATGCTGAAATCTTAAGGCTACAAGAAAAAGGCGTGATAGAAAGAACTATTCACGAACCAATTGAATTTGTATCCAACGTATTTACAAAAACCAAGAAGGATGGAGGATGTCGGGTTATTATTGATCTGACCCATTTGAATACTTTTGTAAAATATACCCATTTCAAAATGGACATGTTCGAAACAGCCAAGTTACTGATTTCTGAGGGCTGCTTCATGGCATGCATTGATTTAAAAGATGCATACTATTCAGTATCCATTCAGAAACACCACAGGAAGTTCTTGAAATTTACCTGGATGGATCAGCTCTGGCAATACAGAGCTTTGCCAAATGGGCTTACCACAGCCCCTAGATTATTTACTAAATTACTCAAACCAATACTGGCTACACTAAGGAGACAAAATCATATAGTGATGGCCTATCTAGATGATATCCTAATTATTGGGAACACCCTGGAATCAGCGGAACTGGCAGTTTCAGCCACTGTGGAATTTTTTCAGAAAATGGGGTTGTGAGCGGGTGGTCGAAGCCAGAGGAGCCCGAGACAACGTGTCAGCAATAAACATGTCCTTGCCTCTACGGTACACTACGGAGAAGGTAAAACGCTGCAGCTGCAGCATCATCCGCTGCAGCCTGGAGGAGGCAGCGTGAATCGGCTTGCCGAGGATGGTGACCAGAGGCTGGTGGTCGGTCTCAATAGAGAATTCAGTTCCCAGGATATAGTCCTTAAATTTTGAACATGCAAACACAACAGCCAGCAGTTCCTTTTCGATCTGGGCATAGCGCTGTTCAGCTGGACGGGACGCGAAGGACACGGGTAACTGGGAGTTCAAGGACTTTGCTGACCGCTGGAACTTTCGGCATTACACTAGTAGCCCTGAGTACCCTCAGAGCAATGGCCTGGCCGAGCGTGCTGTTCGCAGCGCAAAGGACTTGTTGAATCACTGCCGCGCATCGAAGTCTGACATTTACCTCGCCCTCCTCAACCTGCGAAACATTTCCCGTGACGGTGTTCTGGGGTCCCCGGCGCAGCGCCTCATGTCCCGGGTTACTCGACCTCCCATTCCGGTGGCCCAGCAGACTCTTACCCCAGCTGTTGTAAAACCTGCCGTGGTCCGTGAGCGTATTGCTACCAAGCAGTCCGTTCAGAAGCGTTCCCACGACAGGTCTTGCCGTGCCCTGCCTCCTCTGTCTCCTGGTCAGGTTGTCCGCATGCATTCCACCTCCGGTCACCCTGGCCTTGCGGTTGTTGTTGGGACGGCTGGTTCACCTCGCTCCTATCTGGTGAACCTCGATGGTACTGTTTACCGTCGGTCCAGGCGACACCTCCGCCTGGTGAACGAGCCTTCTCCTCCTCCTCCTGCTGACCCCCATGCTCCCCCTCTGTCCGCTCTCCCGCCTGTAGCGGTCACTAAGCCTGTGCCTGCTCGCCCTGTCCCGGTTCTTCTCCCTGTGCCTATTCCCGTGCCTCCGGCCGTCTCTTCCCCATCGCCAGGTCGCTCGCCTCCAATCCCTTTGTCACCACGCAAGTCCCCACATTGTAGTCCTTCTGTCGTGGGGTCTCCCCCGGTGCCCGTTTCTTTGGGGGGAGAGGGTGTGAGCGGGGTTCGTACCCGCTCGGGGCGGATTGTGAGGGCGCCTGACCGTTATGGCGATTATGTTTGATTGCTGCTATTTTACTGTTTATCCTTTTCCAGTTGCTCTAGTGTATGAGACATGGTCGGCTGTCACGTTCCTTTCTTTTGTAAGAGGAAGGATGTAGATGTTTAGTGCATGTCCCTTTAATTGTAGGTTGTGTAGCCACTCCCCTTTCACCAAGTATATTACTGTCTCTCCATCCCTAGTACCTCCTCTAGTAAAACGTGCAGACCATGTGCAACTAGGGCATCGATGTATGTGATTAATAAAAGACTTGGTAAAGAGACACTGTGTACGTGTAAACCTCTTTACAATTATCCATCCAGATAAATCAAAGTTCTGCCCTTCACGGGTCATGGAACATCTGGGGTTCACGGTGGATTCCAATCGCATGAGGGCCACCATACCAACTAACAAAGTTGGGGATGTCATCCAAGTATGCAAGAATCTAGTCTGCGCCAGTATACCATCCATTAGACAAACTGCTAAGGTGATTGGCAAGATCGTAGCAGTCTTTCCAGCTGCCCAATACGGACCTTTGCATTATCAAAATCTGCAGAGAGCCAAGATCTCAGCGTTAAAATTGAACGCTGGACATTTCGATAGGCCAATGCAGCTGCCTCTATAGGCAAAAATTGAGTTACAATGGTGGATTGACAATATTTGTGACTCATTTAAACCCATCATTTTGCCCAATCCGATGGTATACTTACAAACAGACGCAAGCTCCCATGGCTGGGGAGCCACGGACAACTACTCTAGTTGTGGAGGCAGATGGGACACCCTTGAATCTACCCTGTTGTTGTCACAAGGGATAAACTATTTGGAGATGCTGCGAGCATTTCACGGACTTCGAGCTTATTGTTCTAACCTTACTGACGCTCATGTCCGTCTCCAAATAGATAATACCACTGCGGTGGCATATCTAAATCATTTGGGCGGTACCAGGTCAGTTTCATGTGATGAATTGGCAAATACAATTTGGCTCTGGTGTATTCGACGGAATATTTGGATTTCAGCTACCTATTTACCAGGTAAGCTCAATACAGTGGCGGACACCAGGTCACGCAAATTCAATGACAACATCGAGTGGATGTTAAACTCCCAAATATTCGCTAAAGTTACAGCCAAATTTGGTAAACCGGATATCGACCTTTTTGCGTCACGGTTGAACCATCAGGTACCAACATACGTTTCATGGGTGCCAGATCCTGGGGCAATGGCGATGGACGCGTTCTCGCTAGATTGGGGGAAATGGTTTTTCTATGCATTTCCTCCATTTTGCCTCATCAGTCGGGTATTGTGGAAAATCCAGTCAGATGCTGCTAAGGGCATTCTTTGATCAGTCAACCATGGGTCCTCTTAGAGGGTTGCCCACAATTGGTGACAAACCCCGTCTCAGGGGAACCACTACCCTGCCACAGTCACCTAAACTTATTGGCTTGCAGGTTCTGAACAGGCCATTACTACGGTATGGCCTATCATCCAGAACTATGGATACCATCGGAGCGTCATGCCGGGAGTCCACCAGGCGGCAATATCTCACACATATCCGGAAATGGGAAACCTACTGCGGCCACTCCCACATTGCATACGACTCCGTTACCATCACCGACGTATTGAAATTCCTGGCGGGGTTGCATCATGACGAACACCTCAGCTACAGTGCCATCAACAACGCCAGGAGTGCGCTGTCATTCTACCTCAATATTGAGGTAGGATCCAACAGGCTGGTGTCCAAGCTCATGCGGGGAATATTTAATTCCAATCCGTCCAGACCTCGTTATAACATCACCTGGGATATTGGGAAGGTATTAACCCTGCTCAGGACGTGGTCGCCCATGAAGGGGCTTGAATTGGACAAACTCACCCTGAAGCTGGTGATGTTACTGGCACTAACTTCAGCGCAGAGGGTACAGACACTCCACAAGGTCAGGATCGACAGGATGATCTCTACCCCTGGCGAAGTAATCTTCTTCATAGATGAATTACTCAAGCAGCATAGACCTGGGTTCACAGGGCTGCAGCTGAAGTTTCCAGCATACCCCGCTGATGCAAGGCTATGTTTAGCCACCCATATCCGCCACTATATCAAAGTGACGAGAAAATTGAGGGGAATGGAGAAATACTTGCTCATCAGCCACAAGAAACCTCACCATAAAGTGACGGTACAGACGATCTCCAGGTGGCTCAGGATCGTCTTGGGTGAGGCAGGTATTGACACTAATGTCTTTAAATCCCATTCCACCAGGTCTGTGTTGACGTCGGCGGCAAGGGTCATGGAGGTGCCCATGGACCATATTCTTGCCACAGCAGGATGGGCGAACGAAGCCACCTTCCAGCGGTTTTACAATAAACCTGTTGCCGCTCCTGTATTGTTCGCGGAGGCCATGCTGAATGCAGGTCAAGAGCATGCAGATGTCCCCCAGTGAGGGTTTTTTTCCTTTGTTTGTTGTTAATAAATATTGTTATTATTTTTTCAGTACAAGCAGTCTGGAAATTTGATTACTCCTATCCATCCTTATAAGTGGTGTGTGACAGCATGGACGTGGTCCAGGGCATGGAATCACAGAGCTTTGAAGTCTTCACGAAGTCACTCACGTGACTCCGAAATGAAATAGTAAGATTAAACAAGAACTTACCAGTTCGAAGGTTGATCTTTATTTCATGAGGAGTTGCGATGAGGGATTTCGTGCCCTCCGCTCCCAACCCTCGATCATAAATCAACTGGTAATTAGAGTCTCTTCAATCTTACTATAACAAGTCATTTCTCTGTTGTTGGTTCTGTGATTCCACACCGCTACTTTGAAGTATGTCGCGCATGCGTGCTGGCGGGTTCTTCACGAAATCCCTCATCGCAACTCCTCATGAAATAAAGATCAACCTTCGAACTGGTAAGTTCTCGTTTAATCTTACTATTTGATGGCACTGGATGAGGATGAGGGCGACCTCATTTAAACTTACTGAACAGTGAAAGGCCCAGATGTGGAGAGGGTGTTTCCATTAGTAGGAGAGTCTAGGACCAGAGTGCACAGCCTCCGAATAAAAGGATGTGCTTTTAGAAAGGAGATGAGAAGGAATTTCTTAACTCAGAGGATGGTGAATTAGTGGAACTCATAACTACAGTCTGCTGTGGATGCCAAGTCATTGTTTTTTTTTGATTCGCAATTATTAAGTGTGCGAGGGGCTACGGTGAGAAGGCAGGAGAATGGGGTTGAGAGGGAAAGAAAGATCAGCCATGATAAACTCATAGAGCCAAATGGTGTAATGCTGCTCCTATGTCTTAAGAACTTATGAAAGGCCGCAGGCCAATTGCAGATAAAGGGGACGTGGAGATAAGTACAATGAAAAGAATGGGTATGACAGGCTGAAGGGTCTGCTTCCATGTGTTTATGGTCTTACCTAGGAGATATTATTCCTCTATCAATACCATTCTTTGCAAATGAGGTTGTTGCCTTAAAATGTTCCGATATATTTTGGTGCAATGGTATAGTAAGAATGGGCATGCACCATTTGTTGTTGTTTTCAATGTTTACTTAGACTGGGATGTCACTTAATTTTTTTATTTCTCCAATGATTGTTCAGCTCCATTCCTTACTGTTAGTTCATCATGGAAATTACTGCAATGATGTGAATGTTGGGTAATTATCCATTGGTTCTGTCTGAAATATTTAAGCATCTTAAAATATGTTTATAATTTTTTGATAATGCTGTAAACAAACTCAATCGGTCAGAAGAAAGCACATTTTAAAAATAATTTCTGTTGACCATTTTAACCTTTCTTCAGTAATTCCATCAATTTGTCATACTTTTTATTTTCCTTTCTATGCATTGTTTACATTTATTTATTTTTTCTTTGTATTTCCAAATTTGGAATCTGGATTACTCTTAAATCTGATTCTTGCTTTTTGTGTTCCTTCATGCCCTGCAGATTGTGGCACAGATCAAATGCCCGCAGATAGAAATCAATGCTCTAAAGCCTATTACATTCTTGGAGGTCTCAGGAAAAAAATAAATATATTTTGTTGGGTTAAAGCTGTGATAGAAAATCAGCTTGAATTGCTAATTCATATGTTTTTTCAGCCTGAAATGTAGATGACTGAAAGGAGTTGTTATCAGAAATGTAGAGGATTGTTTGGAGAATGGAAAAGATAAATTTGGAAGTTATAGTTGGAAATAGGATGGCGACAAAATGATGAAATGTTTCAATGGTTCATAGTTCAATGGTTTATTTATTATGATGTGTAGCCAGGAAAATTGAAATGCTTTTTTTGTGGCATACAACTCAGCAAGGCTATCAGCATACATGAGCACAATCCCACAATTGGACCAGAATGTACATAAGAGTCTACTGATTCTACATGAAGGAGGGACCATTTTGGAGCCATTTTACTGTCTCAGCTGCAGCTGGCCATAAAGGTCCATTGCAGTCATCTCCACCATCCCTGTCATCCCGTGAACCATTGTCCTTTCCTTGGATGACCCTCTTTAGCCCCTGATCCCTGGCCCAATCTTGATCCCTCAGCCAACCCAGAGGGTGCAGAATGCATGACCCTCCAGTTCCTCATGCTGGACCCTCCATCACCATCATCTCCCTCTATCCTCCTCAATAAATGGATGTGAAATATAGGAATTATATCAAAGTTTATTTATTCACACAAATGTACGTCAAAGTAGAACTCCAATTAGAAGCCTATTAATCTATTAGTAACAAAGCAAGAAACAATGAGGTAATGATTGAGGCAGAATTTATGAATCACAGATAACAGTCTCCTATACAACAAATGAAGGCAATTCACACAGAAACCTAAATCTGTTCGAAAGGTGGAGCAAAAGAAAGGTACATTTCCCATAGAAAAATGCAGGGGAGTGGAGGATAGTTATATCCATACAAACAATTTGAATTCCAGTTCTGTTTGACAGGGGATTTACCCTTTTATCACTATTCTTCCAGACTACATTGTTGTTACAGTTTTCAGTTTTTTTTAACAACAATGCAAAGGAATCCTTTACCTTCCATTTTTTTTTTTAAAGATTAAGATCTAATCCAAAACGTTCACTCTTCCAACAATGAGTCACTACGTTAAAAAGTGTTAACTTTTTGCGTTCTGATCTCTGAGAACATTTGAGAACTCCATTTAGAACACTGGAAACAAAATCCTTAGAATTATTTATGAAGTAATTATATGCACTAATGGTAGACATTAGGCTATTTCGAGTTGAATTCACTACAAAAATAACAAAATGTCTTTTATATCTATTAACTTCAACTCTTCAACACATATCTCCTAGGTGTCAATTGAATTTTACCTCAAACAGAGCTGTGCAATGATTGCTATCCACACCCTTATGACAAATAACGGTGAGCAGAGACAAAATGACATGTCAAGTTAACCTTATTTTACACCATACAATTTTCATAGTCATTTTGGATTTCTCTGCACTTTGTACATCACCAATAAAAAAAAACAACCAAAATGCAATTTAATGGAATAATTTAGAAGTAAATATTCAACTGCATGCCTGAACTGAAATGTTTAAAAAAAACACTTGTTATTTAGTCTTACTACCTCAACAGTCTTATGTTGGAAAACATAATAAATTATGTGAGTTGGGCGTTAGAGATATTTTACAATTCTGAAAGGAAGCCTTGCAATTTCAGTGTCTTTCATAACTCTGGTACTTCCCTATGCATCTTTTGTCTTATTATATTCTTCCCCTTTTTAATGTTTGTGCACAGCAAGCTTTCTTAAGATATTGACTAGAATACCAATTTTAGTGATGTTCATTGAGAGGTTAACACAGGCCAGGAAATCCTTGGTCTATTCCCATTTCAGCCAATATGGGAAGAATTTAGGAATCATAGAAAACACTCTCCTATACAGGAAATGAAGAGACAAGAGTGTTTAATTGACATAGGTGCCAGAAATGCAACGATTAAATTCTGATTTGCCGCAAGTTAACAATGCTGTGAACACAATATACACAGATAAGATATATATATCTTTTATTTTAGTTTGAATGTAAAACAAAAACATTAAAAACAAAGCAAATTAACAATAAAATGAAATGAACAATAAACCTATTGCTGCCCCTTCTCCGCTATTCAATTAATTAACAAACTTTATCATATCTCATTATCACATAATATATATACCGTATATATGAATGATTTGGAAGAGGGAATTAGGAGCAACACTAGCAAGTTTGCGGATGACAGAAAGCTGGGTGGCAGTGTGAACTGTGAAGAGGATGTTAGGAGGTTGCAGGGTGACCTGGACAGGTTGAGTGAGTGGGCAGATGTGTGGCAGGTGCAGTATAATATAGATAAATGTGAAGTTATCCACTTTGATGGCAAAAACAATGGGACAGATTATTATCTCAATGGAGTTAGTTTAGGTAAGGGGGAGGTACAGCAAGACCTGGGTGTCCTTGTACGCAAGCCACTGAAAGTTGGTGTGCAGGTACAGCAGGTAGTGAAGAAAGCTAATGGAATGTTGGCCTTGATAGGAAGAGGATTTCAGTATAGGAAGTGAGAGGTTCTTCTGCAGTGGTATAGGGCTCTGGTAAGACCACATCTGGAGTTTGAGGAAGGACATCCTTGTGATTGAGGCAGTGCAGCGTAGGTTCACAAGATTGATCCCTGGGATGGCGGGACTGTCATCTGAGGAAAGATTGAAAAGACTAGGCTTGTATTCACTGGAGTTTAGAAGGATGAGGGGGGGATCTTATAGAAACATATAAAATTATAAAAGGACTGGACAAGCTTGATGCAGGTAAAATGGTACCAATGTTGGGCGAGTCCAGAACCAAGGGCCAGTCTTAGAAACATAGAAACATAGAAATTAGGTGCAGGAGTAGGCCATTCGGCCCTTCGAGCCTGCACCGCCATTCAATATGATCATGGCTGATCATCCAACTCAGTATCCCGTACCTGCCTTCTCTCCATACCCTCTGACCCCTTAGCCACAAGGGCCACATCTAACCCTCTTAAATATAGCCAATGAACTGGCCTCAACTACCCTCTGTGGCAGAGAGTTCCAGAGACCCACCACTGTGAAAAGATTCCTCTCATCTCGGTCCTAAAGGATTTCCCCCTTATCCTTAAGCTGTGACCCCTTGTCCTGGACCTTCCCAACATCTGGAACAATCTTCCTGCATCTAGCCTGTTCAGCCACTTAAGAATCTTGTAAGTTTCTATAAGATCCCCTCTCAATCTCCTAAATTCTAGAGAATATAAACCGAGTCTATGCAGTCTTTGTTCATAAGACAGTCCTGACATCCCAGGAATCAGTCTGGTGAACCTTCTCTGCACTCCCTCTATGGCAATAATGTCCTTCCTCAGATTTGGAGACCAGTACTGTACGCAATACTCCAGGTGTGGCCTCACCAAGACCCTATACAACTGAAGTAGAACCTCCCTGCTCCTATACTCAAATCCTTTTGCTATGAAAGCTAACATACCATTCGCTTTCTTCACTGCCTGCTGTACCTGCATGCCTACTTTCAATGACTGGTGTACCATGACACCCAGGTCGCACTGCATCTCCCCTTTTCCTAATCGGCCTCCATTTAGATAATAGTCTGTTTTCCTATTTTTGCCACCAAAGTGGATAACCTCACATTTATCCACATTGTCTTAGAATAAAGGGAAGGCCATTTAAGACTGAAGTGAGAAAAACCTTTTCACCCAGAGAATTGTGAATTTGTGGAATTCCCTGCCACAGAGGGCTGTGGAGGCCAGTTCACTGGATGGATTTAAGAGGGAGTTAGATAGAGCTCTAAGGGCTAGTGGAATCAAGGGATATGGGGAGAAGGCAGGCATGGGTTATTGATATGGAGCGATCAGCCATGATCACAATGAATGGCGGTGCTGGCTTGAAGGGCTGAATGGCCTCCTCCTGCACCTATTTTCAATGGTTCTATCTCATTGACACATCCATGTTCACACAGGAAGGCTGGTTCCCCGACGCAATATTCCATCTCTCCACCAATTCCAATATTGGTGGCCAGTGGGGGGGGGGGGGGGGAGGGGGGCTTTCTGGAGCACTGGTATGGGTGTTGTTGGCTGCAGGGCCTACTGGTCACCAGAGGGCTAGTATGGACATTGTAAGCCAAATGGATTATTGGGGTGGCAGCTCAGTCTCCCAAGCTGGCAGCTCACTCAAGTGCAGTTTTTTACCTCTTCGAGCAGGGTGCAAGGCCACAAAATTCAAGTGCAGTTTCATACCACTTCAAGGAGGGTGCAAAGCCACCAAATTCAGGTTCAGTTTCATACCATTTCATGCAGGGTGCAATGACACCACATTCGAATGCAGTTTCATACCATTTCAAGCAGGGTAAAACCACCATAAAACCACACAAAACACCACACTCACAGTTCAGTAGACATTCAGTGAATCATTCAGTTGATTTACAGCTCAGATAGAGTCATGACCTCTCCCTTCCCATCATGCAGAGACTGAGCCACACCCACACTTCTGGGTTTTATAATCCCTCCCCCTCCCACCGGAAAAGTTGTGGCCTTCATGGCATGATTCACAGGAAAGAGTTTCTCAACATTTTTAAAATACTAATAACACTTTTATTATTATTTATTGATGGGAAGAATCCTCTGCACCTGACAAGCAGAGGGGGACTGAGTAAGATGGCCAAAAATCACAGCCATAAGAGGTAGCGTTGTATCTAAAATCAAGATAGTGCAAACAGGAAGTTGTCAAGTTTAGCTCAACAGCCATTTGCAGCACATTTCCACTTCAAGCCAACCCCCCCCCCCCCCCAAACAGCCATTTGCAGTGCCTTTCTACTTCAACCAAACCTTCCAAACATCCATTTGCAGTGCATTTCCACTTCAACCCAAAACCCCCCAAACAGACATTTGCAGTGCATTTCCACTGCAACCCACCCCCTCCCCCCCCCAAACAGCCATTTGCAGTGCATTTCCACTTCAACCCAAAAGCCCCCAAACAGCCATTTGCAGTGCATTTCCACTTCAACCAGTGCATTTAAGAGAGAGTTGGATAGAGCTCTAGCGGCTAGTGGAGTCAAAGGATATGGGAAGAAGGCAGGCATGGGTTATTGATAGCGGACGATCAGCCATGATCATATTGAATGGTGGTGCTGGTTCAAATGGCCTCCTCCTGTACCTATTTTCTATGTTGCTATGTTTAACCCAAAACCCCCTAAACAGCCATTTGCAGTGCATTTCCACTTCAACCCAAACTACCATTTGCAGTGCATTTCTACTTCAACCCAAACAGCCATTTGCAGTGCATTTCCACTTCAACCCAACCCCCCCCCCCAAACAGACATTTGCAGTGCATTTCCACTTCAACCCAACCCCCCCCCCAAAAAAAAATTAGATTTGCAGTGAGTTTCCACATCAACCCCCCCCCCCAAACAGACATTAGCAGTGCATTTTCACTTCAACCCAAACCCCCCCAAACAGACATTTGCAGTGCATTTCCACTTCAACCCAACCCCCCCAAAAAAAGAGATTTGCAGTGAGTTTCCACTTCAACCCAAACCCCCCCAAACAGACATTAGCAGTGCGTTTTCACTTCAACCCAAACAGCCATTTGCAGTGCAGATTAGGAAAAGGGGAGATGCAACGAGACCTGGGTGTCATGGTACACCAGTCATTGAAAGTAGGCAGGGTTACACAAAAAGCTGGAGAAACTCAGCGGGTGCAGCAGCATCTAAGGAGTGAAGGAGATAGGCGACGTTTCGGGTCGAGACCCTTCTTCAGACTGGTCAGGGATCAGGGAAACGAGAGATATAAACAGTGATATGGAGAGATAAAGCAAGAACAATGAGTGAAAGATATGCAAAAAAGTATTGGAGATAAGGAAAGCAGGCCATTGTAAGCTGTTTCTGGTGTGAAAATGAGAAGCTAGTGCGACTGGGGGGGGGGGGGGGGAGATGGAGAAGGAATGTCAGGGCCCGAGGGCTGAGGGAGAGGTGGGGGGGTGGGGGGAAAGGAGCAGTCTGGGTTAACAGAATTGAGAAAATTCAATGTTTAAGCCCAGAGGATGCAGACTCCCCAAGCGGAATATGAGATGTTGTTCCTCAAACTTGCGGTGTTGTTCACTCTGGCCATGGAGGAGGCCCAGGACCGAGAGGTCGGATACGGAGTGGGAGGGGGAGTTGAAGTGCTGAGCCACCGGGAGGTCGGGTTGGTTATTGCGGACCGAGCGGAGGTGTTCGGCGAAACGATCGCCTAGCCTCCGCTTGGTCTCACCGATGTAGATTAGCTGGCATCTGGAGCAACGGATGCAGTAGACGAGGTTGGAGGAGGTGCAGGTGAACCTCTGTCGGACTTGGAATGACTGCTTGGGTCCCTGAAAGGAGTGGATGGGGGAGGTGAAGGAACAAGTGTAGCATCTCTTGCGGTTGCAAGGAAAAGTGCCCGGGGAAGGAGTGGAGCAGGAGGGAAGGGAAGAATTGACGAGGGAGTTGCGGAGGGAGCGGTCTTTGCGGAAGGCAGATAGGGGGGGAGATGGGAAGATGTGGCGAGTGGAGGGGTCACGTTGGAGGTGGCGAAACTGGCGGAGGACTATCTGTTGTATGCGCTGGCTGGTGGGGTGAAAGGTGAGGACCAGGGGGACTCGGCCCTTGTTGTGAGTGGGGGAATGGGGAGAGAGGGCAGTGTTGCGGGGTATGGAGGAGACCCTGGTGCGAGCCTCATCGATAGTGGGGGAGGGGAAACCCCGTTCTCTGAAGAACGAGGACATTTGCGATGACCTGGTGTGGAACACGTCATCCTGGGAGCAGATGCGGCGTAGTTGGAGGAATTGGGAATAGGGGATGGAGTCCTTACAGGAAGCAGGGTGGGAGGAAGAGTAGTCCAGGTAGCTGTGGGAGTCAGTTGGTTTGTAGTGGATGTCAGTCAGGAGTGTGTCACCTGCAATAGAGATGGTGAGGTCAAGGAATGGTAGGGAAATGTCGGAAATGGTCCAAGTATATTTGAGTGCCGGATGGAAGTTGGTGGTGAAATGGATAAAGTCAGTGAGTAGGCATGCAGGTGCAGCAGGCAGTGAAGAAAGCAAATGGTATGTTAGCATTCTTAGCGAAAGGATTTGAGTATAGGAGCAGGGAGGTTCTACTGCAATTGTACAGGGTTTTGGTGAGGCCACACCTGGAGTATTGCATACAGTTTTGGTCTCCAAATCTGAGGAAAGACATCCTTGCCATAGAGGGGGTATAGAGAAGATTCACCAGACTGATTCCTGGGATGTCAGGACTTTCATATGAGGAAAGATTGGATGGACTTGGCTTGTACTCGCTGGAATTTAGAAGATTGAGGGGGGATCTTATAGAAACTTACAAAATTCTTAAGGGTTGGACAAGCTAGATGCTGGAAGATTGTTCCCGATGTTGGGGGAGTTCAGAACAAGGGGTCACAGTCTAAGGATAAGGGGGAATTCCTTTAGGACCGAGATGAGGAAAACATTCTTTACACAGAGAGTGGTGAGTCTCTGGAATTCTCTACCACAGAAGGTAGTTGAGGCCAGTTCATTGGCTATATTTAAGAGGGCGTTAGATGTGGCACTACTGGCTAGAGGGATCAGGGGGTATGGAGAGAAGGCAGGTACGGGATACTGAGTTGGATGATCAGCCATGATCACATTGAATGGCGGTGCAGGCTCGAAGGGCCGAATGGCCTACTCCTGCACCTATTTTTGCTATGTTTCTATGTTTCTATTTCCACTTCAACCCAAACAGTGATTTGCAGTGCATTTCCACTTCAACCCAAACAGTCATTTGCAGTGCATTTCTACTTCAACCCAAAACCCACCAAACAGCCATTTGCAGTGCATTTCTACTTAAACCCAAAACCCACCAAACAGTCATTTGCAGTGCATTTCTACTTCAACCCAACACCCCCCCCCCCCCAAACAGCCATTTGCAATGCATTTTTACCAACCAAATTTTCATTTTCAAACCACATTAAGGGCACTCACAGTTGAGTAGACATGTGTTTAGTGTTAATCAGAGAGACATGACCCTCTGGCTTCCACCATCTTGCAGAGACTGAGTGAGGCACACCACTTCCGGGTTTTATAGTCCCTCCCCACTCCCACCAGCAGGGGCAGCAGAGAGAATGGCAAAACATTAAAAAACATTAATATCTCTCTGCTATTTCATTGATGGGCAAAATCCTCTGGTCACGGAAGGCGGAAGAGGGCTCTGAACGAACTGGCCAAAAAAGACAGCCGTAGGTGGCGGCGTTCTCTTGGAAATCACAGCACAGTGAGCCAAAAGCAGTCAAGATCAGACTTTTAGTAATATAGATATATACACATATATACACACAAACATACACATATATACATATATCCATAAATATGCTACATACATACATATATATACGCATATGCATGCACATAAACATACACATATACAGTTTATAAACCATTTTCCAAATTCTCACAGCCCTTCCTCATCCTTACACTGCCGGAAAATACTTTATTTGCACTGTAAACTCAGTAATGTTTGTGCTTTGCTTGAGTTCCAAATCATTCCACAATTTCACCCCACAGATTCAAATACACATATTCTTCATAGTTGTACAAACACAAATATAATAATAACCACTATACTAGGTGACCATAATAGTGCAAAAAACAGTCTGCAGTGTATCCAACGACACAGTCAAAGTCTAACGAAAAAGTTCAGGTTAGAAGTTTTTTAGTGTTCAATGTCCCATGGTTGCTGAAGAAGGTGTTTTACAACTGGTCGTCACTGTTTACAGGCTCCTGCAACTTCTGCCCTTGGAAGGACCGAAATGAGAGTGTGGCTAGGGTGGTGTGTGTCTTTTGAGGCAGCACCTACAGATCCCTTCGATGGTGTGGAGGTCAGCACTTTTGCTGCAGTACTGTACTTGTAAAGGCAAGAACCTCAGAAAACAGAGTTTATTCGAAGAATGGAGGAAATGGGAACTTCAGCAGCTTTTACAAGGAAAATCAGGATAATTTCTCCAGGGAAAAATGTATTGTGTTTTAAGTCCATAAAATCATTAGCTTACCAACACATTTCCATCCTGATTGATTATATTGTTGTCACTTTAAGCAGGCATTTCCTAAAAGATTCATTTAAAATAAACGTTTACTCTTTATTTGAGAAAATAGGTTGATGGAAATACCCTTCAAAACTCCACAATACAGAACCTCACTAGTTTATCAGCTGAATTTTTTGTGTTGAGTCTCAGGGAAAGATTCAACCTTCAGATTCTGGAAGAAAACTACCACTGACCCACAGCCGATATTAGTCAAAAGGCATTTTAAATTATTCTCACATTAATTTCTTGACATAGTCCAATAACTTCCCATCTTCTACATGTCCTTGATTATTCAAGATGAGTCATTGAGGTTGGGCTTTGAAGGGCTGGTCTCATATACTTCATCTTCATATGCAGAAAAGAGAATAAAAAAGAGAATTAATCTGCAGAAGGATTAGTGATTTAATGGCAAGTTTGTCTTGCTTTCTAGCTTGCAGCACTAATTCACAGAAATCTAATTCAGTTCCTCCTCTGCACTGAAACAGCTCATTTCTGAATATGCAATAATTAAAACTATAGCCGATGATTTTGGTGGGTCTGAATCAGGGATAAGCATGAGGCAATGTTGCTTTAATTAGGCACATAAAACTGGAGTAACTCGGCAGCATCTCTGGAGAGAAGGAATGGGTGACGTTTCGGGTCGAGACCTTGCTTCCGCCTAGTTAGAGAAAATGGAAATGAGAGATAGGCAATGATGTAGAGAGATAAAGAGCGATGGAAGAATTTATCTCTCTACATCATCGTCTATATTTCTCGTTTCCCTTTCCTTAACTAATCTGAAGAAGGGTCTCGACCAGAAAGGCCACACATTCCTTCTCTCGAGAAATGCTTCCTGCCCCGCTGAGTTGCTCCATCATTTTGTGTTGATCTTCAGTTTTAAACCAGCATCTGCAGTTGTTTCCTATACATTGCTTTAATTAGGTTGAGGTTTAGGCTTATTTTTATCGTGTACAGTAAAAAGCTTTGTTTTATGAGCTATCCCATCGTATCAGATAATGCTGGACATAAATAAAATCTGAAGAAGGGTTTCGACCCGAAACTTTGCCTATTTCCTTCGCCCCATAGATGCTGCCTCACCCGCTGAGTTTCTCCAGCATTTTTGTCTACCTTTGATTTTCCAGCATCTGCAGTTCCTTCTTAAACACTGTACCATCGCTTATAGAAGGACTGTTCAGAAGCCTAAGAATGGAAGGGAAAATAACTGTGTGCTTTCAAACTTTTGTATCTTCTGTCCGACAGGTGCAAGGAGAAGAAGGTGTGGTTTGGGTGAAAAAAGTATTTAATGGCTGCTTTCCTGTGGAAGCATGAAGTGTTGATCCAGTCATTGCTGGGGAGTCTGGTCTTTTTGATGGTCTGAGCTATATCTGCAATTCTTGGCAATTTCTTGCTGTCTTGGGCAGAGTTGTCCCCAAACCAAGGTGTGACACATCCTGACAGTATCTTTTCTATGGGCATCTATAGAGAATGTGAGTGAGCACCTCAGGAGAATTGGATAGGCGATGTCTTGGGTTGGGGCCCTTCTTTAGACTGAAGTTGGTAGGAGGAGTAGAAAGCAGGTAAAGAGGTGGCTGCGGGACAAAGTCTGGTAAGTGATAGGTGGATATAGGTGAGGTGGCAGGTGGGGGGAGGGGGGTTGTTTTTCAGATGGTTGGACAAAGGCCAGAGATGAAAAGACAAAAAGCATGAGATGAGTAGGTACAGATAGAAGGTGTGTGAAATGCAAAGCCAGAGGTTGCGCATGATTAACAAGTTTCAGAAGTAGCACACTGGTGGATTGTTAGAAGTGATATGAGCAGAATTAGGCCATTTGGTCTCTCACGTCCACTCCGCCATTCAATCATGGCTGATTTATCTCTCCCATCTAACCCCATTTTCCTGCCTTCTCCCCATAACCCCTGATCCCATACTAATCAAGAATCTATCTATCTCTGCCTTAAAATATCCATTGACTTGGCCACCACCGCCTTCGTGTGGCAAATAATTCCACAGATTCACCACCCTCTGACTAATGGTGCTGCCAAGTCAGAGCTCCAGAGGCCCAATGCCAATGCTGAAGTTGGTAGCAGTCTGTCTGGAATTTACATTTCTCTCTCTCTCTCACACACACTCCTTCTCTCAATCTATCTCTTTATCTCTCCCTCTCTCTCTCTCTCCCCCTTCCCAGTCCTATAGATACTATCTGATCTGCAAAGCATTTCCAGCATGCTCTTCTTCATTCAAAAACCTAATTCTACACAATTATTTTTTCTCTCAATATGTTGTAATGCATTCAAAGACCTCTACAACCATTTGCACTTTAGGCTGTGTAACTATGTTTCATCTCTGTGTTTGATTTTGAGTAAAATGCTGAATGGATGATTACACTGGAGTCCCACTACAAAGATGTTTCCATTGGTTTTATTTGCTATAATCTTAGAGAAAGCCTGACCAAGCATAATCATGAGTAAAGAACAATGTCAATTTCAAAGTCATTTTTAAAATTTATTTTTTCATAATGTGACAGAAACCATCTGTGGCAAACAATAGGCAGTACTCATTTTCTTGAGAAACACATTTTGTGTATAAGTTTTAAAAAATAATTAGATTACAATGAAAATAGGTGCAGTGGGAGGCCTTTCTGCCCTTCGAGCCAGCACCACCATTCATTGTGATCATGGCTGATCGTATCCCTTGATTCCACTAGCCCCGAGAGCTCGATCTAACTCTCTCTTAAAACATTCCAGTGATTTGGCCTTCACTGCCCTCTGTGGCAAGGAATTCCATAAATGCACAACTCTCTGTTTGAAAAAGCTTTTCCTCCCCTTTATTCTAAGATTGTGGCCCCTGGTTCTGGACTCGCCAAACATTGGAAACATTATTCCTGCATCTAGCTAGTCCGCCAAAGTGGATAACCTCACATTTATCTATATTATACTGCATCTGCCACGCATCTGCCCACTCACTCAACCTGTCCAGGTCACCCTGCAACCTCCTAACATCCTCTTCACAGTTCACACTGCCACCCAGCTTTGTGTCAACCGCAAACTTGCTAGTGTTGCTCCTAATTCCCTCTTCTGAATCATTAATATATAGGGTAAACAGTTGCGGCCCCAACACCGAGCCTTGCGGCACTCCACTCGCCACTGCCGGCCATTCTGAAAAGAACCCGTTCACTCCTACTCTTTGCTTCCGGTCTGCCAACCAATTTTCTATCCATGTCAACACCCTACCCCCAATACCATGTGCTCTAATTTTAGTCACCAGTCTCCCGTGCGGGACCTTATCAAAGGTTTTCTGAAAGTCTAGATACACTACATCCACTGGCACCCCTTCATCCATTTTACTTGTCACATCCACAAAAACTCCAGAAGATTAGTCAAGCATGATTTCCCTTTCATAAATCCATGTTGACTTGGACTAATCCTTTTACTGCTATCCAAATGCTCCATTATTACCTCTTTAATAATTGACTCCATTATCTTTCTCACCTTCAGGCTAACTGGTCTGTAATTCCCCGTTTTCTCTCTCGCTCCTTTCTTGAAAAGTGTGATAACATTAGCTATCCTCCAATCCACAGGAATTGATCCTGAATCTATTGAACATTGGAAAATGATCACCAATGCACCCACTATTTCTAGAGCCACCTCCCTGTGGACCTTGGGATGCAGACCATCAGGCCCAGGGGTTTTATCATCCTTCTGTCCCATTAACCTACCCAATACTATTTCTCGCCTAATGAAAATTTATTTCAGTTCCTCTACCCCTTTAGATCCTCTGTCCTCCAGTACGTCTGGTAGATTGTTTGTGTCTTCCTTAGTAAAGACAGATCCGAAATTTATTTGTTGCCCATAATTATTTCACCTGTGTCTGCCTTCAAGGGACCCACATTTGACTTTGCTATTCTTTTTCCCTTAACATATATAAATAAGCTTTTACTGTCCTTCTTTATATTCCTGGCCAGCTTCCCTTCATACTTCATCTTTTCAGCCCATATTGCCTGTTTTGTTTCCTTCTGTTGTCCTATGAAAGTTTCCAAACCCTCTGGCTTCCGGCTACTCTTTGCTGTGTTATACATCTTTTCTTTTAGTTTTATTCTATCCCAACTTCTCTTGCCAGCCACGGTTGCCTCCTACTCCCCTTAGAATCTTGCTTCCTTTTTGGAATGAAATGATCCTGCATCTTCCGGATTATGCCCAGAAATTCCTGCCATTGCTGTTCCATTGTCATTCTTGCTAGGATCCCTTTCCAGTCTACTTTCGCCAGCTCCCCTCTCATGCCTTCATAGTCCCCTTTGTTCAACTGCATCACTGCCACTTCCGATTTAAAGTTCTCCTTCTCAAATTGCAGATTAAAACTAATCATATTATGATCACTATCTCCAAGCAGTTCCTTTACCTCGAGTTCCCTTATCATATTCGGTTCATTGGACAACACTAAATCCAGAATTGCCTTCTCTCTGATCGGCTCCATTACAAGCTGCTCTCAGAATCCATCTCGGAGGCATTCTTCAAACTTTCTTTCTTGGGGTCCTGAACCAACCTGATTTTTACACTCAATCAGGAGTATATTAGAAATATACTCCTGATAGAGATCGAGATGATGTATATATCATTGTGCTTTCACTGTTTAATGTCCTCTTACACCGACATCTTACGATACAGACACCTATTCATCACTGAAACATGACAGTCTGACTCCAGACAGAAATAAACTTCAAAAGCACTCCCCTTTTCTGATGCCAATTCGCTGCACATAGTATATATAATGTACAATATACAAACTGGTCTATGGTTTTTGCACCTTCAAATCCCTTCTGAACCTCTTCAATGAATGACTCATTCAAATGTTACTATTTCATGCAATGTAAAAACATTTGCAGGAATGAACACCTATCCACTGGTAAAGTCTTGAACCAAATCTGTTTTTCCATTGTTTCTGTTGTCTGACAATATTAGGGTTACAAGTACAAAGTACAAAGTACATTTATTGTCACATACACCAATTGGTGTAGTGAAATTTGACTTGCCATGCAGCACACAGATAAAGATAAGACCTAACACTAAAGAATTAACAATAAACATAAAAACATCCCCCACAATGGTTCCCACTGTGGGGGAAGGCACAAAGTCCAGTCCCCATCCCCAAGTCCACCCGCAGTCGGGCCTATTGAGGCCTCTGCAGTCGGCGCTACGGCGGCCCGATGTTTTAGGCCTTCTCGCCGGGTGTTGGTGTTCCGGCGTCGGGAGAGTCCTCACAGCGGCTTGGGACACCTGGAACGGCCGCTTCCCTACCGGAGTCCGTGGCTTCTGAAGCTGACAAGGCTGCGCTGGATGGAGCTCCACAACTGGTGATCACGCCGAGAGATCCCAGGCTCCCGATGATAAAGTTCAGCGCTGCCGCCCGCAGCTGGCCGCCCCAAAGTCCTGCAGCTCCGCGATGTTCTCCTGCGGTCTCAGCATCCTGCAGCTCCAGTGCGGCGACCCAGGCAAGGTATCACCCACTCCGTTCCCCGATGGTGCTCCAGCGCTTAGCCGCTGCTGAAGCCGAGGTTCTGGGTGGCCCCCTCAGGAAACGGCGCTCCAAGCCCGCTGGTAGGCCGCGAGGACAGGTCGAAGTTACAGCCCGGAGAAAAGCTGCCTCTCCGACCAGGTAGGGACCCTGAAAAGTAGTTTCCCCCTCCCCCCACCCCCCCCCCACCACCCCCCACATAAAAAAGACAAGAACTCCAAAACAAAACACTAAAACTCACTAAAAATAAAAGAAAGAAGTTAAAAAATAGAGAGCTCCAGGCTGGGCAGCCATGTCAACTGGACGCCGCCCCCGAGTTATGAGTGGGATGCTCTATATTTGTTTCAAATTCTTTTGGATTCAAATCAACACATTTGTCGTTACTAAGGCAGAATTCCAATCACAGTGCATGGACTCTATATTTGTGAATTCAACTCCTGTTCAAAAGTTCAGCTCCATGGAAATCTGTAGAACTGAATGTCAGAAATTGAGTTGAATGCGCAATACTATTTTTTAGGCTTGGAATAAATTGAAACCAGTCAGATTCATTAGAATAGAATACAGAAACAACCCACAATGTCCCTGCCAAATATGATGCCAAATTTAAGTAGTCTCATTTGCTTGAACGCGATACATATTCTTCCATTCCCCACATATTAACGCGCCTACCAAAACGCCTCTTCCTACTTCCTCCATATCTGTTTTCCACCTCCGTCCCTGGCAGCAGATTCCAGGCAGCCACTGTGGAAAAATCTTGCTCTGCACATATCTTTTAAATGTTTCCCCCCCTCACTTCAACGCAGGAAATTTTGACTGTTCCAGCTTAGTTTAGTTTAGTTTACAGCGTGGAAATAGGCCATTTGGCCCAACCAGTCCGTGCTGACCAGCGATTCCTGCACATTAACAGCAGGCACGGATATCACTATCAATATATGGGGGGGACGGGGGCACACCATTTCTTGGCGGTCGCGCGTGCATGTGCACACTCACACACACACGCAAGGCTTCGGAGGCATCAGAATGGACCCTGTGAATGGTAATTACAGCTCAATCCAGCGTTAAATGCAGCTCAACTCTGCCTGTCTCGCCGGGTTCACCTGCACCCCTGCTTGGACTAACGGGACATCAGCCTGGAGTAGTGGAGCTAGCGCTGCTTTTCCGCGCTAGCTGGAAACCTGAGTTGTCATTCCCGTAAGTCGAGGCAGGGCTAACCCTTGGCAGAGTTGAGCTGGGTTTAGCGCTGCTTCTCTGTGTTGTCTGTTGGCCTGGGGGCACCGCTCCCATCTGACTCCCAACATCTCTGGCCACCCCAGGCATGCGGGGGGGGGGGGGGGGGGGGTTGGGGGGGAACTCGGGTGGGGATGGGGATGGTTCAGTGGTGGTTCGGCAGCGATTGCAGCGCCGGAGACCGGGATCGACCCTGGCTGCGGATGAGGCGCAGGTCAGTGTCCAGGGCTGCCGAGAGTGTTTTGACTCATCTCCCATCTCCAATCACATGCCCTATCCTCAGTCCCACCCCCCTACTTCCGCCTCTGACCGACACCTCCCTCCTCCAATGATCGTGCTGAATCATCATGTCCCACCCCCATTGCATGCTGACCGAATTCTCTCTCGTCCAATCGGCACCCTCGAGCAGCAGTCCCACACCCACTGTCTCGCAGAAAGCAGAGATTTCACTGGGTTTTAAAATCTGGATTACAAAAAATGGTGGGGATCGTCCCCCACCTCTCAAAACAGGGGGGGGGGACATGTCCCCCCTGGCCCCCTCTAGGATTTCCACCCCTGATTAACACTACCCTACCACTACTTACACACACTAGGGACAATTTACATTTACACCAAGCCAATTAAACTACATACATGTAAGTCTTTGGTGTGGGACAAAACCAAAGATCTCAGAGAAAACTCACGTGGTCATGGGGAGAAAGTACAAATTCTGTACAGACAGCACCCATAGTTAGGATCGAACCCAAGTCGCTGCAAGTGCTGTAAGGCAACAACTCTACCGCTGCTCACCGTGCCGTCCGGTTGGCTGTTTATCCTATCTTTTTCTTCCATCATTGTATGTACTTTATTAAGTCTCTGTTCACCCTCTGAGACTCCAGAGAAAACGATCAAAGTTTAACCAACCTTTCCTTATAGCTAATAATATCTTATTCAGGCAGAAAAGATAAACACAAAAAGGCTGGAGTAACTCAGAAGGTCAGGCAGCATCTCTGGAGGAAAGGAATAGGTGATGTTTCAAGGCATGGTCCTTCAGACGGAGAGTCAGGGGAGAGGGAAATTAGCGGTATGAAAAGGTACAGAAAAATCAGAGCTGGCACTGATGACTCAGGAAAGGTGCAGACCAAAATGGTCCATTGTTGGCTGTGGAAGAGATGATAATGAAAGAATATGAACAGTGAAATTAGCAAGATGAATAAGGTGGGGGAGGGAAGGAGAAAGAGGGAATGCTAGATTAGGATCCTGGCAGCATGCTAGTAAACATGCTGCATCATCTCCAATTCTTCCATGTCCTTTCTGTTTTGACCCAAAATCAAATGCACGAAATATTCAAAATGCAGTCTAGCTAGTTTTATAAAGCTGTAACATGACATAAGTTCATGTTCGTGATAGGAGCAGAATTGGACCATTTGGCCCATCAAGTCTACTCTGCCATTCAATCGTGGCTGAACCATCTCTCCCTCCTATCCCATTCTCCTGCCTTCTCACCATAACCACTGATACCCGTACTAATCAAGAATACATCTATCTCTGCCTTAAAAATATCAATTTTTAAGGCTCCACAGCGTTCTGCGGCAAATAATTCCACAGATTCACCACCCTCTGACTAAAGCAAGGGTTCCCAACCTAAATTTCACATACCCAGGGGTTAAATTTGTTGATTCTGGATTTGTACATATTTTCGTTCCAGGCACGTGTCAAGGTTGGCAGTCTGTCGGCTTTTTAAAAAAAATTAAACTCCGCATGCGCAGATTGTACTCTCCGTAAAAATAAAAAAATAAAAATAAAAACAGTAACAATTCAAGTTGCCGAAGGCTTCCTAGTCTCCTTTATTCTGAATTACTGAATGTGTGGGGGGTGAAGGGTGATGGCAGCTGGAGAGATGGGGTGGGAAACGGGAGTACAGGGAAAAGTTGAATCAGTTGTCATCTAATTGAATGACAACCCTTATTCAAGGGACCAATTGGGGGGACAGTTCCTACACAGCGTGTGGAGAATCTGTGCCAGGGGTAACATTGTGGGGAGGGCAGGAATGTTGAGAAGGAGGGGGTTGGGGATAACGCCAGTAACTCACTCACTCCAGGCGTGGAGCCACCGCGTTGTAGCCAGGGATAGAAACAGCTTGGGTAGGTGCGAGCGGCCGCCGGGACACGACAGCAGAACTGGCCGCCACTTCAGCGCCTTCTGCCGACCCGCTCACCTCTGGCAGTGCTCTACAGCTGAACACCTCTCACCTGCCACTTGCCGACTTCGCTCATGTCAGTTGCTTCCTGCAAATCCTTCAATTCCCACAGCCAAGTAACCTCAATCGCGCTGTCGGAATTTAAGGATTTGCGGGAAGCGGCTGACATGAGTGTGGCCAACAAGCGGCAGGAGAGAGGTTTTTAGACGGAGAACTGCCAGAGGTGAGCGGGGGCCGGCAGTAGGCACTGACGTGGCGGCTGGTTCCGCTGTCCAGCCCAACGGCCGCTCAAAGCCACCCGAGTTACTTCTCCCCCCCCCCCCACCTCAATGCGGTGGCTCCGTGCAAGGAGCATCGCAAGTGGCATGATCCCGATCCCCTCCATCACAACATTTGTGCCCTCCCTGCAACTTACCCCCGGGCCAGACTCTTCCAACGCTGTGAAAGGAATTCTCCCCCCACTTTCACACCTCGGGGAATACGGTATTTAAAACCATAAAGCACCATTTACTTACCACATTATCAGTACACAAACTCCATTCTTCTCTCTTTGTTTCCTAAAATACACTTTGGATAATGGCAATCCATATTTGAAAACCCGACCAAGAAACTAGCGCTGCACATGCGCAGTAGGCTGCTATGCCTGCGCAGTGCTGCAAAGGAAGAATTTCTGGTGTCTTCAGCCCCGCTTGAAATTGATGGCTTGAAACAGCGCCGGCGACACGTGGGATGAACAGACCTTCAAAGGGTACAAGCGCTGCGGTTGAAAGGCACGGAGAATTATTTCTACCTAAGAGATCTCTTAGATAGGCATAATTCTCCCATGCCCTTACTACTTATATTTAGTAATAGTAAGATTAAACGAGAACTTACCAGTTTGAAGTTTGATCTTTATTTTATGAGGAGTTGCGATGAGGGATTTCATGAAGAACCTGCCAGCACGCATGCGCGACATTCTTCAAAGCAGCGGTGTGGAATCACAGAGCCAACAAGCAAAGAAATGACTTGTTATAGTAAGATTGAAGAGACTCTAATTACCAGTTGACTTTATGATCGAGGGTTGGGAGCGGAGGGCACAAAATCCCTCATCGCAACTCCTCATAAAATAAAGATCAAACTTCAAACTGGTAAGTTCTCGTTTAATCTTACTATTTCATTTCGGAGTCACGTGAGTGACTTCGTGAAGACTTCAAAGCTCTGTGATTTCATGCTCTGGACAACGTCCATGCTGTCACACACGCCACTGAAAGGATGGATAGGAGTAATCAGATTTTCAGACTGCTTGTACTGAAAAATAATAATATTTATTAATTATAGCAAAAAGAAAAAACCCGTCACTGGGGAGTAGCTGTATGTTCTTGGCCCGCATTCAGCACGGCCTCTGCAAACACTATTGCTATATTTAAGAGAGAGTTAGATGTGGCCCTTGTGGCTAAGGGGATCAGAGGGTATGTAGAGAAGGCAGGTACAGGATACTGAGTTGGATGATCAGCCATGATCATATTGAATGGCGGTGCAGGCTCGAAGGGCCGAATGGCCTACTCCTGCACCTAATTTCTATGTTTCTATGTTTCTATATTACAGGAGCGGCAACAGGTTTGTTGTAAAACCGTTGAAAGGTGGCTTCACTAGCCCATCCCGCTGTGGCAAGAATATGGTCCATGGGCACCTCCATGACTTTTGCCGCCGACGTTGATGCAGCCCTGGTGGAATGGGATTTAAAGACGTTAGTGTCAATACCTGCCTTGTTCAAGACGATCCTGAGCCATCTGGAGATCGTCTGTGCCGACACTCTAAGGTGTGGTTTTTTGTGGCTGATTAGCAGATGTTTCTCCATTCCCCTAAAATTCCACGTCACTCTTATATAGTGGCGGATATGGGTGGCTAAACATAGCCTAGCATCAGCGGGGTATGCTGGAAACACCAGCTGCAGCCCTGTGTACCCAGGTCTATGCTGCTTTAGTAATTCGTCAATAAAGAAAATTACTTTCTCTGGGGTAGAGACCATTCTGTCAATCCTGACCTTATGAAGAGTCTGTACCCTTTCTGCTCAGGTAAGTGCCAATAACATCACCAGCTTCAGGGTGCGTTTGTCCAATTCAAGCCCAGCCATGGGCGACCACGTCCTGAGTAGGGTTAATACTCTCCCAATGTCCCAGGTAACGTTGTAACGAGGTCTAGGCGGGTTGGAATTAAATATTCCCCGCATCAGTTTGGAAACCAGTTTATTGGATCCTACTTCAATATTGAGGTAGAATGATAGCACACTCCTGGCGCTATTGATGGCACTGTAGCTGAGGTGTTCGTCATGATGCAACCCCGCAAGAAATTCCAGCACATCTGTAATTGAAACGGAGTCATATGCAATGTTCAAGCCGCCGCAGTAGGTTTCCCATTTCCTGATTTGCGTTAAATATTGCCGTCTTGTAGACTCCCTGCATGATGCTCCAATAGTATCCATTGTCCTTGACGAGAGACCATACTGCAGTAATGGTCTGTTCAGAACCTGCAAGCCAATAATTTCAAGTGACTGTGGCAGGGATGGTGTTCCCCTGTAACAGGGTTCATCACCAATTGTGGGCAATTCTCTAAGAGGGCCCATGGTTCACTTACCATTCCAAGGACCACTGGATACCATGGCTGTGTAGGCCAGTCGGGTATGATAAGAATGCCTTTAGCAGCATCTGACTGGATTTTCCGCAATACCCGACTGATGAGGCAAAATGGAGGAAATGCATAGAAAAACCATTTCCCCCAGTCTAGCGAGAAAGCGTCCATCGCCATTGCCCCAGGATCTGGTTCCCATGATACGTATGTTGGTACCTGATGGTTTAACCGTGACGTGAAAAGGTCATTATCCGGTTTACCAAATTTGGCTGTAATTTTGGCGAATATTTGGGGATTTAACATCCACTCAATGTTGTCATTAAATTTTCATGACCTGGTGTCCGCCACTGTATTGACCTTACCTGGTAGATAGGTAGCTGAGATCCAAATATTCCGTTGTATGCACCAGAGCCAAATTGTATTTGTCAATTCATCACATGAAATTAACCTGGTACCGCCCATATGATTTAGATATGCCACCGCAGTGGTGTTGTCTATTTGGAGACGGACATGAGTGTCAGTAAAGTTTGAACAATAAGCTCTAAGTCCGTGGTATGCTCCTAGCATCTCCAAATAATTTATCCCTTGTGATAATAACAGGGTAGATTCAAGGGTGTCCCATCTGCCCCCACAACTTGTGTTGTTGTCCGTAGCTCCCCAGCCATGGGAGCTTGCGTCTGTTTGTAAGTACACCAACGGATGAGGCACAATGATGGGTTTGAATGAGTTACGGATATTGTCAATCCACCATTGTAACTCAATTTTTGCCTTGAATGGCAGCTGCATGGGTCTATCAAAATGTCCAGCGTTCAATTTTAACGCTGAAATCTTGGATCTTTGCAAATTTTGATAATGTAAAGGTCCGAATTGGGCAGCTGGAAAAGCTGCTACCATTTTTCCAATTACCTTAGCAGCTTGTCTGATTGATGGTATACTGGCGCAGACCAGACTATTGCATGCTTCAATGATATCCCCAACTTTGTTAGTTGGTATGGTGGTAATCATTCGATTGGAATCAACCGTAAATCCCAGATAGTCCATGATCTGTGAAGGACAGAACTTCGATTTATCTGGATGGATGATGAATCCCATTTTTTGAAATAATTCCACAGTGGCTGAGACTGCCAATTTTGCTGATTCCAATGTATTCCCAATGATTAGGATATCATCCAGGTAAGCCATAACCGTATGGTTTTGCCTCCTCAGTGTAGCTAGTACTGGCTTAAGTAATTTAGTAAACAATCTGGGGGCTGTGGTAAGCCCATTGGGCAAAACTTTGTATTGCCAAAGCTGATCCATCCAGATAAATTTTAAGAACTTCCTGTGATGTTTCTGAATGGGTACTGAATAGTATGCATCTTTTAAATCAATGCATGCCATGAAGCAGCCCTTAGAAATCAAAGATTTGGCTGTCTCGAATGTGTCCATTTTAAAATGGGTATATTTTACAAAAGTATTCAAATGGGTTAGATCTATGATAATCCGACATCCAACATCTTTCTTGGTTTTTGTGAATATGTTGGATACAAATTCAATTGGTTCGTGTATAGTTCTTTCTATCACACCTTTTTCTTGTAATCTCAAGATTTCAGCATAGCCTACTGTTACTTCCTCCCTGGAAAGTGCAAATTTGCGATTCGGCATATGCTGAGGTGGAGGAAGTTGACCATTTATAAACTCAATCTCATGGCCTTGAATACTTTGTAAAATAAACTCATCTGAGGCAATGGCATCCCATGCCTCCTTAAAGAACCGTAATCTCCCTCCAACATGTGAGGTTAGACATGCAAGTGCATGAAATCCAGACCGCCTTACCTCCATGGTTATCGGCGGTCCCTGACATGTTTGGTGGGACATGGAGGTGCTGGGTTGTGCTGCGGGCCTTGCCCTAAAAAAAGGCCTTGGCTGTTGAAAATGTTGGTATAGTGGAGGCGCCAGTATATAGGTCCTTGCTGGCCTTTCGGTTTGACCCCGTGGCCTGGCGTATGGTGTTTTCCTGGCCGTTTGTCTGGTCAAGGTGTGCGACCTCATAAGACCCACCGTCTTGGCATGGTTGTCTAAATCCTTGACCTGCTTCAGAAGGTCTTCTCCGAATGGTTGTCTGGGTGGTGGTGTTGGAGATGCTCTGCATAGCCCCGCAAATTTGGGATTTAGCGTGGGCTTGATGGTGCTTTTTCGAAACGCATTTATCTCATATTGCGTGTTACATAGTAATGCAAGGGCATTCTCCTGTTCGGTGTTCAAGTCCATCCCGTCCACCGACCTCGCAAAAGTGGTAATCCCAGATGTGAGCAGTTTTAGGATTCTCTGTAATTTTACTTCCTGTGCTCTTATGCCCGGGCTTATATTGCCCCAAATTGGCATGTTTACAATAGGTACATTGAGTGAATTGCAATTGCTCGGTGCCTTGTACTTATTCATGGCTTCCGCAAGGACCTGTTCCTGTAGCTGGTGGTTGGTGAGGAAATCAATGGTAGCGGCCAGTTTAGTTTTGAGGGGTTGCCCCGATGATTCGGGTAACGCAAACTTGGCTGCTACGTCCAGAAGTTCTTCCTGAGGAACCTCAGGTGCCACTGGTTCGTGTACCAAAATATCCTCTTCTCCTGGCTGCCTCATGCTACCCATTGATGATGGGGATATATCCAAGAATCCCCTGGAACTGGACATTTCCCGCCTTTGATTTTGTTGCAGGATCCGTTCCATCATCCTCTCCATCCGTTCAATGTGCCCTCCATCGTGCGTGAATGGGAGGTCAGAGTCCTCATGCCCGAAGGAACTCCTGAGGCTCCTATCATCGGCCCGTACCTCATCGAGGTAATCTCGGTGCCGTGACGAAAAGTCGCTGCCAGCCGCCTCAGGGAAGCTGTACGACTCCCGCGCGGATCTGCTCATTTGCCTCCTTTTAGATCCGACTGCCTCGAAGGGCATATGCAGAGTGAAGTCGGCACCTGACGCCGCAGCGTGGTGACCCGACATCCGCGCGGCTTGCCACCTGTCCTTATCCTGGACTGAGGCGGCGTACGGTCCCGTCCTGCCGCTATAGGGGGATGCGGTGACCGTGGTGAGACTCCACCTGTGTGACTCCTCCTGGTCCTACCAGGTGGTGAGTCTACACTGACCCTCCTTAGTCTGCCAGTGGACTCGGGTCTCGGTAAACCACCAGTCCGCAATCTAGCGGTCTCTGGTGAGGATTCTGCCCTAAAAGGGCTTATTTGTTGAGCTCTATCCCTGGCTCTTCCATGAGTGCTCGGGGAGAAGGGCCGTGCAGCAGCACGTAAAACCCGTTTGATCATATCAGCCAATGATTCTCTCCCAGTTGGCGATAGTGAAATGGAGTCAGGGTCTACCTGCTCATGCGCTGTACCGACTTCCTGTTCTGCGGGAACCCCGCTTGTACACAGCTGGGTCGGGTCCTGTAATCACAGGGCTCCCCGACTTTCGCGCCTTTTTCCCAGCCTGTCTAGCGGGTGCTGCCGTTGTAGAGAGCTCCAGGAATAACGGCCGACGACTCCTTTCGGAAGTCCTGCGGCCTGAAATCCTCTTATCCATGTCCCTGTTGGAGAAAAACACAATTCAAACAGCAGGGACAACCAACTCACATGACTCCGAAATGAAATTACCATTTTATAATTTTAGTCAGGGTGGGCAGTGCCTACCTTGCCTACCCTGACGGCACGTGCCTGTTTTCTTCATTGTCTGACTGTGTTTGGTTCTGGTATGCCGGTATTTGTTCATCATTAGTTTTTCATAAATGTGAAATAATGTTGTTATGTGCTATTAAAGTTGTCAGGGGCAAATGGGATGAAAAAGTTTGGGAACCCCTGGACGAAAGCGTCCTCCTAGCTCTTAATTCTCATACTTAATGCCCAACCATTGAAATCATAATGCTTCTTTAGTACTGTCCTTGTGTTACCAATGTTAGTGCATTGTGGTTTCACTATGCCGCGCACTATGTTCATAGTACATGGCCAATTGTGGTCATCTCTGTAATGCCCATGTCCAATTGTGGCCATGGTATGCTGTGTCCATGGCCCATTGCAGGTTATGTTTCTGTCATAGTGAAGTTCAGCAGTGACATGCTCTCCAGTGCAAATGAATGACATTTATAATTCACCATGTGGAGCAGAGAAAGGGGATTGTCAGGATAGAGTCATGGTCATGGGAGTTGGATGTTTGCTGATTTCTGCCAGTGCAGTGAAATGTTTCCTGCATCAGACATGTGCACATCAGAATAAGGAAACTTAGTTTTCTGGACAACATTCCAAAGTAGTTATGGGAATGGGAAGCACCCCCTCTAAGTAGTAACTATACGTGTTTGAATTTACAGTTTGGCACAATTCAGTCAGAGAATTGGTACAATCCACATCCCACCCAAAATGGCAAGTTTTCTTATCATGTATGATATATAGCACAGAAGGAAACCATTCAACACATTATATTTTTCAAATTCCCTTTGAAGACCACAAACCTGACAGAAGAGTTGGCAACCTTGAAATGTGTTTAGGCCTATGCTGCAGTTTAACTAAATCATGTATGGAGTTTGTACGCTCTTCCTATGGCCACGTGGGTTTTCTCCGGGTGCTTCAGTTTCCTCCCACATACCAAAGACATGTATGTTTTTAGGTTAATTGGCTCCTGTAAATTGCTCCTAGTGTGCAGGATGTGAAAGTGCGATAACATAGAACTAGTGTGCGAATGATTGTTGGTCAGCGTAGATACAGTAGGCCAATGGGCCTGTTTCCACGTTGTACCTCTATTATCACAAATTATCACAATAGAATGTCCAATTTGAATTTTTATCCAAGATTTTAAATCTTATGCTACCAGCAGCTCTCGGTATAAAGCATTTAATAGCCAAAGCTACTCGCAATCAAGAGATCTATTCAATCTAATAATGCTGACATTTTGTTTATTGGTAAATCTTACTTGCTCTCCCCTATCAAACAGTAATGTAAAGAATAATCTGTTTGAGTTGTGTCTGCATTAGCATTACTAACAAATATACCTGCAGTGAAGTCTGTTTGCTGATATGATGCAGGAAGCATTAGCTGTAAGTTATATGCACCAAATTCCCATAAGCAGCAATGAGACAAGATAAGCCGATTCAGTGATATAGATTGAAAAGTAGATATTAGTCATGGAAACAGGGAGCAAACTGGGGCCTACCTCAAAGTATTGCCATGGGAGTTCTCATGAGATTGGTGGACAGGGACTCAATGTCTTACAGAGATGACAAGATTGTTCCAAACTGTCTGCCCTGATTTTGTGCTTATTTACCAGTCTATTAAAATCACCAACAGCTCAGCTAAAGCTAATAGTTTCATTACCACTCTCTATATGCTAAAAATACTTTTATTTCATATTCTGCCAGTCGACATATATATAAAATCAGTCAGTTGGAACATCAGACATTTTAACAGATGGCGGGAAAAACATTTTCACCAATTCTGGAACACATCTCCAATTTTTTTCCTCAATTATCACATTGGTTCCTGAGCTCCCATTGAGACTTAGGAGCTGCGGGGTGATTAGAGGGAGCTGTGACATCTGTGCAATTGGTCTTAATTTTGGATGTAAAATAACAGAACTGCAAGAGAGCAAGGAAAATTATCTCACCTCAATGAGGGAGGCAATGGTTTGTGCATCAACACTTATACTGCCTTTGGTTGTAGATGGTTTGCTCATCTTAATCTGCTCAAAGAGATAGTCACCAGAGAAATGAGAGTCAGAACCTAAACAAAGAATAAATGCATTATTGCAAATAATATATTACCTAAAATTTCAATTTTTCCAACCTTATACAATCTCTCACACAAAATGTTAACAACATGTATCTCTGACTGACTGTGTCTCTTTTTTTTGGACAAGGGTGTTTGCAACCAAGGCAATTACAGCGTTGAAATTTACAACACAGAAAAAGGTCATTTGGCTCATTTTGCCTGTGTCAGCCAATAATGGATGATCTGGGTTCATTCCAGCTCTGTAGCTTCAGCTTTCTATTTCACGAGGCTTCACATGCCACTTCAGATGTTTCAATCCAACATCCTTTCAGTTCCAAAGCACTATCACACTCAGAGCAAAAATCTTTTCCTCAATGAGTCTTTATTCCTATCAATTAACAAACCCATGCCTCTTTTGTTACGGAAAATGATTTATTTTGCATTACCTCCAAATAACTTTTCTATAGTTATATGTGCCTCAGTTAGATGTCTCCCTAGTCTTCTGCCTAGGTCAATCTTAGCCAATCTTTTCTATTGGCAACCGTCTTGTGGCCCTGACAATGTACGCACTGGATTGTCTTATGAGGAAAGGTAAAACATTCTGGGTTTATATCTACAGGTGATTCGAAGAGGAGAGATATTTTCTTCAAAGCATATAAGATCTCCAGAGATCTGGAGACAGGGCAGCACAGTGGCTCAGGGGTTTATAGAACCAGAAAACTGCTTTATGGAACTAAAGACCTGAGTTTGATCCTGGCCACTGGTGCTGTCGGTATGGAGTTTGCACGTTCTCCCTGTGAATGCATCAGTTTTCTCCAGATTCTCTGGTTTCCTCCCAAATTCGAAAGAGAGCGAGTTAATTAGCTTCTGTAAATTAACCTTTGTGTGTAGTGGAGAAGTAATGAACAGGTGATTGCTGGTTGGCGCAACGTTGGTGGGCCGAAGGGCCTGTTTCCACGCTGTATCTCTAAACTAAGCTAAATTAAACTATCTTGCAGGGTGGCTGTGGAGAGGTTGTTTTCTCTTGTGGGAAAATCTGGCTTTTATTTCTCTCTCAGAAGGGTACCCAAACTCTTCCTAAAAGGTTAATGGAAAAAGAGACCAGAATGGGGGGCGGGCGGGTAGCAGCGAGGAGGAGCGGTTAGCAGCGGGAGGGAGCAGGCGGGGAGGGGTGTGACTTAACTCGCTGCGCGTGGAACATAGCGCAGCAGGCCGCGGGGAGAAAGTTCTTGAAAAGCAAGCCTGGAGCTTGTGAGTGAGTGTCTTTTGAAGAACCGGGGGTGGGTGGGGTGGAGGGAGGGGGAGAGTGGTGATGTCACTTTTGGATAGCAGTGCCCAGCAGGCATCGCATTAAAAACTGCACAGCGGGCCACAAGGAGCAGAGCCATTGTAACGTCATCAGCTTGTTAACTTCAGCTCGTTAACTTCAAAAAATATCTCAGATTGGTGAACAATTTTAGTAAATAATGGAAAATAATTAATCAAATTTTCAGATGAGGCGATTTTTTACATTATGAGGTAAATTTCTACCAGATATATAAAAATGTCACCGTTAGCGCGTCGGGTTTTCGAGGGGATGTGAATCACATACGCACACACACGCACACACACACACACACACACACACACACACACACACACACACACACACACACACACACACACACACACACACACACACACACACACACACACACACACACACACACACAAATAAATACATCCACACCCAAGATCAGAGTTTTATATTATAATATACTCAGCTTCTGAGTATAGAAGCTGGGATGTAATGTTAAAATTGTACAAGACGTTGGTGAGACCAAATCTGGAGTATGGTGTACAATTTTGGTCGCCCAATTATAGGAAGGATGTCAACAAAATAGAGAGGGTACAGAGGAGATTTACTAGAATGTTGCCTGGGTTTCAACAGCTAAGTTACAGAGATAGGTTGAATAAGTTAGGTCTTTATTCTCTGGAGCGCAGAAGGTTAAGGGGTGACTTGATAGAGGTCTTTAAAATGATGAGAGGGATAGACAGAGTTAATGTGGACAAGCTTTTCCCTTTGAGAATAGGGAAGATTCAAACAAGAGGACATGACTTTAGAATTAGGGGACAGAGGTTTAGGGGTAACATGAGGGGGAACTTCTTTACTCAGAGAGTGGTAGCGGTGTGGAATGAGCTTCCAGTGGAAGTGGTGGCGGCAGGTTCGTTGGTATCATTTAAAAATAAATTGGATAGGCATATGGATGAGAAGGGTATGGAGGGTTATGGTATGAGTGCAGGCAGGTGGGACTAAGGGAAAAAAGTTGTTCGGCACGGACTTGAAGGGCCGAGATGGCCTGTTTCCGTGCTGTAATTGTTATATGGTTATATGGTTATATGGTTAATAGATGATATTTAGACTTCAAAACATATTTTGGTTTATAAAGATGTTAGTTCGTTTCGTTGTCTCTGTAATGCATTTCGTTGTCTCTGTACTGTACACTGACAATGACAATTAAAATTGAATCTGAATCTGAGTTTATAACTTTCATATTCTTATTAAGCTATTGTATGTAAAGAAACAGTTATACACATGAATCCAACTGCATTATTTAACTCTGTAATGTGATATCTTCTGTCACTGAAGGTTTCCATCACTTGAATTTTACACTTTGCCAGTGGTCATTTCATTAATCATATTCAAAACTCTGAAGATCATTTTTTGAAGGTTCCATGTTTTTTTTTTGCTTGGGAATATGAACAGAACTTAAGTAACACAACTCCAAACAGTCTAGGTGTCAAATCATTTGCAGTGAAAACCTCGCGAGATTCAGACAATGCCTATTTAAATATTTCATTATTCTCCAGTTGATGAAGTATTCTAATAACGAGACTTGAAACTCCCTACAGAACACAGCATGTCAGACCTTAATTGAACTTATGCCTCATTAAGCATTGGATTTACCATTAAAATATCAAAATGATTACCTGTTTTTTTTTGTTTCTCTTTCTTACATAGTTCAGTCACTGGGGGTGAGAAGAAATGCAATATCTCTTATACCTAAACAGACATAAATGCTTACACACTCTATTTCCCTTTTCGGTTTTGATAAGCTATTTAATGTCCACTAATACCTAATGACAAAGCCACGGACCGAAGTGGCTTAGCTTCATGGATCCTGCAAAATGAACAGGGAAATAACCAGTCCATGAATTCAAACATTGCAGTTTGTGACTAAATGCTTGGGGACAAATGCTTACCGGTGTTTAAATGTACAAGAGGTAGGACTTCGAATGATAGGAAGCACTTGATAATATATTAATTAAATGATGAACTTGCAGTTGACAATGTCAGCGACAAGAATATTGGTGTTGTTCTTCAAAGTCAACATCATTATTCAGCAGATGATTGAAAAGCTGCTATTCCCATATACAGATGCCAATTTGTGCTCTGGGTTATTTGTGCTCCTGTCACCTGAGAGATCTATTTTTTTCTTTTTTAAACTTGACTTTATATTCTATACACTGGCAGATATTATTCATAAATTGCACTAATGAGGTCTGAGCCACAATGGAGGGGCTGTTAGAAATTAGACCGTTAATAAATGGTGTAATTTATGCTTTGGCAGTGACATGCCATTTTATGACAGCAATGGATTAGTTACCCCAGTCCATGCCTGGCATCGATCTAGATAGCCTGCAAGTATAATGAATAGCAGCAATTTAGCACAGGTTTTTTCAGCAATGGGACCACCTGCCTTGCACTGGCTCACACCTTGTTCTTCTAAAAGGAATACTGCTTAATTTTTCAAAGCTTAAGTTAATGTGACGATCTTAGGCAGAAAGATTAGTGCTTGCTGTTCTCTTTATCCAGCTCATGTGCAATTCCTGAGATGTGCCCGTTCATTTTGGAGCCAAAACTTTACACCTTGCACAATGCAGATTTAAATGAGTAAAAAGGTAATTATTCAGAAAACAAACCAGTGGAGAGAAAAAAAATACTGAAATGTGCTGAACCATTAATCAGCTCCCATAATGGATTATGTCCAGTATTTATTCAGATAATTTAATCTCCAGGTTTTCCATTTTTTACAGATCCTCCTGAATGTTAGCGAGAAAATCACAGCAGAAATGTATGAGGAAACAAAGAACTGCAGGTAGACACCAAGTGCTGGAGTAACACAACAGGTAAGGCAGCATCACTGGAGAAAAACTGGGTGACGTTTCGGGTTGAAAAGCTTCTTGAGTCTGAAGAAGGATCCTGACCACAAACATCACCCATCTTTTACTCTGGAAATGCATCCTGACCCGTTGAGTTACTCCAGCACTTGGGGTCTATCTTTGGTATAGACAAACATCTGCTGTTCCTTCCCACACAAGGAACTGCTGATGCTGGTTTCGAAAAGTTCAAACCCCGAGAAGGTCGAATCATGGTCCACCACATTCCCACCGAGGGCCCACCGGTTCATGCCCGAGCGCGCCGCCTCCCGCTCAATAAACTGCACATCGCACAAGACGAGTTCCAGCTTATGGGGGACATGGGGATTGTCCGGTGGTCGGATAACCCTTGGGCTTCCCCTCTGCACATGTTACCTAAAGCGTTCGGGGATTGGAGACCTTGCGGTGATTACAGGCGTCTTAACACCATAACCACAGCAGATCGGTACCCAGTCTCGAACATCCAGGATTTCTCGGCTCATCTGGAGGGCGCAACTTTTTTCTCGAAGGTTGACCTCATTCGCGGGTATAATCAAATTTTGTCCATCACGACGACGTCCCTAAGACGGCCACCATCACCCCTTTCTGCCTTTTCGAATGCCTTTTGGCCTGAAGAACGCTGCTCAGGCGTTCCAAAGGCTAATGGATCAGGTTGTTCAGGGTTTGCCATTTATATTCATCTACCTCGATGATGTTCTGGTGGCCAGCAGCTCGCAGGCAGTGCACGTTAGGCACCTCCGCTTGCTTTTCGAATGGCTGCGCAAACACGAGTTGGTGATCAACCCTGCAAAGTGCCAGTTTGGATTGCGTTCCATTTCCTTTTTGGGTCACAGCATTACCTGCCACGGTGCACATCCCCTGCCCGAGAAGGTCGACGCTATCCGTCGCTTCCCGAGGCCTCTATCCATCAAGGGCCTGCAAAAATTTATTGGAATGGTCAATTTCTAGCACTGATTCGTCCCGTCGGCAGCCGTCATCATGCGGCCGTTGTTCCAGTGTCTGGCCGGTAAGCTTAAGGACCTGGTCTGGTCCAAGGAAGCTGACACGGCTTTCAAGGGGACTAAGTCAGCATTGGCCAACGGCACAATGCTAGTTCACCCTAGGGCGTCAGCCCTAATGGCCCTCACAGTGGACGCATCCGACGTCATGGTGGGTGCTGTCCTTGAACAAGAGTAGGTAGCCGCTGGGTGCCACTGGCATTTTTCAGCAGGCAGCTGTAAGCCCCTGAGGTGAAGTACAGCGCTTTCAATGGGGAACTCCTCGCGCTCTACCTAGCGATCCGCCATTTCCGTTATTTCCCGGAGGGGCGTGCGTTCACTGCATTCACGGACCACAAGCCACTCACGTTCGCTTTGACCAAGGTGTCCGCCAGGCAACAGAGGCACCTCGCCTACATATCCAAATTCACATCTGACATTCGGCATGTGGCAGGGAAGCTGAATGTTGTGGCTGACGCGCTGTCTCGTCCGGCAACCACCGAGGTTTCCGCTTTAAGCCAAGGTGTGGATTATGAGGAGCTAGCCACTGCCCAACACGTAGATGCCAGTATGGAGGTTTACCACAATGCTGAGTCGGGCCTTAAGTTGGCCAAGATGCCCTGCGGCGCCGCCGGCGTGCAGGTCTCCACGGGCAAAGCCCGCCCCATTGTCCCGGTTGCCTGGAGGCATCGGACTTTCGACACCATCCACAACCTAGCACGCACGTCCATTCGTGCCACCTCTGCCCTGGTCGCGGCCAAGTTCGTCTGGCATGGGTTGCGGAAGCAGGTCGCAGCATGGGCCTGCTCTCGTATCACCTGTCAGACTTCCAAGGTGCAGAGGGATGTGCGCCCGCCCGTGCAGGATTTTGCTGTTCCAGACGGCAGGTTCCTGCACATCCATGTCGACCTGGTAGGTCCCTTGCCGTGTTCGCGCGGGGCCACTCACTACTGAGTATCGTGAACAGGTTTACCAGGTGGCCGGAGGCGATACCTTTAACTGATCCCTCCGCTGAGGCTTGTGCGCGGGCTTTCGTCTCACATTGGATCGCTCATTTCGGGGTTCCTTCCGATATCTGATCGATGGGCCCAGTTCACGTCCTCCCTGGGGAGTGGTATGGCGCAGCTGTATGGTGCGAAGCGGCACCAGACCACCGCGTATCATCCAGAGTCCAACGGTTTGGTTGAGCATTTCCACAGGCACCTAAATTCGGCGTTGAAAGCTCGGCTCACCGGCACCGATTGGGTCGACCAGTTGCTTTGGGTTCTCCTAGGCATCAGAACCATGCCTAAAAAGGACCTCAATGCCTCCTCAGCCGAGCTAGTTTACAGTTTTGCGGGTACCTGGGGATTTTCTGCCCGTCCCTGCGGGTCATCTGCGGTGCATGTGCCTACTATGTTACGGGATTGTGCTTACATTTTCCTTTGTAGGGATGCTCACCGCTCGCCATTACAGCGAAGGTCCGTACAGGGTGTTAAGGACTGGTACCACAATGTTTACGTTGGACATGGGTGGCAAGGAGGAGTTTGTCTCCGTGAACTGCCTTAAGCCAGCACACGTCGATGAGGATAGCCCGGTGACAGTGGCCACTCCACGGCGTAGTGGACTTCCACCGGCCGTTTTGCCACCCTCTGCACCTGTTACCCCCGGTTATGTTCCACTGGTCCCCTCTGTTACGGCTGCCCCACATTCGCGTTCGTCGCGTCCCTCCGGTTCTGTTTTGCCGGCCCTTACTGTTACGCTCGTCTAGCGACCTCGGACTATGCGTTCCAGTTGAACCGTCCGGTTACCCGCGCGTTTCCATTCCGCGGATTCTGGGGGGGGCCATGTAGCAGCACCTGCTGGTGCAAGCAGGTATCGAACCTGGCTTTCGGAAGTCGCGTTCACGTGACTCGGGAGTGGCTGCTTGTTTTCGCGCGTTTCGCTTTTGTGCGGCAGTTCAGTGCTGACCACCGTTGTGGCCAGACGTATTGTGAAAGCCTGTGAACTGAGAGGTTATTTTCTGAATAAAAATACATTTGAAAACTCAGTTGTCGTTCTTGCGCCAAATAACTCCACAGTCGAGAACAAAGACAGGGCAATGAATTTAAGGAACAAGTGAATGTTTATATTATTGAGTATTGAATGTTTATTATTGAGGGCTCAGTGGCAGTTGTGTTATACTAGGTTTACTGTGATAGCAATAAATCAGAATTTAGTAACTACCAATAGTTTTATTAAGTATTAAAACAGGACTTGCAAAAAAATTAACAGAAAGACAACACCATATGGTCCATAATAATAAGGAAGGCAACATAAATTTACCAGTAATGCACAAGTGAAGAGTCAATGCTTCAAGTTTGAAACTTCACCAAAACCTGCAAAGAAAGAACCTGCAGTTGCAAATTGCTTGAGAACTAATGTAAGAATGATTGCGTTTAACCAGACATGAACTTTTTTTTAGTGATTGTGCACGCAAGTATGAAAGTATCCAGAGTTGGAGACACAACCCAGTCCATCACACAAACCTACCCACCTCGTTATTTTGTTTATAAACCACATGACACGTATGTTTATCAAAGGTGCATGCCAGCGCCTTTCCATCTACAAAAAAAAGATTTGTTTCATCTACTAAGACACTAACGGGAAATTACCTTTGTTGCCCACTTTCTAACTAACACAAAGTTCTATTCCCCCATCATTGCTGCTGCCTTACAGCGCCGGAGATCAGAGTTCAATCTGTCTGTACGGAATTTGTACATTTTCCCTGTAACCACGTGAGTTTTCTCCGGGTGTTCCGGTTTCCTACCACATCCCAAAGACATACAGGTTTGTAGGTTAATTGGCTTTGATAAAAATTGTAAATTGTCCCCAGTGTGTGGGATAGAGCTATTGCAAGGGGTGATTGCTGGTCAGCATAGACTCGGTGGCTGAAGGCCCTGTTTCCACATTGTATCTCTAAAGTCTAAATCTGTCTCTGATTCTCCTGCATCACCACCATTGGGAATAATTTAAAGCAGCCAATTAATCTACCAACCAGCATGTCTTTGGAATGTATTAGTAATGGTTTATTATTGCCACATGTGGTGAGATACAATACAAATCTTTGTTAGTGTGCTGGTAGATACAAAATGCTGGAGTAACTCAGTGGGATAGGCAGTATCTCTGGAGAGAAGGAATGGGTGACATTTCGGGTCGAGACCCTTCTTCACTTAGTTAGTGTGTTATTCAGTCAAATCATAACGTACGTGAATATAATCATCCATACATATACAATAGGTAATGCAAGAAGAAAAATAACCAAAGTCATTTGGTTATAACACAGTGTTACAGTTATAGAGAAAGTGCAGATAAAAAACATGCATGGTGCAAAACAAGGTTGGTTAGTTGGTTGGTAGATCACGACTACACCCTTAGCTTGAGAGGTCAGTTCAGTAATCTGAGAACAGCTGGGAATAAACTGTGCCTGAATTTGGTTGCATGTGTTTTCAAGCATTTATCTTCTGCCTGAATGGAATGAGTGAATGACGAGGGTGTCCTTATTTAGGTTGCCTGCTTACCTGAGACATCATGAAGCATAAATGTAGAAGGGGAGGGGTGGACATAGGTTTGGTGTCTTGGGCAGTTGCCAAACCAAATTGTGATGTACTTCGATTGGATGCTTTCCAGAATGAATCTGCAGAAATTTGAAGGATGTAGGAGGAAACCATGGTACTCGGAGTCCACCAGGAAACGGTGGCCGGAATGGCGATCACGGACGTAGAAGCATTCGTTTGGGCTGATCGTGTTCTCCTCTATGGACGATCGGCCGAGGCATTTCCCTGAAACGAACAGGGACTCCAGCATCTTCAGGCTTCGGGGCCGTAGCGCTGATAGTAGTAGCAGCAACGACGTCTGCTGTAAACCACTGGCATAGGCGATTCCTCGTCGGCGCTGGGCTAGGCTTCTTCTACCTCCCGCTGTCGTCTCAGTTGCACCCGCTCCATGACAGGGGAGCAGGTGAAGGCATAAACATACCGCTGTCTGTGTGCCCACAATTCATCGTCTCTCTCCGAGAGGTGCTGGGGGTCACTGAAATCAGCTCCGGCAAGCATCAGTCGGACTTCGTCGGGCATCTGCTCCAGGAACGCCTGTTCGAAGAGCAGACATGGGCGGTGCCCGTCCATCAAGGCTAACATCTTCGCCATGATGATGGATGGCTGCCGATCACCAAAGCTGTCCATATGTAGTATTTTTGACACCCTGTCTCTGCGACTGAGACCAAAAGTGTGGAGCAGGAGGACCTTCAGCCCTTCATACTTGGCGATCGTCGGCGGGTCCCTGATGTAAGGCAACAGCCTCGAGGCACAGTCTTGTGGCAAAGCTCTCACCACATGGAAATACATGGTATCGTCTGCGATGATACGGTGCAGGTGAAACTGTGCCTCAACGTGGGCGAACCACACCTGAGGTTGATCGGGCCAAAACGATGGCAATTTGAAGCCCGGTGAGCCCTGCCGCGTGCCGGTCGATGCTGCGGGAACGTAGTCTTCCTGCATGATCTTTATTGTCTAATGACGGCTAGACAGGTCAGGGTCACCAATCTGGCGGTCGCAAGAATGACAACTGAGTTTTTCAAACGTATTTTTATTCAGAAAATAACTTCTCAGTTCACAGGATCCCACAACATGTCTGGCCACAACGGTGGTCAGCACTGAACTGCCGCGCAAAATCAAAACCGCGCGAAAACAAGCACGAGTCATGTGTCCGTGCCTTCCGAATGCCGGGTTCGATACCTGCGTGTGCCAGCAGGCGCCACTACAGTTACATGATTTACTCCTGGGAATTTACAACATTTAAAACTGTCGTCGGTGTTTGGCAAGAATCACTCATTGGTTCAAGTACATCAAGATAATTTATTTCTATCTCACCACCCTCCCCCATCTCCTTAACACTTCAGCCACACTGTCCTCTGCATTCCTTGAATTCTGATCCATAGCATATCCCTCCTTATTAGCTCATCATTGACAGGCTAGGCTGTGAGATGTAGAATACCCCCTCATCCCTTTCTTTCCTGCAGTTTTCAAATGAACTTTTTGCCATTCTCCGACCATTTAATCGCTTGCGCTAATCATATTTTATGCTGCTTGCTGTTGTTGTATTTATGTCCCTGAAAACTGCCTTAGGATGTTTTCTTCACATAAATGGTGCTGAGTAAAAGCCTGTTGTTGTTTTGAATCTCTTGCAAGAATCATTACAGCTTAAAACAATATATGAACGCATATCTTAGACACCACTGCCTATAAATAACATTGACTAGTTAGAGCTGGTTTGAACATTCTGACTTTTTATTTTCAATTTCTTCACCTTAAGAGAGGCACGGTGGTGCTGCGGTATTGCTGCCTAACAGCGCCAGAGACGCAAGTTTGATCCTGGCTATGGGTGTTGTCAATACGGGTGCTGTCTGCACATACGTTCTCCCTGTGACTGCGTGGGTTTTCTCTGGGAGTTCCGGTTTCCCCCTTCACACCAAAGACACATAGGGTTGCAGGTTAATTGGTTTGTTATAATTGTAAATTGTACCTAGTCTTTGTAGGAATACGTTTGTGTGCGGGGATCACTTGTCGGTGTGGACTCGGTCAGCCAAAGGCCTGTTTCTGCACTGTATCTCAAAACTAAACTAAATCTGCTGAACTATTAAGTTGCTATTATGCTGGGTTCTGTTCCTTTTCCCAGGTGGATATTCTTATTATGAAGGCCATTTCTAACTTGTTACAGTGATATGGTCTTCATTGACAAGGTCCACATTCATTGTCCTTCCGCATTATTTTAGGGAAGATGGTGGTAAACTACATTTTTCCAGAATATAACACAATACATGCAATCACAATGCTCCTACCGTGAATTCTAGGATACTTGCACAGCTACTTTGAAGGAACCCCTGATATATTTCCATGTAAGCATGGTGTGGAGCCCTAAGCAACTCAACGGTGCTGGGTGACATGTGGCTTTGCACCCCTTGGTCTTCTATAAGGTGGAATCTAGGGGTTTGGGGGATGCTGCTGGAGCCCTGACAAGTGCCTCCAGTGGATACTGCTAACTGAAATCATGATGAAATGTGTTGGAAAGAATCGATATTTAGAATGGTGGGTCAGTTGCTGTTTAGCTGACGATGTTGTGGATGATGCAGAGTTTATTGAATGTGATAGAGTGAGCAATGATGAATGTCAACAGGAAAGTCAGCCAGTGGAAGTTTCCCCTTGTGGGACAGTCGAGGGCAGAAGCTCGCAATACGTTAGCGCCCATTTAAGTCTGAGTTAAGGAAAAATGAGTTGTGAGTCTTTAGAGTTCCTTGCCTCAGAAATTTGAAGTTTTAACTCTATACAAAGTTGAGACCATTTTAATTCAGTAAGGGAATTAAGTTATGGGAAGAAGGTGATGGAATAGCTTTAAAGAAAGTTAGATCAGCCATAATCTCATTGAATGGTGGAGAAGGCTTGAGTGGCCAAATGGCTGACTTCTGCTTCTATTTCTTAAGATCATATTAACTCTAGGCTGCCTCAATATATGTCAGCCTGAGCCTTGAACATACTCAATTACTCAATTTCCAAACCTCTTGGATGTAGAGAATTCCAAAGGTTCGCGACCGTTTGGAAAAATAAATTCCGCCTGAGTATTTGATTTGAGTATAGGAGCAGAGAGGTTCTACTGCAGTTGTACAGGGTACTGGTGAGACCACACCTGGAGTATTGCATACAGTTTTGGTCTCCTAATCTGAGGAAATACATTCTTGCCATAGAGGGAGTACAGAGAAGGTTCACCAGACTGATACCTGGGATGTCAGGACTTTCATATGAAGAAAGACTCGATAGACTCGGCATGTAATTGTTAGAAGTTAGAAGATTGAGGGGGGATCTTATAGAAACTTACAAAATTCTTTAGGGTTTGGACAGGCTAGATGCAGGAAGATTGTTCCTGATGTTGGGGAAGTCTAGAACAAGGGGTCACAGTTTAAGGATAAGGGGGAAGTCTTTTAGGACCGAGATGAGAAAAACATTTTTCACACAGAGAGTGGTGAATCGCTGGAATTCTCTGCCACAGGTAGTTGAGGCCAGTTTATTTGCTATATTTAAGAGGGAGTTAGATGTGGCCCTTGTGGCTAAGGGGATCAGGGGGTATGGAGAGAAGGCAGGTACAGGATACTGAGTTGGATGATCAGTCATGATCATATTGAATGGCTGTGCAGGCTCGAAGGGCCGAATGGCCTACTGCTGCACCTATTTTCTATGTTTCTATGTTTCCATGTTTCTCCTCATCATCTTATTAACAAAACCCTGGTCATGAAAGTGTGCGCTAGATCTGGACAACTCTCAACCTCTACCCTGTTAACTTTCACCAAAATTCTTACGTTTCAATAAGTTCATCACATCTTCCAAACTCCACTGTCTATAGATCCAACCTGCTTAACCTTTTCTCACAAAGTAGTTCATCACAGTTCATTTCTGTGACTCTTCCACATTATTTCGCCATTGCTAACTACAGTGTCCTTCAGAGTTGGAAGGCACAGGCTAGTTTGAAATTTTGGTTTAAAACCCATGCATTTTGAAACAACTTTTTGCTTCGATTTTTTTTCTGGAAGGCAAGGCTTGCATTCATATTACATGCTTTATCCATTGACCAAATCTAGTTAAGTGAATAATTTACATAATCGATAATAATTGTTTCGGACATGCGGCTGATCAATCGACTTCACACTTGTGCCTGACAAACCCTTAGTCTTTTTGTCCAGCTGAATTTTGCTTCGCTAAGCACAACTGAGCATTATCTGATCTCGATGAATTAAATTGGTACCAAGCTTGGTGAATTCGTCCAGAAGCAATTGGTTGACATTGATGGACAGCTGCAGGGAGAGAGATGAAAAGGAGTGCCCGGGCAGATTGTACATGGAGATAGAGGGTTGATTTCCATCATTTTCTCCATCATGCTGTTGATGACATTTTGTCCACATTCGTACAGGACAGAGCCAGGCCTGATTTGAGCTGGGTGTATAAGGGAGCCAGGAATGACTGTGATTGAAATGTTCTCTCTGGAGAATCTAGTGTGTTAAAAGATAGGTCAGAGCAAACAAACGAGGGTGTCCATGACCTTAATGCATGGTCCCATCAGTCAATCTCTCCCTGTTGAAATCAATCCTGCAGCTGAGAATGACATATGGGCTGATGACTTTGCCCGATAGGAAAAGGTAATGTCTGCTTTTCTGCTTAAATTTGTTCAATACATTCAATAGGTTTTTTTTTTTAAGACTTAAGCAAAAGTTAGCACAATGCTAGCAAAGATGGAAATTATATTCAATTAGTTGTAATGTCCCTTAAGTGAATAGTGGTTCTGTTACATATATTGCAGCACTACTAATTACATTTCAGACACATCCGCTTAAATGCGGAGGGACTATGGTCTCTTTAATTATTTTAAAATAGGAATGGATGAAGACCATTCAACCCATCTACAAATATGGGCCCGATTCAAAGATTGAGCATTCACTGTTCTCTGAAATTACTTTGAGAATCTTTAGGATTACTTATTTATATCCATATGGTTTTGTCAAGAGAGAGAGAAAATATGGTCATTGATATTTCCTTTTCTTTGGGATCACAATGCCTGAAAATTTAGTTGCCCATTGCCATTATTTAAACATAATGCAATTGAATTTCCACGAGGGAAGCACATCAGCCTTCACCTTTCATTTTTCATGTACATTAAAAGTATAACTGATAATTCTCAGTTTGGGCTCTTGCAACAGCAGCACGATTTCTACATTCCCTATGGAATGGTGTCTTTGGAATATTGCAAAGAAATGTGGGGCATGTTGTCTTGTTGATGTTGGTCACAAGGTATTCCTGGAGAAATGCAGTGTAGCCAACACAAGCCCAGATTGGGTGGTCGATATTTACAGAAATGCATCCATAAACCTCAGGTGAGCGGGCTGAATGGCCCACTCTTATTTTAAAATAATAAAATAGGTCTGAAGAAAGATCATGACCCAAAACGTCACATATAGCTTTTCTACGTAGATGCTGCCTGACCCACTAAATTACTCCAGCAATTTGTGTCTATCTTCGTAAACCAGCATCTGCAGTTCCTTCCTACACGTTTTGTCTGCCACTGTGAAATATCCTCAAGGCATGCCTACTTTGAAGAAGGCAGACATAAAAGGCTGGAATAACTCAGCAGGTCATGCATAATTTTACTTGCAGCAAGGATGCCAACTTGTGTAGGAAGGAACTGCAGATGCTGGTTTAAACCGAAGATAGACATAAAAAGCTGGAGTAACTCAGCGGGACAGGCAGCTTCTCTGGAGAAAATAAATGGGTGACTTTTCGGGTCGAGAAGGGTCTGAAGAAGGTTCATGACCCGAAACATCACCCATTCCACCTCTCCGGAGATTCTGCCTGTCCTGGTGAATTACTCCAGCGTTTTGTCTATTTCCAACTCAAATTGTGACAGTTTCCTGAACTGTCTCTTAAACATGGAAATATTCACTGTCACTACTGAGGACTCTTTAGCCTTGGGTTTGGATGAGACCTTTATATAATTAATGTTACTCACAGCCTCTTTTTTAAGCCATTTCATTCTGTAAGTTATAACTAACTGCACAACCTAATAAAACATTCCTGAATTAAAATACATTAATCTCTGTTCACTGTCCTTGTCCTTGAAGCCACCCATATATTTCCCAGTAAATCCTTCCCCAGTTAAGCCTTGTATGTCCCAATACCACTACAAGGTAACTTCATATTTAGTACTAGGCCACTCTGCCAGAAGTATTTGAATTTGATACTTTTAGGCAATGCAATTTGCAGCCAACATTATCATTTGGAGAGAGCACTGATATCGGAAAAATCTTTATTTAAATGCTATTTCACTCCAGGATTTCAGATAACACAGCTCACTGAATGGGCAATTCACTGGGGTTGCAAAATAATTACTCAGCATTTCATTACCCTGGTATATTATTTCTTATTACTTATCCCATCAATTAAAATATTCAATACTAATGAAAGTAACCCAACTGGGTAGAGCTGACATAATTATCCATAAGAGTTATGGACAAGTGATTGTTCTTATGTAAAGCATGTGTAATCTCTCTACCATTAGCTTAAATATTTTTTTAACAATGAATCCTACGTACTGTGACTGCAGGTATTTTTTGCTATTAGCACACTGTCAATTCCTAGCTGAAAAAGGTTTGCCGTGGTGAACTAATTGCACTCAGTAAGATCATACAGAATATTAAGCAAGCCATTTGGAGTAAGGAAGACATATAGGAAACACTGTTGATAATTAAAGGTGGACCCAAAATGCGGGAGTAATGCAAAATGCTGAAGTAAAGGGTCTCGACCTGAAACGTCACCCGTTCCTTCGCTCCAGAGATGGTGCCTATCCCATTGAGTTACTCCAGCATTTTGTGTCTACCTTCGATTTAAACCAGCATCTGCAGTTCTTTCCTAGGGTCAAGGAAAGAGCGTTCATGTTGTGGCCCTGTTTCCACCAATCTTTTCAGAACTGGGCACAAGAAGTGCAAGAAGCACATGAAGTGCAAGACACCATTGCATGTAGATGCCGAGAACAATTTCTAATCTTGTGTTGGGACTCGATAAGAACTTCTTTCCTACACTGTTAATAATTAAGCAGAAAGGAAGCCAAGTGATGGGTTTGGAAAAAATGTTGACACTACTGGAGGATCTAACCGCCCACTTAAACGATCAAATTAAATGATCTTATTTCAAGTGTTCAGCTTTTCAAGGTCAAGTAAGTCTTGGACCTGTGTGCACTGACTGTAGGCCTGGAACTTCCTGATTCATTGTGGAATGGGCATAGGGAAGGGGAGGCGATTGGGAAAATGGAGGAGAGATCAAATCTGTTGTAGTTCAAAGCTGCATGGGACTCAGCCATACTGGGATTCCCTCTTAAAGCAGTAGGAATACCTGTAGGATCCTGTTTCATTGATCCTACAGCAGTGGCACAGCAGTAGAGTTGCTGCCTTATAGCGCCAGAGACCCGGGTTCAATCCTGACTATGGGTGCTTGGCTGTTCAGAGTTTGTATGTTCTCCCCTGCATAGGTTTTCATCAGAATCTTCAGTTTCCTCCCACACTTCTAAGACGTACAGCTTTGTAGGCTAATTGGCTTGGTATATGTGTAATGATAAAATTGTCCCTAGTGTGCGTAGGAGAGTGCTCATGTGTGAGGATTATTGGTCACCGTGGACTGTGGGCCGAAGGGCCTATTTCCACACAGTATCTCTAAATTAAACAAAACTAAACATATAACCTGATGCAAAGTCAGAAATTACAATGATTTCAATGGAGACTTTTGCCCAGAGATTTAGAAGGCAAAAAAGGTACGATATTTCATCATAATTATCTTCTTTTCATTTAATGTTCATATATTAACAGATCATTGATAAACAGGGTCTGATGAAGAACAGTCAATATGGATTTGTGCCTGGAAGGTCATGTTTGACAAACCTTCTTGAATTTTTTGAAGAGGTTACTCGGGAAATTGATGAGGGTAAAGCAGTGGATGGTGTCTATATGGATTTCAGTAAGGCCTTTGACAAGGTTCCCCATGGAAGGTTGGTTAAGAAGGTTCAATCTTTGGGGGTTAATAGCGGAGTAGCAAGATGGATTCAACAGTGGCTAAATGGGAGATGCCAGAGAGTAATGGTGGATGGCTGTTTGTCAGGTTGGAAGCCGGTGACCAGTGGGGTGCCTCAGGGATCTGTGTTGGGTCCATTGTTGTTTGTCATGATGGGGTGGAAAATTGGATAAGTAAGTATGCAGATGATGCTAAGATAGGTGGTGCTTTGGATAATGAAGTAGATTTTCAAAGTCTACAGAGAGATTTGGGCCATTTGGAAGAGTGGGCTGAAAGATGGCCAATGCAGTTTAATGCTGATAAGTGTGAGGTGCTACATCTTGGCAGGACAAATCAAAATAGAACGTACATGGTAAATGGTAGGGAATTGAGGAATGCTGTGGAACAGAGGGATCTAGGAATAACTGTGCATAGTTCCCTGAAGGTGGAATCGCAAGTAGATAGGCGTGGTAAAGAAAGCTTTTGGTGTGCTAGCCTTTATAAATCAGAGCATTGAATATAGGAGTAGGGAAGTAATGTTAAAATTGTACAAGGCATTGGTAAGACCAATTCTGGAGTATGGTGTACAATTTTGCCGCCTAATTATAGGAAGGATGTCAACAAAATAGAGAGAGTACAGAGGAGATTTACCAGAATGTTGCCTGGGTTCCAGCAACTAAGTTACAGAGAAAGGTTGAACAAGTTAGGTCTTTATTCTTTGTAGCGCAGAAGGTTAAGGGGGGACTTGATTGAAGTCTTTAAAATGATGAAAGGGATAGACGTGGATACGTTTTTCCCATTGAGGGTAGGGAAGATTCAAACAAGAGGGCATGACATGAGAATTAAGGGACTGAAGTTTAGGGGTAACATGAGGGGGAACTTCTTTACTCAGAGAGTGGCGGCTGTGTGGAATGAGCTTCGAGCAGAAGTGGTGGAGGCAGGATCGATTCTAACATTTAAAAGTAAAGTGGATAGGTATATGGACAGGAAGGGAATGGAGGGGTATGGTCTGAGTGCAGGTAGATGGGACTAGAGGAAAATAAATGGTCGGCACAAACTGGAAGGGCCGAGAGGGCCTGTTTCCGTGCTGTAATTGTTATATGGTTATATGGTTAAACAGCGATTCCCAGCAGAGTTCAAGATCAGAAATAAAAACAGGAGATGGTGGAAACACTCTGCATGTCAGGCGGATCATCTGTGGAAAGAGATACAATCAACATCTCAGGTCCTGGACCTTTTGGAGGGAAAGAGTGAAAGAGAGAAAAAAAACAGTACTCTTGTGGATCCATTAGATGGTAGGACCTCTTGGTCCGCGGAACTTGGAGTAAAGTGGCCAGTCCACATGCTTCCTGAGTGTTCACCCTTATGAAGGATTTTCTGACATTAGCCTCAGTGGCTGAGAATACAGTTGCACCTGAGGCTGTGTGGACCTGAGAAAGTACATTAATGTTCTTCATTTTGAAGCAAGCATCGAAAGCATCTGAGAATGATGCATTGCCGTCACTTGATTTACTACTTAGTTTCAATAACAAGAAGTAATGGTGTGCAAGCTCTCTCATAACTGTCAAACATCCATCTGATCCTCCAATTTAGACCAAAAGTATCACTTTCCTGATTGCTTTTTGGGGGATTTGCCTCAACTTCCTATCTGACCCTGTATTACCAACCTTGAATGTCCGTGATTTGGTAGATTGAGGATCTCCAAGTTCATTCAAGGCTTCTGGTTAAGGAATACTCAGATGATCAATTGGTTGCTACTACACTCAAATGATCATGGTGGGAACACACTCACTGACACATTTCCTTATGAAGTTGGTAACAACCATGGTACTAAACTAAACATGGAATTAAACTAAAACTAAACATTTAGCCTGATGCAAAATCAGAAATCATTCAGGTCCATTGCCAAATTCTTGAACTTCACCAAGACTTCTATGCTAAGCAGTCGCAAAGTTGTTTCTCTACTCCCCTGACATTCCTAATGCGTAAACTTTACTACCTGAGCTGTGTTGTTCAGTCACAACCTATATGCAAGTAGGAGGACAGCCACGTGGTCAGATTTTCCAAAGTAAGGATGAGTGATGGAGCAATAGGCGTGTTTGATGGTGGTGTAACAGTGTTGGAATGTATTTGATCCTTTGGTGTTGCAGGTCATGCTGGTGGTAGTTTGGAGTGATTTCTTCAAACTCGCCATGTTGAGCTTAGTTTAGTTTGGAGATACAGCGTGGAAACAAGCCCTTCGACTCACCGAGTCCCCGCACATTAACATTATCCTATGCACACGAGGGACAATTTATGATTTTACCAAGCCGATTAACCTACAAACCTGTATGCCTTTGGATCGTGGAAGGAAAGCAAAGCTCCAGGGGAAAACCCATGCAGGTCATGGGGAGAATGTACAAACTCATGGGGAGAATGTACAGACAAGCGCCCATAGTCAGGATCGAACATGAGTCTCTGACGCTGTGGCAGCAACTCTACCGCTGCGCTATCTGGCTATGAAGGGGAATGCATTTCCAATGAGCACTTGACTTTTAAAAGTTAGGAGATATATTTTTGGAACAGCCATTGATAATATTACCGCACTGTCAATTCTGTGGTTTGGAAACCTATTGAGTTTCTTTTTCTATTTTTTATCGCAGTTAGGGGTCAGTACTTTCAGAGGGCGATACCACAGACAGCCACTGGAGAATGCCAAGGAAAGTAATTGTCTCTAAAGCCCATTGCAAATAATACATTTAACAAATAAAAGGCTGACGGCTCAAGTATCTTCCTGTGAAAGAGAAAGATTACACTCACACCACATGTTTTTAAATATAAAGTAAATGACCATTTTAAGCTATTAGAATGAAGTCACTGTTGCCATTGAAATATTACTAATGTTTTACTGAGGTATATTCAATACACATGCATTGCTCACTAATTCTTCTATCTTTAATTTGCCAATGTTTCAGTACCGGTCATGACAAATCAATTCGTAAATGTTGTTCACCTCCAGGCAGATCTTATCATATCTCCTAAATGCTTTCAGTTTAGCAATGAAATTTAACACAGAATTACTCCATCAGAGAAAAATAAATGCTCAAAGGCAAAACATAGAACAAGTCAATGCAGTTTCTGGTCTATTGTGGAAGTGAAAGTAACTGCACTAGAGACAGCCGTCTTTACAGAATTCATTAATTCATTGCTGGGAGCCATCTTTATAAGACATTTTTTCTTACCACTTGCAATCATGCAGATGATAAGGTACAAGGCTAAGATCAGAGCTCATCTATAACTGCTGTCATTGGAATAATAGATCCCCTCTGAAAACCTGGATACAAGCTGTAAACCAACTGTTCCAAAGCCTGAAAGTCCTTCAAAGAGTTTCATGCCCTTTCTAAATGAATAGGCCAATACTTAATAGAAATTTTGCAACTGTTTGCTGAATGTTTAGAAACTTGCAACCAGTTGAATAAGTGTAGGTCAAGGACGAAAGAAGCATCAAATTAATTTCAATAATTGTCCAAGAGATGGAAATTCAAAAGCAGACATCACAAGGGTACTTGCTGAAGTTAAATTATTCATTTTATCCATTAGTCGGCTTCCAAATTATGCACAAAGCATGCATTGTTTCAATTGATGTGAATAACAATGAAGGAAAATGCAGATAAAGCAGTCAACTGGATGCACTTCTTGCATATGTCATGTTTTAGAAAAGGAATGCTTTGAAAAATATTATCCTTCATCCAATGCCTATAAACTTAAAAACAAGAATATGAAGCAGCAGTAAAAAAAAACGTAAAGTGCAAAGATGAATGGAACAGAGGAACTCCAGGAAAACAGCCACACAGCTACAAAAGAGAGTTGCTAAAATAGAGGGAAAAATTTTTCCAAGTGAGAGTTAGTCGGGTAGTAAAGGTTGACAAGTTGTGTGGGCCTTGGGGGCACTTTTGAAAAGTTGAGCATTAGATATGGTCCTGTGCTTCTTCTGCGAGACTGGGGAATTAAATAGAGTCCAGAACTTGGCTGAAAGTCAGGGCATGGGGTGGAGTTAAAGTCTCTTATTAAACATATAGACATTGAAAGGGTTCAGATTCTGTGTGAAAATGTGGGGTGTTAGATGGTGTTCAGGGTCTCAGGGGACCTGGATGGAATTTAGTTATAGCCAAAAGAAGAATGAGTAAATGTGTAGAATGTTGTACTCATTGACTTTTAAAAAAAAAATGTCATTCTACATTAAAACCGGTGATCTGTTCTGAAACTTAAAATTATGCCTAATTTCTAAGACATAATATCTTTGTACCCCCATAAAAATGCACTATCGCTTTTATGTCCTCAGTATTTGAATTTCATTGTTCAGCCGTTCATGACTTCATGGGAATCAGAGTGAGAGGTCAATGGCTCCTAAAGCATTTTCTGTCCATTAAAATTAATGATGGAAATTCCACTGAGGCTCATGAATATCTGTACCCATTCAAGGGAACAGAAACTTGTAAAATCTCCTCTAATATGCTGTCTCAAGATGTTGTGTGCAATTGAGCTGACTTTCTTTATTAAATTTTGCCCATGTTGAAGTTTCCATGCTTATACTCTGAGTGGCACATTCAAATCTGGTGTGTGGCACATTCAAACCTTGTCACCAGAGTTTTGTCACACGCCATTTAATTATTCAGTGGACATTTAACAGATGAACAGAAACTTTCATCTGTAATTAATAACTTGTCTTGCAATTTTATATATATTTTTTCCTGCAAGTTTCATATGCATGAAAGTGATGGATGTCATTGATGATGAATAAAACTCTTCTGTGATATGAATATCAAGTGCACCCAAGCCAGGTGCAGAGGCATATGCAAGTTTGAACTGTAGAACAAGTACCGACATTGAATCTGAGGCATTGAAGACAATGAGACACTGAATTTGATTTGTATGCAATAACTTGTATTTGTATAGCCTATTAGTAAAATATCCCATGACACTCCATGAGAGTTTTAAACAGCAAGAATATAGTAATTATCCTATCAGGATGAAGTGCAGTTTGCAAAAGCAACTCCTCTGCCCAAGACCACAAGAAATTGCAAAGAGTTCTGGACTCAGCTTTGTGCATTACACAAACCAACCTCCCCTCCATCGACGCCATTGTATACTTCTCATTGCCTTAGGAAAGCAACCAGCATGATCACGGACCCATCACACCCTGAATATTCTCTCTTTTCCCTTTTCCATCAGGCAGAGAGTACAAAACCTTAAAAGCACCACCTCTCATAAGCCAAGTGTGTATTTCAGATGATCCATTCTCCTGTGTGGTATAAATTAGCTAGAAAGCATTCAAAACAAATGTTTTCACTATATTTCTGCACACAATATGATAATAAACTAATACCAAACCAAGATTTGACACTAGGACATACTTGATTTCATATTTTCTAGCCACAGAGAAGTAAGATATTCAGTCCATTGAGTCATTATCAGTAGCCCCATCTGTTTCATCCCCCATTTATTTCTCTGTAACCTATTTGCTCTCACCTATCTGTCCCCAGATTCTCTCACCCCCATACACGAGGGACAATTTTTTGCAACAAACTAAGCAGCAAACATATCTCTGGAGTGTATGAGCAAATTGGAACATCTTGGGGAAACCCTTGCGACCTCTGGTTTCACTGGTCAAATTTCACTGGTTCGGTAACTCGAATGCCCAAGAACGAAGGAGGCTGCAGAAACAGGTGGATATTCCCCAGTTCATCACAGATACTGACCTCCCCACTATTGAAGGGATTTGTAGGGAGTGCTGCTTTCAAACAGCATTGAATACAATCAAATACCGACACCACCCTGGCATGCTTTCATTTTGCTACTGCCATTGGTAAGAATGTATAGATGCCTGAGAATCATGACCTCCAGGGTCATATGATGCGATACAATACGATATGATACAATAACATTTTATTTATCCCAGGAGGGAAATTACTCTGCCAACAGTCATAAAAAAACACAAAATAAATGAAATATGAAATTAAAGTGCCAAGTGACAAGCCTTTGGGGATGTGCAAAGATTGAGGGGTAGGGAGGAGTCAGTCTTAGTCTACCACATGGCAGAAGGGGCAGAAGTTGTAATGTTAGATAGCCACAGGGAAGAAGGATTTCCTGTGACATTCTGTCCTTCATGAATAGCTTCTTCCCCTCACCAATCAGGCTCTTGAACCACACCACACACCACTAACCACAACCCAACCTCAGCAACGATCTACAATGGACTTTACTTTGGTTGCTCTGCGCACTTTGGTTTGCACTATTATGGAAGTTAATTAGTATTCATGATCATTTGTTATATTATTGATTATTGTATATTTACTTCTTGTGTGTTGTGTTAATGTGCCTATAAAACTGGAATGGAATGGAATACTTTATTGTCACATGCGACAAGGCACAATTAAATAATTTGCATGCATATCCAGGGTATACAAATAGCTTCATCAACGGCGCTGATGCAGCAAGTAAAAATTTAATTATTCTATTCCCGGTGAATAGGACAATTAAACATTCTTTAACCATGTGAAGTTTGAAAATTCCACACAGACATCCCACATATTCCATCCTCGAGTTTTAAATTCTTGGAAAATCTGGATGGGGCTCTTTGCAGCAACTCTCCCAAATCCAATTCCATGCATCCGCCGAAAAAGAGTCAAATCCATGGAAGTCTTTAAAAATATATATATTTGTTGAGTACAACACTAAGTTGCAAGCTGATCCTATCACAATTTTGTTAAAGATATATTTCCATTCCTTGATATATATTTCCATTCATTGACATTGTAAATCATTTATTTTATAACAATATTATTTCTGAAATTTGGGTATTTCTGTTACTATGATAGCATCACTTTTTTTTCAATTTGATAGTGGAAAAATAAAGCAAGAACACTACATTCAGGAAAATAAAACACGTCCTAAGCCACTGGGAGATAAACATGAATTCACACAAATTTATCCAGGTCCCCTTTCATTAATTGTGTTGAAGTACATTCTCTTCAGATGTGAAATCCTATCAATCATTTTGCAATATTTTTCTCATTAGCCAGCTGTCTCAGCCATTCCTTCATCAAAGTGCAAGGTTTCACGTCAGTGCACGTATTAAAGCCTTTATCAAGTCAAAGGAATGTTGTTTATCTCCTGAGGCGCAATATACAGTATGTAATATTGGTGGTGAATAATAATTTCTACTTTAGGTCTGTGGGATAATTGCCCATTTAAGGTTGTGTCATGTGGCTATTCTTTGGACTGCAGCAATATCTATGGAAAGTTTCAAAGTAAGTCAATCTATGAAGAGCCCATCAATAAACTAGGCATAGACTCGGCAAACAATTGTACTCGGTCTACCAAGGACTACTGGATGTTCCAGTTGCTAACCGCTTTAATTCTCCTTCCATTCCTATGCTCTTCTGTGCTTCGTCCATGCTAGAATGAAGCCACACACAAACTGGAGGAACAACAGCTCATAACTCGCTTGGGTTGCATACAACCCAATGGTATGAATAGTGAATTCTCCAAATTTAGGAAACCACTAACTATCCCCCCCCCCCCCCCCCACCCCTCCACCTTTCCGAAAAAAACCCAACCTCCCTTCTGCTTCACCTGGACTCCCACCTATTTCTTCCCTTCACCTCCCACCCCCTCCTGCTGTTTTTCCCTTTCTGGCTTCACAATACACAACTCTTCAAATGTGTCTCACACTTCCTTCCCTTTTCCTGTTTTCTTCTCTCCCCCCCCCCCCCCCTTGTAAACAGTCTGAAGAAGGGTCTCAACTTGAAACATCACATATCCATGTCTCCAGAGATGCTGCCTGACCTGCTGAGTTACTCTAGCAAATTTGTTTCCTTCCGTGTATTGACCAGCATCTGTAGTTCTTTGTTTCTACTCCTTGTGTTACCAGTGTACAAGTCATGACACCTTGTATTGGCTTTAACAAACATTAACAATTCACTGAATACAGATATTTCCCAAGGTTTTATTGAGATGTATGATAACCACCTTTGTAGATAATTATTTGAACTTAGTATTTATGAAACTCTACTCTCTGAAAACTGCGATAACTAATTATTTCAAAAGCGATCTCATCGTCCAGCTTCTCAAACAGTTCAGGTTTTGGTATAGCCAAAAGAGCAAATAGCCAAATATAATGTAATTCCATGTCAGATTTCTCCACAAAGCATATCCAATTTAAGAAGCAATAGAAGCAAAATGGTAACGTTCCCTCATTTTGTAATCATTAAAAGTATTGATGATCGTGTACCTCACATCAGCTCTCCTGTCCAATTCTCATATTTCCTTACTGTTCAAAAATCCATTGATCTTGATCCTGAATAAATGTAATCACAAATACTGGCTGCCTCTGAGCAACAAAATATTATTAATTGCAGTCCCAAACAGTCAACCTCAACATGAAACCATGTTGTTCGGTGTTCCCTCAGCAGGAGAAACAGCCTCCCTACATTTACACCTCAGAATCAGTCAGACCTTGGAAAGTTCACCTCTCTTCCATCCAAACTCCAATGAGTATGTACCCATTATACTTCATAAGACAAACCCTACTCAATCATACTCACTGCTGCAATGTCATGTGTCAGCTCAAGATATATGCTGGTGAAGCACCTCAACGAATGGATATGTGCACTGAGGAACTGTAAATGTGCACCTCGCTAACTTTCCTCGATTCAAATAAAAAACAGAAGTTAATTCTAGATTTTCGACTGTGGCAGAAGGCACAATTTGAGAAATAACCCAGGGCAATTCTATCCCAACACCTAGGCACATTAGGCATTATAATTTCATCAGCTCATGTTTCAAAGAACTCACCAAATTAACTTGCAGGAATCACGACATTTCATATTCACTTTTTTTGCCAAGTTCAATGAACAATACAGATAGTGCAGGGAGCTAGGACAGTGTTACATACAGCCCCTGACTTTGGAAAAACAGTCTTTATCGTTAATTACACCTTGAGGTGTCCTGTTGATTTCATTTGGTTCTGCAATCACAATTCCAGTAAAATAACCATTAGTTGAAACTACTGGATGACAGATTGTTTTTAAAATACCAAGGAGCCTGTGGTAAAAAAGTTCAAATAGCAGATGTGCATACATATGCTGTTTAGAATAAAGGGAATTGGCATATAAGACTGTATTCTGGGCATTGTATGTAAGAATTTCTGCGATTCTGACGTGTGTACGGTGCATTATTAAGTATGCATGAATCATTTTGTAATAGATAGTGAGAGTTTTTTTTTTAATTCTCTGGTCTTTATGCTAATGAGTGTAATTAAACTATTTCACCTCAGTGAATGACTGAGAGTAATGAGCCAGACAGCCGTAAAGTCTAATGTTCTTGAAGGTAGAAGTGGGCGAGTTAAAAAACGGGAGATTCAACTGGTGTGAAATCGTGGATTTTTGCACAGATATGGAATCCTATAAATCAGTGGGGATTGAAGATTGAATGAATCTTTCTCAATAATGAGGGATAATCTTGCAATATGGAACACCCAGAGAGACAGTTCCTGTTGATGAAGACGTGAGAGTTGCAAACAGCAAAAATCACATTAAAGTCAAGACAGTTACCTCTATGGAAGATTATTCATCTGGTTTTCCTGTGCTCTATCCTGCGCTCTAAAAGGTCTGAAATACTTTTTTTTTGCAATGATCTTCATATCATTTTCAGTCACCTAAGTTTTATTTTAATGGCGATGCTTGTCGAACAATTTAAACACAATAAACTCCAACATGTGGCAATTTAAGAATGAGCAGATGGTCTGCTCTGGAATAATTCAGATTCAGTAATATATATTGGCCTTGACATCAGTGATGACTCACACAAACATAAGAAATAAGAGCAGAAGTGGACTGTTTGACCCCTCAATCCAGCTGCATAGTTCAATGATATTGTCTAATCTTGGTCACAACTGCAGTTTCCCACCTGAGCACTTTAACTATTGACTCCATTAGGCTTCAGAAATCTAACAAAAATCTATCTGAAAACAGTCAATGATTTATCCTATACTACTCTTTTGGGTAGAGAATTTCGAAGGCTTTCAAACGTATGAGTGTACAGTTTCCTAACTGGTTGTATCATGATTGTTATAGCAATTCCAATGCTAAAGATTGATGAAGCCACAGAAAGTGGTGGACTCAGCCCGGTCCATAATGGGCTCGGCTCTCCACACCATCCTCAGGAAGGCAGCAACTATTATGGAACCACCAGGGGCGCCATACGATTGGCAGCCTCGACAACAGTCTGTCTGTTTTTCGTCTTTTTTTGTTGTTATTTTTACTATGTTTTAAAAGTTTGTGTAAATGTTCTCTGGTTTGTTTTATGTGGGGGGAAGGGGAGAGGTTGGGGGACAGTTTTCTTTCAGTCTCTTACCTTGCCGGAGATGCGATTAGTTTTTGGGTCGTCTCTCCGGTCGCTCTGCGACCTAACATCATGGGGCTGGAGGCCTCCTCGGGACTGAATTTGAGCCCCACTATGGGGTGTGGACTTACCATGGGGGCCAATCCCTTACCTGGGATCGCTCCAACTGTGGCCTGTGGATTTTACCATCAAGGGCTCACAGTCTCAGGAGAGACTGAGTCGGGAAGCACCAACGATGCAGAGGTTTAACCAGCCCTGACCCGGGATCCAATGTGGGGGAGCTGAGATTTCCCCTCCATTGCAGAGGGCTCAACCGCCTACTATGGGAGCAAGATCGACCCATCAACGGAAGTCTCGAGACCCCCGACCGCGGGAGAACAAAGAAGGGAAGAGATTTAACTTTTTTTCTCCTTCCATCACTGTGAGGAATGTGGAGGAGTCACTATGGTGGATGTTAAATGTTAAAATGTATTTTGAATGTTCTGTGGCTTTTTATTTGTATAACTGACTTGGCAAATATTATTCCTCGTATGTTGCAAAATATACTTGGCTAATAAAGTATTATTGTATTGTATTGTATCTATTATACAGGTTCCCCACATTCAGGCCATGTCCTCTTCTCACTGCTACCACTGAGCAGTAGGTATAGAAGTCACACATTATCAGAATCAGCAACAGCAACAACTACCATTAACCATCAGCTTCTTTGGAAGAGGAGGGTCAAAGATCCATGACCCTCTCTTCATTGACGGGATGGAGGTGGAGAGAGTAAAACAACCACAGACTCCTGGGCATCTATATCTCTGAATAATTGTCTTGAGAGCTGACGCAACATATTGATGCAATCTTAGAAGAAACCCAACAAAGTCTCTACTTCCTTAGAAGATTGAGGACATTTAGTATATCAATTAATAATCTCTTGAACTTCTACATATGTACTGTAGAGAACATATGGAATGGTTGCAACACAGCTTGATTAGGCAACTCAAATGCACAGGAATTAAGTGATGAACACTGCCCAGTCCATCTGGGTACTGACCTCTCTATCATCAAAGGGATCAACTGGAGTCGCCGATTCAAAAAGGCGGCCAGTATCATCAGAGACCCTTGCCAGGCTTTCATTTCACTACTGGCATCGGGAGGAAGCTTGAAAACTGTGACTTCCAGGTTCAGGAGCACCTTCTTTCCTTCACCCATCAGGCTATTAAACATTGCAACCTCCAAATAAGCTCCAGACCACATTGACTTAGAGCATTGTTTTTGTCTTTACACTATTATTGTTATTATTATTATTATTATTAAACTTTATTCCGGACTCAAGTTCCAGACAATGGACGACATTACATAAAAAACATTGTATATAAAAACACTATAAAATACATATAAAATCTTAGTATATCTCTTATAAAAGCATCACAAACTATATACAAATAAACAGAATACGATTTAAAATCCAGAATAAAAAAAGAAAGATCAGTGTGCTACAACGAGACAGTGATACCAGTGCCTACACAACTGGGATTCGTAGCGTGTAGTGCTAAACCTTATGTTTGACAAGGCCATGATAATTACATTTTTAGAGTCATTTATCTTGCAAATCAATTTATACATATGATTTCATAGGATAGCTTCTAAAGTACTGACACCTGCAGCCACAAACATGTTACTAACACTCAGGCAAGTGCCATGAGTAATTACTCAGGGTAGGCAGTCAGTCAGCTTTTTTAATTAAAAATTGCGCAGATTGTTCTCCTCTCCGTAAAAATAAAAAATAAAAATACGTAACAATTCAATTTGCCCAAGGCTTCCAAATCTCCTTCATTTTTAATTACTGAATGGGTGGGGAGTGGTGGATGACGGCAGGTGGAGAGATGGTGGGAAAAATGGGAGCACACCGGGACCAGTTGAATCAGTTGTCGTCTTATTGAATGACAATACTTGTTCAAGGGACCAATTGGGGGGAAGAGTTCCTTTCACAGCGTGTGGAGAGTCTGGCCAGGGGTTAAAGTTGCGGGGAGGGCAGGAGTGTTGAGAAAGAGGGGGATCATGTCAGTAACTCACTCACTCACCTCTGCCGCCTTTAGGCCACCTTTAGTCTCTGCAAACTTGTCTTTCCGTAGTTTGACCACATGTGCGCAGTATAGAGTGGTGTGCAATATGCTCGTAGACCTCTTCAAACTTATCTGTACATGCACCAAACTTACGCAAGAGAATATTTGCCTGTACATACAGCATACGTCATCGCCTATAAATATCCTCATCATCTGTCGTTTGTTCTGAAATAAAATGCCCAAGATATTTTACCTTATTACAGACACTAAGATTATTGTTGGACAATTTAAAATCAGGACATTTTAGACATTTATCCTCTTTGGTTCTTCAGATCATAACAACACTCTTACAAGCATTATATTTAATATCATGTTCCACGCCATACACAGAACATATAGTAAGGAGCTTCTGGAGACCAGCACTAGATGGACTAAAGACCACAAGATCATCTGCATACATAATATGGTTCACTAAAATATTACCAATCATGCACCCAGTATTCCAGGCTTTCAATTGCTTGAACAGGTCAACAATATAAAGATTAAAAAGAACTGGGGACAAAATTCCCCCTTGTCTAGCACCATTGCTAACCCCAAATGAGGCTGAGACCCTATTGCCCCATTTTACTTGCATAGGCTGGTGAGCATACCAGTAAGCCTGAATTCTCACAATGTATTTAGGCACCCCTCCTTGACTCATTTTAACAAACAGCTTTCTATGATTAACATGATTAAAGGCACTATTATTGTTTGTTGGCTTTATATATATGGTGTTTATAAAGTACTATGTTTACATATATGTTGTGCTGCTGCAAGTTGGAATTTTCCTTATTCCGTTTTGGGACATATGACAATAAAACACTCTTGACTCTTAACTCTCTTGACTCTTGAACAACCAGCTCAACCCTAATCATACTTTGGCAACAGAACACTATGACCCATCTCTTGCACTACCACAGACTTGTTTTATAAATGTGTATTTTTACACTAATGTTTTGTTATTTTTGGGACGGTCTTTATCTATACCCTGTTTTGTAGAATTTATAACATCTATGTATTAGCTATGCATTAATGTTTCATCCTGAATCTATGTGCACGTGATGCATGTTTTTCATTGTACCTGTACCTCATCATACGTGTGCATATGACGATACACACAACTCAATTGACGACTTGATCATGTTTGTCTTTCTTAAATCAGCAAACTTTTTTTTTAAACCATGTTCCCAACTTCCACATTCCCACACCAGAGGAAATTTCTTCACATTTGTGCAATGGGATATTTTACATTGTAAAAACTGACAAGATCTTAGCCGAAAGCCTCATTCAAAAGACTGCACTTCTGAGAGTGCAGCACTGTTGAGAACTTTGTAGGGATCCATAGTTTTATTTACATTAAGACGTAATGAGGATAGTGATTGCTACCAGCCCAGTATGCAAGTTGCCCATTTTAAATAATGTCCACAGCCCAGCAATGTTAATACTATCAATAATTATCCTTCAAATTTAGATTTCCTGCAGTTTCATTATAGGAGATCTGAATAGCTTCAGTGAACTTACACAGGAGAATTATTCAGAAACATACACAGAGAAAGATCGGATGTTACCAGATGTTGGATCGACCTCAAATACCGAATACGAGTTGCAACCACAATACACAACAGAATTTTGCACAGAGTTGTCTAAAACCAGAGAGTCTGACTTTAAGGTGTGGATTAAACGTTTTAGAGAGAATTTAAGGAAGAATACTTGTCATCCAGGGGATAATTGCAATGTGCAACACAATGCCTGAGATGGGCATGGAGGCAGATACTCTCATAACATTTAAGAAGCTTCTGTTCGAGCACTTGAATCACCTATGCATAGGTCTTCATGAAACCAACTTCTGGTTAACGGGGCTAGTATGGATAGGATGATGCCCAGCATTGGCATGGTGGGCCGAATAATCTGTTTCTGTGCTGCATGACTCCATAACATAAGATGTCAAATGATATAATTCCGAATGTCCAGCAGTCTCTATGTGTTTGAGAGTCATCTGGACCAAAAATACAAAAAATGCCCCTTCCAGTAAACAAAACTATAATGGCGATCTGACCTTTTCAAACTTTCTGTGGCGCAATCTGGAAGAGCATTTCAATTTCTGCCCACAGCACAAATATAGGCTACACTTAAACACTTCAAAATCCACCCAATCAGACCGATATGAGAGATAGACAGCATGTCAAAAGGTGGGTCAGTGTTTGGATTGAAAATCAATCTATTAAGAACACAAAAATCCAGAAAGAGCTTTTTATAAATGTATGTCATAATCCATCTTGTCACAATAGGATACCAAGTACAGTACATTACAGCTTTGAACATAGGACGGGGAGACATAGGCACATTGCTCGGCTAATTCCCCAATACAAAACAGTTTTATAGTGAGTTGCATCTTACCATGACAGATGAAATGTTCCCTTGACTGATGGAGTTGTCACCCCCCCAAAACTGATGTGATGCTTGCAATCTGACATTATTAGTTTTGGAATCCAGAAACGAATATATTGGAAGTGGAAGTTCTTTACCTGAATCTTAAATCAAACAACATTCATGAATGGAGACATTTGCAAACCAAATATTTCGTCAACTGTGGCATTGTATATTAGGAACAGCAGTGTTAATCAAGAGTTGAAAATTAAACGTTAACACAGGGAAATTGCTCCTCACTTAAATGTTCTCAAATTGCACATCCCAAAGACCATTAAAGTTTAGAAATGACTGCCAATGACATTAGCAGAACATTTAATGTGGCTTTACTAAGTGCTGTGTGGGTTTGCATGGCTTCTCTAAGTTCTGTCTAATAGAGGATGTGTTAATCAGTTTATTTTATGTAGGTTAATACCTTGGTTAAAAAGCAGATATTGGGAAGTCGCATTATGCTTTGGCATATTAATAGCCTTAATGAGTTATTTAAAATGTTTTAATAAAAAACAAGCTATGCCAAGAAAACTGATCTGTATTAGAAATATCAAACTCCACTTCCCCCCACTAGAGTTCCTCCCATAAAATAAACTCTGCACTCCTTTCTACTCAATCATACTCTATTGGTCTCTTTTCCACAAAGAACCTCATTCAAAGATTGGCCCAAATCTTTCCACCATCCACTAGTTAAGTCAAAAGTCTGGTGACCCTTCCTTCAGAAGCTTCCTTCCTGAATTTCAGGGGAGTGCGGGAGATGGAGGCCTGTGTGTTGAGGGTCATTGTATATGCTAGTTGGCTAAGTGAGGAGTTCTGGCTCCCACAGATGAAGCCTTCAGTGACAATCCAGTGCAAAAGCCTCCTGTGGAAGGACCACAGTCTAGGGTCCTTTCACCACTGGACACTGAGAGGATGTGCCCATTTCGTTGGTGTATTGTCCAAGGAGTAAACATGAGTGCTGTTGACATATTGTGAGATAATGTATTTATTTAATGGCACAATGAATGTAGAGAAAGACATATACCATAAGTATTCTTATGATTAAAGATAGACACAAAAAGCTGGTCTAAATTAGCAGGACAGACAACATCTGTGGAGAGGAATGGCTGACATTTCGGGGCGACACCCATCTTCAGACGTTTTGGTGTCTATCTTCAGTTTAAACCAGCATCTGCAATTCAATCCTCTACATTTCTTATGACTAAAGTAGGTTTTGAAATAAAAACAAGAGGATGAATCCAACTACATTGACTGGGGAATTCCACACTGAGACCCATCAAATGATCTACAGAGCATCTGCAGGTCATCTGCTGACATGAGCCAAAGGACTTCTTCAGGCTTTGTGGGACAGGTCCGAGGTTAAGTGTAGGAAACAGCATCCAGTAGTGTGACTCCTCGGACAGGCACTGGGGCTGGTGGTTGGTGAGGGTGGTCAGTAATCAGGAAGTCCTTCTTGCAGAGAACAAGGAGTCTGGCATCTGGAGAAAGGTTTTTGTGGAATTTGTTGAATTCTCTGCTTCAGAAGGCAGTGGAGGCCAATTCACTGGATGCATTCAAAAGAGAGTTAGATATAGCTCTTAGGGCTAGTGGAATCAAGTGATATGGGGAGAAGGCAGGAACAGGGTACTGATTGTGGATGATTAGCCATGATCACATTGAATGGTGGTGCTGGCTCGAAGGGCTGAATGATCTACTCCTGTACCTGTTTTCTATGTATCTATGTATCTATGTATCTTACTGTTAATATGATAGTATACTCAACTTGATTCAGATCTGTAATTTTGCTCTAATTTCTACAGTTCCTGCATTAATGACAGATTTTCTGGTTGAGCTCTTTGCTTTATCTTTAATTTAAAGTGATGATTTCTAGTAACAGGGCGATCTAGATCATAACACTGGAATTTATTTATCTGTTATTGCATTAATGGCTCTATGGCCTACTCCTGCCCCTCTATGTATCTATGTATCTGTGGAGTAGGTTGGAATGAGAGTCATGAAGTCATATTGTCAAAGAGCTATACAGCATGGAAACATGCCTTTTGGCCCACTCTGTCCAGGCCGACCAAGTTGGGAACCTGTGCTTATCCTATTTTCCTGCATTTGGTTCATATACCCTTAAACCTTTCCTATTCATCAATCTGTCCAAAGGTATTTTGAAAGTCATAATTGTAACTGCTTCTGCAGCTGCCTCTGGCAGCTAATTCCTGATATGGATTGAGTGAATATATTGTCCCTGAGTTCTCTCTTATATCTCTCCTTTCTCACCTTGAGCCTATGTCCTTCAGTGTTAGAATCCTCTACCCTGGAAAAGGTTAGTGAGCGTTCACTTTATTCCATGTCTCTCATCATCGAATGCCCAACCGACAGACTTATCGACCGACTGAACGACTGATTGACTAACCGACCGACCGACTGACTGACTGACCGACTGACTGAATGACCAACCGACTGACTGACTGAATAGCCGACTGACTGACTGACCGACCAACTGACTGGCAGACTGGCCGACTGACTGACCCTAATCCTAATCCTAACCCTAGCTCGACATTTGTTATTTATCATTTTTATTTAACAGTTCACATCATAACTTTATAAAGATAAATCAATTGAAAAACAAAATTATCAGCAAGGCTAGCATTGCAGTTATTCCTTGGAAACCTTGCTATTGTTTTGATGTAATTAGGAGGCAGCCATGATCCCAGGGTCCTCGTTTCCTAGCGACCATAAAAAAAAGCACGGAATTGGTCAATTTGCGTCCAACCTCAAAGTCAAACGTGCATTGATTGGACAATTACTACTTGGAAAATTTGAGGTTTTTCGCATATTTTTTAAAGAATGTGCAGGTTTTAGTCTTGATGAGTTTCAGGTATGATTTATATAATATTTTTACACAATATGTTAAAAATGTAGGTAGTTCCGTGAGTTGGGTCACGAACGAATGATAAAGCTCCTCGGCTCACAGCCTACACATCTTGGTTTCCTATCAAGGTCCAACTGGGAATTGAGAGGGAAGGGAAGAAGAAAAAAGGGGGGAATGAAGAAAGAAGAGTTAGAGTGAGAGAGATATTGAATAAGCCAGTTCAGGGAAGGAGCAATAAAGACAGGGGTCAAAAGGAAACATAGAAACATAGAACATAGAAATTGGGTGCAGGAGTAGGCCATTCGGCCCTTCGAGCCTGCACCGCCATTCAATATATTCATGGCTGATCATCCAACTCAGTATCCCGTACCTGCCTTCTCTCCATACCCTCTGATCCCCTTAGCCACAAGGGCCACATCTAATTCCCTCTTAAATATAGCCAATGAACTGGCCTCAACTACCCTCTGTGGCAGAGAGTTCCAGAGACCCACCACTCTCTGTGTGAAAAAATTCCTCTCATCTCGGTCCTAAAGGATTTCCCCCTGATCCTTAAGCTGTGACCCCTTGTCCTGGACCTCCCCAACATCGGGAACAAATGGAAGGAAGGGAATCATGGTGAGAGTAGTTGCAAAGCAGCGGGGACAAGAGAAAGGAATGGGAAAGAGTACTTTTTCTTACATCCATCTGTGGTGAAATGTGCCTTTGTGTGCTTGGACTCTCTGTGGCCATGTATGTGGGTGTGCTTATCATGTGCATCCAAGCCTGCTTTTTTATTTGTCTTTGAACCTCACAACTCTTGAACAAAGATTTCAACCTGTCAAGCTCATGTGATAGCCGATGTGGAATGGGCACCCATGTTAAAAATAATTTGCTGCGCCCCACTCCTTGTATCATAGTGGAACCAGGTCAAACTCAATCTCAAGGGTCTGTCTTTAAAGAGAAGAGAAATCCTCTTCACTTGCCTGGGTGAATGCAACAACACTCAAGAGGATCAACACCTAGAATGCTCAGTGGTGCAGCTAGTAGACCAGCTGCTTCACAGTGCCAGGAAACTGGGTTAAATCCTGTCCTGTGGAATTTATGTGTGACTGCATGGATTTCCCTAGGGTGCTCTGGTTACATCGAACGGCTCAATGACGTGCATGTTGCAGGTAAATTATCTGCTGTAAGTTGGCCCTAATGTATAAGTGAATGTTATCATCTTGGGGAAGATGGTGGGAATGTGGGGAGAATAATAAAGAAATTAGTGAAGGGTTAGTGTATATGGCTGTTCGATGGTTTACTATGACCAAGGGCTTGCTTCCATGCTATATAATTCCATGACTCTAGATCAACAAGGATAAATCAGTCTTTCACCTTAAATATTTAGCTCCTCAATCATTAACTTACCAAGGTTGCAGTTTATATTAAAAACATAAAATGCACTGCAGCAACTCACCAATGCTTTGTCATCGGCGCCATCCAATCCCACAATCATATCCCATGGAAGGACAAGGGGAGAAGATGCATGGAAGCATCTCTGCATTAAGATCCAGTCCAAGTCACATTCTAAACTCTTCATAAGCATATTGCTGTTCCTTTATCATCGCTAAGTCGAAATCCTGAAGATCATCCCTAACACCATGAAATACAGCAGCAATTCAAGATGACACCATCTCCACCTTCTCAACGGCAATTAGGAATTTCACAAACAATATCAGCCTGGCCAGCAATGGTTATATCACAGATATAAATCTGTAGATGATTAAAGGGCATATACATGCACTTGCATGCACACATGCACGCACAGTCACACATTTGAAAATCAATTTAAAATGTTTCCATTTTGTTTTCAATTTGTCCCTCAGCTCTATGAACCACAAATTCTGCCTGATATAAATTGTTGCTGCAATTGTTTGTGTCACTCAATTACAAACGTCCAACAATGCTTAAAACAAAGGTGCAAATGGGGACTTTTAAAAACAAATGTTCAAGTATCTGACCTCATCGAAAGGCTTACTGCAAAGGGATGCAATCGCAGCCTGGCGTTTCCAAAGTATATTCAGCTTCAGCTAGCTTTCCTCGATGAGGGCCACTCATCAGCTAGTGAAGGTTAACGGCATGAAATCGGGTTCCTCCTTTGAAATTGTTTATTTCACCACATGCAATCCTCAGTAAACCTTTGTGATGTTTTATGGTTTATCACCATAATTTCTTTCTTGATTGTTTTCTTTCCACCCCTAAGGGGTGCAATTATGCAATATCTGGTGTGTTTACCTATTAAAACATCTCAGAGCCCTGAGCCCTATTTTATTCGGCCTCAAGATTTTTTTAACAGGCATTTATGGTGTCATCAGGACACAAGTTAGACGCAAAATGCTTGAGCAACTCAGTGGGACAGGCAGCATCTCTGGAGAGAAGGAATGGGTGACGTTTCGGGTCTAAATCCTTCTTCAGACTGATGTCAGGGGAATGGGTGGGGCAGAGATAGAATGTAGTCAGAGACAGTAAGACTGGTGGGAAGACTGGGAAGGGGGAGGGGATGGAGAGAGAGGGAAAGCAAGGGAAATTTGAAGTTAGAGAAGTCAATGTTCATACCGCTGGGGTGTAAGATACCCAAGCAAAATATGAAGTCCTGTTCCTCCAATTTGCACTGGGCCTCAGACAATGGAGGAGGCCCAGAACAGAAAGGTCAGATTGGGAATTGGAGGGGGAGTTAAAGTGCTGAGCAACCGGGAGATCAGGTAGGTTAAGGCATACTGAGCGGTGGTGTTCAGCGAAACGATCGCCGAGCCTGCACTTGGTCTCAGCGTTGACACCTGTAACAGCAGATACAGTAGATGAGGTTGCAGAAGGTACAAGTGAACCTATGCCTCACCTGTAAAGACTTTTGGGGCACGTGGATGTTGTCAAGAGGGAGGTAAACAGACTTTAAGTAAATTAGTGATTGGGACCCATCCTAATTTGTTCATTGTTTCAACCAGAATACAATAGTTGTTCCTTCGGTGTGCTGTTCCTCCAGCCACCAAATAATGATGGCTAGTTATATCTTTCAGTTTCTTCCTTTGTTCACCTAGAACAGTGCAATTCATCCAGCAACACCAGATTTTAGGGAACAGCTGATTGGAGGTCACAGGGTGACACAGAGGTGGAGCTGGCAAAGCCTCTGTTTCATAGCTACAAAGGCCTGGATTTGATCCTGAGCCCCGGCACTGTGTATGGAATTTGTACATTCTCCCTGTGAATCCGTAGGTTTCCTCTGCATGCACTGGTTTACTCCCACATGCCAAAGACAGTAGGTAGGTTAATTAGTCACTTTAAATTGCCCCTGATGTGTAGGTGAGTGGTAGAATGTGGGGTGTTGGTGGTAATTTGGGGAGAGTAAGTTGGATTGGTGTGGGATTAGACAATAGACAATAGGTGTAGGAGTAGGCCATTTAGCCCTTTGAGCCAGCACCGCCATTAGAAACATAGAAACATAGAAATTAGGTACAGGAGTAGGCCATTCGGCCCTTCGAGCCTGCACCGCCATTCACTATGATCATGGCTGATCATCCAACTCAGTATCCCGTACCTGCCTTCTCTCCATACCCTCTGATCTCCTTAGCCATAAGGGCCACATCTAACTCCCTCTTAAATATAGCAAATGAACTGGCCTCAACTACTCTCTGTGGCAGAGAGTTCCAGAGACCCACCACTCTCTGTATGAAAAAAGTCCTTCTCATCTCGGTCCTAAAGGATTTCCCCCTTATCCGTAAGCTGTGACCCCTTTTCCTGGACCTCCCCAACATCGGGAACAATATTTCTGCATCTAGCCTGTCCAACCCCTTAAGAATTTTGTAAGTTTCTATAAGATCCCCTCTCAATCTCCTAAATTCTAGAGAGTATAAACCGAGTCTATCCAGTCTTTCTTCATAAGACAGTCCTGACATCCCAGGAATCAGTCTAGTGAACCTTCTCTGCACTCCCTCTATGGCAATAATGTCCTTCCTCAGATTTGGAGACCAGAACTGTACGCAATACTCCAGGTGTGGTCTCGCCAAGACCCTATACAACTAAAGTAGAACCTTCCTGCTCCTATACTCAAATCCTTTTGCTATGAAAGCGAACATACCATTCACTTTCTTCACTGCCTGCTGCACCTGCATGCCTACATTCAATGACTGGTGTACCACTCACTATGATCATGGCTGATCATCCATATTCAGTACCCTTTTCCTGCCTTCTCACCATATCCCCTGACTCCGCTATCTTTAAGAGTTATCTTTAATTGAAGGGCAGTGTGGGTACAATGGGCTGAAAGGCCTGTTTCGAAACAGTATGCCTCTATAACTAATTGATGGTCACCTTTCTGATTGATCTAGACTGGGAATCTAGTTGGGAATCAAATTTTTCTGAGTATATCTTGGGAAACAATCAAATATGTCTGGCAAACAGATATCTGCCCCACTCATATATTGTAACTTTATCAAGAAGGTTTTATAAACTTGTTTGGTAGTTTAGGGATTGTTTTATGTAGAAAGAGTGATACTCAGTGGAGTTCAGAAACATGAAACATAAAATTCCGCAGAGTGTTGTGCAGTGGAAGCTAAGAGAGAGTCTACAACTAGATAGCCTGGTCTCAGAATGAGATATCACCCACTCAATATGGAGAAGAGAATGAGTTACTTTCTCTCAGATAAGGCAGCAGTGTGGTGAGAGAAAATGTCAAAGTTTCAGTTTTGTAAAATCGCATTGGAACTCGTTGTTTTAACTTTTGCTTCATAAAGGGCCTGCCCTACCAGCATGCGACTACACGCGGTGAGCGCGACCTAACGTGGTCGCTTGGGCCGTCCGGCCTTGTGGGGCCAGTCCCACCTTGATCGCCGGAGCCGTGCGGACTTTTACGGAACTGGTCCTGAAATTGCGCGGGGCTCAGAAAAACTGACCGTTCAAAAATTCCGCGCGGCAACAGCTTGTCGGCCCGCAGGCACCTCGACACATTATGCACCGCCTCAATGTCGTGCCTCCGTGACCCTCTCTATATGTGCCTCTGTGGCCCTCTCTCTCTGTGCCTTCGTGCCCTTCTCTGTGTGTCCCTCTCTGTCCTTGAGAATTTACCTTGCGGACTTCGCTCCAACTTCGCACCACTTTGCGCCGCGTCGCGCCACTCACCCGACCTCCGCGCGACCCCTGCTGCCAGTTTGGTTGCGCTTGCTGCATGCAGGCACATGCTGGTGGGATCGGCCCTGAACGGGGATCACCCGACCTCCGCGCGGCCCCCGCTTCCAGTTTGGTCGCGCTCACCGCATGGAGTCGGATGCTGGTAGGACAGGCCCTTAACCCTTTATATTATTTCCTTGATCTGATCTTTTCTTTCATGTCGCTGTCTGTACTGATTTTTCAATTTTTCTCACCAAGTGTACAAAAGAGTTAAAGACCTCTCAATGGAAGCATCTTACAACATTGTGTTATGTCACATTGCTAATGACACTTCCAGCACATGATAGGAGTGTGAAAGAAAACCGAGAACTCAGGGGAAACCTGCAAGGTACATAGATGCCATTGAAGGGCAGGATTGAACACATGTCTCTGGTGTTGCAAGGCAGCACAATATTGTGAAGATCCCGTGAGAGAGACCAGCACTAATTACTGAGCAACTGTGCCATCATCTGTTATAAGGGCTATCTCAGAATTTAAACATAATTAAGAGTTCAATCTCAATGTCCAGTAATCTGAGAATGGTTAGAGAAATTGCACGTGTGTGGAACTTGGCCCTTTTACTATTCCTGGTGCACCGTTGCATCTGGTTGATGTTACACCATTCTACATTCAGCAGCAGTTCAGTTCAGTTTAGTTTATTGTCACGTGTACCAAGCTACAGTGTAAAGCTTCTGTTGCTAACCAATCAGCAACATTGCATCTCCTTTGCAAATGCAGGCTGTTTCTCAAGGACAATGCTCATCAATGAATCCCACTTCTGACCGACCTGAAACATTAACTGTTCCTCTTTCTACAGATCCTGCCTAACCTGCTGAGTGTTTTCAGTATTTTCTGTTTTAGGCCATCATTGATTTATTGCCGAGCCAGTTTGAGTTAGTGGGAATTACACAGGATCCTTTTGCTATGCAGCATGTGTAAAGCTATGGCCACTTTCGACTGAAGCTAAACCTTCAGCCCATTAAATGCCCATTAAATCATTTTCTGTGAATTATTTTCTGTTGCGTGATTCTTTTGGATATTTGGATATTTCAAGTTCAAGAGACTTTCTTGTCATGTGTCCCAGATAGGACAATGACATTCTTGCTTTGCTTCAGCACAACAGAATATTCTAGGCATAAATAAATACAGAACAGATCAGTGTGTCCACATACCATTGAATATATATATATATATATATATATATACACACATAAATAAGCATATAAGGTGCAATTGGCTATTAAAGTTCAGATTTTTCTCTGAGTAGAGTTTAATAGTCTGATGGCTGTGGGGATGAAGCTGTTCCGGAACCTGAATGTTGCAGATTTCAGGCTCCTGTACCTTAAACCAGAAGCCAGCGGAGAGATGAGTGCGTGGCCAGGATGATGTGGGTCCTTGATGATGCTGCCAGCCTTTTTGAGGCAGCGACTGTGGTAGATCCCCTCGATGGTAGGGAGGTCAGAGCCGATGATGGACTGGCCAGTGTTTACAACTTTTTACAGTCATTTCTGCTCCTGGGTGCACAAGTTGCCGAACCAAGCCACGATGCAACCGGTCAGCATGCTCTCTACTGTGCACCTGTAGAAGTTCAAGAGAGTCCTCCTCGACATACCAACTCTCTGTAATCTTTTCAGGAAGTAGAAGCGCTGATGTGCTTTCTTTATAATTGCATCAGTGTTCTGGGACCAGGAGAGATCTTCGGAAATATGCACGCCCAGGAATTTGAAGCTCTTGACCCTTTCCACCATCGACCCATTGATATAAATGGAACTGTGGGTCCCCGCCCTACCCCTTCCGAAGTCCACAATCAGTTCCTTGGTTTTGCTGGTGTTGAGAGCCAGGTTATTGTGCTGGCACCATTTGGTCAGGCAGTTGATCTCACTTCTATACTGAGTAGTCAGAGTAGAAATAGGAGAATATTGCAGATGAATACGTGGCTTGAAAAATGGTGCAAGGGGGAGAGATGCAAATTTTTAGGGCACTAGAAGCATTTCTGGGGGAGGTGGGACGAGTACAATCAGGACGGTCTGCACCTGGGCTGGAATGGAACCAATGTCCTTGGGGAAGTGTTTGCTAGTGCTGGGGAGGCTCCCCTAAATTGCTAGGGGAGGATTGAAACTAATGTGGCAAGGGGATGGGTACAAGAGCAGAGAAGCAGGTGGGTGTAAAACGAGGGTAGAAGCAATAGGGAGCAAGGTGAAAAGTAAAAGTGGCAGGCAGACAAAACCAGGGCAAAAATCAAAAAGGGCCACTTCTCAACATAATTGTATAAGGGGTAAGAGCGTTGTAAAAACAAGCCTGAATGCTTTGTGTCTCAATGCAAGGAGTATTCGTAATAAGGTGGATGAATTGAATGTGCAGATAGCTATTAATGATTATGATATAGTTGCGATCACGGAGACATGGCTCCAGGGTGACCAAGGCTGGGAGCTGAACATCCAGGGATATTCAATATTCAGGAGAGATAGAGAGAAAGGAAAAGGAGGTGGGGTAGTGTTGTTGGTTAGAGAGGAGATTAACACAATGGAAAGGAAGGACATTAGCTTGGAGGATGTGGAATTGATATGGGTAGAGCTGCAAAACACTAAGGGGCAGAAAACTCTGGTGGGTTTTGTGTACAGGCCACCTAACAGTAGTAGTGAAGTTGGGGATGGTATCAAACAGGAAATTAAAAATGCGTGCGACAAAGCCAAAACAGTTATAATGGGTGACTTCAATCTACATATAGATTGGGTGAATCAAATTGGCAGGGGCGCTGAGGAAGAGGATTTTTTGGAAAGTATGCAGGATAGTTATCTAAATCAACATGTAGAGGAACCAACGAGAGAGCAGGCTATTTTAGACTGGGTATTGAGTAATGAGGAAGGGTTAGTTAGCAATCTTGTTGTGCGTGCCCCCTTGGGCAAGAGTGACCATAATATGGTTGAGTTCTTCATTAAGATGGAGAGTGACATTGTTAATTCGGAAACAATGGTTCTGAACTTAAAGAAACATAACTTTGGGGGTATAAGACGTGAATTGGCCAAGATAGGCTGGCATTCAATTCAAAAAGGATTGACAATGGATACACAATGGAACACATTTAAAGACTGCATGGATGAACTACAAAAATTGTTCATCCCAGTTTGGCAAAAGAATAAATCAGGGAAGGTAGTGCATCCGTGGGTAACAAGGGAAATCAGGGATAGTATCAAAGCAAAGGATGATGTGTACAAAGTAGCCAGAAAAAGCAGCATACCAGAGGACTGGGAGAAATTCAGAGACCAGCAGAGGAGGACAAAGGGCTTAATTAGGAAAGGAAAAATAGATTATGAAAGAAAACTGGCAGGGAACATAAAAACTGACTGCAAAAGTTTTATAGATATGTGAAGAGAAAGAGATTAGTTAAAACAAATGTAGGTCTCTTGCAGTCAGAAACAGGTGAGTTGATCATGGGAAACAAGAATATGGTGGACCAATTGAATAACTACTTTGGTTCCGTCTTCACTAAGGAAGGCATAAATAATGCCGGAAATAGCATGGGACCACGGGTCAAAGGAGGAATTGAGTGAAATCCAGGTTAGTCGGGAAGTGGTGTTGGGTAAATTGAATGGATTAAACGCCGATAAATTCCCAGGACCAGATAGGCTGCATCTCAGAGTACTTAAGGAAGTAGCTCCGGAAATAGTGGATGCATTAGTGATAATCTTTCAAAACTCTTTCGATTCTGGTGTAGTTCCTGAGGATTGGCGGGTAGCAAAGGTCACCCCTCTTTTTAAGAAGGGAGGGAGAGAGAAAACGGGGAATTACAAACCACTTAGTCTAACATCGGTAGTGGGGAAATTGCTACAGTCAGTTATTAAAGATGGGATAGCAGCACATTTGGAAAGTGATGAAATCATTGGACAAAGTCAGCATGGATTTACGAAAGGTAAATCATGTCTGACGAATCTTGTGGAATTTTTCGAGGATGTAACTAGTAGCGTGGATAGGGGAGAACCAGTGGATGTGGTGTATCTGGACTTCCAGAGGCTTTCGACAAGGTCCCACATAAGAGATTAGTATACAAACTTAAAGCATACGGCATTTGGGGTTCAGTATTGATGTGGATAGAGAACTGGCTGGCAAACAGGAAGCAAAGAGTAGGAGTAAACGGGTCCTTTTCACAATGGCAGGCAGTGACTTGTGGGGTACCGCAAGGCTCAGTGCTGGGACCCCAGCTATTTACAATATACATTAATGATCTGGATGAGGGAATTGAAGGCAATATCTCCAAGTTTGCTGATGACACTAAGCTGGGGGGCAGTGTTAGCTGTGAGGACGATGCTAGGAGACTGCAAGGTGACTTGGATAGATTGGGTGAGTGGGCAAATGTTTGGCAGATGCAGTATAATGTGGATGAATGTGAGGTTATCCACTTTGGTGGCAAAAACAGGAAAGCAGACTATTATCTAAATGGTGGCTGATTAGGAAAAGGGGAGATGCAGCGCGACCTGGGTGTCATGGTACACCAGTCATTGAAAGTAGGCATGCAGGTGCAGCAGGCAGTAAAGAAAGCAAATGGTATGTTAGCTTTCATAGCAAAAGGATTTGAGTATAGGAACAGGGAGGTTCTACTTCAGTTCTATAGGGTCTTGGTGAGACCACACCTGGAGTATTGCGTACAGTTCTGGTCTCCAAATCTGAGGAAAGACATTATTGCCATAGAGGGAGTGCAGAGAAGGTTCACCAGACTGATTCCTGGGATGTCAGGACTGTCTTTTGAAGAAAGACTGGATAGACTCGGTTTATACTCTCTATAATTTAGGAGATTGAAAGGGGATCTCATAGAAACTTACAAAATACTTAAGGGGTTGGACATGCAAATGCAGGAAGATTGTTCCCGATGTTGGGGAGGTCCAGGACAAGGGAACACAGCTTAAGGATAAGGGGGAAATCCTTTAGAACCGAGATGAGAAGGACTTTTTTCACACAGAGAGTGGTGGGTCTCTGGAACTCTCTGCCACAGAGGGTAGTTGAGGCCAGTTCATTTGCTATATTTTAGAGGGAGTTAGATGTGGCCCTTGTGGCTAAGGGGATCAGAGGGTATGGAGAGAAGGCAGGTACGGGATACTGAGTTGGATGATCAGCCATGATCATATTGAATGGCGGTGCAGGCTTGAAGGGCCGAATGGCCTACTCCTGCACCTAATTTCTATTTTTCTATGTTTCTATACTCTGACTCGTTTCCATCAGTGATACGTTCCACAACAGTGGTATCATCGGCGAACATGATGATGGAGTTTGCACTATGACCGGCTATGCAGTCAACATTGTAGAGTGAGTACAGCAGAGGGCTGAGCATGCAGCCTTGAGGTGCTCCCGTGCTGATTGTTATCAAGTGACATATTTCAACCAATACGAACAGACTGTGGTCTGTGAATGAGGAAGTTGAGGATGCAATTGCAGAGGGATGCACAGAGACCCAGTTCTGAGAGCTTGGTAACCAGCTTGGAGGGAATTATTGTATTAAATGCTGAGTCAATGAATATTAGCCTGACATACGCGTTTTTGGTGTCCATGTGGTCCAGAGTGGAGTGGAGAGCCAACAAGATCGCATCCACCGTTGATCTGTTGTGGCAGTAAGCGAATTGCAGTGGGTCTAGGTTTTTGTCGAGGTAGGAGTTTATTTGCGCCTGATCAACCTCTCAAAGCACTTCATCACCACAGACGTTAGTGCCACTGGTCGACAGTCATTGAGGCACATCACTTTGCTCTTCTTGGGCACCCGGTATTATTGATGCCCTTTTAAAGCAGGTGGGAACCTAAATGTCTGTAAAAACTCTGCACAAGTTTCCAGAACACGACCGGGCATACCAACAGGTCCAGGCTCTTTCCGAGGGTCACCCCTCTGAAGGCTTTTCTGACGTCGACCTCTGTGACTGTGACCTAAATACCATCACGGCGAACGGGGGCTTGGGAAGGCACATCGGTATTCTCCCTATCAAAGCGTGCACAGAATGCAATGAGCTCGTCAGGGAGTGATACTTTGCAGAAATTTGAGCTGCCTCCTGATTTGGCCTTGTAGGAAGTGATGGCATTCAAGCCCCGCCACAGTTGCCGAACATCTGTCTCATCCTCCAGCTTGGAGAAAAAGTTTCTTTTGGCCTTTTTGATGGCCTTACCAAGGTTGCATCTGGACGTCTTGTAGACCTCTGTATCTTCGGACATGAATGCCTGGTGTCTGGTCTTCAGAAGGTTGTGGATAGTTCATAGTTCATCCAAGGCTTCTGATTGGGAAACACTTGGAAGGTGTCTGTAGGGATGCAGTCTTCCACACATTTCTTTATGAAGTCTGTAACGATGTGGTCAGATTTACCAAAGTGAGGGCTATGGATAGAGCGATAGTCATCCTAAATAGTGGTATAGCAATGGTCGATGGTGTTTGGTCCTCTGGTGCTGCGGAAGACATGTTGGTGGAAGTTAGGGAGCGATTTAATAAGGTTGGCTTTGTTAAAATCCCTGACTATGGTGGTAAATGCCTCGGGGTAAGCTGTCTGGTGCTTATTGACCATGGCGTGCAGCTCCCCAAGTGCCAGGTGGACATCAGCCTGGGGAGCAATGTAGACCACGGTCAGGATGACGGAGGTGAATTCCCTCAGTAGGTAGAAGGAACGGCACTTCACAACCAAGTGTTCCATTGTGGAGAGCAGGAGTTGGACAGGAGTGCCACATCTGAGCACCACGCAGAGTTGACCATGAGACAGACGTCCCCTCCTCTCCCTTTCCCAGATGCCAGTGTATGGTGCATGCGATGGATGGAGAAACCATCAGGCTGGACCGCTGAGTCTGGGGAGTTGGGGGTGAGCCATGTCTCTGTGAAACAGAACACAGAGCATTCCCTCAGCTCCCTTTGGTAAAACAGCCTTGCCCTTAAGTCCTCCAATTTGTTCTTTAGTGACTGTACGTTGGCCAGTAGGATGGTAGGGAGAGGGGGTCGAAGTCCCCTGTGCTTCTGTCTAACCTGCAGTCCTGCCCGTCGGTCACGTTTCAAGCCACAATGGAGGTCTCCCCGTAGTTTCCAGGTACTGTGCTTACTGTACCTGCTGTTTCTGCCAACCTGCGCTGGAACGGGGATTCCCTAGCAGACGGCAGCTCCAGCTCCATTACGAACGGGTGGGTTCTCTCGCAGACGTCAGCTCCAGCTCCGTTGCTCCAGGGAGGTCATGCTCATCGGCTCTAGAGGTCTTCTCGGTGTTTCCAGGTACAGTACCTGTGATTCCCAGTCAGGTCGGGTTCCTCCAGCGATCCAGGGAACGCTTGCTGTCGGAGGCTCCTGCAGTTGCGGGAGATCACAAATTCGCTAGTGCAATAGCAGCTTGTCCGTTACAGCGCCGATTTCTGCCGTTTTTCTGCCCTTTTTTCTGATCCAGGTAAGTTGATTGTAGCTGCAAATTATCCTCTTCTGTTGGGCTGCCGGCAAAATGTCGCCGCAGGTAGGCGCCATCTTATTTGGATATTTATCCTGAGAAACAATTTGCAGACTAATCCCCAAGATCTGTGGAAGAGAAATAAAAGGAAAGAACAAATGTCTGTTACACCTCATCCCTTACAAATCAAAGCTTTTCACTGTACCTTAGTACACATAACAATAATAAACCTAAACCTAAGCTAATTCACACACATCCAGGCAAAACTGTGGTAACGATAAGACAATTTTTTGTCGTAATTGTCTGCTCACTCAGAGAGTTTGTAACCTCTAATGAAGTTCACAACAGGGTGTACAGACTGACAATCAAGGGATGATCATGACAATAAAATGTATGTAATTTTTTTTGTTCTTCACATTCTGAATATATCCATAGCAATATAAGTTGTCCCCAGGTTATGGCAGGGTTCCTGAGACCTCTTTGGAGCCCAAATAGTTTACAAGTCGGAAATGCAGTCACACATTGACTTCCCGAACAGCAGTAGGTGCTTGCAACCTCACAGAAACCGGCTTATCCAAACAGCCAGTCTCCCAAAAGCTCGATCATATGCAAGGACTGTACATAAGTCAGCTGTATGTGCATTGCTGCGAATACAACTTTGGAGATTGTGGCAATATTGGGGGTATTTCCATTTAATCCCCTTTGAAATAATAGAATCATAATCATAGTGCTGTACAGCATGGAAACAAGCCCTTTTGCCTGTCCATGCCAACTAGGCTGGCATATTGGGCTAATCCCATTTAGCTGCATTTGGCCCGTAGCCCTATAAGCCCTTCCTGTCTATAGCTTTGCAAAAAAAAATTAAGTCATCTCCAATGCATTTTGTTTCTATGTTTTGTATTCCATTGTGGAATCAATCTGTGATAAAGCAATTGCCCATGTCTGCTTTCTTGATGTGGCCAAAATAACAGCCAGATATTTTATTCAAAAAAGAATAAGGTTAATGTGGAGTATCAAGACCACATTGTTCATACTGTGGTAGAGACAGACCAACTTCAGAGCATGTTCCACATCAAACAACATTACAACAGTACCATTTGGTCAGATGTTACAAATCTTAAAGTAGTCGTGACTAATAATAATCATGTCACATCTTGTGCATTCAGTCAAAAGGGACTAGGGGAATTGAAATCTCTCCCTTTGACATAATTGCTACAAGAGAAAAAATGTTTTCTTGTACACAAAATGGGATTGTGCCACTTTTCTTGATGTGTAAATTTTAATGGAAGGCAAATCTTCCACAGTAAAATGGAACTCTAATCACAGTGGTTATGCACTGGCATCGATCAACCTCGTTGTTGGGAGAAACTGTGCAATTTTTGTGTAATATTTTTTTATTTGAGGTAAACCGTTTACAATGTAAAACTTACTTTATAAACTAACACCTTAATTCAATATTACTACAAATAACATATCAATACTTAATATCTTCTATTTTTTGGAAATAAAGAAAAAGATATATAAAAGAGAAAAGAAAAAAGAGTAAATAAAAAAAAATAAAAAAAATAAAAAATAAAAATTATTCTTCCCACATACTTCAATCGTAAATAAAAAGAAAATAAAAAGGGAGAATTTGAAAAACAAAAATATTACATATATATAAACAAAAACTAAAGTCATTATACGAAATACTATTTCATTCAGAAATATCTCTAATAAATGCACAATAATATCAATTATAAGTAAATTATTCGCATCGGATCCATAGGGTGTCCGTCGAGCCGTGATCCCAAGAATAGCTACTTTTCTAAATACTGTATATATGGAGACCATATCGATTCAAAAGAATTATACCTGTCCAAAAGGACAAATCTAATTCTTTCCAAATTCAACGTCTCCAACATCTCTGCTTTCCACATTTTAATTGTTGGAGATAATGTTCCCTTCCAAAATTTAAGTATCATTTTTTTCCCTATTATTAAACAGTAATCAAAAAAATTTCTTTGATTAACCGTGAGTACCAAATTTGGCTCCGGGATTCCGAATATTATTAATTTTGGGTCTGGGTCGAGTTCAACCTTAAGAACTTCCGAAATAACTTTAAAAATTTCAATCCAATAATAATTCAACCGTGGACACGTTACCAAACTATGCATTAAATTTGCTTCAAGATTCTTACATTTATCACAAATAGAGGAGAGATTAGGAAAAATACTTTTTAATTTGGTTTTCGAGTAGTGTAATCTATACATAACTTTAAATTGTATCAGTGTATGTCTGGCATTCAAAGAACACCAATGTATTCTTTGTAAGCATTCTTCCCAAGTTTCTTTTGTTATAGGTAATCCGATTTCATTTTCCCATGCTTGACGATATGTTTCAGTTGTTGGGTTCTCTTTATCTAAAATAGTATTGTATATATAAGCTATAAGCTTATCCGTATTTGGATGTAAATTAAACAGCTCATCTAATAAGCCTGGTTCTTTTTTTTTATAGTCTTGTGTGTTACATTTAATAAAATCTCTAATTTGTAAATACCTAAAATGATGTTGTGAAGGTAATCCAAAAATATCTTGTAACTCTTCAAATAATAAAAAATTTCCATTTCTATAAAGGTGTCCTATCCTTTTAATTCCTAAATCCTCCCACAGTCTAAACCCCGCATCTAAGATTGAGGGTTTAAACAGTGGGTTATTCCTAATTGGTAACCTAAAAGAAAGATTATCCAGATATAGGGTCTTAACTATCTGTTTCCAAATACGCCTATTATTATGAATTATAGGGTTGTCCCTATAAGTCTTTTTTTGTACTTCCTTAGGTGCGAAAATAATCGACTCTATATTGAAAGGTGAACAGTCTTCCTTTTCCATTTTTAACCACATTGGTTCAACATCTATATTTACCCACCAAAAATTCATATTCTTAATCTGGACTGCCCAAAAGTAATATAGAAAATTTGGAAGTGCCAGCCCTCCATTTATCTTAGACTTACATAAGTGTTTTTTACTTATTCTATGACTTTTGTAATCCCAGACAAAATTATTAACTATAGTATCAATTTTTTTTAAAAAACTTTTTGGGAGAAAAAAAGGAATTGCTTGAAATAAATATAACAATTGTGGTAAAAAAATCATCTTTATAGCATTAATCCTACCGATCATAGATATAGGGAGTGTTTTCCAATATAAAATGTTTTTTTTAAGTTTCTCTAATAATTGATAATAATTAGCTTTAATTAATAATTTATAGGATTTAGACACATTGACTCCTAAATATTTAAATTTATCTGTAACTATTTTTAATGGGTATTTTTGTAATATATTTACATTTATACCAATTATAGGCATAATGTCACTTTTATTCCAATTAATCCTATATCCTGAAAATACGCTAAATTCGTTTATAACATTAAATAACTTGGGAATACTACATTCCGGCTTAGTAATATAAATCAGAATATCATCTGCATATAAAGATATCTTATTATTTGTTGTGTCAGTATTATACCCATATATTTCGGGTTCTGATCTGATTCTTTCGGCCAGAGGTTCTATCACCAAAGCAAATAATAAAGGGGATAACGGACATCCCTGTCTGCATCCCCTAAAAAGTCTAAATTTAGGTGATAGTATTTGATTGGTTAAAATTCTTGCTGTAGGATTAGAATATAATATTCTTACCCATTTACAAAATCCATCCCCCAATTGATATTTTTCCATTATATTAAATAAATATGACCATTCCACCTGGTCGAATGCTTTTTCAGCATCCAACGATATAACTGCTAATTCACTATCTCTTCTTCTTCTCGAGTATATAATGTTAAACAAGCGTCTAAGATTATGTGATGAATAACGTTTTGGAATAAAACCTGTTTGATCATAATGTATTATTTTGGAAATCACTAAGCTTAGCCTCCGAGACAGTACTTTAGTTAATATTTTTTGATCAGTATTTAAAAGGGCAATCGCTCGATATGATCCAGGATCTTCTAGATCCTTATCTAATTTAGGAATTAATGTAATTGTAGATTCATTTAAAGACTCTGGTAACTTTCCTAACTCATAGGTATGTCTATACACTGTTTGTAATCTTGATGAAAGTAGATCATGAAATTTTTTATAAAATTCTGCACTCAGGCCATCGGGGCCCGCTGTTTTACCATTTTTTAACGATCCAATTGATTCTTCGATATCTATTACCGATATTTCAGCATTTAATAATTGCCTACTCTCAAAATCTAGCTTATTAAAATGACATTTTTCTAAAAATGTTTCCATTTCATCTGTTTGCCCTGTTAATTTAGATGAATAAAGATTTTGATAATATTGTAAAAATGTGTCATTAATGTCTTTTGGTATAGTCAATGTATTTCCCTGTACCGATCTAATACTATGTATAGTTTTTTCATCGTCTAATCTTCTGAGTTGTCGTGCTAATAATTTTTGAGGTTTATCACCAAATTCAAAATGAACTTGTTTAGTTTGTTGATATAGTTTTATCACTTGATCAGAGTAAATTTTATTTAATTTATATTTTAATATTGCAATTTTATTACTCAACTCTTTAGAAGGATGTATTATATTTTCACTATCTAATTGTTTTATCTCTTTTTCTAACTTTTGCTCCATGTTTCGATTTACTTTGTTAAAATGAGCTTGTGCTGATATTATTGCACCGCGCATAAATGCTTTAAATGTATCCCATAGTAATAATGGGGAAGTCTCAGGTTTATCGTTAGTTTCAAAAAATAATTTAATCTGTTTCTCCACATAATTACAGCAGTCTTTATCCTTTAATATCTGTGTGTTGAATCTCCAAATATTAGTTTTATTAGCTATATCTTTTAATTTTATCTTAAATGTTAATGGAGCATGATCTGAGATAATAATATTATGATACTTTACATCATACGTAAAGGGGAGTAATTTTGAGTCGACTAAAAAATAATCTATCCTCGAGTAGGTTCCGAATACCGGCGAGAAAAATGAATATTCCCGTCCGGTTGGATTATCCAATCTCCAAATATCTTTAACATTCGATGTCTTAATAAAAGAATTTATAAGCTTACTTGATTTAGAAAGAGCCTTACTTTTTATAGAAGATCTGTCCAAATAATTATCTAAAGTACAGTTTAAATCACCTCCAATTATTAAATTATATTGGGTGGATATAGGAATACTATTAAATATTTTCTTAAAAAATAGTGGATTATCAAAATTAGGTGCGTATATATTCATAAGAATTACTTTTTTTAAATGTAGTTCCCCTGTAATTATTAAATATCTACCCTCCTTGTCCTCTATTATCGAATTAAGTTTAAAAGGTATACCTTTATGAATAATTATTGCAACCCCTCTAGATTTGTGTGTAAACGAAGAATGATATACTTTTGAAATCCATTTAGCTGTTAATCTATATTGAGCATCTTTTTTAAGATGTGTTTCCTGAAGAAACGTAACTCCAGATTTCAATCTATTCAGCTGAGCTAATACCTTTCCCCTTTTAATTGGTTCATTGATTCCTTTAACATTCCAACTACAGAAGGTGATTCCATCACCCCCATTCCTTACATTCATATCTTGCATTTTATTGTTAGGGTGGCTTTTTTTGGAGTAGCCTTCTTGGTTCCTCCAGCCCGACACTACACCCCAACTTCAATCCGATGCGAATTTCCAATTCCATTAAACCATATCCATTTAATCTGATTATATAAAATAGATAGAAGTCATGATTATATAATATATAATATAAAATCAAGTATGTGTTATACCAAAAATAATAACGAGTGTAAATATAAAAAAGGTAAAGGGTGATAAAAAGGTGATCAGAAAAAAAAGAGACTACACTTTTATAGTGTGTAGTGTGCACAGGTGAAAGCCACACTAACATGGCTACTAATCTAGCGACTTCCGTTTTCTAAAAAAAAAAGATGTTAAATATTCCAGCTCTTATTTGGAATACTGTATATATAGGGGTGGGGGTGCTAACTTTATATTCTTAATAACTTTTTCTATTATTCATATTAATAGTTTTTAGTTGTTAATTTCAACTATAATTAGTATCATAATTAGTAATACTATATAAGTGGAGTAAGGGAAATCAAACTAATTAGTGATTAGCAATTAATAATTACAAATTAGTATTTATTAATTAATTAGTAAGCAATATAAAACTACAATTCAATGTCCGTTATTTCGCCTTTTTCTCAGTAAGTGGTTCGTAACCGCAGGTCCATAAAGTTCATTCATCAATTACTCCTGTCGGGTCTGCTCATTCTTCCTCTGCTTCTCCTTCTTCTCCTTCTTCTCCTTCTTCTACCTTCTTCTGTATTTTCCGAGCGAATTCCAGTGCCGCTGTATGCTTGGTGAAACGAAAATCCTTCTTCTCATAGGTAACTCTAAGTATTGCCGGGTATACCAGACCATATCTGATCTCCTTTTTTCCTTTTATATCTCTCAAGATGCCTCTTGTTTCTGTGAATAGAGCTCTTCTTTTAGCCACTTCGGCCGGGTAGTCTCTGAAGATACTGATGTTATCTCCTTCGTATTTCAGATTTCTTTTTCTTATTATTATCTTCATCATATCTTCAAAGACGCTGTCATAAACCACCTTTACAATTACTTGTCTTGGTGGTGCACCACTCCTAGAAGCCGGTCTTAAAGCCCTGTGGGCTCGTCCCAACAGGGGTTCTTCATCCAAATCCAAAATGTCCTTCAGGAGTTTAGCAAAGAATTTACGTGGGTCATGGTTTCCTTCGCGTCCCTCAGGCAAACCTACTATGCGCAAATTCTTACGTCTTTGCCGCCCCTCCAAATCAATACATTTCTCATTTATTTTACGTACTAATTCAGAGAGGCGTTTGTTCTCTTCGTTTATCTTCTCATTCTCCCTCGCAGTTGTCAGAGCGGCATCAGTTAATTCTTTAATCATATCATTTTGTTGATCCAGTACAGTTGACATAGGGCTTAACCTCGCCTCTATTTTCGCATCCATCATCTCTTCCATCATTCGCTCCATCCCAGCAAGTTTATCAGTTACCTCAATCATTTGATTATGTATATCCTCCTCCTGTTCTGTTTTCCATTCATTCATCATGGTTTTTACCATTTCTTTAACTTCTCTCATTAATTCTTCTTTGATTTTTCGAATATCCGTTTTTAAGGCTTTCATTTCATCCTTAATTTCTTTATAATCTTTCTTCACTTCTTTTTGTGTTTCTGTTTGTGTTTCCTTCAGCATTTTCTTCATATCAGCCAGCAGAGATTTTTTAAGATCTTCCATCTCAGCTTTTCTTTGTAAAATCTCTTCTTGGGAGGCAGCCAGTCCCGAGCCTGAAGCTTTGGTGGGGCCTACCTCCCTTCTGGAACCTTTCTTCGGCTGTGTGGGGGAGGAGGGATTCATTTTAAATTTCTTACCGGAGTCGCTAAAGTCGCGCGCCTGATGACGTCACGCGGCTTACAATCGCACCCGGAGCCGTTTAAAATCGATCTCCTACGGTAAGTAGTGTTAGCAGCCTCCTCTAACCCCGTTTTTTTTCCAGATTTTTTAAGAGCTGGTCTGGCACTGTTCTCTCCTAGAACATGGCGCCACCGGAAGTCCTCTATACTGTGCAATTTTCACGCCCATTGTTATCCAACTCATTGGAAATAACAAGGACCATGAGGACTACTGACAGTGACAACACTTTTTCTTTGAAAAAATATAAAATACAGAAATTCATATAGAAGTGGGCCATTCAGCCTCTCAAAGAAAAATGATGTGATCACTCAGCAGGTCAGGCAGCATCTGTGTATGGTGAAGCAGTTTACATTTCCGTACAATATTCTTCATTACAACTATGAAAGACGGAAAATAAAGTGCTGTCCTAGTTCTGCCAAAGATCCTAAGTTCTGAAACATATCACTTCCCACATGCGCTGCCTGACCAATGGGTGCTTGTACAATTTTCTCATTAGACTTCTGCACTTCTGCAGTTGTTCACCTTGCATTGGCTTTTGAAGCCTCACCTATTTGCCCAAACACACCTCTTTCCCCTGATTGATTTAGTAATCCACAAAATTATCTCAGCTATGAATATACTGAACAACTCGACCATTTGTGGAGTCTGGGTAAAGAATTCTGAAGATCTACAACATTAGGGTAAAGAAATGTCTCCTTATCTTAGTCCTAACTGGTTAAACCCTATTCGGAGACCAGGTTCCCTCAGTCTTTACCCTCTGGCTAGAGGAAGCAGCTTCTCAGCACTTCCTGCCAATCCACTTCTGCATCTTAAATATCTCACTGAGATATCTTGTCAGTCTTCTAGGAACTGTTCATATCGACAAAACTCACACAATCCTTCTTCGTAACATGATCCCTTCCTCCCAGGAATCAATCTGGTTAATTACCACTGGAGTAACTACATGATGAATATGTTCTTCTTTAGTATTCCTTGCCTCGTAAATGTGAAATGTTAGAAAGTTCACTGTTTGAATTGATTTGCAACTTTGCTATTTCTCATCAGGATTGGAAATTAGTTTTTAAGTTAAGTTAACAGTTAGGAGGGTGAGACACAAGAGACTGCAGATGCTGGAATCTTGAGCAAAAAACAAACTGCTGGAGGTACTTATTCGAGCAGGCAGCATCTGTGGAGGTGGTGACACCTGAAGATCTGTAAAAGTGGTGAGATATGAACAGTAATTGCTTTTTAGTATTGGAAGAGAGAAGCAGAGACTTTTTGCATATGAACAGATCTTAAACTGACCAAACATGTCAAACAAGTAAACATTCTCAAGTAAATGAGCTCCAAGTAATATTTTGATGTATTTTAAATGGCAGATGATGTGAAAGTCATCAAAGACTACCGTTTTCCTTTCTAACATCAATTTAATGCAAATAAAACATGGTTCAGGTATGGACTAACATATTTTAATTCAACTCATATTGTTGTTAACCATATCCTCAGAAAATACAAGCTTTTTTCTAACAGGGGGACATTTCCCTTTTGACTTTGGGTAGCCTTGCGATGTACCTTAACTGAGGTTATGATGTGGTATCAATTAGTAATAAGACAGTACATATTAACAAAGTTCAGTGGGACCTGAGTCAGGTATTTCACATGGGACTCTTAACGCTGAATGAAAGACAAAACTCGCTTCATCTGTTCTAGTCTCCAAGACATGTCTGCCCATGCAATATACTAATAAGTAATACGATTGTAATCTCTCAATCACTGCCGATTTTAATCCTCCTCACCTGTCACATACTTCTCTTGGTGTGATGCTACCCTGGCTGTCTGCAGTCTCAACTGAATTAAATATCCCTGGGTGCAATTTTTTTTTTTAAGTCAAGGAGCTCTCACCTGTGTTCTGCATGGTATTTATTCTTCAATGGGCAAATAAAAGCAGACATTGATATTAATTAGGTATTAGTTATCAGCAGATGCAGACAATTATTTGCTGAATTTCCTACAGTGTGAAGGTGCTGACATCTCAAAAGCTATTTAGCTCACAGGCTCTGAAATCTTCCTGAACCGATCACCTGTCTCCCTCACTTCCTCACCAACATCCCTCAACGCCTTGCCCTTTGATGAACTTTCTGATCAGTGCCCTAATGATGTGCTTCGCTATCATCTCTTGTTTGATACACCCTCTTGTGAAATGCTTTGGGACATTTTACCATTTTAAATGCACCATATAAATGCAAATTCGTGTGGATGCACATATATAATTTAGCAACACTACTCTGTCGTCAAGTAAATATAGACTTTGCTTTTAGTTAGACTGCATAAATGCCTGGCTTTTCAAACCTGAACACTGTGGTCCATTTTCTAAAGGAAGTATCCACATGCATAAATTCAAACCCCAGTCAAGATGATGGGCATACAATACGTGCAGAGAGTTACATGTTGACTTTATTCTTATACACGTTATTTTTAAATGCAGTTGTCATATGGCAAAGCATTTCCCTGATCATTGTTACTTTGATTTGATATCCACTGGTGATTCAACTGCCTCTATTAATTTGTACGCATTTAGCTGTAACCTACATTAATTCAGTATCAGCAAAGTGTTACACAGCCTTCGACTGGTTCCATCATGTTCCATTGTTTCTGTTCTCATTTGTAAGCTGTACATCATCTGTTGTCTGCTATGATACAGAAACAGCCCAATGTGATGGCTGGGCTTTGAAGTTAATCAGCACATTATAATCTGTGCACTGTTACCTCATATATTCTGGAGGTGTCATCTTTCATTGAATTCTGCAGCAGGTCAATATTCAGCTATGGTAAAAGTAAATAATTAGAAAACCTTGTTTTCATGGCCTGATATTTATAGGATAGTAGACTAAGTGGGACCTGTTGGGCCCCTTTCACCCAACACAATATTCCACCACTCACCCGTTCCCCCATCGCAACCCATTTCCACCACTCACCCGTCGGCCCAATGTAACCTGTCTGCCAATGCAATATTGCACCACTCACCCATAGCCCCCAACTGCGCAGGGACTGCTCATGTTGCCTTATTCACACTCCCTCATTTTAAACTTTAAAAAAATGTGTACTGTGACTTTAAGGAAAATTCATTTGCACCTGCTAGAGGGCTACAATCCCATTTTGATGTCATTGGCAGCTTATGTAAATGAGATCCCATTGTGATTGGGCAACTGTGAGGTGCCATTGTGATGTCATCATTGGAAGTTGCCAGAAAAATCTCAAACCAGAGTCACAGTTATTCTTCTCAAAGTTGTTGTTTTTTTTTAAATTTTGATCAGCAATAACTTGTGAAATATAGCATCAAATCTGAAGGAAACCCGATTATGGCGTGGACGGGAAAAATGATTACAAATGTGGAAAACTTTCAGCGCTACCGTGTGGCATTTTAACAAAGATACAAAAACAAACATACACAGGCACACAAATACACACATACATACAAGGTGAGACTTTTATAATGATATAGATTCCCAGGCGCTTTACTGCATTTGAAATACATTCCAAAGTTGTCATCATTGTGAAACACGGCCCAGTTTACAGACTGCAAGATCCCATTCACAGCAAAGCTGACCAGTCAATCAGATGAGGCATCTATATTGCCCAGGTCATCTGGACAGTCTTTTTCACATGTTTACGATGAGATGTTTTGGATCCATCGGAGAACTTAATCTAATGGACATGAAGGACATAAGAATTTGGAAGAGTAGAAGATCTTCTTGGCCTGAAAAAACTCCTCCAGCATTTATCAAGATCACGGCTGATCTACCTCACCATTTTCCTGCAGTATTCACAAATTCAAAATTCTTAATGGATTGGACAGGCTCGATGCAGGAAAAATGTCCCCAATGTTGGGGGAATCCAGAACCAGGGGTTCCAGTGTAAGAATAAGGGTAGGCCATTTAAGACTGAGATGAGGAAAACCGTTTTCCCCCAGAGAGTTGTGAATCTGTGGAATGTTCTGCCGCAGAAGGCAGTGGAGGTCAATTCGGTGGATGCTTTCAAGAGAGAGTTAGATATAGCTCTTAAGACTAATGGAATCATAGGAAATTGGGAGAAAGATGGAATGGGGTACTGATTTTGGATGATCAGCCATGATCATATTGAATGGCATGCTGGCTCGAATGGCCGAATGGCCTATTCCTGCACTTATTTTCTATGTTTCTAAGGTTCTAAATCCCCTCATGACCTCTATACCAAAAAACAACAATCCCAGTTTCTGAACTCTATCCCCATAGCTAAAGTCTCTCATCCCTGGAACAATTTTGGCAAATATTGTTTGCAAAGCTTCCCAAAGCTTTCCTTATGGAACAAGCTCTGGTCAAATCAGATTTTCATAAACTTTCATCATGGTTTCCTTATTTGTAACTGTGCATCCACTGATAAATCCCAGGGTGCCAGATGATTTATCACCATTTCCTCAACCTACCTCTCCACTTTCAACAAACAATAAACACATGCCTTCAGATCTCTCTGTTGTGCACTCCTTTTAGAATTGTGCACCCATTTTCTGCTCTTTTCCCACTTTTCCCAAAGAAATGTAGCATTCATATTTCTCAGCATTATATTTCACCTATCCTCCAATTTTAACAGCCTGTCTATATCTGCTTGAAGTAAATTGCATTCTATCTCACATCTCCAGATTTTGAGACATCAAGAGGCACATTTCATTTTGTGTGCGAGATGGATTTCTACAGGTAGTTATGACCTACCTTCACAACAGAGTGGCTCAAAATACTATTAATGGAACAATTAGATATGAAGCGTGTTGTTATGAGTCTGTGGAGTCACATACGATCCAGCCCAGGTAAAACTCACAGATTTTCTCTTGTCTCCAATAAATGGCACAGATGTGATTTTAGACTTAAAATAATAGAGAAACAACGTGGAAACAGGCCTTTCGGCCTACCAAGTCCATGCCTGTCAGTGATTACCCCATACACAAGTACTATCCTGCACACTAGGGACAAACCTGTACATCTTTGGAGTGTGGGAGGAAATCGGAGCACCTGGATAAAACCCATGCAGTCACATGGAGAACATGCTGACTCCAAACAGATAGCATTCGTAGTCAGGATCGAACTCAATCCTCTTGTGCTGTAAGGCAGCAACTCCATTGCTATCCCTCTGTGCTGCCCAAATCACATCAACCCAGTGGTTTTGCAATCACTTCTGGTGGCTTGATTTTTAAGTTCCAATTTATTTTAAGGTTATAAGGTCATTAGGACCTTATGGTTGGAAATCAAATTTCCAGGCTATGCTGTGAGGTATAAATATTTTGCTCGCAGTACTACCAAGGTCCAGCAGCTAAGATTTTGTATTCAAATTTGAACTCATAGCCTTTTAACCCAAAAGCAAATGCGATACTCGATGAAGCACTGCTGACATATTTTAAAGTAGTAGGTTATGAATAAATAGAGGCTGAAAGTTCTGATTAAGCACAAGTGCAAAATCGTTATATAATCTTTGCTCAAATAGGTGTTTGAGGGAGCTGAATTCTGAGTGTAGATGTGAGAGGTAGAGGGAGGGGGAAATTGATCAGAGACATAAATTAAAAGAGAAGAGGGAAATCAACAGAAGGAGGAAGGTGGTTAGAATGAAAGACTGAGAGAGAAATACATTTACAGGAAGAGGAGATGATGAGGGGGTGGGGTTGCTGAGTAAGACATTGTGAGCAAAGGTTTGTGTTTATGTTCATGTCTATGTGTGTGTGGTATCTGAGTGTTTTTGAAAGCAGCTACATTTTGAATAGATGTTTGTGTTTATGTTTGCTTGCGTATTCACAGCTTTTGGCCATTTGAGGAATCATGTGTTTGAAGATCAGACTCTAAACCCAGCATAACATCTATGTTATATCAAGTAAGCGATTCTGTTTTCCTGCATGTTTCTGAAATTTGTACTATTTACAGGAGGTACTGTACCTCAAAGCATTGAAAAGATATCACATATGTATTGACATAGAGTCATACAGTACAAAAACAAGATGCCCTTTGTCTCATCATGACCATGCTAACCAAGTGCCCATGTAAGCTGGCTCTATCTGCCCATATTTAACCCATATCTATCTAAACCTTTCCCATCTAAGTACCTGTCCAAATGGCTTTTAAATATTGTTATTGTCCCTGCTTCAACCACTTTGTCTAGCAGTTGTTCTATGTATTTACCACCCTCTGGTCCAAACATGTTGTCTTTTAAACATTTCCACATCCACTGGAAAGATAAAAGAACCAACATCACCTGGGTTAAAATTCCAAGCATTCATTATTTGAATACACTCAGCTGAACTCCATTGACTGGATCATGTCATGTGTGCGCATAGCACCAGACTCCTGAAATCAACAGTGTACTCTGAGCTTCATCACAAAAAAAATGACCAGAAGGAATATGGAAATAATCCAAAGATTCTCTCAAACTCTCCTGAAAGCATCCCAGTAAAAGTCCCTGCTGAGAATCCTTGGGCCATGATCGCTCAAAATGGAGAAGGAGCATTTAGAATGGCTCCAAGCACATGGGGTGCACACAGAAGCCCAGCATAAACAAAGGAAGGAGTGAGCCACCACTCACACTACTCAACCAGCCACTCTGCCAGGCAGCTCCTGCTCCACCTGCATTCACACATTGGTCTGTTTGGTCCTCACAGCACCACATCGCTGAATGGACGAGAGTCACCCTGGACCCTGATACAAGGAGGAAGACAGGGATACATTGCAGCAGAATCTGGTGTCCAATCTTTTTGGACCTCCTTACCATTGAACTATTAACCTTGCACTGTCATGACTAGTCAATAACTGATGCTCAACAGTACCACCATTTTAAAAGACATGCTGCACAAATATCTTTCACGTCTCATCCCCAGTGGAAGTATGTTATCCTTGACTCCAAGGGACTGTCTGTGACAAATCGATGTTGCAGACATCTTTTCACATATATAATTGGACACATAAATCTATGTAGACTGTGGCTTTGATTTATTACATGGACATATCTCCTCCATGTAATGCAGGATTTACTATTGAAACCGATTGGATCTTATTGTAATGTCATTAACTTAATACGACCCTTATGACCCTATAATTTTATTTTTGCATAATTCTTATCTATATCAAGTAATTTCAAAGGGAATTGGCTATGGGGAGAGAAATCAAAACTCATGTAAAACATGACATAAAATCCAGTCATTTTCTTTACAAGCAAGATGTCACTTTGCAGAAAATATACTGACAACCTAAAATATTTTTCTGCTTCATTAAGCACTCACTAAACCTTTTACTTTAGAATGAATGACACTGACAAAATGTTTGGGTGAGTGCTTTGACTCTCATGAGATTTTAATTATCGGCTTTTAAGATAGAAGTTGAAGAGGTGGGGATTTAGAATGAAGGGCCTGTCCTACTTGCGCGACATTTTTTGCAACAGCCTGAAAAGAGGTTGTCGAGTCGTGGTCAGGTTGTGACGCGTGGAGACGCACGTAGTGACGTGCAGTGGCGCGCGATGTCTCCCTGTCATCCCTGGATTTTAGAATGTTCAAAATCCAGGGGCGACATCTGGGTGTCTCATCATGTTGTGCGCCCTGTCACACGCTGAAGTATGTGGTCCTGCGGGTGACGCCCGGTTAGGGTTAAGGGGCTGTCCTACCAGCATCTGTCTCCATGCGATGAACGCGATCAAACTAGAAGCGAGGCGGTGTGTAATGCGTCGAGGCGACTGTGAGCCGACAAGCCGTTGCTGTGCAGAACTTTTGAACATAGTCAGTTTTTCGGAGCCCCGCGCGATGTCGGGACGAACTCCGCACAATTCCGCACGGCTCCGGCGATCGAAGTGGGACTGGCCCCGCGACGCCGGACGGCTCAAGCAGCCACGTTAGGTCGCGCTAATCGCATAGAGTTGCATGCTTGTAGGACAGGCCCTTTAGGGTTAGGGTTAGGGTTAGGGACCACAGATATACTGAAAAATATTCTTCCTTCAATGCATGGATTGTAAACATTTTTTATATTAAAATTAATACAATAAAATCAATTGTGCAAATGAAAAGATGTCTGCGTCATTCCGTTTTATTTACAGATATATTGGTCCGCTTCTGGATCCAATCACCGTCTCTAAGTTTTCACAGGGATGGATTCAGTGAGTGTAGACTCTACTCCCCTCTCCCCTCCAGCCCCCTCTTTTCCCCCTCCCCCCATCCCTCCTTTTCTACTCTTCCCTACCCATCTCCCTTCCCCCCCTCCATCCACTCTTCTCCCCTTCTCCACTCCCCACCCTCCCCTCACATCCCCTTCTTCCTCTCTCCCTCCCTTATCCCATTCCCCAAACCTCCCCCCCCCCCCCCCCACTTTCCCCCGATGCCCCCCATTTGTGGACCCAGCCTGTGAAAGCTTGATCCCACTAATAGTACTGCACAAAGGCCACATCATCTGTTTTAGTAACATTGACTATGGGATAAATGCAGACTTTGGAACCTACCCCCACCCACCCCCCACCCCTCCCTTCTCCACCCCCTTGCCTTGTTTCAAAATTGGTGGTGGGTATTTAGACTCAGTGAAAGGAGCAGCTGGGTGGCACTGGTACATTGACAACATTGCATGTACCCAGTTGTAAAGCCCACTGCCTCTGGGAGTTTGGAGAGACCATTGGAAGAGAGATCTGCCTCTGGGACAACTCATGGCAAACAGTTTAGTTCCCATGAGGAGCAGGCAGAACATTGGGGGTTCGAGTCCAACCCTGTGTCACATTTAGTTCAGAGATACAGTGCCCTTCAGCCCACATAGTCCGCACCGACCAGCGATCCCCCGCACACTATCCCACACACGTTAGGGACAATTTATACTTATACCAAGCCAATCAACCTGGAATTAGGGTTAAGGTTAGGGCTAGGGTTATGGTTAGGGTTACGGCTAGTGCTAGGGCTAGAGTTAGAGTTAGAGTTAGAGTTAGAGTTAGAGTTAGAGTTAGAGTTAGAGTTAGAGTTAGAGTTAGGGTTAGGGTTAGGGTTAGGGTTAGGGTTAGGGTTTCCTCCCACACTCCAAAGGTGCACAGGTTTGTATAAATTGTCCCTAGTGTGTGTGGGATAGTGTGCGGGGGATCGCTGGTCACAGGCCGGGTCCACAAATGGGGGGCATCGGGGAAAGGGGGGTGGGGGGGTTGGAGAATGGGAGAAGAGGGGAAGAGGGGGAGAAGGGGATGTGAGGGGAGGGGGGGAGTGGGAAGGGGGAGAAGAGTGGAGCGGGAGAAGGGAGAAAGAGGGTGGAAGGGAAGAAGGGAGGGGAGTGGGGAGGGGTGATGGATGGGGGGAGTGAAGAAGGAGGGATGGGGGCAAGAGGGGGGAAGAGGGGGGAAGAGGGGGGTGGAGGGATTGGGGAGTTCAGTCTACGCTCACGGAATCCATCCCTGTGAAAAGTTAGAGATGGTGATTGGATCTGGAAGCGGACCAATACATCTGTATATAAAGCTGAACAACTCAGACATCTTTTCATTTGCACAATTGATTTTATTGTATTAATTTTAATATATTAATGTTTAAAATCCATGCATTGAAGAATATTTCACATCTCATCTGTGGTCCCTAACCCTAACCCTAACCCTAACCCTAGACCTAACCCTGACCCTAGCCCTAACCCTGACCCTGACCCTAACCGGCTGTTACCCACAGGAAGCATATGTCAGCGTGTATGTCGTACAACTTGACGGTTTTATGGGCGTCAGTCACTGACGCTCGCAGTCGCCAAAAAAATTGCAGAGTGGGACAGGGCCTTGAATGGGGCAAATGCTGCAATTGCTTGTAATCACAAATGAATTGCTGGAAACTCTCAGCTTCTGTGGAGAGGGTAATAAACTTGGATCACAAATGGGGAGAATTTCTCTGGCAAAGATCGCATTGATTTAATGACATTACTGTATATTAAGGTTTGATAAATTTAAACAGCAAGTCCTGCACTTTCACAAGAAAATATGTCCATGTAATAGATCCAAGCAACACCTCTCCTCCATCTTCTCTGCAATTTAAAATGTACCTGTTTTCTTTCTTTCTCAGTTCATATTTAGGTCTTTGATCCAAAATGTTCACTGGCTCTCTTTCCACAGATGCTTTCTGACCTACAAATTCTAGTCTTTATTTCTGTTTTTCAGCATATGTATTTTGTTTTGGCTTTTCATTTAAAAGTAAAGTGGATAGGTATATGGACGGGAAGAGAATGGAGGGGTATGGTCTGAGTGCAGGTAGATGGGACTATGGTAAAATAAATGGTCGGCACGGACTGGAAGGGCCGAGAAGGCCTATTTCCGTGCTGTAATTGTTATATGGTTATATGGTTATATTTTACTCATCTTAACTTATCTTTATAATGAAAGTGGGGAGCCTTTTGAATGAGCCTGCTCTAGAGCAGGGCAACATGTGGTGTGAAGTTGAAAGCCCAGATGAAAAGGGTACTTCAGCTTAGATCAGTCAGGAATACCACAAGATTCAGATGCACCAGTGTTTGGCATCTTTCAGGGCTGCAATGCAAAATGCCACAATAAACAGCCACTTGCTCAGTGGCTCTGGACAAATCAATGTGACCCAGCCCAATGTTTTCCAGTTCTGATGAATAGTTACTTATTGACTACTTTGTGGGCTAGGTGATGAGGCTGTAGACGAGACGTGCAGCTTTGAGTAAAGCAGACAATGTGAGAAGACACAGAGATTTTCATTTCACTCTCAAATATCCCTTTTAACCAGAGAGAAACAGTTGTCCATCTCATTGCCAGTCAGAGAAATAGCCGGATCGGGAAACAAGAGCTTGAAAAATTGCAGCCAGGGATTCATTGAGACCAAAAAAAGACACAATGTCCTGGAGCGATCCAATGGATCAGGCAGAATCTATGGAGAACATCGATAGGTGACATTATTCAGACTGAAGAAGGCTCCCCACCTGAAACGCCATCTGTGCATTTTCTCCAGTGATGCTGCCTGACTCACTGAGTTAACCCAGCACTTTGTGTCTTTTTTTTGTTAACCAGCATCTGCTGTTCCTTTTTTCTATCTATTGATAGCAATTCAAACCAGTTGAGTGAAAGCTAAAATAAAGGTGAAACCTTATGTCTCTCACATGCTTATTGACAGCATGGAGCTGGAAGGTGAATGTTGGCAGAATGAGGGAATTAAATTATGAGATATGGGAATGTATTTTTTCCCTGTGAGTTGGCACGTTCAGAAAAATCAGATAAATAGGATCCCCAGGGCAGACAAGCACTAGAATCCAGTTATCACATTGGTGATGAGCTTTATATTCCTGTTCAGCCTGAAGTAAGTGCATCAGTGAAGGATGAAGGAAAGCTACTTTGACCACAGAAACTCATCCAACCAATACATTAACATCCTCATTATGCCATATAATTGTATTTTGAATAACTCAAGAGCTTTTCCTTCTATTTTATATTCAATAGTTTATTCTAAACCTTTGACACTGTCTAAGTGAAGATATTTTCCCTGGTTTCCTTTTAGATGTTTCTGTCCGATTTGCAGGTCTCACTGGCCTGCATCTCACGTTGCCCTTGAAAATATGTTGATGGCCTTTTGTTGCACGGCTCAATAATAATCATATAATATTCCTTTCTTTTGGGCCATTTCAGAAGGGAGTCCAGAGTCAACTACATTATTTGGTGTGAAGTTACCCATAGACCAGGTGGGATCAGGGAAAGAGACCTCCTTCCCTAGAGAGTTTACTGTTTTCATGATAACTGCTGTGTACACACCACCGAATGCTAATGCTGACTCGGCTATCGGACATTTGCACGGTAGCGCTTGCAGTCAACAGAGCATATATCCGGACGGTGTTCACATCATAGTAGGGGACTTTAATCACGCGGACTTGAAGAAAATACTCCCCAAATTTTACCAGCATGTTAAATGTGCTACAAGAGGAACTAACACACTGGACAAGGTCTACTCCAACATCAAGCTGGGCTACAGGGCTAGACCACTACCACACCTGGGTCAGTCGGACCATATGTCCCTGCTTTTAATTCCTGCATATGCTGCCCTCAGGAAAACCGCTCCTCCCATCACAAAGACCAGCACAACCTGGCCTGATGGTGCATCTCAGCAGCTGCAGGACTGCCTCAACAGGACCAACTCGGATGTGTTTGAACACCGGGACCTGGAGTTGTTCACAGACAGTGTACTGTGTTACATTAAAAACTGCATGGACACGGTCACAGTGGACAAACACATTAGGGTCTACCCCAACCAGAAGCCCTGGATGACCCAGGAGGTCCAGGGGCTGTTAAAAGAGAGGAACACTGCTTTTAGGTCTGGCGATAGGGCTTTATACAGCGTGGCCCGAGCTAACCTGAAAAGAGGCATCAGAGAGACTAAGTCTGACTACAGGAGGAAGATAGAGGGCCACGTGGACAGTAACAACAGCAGGCAGGTGTGGCAGGAGATCCAGTATCTCACCAACTATAAGACAAACCTTGGAGCTGCTGAAGATGATGCCTCGTTGGCAGAGGAGCTGAACCTCTTCTTTGCTCGCTTTGAAGTGGAGCCACCCGAGACAACCAAATCACACCATATGGTCCACAGCAGTCTAACCCTCAAGATAGAGGAGCATGAGGTGAGGCGCACGCTGCAGGCCATCAATCCAAGGAAGGCTACTGGACCCAACGGCGTCTCTGGACGCGTGCTGAAGGACTGCACAGACCAGCTGGCTGGAGTCTTCACGAGGATTTTTAACCAGTCTCTGGCCCAGTCCACTGTCCCACCCTGTCTGAAGTCCGCAACCATAGTCCCCTTGCCCAAAGAAACCCACATTTCCAGCCTCAACAACTACCAACACTCAGTCGCACGCACACCAGTGGTGATGAAGTATTTTGAAAAACTGGTCTGGGGTCATATCACATCACTCCTGCCCCGAAGCTTTGACCCCCACCAGTTTGCGTACAGAGTGAATAGATCTACAGAGGACGCTGTAGCCACAGCTCTCCATGCTGCACTGTCCCACCTGGAGCAGCGGGGGAGCTACGTGCGGATGCTCTTTGTGGACTACAGCTCTGCTTTTAATACTATCCTTCCCCACAAACTGGTGGACAAACTGGGGGACTTGGGACTTCCAAACTCTACCTGCATGTGGATAAATAGCTTCCTGTTGGGTCGCAACCAGAGAGTCAGAATGGGCCATCACACATCCACGGCCCTCAGCCTCAGTATCGGCTCTCCACGGGGCTGCGTGCTGAGCCCCTGCTCTACACCATCTACACACATGACTGCACCCCCACCCACCACAGCAACACCATTGTCAAATTTGCGGATGACACTATGGATTTGGGACTCATCTCCGGGGCTGACGAGTACGCCTATCGGGATGAGGCGGAACAGCTGGATCATCAAACAAAGGAGGTCATCGTCGACTTCAGGAAAAACCAGCACAGTCCCATACCACTTCACATCAATGACAGCGATGTGGAGGTGGTCAGTAGCACAAAGTTCCTGGGGGTGCAGATCACTAACAGTCTGACCTGGTCAAATAACATCTCATCAACAGTTAAGAGAGCGCAGCAACGGTTGCACTTTCTGCGTCGGATGAGAAGAGATCACCTCCCCCATCCCATCCTCACCACTTTTTACAGGGGCACCATAGAGAGTATTTTGACCAGCTGTATCTCTGTCTGGTTTGGAGACTGTAAAGCCTCTGACTGGAAGTCCGTGCAGAGAGCGGCGAGGACAGCGGAAAAAATCATCGGGACCTCTCTCCCCTCAATCGGGGATATTGTGACCAAACGTTGCGTGTCTAAGGCCAGCAATATTATAAAAGACCCCACACATCTCCATCACGGACTGTTCACTCTGCTGCCCTTGGGCAAAAAATATCGCAGCATAAGGAGCAGAACATCAAGGTTCTGCAACAGCTTCTTCCCACGAGCCATCAGACTCCTGAATGCCATGTAATGGGCTGCCACCATTGTCTATTTATCCTTTTTATCCATTTTATCCATGTTTATCCTTCGTGTTGCACAGGGAGCCAAATGCAACGTAATTTCGTTTGGAACTGCATATATCAATGTATTTCTAAATGACAATAAATTTTGTTTGACTTGACTTGACTTGATCTGACAGTGTGGTGTGGAGAAAATAACCTGGTCCTCAACACCTTAAAGACCAAGGATATAATAATAGACTTCAGGAAGAACAAAACAGACATGGTACCACTAATCATCATAGGGGACTGTGTGGAGAGGGTGGCGGATTTCCGCTTCCTGGGAATCCATATTAAGAAGGACCTGATGTGGACCGTGAACACCTCTGCGCTGCTGAAAAAGGTCCAGCAGAGACTGCACTTCCTGAGGGTGCTCAGGAAGAATAACATCACACAGAGACTGCTGCTGTCCTTTTATCGCTGCTCCATTGAGAGCATCCTAACATACTGTGTATGCGTGTGGTACATCAGCTGCACAGCGGCTCCGAGGAAAGCGCTCCAGAGGGCCATTGACAATGCCCAGAGGATTGTCGGCTGCCCTCTCCTTACCTTGGAGGACTTACACAGTTCCCGCTGCATCAAAAAATCCCAGAATATTATAAAGGACATTTCCCACCCCGGACACTGCCTATTTGAACTGTTGCCGTCAAGCAGACGGTACAGATCTACAAGGACAAGGAAAAACAGACTTAAAAACAGTTTTTACTCCACTGCTATAAAGGCACTAAATGTAGCCGCCAAGGAACGCAGGGACTAAGGGACTGTGGTTGGTACACTGTGAAATCGACAGAAGGATGTAGGGTTGGGTGTTTATGCATGCTATTTTCATATTTATTTTAGGTGTTTATCTTTTTTAAATATTTTACCTTGTATGTATCATTAACTTTTAGAAATGTTTGAATGGTGCACTGACTGGCTGACATTTTTAAATTGTGTTGTACATGGTTCATGTTACAATGACAATAAATAAACTATTCTATACTCTATTCTATTCTAGAACATTAGGGAATAAGACAGTGTTTATTAAATAATAACCTCAATTCAGTTGATTTATTGTCACGTGTACCGAGGTACAATGAAAAGCTTTTGTTGCGTGCTAACCAGTCAGCAGAAAGACAATATATGATTACAATTGACCCATTACAGTGTATAGATACATGATAAGGGAATAACATATAGTGTCTGTTATTTTCACTGTTCTGCTCACTAATCTGTTAGTCGTCACTGTCACTATTTTATAAATTCATTTTTTGAGGATGTTGGAGTGACCAGCCAAGAAGAGCATTTATTACACATCATTAATTGTCACAGAGCGAAATGGAGATACAACACGGAAACAGACTCTGGTGCCCATCAAGTTCATGCTCACCATTTACGCTAATATTAATCCCACTTCTTGTTCTCCTCATGTTCATTCCAACATCCCCCAGCTTCTACAATTCACTGAAAGGAACAATTTGGAACAGCCAATTAACTTCCCAACTCACACACTTCCTTGGGAAATGGGAGGAAATTGGAGCTAAAACATTCACCATGCCATTTTAGAGGTCATTTAAAGTCAAGCACATTGCTAAAAGTATGGAGGCACATATAAACTAAATCCTGTGAGGACAGCAGATTAGATTAGATTGGTTTATTTTCATATACACTTGATTGCGACGACATTCCCTGTTTGCATGAAGCTCATACAGTAAACAGTATACATGGTAAAGATCAATAGAACAATAAATATAATAATGAATGCAAACTAGCAAAATGCTGCAAAATTGTAATGCAATCTGAACTTGTGCAAAACCATAAACTAAAGTGCAGTAATGGAATAACTGAAAGAGATAGAATTAAGAGTGAGAGTACATGGAGACACCTTTGGAAATGGAATGTTAAAAAGGTGATTGGTTCAGATGCCCGATAGCAGTGGGAAAGAAGCTATTCTTAATTCTGGATGTCTGGGCCTTCAAGCTTCTGTATCTTCTCCCAGAAGTTAGAAGAGAGAAAAAGGAATGACCATGGTGTCAGGCATCCCTGATGATATTTGCAGCCTCCCTGATGCAACATGCTGTGAAGTTGAGCTGGATAAAAGGAAGCAATGAGCCTGCAATGAATTGCTGGCATTCAAGCACAGAGCAGTTGCCATACCAGGCTGAGATGCATCCCTTCAGAATGCTTTCAATAGGGCATCTGTGTGAGCTTAGAGGATCCTTATGGACATGCCAAATCTTCTCAGGCACAAAGTAATTTTGATTAGTACGGGCATAGGGGATATGGGGAGAAGGCAGGAGAATGGAGTTGAGAGGGAATGTTAGATCAGCCATGATTGAATGGCAGACTAGACTTGATGGGTTGAATGGCCTAATTCTGCTCCAAGAACTTATGAATTTATGAACATGAAATAAATATGCTGATGTGCTTTCATGATCATTGTGTGAGTGTGAAGTGACGAGGTAAGACAGCACGTTACATGGATGTCAAGGAACTTGAAGATAACAACCATCTCCACAGCAACTCTTTTGATGGGGATATCATTCAGGTCAAGATAAGTCAAGTTTATTATCATATTCATAAGTACGATAAGGTACAAGTATAACAAAAGTACGTACTTGCAGTAGCAACACAAGCACAGAGCCAACAATCACAAATTATACTTTAATTACACAAGACAATGAAAAGAAAAAGGGTATGAAAAAGAATACATTAGTGCAAAACGCAATTAGAAACAATTCCAAGATAGGCTTGAGATGATCTGTAGAGTTCCATTGGGAGGTTGGATTAAGGTTTTACAGGTCAGTTCAAGAACCTGATGGTAGCTGTTCTTACACTGGGTGGTGTGGGACTTCAAGCCTCTGTACCTCCTGCCTGATGTTAGCAGTGAGATGATAGTATGGGCCAAACTGTGGGAATTCCTGATGTTAGACGCTGCCTTCTTGAGGCAGTGCCTCATGTAGATGCTCTTGATATTGGGGAGGGCTGTGTCCATGATGGACTACTGCCCATCATTCTCTGCAGTCTCTTGCATTCCTGCACATTGGAATTGCTGTACCAGGCCATGGTACAACCAGTTAGGATACTTTCTAAAGTGCATCTGAAGAGGTTTGTGAGAGTATTTGGTGTTGAGCCAAATCTCGTTTAACCTATTCCAAAATAAAGGCACTGGTGCACCTTCTTATAAGGTCATAAGGAATAGTAGAATGAGGCCATTTGGCCCATCAAGTCTACTCCGCCATTCAACATGGCTGATCTATCTCCCCCTCTGAACCCCATTCTCCTTCCATACTCCCTATTTTTCTTCACTATTGCATCCATGTGCTGAAGCCAGGGCAAATTATTCAAGAGATTAATGCAGGCTCTGTATAGCTCCCCCCCACCACTGCTTTCGTAGGTCAACAACCAGCTCGTTCATCTTGTTCATGTTAAGAGCTAGGTTGGTGTACTGACACCATGATGCAAGTATTCCTTTCCTATATCATATCTATTCATTGATGCTGATCCCGCTTGCAAGAGAGGTTTTGACAGCAATTTCTTCCCCCTCAACAATATTAATAAACCAGTACAGTTTGCACAGCAATCCAACAGTTCTTTGGCCACCATTAGTGAGGGAAGATTTTTTTTCAAAATTATTGTTTGTTTGATTAATTTATTTGAGCTCAAGCCTCTCGATAGTTAGTCCAAGTCTCTGGATTACTAACCCGCTAATTTAATCACTCTGACAACACTACATGCCGTGACGCTAATCTGTTTTATTTGAGATCTTATCTTACAAAACAAATGTAAATTTCACTGTTGCTGTCTTGGAAATTGAATTCCTGTCTTCACAATCAATCACTTATCATGGGGGAGCTGGACGCATCCATTCTTTACTCCAAACATGAATAGGAGAGAATTAAACCAAGGTCAATTAAATCTAGCAGTGTTTCTAGTTGAGGACCACTGCAGTACTGATGGCATAATTTTGCATTGCACATTTCTGAAATCACAATTCCAATCACATTGACATAAAAACCAAGAAAACACACAAATGTGTCTACTTTAGTTTAGTTTTGATATACAGCGCGGAAATAGGCCCTTCGGCTCACCCAGTCTGTGCCGACTAGGGATGCCCGCACACTGACACTTTCCTACACACACGAGGGAGAAATTACAATTTTACTTCGGACTCACGTGAGTGATTCCATGAAGAACCCGGCCAGTCGGCATGCGCGTCATTACATCTGATGCATGGCGCAGCGACTGGCTAGGAGGAGCAGTGCTTCTCCAGCGGTAAGTTTAAAAAGCCTCAGGTAAGTGTTAAACTTGTGCAAGGTCTCTGCATATGGTAATTTTTGTTGCAGGAGGGCAAGTGCAAACATGAAAAAATCAGGAACAGTAAGGCGAGCCATGGCGGAAATATCTCATGACCGCGTGAATGCAGGTAGCAGGCGGCCGCCTAGCTCATCCACGGTGTCGCTGGTTGTCAAACCAACGACCACAGACTTGGTGTCCGAGAACACTGTGCCTACGCCGGAGGGGCGAAAGGCTACCCGAAAATCTGTCCGGCAGAGAGGGTTCAACCCTAACAATGGATACCGCGGAATGGGTATCCAGGATGGAGCTCCTGTTGGAGAGGATGCTCCATCAAGAGCGTCAGCCTCTCCAAGAGCCCATGCCAGCAGCACCTACAGGGCTGTCAAGTATCTCCATCCAGGACGAGGAGAGCATACTGGGTCAGATTCAATTTGACGCCAATTCAGAGGGCTCAGCGATGGAGGCTGCCCCACGGGATGAGGTGCAAGCGCCAGAGGTCCCATTCCTGGTGACCCTACAGACTCTGGTGAGCCGCTTGGAGAGGAGCTGGCTGCCAGCATAAATTACCTGGCCTTCCACCAGCTCCAGGAGCTGGCCATGGATATTACTGCTAAAAGATATGAGGCCCCAGAGAACTGTATTCTGCTGAAGGTGCCGACAGCAAACCATGCCATTTGGGGCCATATTGGGGTAGGCATCCGAGCGCAGGAGATTAAACTGCAGAGGGTGCTCAAGCTGCTGGCATCTGGAATTACGGCTTTTAACCGGTCAGTGGATGGTGGGTTCCTGACTGAAGTTCCACAGGATGCCCTGGCTCTCAGGTGCAATGTGCACTTTGAGATTAATTGTCTCAGAAAGAGCACCATCTGCCTCACCATTAATCCCAGGTTTGCTGCCCTATGCAAGCCTGGCAATGACTAACCGCCGAACCTATTATTTGAGGAAGACTGGTTAAAAGAGTAAAGGAGCTGGACAACGAGGCCAAAACCATCAGGTGCCAGTGACCAGCAGAACACTCTGATGGCAGTATCCCTACAAGCGGTTTGCTGAGACCGGGGGCTGGGCAAGGACCAAGCCGACCATTTAATATCCGCAACTGGCGCTCCCCAGCAGGAGCAAGAGGAAACATGCCTTTACCACCCACAACTAGGCAAAGAGCTCTACCGGTAACCATGGAGGTAGGTGGGTCTGGCTCTTGTCGAAACATATTGAGAGAGAATTACCAGTTGGAGGGAGGCTACACGGGTTTCTGGGAGAGTGGTATAAAATAACATTGAACGTGTTTATACTGCAGAGTATTCAAGGGTTCAAAATTGAATTTATTCCCAACCTGTGTCCACCCACCCAGCACAAACCAAAACGGGCACTCATCTTCTCACAAACAGAGAATTTGATGATCCAAGCTGAAATAGCAAAATTATGCCTCAAGAGAGTAATTGAGAAAACAATTTATCAGACTCATCAATTCGTGTCTAATGCGTTCCCTAAACCAAAGAAGGATTGTGGGTGTAGGATTATCTTGGACCCAACAGGACTTAATCCGTTCGTGCAGTATCAGCATTTTAAAATGGAAACATTTGCTACTGCCAAGCAATTGCTTTCCAGGGGGTGTTATATGGCATGTATATATCTCCAAGATGCGTATTATTCAGAGCCTGTACATAAAGACTATCGCAGATATTTGAAATTTAACTGGATGGGACAATTGTGGCAAATCAAGCTCTACCTAATGGATTGAACTCAGCCCCTCGCTTATTTAAAAAGCTGCTAAAACCAGTACTTGGGTCATTACGGTCACAAGGCCATATCATCATGGCTTATTTGGATGATGTTCTAATCATTGGAAACACCTTTGACGCAGCTGAGTTATCAGTCTCAGTTGTTCAACTCATGGTGCAGAGGCTAGGATTCATTGTCCACCAGTTAAATCAAAATTGGTGCCGGTTAATCTAATTGACTATCTGGGATTCACAGTTAATTCCAATCACATGTCTGTGACTCTGCCCCAGGGCAAGAGAATAGATTTAATTGAAGGCTGTATCACGCTCTTGAGGGAGCAATCACCCTCAATTAAACAGGTTGCAAGCTTAATTGGTAAATTGGTAGCTGCCTTTCCAGCAGCCGAATATGGACCTTTGCCCTACCAACACTTACAGCGGGCAAAGGTACAGGCACTGAGAATACATGCAAGTCATTACAATCGGCCCATGCACTTACCATCTGAAGCTATTGCAGAGGTACAGTGGTGGATTAGAAATATATCAAATTGTTATGGCAGAATTTTGACCAAATCACCTTCACTTATTTTACAGACTGATGTCAGTGCACTAGGTTGGGGTGCTACTGACACCAGGTCCAGCTGTGGAGGCAGATGGGATAAGCATGAGACACTGATTCTTCAATCACATCGAATAAATTACTTAGAACTTTTAGGAGCATTCTATGGGCTCAAAGCTTATTGTACCACTAAGCATCACTTACATGTCCAACTGCAGATTGACAACACCACAGCAGTGGCGTATGTCAATCACATGTGTGGAATCAAGTCGAAATCATGTGATGAATTGGCTAACATTATTTGGCACTGGTGCATACAAAAGAATATTTGGATTTCAGCTGTCTACTTGCCAGGCAGACTCAATATGGTGGCAGACACCAGGTCACGTAAATTCAATGACAACACCTCTCTTCAACCTCTCGTGGCCTTGGCTGGAGCTGTTTCCAAACCAGGCTGTGATGCATCAAGATAAAATGCTTTTGATTGCATATCTGAAGACATATATCTCTACTACTTCCATTCCTTTTTCAGATCACTTGCTGGAAATCCAGCAGCTCTGGTGTTTTTACTTGCTCCAGGGTATAGCATTTCACTCAGTTGTCAAAGCTCATTGATACAGGGTTCATGTACATATGTTATCCCAATAGGGAAAGACCATTCCAAAAGTTCATTATTTACATTAAGACATGGCTTCAAAATGTCATAGTTTCATGAACCAGCAATTCTGACACCATGTGTCAGTATCTCTCTCTTATTTCTTCCATTTGGGGACTATCGAACCCCTGGTCATGTAAATAGCTCGTTCTAAGCTTCCCCCAGTCTAGTTTCAGTCAATAAGATACTGAGTCAAGCACTTGCGCATCTAAACTTTATTTTGGTAAAAACACAATAATAGTTCCCCACTACTATACCTAACCACCATGGGTTCAATACTCATATCTGCTTGGCCAAGCCCTTCAAGCCTCGTGCAAGCATAGACACTCCAAAAGGTCAAGCAATCCCAAGTGTTCTTCCAGAAGATCGACACAGAACCTTGTGGGAGCTACCTTTTATAGGTCCCCGAACCTTGAGGGGTCGAACCATTTGGGGGCGGTCTCTTTACAGTCCAATAACAGATATCGATTCACCCAATCCGTTTCATGCAATTTACACCTAATTGTAAGAACCTGCAGATATCCCATTCTATCCCTGCAAATCTTATCTGGGCTCTAGACAAGCTGGCACCATTCGGCAGCTTGTCCCATTTCTGCAGAAGGCACATTTAAAATGACCAAATGGCCTAGCAGCACAAAAGCCTTTACTCAATTTTCGTGTCCGGGCATCTCCAATTTGACCAGAATTAACAGTCATACAAACAAAAATGCAGAGATACTTTATTTGAAAACAAATTTTCCATTGTGCGAGGCAGCATTTCTTACAGAACCAGACTCATCTCTGGCAAGTTCCCTTGACCAAACAATATATCAACAGCAAGAAAAAATCTGGTAATGTGCAACATTTTTTCATGCGATATCAGCCAAACTGTGCATGCTTGCAAAAGGACGACATCTAAGAGGACCAAGGGAGACATGGCAGCGCAGCAGTAGAGTTGCCGCCTTACAGTGAATGCAGCACTGGAGACCTGGTTTTCGATCCCGATTGCAGGTGCTGTCGGTACGGAGTTTGCATGTTCTCCCCGCGACCTGCTTGGGTTTTCTCTGAGATCTTTGGTTTTCTCCCACATTCCAAAGGCATACAGGTTTGTAGGTTAATTGGCTTTGTAAATGTAAAAAAAAGATGTCCCTAGTGGGTGTAGGGTGTTAATGTGCGGGGATCGCTTGTTGACATGGACCCGGTAGGCCGAAGGGCCTGTTTCCGCGCTCTATCTCTAAATTAAAAGGGAGTTCTGGCCCAGTGAAAATCAGAATTCCAACATGCAATTGAATAAAGCAAATTTGGTGAACATGAATTACATCAATAAATTTGCGCATGATAATCAAAAAGTGCAGATGCTGGAAAGCTGAAATAAGGAGAGAAAATGCTGGAAATACTTAGCATCAGGAAGAATTTGTGGAAATAGAAAATGTTAATGTTTTGCATTTGCAAACTATTTATCTGACAAGGGGTCTTTGATCTGAAATCCAACTTTCTCTTTCAACCGATGCTATTTGACCATCTGAATGTTTCCAGCATTCTCTTGTTTACATTCCACTAGTAGCTGATTGATATGATGCAGATCAGAAAACTGCAACTTCAAACGCATCCATTTGAGAATCATTCCTCACTATACCAACACCACATGTAATCTTTCATTCACTATTCATTTTCCTTTTGAAGAATAATCATGGAAAAGTATTGGATGAGAGACACAAAGGAACAAGTAAATTACTGCAATCCAGTACAAAAGCTATCTCGGACTTAATATTTGCAATCGAGTAGCTTGAGCATTGGCTGTATTTCTAGTTTGAAATAGTAAGATTAAATGAGAACTTACCTGTTTATTTTATGAGTTACGATGAGGGATTACTTGAAGAAGCCCGTAGGTACCTTCAGTGAGGTATAATAATTCTGCTGTATCAACCATAACAGCTTCTTGAAGCTGGTGAGAGACCAAATAATTTATGTTGGCCACCAGGTTTCTTCCATGGCCTCACTGCCTCCTAGAAAACGTTGTACCACATCAGACACACCTGGAAAAATATTTTTGTATTGTGGTGGGTACTCATAACCAAAATCACCACCTTCAGATCAGTCTCATGCAGCCCTGGTACTCCTGAGACTTTGCTCAAGGATATTCTCCAGCTCAATCCCAGGCTCTGGAGTTTCAAATTCCCAATTCAAACTGGCACCATATTCATGATATGGAACCCCCTCAGGGGCTGCCTGGGAATATTCTGGGTTTTTAGACCCTTGGTTGATTATTGTTTGGAGTATTTTCTCCATTTGTATTCCATTCTAAGCCATAAGGCTATTTTCTCTCTGGAGGACTTTCAGAATCAGATTCATCAGAACCCACAGGCCTTTCAGATTTTCTTTTACATTTTTTAGGCACTGGGTTTTCCTCCGTGGTTTCTGTTTGTGGAGCAACCAAAGGCTCACTAACGGGCATTTCAACGGTTAACGGTATCGGATCCGGCTCCGCAATGATCTGCTGTCCCAACTATTTTTCTTCTCCACCCCGGGAAGCACGTTTTACCCGTGATTTTTTTTTTTTTAATTTTTATCTTTCTCCATTTTATTTTTAAACTCCTCCTGGTTTACCCACCAGCCTACGGAGTTTTAAAAACGCCCGGGAAGTAAAAGTAATTTACTTACCTGCAGTCCGTTTCCTTACCGCTGTGTTGGAGCTGCGCTCTGCAGCTCTTTCCATACCGACAGCGTCGACGTAATGCTGATCAAGTGCCAGGCGGGCTTCTTCATGTAGTTACTCACGAAGTAAAATGAATGTTAACCACTGTCTTTAAGTCAATGCAATCATGAGGAGAACTTTTACGTCATAACTGAGGAAGACTTTGACTATTTTCCCTAAAAATGGAGACTACTTTTGAAGCCCAGTCACAAGGTGGAGTATGGCACTACCAGAAAGTCAGTTACTGTCTTTCCCAGGTGAATGGTTACATTCGTGTGGAGTCTGCTGTTGTTTTTTTCACTCTCTTTTGTTTCTGTGGTCAATTTGGGAGCACTGTTCAACCTTTCTCAAAATATCCATTCCCAATCAATTCAGTATTGTCCATTTGGGAAGTTGCAACAAAGTCATACGTATATTCTTTAATTTGTTGACAAATTCATACTTTTTTGACATAGGTTGCAACTGAAATATAGCCAAATATTTCCTTTAAGCTTCAAAGAACACCAAACCTAAAATTGTGAAATTTGCATTAAATTTGATTCACATATACAAGATGTGGAACAGAGAGAAATAGTGGTATAGAAACATAGAAACATAGAAAAATAGGTGCAGGAGTAGGCCATTCGGCCCTTTGAGCCTGCACCGCCATTCAATATGATTATGGCTGATCATCCAACTCAGTATCCCGTACCTGCCTTCTCTCCATACCCCCGATCCCTTATGTATGTTAATCTTTGTTTGATCTAAAAGGATGGGAAAAAGTAGTAGTACTTCCTCTGAGAAAAGGTCTGTGGCCTGATGAATTCTCCACAGATGTCGCCTGATGAATTGAGCTCTTACAACAAATTGTGGGTTTATTTTGGTTATCAGCTTTCCCATTTTCAGCCGAGTTGGCCCTTCGTGAGTGTCGTGCAGAAGGTAGTGTTGAGCTGCTACAGTCTTTCTGGAACCATTCAGTACACAATTTCATGATATAAATCCAGTTACATTGAAGGAATAACAATTTATTTCCAAGTCAGGATGATCTGTGAGTTGGAGGGGAACCTGCTGGCAGTTGTGCTCCAAAGTACTTGTTGTCTTTACCCTTCTTGTTGGCAGAGTGACTGTTTTAGCAAGAGTTCTCAAATTGAATAAATGCAGTACATGTTATAGAAGGTACAGTGTGCTGGTGGTGGAGGGAATGAATGTTTCAATTGATGAATGGGCTGCTTTATTATGAATGGTATCAAGCTTCTTCAATGTAACTGAGGTGGACCTGTTTCAGACAAATTGAGAATAGTCTTTCAGGATCCTGACTTGTGAATTGTAGAGGAAAAGCTTTGAGATGGCAGAAGGAGAGTCAATCTGTGCGGAACATCTAGCATCTAGCCTGCTCATGTAGCCATAGTTTGTGGTTGTTCCATTTGAATCCTAATGCCCCTGTCCACCTTAGGCAATTTTTATGGGCATCTGTAAATTGGCTATTTCATACTAGCCAATTATAGTGTTTGTTAGTAGTGACTCCGCCTACTATGTCCTTCATATTATCAAGAGCTTGCTTATGCTAGTTAGAAATGGATAGCAGCTCGGAGATGTGATGACTGCAGATCTTTGCTGTATGTAGATTTAATAAATATGTGTTGTATCTTGATGTGTGTTCTAGTGGACTCATTACAGTGACTACAGGCGACTAGGCTGTCGCCACAGGTCGCCGGGGTGTCATCTGTATGGTTGTGAGTAGCCTCCTCAAGTCGCCCAAATAATCATAGCATTTTTCTGGTCGCCGCTTGATTTTGAAATGTTTAAAACTTTTCGGCGACAGTCGGCAACAGTTTGCTTGACGCCAATGAGCAAAGCTTAACTGCTCCTGACATAGGTGCTGTCGTAAGTTGTTGCCAGGATGACGTAGGTTGTCGCCAGGATGACGTAGGTTGTCGCCGGTGCTGACTTTGGTGAATTTCATTGGCGACTACGTACATCAACCTACATCAACGGGCAACAGGTACCGCCGACTGAATTGTCTTACCTTATCATAGCTTGTCGTGGGTGGACGTAGGTTGTCATAGACTGTGTGGTCATAGGCGGATGTCCTAATGGATCGCCGGTTGTTGGTAGCTTGCCATAGCTTGACGTCGACTAGGTGGTAGATTGTTGTCGATATTGTTGTAGACATTGTCGCAGGGGGGTCCAGTCGCCGGTTCTTCGGTGACCTGCTACGACTATGACAATCGCCGGCAGTCACCAAAAAAATCGCTTAAGTGGGACAGGCCCATTAGTCATCAGTGGCATTGGCAAGGATGTGTGAACCTAAGTGATGGTAATTCAAGTGAACAACTCCATAAACTCTTTAAAAAGAAACCAAGGTTGCAGGTAAACAGAAACACCTTGTTGAGATTACAATCAGATCAGCCATGACATTATATTTATAACATATATGTTCACGTGAATGTTAGGAATAGGTGGTTAGATTTTGCCATTTTGGTGGCGGTGCCAAATGGTTACATTAGTTTTTTATTTGTTACATTAGTTTTATTCTGTTCTGCCAATTGCTCATTTGCTCTCCACCTGCCCCCCGTAGAGGTAGGGCTAGCTGGACCTAAATTTAGGCTATCACCCAAATATCCAGAGACCAAACATTTGTTAAACATTGAGTATAATGCCACAGGAATATTGTGACAAATTCACAATAATTCACAAGTTCAGTATAATGCAGGAATTAAGTCATGTCCTGGAGAAGATTTTTATTTGTATGGTTCCATGTGTAAGGAACTTCAATGATGTGGACCAACACGAAAAGAGATAATCATCTTCCTCAGAGCAAAGAAGATTAAAGGGAATCAGCAGAGATTTTCTAAACCCTGCTTTGTGTAAATAAGGTGAAAATGTTTCCATTGGCAAAAAGAGTTAGTAGCAAAATGTTATAGAACCAAAGTAATTAGCAAATGTAACATTGGGGAGAGGAAAAATTGTCCAGTGCAATCTGCAACACTCACTGCCAGAAAAATTGAATACGGGAGGTCATGATAGTAAATCTTACTATAGAAATAAAGTTGAAGGGAGACATTTTGCAAGGTCATGGGTAGAGGATAGTTTCAAATGGACAGCTTCTTCAAAGAGAAACCAAGCACATGGTAGACCACATGTCTTCCTGCTGCCCATTAGGATTCTATGAGACTGAGAGAATCCCAAAATGTCTGGAGCATTGCAATTGAATGTCTCGGAGTAATTCACATTTTCCTTGAAGCACAATTCCTGAAGGCAGTAAATAAAATGAAAGCCCAACAGATTTATTGCCATCAGTCAGCAGTTTGACACTTATCTAGTTCTGGAGCTCACACAGTTTCAACCAATATATTTTGGTTGTGTCAAGTTCTGCATCATAACCGTAATTTTTAATGGAATCTGTAAACCCAGTGGACTGGTTATGTGATAAATCTGTTTCTTTAATTATGCCCCATAACAACAAAAAAATAACTTGCATTTATAGAGCACCTTGAATGTTATGCAATATCCCCAGGAGAACTGGGAGGGAAGAAAACAGAAAGCTGAAAATGACAAGCCAGTTAGTTTTTAGTCTGTCATTAGGAAAAATGGTATATGTTATTATAAGTCAATAAAGCAGGTTATTTAGAAAAACATCAGGATAATCAGACAAAGTCAGCACAACTTTGTGAAAGTGATTGCAGTGTCTTTGGATAGTTGTAATCATTAGATCTTGATAAGTAAATGGGTGAAAGGTTACCGGATGGGCAGGGATGCATAGTTTAAATACAGTCAGTGCAGCCGATTCATGTTCAATTTCATTTATTTATTGTTCCGGTTATCAGGCAGAACTTGACACAAGTAAAAACAGAAGGTGCTGGAAACACTGTGGAAAATTCATCAAAGTTAATGTTTCAGGTCAACCAGCATATTCTATTTTTATTTGAGATTTCGAATATTTGCAGATTTTTTTCAAAATTTAACACAAGCAGTAGAAGCATAAAGAATTCGCTGGAGGAATCCAGCGGGCTAGGCAGCAACTGTGGAGGTCAATGGACAGGCAATATTTCAGTTCAGGACTGTTCTGCAAATATTAAGATTATCGTTAATGGCCAGAAGAAGGCAATATTAAGATTAGTGAGCAAAGGCAAGGTGGGTTTTAAGGACAGTCTTATAGGATGACAGATCAGTGATGATGTTTAGGGAAGAAATTCCAAAACCTAGGATGAAGAAAGTTGAAGGCACCAATAGTTAGCGAACTGGAATTATGGATGAACATGACTCCAGTACTGATGAAGGGTTGACATCTGAGGAGCTTGCAGGCTAAAGAAGATGGGAGTGAAAAATCCTCAGAAGGATATGATACAATTCAACTTCAAAGTACTTTTGTACCAAGAGGGCAATAGGAGATTGAGTTACTGGAAGTCAAGAGTTAATGCAGAGTTGACGTTGGGCATCCATTCAGGGGATTATTGGAAGGGTTGTAAGTGAAGGTAAAAATGGAACGTAAGAGGTTGCATTATTGATTAACAAAGGGAGTTGTCATCCGGTAATGGGTGTCAGACAATCAATATGACAAATGATAGGGTTGAAGGAGGTCATTTTGAGGTACAGTGGTGTGTCTGGACCCAATATGTGGAAATGGACGTGTTTTGAGAAGACATTAATAAGGGAATAGATGAGAAATGGAAATCGTGGATAGACTGACAAAAAATTTCAGAGGTAACAGTATAGGAAAGGAAGGAGAAACTATTGTAAGAGACAGAGCAAAAACTACTGCTGGAAGAACTCATGGGTTCAGGGAGTATTTGTGGAGGGAAAAGGACAGACAATGTTTTCAGTCAGGACCCTTCTTCATTCTGAAGAGGGGAGAGATGAGGGAAAGGTGGTGGGGCACAAAAGCTGGCATGTCATTGGTGAATCCAGGTTAGGAGAGGTTGATTGCAGTCTCTATTGTAGGAGATAATCTGCTCATAATTGTTCAGATGAGAGTGAAACTGTTTTTACAAAGAGTCCACAGTATGAAATGTTAACTCTATTACTCTTTCCACAGATACTATCTGACCTGCTGAGTGCATCCGGCGATTTGTATTTAAGAATGGAACCAGACAAGTGCACTTGAACATGTTAAGTGAAGAGCAATGTTGAAAAACGAAGGCTTAAAACGTTGGTGGAATTAAAGTAATTTGCCTCAACCCACATGTTTTGCAAATTATTTTACCAAATAAAATGATGAACAGAGTTATGAAGATTAAAATAATGTAACAATGTTACAAAATTTTGAGATTTTAAATATCAAGTCTGCAATTTATCCCATCAGATAAAGCATAAAAAGAAGTTTAATTTGACACCTAATTCACTTTCATATCTTCAGTATTAAAAAAGTTATGGCCATTTTCATACTCGGGAAATAGCATCTTGTTCCCCATTGCCTTTCCATTGACTTAACTCAAAAGCTGTGATCTAGGACAGTCAAAAGGCCATAACTTTCTTAAAAATTAAGAGCTCAATGAAATTCTCAGTTATTATAGATTGAAGCATTCTAAAACAAATATGAAACAATCTTACTTGGATGACCTGAAATTAAAGCATATAATTAGTTAGTTACCTAAGTGTAGCTAATTACAAAATTCAATTACTAGATCTAAACATCTATCCATTTCTTAAGAAAATATAAACATTTTAAAATTGCCTAAGGATCCAAATAACATTCACACAATAATTCACAATATGACATGATTTTTAAATCTCATTGTCATGAGTTTCTAGGCCAAATGGAAGGAATTTAGTGTTTAATTCTTGTAAATTAATGGCCATTTAAATCAACTTGCGAGTGGGTTTTTGTGGAATGCGGTGGTTTGGAATGTTGTGGTTTGCGGTGAATTTAACCCACAGTTGGCAGGAAAAACACTGCCGGTTCGTATATTGTTTTTGTCCCCTTTTCGCTACATGAAAATGTGATTAAATGCTTCCTAAGAACCACGTTTTTATGTAAAATTAATGGTGTACTTTTTTTCTCCCCTACTTAAAATCTGTCCCGTTGTCGGCGCTCACGGCTTTAGAAGAGGACTTTTAAATTACTCTAGCTAATAAATTATCTTGTGTAGTTTAAAAATACCTTCATAAATCAAATGGCGGAGTGATTTCTCTTTAGCGACAAAATCCCTTGAGATGGATCGACTTGAATTGTCTGCAGAAAAACGGCACTTTAAACCCGCCCCCCTCTGAAAGGCACCAAAGTTGAAAATACTGGGAGTGGCAGAACTGCAGCGCCGCTCAAGGTAAGTTTTGTAACATACCTAAATAATGACAACAGAAAATTCGGCACCTGTGGGCAGGAAACGGGTTTAGCCATCAGATCAATATCCAAATTCAACAGTTCAATGGTTGAATGGTATTTTATTGCCACTTACCTTGGTACAATGAAACTCCCTTTTTGCATTCAGTTACCGTAAGTAAATATCCAACTACACATAACCATAATAATACTTAAGAACAAGAGTACAGGAATAATAGATGACACTGAGGCAGTGCACAAGAGTAACCATGTTTCTGGCGCCACCTTGTATCCTTCAGGTTCAGAGTTGTTAAAAGTATAGTCTTATCTTAGGAGTCCAGAAATCCTTGATGAATATCTGAACCGACATCCCAATACAAATAAACTAATATTTTATATTTATAATACCCTTTTGGATACTGACATTCCGTCATCAGTCATATAATGTCTTAATTTTAAATTTCAATTAAAAATGTTAAAAGTTTTAATTTTAAATGAGTATTATTATTATTATTATTATTATTATTATTATTATTATTATTAGTAATGTTTAGTATTTTCTGAGTCATTTGTAACTGTCACTATATGTCATGTTGTTATTTCTGGGCGGAGCACCAAGGCAAATGCCTTGTATGTGAATACTTGGCCAATAAACTTACTTACTTACTTACTTACTTATATACTTAAAGATCCATCACCCTGGTGGTGGCACTGGTTTGGAGTTGCTGGGTTAGTCTGGCCAGTCAATGTTGTTGATGTCTTCCACCACTGCTCTGCTGCAGTAATGCCGCTGCATGCCACATCCAATCCATGTGTTCAGGCTCTTGGGAGCGACAACTGATTCAATTGAGGCCCAGGCTGTTTCAGGTTCGCCAGCGGCCCACTCCGCCAACACCTCAAATCAGACACATCGACCCAGAAGCGCACTGTCCCTCGCCTCACGCAGCCACCGTTAGGCCTCCACGCCCCGGAGCTCCTCATCCCATGGCTGACCTTGGAATAGCCAGAGCACCTCCTCAGGTAATGAGCCTCCAGCCCGCTCACCAGCACCGTTCCTTTCAGGGATTGGAAATTTAACAGATTTTAACCAAGAACAGGAACAGGTGAATCTTCAATAATGTTGTAATAGTTTACCTGGAAAGTTCACAAAAAGCTTTTAAATTAAGATAAATATATCTGGCATACCAGTACTCAGTTTGGTCCTGTTGATAATCCCAGGGAATGCAAGCCAGTATCTGCAGTTCTTTGTTTCTGAGTAAAACAATTTACTGCATCTAAATGCATTTAATTGCTTTCAAGTGTGCATGAACTCTTTTCAATGCTTTATTTCTTATTTTATAGATAATCAATTTGAATATAATGCTTAGTTTTTATTTATTGCTTTTCTTCTGATATTTTTGCAAATATCAAAGGGACTCAACTAGATTGATGGATTTGACAGGACTCAGCATGGAGCCAAGTTTTCCACCAGCACAGTCGGCCTCGTGCTCCTTGTACTCGACTACACAGTTAGACTCCCATTGGATTATCATGGCTTCAAGCACTGGTAAAAAAAAAGATGGTTCAATTACAGGAGCGTATCCATCTTGTGCAATTGGAAGATCTGTCCTGATTCTAAGGTTACAACCCGCTTGTAAACAATTTTCTTTACCCCTTTGATCACATAGGTTTTTCATTACTTTGATATATCTTGGAGCACATTTCATCAGATATTTCAGTATAAATACAATTGTCTTACATTCTGCCTTTTTCCTTTGTGGTCTTCATGTTGTTTGACTTTATTAGTAGCTGATTCTAAGTAGAAAAAACGTGGCAAGAAAAATCATTATTTTAAATATATATCTTATAAGTTCTGTTTCATTTCTCAAATGGTGATATGTAATTGTTATCCTCCTCCAAACTTCAAAAACTATTATTGCTATTAACAGCCTGAAATATATTTAAAACTACCCTGAGTTTTTCTTAAGTCTCTCCCCCAACCTCCACCCACCACCCCCAATCATTAGGTCTGTGGCTTAAATAGTATATTAAACAGCAAACTGTTTCTCACTTCAAGAGCCTTGATTTTACATGAAAGATTCATGCATCAGTGAGTTTGCCTTTTAGATTTTCAATGGATTCCATAAGATAGGGTTCCCTTAAGATTGCAGAGTGATGAGTATTTTATCTCTTAAGTACTCCCCTATTGAGTCCATCTGTGATCCTGCATTTCTTCCTGCCTTCTTCATGGTTATCAGTCCTTCAACTGACCATAAAATGCCAAAGACAGTGATATAAATGCAGGGGCACCAGGGCGATGGCTGCTCTGCCGACAGTCTGTTCGTTTTTTCATTATTTTCATTACTTTTAAGTGTGTTAAAAGTTTGTTTTAATGTTCTTCGGTTTCTTTTATGGGGGGGGGAGGGGGAACTCATTTTCAAGTTCTTACCTTGCCGGAGACATGATTAATTTTTGTATCACATTCTCCGGGCTCTGTGGCCTTCCATCGATGGAACTGGAAGGCTCCTGGGACTGACTTTGAGCCCTATTGTGGGGCGTGGACTTAACATCCCAGGCAAGGCTGATTCCTTGCCTGGGATCGCTCCCACTGCGACCACCGCGGAATTACCATCAAGCTCGCAGTCGGGAGAGGCTAGTCGGGAGGCTCCATGCCGCGGAAGGTTTGACCAGCTCCGACGCGAGGTTCGATCTCCCGGCACGGGGGAGCTGACATCCCACCGATGCCGGAGCTAATCGCCTCGACGCGGAGGGCCCAAATGCCGCCGGCTACGGGAGTCAAGATCTTCCCGTCAACGGAGGCTCGAGGCCCACGACCGAGGAAGAACTAAGGGAAGAGGCTTGAACTTTATTTCACCTTCCATCACAGTGAGGAATGTGTAGGAGTCACTGTGGTGAATGTTTCATGTTAAAATGTGTTTTTGATTGATCAGTTGCTTTTAATTGTTTGACTGACCTGGCAAATGAAATTCCTCTTATGTTGCAAAACATACTTGGCGAATAAAGTGTGATTCTGATTCTGATTCTGATTTTTTCCTTTCTGTTTTATATAGACAATAGACAATAGGTGCAGGAGTAGGCCATTTGACCCTTCAAGCCAGTACCACCATTCAATGTGAGCATGGCTGATCATCCACAATCAGTACCCCGTTCTTGCCTTCTCCTCATATTCCCTGACTCCGCTATCTTTCAGAGCCCTATCTAGCTCTCTCTTGAAAGTATCCAGAGAACCAGCCTCCACCGCCCTCTGAGGCAGAGAATTCCACAGACTCTCAACTCTTTGTGTGAAAATGTGTTTCCTCATCTCCGTTCTAAATGGCTTACTCCTTATTCTTAAACTGTGGCCCCTGGTTCTGGACTCCCCCAACATCGGGAACATGTTTCCTGCCTCTAGCGTATCCAAACACTTAATAGTTTTATATGTTTCAATAATCGCCTCTCATCCTAAATTCCAGAGTATACAAGCCCAGCTAGTGGGTGGGCGGTTGCATGACAGATGCAGTTTAATGTGGATAAAAGTGAGGTTATCCACTTTGGTGGCAAAAACAGGTAGGCAGATTATTATCTAAATGGTGTAAAGTTGGGAAAAGGGGAAGTACAACAGGATCTGGGGGTCCTTGTTCATTAGTCACTGAAAGTAAGCATGCAGGTACAGCGGGAAGTGAAGAAAGTGAATGGCATGTTGATCTTCATAACAAGAGGAGTTGAGTTGAGAAGCAAATAGGTCCTCCTGCAGATATACAGGGCCCTAGTGAGACCACACCTGGAGTATTGTGTGCTGTTTTGGTCTCCAAATTTGAGGAAGGACATTCTTGCTCTTGATGGTGTGCAGCGTAGGTTCCACAAGGTTAATTCCCGGGATGGCGGGACTGTCATATGCTGAGAGAGTGGAGCGACAATAGACAATAGGTGCAGGAGTCGGCCAATCAGCCCTTCAAGCCAGCACCGCCATTCAATGTGATCATGGCTGATCATCCACAATCAGTACTCCATTCCTGCCTTCTCCCATATCCCTTAACTCCGCACCTCCCCTCTCACTTTCCCTATTGGCCCTGATCTTCTCTTTTACTCCATCTTGAACTTTCCTTCCCATTAATTTGGGAGTCTTTTGTAACTTTTCCTGTACTCACTTCCCCTTTAATTCCATCTTTATACTCCCAATTTGTCAATCCCCCCCCCCACTATTTAGTTTAAACCCACACGTGTAGCCCTAGCAAACCTGCCTGCCAGTACGTTGGTCCCCCTCCAGTTAAGGTGTAACCTGTCCCTTTTGTACTGGTCACCCCTACCACAGAAGAGATCTCAGTGGTTTATAAATCTAAATCCTTGCTCCCTGCACCAGGCCCCCAGCCACATTCAGATCCCCTATCTCCCTGTTCCTGCATTCACTAGCACGAGGAACTGGAAGCAATCCAGAGATAACCACCCTAGAAGTTCTGCTTTTCAGTCATCTTCCTAACTCTCTAAATTTGCGATGCAGAACCTCCTTCCTCGTCTTCCCGATGTTCATTGTACCCATGTGCACAACTACTGCCGGTTGTTCACCTTTACTCTCGAGAATGTTCGGAAGTCGGTCTGTGATATCTTTAACCTTGGCACCAAGGAGGCAACAGACCATCCTCGAGTCTCGGCTGCCTGCATAGTCCATACCTCGGACAATGGAGTCACCCACCACTATAGCTCTGCCCAATGTCGGTCTTGCCGGTCAAGTCTCATCGCTTGGGTTGGAGCCACCGACCTGTGCACCTGTCGGACTGGAAGCTGTCTGCCCCGACGGCTTCCTGCGATCTCCTGCACTCCACACTTACTCCTCGGTCTCACAGTCGCCCAACTTCGCTCTTCCTGTAGTCTTGGTGTGACAACCTCACTGTAGGTCTTATCCACAAAACTCTTGTTATCCCAGATGGCCCTGAGGTCATCCAGCAGCATCCAAGTGCCCCAACACAGTCCTTCAGGAGTTCAACCTGGACACACTTACCACAGTTGTAGCAGCCAGAAGCACCATCAGTGTTTCTGACCCCCCACATCCTTCAAGCCTCACACTGAATCAGCTTACCCGTCATGTCTTCACTGCGTCCCGTCCTCTCCAACTTTTGGCGTAGTATCCTCTCCTCAACTTCCTCGCCAAAGGCTCTCGAGCCAAAGACTCGCACTTTTCCCACAAGGCACTTCTGGCTGCTTCTGGCTGCTCCTGCTCTCCCACCTTCATGGTTAAGGGGCTGTCCCACTGTACGAGCTAATTCAAGAGCTCTCCAGAGTTTTAAAAAATATCAAACTTGTGGTAAGCACGTAGAATGTACGTAGTGGCATGTCGGAGCTTGGGACGTCTCTTAGCGGCTCGTAATGCTAATGGCAGGTACTCTGGAAACACGGTAAGCTCGTGAAGACTCGTGAAGATTTTTCAATGTTGAAAAATGTCCACGAGAGGCCCAAGTACCTATGAGCAGCTATTACCGTAATTCTGAGTAATACCGAGTTCGAATCAGGGGACACTCGGGAGAACTCTTGAATTAACAGCGGGATAGGACAGCCACTTTATGCTTGAATCTGACTTTTGGCGCACTTTTAAAATCTACTTTCCCTCTGACTCACTGCCTTCCAACCAATCCTAGGTCTGGCTGCTTCTGGCTGCAGCTAAAATTAGCGGTCGTATTACTACGTATATCTACCATTTTAAAGTTGGTAACTGCTGTATTTTCATGTATCTGCTCATCGTTCTTATTTCGAGACAAGATTTCTTTTCAAGATTCATTCCTTCATCAAGGTTAAACATTTGGATTTTCTCTACAAATAAATGTGTCCACAAGTTCAGTGGACAAATACCAACTTTATTTGGCTCTCTGATCTTAACTTATACTCCAAGTTTAAAAGTAAACTATCCTTGTTCTTCAATGTGAAGTATTGGCCATAAGTTATGGCAATGACGTGTGCATCAGGGTCGAGCAAGAACCTTCCAGTCAAGGTCCCAATCCAATTATCACTCTGTTCTTCTTTCATCTGGGCATGATGCAGCCCTAAGGACTCTGTTGAGTTCAATAATTCCAATTAAGCAGAATTTTTTTCACTCCACCAATGCTGCTGGATATTTCACATCAATTTGTTTCATTTCTCTTGTGCCTCTCACCACCTGTACTTAAACCCATATTTACCTTGGCAACCTTGGTCCCCATCCTATCGCAGACAATCCCTCTGTTCTCCCCACCTTTCCTTCTTCTGCAAATTAAACACAGTTGTTTTCTCACCTTACCAGTTCAAATGAATGATAATTGATCTGAAACACCAGCTCTGTTTCTCTCTTTGCATATGCTGACAGATCTGCAGAGGGCTTTCTACATTTTCCATGGATTTGAGAACAAAACAAAATTGGAGAGTTCAGGGCTGGTCATAAGCATGGGATGTTTCGAGCAAAGCTCAGGATACATTTGCACCTTGCATAGATGTGCCCACTATCTACATTCTGCACTATCTTCCCTATCTCTTTCACATCACCTATTGTATCAATGTATAATTGTACTTCTGTTTGATATGACATCAGGATAGCACGCAAAATAAAGTTTTTCGCTGTATCTCAGAACACATGATAAACTGATGAAGGATACAAAAAGCTGGAGTAACATAGCAGCATTCCTGGAGAAAATGAATAGATGACATTTTGGGTCGAGACCCTTCTTCAGACTGCGAGTCAGGGGAAAGAGAGAGGGATAGACAGTGATTTAGAGAGATATAGAATAAATGAAAGATATGCAAGAACAATGATGATCAAGGAAAGGTGGAGCCCACAATATTCATTTGTTGGCTGTGGGGTGGGTGAAAATGAGTTATGCAGAGTGAAACTCAATGGGACGACAGTGAAACGGAGTCTGTTTGGCCTCACTCTGATAATGGAGGAGGCTGAGGACAGAAAGCTCAGTATGGGAATGGCAAGCGGAGTTAAATTGTTTGGCAATCGGGAGATCACATCGGCCAAGGCAGACTGAGCGAAGATATTCAGCGAAACGATCGTCCAGTCTGCACTTGGTCTGACTGATATATAGGAGTCCACCCCTGAAACAGAGGATACAGTAGATGAGGTTGGAAGAGATTTGTGAACCTCTGCCTCACCTAAAAGAACTGTCGGGGTTCCTAGACAGAGTCGAGGGAGGAGGTATACAGACAGATGTTGCATATCCTGTGGCTGCAGGAGAAGGTTGATCCCAGAAAACCAACATCACATAGTGGAAATTCCAGAAGTGGCGGTGCTGCTGTGGCTCGCCTGCAGTCTGTTTCTCTTTTCTTTTTTTTGTTTTCTTTTGTCCCGTTGTTTAAGTCTATTCCGTTTATTTTAGTTGTGTATGTGGGGGGGGGGGGGGGAGAAACTTGTTTTTAGTCTCTTCCTTCGGGGGGGGGGTGCGATCTTTTCTTGTCGTATCCCCCGTCTCCATCTCCGTCTGCGCTGAGGCCTAATTGCGGATCTGGCGGCCTCCAACTGGGACCGACTACGAGGCTCCTGAGGCAGAGCCAGGACTTACCAACGCGGGGCTGGCTGACTTCGGGGCTGTGGTGGCATTGCGGTGGCGACGACCCAACTTCGGAGCTGCGGAGGCTCGGCCGCGGGGGCAGTGGACGACAATGTCGGGAGCTTGCAGGTCCCAGGTTTGTGACCAGTTCTCCGGAGCTCCCGCAACAACAGCTTCGTCTGCTGGACTGGAGGGTGGCAGCTCGTCCGCCCCGGGCCGCGGAGTTTGAACCAGCCCGCTCGTGGAGCTCGGACTCGGGACATACCATCACCCAGCGGGGTCACAACATCAGAAGCCTGGGTCGCCTCAACCCAGAGGGTGAACAAGGAGGGAAGAGACAAGGACTTTAAGACTTTTGCCTTCCATCACAGTGAGGAGTTGCCTGGTAGACTTACTGTGGTGGATGTTAAATCTGTGTTCATTGTGTGTTTTGTTATTTTATTCTATGTTATGACTGCAAGGCATAAAATTTAATTCAGACTGAAGTCTGAATGACAATAAAGGATACTTTGACTTGACTTTGACTTTGGTGTACGTGACTGCACATGTGAATCAATAAACATAACCATATCACCAAATGAAAGGTATTCAAGCAAATTTCAAACTCAGTCCCTGATCAGAATTAAATCCAATGATTGTGATAGCAGAGAATAAGGATTCTAATGATAAGGGGGAATTCCTTTAGGACCGAGATGAGGAAAACATTCTTTACACAGAGAGTGGTGAGTCTCTGGAATTCTCTGCCACAGAAGGTAGTTGAGGCCAGTTCATTGGCTATATTTAAGAGGGCGTTAGATGTGGCACTTGTGGCTAAAGGGATCAGGGGGTATGGAGAGAAGGCAGGTACGGGATACTGAGTTGGATGATCACCATGATCACATTGAATGGCGGTGCAGACTCGAAGGGCTGAATGGTCTACTCCTGCACCTATTTTTCTATGTTTCTATTTTTTTAAGAACTCTATTTCAACAGTAATCCAACTTCAATTTTCACTGGGAAGGGGGTACTCAGCAGTCTAATGAGAGAGTTAAACATGATAGGCTGTTGTCCCTAAGGCTTTTGAATGTGATTTGGACTCCTGACAGATTTTGAGTGGCAGTCCTGTCTAAGTCCTCCTCTCCACACCTGGAACATCTGGCGGTGAAGTGCCGCCACTTCTACCCCCCAGGGAATTCACCTCCATCATCCTGACTGCGGTCTACATCCCTCCCCAGGCAGACGTCCGTCTAGCATTGGAGGAGCTGCACGCCGTGGTTAACAGGCACCAGTCAGCATATTCTGAAGTTTGTACTACCATAGCTGGGAACATCAACAAAGACATCCAGAAAAAATATCACTCCCAAACTACCACCAACATGTCACCTTCAGCACCAGAGGATTAAACACCCTTGACCACTCTTACACAACTATCAAGGATGCCTATCGCTCTATCCCTCGCCCTCACTTTGGGAAATCCAACCATTCAGCAGTGCTGCTTTTTCCTGCATACAGGCAGCAACTGAAGAGCGCACCTCTAGAGGTGAGGACTGCACAGAGCTGGGTCTGGGGAAGCAGTGGAACAACTATGGGACTGCTTGGAATCAGTAGACTGGGCAATGTTCAAGGACTCTGCAACGGACCTGAATGAATTTACCACAGTCGGTGCAGACTTCATAAAGAAATGTGTGGAGGACAGTGTTCCTACAAAAACCATCCGAGTGTTTCCTAACCAGGAGATCCGCATTCTTCTGAAGACCAGATCCTGGGCATTCAGGTCTGATGACGCAGAGGCCTATAAGAAGTCTAGATATGACCTTGACAAGGCCATCAAAAAGACCAAAAGGGACTTCCACTCAAAGCAGGAGGATGGGGTGGATGTTTGGCAACTGTGGCATGGCTTGAATGCCATCACCTCCTAGGAGGAAAAATCAGGAGGCAGCTCAAGCGACAGTGAAGCATCACTCCCAGACGAGCTCAACGCGTTCCACGTATGCTTTGATAGGGAGAACACTGTTGTACCTTCCTGAGCCCCCATGCGCTCTGATGGTATTACAGTCACAGTCACAGAAGGTGACATCAGAAGATACTTCTGGGGGGGTGAACCCTCAGAAAGCGCCTGGACTTGGTGATATACCCGGTTGAGGTCTCAAAACCGGTGAAGACCAATTTGATGGAGCATTTGCGGACATTTTCAACCTCTCATTGTTGAGGTCTGAGGTTCCCACCCGATTTAAGAGGGTATCAATAATACCGGTAGCCAAGAAGAGTAAGGTGGTGTGCCTCAACGACTATCGACCAGTGACACTAACGTGATGAAGTGCTTTGAGAGGTTGGTTATGGTGCATATCTCCTCCTATCTCAACAAGAACCTCAACGGGGACAGCTGCGGGAGCACCGGACTTTAAACTTTCCCACGCTGGCTGTGAAATTCCCGACCCGACTGAAGAACCTAGGCACGGCACCTGGAAACCCCGGGATGACCTCCAGAGCCGACGGGCTGGATATCCCAGAAGAAATGAAGCGGGAGCTGCTGATTCTGAGGGAACCCCCGTTCGTTACGGAGCTGGAGCTGCTGTCTGTGAGGGAATTCCCGTTCCAGCGCTGGTCCGCAGAAACAGCAGGTACAGGAAACGCAGTACCTGGAAACAAAGGGGAAGCCTCCATTGTGTCCGGAAACGTGGCCGGCGGGCAGGACTTCAGGTCAGAATGAAGTGCAGGGGACTTCGGCCCCTTCTCCCGACTATCCTACTGGCCAATGTACAGTCCCTTGAAAATAAAGTGGAGGACTTAAGGGCAAGGACTTTATCAAAGGGAGCTGAGGGAATGCTCTGTTTTCTGTTTCACAGAGACATGGCTCACCCCCAGCTCCCCAGACTCAGCGGTCCAGCCTGAAGGGTTCTCCATCCACCACATGGACCGTACACTGGCATCGGGGAAAGGGAGAGGAGGGGGCGTCTGCCTCATGGTCAACTCTGCGTGGTGCTCAGACGTGGCAGTCCTGTCCAACTCTTGCTCTCCAAACCATCGAACATCTGCCGGTGAAGTGCCGTCCCTTCTACCTACCGAGGGAATTCACCTCCATCATCCTGACCGCGGTCTACATCCCACCCCAGGCAGACGTCCGTCTGGCACTGGAAGAGCTGCACGCCGTGGTCAACAAACACCAGATGTCTTACCCTGAGGCATTTACCACCATTGCTGGGGACTTCAATAAGGCAAACCTAAATAAATCACTCCCCAACTTCCACCAACATGTCTCCTGCTGCACCAGAGGACCAAACACCCTCGACCACTGCTACACCACCATCAATAATGCCTACAGCTCTATCCCTTGCCCTCACTTCGGTAAATCCGACCATACCGCGGTGCTGCTTCTTCCTGCCTACAGGCAGCAATTAAAGACCGCACCCCCAGAGGTGAGGACAGTACAGAGCTGGTTGGTGGGAGCAGAAGAATAACTAGAAAACTGTTTTGAGTCTGTAGACTGGGCTATGTTCAAGGACTCGGCAATGGACTTGAATGAATACGCCACAGTCGTTACAGACTTCATAAAGAAATGTGTGGATGACTGCATCCCTACAAAAACCTTCCGAGTGTTTCCCAATCAGAAACCTTGGATGAACTGTGAGATCCGCATTCTTCTGAAGACCAGACACCGGGCATTCATATCGGATGACACAGTGGTCTAGAAGAAGTCCAGATACGACCTTGGTAAGGCCATCAAAAAGGCCAAAAGGGAGTTCTGCTCCAAGCTGGTGGATGAGACAGATGTTCAGCAGCTGTGGCGGGGACTGAATGCAATCACCTCTTACAAGGCAAAACCAGGAGGCAGCTCGGATGTCGGTGATACATCACTCCCTGATGAGCTCAATGCATTTTACGCACGCTTTGATAGGGAGAACACCGATGTGCCTTCCCGAGCCCCTATTCGCTGTGGTGGTATTTCAGTCTCAGTCACAGAGGCCAACGTCAGGAAATCCTTCAGAGGGGTGAACCCTCGAAAAGCGTCTGGACCTGATGGCATACCTGGTCGTGTCCTAAAAACCTGTGCGGACCAACTGGCTGGAGTTTTTACGGACATTTTCAACCTGTCACTTCTGAGGTCTGAGGTTCCCACCTGCTTCAAAAGGGCATCAATAATACCGGTGCCCGAGAAGAGCAAGGTGATGTGCCTCAATGACTATCGACCTGTGGCACTAACGCCTGTGGTGATGAAGTGCTTCGAGAGGTTGATCATGGCGCAAATCAACTCCTACCTCGACAAAAACCTGGACCCACTGCAGTTTGCTTACCGCCACAACAGATCAACGGTCAACGCAATCTCGCTGGCCCTCCACTCCGCTCTGGACCACTTGGACAACAAAAACTCATATGTCAGGCTGTTATTCATTGACTACAGTTCGGCATTTAACACAATCATACCCTCCAAGCTGGTTACCAAACTCGCAGAACTGGGTCTCTGCGCATCTCTCTGCAATTGGATCCTCAACTTCCTCATCCACAGTCTGTTTGTATTGGTGGAAATGTGTCAGACTCGATAACAATCAGCACGGGAGCACCTCAGGGTTGCGTGCTGAGCCCCCTGCTGTACTCACTCTATACTCATGACTGCGTAGCCGGTCATAGTGCAAACTCCATCATCAAGTTCGCTGACGACACCACTGTTGTGGGACGTATCACTGATGGGGATGAGTCAGAGTATAGAAGAGAGATCGAGCAACTGTCCATATGGTGCCAGCACAACAACCTGGCCCTCAACATCAGCAAAACCAAGGAACTGATTGTGGACTTTGGAAGGAGTAGGATGGAGACCCACAGTCCTGTTTATATCAACGGGTCGATGTTTGAAAGGGTCAAGAGCTTCAAATTCCTGGGCGTGCACATCTGTGAAGATCTTTCCTGGTCCGAGAAAACAGATGCATTTATTAAGAAAACTCATCAGCGCCTCTACTTCCTGAAAAGATTACGGAGAGTTGGTCTGTCAAGGAGGACTCTCTCTAACTTCTACAGGTGCACAGTAGAGAGCTTGCTGACTGGTTGCATCGTGGCTTGGTTCGGGAACTTGAGCGCCCTGGAGAGGAAAAGACTACAAAAAGTAGTAAACACTGCCCAGTCCATCATCGGCTCTGACCTTCCTTCCATCGAGGGCATTTATCGCAGTCGCTGCCTCAAAAAGGCTGGCAGCATCATCAAGGACCCACACCACCCTGGCCACACACTTATCTCCCTGTTACCTTCGGGTAAAAGGTACAGGAGCCTGAAGACTGCAACGACCCAGTTTAGGAATAGCTACTTCCCCACAGCCATCAGGCTATTAAACTTAGCTGGAAACTCTGAACATTAATATCCCTCTATCTGTTATTTGCACTTTATTAATTTATTAATTCATGGGTGTATTTACATATAGAATTGTAGTCAATGCCTTCTATGTTCTGTTGTGCTATGCAAAGAAAGATTTTCATTGTCCTGTCAGGGACACATGACAATAAACTCTTTTGACTTTGACTTTGAGGCGGGGGCTGTTAGAGCGTCCGGCGGTCGAGAGAGGGGAACGACTTCAGGTGGGGGCTGTCAAGGCCGGTGGCGGGTGGAAATGCCTTGCAGCAGAGGGGGGGGGACGGCTTCTGGGTGGGGCTGTCAGAGGCTGGGGTGGTGTGGCCTACCGCTGCCGTGGATACCACTGCCACTGCCACGGCCTGCTGCTGCCACTGCCTACCCCTGTCATGGCCTACCACTACTGCTGCCTACCGGTGTCGTGGCCGACCGCTGCCGCTCCCCACCGGCTACAGGCGGGGACCGGTGGAGTTTATCCTGCAGCTGCGGAAGGGACGTCTTTAGACGGGGGGGGGGGGTGAGTGTCTTGTCAGGCGGGGGCCGTCAGGTGCCGATGGGTTGGGGGGGAGCATCCTCCAGCTGGGGGAGGGGGACAGCTTAAGTCTGGGGCTGGTGGGGGGGGGCTTCTGGTTTCCAGAGGGCTAGTACGGATATTATAGGCTTCAGGCGGGGGCAGTCGGGGACCACGTCCTGCAGCCAAGCGTGGGCTGTCAGGAGCCAGTGAGGGTGTGGAGAGTGAGTGTCCTGCAGCAGGGGAATGGGGACAGACGGCGGCTGTCGGGCGTCATGGGGGGAGCATCCTGCAGCCAGGGGATGGGGACAGCTTCAGGAGGGGGCTGTGAGGGACCGAGGTGGCCAAACGCCCTGCAGCCCGGGGAGGGGGATGGCTTCAGGCATGGGCTGTGATGGGGCTGAGCGTCCCGCATTCGGGGGAGGGGCATGGCTTCAGGCAGGGGCTGTCGGTGGCCAGTGGGGGAAGGGGAGGAGGATGCGTCCTACAGCCGGCGAAGGGGGACGGCTTCAGGCGGGGGCTGTCGGAGCCGGTGGGGAGGGGGGAGCATCCGGCAGCCGGGAGAGGGGGACGGCCTCAGGCGGGGGCTGCCGGTTCCGGTGATGGGAGGGCAGCGTTTTGCAGCAGTGGTGGTGGACGGCTTCAGGCTGCGGTTGTCGGGGCCGGTGTGGAGGTGGGCAAGCATCCTGCAGCTGGGGGATGGGAACGATTTCAGATGGGGTCTGTTGTGGACCGATGGGGGTTGGAGCATCCTACAGCTGGGGCAGAGGGGGGGTAGGGGGGGTGTCCTACAGCGTGGGATGGGAAAGCCTTCAGGAGGGGGCTGTCAGGGGGGGGGGGAGCAACCAGCAGACGGGGGGGGGGGGGGGGGGTCCACCCGGCCCCACCAGCGCCTGGCTCCCTCAATCCCCCCCACTCACACTCGACACTTCTCCAGGATCTCGAGGTTGCAGCAGTTGGTCTCGCAGTAAGAATTTTGTTGTTGTAACTGGGACACGTGACAATAAAACACTCTTAACTCTCTTGACTGTTGGATGGATTTCGCAAATTTTAACTCCCAGGCTGTGTTAATAACCAACTGGCTTTCTCCATGGATCATTGAGAAGGAACACCCCTGCAGAGTAAAAAAAACGAAGAAAAAGACAATACAAAGTCGCAGAGGTAACTTTGGAGACGTTTTCTGATTGAAGCATTACTAACTCAGAATACGTTTCCTAACTTTTCCCCAATACGGCGGCACAGTTGAGGCATGGTAGTCGGCATGGTGGTGCAGCAGCAGAGTTACTGTCATACAGTGCCAGAGAATTAATTAATTAATTAATTAATTAACACATACAAGGAATTTGCCTTGGTGCTCCGCTCGCAAGTGTTGCGGGTTCAATCCTGAATCAGGTGCTATCAGTACTAGAGTTTGCATATTCTCCCCGTGACCACGTGCGTTTTGATGATCAGCCATGATCACATTGAATGGCGGTGCTGGCTTGAAGGGCCAAATGGCCTACTCCTGCACCTATTGTCTATTGTTTTTTGTTTTCTTTGGGATTTCCTCCCACATTCCAAAGATGTACAGGTTTGTAGGTTAATTGGCTTTGGTAAGAATTGTCAATTGTTCCTAGTGTGTAGGATCGTGCTGGTGTATGGGGATCGCTGGTCGGCACGGCTTAGTGGGCCGAGGGGCCTGTTTCCACGCTGTATCTCTAAACTAAACTAAATTAAAACTAAACTAATACAGTGGCAATAGTACCTGTCGTTCTCACCTCAGTGTATAGATGGGGCATAAGTTTAACATTTTCTTCCAGAAGATAACACCTCTGGCAAAGCATTGCTCGCTTGCTACAACATTAGAATTATCAGCCTAGATTTATGCCCTCTCAAGTGGGATTTGAACCCTTAAATGTTCTCATTCAGAGCCAGCAAGTTGGGCTTGATTTAGTAGCAATAAAATTGATTTCAAACACTATAGTTGAACCGAAAATTGTCTCTTGTTCTCTCCCTGTAGTTAATGTGTCATCTGATAGAGATCACATTAACAAAATAACCTTTTGTTAGATTGTGGATCATCATAACCTTTTATTTTTATCTAACACATATTAATGCATTTTTAAGCATGCACATCAGAAAAGGAGATACAGATAGGAGAAGATAACATTTATTGATAGAAATGGAAACAACGCTGTTATAATTTTTTTACGTTTTCAGCAGAACTCCTTTTAGTTTAGCATTAGTTCTTGGCCGAAGGCAAAGTCTCCTTTCAGGTCTCAACCTGAAACGTCGCCTATCTCCTTCGCTCCTTAGATGCTGCTGCACCCGCTGAGTTTCTCCAGCCTTTTGTGACCCTCTCCTTTCTTCATGTTGTTTTACAGCAACCTGACACTTTTAATTAGAACAACACACCACAGAAACAGACCATTTTCCCCATTGAGTCCATCCTTTAATGTTGACCAGTGTGTTTTCTGGTACATTCCTCACTTATAACCTAAATTTAAGATGACTGGCAGTCCCCAGATTAGTTTAGAGTAGTTTAGTTCATTGTTACATGTACAGTGAAGAGCTTTTGTTGCATGCTAACCAGTCAGCCTGAATACTATTCATGACAATTGAGCCATCCACAGTGTGCATCCACATGATAAAGGGAATGACATTTAGTGGAAGATAAAGTGTAGTGAAGCCCAATTAATGATAGTCCAAGGGTCTCCAATGAGGTAGATAGTAGCTCAGGACTGCTCTAGTTATTGATACAATGGTTCAGTTGCCTGATACCAGCTGTGAAGAAACTGTCCCTGGATCAATAGGAGTGCATTTTCACACTTCTGCACCTCTTGCCTGATGGAAGAGGAGAGAAGAGGGTGTGACTGGGTGAGACTCGGCCTTGGTTATGCTGGTGGCCTTGCTGAAGAAGCTTGAAGTATACATTGAGTAAATGGAAGGGGAGTTTATTTGGCTGGGTTTGTATCGTCTGGGCTGTGCACACAATTGTTTATAATTTCTTGCAGTTTTGGCTCAAAACAGTTCCTTTCCCGAGGAACCCATTCGTACTCAGAACCTAAACAGCTGCGATGGGAGAGCAACAAGGGGTGGCACATGGTTGCCGGATTCCCAAGTATGTATGTACTCTCCATAAATTGGAAGTTTATAACCTGGGGCAGACCTGAAGGCACAATGGGTCAGCTGGTAGAGCCGCTGTCACACAGCCCAAGAGATTTAGGTTCAATGTTGACCTCTGGTGCTGTCTGCATGGAATTGACATGTTCTCCCTGTGACATTGTGAGTTACTTTCACGTGCTCCATTTCTCTCAAACATCCCAAAGAGATATAGGATGGTGAGTAAATTGAACACTTAGCCAAAGTGTGTAGGTGAGTGGTAGAAACTGGGAAAGGTTTAGTTTTGTTTAGTTTAGAGATACAGTGTGGAAACAGGCCCCTCAGCACATCAAGTCCGCGCTGACCAGTGGTCCCTACATACCGACAATATCCTACACACATGCTAGGGACAATTTACAATTTTACCAAGCCAATTAACCTACAAACCTGCACATCTTTGGAGTGTGGGAGGAGACTGGAGGACCAAGAGAAAACCCACGTGGTCACAGGGAGAACATACAAACTCCGGACAGACAGCACTCATAATCAGGATTAAACCCGGGTCTCTGGCGCTGTAAAGCAGCAATCAACTGCTGCACTAGCGTGCAGGCCCAGGTCACGAGAACATAGGGAGAATAAAAAATTGATTTGGTGTAAGATCACCATCAATGGAATGGTTAGTGGTCAGCACTGATTCAATGGGCTGAAGGGCATGTTTCCATGCAGTGTGTCTTCATGACACTACAATGCCTATATGCACTGGGCGGATATTGGACGTTAATTGAAAAATAGAACTGGACAGGGAAACATTCAAGAGGAGAGACCTGAGGAGTGGTATGAAAACGAATAGTTTGTTCAATAAAATAGGCAAGATAGGCTGCAAGCCCACCTTCTCTAGTACATTGCAGCAGAAAACCTCTCGGCAAGTGAGCATAGAAGGCATTTCTGTCAAGCTATGAAACTAACTTTGCAGAGGCAGTTAAGGATATAACCTAATATACATAATTCAACTGCCCAAAATAATTGAGTTTGATCAATTATAGATGGCAGCTGGGAACTTATATATATTTACCATTCCTTCAGCACGATTCTGCGACAAATCAATTATTAAAATAGATTGTATATATACAAACAAAGGAAAGAGCATTTGGTACCCAACTACTTACATTGAATATTAATTATTAAAAATGTATTCAACAGTTATCCCAAAGTCAGTGGGGTAAAAATTTGGCATGTGTCTTTGATAAAGACAGTAATGCAGATTACAGGTTTATTTATTGTCATATACATCAGGGTGCAATGAAATTCCTTATTTACATTAAACTCGATGTGAAAGGTGAGATGCGTAAGGAATTAAAAGTATTGTATATGAATGCGTGAAGTATAAAAAGTAAAGTAGATGAGATTGAGGCTCAGTTAGAGGTTGGTAGATATGACATTGTGGGGATTACTGAGACGTGGCTGCAGGAGGATCGGGCCTTTGAACTCAATATTCAGGGTTATGCATCCTATAGAAAGGAGAGGCAGGTGGGCAGAGGAGGGGGGGGGGGTAGCTCTGCTGGTGAGGGATGCAATTCAGTCCCTTGCGAGGGAGGACATACGGACTGACGAGGTAGAGTCACTGTGGATTGAGTTGATTAATTGTAAAGGCAAGAAGACACTAATTGGTGTTATTTATATACCCCCCAAATAGTAGCGCGATGTAGGGTGTAAGTTGCAGCAGGAGTTAAAACAGGCATGTAACAAAGGTAATGCCACTGTGGTGATGGGGGATTTCAATATGCAAGTAGACTGGGAAAATAACGTTGGTTCAGGACCCCAAGAAAGAGAGTTTGTAGAATGCCTCTAAGATGGATTCTTAGAACAGTTTGTAATGGAGCCGACAAGAGAAAAGGCAATTCTGGATTTAGTGTTGTCCAATGAACCAGATATGATAAGAGAACTCGAGGTAAAGGAACCGCTTGGAAGTCGTGATCATAATATGATTAGTTTTAATCTGCAATTTGAGATGGAGAACATTAAATTGGAAGTGGCAGTGATGCAGTTGAACAAAGGGGACTAAAATTCTAAATGCCCTGATGTGCTTTCTGGCTCACCACATCATTTTTAAGGGACCAGGTTGGGTGCTGGTGATATGGATGCCGAGGAACTTGAAGCAGTCATCCATCCCTGCAGCGGCTCTATTGATGAGGACAATGTTGTGTTCAAGCCCTCAATAACTTACGTCAACAACCAGCCAAATGCAAGTACATTTGGCCACTGTGTTGGAACCATCTTATCCTACACAGTATCAAAAAAATATGGGGCCACATTGTGTGACTTAACATCAGCACCATTGGACCCTTTAAAGAAAAGCGAGCTCATTTGTAATGTAAAAATGCACAGTGATTTTTTTTTCCACTCAAATGCCTTTTGTGATTCATGTGTCTTGATAAGCACACATTTTTTTTTTTGCTTGTTTGCTATCGTATGCAAGCAAAGTCACATTCCATGCCCAAAAGCACAAGGGAATTAGGTAGACAAATTGCTGAAAATATATAGTGTGACTCGAAATGCATATTAATTCTGGCTAGACATAACAATCTCAATGGTGATGAACATAGAATAAAGCAGCTTTTTGTTACTTTGTAACTCACTGAATACGTATGCTATGTTTTCACTACATACATAGTCTGTAAACAATTGCTGTTGCTACATAATAGAATTTCGGTTTGTGCCGTCTAAAATTGGATTTTACTTCATTGAAATGATGTCCACAGAAATTAATTTTGACAGTGGTTGCAAAGCTGAATGAAAAATGAATCATTTCTGCATAGTGCTTTTTTTTAAATGTATTCTGCATTTGAGAAGTTGGTGATGAAGTGACTTTTTGAACCCATTGCAGTTTCATGAAGAATGAACTCACACAGAGTTGTGCATATGACAGCAAAATTATGCAGATCCTTGGAATCTGAAATAACTAATTATTTAAGAAATACTTAGTATATCTGGCAGGGACTGTAGAGAGAATATTGGAGTTCATGTTTCTGGATAGAATTTTTTCAGACGAACACAAAGTGCTGGAGTAAATTAGTGGGTCAGGTAGCGTTACTGGTGAACATGAATAGGTGACGTTTCAGGTCAGTACCCGAGACTTTCTCCAGTTCTACTGAGGTGTCACTGATCTGAAACAACACCTGTGTTATTTCCCTCTTTCTTCAGATGCAGCCAGAACTCATAAGTATTAGGGGCAAGATGGTGGCACAGCATTATTGCTGCCTTACAGCGCCAGAGACCCAGGTTCAATCCTGACTATGGGTGCTCTCTGTACACTTTGCTCCGTGACCGCAAGGGTTTTCTCAGGGTGTTCCGGTTTGCTCCCACACTCCAAAGACATACATGTTTGTAGGCTAATTGGCTTGGTATAATTGTAAATTGTTTCTGGTGTGTGTGGAATAGTGTTCATGTACAGGGATCGCTGGTCTGCATGGACTCGGGGGGGCTAAAGGGCCTGTTTCTCTGTTGTATCTTTAAACCAAACTAAACTATTTCAAAGCACATCCTGTTTTATCTCTGTTCTAGGATGTTTTTAATCCATTAACAGTGAAGGGACAATTGTACCTCTGGTGTTTTCTAGATGGCACTTAATTTGTAAGCAAAGTTGGAGATATCTATGCTCCCTGCAATGCCTATCTGTCCAAGTGTCAGAGGTTGTGAATTGGAATGCGCTATTATGACTTTTCACAACAGATTCTTTATTCTTTTCAATGCATCTTCCAAGAGGAGCTATTGCATTCAAAGGTGTTGCTGCAACAAATTCTCTGTATGAAATATAAAGGGCCTGTCCCACCAGCATGCAACTCTATGCGATGAGCGCGACCTAACGTGCTCGCTTGAGCCGCCCGGCGTCGCAGGTCGGGTCCCACTTCGATCGCCGGAGCCGTGCGGAATTGTGCAGAGTTCGTCCCGACATCGCACGGGGCTCCGAAAAACTGACTGTTCAATAATTCCGCGCGGCACGGCTTGTCGGCTCGCAGTCGCCTCGACGCATTACACATCGCCTCGACATCGTGCCTCTGTGACCCTCTCTGTAGGTGCCTCCATGACCCTCTATGTGTGTGGCTCCGTGGCCCTCTGTGTGTGTGCCTCTGTGCCCTTCTCTGTGTGCCCCTCTCTGTCCTGGCGAACTTACCTTTAAGACTTCGCTCCAAGTTTGCCTCACTTTGCGCCGCGTTGCGCCACTCACCCGACTTCCGCGCGGCCCTCGCTGCCGGTTTGGTCGCGCTTGCCGCATGCAGGCACATGCTGGTGGGAACAGCCCTGTACAGGGATCACCAGACCTCCGCATGGCCCCCGCTTCTAGTTTGATCGCGCTCATCGCATGGAGTTGGATGCTGGTAGTTCAGGCCCTTAATAGTGTCATCGAAAGGCAAGGGTAGAAAACAAGACTTTCTTCCCATTGTGTTTGTGACACCCATTAGCACAACTCATCCCACTTAATCCAGTTTATTCAACCTCTATTCACATCAGTTCTATCCAGATTCTATCAATCCTCTACACACATAAGGGACAATTTGCATTAACCAATTGACTAACCAATCCACACATCCTCATTATTTAGTTAATGATTTATTTGCAAGGGTATTGGCAGGCAAGTTGGTACAGAGTGTCTCTTGCAGAATGTGGGAAGTCGGGGTCACTGCTGGTGCCTCTGACCACAATACAACGAGGGAATTCTGTCCAGGTGCAGCTCCTGAAGGATCGCTTTAAGGAATTGGAGCAGCTGCTGGATCTCAGGACCATCCAGGAAAGCAAAAGTTTCCTGGACAGGACCTACAATGAGGTCGTCACAATGAGGGTACAGGAAGAGAAAAGGTGGGTGACGATGAAGAAGGGAATTAATCATGGAGTGCTGGAGACCTCAGTGGCTGTACCTCTTCAAGACTTCCATGGTTGCATGACTTCCTTAAGAGGGAGGGGGAGCAGCTGAAAGGTGTTGGGCATGTTGGCACAAACGATATAGGTAGGATGAGGAAGGAGGTTCTGCATACTTGAATATATGGAATTAGGTAAAAGGCTGAAAAGCAGGACCTCCAGGACAGTTATCTCTGGTGTGCTTCCATTACCTTGTGCTAGTGAGGGTAAGAACAAAAAGCTAGGGGAGATGAAAGTGTGGCTGAGGAGTTGGTGCAGGGGCAGGGATTTCAATTTCTGGTCCATTGGGTTTACTTCTGGGGCAGGGGTGACTTGTACAAAAGGGGCAGGTTGCACTTTAACTTGAGGTGTACCAACATTCTGGCTGGCCTGTTTCCTTTATCATTGTTATATTTTTGCATATCTATCATTCAGTTGTTCATATCTCTCTACATCACCGTCTATATCTCTTGTTTCCCTTTCCCCTGACTAGTCTGAAGAAATGTCTCGACTCGAAACATCACCCATTCCTTCTATCCAGAGATGCTGCCTGTCCTGCTGAGTTACTCAAGCATTTTCTGTCAATCCCCAACTTGCTGGCAGGCTGTTCGCTGATGCTACGCAGGTGGGTTTAAACTAGATTGGCAAGGGGTTGGAATCTCACACAGGACAGAAGCAGGTGAGAGATTAGATGTTAGTATAGAGAGCGGTGCGAGAAAGTTTGTGAGAGGACAGAATAGGCAGGAGAAAGGTGGAGTGCGTGAAAGGAAAGTTGGACGATGCGGTGCAATTTTTCATAAGTGTTCAGGAGAGTTTTCTCCAGTAATATGTAGAGGGCCACGCACGTGAGAGTGCAATACTTGATATAGTCAGGAAATTGGGAAGGACAAGTGAATGAAATGTTCATGGAGAAGTATTTTGGGACCAGTGACCATTGTTCGATTAGGTTTAAGATAGTTATGGATAGGGACTGAGAGGGACCACATGTTCAAATTTAAATTGGGAATAGGCCAACTTTGACGGCATGAGAGAAGGTTTTGCTCAAGTTGTTTGGAGTAGGTTGTTTGAAGGGACAGGAACATCAGCCATCGGGTCTTTTTAAAAGTATGCTGACAAGAGCTCAAGATATGTATGCCCCTGTTAGATTGAAGGGTCAGGCAGACAAACGTAAAGAAGCTTGGCTGACAAGGGCAATTGAGGTATTGGTCAAGAATAGGAAGACGCATGGGACATATATAGGTAGCTGGGATCAAGTGTGTCCCTAGAGGAGTTTTGGGAACTAAGGAGGTAAGTTAAAAAGGAAATCAGCGGGGCAAAAAGAGGATAGGAGATAGCTCTGGCAGAGAGCATTGAGGACAATCCAAAGAGAATTTATCAATCCTTATGTGGTAAATGGGTAACTAGAGAGAGTGGGACCCCTCAGGAATCAAAGCGTTCAACTCTGCGTGGATCCACAGGAGATGGACAAGGTCCTCAATGAGTATTTCTCCTCTGAATTTGAAGGAGGAGGACGGAGGAACTTGGGACAGTGAATGGAATAGTCTTGAGAGCAGTCAGTGTTATGGTCGAAGAAGTGCGAAAGGTACTATTGTGTATGAAGATAGACAAATCTTCAGGGCCTGGTCAGTATATCTGACATTGTGGAAAACTAGAGAATACATTGCTGGAGCCCTGGCTGAAATTTGGAATCCAGAAAACGGTGGGGTGGCAAATGTTGTGTCTTTATTCAAAAAGGGCTCCAGGGAAAATGCTGGGAACAATAGGCCAGTAAGTTTAACATCTGTAGTTGGAAAGTTACTAGAGAGTATTCTGAGAGATAGGATATACAGGCATTTAGATGGACAAGGGTTAATTAGGGATAGTCAGCATGGTTTTGTACACGGGAGGTCGTGTCTCACTAATCTGTTTTTTGAAGACGTGTCCAAAAATGTCAATAAGGGCAGAGCTGTAGATGTTGTATATATAGACTGCAGCAAAGCATTTGGCTGTTCAGCATAGTAGGCTGCACTGGAAGATTAGATTGCATGGGAACTAAGGAGAGATAGCTGAATGGATAGAAAATTGGCTTCATGGAAGGAAGCAGGTGATGGTGGAAGGTTGCTTCACGGACTGGAGGCCTGTGACTAGTGGTGTGTCTCAGGGTTCGTTCCTGGGCCCATTACTGATTGTAATCTATATCACTGATTTGAAAGAGAGCGTACAGGATTAGCAAGTTTGCAGATGATACAAAAGCGGGTGGTTTTGCAGATAGTGAAGGTGGTTCTGAAAATTTTCTGCAGGATCTTGATCGATTGGCCGGGTGGTCTGAGGAATAGTTGATGGAATTGAATACAGAGGCATGTGAGGTGTTGCATTTTGGGACGTTTAACATGGGCAGGATCTACACATTGAATGGTAGGGCTCTGAGAAGTGTTGTAGAACAGAGGGATCTACAGTGTAGGAGTGCAGGTGCATGATTCCACAAATTGGAGGATAGGGTGATCAAAAATACTTTTAGCGCATTGGCCTTCATCAGAGTATTGAGTATAGAGGTTGAGAGGTCATGTTGCTGTGTATAAATCATTGATGAGGCCACATTAAGAATATTGTGTTAAGTTCAGAGCAGCATGTTATAGGAAAGATATTGTCAAGCTGGAAAGGGGACAGAGAAAATTTATGAGGATGTTGCGAAGACTTGAGCTATAGGGAGAGGTTGAGTAGGCAGGGACTCTATTCCGTAGAGCGCAGGAGGATGAGGGGTAATCTTATGGAGGTGTATTAATTCATGAAATAAATGAATCAGGTAGATTCACAGAATCATTTGCCCAGAGTAAGTGAATTGAAGTCAAGGGGATGTAGGTTTAAGGTGAAGGGTAAAAGATTAAATCGGAATCTAAGGGGTAAACTTTTCACACAAAGAGTGGTGGATGTATGGAACAGGCTGCCAGAGGTGGTAGTTGAGGCAGGAACTATCCAAATATTTAAGAAACAGCTAGACAAGTACATGGACAGGGCAGGTTTGTAGGGATATGGGCCGAGCTGTGAGGCAGCTGCTCCAATTGCTGCTCCACTGCCCTTCCGTTCATTTTTGTAAACACTAATTGTTTTATAAAATATAAAATTTGAGTCTAAATGTTCCAATGCATGCTGCACCATTCAAGCATTTACTCAGGCGTCTTAAATAAAGGACGGGCTCTTTAGCTCATTATATATTCACTAAGGGCTGCTTTTGCAGTCACAGTACTGGGTGGTTCCATCAGGATGTGCCACTTTCCAGAGTTGCAATATCAATCACTCATTACCTGCTAATTGATATCATTCCTGCACACCCGTTGCCTGCAGACCTGTCACAGAGTAGGCATAGAGGTCAATTTCACATTGTACGTTAAAAGAGCATTAAAGCACCGTTTGTTTTACCCTTCCATTCCCCTGCTTAAAGGTTAAAAGCAAGCGTGCACTATGATCACATTTCTAAGCCATTATCTTAATTGTTGGCAGTTAAACGCTGTGTGGATTGATATTGCATCTCTCAGCCAAAATAGGAGCTTCAATGCCCAGTGGATTTGCAGTACATCCCACTGAAATAAATAGCGTAAAGTCTGTTTCCCTTTGGCTGCCGTGTGGAGCAGCACACAGAGTTAATGTCACAGAGAATGTTTTCACTCTCATGCATGACTCCAGAAATTAGGAGACATGAAACATAGATAGAAAATAAAAACAGATGATCACATTTGGATGAAAAATCAGAAACCAACATAGCAAATAGAGTGTGCATCAGATAAGCAGCTACTACATTGTATGTGCCCATAGGCCAGGTTGTTTTTCTAATGATAAATTTCTAATCCAGCATGCAATCTATTGGTCCAGTGACCAAAGACAATGATAATGTTGGTAGCAAAAAATAAAAACAAATGTTGTAAAAAACAAACTGCTGAAGGAACTCATTGGATCGAGGAGCATCTGTAGGGGGAAGGAAATTGTTGATATTTCAGGTCAAGATCATGCCACTGCTTCCCATGCTGTCACAAATCGCTGTCATCAGTAGATCTCCCTTTCACAGCCTCCTGGCTGATGGTGCCCCAACATAGCAGTTTATGCTTCTACCTTTCCAGATGCTGCTCAACCTGCTGAGTTCCTCCAGCCATCTGTTTCTGCTCCAGATTACAGTATCTGAACTCTCTTGTGTTTCAAAAACAAATATTCTATCTGTCTTCATGGACAAAGATGCAAAATTCCTCTTAAAAATAGAGGACGAAAGGTCCAATGTGTATGAGGAGCCAAAATAATTTACATTAATATTAATCAATACTTTAAATTGAATGGAAATAAAAGCTGATAATTCCCAACAAACCTGATAAACTGAATCCATGAATTTTGAAAGAAGTGGATAATGAGACAGTAAATGCATTGGTTTTCATTTTCCAAAATTCCATTGATTCCGCAATGGATTAGAAAGGAATGAACGTTATTTCATAAATTAACAAAAGAGAAAATTATGAATTATACCACAATTAGCCTGACATCATTTTCAAGGAAAATGTTGGAAAGTATTATTAAGGAAGCAGCATTAGGGTTTTTAGAAAATAATATTTGGGTGCAAGGATTAAGTGTAATATGTCCAAGTTTGTAGTTGATGCAAAGCAAGTGGCAGAGTGGACTGCGAGGAGAAAATAAAATTTTATCAGAGCAATTCAGGTAATGAATTGGCAAGAAAATTACAGATGAAATATAAAATGGAAAAATGTGGGATCATCCAGTTTGGTAGAAAAACAAAAGATATAGCTTTTGTTTAGAAGTGGTGAGAGACTGAAAGGTAGTTGTAAGTGATCAGAGGGACTTGGGTGCTCTTGAGTGCAAAAGCCTTCAAGTAGGGGAGGCAAACAAATAGAAAATAAAGCAATTTTATGACATTTATATGAGATCATTTATGTACAAGATTAAATATATCAATCCAATCATAAAAATCTAAAATTAGCCCACATTAGGAATTTGTATCTAGGTTTGGTCTCCCTTCCTATGAACATACATACTGGCCATGGGGAGAGTGCAGCAGTGGTTCACCAGATGGATTCCTGATATGGCCCATGTTTGAGGATTGATTATGCAGAAACAATTGGGGATAGTTTCATGAAACATTACAACAAGGGGTTTGACGTTTCCTTGACACGACTCCCTAATGGAATAAAAGGTTATATTCTCAAAATAAAAGCCCTGTCCCACAATACGAGTTCATTACAAGAGTTCTCCCGAGTTTGCCCTGATTCAAACTCGGAGATTTACGGTAATGGCCACTCATCGGTACTCGGGGCTCTCGTGGACATTTTTCATCATGTTGAAAAATCTTCACAAGTCTTTCCGTGCTTACCTGCCATGAGCGAGTCTTCCTGAGTACCTGCCGTTAGCGCTAAGAGACATCCCCGAGCTCCGACGTACCCGCTACGTTCATTTTCCGTGCTTACCACGAGTTTGATTTTTTTTTAACTGGGGAGAGCTCTTGGAATGAACACGTACCGTGGGACAGGGCTTTAAGGGGCTGGCCTTTCCGAACATAGAGGAGAAAGAGCTGGATCACCCATAGGGTTGTATGTCTTTGGAATCTTCTGTCCAAGAGGCTTGCAGAGACCCAGTCTCTCAGTCTGTTTAAGATAGGAATGAATTGATATTGAAGAAACCATTGGAAATGAAGCAGGAAAATGGCAACCATGGTCTTATTGAATGGCAAAGCAGGCATGAGGGGCCGAATGGCCTACTCCTATTTCTATTTCTCATGTAAACCTGCACAATACTGTTAGATAAAGTGCAGGGATTTGCACTAGTTTTCTGCCAAATATTTATACCTCATTACATCACAGTTACAATTGAAAGTATTTTATTGACTGACCTACTTTGGGGATTAGCTCTCTGAAGGATCTAGTACATTGTAAAAGGGACTATATAAGTTTAATTATTTTTCTTTTTCCCTTTTATTCATATGGATTCAATATCACTGCTAATTCCTGGAAGTGGGCTCTTGTGTAATATAATCTGGAGTGCAATTCTAACTACATCCTATCTAGCAATAGGAGAGCATCACCTAAGAATGATAATGGAGGCCATTTATGCTCTGTGGAATGCTTGCAGTTTTAAATATACCATCATGTGTGTTCTTGCTTCAAGGAATGTGAATTGGGAAACAATTTATTAAGATGAGGCACAGCTTCAAATCAATAAACTGGATTATGTGACAAAATAAGAATAGTTTTCTTAGTGAAAATGGACAAATTCCAATTTCACTTATTTCCCCAGGCAAAAGCTTATTTCATGTTAAGCTATTCCAAAGCTGGCTGCTCCAGAACCTGTGTTGCTAGCTGCTTAGGCAATCTCGTCTCTCTGTTTGAGAGACAGCATTCTTTAAGCTTTGGAGGTCAAATGCTCAAGCTGTCAACCTGTCAATCACCATGAGCCTTAGACTGAGCTAACGGCTGGAATTTGGACAAACAGCACAACTCACCGTTTAAATAACCTGAATGGCTGTCTACCGGCATTAAATGAAATCACTCCTTCTCGATCACCAAAGGTGCTTGTCAATAACACAAAGAGTTCAGCTGATGGTGTTCCAACATATATTTCCATTTTTCTAACCTACTATAATTTTCATACATTGCAATATTCAACTTAAAAACAAGTTCCATATTACAACATTATTCAACTTAAAACAAGTTGTAGTTTTGTATTTGACCAACTAATTCAAAATCAAGTTGGTATTTCCATAACTTTAAAATTTAGAAATCAGTCATGAGTACATTATATTAGGAATTATTTCCTTTTGAGCTCCATAGGATCAAAGGCACATAGGAATGTGGTTTAATCTCACACAAAGATATCTCATGAAAAAGTGGCTCAGGCTTTGTGCAATTCTTTTGCAGACTCCATTATTCACAAAATGTTGAATTTAATATTGCATAGACATTTAAAAACAGATTAGAAGTCTGTTCAGGCAAGGGACAAAGATTGTATTGTTTCAGTGATACAGTACCACACATTCCTGCTGAGATTTACTGGGTGAATGGATTGTTTAATATGGACCTACCATGATACCAAGTTATCTCCTTAAAACTATGAGTATTTCATAACATCAGATTTTAAAGTGATGACTTTCTGATGCTGTGGCATTTCAAATTATATTATAAATGGAGACAAAATACCTTGCAGTGTTCTGGGAATTCGCCAAAGATGGTGCAGCCTATTAATGTTTATCATTTTTCAAACTCTTGAAGCAATTCTATTAGTTATGCCTCTGTTTTTACATCACATTACTACAACCCACTGTGTGTAATACATTACCTCCCTGATGGTTTGCTACATGTGGATTTTGTTTTGTATTCATGATAGTCAGGGTAACATTTTCGGATTCACTACCTTGTGCATAATGTACATACCAGTGTATAACAGAATATGTGTGATTCTATTACATATCGGTCAAATTCAATTTTTGTTTTGTCATGATTTTGATTGGTAAAGATTATTTTTATTTTTAGCTTTTATTTCAATATTTATCTATTTGAATTTTGAAGTTAGCATGGCTGTTGGACAAACAATGAAAGCCTTAATAGAATCACATATCAAAATATAAATAACAAATATCCATAATTTAAATATATAAATGTTGCATGCTTAAAATGATTTTGGTTATTTGCAGTTCCATCTGTAAGAATAAAATAAATCTAACATCCCAATAGCCAGCCTATTTCATTTTAGGAGGCTTGTTTTTACATTAATTAATTTTGGTTATTAACAATGGAAATTGTTTTTTTGTTGATCTATCATTGTGACGTGAAAGGGAAATTTATCAAAGGTTACCATTAAAATTTTACTTGATCATGCCTGGTTATGCATCTAAACCGCCTTGTTTAGACAAAATAAAATTACCTTTGCAATTACCTTTGCTGGTTCTAAATATATAATTTTATTAATGTTACACATCAAAGTAATTTACTAGTGGTCCTCAAAGCATGATCTATTGACTTAAATGTATTGTGGTTATTTAAGTATCCCTTAATGAAGAAAACTTTTCTCTCAGTTAATGCAGTTATGCCAGAATGTGCGGTAATTGAGAATAAGCAGAAAACATTGTGCAGAAACTCATCTTTGGTTGCAGTTATAAATGAATGTGAGAGTATTCCCCTTAGATATTTTGTTCCAGTGCCTTCAGTAGAACCAAATGTCATGAGACAATAATGATTTTTTAATAATCCAGAAATGATATAATGTTCAAAGAGAGCATAAGAAAGTTTTGAGTTAATCACTTGCATTAATCTTCAGTTGCTCTGACACACATACCTGCCTTATCCTGCTTAACTCAGTAATATTTTGTTGTAATGATTTGTCAACATGCCACCATGTCATTCTGCTTGTGAAGTCCCTTGTGCTTGTGAACTGAGTTGGATGATCAGTCATGATCACATTGAATGGTGGTGCAGGCTCGAAGGGCCGAATGGCCTACTCCTGCACCTATTTTTCTATGTCTATGTTTCTATGTGCCTTGCTGTGACTGGGAGGAGTTGGCTTCTTGCATCTTGTAATGTCCCGAGCCTCAACTATAATATCTATATTACTAAAAGTCTGATCTTGACCACTTTTGGCTCGCTGTGCTGTGATTTCCGAGAGAGCACCGCCACCTACCACCGTCGTTTTTGGCCAGCTTGCACAGAGCCCCCCTCCGCCTTCCTGGACCAGAGGATTTTTCCCATCAATGAAAACTCAGAGAGATATTAATGTTTTTAACAAATTCCCCTTTCTCTCTGCTGCCCCTGCTGGAGGGAGGGGGATGGACTAGGAAGTGGTGTGCCTCACTCAATCTCTACAAGATGAAGGAACCAGAGAGTCACGTCTCTCTGTGCTCTGAATAGCACTGAACACATGTCTACTCAACTCTGTGCCCTTAATGTGGTTTGAAAATGAAAATATGGTTGGTTTGAAGAAAAAAAGCACTGCCTGCAAATGTTTGTTTGGGGGGTTTGTATTGAAGTTAAAAGGCACTACTGCAAATGGTGGCTTGGGTGCTTTGGCTTGCAGTGAAAAGGCACTACTGCAAATGGTGACTTGGGTGCTTTGGCTTGAATTGAAAAGGCACTACTGCAAATGGAGGCTTGAAGTGAAAAGACACTACTCCAAAAGGTGGCTCGGGTGCTTTGGCTTGAAGTGAAAAGGCACTACTGCAAATGGTGGCTTGGGTGCTTTGGCTAACTTCCTGTTTGCTCTGTATATTGATTTTAGATAAAACACTACCACTTACGGCTGTGATTTTTGCCCATCTTACTCAGTCCCTCTCCACTCAGCAGGTGCAGAGGATTCTTCCCATCAATTAAAAATAAAAGTGTTATTATTGTTTTAAAAATGTTGAGAATCTCTCTCCTGTCATGAAGGCCACACATTTTCTGGTGGGAGGGGTTATAAAACCCAGAAGTGTGGGAGTGGCTCAATCTCTGCATAATGGGGGAGGGAGACGTCACAACTCTGTCAGAGCTGTGAATAAACTGAATACATTGATTGTCTACTGAACTGTGAGTTTGGTGTTTTGTTTGGTTTTATGGTGATTTTATACCATTTCAACCTGCTTGAAATGGTATGAAACTGCATTTGAATGTGGTGGCCTTGCAACTTGCATGAAATTGTATGAAACTGTATTTGAATGTGGTGGCGTTGCACCATGCTCGAAGTGGTAAGAAACTGCACTTTGGGGGCCTTGGATTCAGCTTGAAGTGTATTGAAACTGCACTTGAATTTGGTGGCCTTGCACCCTGCTTGAAGTGGTAGGAAACTGCACTTGAATTCAGTGGCCTTGCACCCTGCTTGAAGTGGTAAGAAACTGCACTTGAATTTGGTGGCCTTGCACCCTGATTGAAATGGTCGGAAACTGGATTCGAATTTGGTGCCCTTGCACCCTGCTTGAAATGGAATTTCAAGGAATAGCCATGTGAACTGCCAGCCCACCAGCAGTGAGTGAGCTGCCAGCCCATCAGGCTTGAGGGACTGAGCTGCCACCCAAAAAACCCATACCAGCGCTCCAGAAAGCCCCCCCACTGGCCACCAATATTGGAATTGGTGGAGAGGTGGAATATTGCGTCGGGGGACCAGCCCTCCCGTGTGAACATGGGACCCAACGGGTCCCACTTAGTCTAGTAATATAATAAAATTTGATGATCATCTGCATCAGAATAATTCTGGTAAACTTAAGATATTGTATTTTTGTGGAAACTATTATGTAATAAGTTATGATTAAGGCACAAGGAACTGCAGATGCTGGAATCTTGTGCCAAACACAAGGTGCTGGAGTAGCACAGCGGGTCAGGCAGCATTGATGGAGGAAATTTATAGGCAACGTTTCGAGTCAGGGCCCTTATTCAGATTGACTGTAGTAGCAGGGCAAAAGCTGGAAAATAGATGTGGGGGCCGGACAAAGAGAATGCTTTGTGTGAAGTGGCAGTCAGTGCAATAGTAACTTTCAAAAAGGTAATGAATTGGCTCATGAAAGAAAGTAAATTTGCTGTGCCATCAGAAAGGGCAAGGTTAATGGCATTAATTATGAGATCTCTCAAAAAGCTGTCATCAGCTCAATGGGTTGAATAGTCTCCTTCTGTGCAAACTGGCTGCTGCTATTCTATGACATTTCCCAATAATCTCTTTTAGCATATTATTTTGCTTTATTTTATTGCACGTATGTTTGAGGACAACTATTAATGTGAGATGTGGAATATTGCAAAATTAATCAAAGTATTGAAGAAGGGTCTCAACCCAGAAGGTCACCTATCCATATTCTCCTAAGAAGATGCCTAATACATGGAGTTATTTTCCAGCAGGTTGGGCCATTTATGTAAACCAGCATCTGCAGTTCCTTGTGTCTGCTCCAGGAATTTTATTGGTCATTATTTCCTTTGAATTTACAGAGAGTGAAGGAAAATAGTAAGATTAAACAATAACTTACCAGTTTGAAGTTTGATCTTTATTTTATGAGGAGTTACGATGAGCGATTACGTGAAGAAGAACCCCGCCAGCTTCAAAGCAGCATTGTGAAATCATAGATAACAGTAATTGAAGTAACGTAATAAGATTATAAACAAAGCAGATAAACTTTGTGATATGAGGGTTGGGAGCGGTGGGCATGTAATTGTTCATCATAACTCCTCGTAAAATAAAGATCAAACTTCAAACTGATAAACTCGTTTAATCTTACTATTTTACTTTGGAGTTACGTGAGTGATTCCATGAAGATTTCAAAGCTCTGTGATTTCATGCCGTAGATATGAATCCAGGCGTCTCACTGCATCAATTGACTCGGGATAAGTGAATAAAAAACAATTCATTGAACCATGACATTGATTTGAAAAGGTTAATAGTTTATTTAACAAAATAAAACAATATTGATCCCTTTCTCCCAGGGAAAACTATGAAACAGAACTTAAAATGGATTGGGCGAATACCCCCGGTTTGGTAAGCGGCTTGTTATAGAACCTTTGAAAAGTCAGTTAATTTGACCATCCTGCAGCCACGAGGATATGGTCGAGAGGGACGTCCATTGCCCTCGCTGCTGACGTTGATACCGCCCTGGTGGAGTAGGATTTAAAATTGTCAGTGTCCACTCCTGCACACACAAGAACCCATTTCAGCCACCTTGAAATGGCCTGTACCGACACTTTCATATGTGGCTTTTTGTGGCTAATAAGTAATGCTGATTCCGAACCTCTGAGGCTCTTGGTGACCTTAATATAATATTGCAAGTGCGACACTACACACAATCATAAATCCGTGGGGTATGCTGAAAAAGTAATCTTGAACACCGACACCCCTGGTCTGCTCTGCTTAATTAAATCATAAATGTAAAACGTAATGTTATTACCAGATTATACCATCCTGTCCAGTTGCACCTTCTGCAACATTTGGGACACATTGCGCTGAAACCAGCACCATGAGCATGACCACCTTACGGGTGATTTTGGGCAAAGACAGAGATGTGGCTGCAGCCCACTGACGAAGCAGCGCGAGCTTCATGCTCACATCCCAGATTTCTGAGTACCTGGGCCAAGGGGGATTAGAATTAAAAATACCCTTCATAAACCGGGATATTAAAGGGTGAGATCCAACAGATCCGACCCCAGCTGTAAGTATGATGACAGGGCACTCCTGGCATTATTGATGGCACTATAGCTCAACCCTTCATCAAAATATAGCGTTGATAGAAATTCTAGCACATGTGAGATGGATGCCGTGTGACATGTAATGTTCCCCCGTAAACAGAACACCTCCCATTTCCTGACAAGAGAGATATACTGTTTTTTGGTACTATCCCTCCAGGCCTCAGTGATCACATCCATGGTAGGATCAGATAGTCCATGCCCCAGGAATGCCCTCATCAGAATCTGCAAATTAACAGATCAATATGATCATGTATTGGATGTAAATCCCCTGTTACAGGGTGCACCAGTAGGTCACTGCTTTTCGGGACAGCCATAATAGGCTGTGTTGTTATCTCCAAAACGAGAGGGAACCATGGCTGAGTAGGCCAGTCGGGTACCACCAACACTCCTGAAGCAGAGTCCTGCTTGATCTTGAGCAAGCACCAACTGATGAGGCAAGAAGGAGGAAATGCTTATAAAAACATTCCACCTCAGTGTAACGAGAATGCATCTACCGCTAATGCCCCTGGGTCTGGTTCCCATGAAACATAGTTAGGTAACTGATGATTAAGTCTGAATGCAAACAAATCGATATCTGGCATCCTACACTGAACAACAATATCATTAAATACATCATGATTCAACATCCATTCTGTGTTGTCATTGAATTTGCGTGACCTGGTGTCTGCCACCAGGTTGAGTCTACCTGGTAGATAGCTGAAACCCAAATATTTATTGTAATACACCAGTGTCAAATAAGATTAGCCAATCTATCACAGGATTCTGACTTGATTACACCCATGTGATTAACATACGCATTCACATGCCATAGAGTTGTCAATCTGAAGCTGAACATGTAAGTGACTCAATAGTAGTACAATAAGCCTTAAGCCCATAAAATGATCCCAATAGCCCTAAATAATGAATTCCATGTGATTGATGAATAAATGCCTCATGCATATTCCATCTGTCACCACAGCTAGAGATGGTATCCGTAGCACCCCAACCTAAGGCACTAACATCAGTCTGTAAGACAACTGAGGGTTCCTCAACCAGAATTTTGCTGGAGCAACTTGAGAAGTCCATTATCCACCACTGCGATTCAGCAATAACTTCAGCTGTTAGTTACATGGGCCTGCCAAAATGACCTGCATGTATCCTGACTGCCTGGTCTTTTGCACATTGTAAATTTTGGTATTGCAAAGGTCCAAATATTGCAGCTGGAAAGGCAGCCACTAATTTGCCAATCAAGCTGCCACATGTCTAATTGAAGGTTGTTGCTCCACCATGAGCATGTAATCTCTTGCCCCTGGGCAAGGCCACTAGCATGTGAGTTGAGTTAATAGTGAATCCCAAATAATCAATCACTCTAACTGGTATCAATTTGGATTTAACTGGATGAATGAGGAACCCCAATCTCGAAAACATGAGTTTAACAACTGAAATAGATAATTCAGCTGTTTCCCGGGACTTTCCTATTATTAAGCTATCATCTGAATAAGCCATTACAATATGCCCTGAGCCCGGAGTATCCCCAATACTGGTTTTAACAGTTTTGTAAATAATATAGGTGCTGAGGTTAACCCATTAACTGTGCTTTAAATTGCCATAATTGCCTCATCCAGCTAAATTTCAAATATATCCGATGATCCCTATGAGCAGGCACTGAGTAATATGCATCTTTAAGATCTATACATGCCATGTAACATCCTCTGGAAATCAGTTGTTTGGCAGTAACAAATGTTTCCATTTTGAAATGTTTATACTGCACAAAAGGGTTAAGGCTCATCAAGTCAAGGATCATTCAGCACCCCCCCCCCCCCCCCCCCATCCTTCTTTGACTCAGGAAAAATATTAGACATGAATTGGTGAGGTTGATAATGTGTCTTTTCAATTACCCCTTTTCTAAATAATTTTTCAATTTCAGCTTGTATCTCCAAATTCTCTTTTTGTGAGAAAATGAGTGTGTGACTTGGGGTAAGCTGTATGGGAGGACACAAATTGGGAAGGAATTCAATTCAAAACCGTTGTATACTACGCAGTGTAAACAAATCTGATGTTATCCCATACCATTCCTTCTGAAACAAGTGTAATCTCCCTCCAACTTGCAGGTGATTCCCAATTAATGTGTTCCGACAAGAAACAGACCCACCTACCTCCATGGTTACCAGTGGATTTTTCTGCCTCTGTTTCTGGGAAAGGGCATGTTTGCCTGTGCCCCTGTCGGCGGTGCCAGCTGCGCATATTGGTGAATGGTTGGCTTGGTCCTTGCCCTGGCCCAGTTTCAGCAAACCGTTTATAGGGATACTGCTGCCGAAGCGCTCTGCCGGTCAACGGTGCTTGAATAAACCCACTGTTCTTGCCTCGTCCTCCAGTTCCTTGACTCTTTGTGTGAGGTCTTCACCAAACAGCAGATTTGGTGGCTGAATATTACTAGGTTTGCACAGAGCGGCGAACTTGATGGTGGGGCAGATGGCACTCTTCCTCAGACAGTTTATCTCGAAATGTGCATTGCACATGAGGGCCAGGGCATCCTGCTGTACGTCTGATGGGTGCCCTCCATGGTGACCTGGCAAACGCTGTAATGCCAGAGGCAAGGAGCTTCAGCACCCTCTGAAGCCTCATTTCCTGAACTCTTATGCCTACACCCATATGACCCCATATGGCGTGGTTCACAGCCGGCACTTTGAGTAGGAGACAATTAGCCGGTGTCTCATACTTTTTGGCTGTTTCATTGATAGTCAGCTCTTGAAGCTAGTGTGAAGCCAGATAGTTAATACTTGCAGCCAACTCTTCACCCATTGGTTGTCTGTTGGGATCACAAATCTTGCTGCCAAGGGATGGTACCTCTGACTCATGCCATTCATCCCTTGGGGTATGCTCCATGGCTATTCCCTCAGACTCGTCGTCAGAATAACGCTGACGCACACTCTCCTCCTCCAAGAGGGAGACATTAAGCAGCCCTGTCCCAAGTGTCGCTGGCGCGGGCTCTCCAAGAGGCCAGTGCTGACACAACTCCTCCTGTTGGAGTGTATCTAGATGGAGCATCCTCTCCACTAAGAGCTCCATTCTGGTCAATCGTCCTAAGACGTTATCCATTCCTGGAGGGGAACCCTCCCAGCCCAACTCGTCCGAGTCTATGGGCCGTGCAGACATTTTGGTGGCTTTCCGCTCCAATGGAGCAGCCATGGTGCTTTCAGACACCAAGCCTGCAGTCGCTGGTCGTACTGCTAGTGACTCGGTAGGTGAGCTAGGCGACCGCCCGCTACCCGCACTTCCACAGTCTTCCATAAGTTACCTGCGGCTCGCCTTGACTTCACCCTCAATGTTTTCTCCATACTTGAACTTGCTCCTAAAACCAAGAATTATCAAGCACAGAAAACAACCTCCGACTAAGTTTTACACTTACCTGAGAGTATTTTAAACTTACCGCTGAAGGAGCAATGCTCCTCCCAGCCGGTCACAGCACCATGCGTCAGACGTAATGGCGTGCATGCGGACTGGCGGGGTTCTTCTTCACAGAATCACTCACGTGACTCTGAAGTAAAATTAACTTGCGTACAAGTTAATAGTTAACTGATAGAAAAGAAAATCAGTCTGGGGAAGGACCCGAAATGTCCATCAGTCTGAGAAGGGTCTCGACCCGAAACGTCATCCAGTCCTTCTTTCCAGAGATGCTGCTTGTCCCGCTGAGTTACTCCAGCATTTTTTGTCTATCTTCGGTTTAAACCAGCATCTGCAGTTCCTTCCTACATAAATGAAAACATGATTATTTTCTTTCAATACTGGGCTTGTGACACTTGGGGGAAAATAAGTGGGAATGCTTGGCAATTTTATTCACCTTTGAGTTGGTTGCAAAGATGAATAACGTGTTGGATGGAGTCTATGCTTCCCCTCGGAACTGCTGGCATTCAGCTGATTAAACTTCAGTAATCTTGGACTTTCGTGCAACCACTGGCAAATATGGAAGCTCAGTACTTATTGAGCAACAGATGGTGCTACATCTGTCACTCCTCTGTTACTGGACTGCACATGGGCTTTAACAGTGGAGCATGAGCTTGCTAGGACATTTCAGCATGATGCTGGGGAAATCGTCACTGTGCCTCATCAGACATGACATTGAACATAACATTTCATTAGGTTTAATGGGAATTCAAATTGTCTTGAATTGAAAGCAATGGGAAAGGTAAGGTTTGAAAGTTAAATGTTATCAATATTCATAGTTATAGTCATACAACCAGGCCCTTCAGCTCAACTTGTCCATGCCAATCATCATGCCCTACCCAAGCTAGTCCTATTTGCCCACATTTGGTTGATATCCCTCTGAACCTTTCCAGTCCATGTATCTATTCAAATGTCTTCAAAATGTTGTTATTGCACCTGTCTCAAATACTTCATAGAGTCATAGTCATAGAGTGATACAATGTGGAAACAGGCCCTTTGGTCCAAATTGCCCACACCAGCCAACATGTCCCAGCTATACTAGTCCCACCTGAATGAATACTTTATTGTCACAGTGAAATTCTTTCCTTGCATACCCAAGGTACACAAAAGTCGCCACATAAGGGTGCTGACAAAGTTACAAAGTATTCACGGTAACCATACCAGGTCCCCCTTTGTTCTTCCCCTCCCCATCCTCATCTGTTGGTCAGCGCCCCCATTGACCACTGTACTGACCTCTTCACTAACGCTGCTGGGTCCTCTCTGGATGCCTCTGTGGGGCCAACACAGGCCCCAGCCTCATGGCTCCACCGACCTAGGCTTCGTCAGCCGAGGGGGCACTGGTTCCACCAACTCTGCCGGCTGTGGGCTCCGACCCGCCGGGGGTCCGACCTCGGCTGCTCCGCAGCCTGCCGGGAGGTGTCTGCCGCAGCGGCCCGCCCGCATTTGTTCCATAGCCCTCCAAACCTGTCCGATCCATGTACCTGTCTAACTGTTTCATACATTTTGGGATAGTCCCTTCCTCAACTACCTCCTCTGGCAGCTTGTTCCATACAACCACCACCCTTTGTGTGAAAAGGTACCCCTCAGATTCCTATTAATCTGACAGCCCATTCATTATAGGCATCACCATTTGTGTGAAAGCATTTCTCCTCAGCATCCTATTAAAACCTTCCCTTCTTACCTTAAACCTATGCCCTCTAATTCTTGATTGCGTTACCCTGGGATAAAAATATTTTGTGCATTCAATCTATCTATTCTCCCCATGATTTTATATGTAACTATAAGATCACCCTCAGCCACCTGCACTTCAAGAAATGAAGTCCTAGCCTGCCCAACCTCTGCTTCCAGCTCAGGCCCTTGAGGGTTTGCAAAATCCTCCATTGAAGTTTTCAGCAGGTTTTCAGGACGTAGAAGATCCGCCAGAAGGTAAAATGCCCGCTAACTTTATTAAACTTCTTAAAACTGTCTCCACTCCTTCTCTCCCCCCTTCTCTCTCTCCCCTTCTTGTCCTTCTCTCCCCTTCTTTCCCCTTCTCTCCATTCCCCTCGCGCTCTCTAAAGAACTTACCATGCTCTGTGGCAGCCGTTTACCTTCGTGTTCATCGCGCAGACAGCGCTCGTCCACCCGTCCCTGGGCCCCACCTTCGCAATGTGGTTTTTTTGTGTGTGCGTGTGTGTGTGCGGTTGGTAGCAAAGATCCTGTAGGATCTTTGGTCAGTAGATTCAGCTCTCACTTTGGTCGTAGCTTTCCAGGCGAGTGACCAAAACTTCCGGCGTCTCATGGAAACCTTGGGTGGGGCGCAAGGTTTCCAGAGGTTTCCGTTCAGGTTTCCTAAGTGGTACAGGGTCTTAAAAATAACCCAAATATTTAATAATTTGAAAGTTGCCAGTGTTTTGTTCTTTTTATATGCCAGAGTTAGCTAAACTACAACACAGGATTCAAAATTAATAGTTCTGTGTATCCAATTTGAAACTCAAATAAACTGCTAGTCTTTCAAGTGTAAAATCGAAATATGCTTCCTTCTTAGCATTTCAATTACTTGTGATACAGCAGTCAGTCAAACAAGGTATGATATCAATAAATAAAACCTCCTAAAACAATCACAGCATTCAGTAAAGGTTTATTGAAACACTCCAAGTGAATCATATTCTTAGCTGTGCTCATATCTGCATAATTGGACGAAATAACTGTTAATGCTATTAAATCAGATTATTTAGAAGAGCCTTTAAGATGGAACTTTAATTTTTCATATTGCATTTAAAAATACACTGTACTTAAAGTACTAAACTATACAATGTTTTGTATAATTTAGTAACATTGCTTTTGAACAAAAATGTTTCTGCATCATTTATGTTTGGCTACGCTCTAAGAGCCATTGCAACTATGTTGATGAATAATGCAAAATGTTTACAGGAATGGGCTTTTTACATTCCAGCCATGTGCTGCATTTTCTTTGGAATGTTTTCTTTTGCTTCATAAAGCTCATGAGAAAATGTAATATCCAGCAAAGAAAAAAAACATCTTAAATCTCTGACCACTAATAATTCAGGTTTCAGGTTATCTTTTGATGAGGTATTACTGGTGCCTATGCCAAAAAAAAGGAAGGACCCTTTCAGGGTTTTTAGTGAAACAGCCACTCCAAATTAATAAAGAACCAAAGTTTTTTTCTCTGGTCTACTTTATGTATACTGAACATTAGCGCGATTTCCACTGTCAGCAGAAAAGGGCAATTATGCCTTGGCAATGCATTTCACAACCTTGCTATTTCTATCTTTTCAAACTGGTAGAAGTTTATGACTGGCAAAACTTGTTTTACCATCAGTGCATTTTGCAAAAAATATATATATTTTTTTCTTAATCATTATTTAAACCACTGACCATCAGATTTTTAGGAACAATTTCTATTATTATTTCTTAAAAAGGATATATCATAATCGGGAATGCTGGTGTTCATTGCTCATCTCTAATGAACTCTTAACTAAGAGGATAGTCTAGAGTCAACCACATTGGTGAGTCTGCAGTCCCTATAAACCAGATTGAGTAAGTATGGCAAATTTGTCAGTGAACCAGATCTTTGGTTTATTATAACAATCTTGTACTTTCATGGTTGCCAGTACTGAGACTAACTTTTGATTTAAATTCTACATTTAATTAATTAGTTGAATTTAAATTCCGCAACTGCCATTGTGGGATTTGAAGTCAGGTCCTGAATCAATGATCCAGATCTTTAGCTGCTGGTCCAGTAACTTAACCACTACCTTATGGCAGTATAGCAGCTGCAATGTTGGATTAATAGACTCGAGACGTGGCCTGGTGATTTGAAAGCATAATTTTAAATTTCATCAAGGATGTCAATTTATTAAATTAGTGAGGACTAAAAAGTTGCTACTGATAATAGAAGGGTCATGCTGTATGGACACAGGACATATGGTCCATCAAGCACCCATTTACGTTAATCCCATTTTATTTCTCCCAAATCCCTACCAACTCCTCAACCCTTCCTAATTCATCAGCACAAGGAACAATTTAGAGCAGCTTTTTAAACTAGCAAACTGCACCTCTGTGGCAAGAAAGCAAAAAAAAAACATAAAGGAACAAATAAATAAACAAAAAAAAAACATAAAGGAATATATGATCACTGGAAGATTGTACAAACTCCAGTGTCCAATGTAAGATTCCAAACCGAATTACTGGAGATGTGAGGCAGCAGTTATACCTGCTGTACTATCTTTGATCGATCATTTCTATATTTTGTGGTGTAGCAGGTTCAACCTTCCTACTGTTTCGGCTGAAACTGCATTTTAAATACCAAGCTGGCTCACAAAAGGAAGTCTGCCATCATTATTTGACCTGCCCTTTATGTGACTTCACACAATGCAGTTGACTTTTAATATCCAACAAGACACAACCAATAGGAATAAATGTTGGCCTTATTCTGTGCTTAAATGAACTGTCATGGTTTGTAGAGTTTGCATGCATTCCCTGCAGTGGGTTTCCCCTGGTTGATCCAATTTCCTCCCCCATCGCAAAGATGGGTAGGTCGATGGGATAATGGGCTACTGCATATTATCCAAATTTAGGGGAGTGATGGATATGTGGGGAAGAATAAGTTGTTGTGAAATATGTGGGAACATTGGACTGATGAGATTGCATCAAGACCAGCATAGAATCATGCTGCCTTCCTTCTTTGCAGTAAGGAAAAATGGCAGAGCAGACTCGATGGGTCAAATGGCCTAATTCTGTTCCTATATCTTATAAACATAAACCTATGAAAGACTTACATAGATGAGTGGAAATAATACTGTTTAGTAGTTCTCTTCCGCTGCTAACATTTCAATGTCCTTGCAAATCGCATCTTCTACAATTTAACTCATCTAGCTGAATTGGTTCACAGAAGAGAATTCTTGAAAACAGTAGACAAAAAAATAATAAAACAGCTAATGATCAATTAAAATTATTGTATATTAGGCAACTGTTTTTTATTTTGGTTAATACATCTATGGAATAAGAAGACTGCCGGTCAGGTCAAAATGTATTGCTCAATTGATGAAGTTACAGCCTTTTGTGACGTCAAATATAAGGCCAAATTTAATGTGTAGGAGGGAACTGCAGATGCTGGTATAAACCGAAGATTGACACAAAAAGCTGGAGTTACTCACCAGGACAAGCAGCATCTCTGGAGAGAAGGAATGGGTGAAGATTTGGGTTGAGACCCTTCTTCAGACAGAGTCTCAGTCTGAAGAAGGGTCTCGACCCGAAACTTCACCCATTCCTTCTCTCCATTGATGCTGCCTATTCCACTGAGTTACTCCAGCTTTGTGTGTATATCATCACAACATATTTATTGGTTGGTGATGTTGCATGTATTTTTCTTGAAGTTATCATGCATTGAGGATGATGTCATTGGGTTTCTAGATGGATAGAATCCACACTACTCAGAGCAGTTCTTAGCCTTTGGGAGAAAGCTATTGAGGTGACCCTGGTGAAGATTTTATTTCGACCAAACAGGAGGGAAACCACTCTGAGATTACTATAGATAGAAATTCACCCCAGGTGGTATTTGTGATCTGAAATGTATTGCCTGAGATGGTAGGGACAAGTATTTTCGGAATATTTAGAAAGTATTTGAAGAAACATGTATGGTTGTAGTCCAAGTGCTGTTAAGTGACATCAGAATAGATGGGTACTTGATTGTTGGCATAAACATGATGAGCAAAGAGAGCTGCTTCTGTGTTATCTGTTTTTATGATTGTATCATGACACTCAGAGAGAAAGATCCTGTGAAATATTTAAAGATCCTTGATGAGGTGCAAAATACTCAGCACCACAGATTCATATAACAAAGACATTTTCCTACCTTGCCAACCTTTTTGGCCGCTAAATTCATACCACAGAGCATTTGGGTTGGAAGTGAGAGCACAATGAACCATCTGTGAATTAATCTGTGTTCCCTCAATGACTTGATCAGTCACATCAGAACCCACAGAGCAGGAGTAGAAAGTAGTCTTAGATCCCAAGGGACTGCCAAAGAAGAGGAAGGAATTTTTGATCATCCAATTGTCCTGAACTGAGTGGCCTGCTGAGCCATTACAGAGTGGGCCTAGCATCACATATGGGCCATGTAGGGCAAGGAGACCAGCCTACCTTCATAAAGGTCAATGTTGTTAAGACAATTGTTTCATTGTTCCATTTTTTAATACCACTTTTAATAGTAAGATTAAATGAGAACTTACCAGTTTGAAGTTTGATCTTGATTTTATGAGGAGTTTCGTTGGTGATTACATGAAGAAGCCCATCCAGGCTGCATGTGCGTCAATCTTCAAAGCAGTGGTATGAAATCACAAATAACAATTACCGAAGTGACATAGTAAGATGCGTGACTCGAGAACTAACAGATTATCTATATGGGAGATGGTTGGGTGTGGAGGGCACGTAATCACCAGCGTAACTCCTCATAAAATTAAGATCAAACTTCAAACTGGTAAGTTCTCGTTTAAACTTACTATTTTACACGTGAGTGATTCCGTGAAGGGTTCGAAGCTTGTGATTTCATGCCGCAGATCCAAATCTCGGCGTCTCACTGCATTGATTAACTCAAGATGAGTGAATAATCAAAAAATGCATTAAGCAAGATATTGATTTCAAATGTATTAATGGTTTACGTTAATAAAGACATTAATAGCAACCCCTGTATCTCAGGGGAGGCTGAAATGGACGCAAAACAGAATGGGCAAAACACCGGGTCAGTAACCGGCCTATGGTAATAAACATTTTTTAATCAATTCAGTTGACCATCCTGCGGTCATGAGGACATGGTCAATGGGCATGTCCATTGCCCTGGCCGCTGACGTTGATGCTGACCTGGTGGAATAAGATATACATTCGTCAGTGTTAATACCTGCATAACCTAGAACCTGCTGCAGCCACCTTGAAATAGTCTGAACTGACATAGAAACATAGAAAAATAGGTGCAGGAGTAGGACCATCAGCCCGAGCCTGCACCGCCATTCAATGTGATCATGGCTGATCATCCAACTCAGTATCCCGTACCTGCCTTCTCTCCATACCCCCTAATCCCTTTAGCCACAAGTGCCACATCTAACACCCTCTTAAATATAGCCAATGAACTGGCCACAACTACCTTCTGTGGCAGAGAATTCCAGAGACTCACCACTCCCTATGTAAAAAATGTTTTCCTCATCTCAGTCCTAAAGGAATTCTCCCTTATCCTTAGACTGTGACCCCTTGTTCTTGACTCCCCCAACATCAGGAACAATCTTCCAGCATCTAGCTTGTCCAACCCCTTAAGAATTTTGTAAGTTTCTGTAAGATCCCCCCTCAATCGTCTAAATTCCAGCGAGTACAGTCTTTCCTCATATGAAAGTCCTGACATCCCAGGAATCAGTCTGGTGAATCTTCTCTGTACCCCCTCTATGGCAAGAATGTCTTTCCTCAGATTTGGTGACCAAAACTGTACGCAATACTCCAGGTGTGGCCTCATCAAAACCCTGTACAACTGCAGTAGAACCTCCCTGCTCCTATACTCAAATCATTTCGCTATGAATGCTAACATACCATTTGCTTTCTTCACTGCCTGCTGCACCTGCATGCTTACTTTCAATGACTGGTGTACAATGACACCCAGGTCTTGTTGCATCTCCCCTTTTCCTAATCTGCCATCATTCAGATAATAGTCTACCCTCATGTTTTTGCCACCAAAGTGGATAGCCTCACATTTATCCACATTATACTGCATCTGCCAAGCATCTGCCCATTCACTCAGCCTATCCAAATCACCCTGCAGCCTCCAAGCATCCTCCTCAAACCTAACTATACCCCCAGCTTGGTGTCATCTGCAAATTTGGAGATGTTACATTGAATTCCCTTGTCCAAATCATTAATATACATTGTAAATAGCTGGGGTCCCAGCACTGAGCCTTGAGGTAACCCACTAGTCACTGCCTGCCATTCTGAAAAGGATCCGTTTACTCCTGCCCTTTGCTTCCTGTCTGCCATCCAGTTCTCTATCCACATCAATACTGAACCCCCAATACCGTGTGCTTTAAGTTTGTCTGCTAATCTCTTATGTGGGACCTTGTCGAAAGCCTTCTGAAAGTCTAGATATAACACATCCACTGGTTCTCCCTTATCCACTCTACCAGTTACATCCTCGAAAAATTCTATCAGATTTGTCAGACATGATTTACCTTTCATAAATCCATGCTGACTTTGTCCAATGATTTCACCACTTTCCAAATGCGCTGCTATCCCATCTTTAATAACTGACTCTAGCAGTTTCCCCACTACCGATATTAGACTAACTGGTCTGTAATTCCCCACTTTCTCTCTCCCTCCTTTTTTAAAAAGTGGGATTACATTAGCTACCCTCCAATCCTCAGGAACTACTCCAGAATCGAAGAATTTTGAAAAATTATCACTAATACATCCACTATTTCTGTGGCTACCTCCTTGAGTACTCTGGGATGCAGACAATCTGGCCCTGGGGATTTATCGGCCCTCAATCCGTTTAATTTACCCAATACCACCTCCCGGCTAACCTGGATTTCACTCAGTTCCTCCGTCTTATTTGACCCCCATTCCACTGCTATCTCCGGCAGATTATTTATGTCTTCCTTAGTGAAGACTGAACCAAAGTAGTTATTGAATTGGTCTGCCATGTCCTTGTTCCCGATGATAAATTCACCTGCTTCTGACTGCAAGGGACCAACATTTGTTTTAACTAGTCTCTTTCTCTTCACATATCTATAAAAACCTTTGCAGTCAGTTTTTATGTTCACTGCCAATTTCCTTTCATAATCTATTTTCCCTTTCCTAATTAAGCCCTTTGTCCTCCTCTGCTGGATTCTGAATTTCTCCCAGTCCTCCGCTAGTCCTTTCTGGCCAATTTGTATGCCTCATGTTTTGTTTTTATACTATCCCTGATTTCCCTTGTTATCCATGGATGCACCACCTTCCCTGCTTTATTCTTTTGCCAAACTGGTATGAACAATTTTAGTACTTCATCCATGCAGTCTTTAAATACCTTCCATTGCACATCCACTGTCAACCCTTTAAGAATCACCTGCCAGTCTATCTTGGCCAATTCACATCTCATACCCTCAATGTTACCTTTGTTCAAGTTCAGAACCCTTGTTTCTGACTTAATTTTGTCACTCTCCATCCTAATGAAGAACTCAACCATATTATGGTCACTCTTGCCCAAGGGGCCACGCACAACAAGACTGCTAACTAACCCTTCCTCATTGCTCAATACCTAGTCTTGAATAGCCTGCTCTCTCATTGGTTCCTCCACATGTTGGTTGAAAAAACTATCCCGCATACATTCCAAGAAATCCTCTTCCTCAGCACCCCTGCCAATTTGATTCACCCAATCTACATGCAGATTGAAGTCACCCATTATAACTGAGTTACATTTGTTGCACGCATTTCTAATTTCCTGTTTGATGCCATCCCCAACTCCAATACTACTGTTAGGTGGCCTGTACACAACTCCCACCAGCGTTTTCTGCCCCTTAGAGTTTCGCAGCTCTACCCATATCGATTCCAAATCCTCCACGCTAATGTCCTTCCTTTCTATTGCATTAATCTCCTCTCTCACCAGCAATGCTACCCCACCTCCCTTTCCTTTACATCTATCCATCCTGAATATTGAATATCCCTGGATGTTCAGCTCCCAGCCTTGGTCACCCTGGAGCCATGGTCTCCATGATCCCAACTATAGCATAGTCATTAATCGCTATCTGCACCTTCAACTCATCCACCTTATTACAAATGCTCCTCTCATTGAGACACAAAGCCTTCAGGCTTGTTTTTACAACTCTATTACTCCTTATACAATTATGTTGACAAATGGCCCCTTTCACATCGATCCCTATTACACTTGGCCTAATTCACTTGGCCATACTCTCCTATCCCTTTGTGAGCTTTCTTTCCCGTTAATTCTGGGGTAATTAACCATCCCTTTACTCTCTTTCCCTTTACCTCCATCCTCGACTATCGCATTTGACACCCCACCCCCCTTATTCAGTTTAAAACCATCCGTGTAGCAGTGGCAAACCTGCCGGCCAGAATGCTGGTCCCCCACCTGTTAAGACCTTCCCTTGTGTAGTTGTTTGTTGATTAATAAACAATGCTGATTCCACAACTTCTTAGGATTCTGGTGGCCTTGATATAATATACTAAGCCTGCCCTCCTACATAGGCGTGAGACCATGGGGTATCGGAAAATGATCTTAAATACTGCCACCCCTGGTCTGCTCTGCTTGTGTAGATCAGAATGTAAAATGTAATGGCACCTGCAGCCAATTCCATCCTATCTAGCCACAGCGTTTACGATGTTTGCCCTCATTGTGTTGATATTAGTGTCATAACTAAGGATGTAATTGGAACCCCCTGGTGAAGTAATGTTAACACATTTTCAATAACCAAACTGCATATTCTTGTAGTGGGAGAACTTGTGTCAAGATCTCTTTAACAACTCGATATCCGGGTTGAACCCAACAAAGTGGTTCCCGTTTGTTGCAGCTGTAGTATCTCTATAACTGAATTATTGTCAAATACCATTCAAGAATGAACTGGAAGATGTCAGTAATCTGTACCGTATTAAATGTAACATTAACATTTAAGCAAAATTACTTCCGATCCCTTCAATAAGAACGTACTGCTTTTTTGGGTGCTATCCCTGTACTTTGTAGTGAGCACATCCATGGTTTGATGTGACAACCTGAGCCATAAGTCAATCCATTCAAAATGTGCAAGTCAATAATTGTTTTATTATGCAGAGGCTGGTTTCCTGAACCACAGTTTGAACCAGCAAGTTTTTTTGTTTTTTGGAATTAACGCATACCGTTGTATTATTATGCCTGATGAAGCAGGCAACATGGCTGCTTAGCCAGTCCGACAGTACAAACCCAAAGCGAGGTCTTGCTGACTGTTTTAAGACCCGGCTAATGAGGCAAAAAATGGAGGATGAGATAAAAGAACATTCCTCCTTTTGTAGCGAGAATGTATTTCTCCACACTGCTGTGCCACATATCTTTGCAATCAGTGAATAGACATGAACCAACATGTCGATATTTGATATGCATTGAACCATACTTTCATAATACTTTGACATCCAATACCTATTCTGTGTTGTCATCGATCTGAACTGGATGATACACCAGTGGCAAAGGAGATTAAGTAATTATTATAGGACACTCTTACTTGATTGCCATGTGACTAACATATGTCACCACCGTAGTGTAGCAACTTGAAGTTGAGCATGTAGAATATGTATATTTGCTCAATAGCCCCTTACCCATGGGGTGCATCTAGTGTATATATTTAGTTGATACCAACAAATGAAGAATTGGTAACTCATGCAAATCTCCAGTACCTCCAACTAAAGATGGAATTCGGAACTTCTCACCTTAGAGTCCTTAGCATCAGTTTGTAATAACTGAATTTGACTAACCAAACTACTGGAGCAATGCTGAATACTGTTTTTTCATCATTGTGACTCAGGTAGCTTCAGCTGATAATAGCATAAGGTTGTTAACAATGGTCTACATGTCATTTGAGAGGTCACTACTTTGCATGATATCAGTTCCTTGATTTGCTCAGCTGAAACACAGCTACTATATTGCCAATTACTCTTGATGAAATAAAAGTCTGTTTTATAACAGATTGCTATTAACTCCAATCTCTTGCAACAGGGCAGAGTCATGGGCTAATTAATAGTTGAAGGTAATAGGTAAATCCCAATGACCAACAAACAGTTTATCCCATTCTGCAATGTTTTACTGTTATTAGTAGTTATATTTGTCTTTGATAACCTCTGTAATGGGAATTGCATAGCATGGATCTTTGAGACCCTTAGGAATATGTTGTTAGTCAGGAAAATAAGTTTTCATATTCTGAAAGTTCAGACGCCCAACACTCTTCATTTTTCATAATAAACATGCCACTCCTGCCTTATTCCAAGGGTGTTTTGTATGAGAAATTTGACCCGATTTCCGAACCTTTTCTTCAAAGATAACCCTGGCTATAATCCAAACTTGCTTGGAATGCTAATACTGTGCCTCAACCAGATGTTTTTATCCTTTGTGTGTTGCACAAACAAATGTAAATATTACAACTTATGAATGGTGCACCTACCCATGTTTTGGAAGTGCTAGACCCACTTTGTTGAGTAGTGTTGGTAAGGTGCATGGAATTTCTGAGCTATCATGCTGCCCCCAGCTCCAGTGAACCACCTACTGGTGATGAGCGCCTGGGGTGTGTTCTGAAACGATGACCTTTGCCCATCATTTGGCATTAATTTATTCCTCTGCCAGGTTTTCGTCCCCTGTTGAATAGGCCTACCTGAATAACAGATTTGGCGGCTGTCTCTCACATCCCCCTGTTGGCGCTGTTCACTGCCGGCACATATGTGCTTCAGTATGTTCCATCAACTTCTTTAGAGCCTGGAGTCAATTATAGCTTGACCTTTCACTCTCCCCTTCTCAGAGAGGACGGTTCATAGGCATCCCGTAACAAACGCTGCCACAGGCCACAGGATACCTATACTGATATAAACCCATTGGACCTATACCCGAATAAAACATTCTGCTGGGATGGCAACTTTGTTGTCAGGAAAAGGTACCTCTGATACGTACCCTTCATCCCTTGGGGTATGCCCCACGGCCATACCCTGAGTCTCAGCATCAGTAGGCTACTGACCCATCTTGGTCTCTGCATCCAAGAGCGAGACCTGTAGCAGCTCTGTCAACTGGCGCAGCTGGTGAGGCCTGCAGAGGTGGAACTTCTGGCTCAACCTTACCATCAGAGTTGGGGTCAGAACTAAAATGACCCATGGCTCTCACCTCCTCATCCATGAAGGTGCTCTACTAGATGCTGCTGGCGCCTTTTTGTTCAGGGTGGCGCTGAAACTCCTCCTGCAGGCATGTGCCCTGCTTTTGCATTGTATGCAACAGTTGCTGCATTTGGGATAGTCATTTCAAACGCACTATCCAGCCCCAGTGAAGAATCATCCGCTGACTCCGTGGGCCTTGCTAACCAGCCCCGGTGGGGAATCATCCCCCGACTCCATGGGCGTAGCAGACTTATGTGTGAACTTGAGCAACCCTGTACCAGGCATTGCCGGTGCCGCCTCTCGTAGAGGCCGGTGCTTTTTGACATGAAACAGCCCTGTACCAGGCGCTGCTGGCGCGGCTCTCCCGTAGGCCGGCAATATCACAAATGAAACAGCCCTGTATCAGGCGCTGCTGGCGCGGTTCTCACGTAGGCCAGCGCTTTCATACATGAAGCAGCCCTGTCAGGCGCTGCTGGCATGGCCTGTCCCATTGGCCCATGCTATTACACATGATGCAGCCCTATCCCAGGCACTGCTGGAGCAGCCTGTTCCATAGGCCTGCGCTATTATAGTGTAGGCTCACTAAATCTAAATTTTTAGTGTACAGCTTTGCCTGTGAAGGGTTAAAGCAATTTTTAACCCTTCACAGTAACTTGTGCTAAACAAGAAGAATTTCATTGTCAGGGACATATGACAATAACTTTTTTGACTTTTAACTTTGCCTTTAACTTTTAACTTAAAGAAAAACACTTTATTATACCCTTGTAGCCCGACTTACCCGAGTCCAAATAAGGCAGAACGAATCCTTTCTCCACCAATTTTATTCCCTGCCTGGGGAATGTGAGCCGTTGACCGCACTGTCAGCGACTCTGGCGTTATTTCCTTGCAATTCTGCGGCATCCCCGCAGGCTGGAAGCCGCTGTCTGCCTTGTCAGCGGCTCCTTATCTCACAACCCGATGTTTTTCCCGGTTATCCATTTCCGCAGTCAGACCGGGGTTTCCCCTCAGTCCATAACTGGCTCACTCATCAGGCTGAGAAACTAGCAGGAAAACCTCTGTGAATAGAAGCTCCTGCTCGAACAAAACCCCAGGTATGTAAAAACGAACTTACCTTCTAGGTTTAACTTACCGCCGGCAGGAGCGCTGCCCTGCCTGTCTGGTGCTTGCGCCAATGCAGCTGACATAATGACGCGCATGTGGCCTGGATGGGCTTCTTCACGGAATCACTCACGTGACTCTTAAAATCTAAATATAGCTGATTAATTACATTTAAAGACTCCAGCTACTTTGTTGGGATTTTAACATGTTTTATATCATTTTCCAGTTCTTTCAATTATAATCCCAGTTGCAGACCACTAATCATAATGGTTTATAGTTTCCACTGCGAAGATTTAAGCTGCATGTGGGACGGTGAGCATTAGCTCTTCAACTGCGCATGGTCACAATTCTCATACAAGCCAATGGCCATGGATTTCCCACTGTGCTCCAATGTAGGTTTCCTCGAATATACAATGTCCCAATGCTAATCAAGGAGAAATTGCTTGTTAAACATGAGAACTAAGTTAAACCTGCAGATTCAACTACTTTGTTCATTCGTATAGAGTGGCAGTTACTAATTAGACCTCCAGTTATGACAATAAGATGCAATTTGCAGTTATTTTAAGATTCAAGAGTGTTTTATTGTTATATCTCCCAGATAGAACAATTCAATTCTTCCTTGCAGCAACACAACAGAGTATGTAAACATAGTACACTGTAAGCCCTATAACAAACAAGAGAGAGAAAAAAAATCAGTGTGTACAAATACACACACGCACACACACACACACACACACACACGCACACACACACACATATATATATATATACATAGATACATATATATACACGCACACACACACATATATTTATATATATATACATATATGTACACACACAGGCACGCATACGTACATACAGAGTAATTTAATTGATCTAAATGATTTTAATTAATATTGTTGTTTGCTGGTGCATTAAATGTTTTTGTTTAATTTTTCATGCATTTTCTTACATTTTTAAAAATATGTTTAATTTTTAATCTTTTCAGAATGTGTGATGGTTTACAAATGGAGACATTCACAAATATTCATGCTTTTGGACTACATAGAGAGCAGCCAAGTCTGGAGATATATTAAATTTAATTAATTGGTGATGATGGTGAGATTCTCTTTATAAGTTTCCAGACAAAGTTAGCTATCTTAAACATAGAAGCAGAAACATCCTTCAAGAAGGGAATTGCACACAGTGTTGTCTCGTGAAATTTTATTTTTCCGGTAAGTTATGACAAAATGTTTTTTTTCTGTCTTACCACCATTAGATTTAAAGTTATTGGGCAAGGAAATGCCCTTCAGCCGAACTGGTTCAAGCTGGCCAAAATCCCAACAAAACAAGTCCCAAGTCCCAACATTTGACCCATAACCCTCTAATTATTTTCTATCAATGTACCTATCTATGTACTCCATTCAAGTACCCAAGCAGTCTTTCCACCTGCACCTCCTCCAACCTCATCTATTGCATCCGCTGCTCTAGATGCCAGCTGATCTACCTCGGTGAGACCAAGCGTAGGCTTGGCGATCACTTCGCCAAACACCCCCGCTGGGTTCGCAATAACCAACCTGATCTCCCGGTGGCTCAGCACTTCAACCCCCCCCTCCCATTCCGAATCCGACCTTTCTGTCCTGGGCCTCCTCCATGGTCAGAGTGAGGAGCACCGGAAATTGGTGGAGCAGCACCTCATATTGCGCTTGGGCAGTTTGTTCCCCAGTGGTATGAACATCAACTTCTCTAATTTCAGGTAGTCCTTACTGCCTCCTCTCCCTCTTGCTCTCTGGCTCTTCCTCTTTCTTTCTTCATATAAAGCCTAAAGTTAAATATAAGCTTGAAGCTGCAAAAAAAAACCACAAGCCACATATTGATCGGGCTACTTGCAAGCCATCTCTTTCGGATGCTGCAGGAAAGCCCCAAGACTTTTTCTACACTCAGTTCCAGACTGGTGTGGTATTCTGCCAGAGGCTGGGGAATCTTTGGTCTATAAAATAAATCCTGACACGATTGCATGTTCATTGATCAGAAGAGATTTCAAGCGGAAAGGAATTACTTCCCCACTGGAGATTTTTATGTAGAGCATAACTATTAAAAAATCACTTTAAAGATGAAAAATAACGTACACCCACACACCCACACGCACACATACACACACATATGCACACGCACACATATGCATATCACACACAAGCGCATACACACACATGCACACATACACACACCCCCATACGCACACATACAAACACACACACACACACACACAAATTATAACATATCTCTCTGGCAGCTGTTGCTAATAATATCTTAAAACTTATTATTCCAGGTTCTTTGCCATGCTATGGATTTTGCAGATTTCTGCCGGAAATGTCCAGAGATTAAAAATGTTGATTGTACTTGTATTAAGAGTCCTCATAAAAATTAAGAAAACCACAAAGGAAGAGGTCAAATGGAGCAAAGATACAAGAAAACCTATGGCTGTACAACGAAGTTAAACAACTTGTTTTTTATATTTCACCTCTCTCGTTTGCAATTTTGCTTTTCTTTCAGTTGAAAACTTCTGTTAATTCCCTCTTTGTAGTTCTTCTGCATTGTCCCTGTAAAGACCCAAATGTGCTCTGTGACTTGTCATCTTCCACTTTGGCAAGCCAACTGTTTAAGTCAATATTACCCAAATGTAGTTTTTCCTCAGTTTACAATTTATCGAACTCCTGAGGATGGAGTATGTAGCCACTGATAAACATTTCGTGCCAGCTATTAATTGCAGGCACAGATGGCCATAGATTTTTTTAACCTGTTTTTCCCCTAGAACTGATCAGTTCCCATTTTACAGTACTAGAGACTGCACATCTATGCCCTGGACACAGCACATAGATGTATTCAAGATCATGTATTTTTTGAAGTTCAGATATTTGGCAGGTCACTGTATATTCCAACAAACTTCTTCAGATGCACTGCAGAAGTATCCTGTCTGGACATACAGTGCCAGAGTTTAGCATTTAGAAGTGAAAGGCCTGTCCTGAAAGGCGATTGCATGCGTCTAGCACAACCAAATGTGGTCGCTTGAGGCGTACGTCCACGCGGGGTCGGTCCCACTTAGAGCGAAATATGAGGTGTTGTTCCTCCAATTTGTGCTAGGCCTCACTTTGAAAGTGGAGGAAAGCACAGGACTGAAAAGGCCCGTGATAGGTCGCCAAAATGTTCAACATGCTGAAAATTCTACCAGAAAGACGCTACAACTCTTTGGTGACCTCTCATGACAATAGGAGACCTTTCACGACCATACAGGCTTTGGTGACCTCTTTCGACCTCCTTCGACTATGTTGAAGACTAGCTTAGACTAGCTTCGACTAGCTTCGGGAAAATTGGACACCGAGTATTGGAAGGTGAAGACGACCTCCGTCAATCTCCTTCGACCTCCCTTCGACTACCTTTGATTACCTTCGACTACCCTCGATTACCTATGAATAACATGATGACCTACTACGACCTACTATTTAATGTACGGGTTTTTTTATCAATGTCCAGTGGAATTTAAATTAAATAACATGCAAATTATGTACAATTCATATAGAATTTATACCATTGTCTGAATCTGTTTGCCTGTGATGTTGCTACAAGGAAGAAATTTCATTGTCCATGTGCCTCACCATACTTGTGCATATGACAATAAACTGGACATGATTAACAGGCAGAGAGAGGGCAAGCATGTTTGTATTAAGGGAAAGCTAAAAAGGACAAGAAGGAAATTAAGTTAAGTTTTTACATTTGGTTCAATTTTAAATTCCCCAAAGGAAACACAATTCTGATGCAAGGATGGTCGAAACATGCAAATGTTAATTGTTAGAATCAACAAGGGTATAACAGGCCAATACATAAAAACTAACAAAAAACTAACACAGCTGGCCTGGGCAAACTGTGATGATTTGGATCAGGGTTTGTGCAACGGTATCGTGCTGAGCGGGATATGGAATGCACCATCTGGGGGAGTGAAGATCAATTTAATAGTGGCATTCAAAATGAAGTTGGATAGATATCTGAAAAAGAAATTGTAACGGGAGAGATAAAGTAGAAATGTAAACACGTTAGACTGCAGTAAAAAAAAAAAAAAAAACCCAATGACAGCCTCCACACTCACCTGTGGCAATGAATTTCACAGATTCACCATCTTCTGACTAATAAGATTCCTCCTTATCTCCTTTCTAAAGGTGCGTCCTTTTATTCTGAGGCTCTGCCCTCTGGTTCTAGATTCTGCCACTAGTGGAAACATCCTCTCCGCTTCCAGTCTATCCAGGCCTTTCACTATGTTCCACTCTATACAGGCCACCCACTATTTTAATCTTTCCCCTCTCATCTTACACCTATGCCCAATATTCTCTACCCTGGGGAAACAACTGTGACTATTCACAGAGGCCCAGGAGCCGTTGGTGATGGAGGAGCGACGTTCGAGCGGTGAGGGAAATCCGTAACGTTCTAAATCCGTAACATTCCATTCAATTAACTAGGCTTGAGGAAGCCGCTGATTGGTGGACTTGAGTACGCAGCTGATTGGCAGTCAGATTCAAGCAGTTTGTAGTGTACTGTATTTTGTATTGTATTTTTGTATTGTATATTGTATTTTGTGTTATATCTAGGGTAAGGGAAGTATGAGTGCCAGGGCAGCTTACTGTTATGGATGTCACATATGGGAGGTCATGGAATCGGGTAGCCAGGTGCGTCGAGATGGGGCTCCTAAAGGAGTGTGTTAGGAACCTGGAGCAGCAGCTCGATGACCTCCGTCTGGTCAGGGAGAGTTAGGAGGTCATAGAGAGGAGTTACAGGGAGGTAGTCTCTCTAAAACCACAGGAGGCAGACACATGGGTCACGGTTAGGAGAGGCAAGGGGCAGAGGCAGGCGCTACAGAGTACACCAGTGGCTGTACACCTTGGAAATAAGTACTCCTGTTTGAATGCTGTTGGGGGGGACAGCCTACCTAGGGGTAGCAACAGCGACCTGGCCTGCGGTACAGACTACTTGGCATTTCCTATCACCTAAAAGATGGCGCCTGCCTGCGGCGACTTTTGCGGAGCACCAGAACTGAAAAGAATGACATACAACTTCTATCAACTTACCTGCATCAGGGAAACGGCAGTAATCGGAGCCGTTTCAGACAGGCTGCTTGTGCAGCTGAAAGTGCTGGCAATTTTGCGATCTCCCGCAGCTACGGGTGCACCGGACTATAAACTTTCCCACGCTGGCTGTGAAACTCCTGACCCGACTGAGGAACCCGACGGCACCTGGAAACCCTGGGATGACCTCCAGAGCCGGCGGGCTGGATATCCCAGAAGAAATGAAGGTGAAGCTGCCTACTCTGAGGGAACCCCCGTTCGTTACGGAGCTGAAGCTGCCGTCTGTGAGAGAATTCACGTTCCAGTGCTGGTCCGCAGAAACAGCAGGTACAGGAAACACAGTACCTGGAAACAAAGGGGAAGCCTCCATTGTGTTCCGGAAACGTGGCCGGCGGGCAGGACTTCAAGTCAGAATGAAGCACAGGGGACTTCGGCCCCCTCTCCCTACTATCCTACTGGCCAATGTACAGTCCCTTGAAAATAAAGTGGAGGACTTAAGGGCAAGGCTGCTTTATCAAAGGGAGCTGAGGGAATGCTCTGTGTTCTGTTTCACAGAGACATGGCTCACCCCCAGCTCCCCAGACTCAGTGGTCCAGCCTTAAGGGTTCTCCATCCATCACATGGACCGTACACTGGCATCGGGGAAAGGGAGAGGAGGGGGTGTCTGCCTCATGCTCAACTCTGCGTGGTGCTCAGACGTGGCAGTCCTGTCCAACGCCTGCTCTCCACACCTTGAACATCTGGCGGTGAAGTGCCGTCCCTTCTACCTACCGAGGGAATTCACCTCCATCATCCTGATGGCGGTCTACATCCCACCCCAGGCAGATGTCCGTCTGGCACTGGAGGAGCTGCACGCCGTGGTCAACAAACACCAGACGTCTTACCCCGAGGCATTTACCATCATTGCTGGGGAGTTCAATAAGGCAAACCTAAAGAAATCACTCCCCAACTTCCACCAACATGTCTCCTGCTGCACCAGAGGACCAAACACCCTCGACCATTGCTACATCACCATCAAGAATGCCTACCGCTCTATCCCTTGCCCTCACTTTGGTAAATCCGACCATACCGCGGTGCTGCTTCTTCCTGCCTACAGGCAGCAATTAAAGAGCGCACCCCCAGAGGTGAGCACAGTACAGAGCTGGTTGGGGGGCAGAGGAACAACTACAGGACTGTTTGGAGTCTGTAGACTGGGCAATGTTCAAGGACTCGGCAACGGACTTGAATGAATACGCCACAGTCGTTAAAGACTTCATAAAGAAATATGTGGAGGACTGTGTCCCTACAAAAACCCTCCGAGTGTTTCCCAATCAGAAACCTTGAATGAACTGTGAGATCCGCACTCTTCTGAAGACCAGACACCGGGCATTCATGTCTGATGACACAGTGGTCTACAAGAAGTCCAGATACGACCTTGGTAAGGCCATTAAAAAGGCCAAAAGGGAGTTCTGCTCCAAGCTGGAGGATGAGACAGATGTTCGGCAGCTGTGGCTGGGACTGAATGCAATCACCTCTTACAAGGCAAAACCAGGAGGCAGCTCGTATGTCGGCGATACATCACTCCCTGATGAGCTCAATACATTTTACGCACGCTTTGATAGGGAGAACACCGATGTGCCTTCCCGAGCCCCTATTCGCTGAGATGGTATTTCAGTCTCAGTCACAGAGGCCGACGTCAGGAAATCCTTCAGAGGGGTGAACCCTCGAAAAGCGTCTGGACCTGATGCCATACCTGGTCGTGTTCTAAAAACCTGTGCGGACCAACTGGCTGAAGTTTTTACGGACATTTTCAACCTGTCACTTCTGAGGTCTGAATTCCCACCTGCTTCAAAAGGGCATCAATAATACCGGTGCCCGAGAAGAGCAAGATGACGTGCCTCAATGACTATCGACCTGTGGCACTAACGCCTGTGGTGATGAAGTGCTTCGAGAGGTTGATCATGGCGCAAATCAACTCCTACCTCGACAAAAACCTGGACCCACTGCAGCTCGCTTACCGCTACAACAGATCAACAGTAGACGCGATCTCGCTGGCCCTCCACTCCGCTCCGGACCACTTGGACAACAAAAACTCATAGGTCAGGCTGTTATTCATTGACTACAGCTCGGCATTTAACACAATCATCCCCTCCAAGCTGGTTACCAAACTCGCAGAACTGCGTCTCTGCGCATCCCTCTGCAATTGGATCCTCGACTTCCTCATCCACAGACCACAGTCTGTACGTCTTGGTGGAAATGTGTCAGCCTCAATAACAATCAGCATGGGAGCACCTCAAGGCTGCGTGCTCAGCCCCCTGCTGTACTCACTCTACACTCATGACTGCGTAGCCGGTCATAGTGCGAACTCCATCATCAAGTTCGCTGACGACACCACTGTTGTGGGACGTATAACTGATGGGGATGAGTCAGAGTATAGAAGAGAGATCAAGCAACTGTCCATATGGTGCCAGCACAACAACATGGCCCTCAACATCAGCAAAACCAAGGAATTGATTGTTGACTTTGGAAGGAGTAGGATGGGGACCCAATGTCCTGTTTATATCAACAGGTTGATGGTTTAAAGGGTCAAGAGCTTCAAATTCCTAGGCGTGCACATCTGTGAAGATCTTTCCTGGTCCAAGAACACAGATGCAATTAGTAAGAAAGCTCATCAGCGCCTCTACTTCCTGAGAAGATTACGGAGAGTTGGTCTATCAAGGAGGACTCTCTCTAATTTCTACAGGTGCACAGTAGAGAGCTTGCTGACCGGTTGCATCATGGCTTGGTTTGGCAATTTGAGTGCCCTGGAGAGGAAAAGACTACAAAAAGTAGTAAACACTGCCCAATCCATCATCGGCTCTGACCTTCCTTCCATCGAGGGCATTTATCGCAGTCGCTGCCTCAAAAAGGCTGGCAGCATCATCAAGGACCCACACCACCCTGGCCACACACTCATCTCCCTGCTACCTTCGAGTAGAAGGTGCAGGAGCCTGAAGACTGCAACAACCCGGTTTAGGAATAGCTACTTCCCCACAGCCATCAGGCTATTAAACTTGGCTCGGAACTCTGAACATTATTTTCCCTCCATCTGTTATATGCACTTTATTAATTTATTAATTCATGAGTGTATTTACGTATATAATTGTAGTCAATGCTTACTATGTTCTGTTGTGCTATGCAAATAAATATTTTCATTGCCTTGTCAGGGACACATGACAATAAACTCTTTTGACTTTGACACCGACCCTGTTGCTCAGATGGGTAAGGAAAAGAAGAGGAGGGCATTAGTAATAGGGGACTCTATAGTTAGGGGGTCAGATTGGCGATTTTGTGGATGCAGTCCAGAGACCCGGATGGTAGTTTGCCTCCCTGGTGCCAGGGTCCGGGATGTGTCTGAACGTGTCCAAGATATCCTGAAAAGGGAGGGAGAGGAGCCTGAGGTCGTGGTACATATTGGTACCAATGACATAGGTAAGAAAAGAGAAAAGATCCTGAAAGGAGAATTTAGGGTGTTATCAAGAGAAATAAGGAAAAGAACCGCAAAGATAACAATCTCAGGATTACTTCCTGTGCCACGTGACAGAGAGAGTAGGAATGGAGCAAGGTGGAGGATAAATGTCTGGGTGAGGGACTGGTGCAGAGGGCAGGGATTCAAGTTTCTGGATCAATGGAACCACTTTTGGGGAAGGAGTGACATGTATAAAAAGGACGGGTTGCACTTGAACCCGAGGGGGACCAGTATCCTGGCAGGGAAATTTGCAAAGGCTACCGGGGGGTCTTTAAACTAAAACGGTTGGGGGGAGGGACTCAAATTGACAATGCCAGTAGATTGGGTCTGAGGCAGGAGGAAGAGAAGGGAAGCACTCAGACCCAACATGCAGGGGGCAAAGAAGAAAAAAATAATAAACAGAGAATAAGAGGTTGTGGGTTTCCAGGGCAAAAATCAAAAGGGGCCACTTGTCAACATAATTGTATAAGGAGTAAGAGTGTTGTTAAAACAAGCCTGAAGGCTTTGTGTCTCAATGCAAGGAGCATTTGTAATAAGGTGGACAAGTTGAATGTGCAGATAGCTATTAATGACTATGCTATAGTTGGGATCACGGAGACGTGGCTCCAGGGGGACCAAGGCTGGGAGCTGAACATCTGGGGATATTCAATATTCAGGAGGGATAGACAGAAAGGAAAGGGAGGTGTGGTAGCGTTGCTGGTGAGAGAGGAAATTAATGCAATAAAAAGGAAGGACATTAGCTTGGAGGATTTGGAATCAATATGGGGAAAATGAAACACTAAGGGGCAAAAAACGCTAGTGGGAGTTGTGTGCAGGTCACCTAACAGTAGTAGTGGAGTTGGGGATGGCATTAAACAGGAAATTAGAAATGCGTGCAACAAGGGTAAAACAGTTATAATGGGTGACATCCATCTACACATAGATTGGGTGAATCAAATTGGCAGGGGTGGTGAGGAAGAGGATTTTGTGGAATGTATGTGGGATAGTTTTCTAAACCAACATGTAGAGGAACCAACAAGACTATTCTAGACTGGGTATTGAGTAATGAGGAAGGGTTAGTTATCAGTCTTGTTGTGCGTGGCCCCTTGGGCAAGAGTGACCATAATATGGTTGAGTTCTTCATTAGGATGGAGAGTGACATAATTAAGTCAGAAACAAAGGTTCTGAACTTAAACAAGCGTAACTTTGAAGGTATGAGCCGTGAATTGGCCAAGATAGACTGGCAAGTGATTCTTAAAGGGTTGACAGTGGATGTGTAATGGAAGGTATTTAAAGACTGCAAGGATGAACTACAACAATTGTTCATCCCAGTTTGGCAAAAGAATAAATCAGGGAAGGTAGTGCATCCATGGATAACAAGGGAAATCAGGGATAGTATAAAAACAAAAGATGAAGCATACAAATTAGCCAGAAAAAGCAGACAACCAGAGGACTGGGAGAAATTCAGTCCAGCAGAGGAGGACAAAGGCCTTAATTCGGAAAGGGAAAATAGATTATGAAAGAAATTTGGCAGGGAACATAAAAACTGACTGCAAAAGTTTTTATAGATAAGTGAAGAGAAAGAAATTACTTAAAACAAATGTAGGTCCCTTGCAGTCAGAAACAGGTGAATTGATCATGAGAACAAGGACATGACAGACCAATTGAATAACTACTTTGGTTCTGTCTTCTCTAAGGAAGACATAAATGATCTGCCAGAAATAGCAGGAGACCGGGGGCCAAATAAGGTGGAGGAACTGAGTGAAATCCAGGTTAGCCGGGAAGTGGTGTTAGGTAAATTGAATGGATTAAAGGCCGATAAATCCCCAGGGCCAGATAGACTGCATCCCAGAGTACTCAAGGAAGTAGCCACAGAAATAGTAGATGCATTAGTAATAATTTTTGAAAACTCCTTAGATTCTGGAGTAGTTCCTGAAGATTGAGGGTAGCTAATGTAATCCCACTTTTTAAAAAAGGAAGGAGAGAGAAAACGGGGAATTGCAGACCAGTTAGTCTAACATCGGTAATGAGGAAACTGCTAGAGTCAGTTATTAAAGATGGGATAGCAGTACATTTGGAAAGTGGTGAAATTATTCGCCAAAGTCAGCATGGATTTACGAAAGGTAAATCATGTCTGACGAATCTTATAGAATTTTTCGAGGAAGTAACTAGCAGAGTGGACAATGGAGAACCAGTGGATGTGTTATATCTAGACTTTCAGAAGGCTTTCGACAAGGTCCCACATAAGAGATTAATATACAAACTTAAAGCACACGGTATTGGGGGTTCAGTATTGATGTGGATAGAGAACTAGCTGGCAGACAGGAAGCAAAGGGTAGGAGTAAACAGGTCATTTTCAGAATGACAGGCAGTGACTAATGGGGTACCGCAAGGCTCAGTGCTGGGACCCCAGCTATTTACAATATATATTAATGATTTGGATGAGGGAATTGGATGCAACATCTCCAAATTTGCGGATGACACTAAGCTGGGGTGTAGTGTTAGGTGTGAGGAGGATGCTAGGAGGCTGCAAGGTGACTTGGATAGGCTGGGTGAGTGGGAAAATGCATGGCAGATGCAGTATAATGTGGATAAATGTGAGGTTATCCACTTTGGTGGCAAAAACATGAGGGTAGACTATTATCTGAATGGTGGCAAATTAGGAAAAGGGGAGATACAACGAGACCTGGATGTCATGGTACACCAATCATTGAAAGTAGGCATGCAGGTGCAGCAGGTAGTAAAGAAAGCAAATGGTATGTTAGCATTCATAACAAAAGGATTTGAGTATAGGAGCAGGGAAGTTCTACTACAGTTGTACAGGGTTCTGGTGAAACCACACCTGGTGTATTGCGTATAGCTTTTGTCTCCAAATCTGAGAAAAGACATTTTTGCCATAGGGGGGGTTACAGAGAAGGTTCACCAGACTGATTCCTGGGATGTCAGGACTTTCATATTTGGAAAGACTGGATAGACTTGGCTTGTACTCGCTAGAATTTAGAAGACTGAGGGGGGAATCTAATAGAAATTAACAAAATTCTTAAGGAGTTGGATAGGTTAGATGCAGGAAGATTGTTTCTAATGTTGGGGAGGTCCAGAACAAGGGGTCACAGCCTAAGGATAAGGGGGAATTCCTTTCGGACCGAGATGAGGAAAACATTTTTCACACAGAGAGTGGTGAGTCTGGAATTCTCTGCCACAGAAGGTAGTTGAGGCCAGTTCATTGGCTATATTTAAGAAGGAGTTGGATGTGGCCCTTGTGGCTAAAGGGATCAGGGGGTATGGAGAGAAGGCAGGTACAGGATACTGAGTTGGATGATGTTTCTATGTTTCACTGCACTTTGATATTTTTTTCGTTGCACTACGAGTTGTACCTGTGTATGGCTTGATTGTGCTCAATATAGTAGGATTTAACTGGATAGTATGCAAACAAAGCTTGGAAGCATATGAAAGAAGTTTTGAAACACCACTCTGTGTGTGAAATACATATAGAGGTTCTTATTCCCCTCACAACTCAAGCCAATGTCTTTTAGTTTTGGACTCCCCTACCCTGGAAAAAAAGACTGCTGGGATGCATTGAGGAAATGTTGAGAAAAGTGAACAATGAGCAGGACCTCATCAGTTATTTTCCATGATAGGCAAAAATGCTGGAGAAACTCAGCAGGTGAGGCAGCATCTATGGAGCGAAGGAATAGGAGACGTTTCAGGCCGAGATCCTTCATCTGAAGAAGGGTCTCGACCTGAAATGTCACCTATTCCTTCGCTCCATAGATGCTGCTTCACCCGCTGAGTTTCTACATTCGATTTTTCAAGCATCTGCAGTTCTTTCTTAAGCAAGTTATTTTCCAGGATCGACTAGATGCACAGAGCAAATGGTTTAGTTATATTTTGGAACGTTTAACAGACATTAATCATGCAAATTGAAAGAACATAAAATTAAGGACATCATTAAACTGGAATGGTTGCAAAACAAAATGTATATGGATGCTACCATGTATTTGAGATATAAAGAGAGGAGGGATATGTTGGGTATTTATTCCCTGAGGCAGAGGAGGCGAGGCTGACCTTAAAGACATTTAGAAAAACATTAGAGACATAGACCACTTTCATCCTAGTGAAAGAAAAATGTTTAGTTTAGTTTATTTTCATGTGTACTGAGGTACAGTGAAAAGCTTTTGTTGCATGCTAACCAATCAGCAATAATGTAGCATTCCTGAATGACTACCATCCAGTGGTTCTCATTTCCACCATCATGAAGTGCTTCGAGAGCCTGGTGATGGCGCACAATAACTCCAGTCCTCCGGCCAGCCTCAATCCACAGCAGTTTGCTTACTGTTGCAAAAAATACCATTATTCTGGCACTAAACCCATCTCTGGGATGCCTAGATAACACAAACCTCCATTAGACTCCTATTTATCCACTATAACTCTGCCTTCAAAGACAGGTATCCCATTCAAATCCATCTCCAAACTCCTTGACCTCGGAATCAGCATCCCTCTCTGAACCACTGAATCCTTGAATTTCTAACCCACATACCACAATCAATGAAGATCGGTGACAACACCGATAACACCACAATAATTCACAACAACGGTGTCCCACAAGAATGCATTCTCAGTCCCCTACCATACTACCTAAAACCTCACGACTGTACAGCCAAATTTGGCTATAACTCCATCTACAAATTTGCAGATGACACCACTGTGGTGGGCCAAATCACGAAGAATGTCAAGGCAGAGTACAGGAAAGAGATACAGAACCTAGTTACATGGTGTCAGGACAATAACTAATTTTTCAATGATGAAAGAGCAAGTTATTAACTTTAGAAAGCATGCCCCAATCAGTAGTAAATGGTGCTGAGTCAAAATAGTAGGGAGCTTCAAGTTCTTTGGCGTTAATTTAACAGATGATTTGTCATTTACCAACCACATTGATGTGACAGCCAAGAAAGCAGTACTTCCTGAGGAGACTGTGTCATTTTGACATGTCTCCAATGACTCCTACAATCATCTACAGATGTATCATAGAAAGCATACCATCAGGTTGCATCACTGCTTGGTTTGGGAACAACTCAGTCCAAGACTGAAGGAAAATGTGGACAGTAATGTAGATGTAGCCCATTCCATCACACAAACCAGATCCCACCATTGACTATCTACACTGCACGCTGTCTTGGAAAAGCAACCACATAATCAAAGACATGACCTACCCCAGTCATTCTTTCTTCTCCCTGCTCCTGTCTGGCAGAAGGTACAGAAGCTTAAAAGTGCACACCTCCAGACTCAGGAACAGTTTCTTCCCCTCTCTTACCAGACTTCTGAACCATCCTTCAATAGGCTAGGGTACTGTCTGATTCAGCTCAACCCTATTGTAGACATTAGACTTTGGCTGTGGAACTAATTTGCCATGATGTTGAGAACTATAATCTGCACTTTGTATCTTCTTCTTTGCTCTTTCTTGAGTCTGACTTGATGGTATTTATACATGGTATATTTGTTCTGTTTGGATAGTATGCAAAACAAAGCCTTTTATTGTACTTCAGTCCACAAGATAATATTAATCCTAAACCTAAACCTAGAATAGTCAAGGTCCTTTCCCTAGGGTAGGAGAGTTTAAAACTAGAGGGCATAGGCTTAAGATCAAAGGTAAAAGATTTAAACGAGCCTGAGGGGCAAATTATTTTCATTCAGAGGGTGATGCATGCAGTATATGGAAGAGTCAGGTAGAAATATGGCTTTTAAAGAGCACTGGTACGGGCACATGAATAAGAAACATTTGGCAGCATATGGGCCAGATATAGACAAGTGGGACTAGTTTAGTTTGACAATTCATTCAGTATAAATCTGTTGGGACGAATGCCTGTTTTTGTGCTACACAACTCTGTGACTCTAATTCCACAGATTATAATCTCAAATCTATAGGTGAGAGGTTTTGTTTTATTTACTCATATTTTAAGTTCTGGCCATCATCGACAAGATCAACATTCATTACCCATCCTAAATTGCCCATGAGAAGATGATGAGAAATCACCTTCTTGAGCTGGTGCAGATCTTCTTGACAAGTTGCTCCTCCAGCGCTGTCAGACTGGATCGTTCAGCATTTAGACCCAGTGATGATAAACGACCAGCAATATATTTTCAACTCCGAACGGTGTGAAACCTGGAGGGGAACCTAAAAGTGGGTGGTGTTCCAATGCATCTGCTGTCCTTACTGACAGATATCACAAATAAGAGAGAATAAATTGGAGTGTTCTGGATAAGCAACTGCTATGCATTTTGTAAATTGTTCACACTGCATTCACCGCTTACTGGTGCTGAAAGGAATGAGTGTTTAGATGGTAGACAAGGTATTAATCAAATGGGTTGTTTTGCCTTGGATGGTGTTGAGTTGCTGACATGTTACTGAAATTCTAACTGTGTTGGATGCAATAGAAATAGCAACATAAAATGTTATTTATTTTATCTGTTGATCCCAGTTATATTTTGTCACATTTTCAAACTGCTCCAATTTTTCTTCTCCATTCAAGTTCTCAGGGTTTTTTGCAGCTCCACTTCCTTTGCTGAAAAGATCTTCCAACAGTTTCTCACAGCACTGTAATATACTTAAGGGCCTGTCCCACCAGCACGCAACTATATGCGATGAACGCGATCAAACCGGCAGCGGGGGCCGCGCGGAGGTCGGGTGATCCCCTGTACAGGGCCGGTCCCACCAGCATGCGCCTGCATGCGGCAAGCGCAACTAAACCGGCAGTAGGGGCCGCGCGGAGGTTGGGTGAGTGGCGCAACGCGGCGCAAAGCGAGGCGAACTTGAAGCAAGTCCAAGGTAAGTTCGCCAGGACTTAGAGGGGCACACAGAGAGGGGCACCGAGACACACACACATACAGGGCCACGGAGCCACACACATAGAGGATCACGGAGGCACTTACAAATAGTTTCACGGAGGCACGATGTCCGGGCGGTGTGTAAATGTCGCGGCGACTGCGAGCCGACAAACCGTTGCCGCGCGGGATTTTTGGACATTGTTGGTTTTTCGGAGCCCCGCGCGGCGTCGGGACGAACTCGGGACGAACTCCGCACAATTCCGCACGGCTCCGGTGATCGAAGTGGGACCGGCCCCGCGACGCCGGACGGCTCAAGCGACCACGTTAGGTCGCGCTAATCGCATCGAGTTGCATGCTGGTGGGACAGGCCCTTTACTCTTTTTTTGCTCTCTCTGCATCACATTTCACAGATTGCCATTTTAGCACCAATCAACTACCCCCTGAAATGTTCTGCTTTATCTACAACAATCAAATAATGCAGATGCTGGAAATCTGAAATAAAAGCAGAAACTGCTGGGAGGGTTGAGCCAGTCTAGCAATGATATATTTTCAGGTTATGGTTGTTTGTAGGTGACCCTGAAGTTGCCAGTATTCCCATGTGTTTGCTACTCTTGCACTTCTTGGTGGAAATGATTGAAGTTTGCGAAGATGTTTAATGTAAATAGTTCATTCTAAGCTTCCCCCCAGTCTAGTTTAAGTCAATAAAATACTGAGTCAAGCACTTGTGCATCAAAATTTTATTTTGGAAAAACACAACAGTTCCCCACTACTATACCTAACCACCCCGGGTTTGATCCTTGTATCTGCTTGGCCAAGCCCTTCTAGCCTCATGCAAGAGAGGCACTCCAAAAGGTCACACAGACCCAAGCGTTCTTCCAGAAGATCGACACAGGACCTCGTGGCAGCTACCTTTTATAGGTCCCGGAACTTTGAGGGGCTGAACCATATGAGGGTGGTCTCTTTACAGTCCAATTACAGATATCGATTAACACAGCACATGACTGACATTTCCCTAACCCAATAATACAGTAACTAATACAATGTATTCAAATGGAGCTTCTGAAAGGCAGCAAACATAGCAACATTTGGCCCGATATTCAAGAAACCCAGACAAGGATTAACCCAATCAACATCTAGCAAAGTAAAGCTTTGCAACAATGTTTACAATGTGTATGTCTGGTTTACATTCACCCAATCCGTTTCATGCAATGTACACCTAATTGTAAGAATCTGCAGATGTTCCATTCTTCCCCTACAACTCTTATCTTGACTCCAGACAAGCTGGCACCATTTTGCAGCTTGTCCCATTTCTGCAGAAGGAACATTTAAATTGAGCAAATAGCCTAACAGCACATAACCCTTTACTCAATTTTTGTGTCCTGGCATCTCCAATTTGGCCAGAATTAACATTCCTTCCTTTTATCATATATTATAAACCATCATTTATGATAACCAAATAATCAGATAATCATATAGAAACATAGAAACATAGAAAATAGGTGCAGGAGTAGGCCATTCGGCCCTTCAAGCCTGCATCGTCATTCAATATGATCATGGCTGATTATCCAACTCAGTATCCTGTACCTGCCTTCTCTCCATACCCCCTGGTCCCTTTAGCCACAAGGGCCACATCTAACTTCCTCTTAAATAGAGCCAATGAACTGGCCTCAACTACCTTCTGTGGCAGAGAATTCCAGAGATTCACCAGATATAACCAGATATACATATGTGTGACTATTACATTCTCCATCTATTAACAACAACATGATGATGATGTTTCTTGTCAGCATCTTATCAAGCTTCCCGCGTTTTTGTGGACGTAGCTTCACAATTTCCGTCTGATGAGTCTTCACCTCCTGAGTTTTCATGGGCAAGAATTCCTTCCATCTGTGTTGTTGCGCATTCGTCCATCCCTTTCTATAGGTGAACCTATAACTTATAATTCCTGAAAAACTTGGGACAAAGCAAGTTATCATTCATGTACTAATGCTGTCTCATACATTCCACTGTAATTCAGTCTGTCAATATTATCCATTTTCTATTTCACTGTAACTTTCTCTATTATGTTCTGCTCTATAATATACTTTTTACTATCCTAGGATCAACACTAATCAGTCCTCTCCGTATTCACATGATGTTATATGTATATCTGATGATGGTTTCTCATAAATTTCAGCTGGGTTCAGTCCAGATTTCCCTCCAGGCATGACTCTTATTTAAAGCAAACCATGAAAAATGTTTCAATGTCACCAAATTCAGTCTCAGCCTTCAATTTTAATATTTTAAGTTTCAGGATCCGTCTCACCCTTCTCATTCCACAGCTTTGTGGTCAATAATACAATTCCATTCCAATTCCTGTGGAATTCCCAGCTGTTCAAATTTAATCAATCAATTTCCATATGTTGTCAATTTTAACAAAAGCCAATTAAGAATGCCGAATCTAGGGATAATTTCTTTCTAACTTGATAATAGAAGCCGCTTTACTATCAAGGGTTAAACAATTTAGATCCACCAGTCAAATACATCGAAATGGATGTTGAGGTATCAACCTCAACACCCATTTCCTAATTTCTCCTTCTAATTCAATAAACATCCTCCAGTACTTTTTCCTTAGTATGTTGGCTCGTCTCTCAGTCAATAGGAGTTCTTTCTCATAACTAATTTTCTTTTACCACTAAGTAACTCTTTAGTATGCTCTTTGGCTCTTAAAGGGAAGTCTTGCTGTTCACAGTTCCTCTTTTTACTATTTCCAATCCCACTCTCATGTTCCCTGAATAATTCTTCCATGTTACCAGATCTTCCTAAGTTCCATCCTTTCCTGATGTTCTCTGAATAATCTTTCCCATCTTTGGCTGCCTGTCTGGGGATGAGACAATAACAATACCCAATTAATAATCAAACTTAAAGTACTCCTAAGCCAAATCTCACAAGTCAATTCCATTCTCAATTTTTTAAGTCCCACCAATTCATCACCATACAATTTAGAGACCGAATTCAAAATGTTATCAATTTATTTCGAATAACTATAATTTAGGCGCAAAGTAGGTGTTTTGCCCCAAACCACAGAGGAGTGTCTATTTTCAAATTCAAATTAAATTCTTCAAATTTGAACTTGCCCCAATATTCGCCATTGGTTGTTATGTATCTTTTAGAAAAGGTTGGATGGTGCTACTTTCTTTTTCCTTCACTGGTGTCAAAAGCTGTATGATGTTAAAGTTGGGCACTCGGGTAGGTAGCTTCTTCTTCCTCCTTGATGTTAGTTTCAAAGGAGTAGGGGTACTGAGGAGCAGCCTTCTCTATCTGTTGGCCTTCCCAGATATATCTTAAAGGGACAGGACAGTATCATTTCTTCCTTGGGTACACAAAAGGCTGAAGAAACTCAGCGGGTGCAGCAGCATCTAAGGAGCGAAGGAGATAGGTGACATTTCGGGTCGAGATCCTTCTTCAGACTGGTTAGGGATCAGGGAAACGAGAGATATAGACGGTGATGTGGAGAGATAAAGAACAATGAATGAAAGATATGCAAAAAAGTATCGATGATAAAGGAAACAGGCCATTGTAAGCTGTTTGTAGTGTGAAAATGAGAAGCTAGTGCGACTTGGGTGGGGGAGAGATAGAGAGAGAGAGGGAGCGCCAGGGCCCGAGGGCTGAGGGAGAGGTGGGAAGGGGAGGAGACAGCAAGGGTTAACAGAATTGAGAAAATTCAATGTTTAAGCCCAGAGGATGCAGACTCCCCAAGTGGAATATGAGGTGCTGTTCCTCCAACTTGCGGTGTTGCTCACTCTGGCCGTGTAGGAGGCCCAGGACTGGGAGGTCGGATACGGAATGGGAGGGGGAGTTGAAGTGTTGAGCCACCAGGAGGTCAGGTTGGTTATTGTGGACTGAGCGGAGGTGTTCGGCAAAACGATCGCCAAGCCTCCGCTTGGTCTCACCGATATAGATCACCTGGCATCTGGAGCAACGGATGCAGTAGATGAAGTTGGAGTAGGTGCAGGTGAACCTCTGTCGGACCTGGAAGGACTGCTTGGGTCCCTGAAAGGAGTGGAGGGGGGATGTGAAGGGACAAGTGTAGCATCTCTTGCGGTTGCAAGGGAAAGTGCCTGGGGAAGGGGTGGAGCGGGAGGGAAGGGAAGAATTGACAAGGGAGTTGCGGAGGGAGCGGTCTTTGAGGAAGGCAGACGGGGGGGGGTCAGCATCTGCAGTTCCTTCTTTAACAAAACATAATTTCTTCCTTGTTGTTGGTCTTTGTTTCTGGGGAGCTACCTTACCTGAGCTGTGTATTCTGCCCATTCTCAAGGGTTCACATGCTCTTTACTTCACTCCCCAGATAGGAGGATGCTGCAGATTATACTGTCCTGCAGGCACCACAATTTAGTAACAAGTTAGTACAATAACTTCTTTCCCTACTCCCGTACGTCCTGCACAATAAATTTGTTTCTTCTCTCCCTAGTGCCAGTTTAGTTTTCTATAATTCTTATTCTTCTGACACCAGCTACTATGTTTCCCTTTTCATAGTCCTTCCTTTTAGTGAGGTATCTCGATCCCAATTAGATTCTTTGTGACTCTCTTCCTGGTCACAAGGGGTGGTGTTGTTTCTTGTTCTTAAAATGTATTATTATTTTTGGGCCATGTGAGGATGCCCTCAGATTTCATACTTTGTGTTAGCTGCCAGTACAGGGCTACTGCAATGACTTTGGCTGCCGGAATGTCCCTGCTCCCTGATTTTCTGGCCAGTGTCCTCTTCCTCTACCTTTGGGGTCCCAAGTGGCCCTGTAACCTCTAGGGAGCCACTGACTTCTTAAACCCTGTGGCCTTCTTCTTTGCCCCCTTCCTTCTCGATGTTCCATCACAGGGCAAGATCGGCTCCAATGTCCTGATTCCCCACAGTTGTAACATTGATCAGGTCTAACAACTCTATACCTCCTCCAACCAAACAGAGGGAAAGTCGGCTCTCGGAATGGCATGTCTATCCATGCTTTAAATTCCTCCTCCTCCTTATCTTCCTTCAAAGTTACTTCCTGTTTCTGGATTTTTAGTACGAGTCTCTGGAAGGATTTAGCTGCCGTTGAACCAGGTTGCATTGAAATGTGTCTGTGGCCCGGGGATAATTTGCACCTACTGCGGGATCTAATTCTCAAGGTGGAGTAGGCACCTTCCTCCTAGGGAATTGCCTACGGAGAATCCGCTCCATATCCATATCGTTGGGAATTTACTTTGATCTTATAATGTTATCAATGTCAGGATCAGTCACTTCACAGCCTCCTGCTGTCTCACCATCAGAAAAGCTGCTCATTTTGCTACTGGAATCTCTATACTTTAGGAAGGATTCTTTCGCTTTCCCACTTGATTTCCCAATTAATTTTGGCACCCGCTTCTGCGGAACCTTCCTTCTAGCTCCTTGATCCCCCACACTATCCTCTGCTAGTGAAGCAATCATCGGAGCTAGAGAGTCTTTTCCCGATTATCCTACTTTGGATTTGAATTTAGTGGCTGGAGTTGAAGATACCAATGACTCCTCCCGAGCGCCCTGTTCGCAAGCTGCGCATGATGTCTCCGAACTAAGAACAGGAGAGTGCAGAGAGGAATGCTGTGACTGTGCTGAAAAAGTCTGCCCACCCTTGTATATATTGGGCTTTTCTCCCTTCAAGTTCCATCTAACCGCGGCACTCTTACTAAATGTAATAAGGTTGATTTTTGACAGCACTTCCCCTTTAAGAACCATTTCAGTCATTTCTCTTTTAAAAGCTGATGTTCTCTCCTGTTCCTGCTCCTGCTGCTGGCTTCCATTATCATCCTTTCCCTGTTCCGGAATAGACAATAGACAATAGACAATAGGTGCAGGAGTAGGCCATTTGGCCGTTCGAGCCAGCACCGCCATTCAATGTGATCATGGCTGATCATCCCCAATCAGTACCATGTTCCTGCCTTCTCCCCATATCTCCTGCCTCCACGATTTTTAAGAGCACCATCGAGCTCTCTCTTGAAAGCATCCAAAGAACCTGCCTCCATCGCCCTCTGAGGCAGAGAATGTCTAGAGAAGGACCAGTTCTCTCCTTTTCCATTCTAATCCCGAACTTGAATGCTGCCATTCTTAACGTAGAAAGCAGAACGACTATTTATTTACTTTCCTTTCAGTGAAAAACTTCAAATCCATATTTCAATAAGCTTGTTCCCTTCTTCGCTGTTTCCATATCGTCTAACAACTGTTTCTATGTCAGTTATTCCTACATTAGACTTTAGCCCACCTATCGGCCAAAGTTCGTTCCTCAAAACTTTATTTAATTTTCACGATCATTTTTTGAATCTCTGCTTCATGTGGAATTTTCTCACAAATTATTCTTATCGGACCATCAGGAATAATGATAGGTCCTTCTCTGGTATATTACCCATCCTCTTGCAACATAGACACAATACAGATAAGATTCAAAGCACTCACATTGCAATTACTCCCACACAATGACTAACATGTAGCAGATTCACATCTCCTCACACAATTGTTCCTGGAATCTTTCCCAACCATTATTCAATCATTCCACAAAATCGCTCTATTCAATTGTGCTCTCAACGTTCTTATCAGCTTGATATCAATCACTTCATTCAACTCTCAGCCTGTAAACAAAGAATTTGGTGGAGAGCCGCTAGGAGTGGATGGGGGGTGGTTTGAGAGGGGTTGAGTGCGGATGGAGTGAATGCAGGATTCTCCCTCCACCCCCACCCCTAACGGCCCCCGACAGCCCCCGTGTGAAGTTGATCCCTTCCCCCGAATGTAGGACGCTCCGCCCCACTGTACCCCGCCTGAAGACATCCTCCTCTGCCAGCTGCAGGATGCTCCTCCCCACTCCCACCTGTCCCCGACAGCCCCCACCTGAAGCTGTTCCCTTCTACAGGCTGCAGTACACCCTCCCCCCCACCGACCGCCAGTTGTCCCCACATGAAGCCGTTCCCTTCCCCAGGCTGCAGGACGATCAACCCCTCCCCCCCCCCCCTCCGGCCGCCTATAACCCCCTCCTGAATCGGTCCCCCTCTCCTGCTGCAGGACGCTCCACCCACTGGCCCATCCCTGAAGTTGTCCCTGTCCCCTGCTGCATGATGCTCCCCACGGGTCCCTGCCTTAAGCCGGTAGGCAGTGGCAGTGGTAGGCCATGACAGCGATAGGCAGCGGTAGTGACAGGCCATGGCAGCGGTAGGCCATGGCAGTGGCAGAAGTAGGCCATGGCAGCGGTAGGCCATGGCAGTGCTCCCGCCCCCCCTCCCCGCGGGCCCCGCCTGAAGCCGCACCCCTCCCCCAGCTGCAGGGTGCTCCCGCCACCCCCACCAGCCCCCGACACCCACCGCCTGCAGCCGTCCCCCTCCCCCGGCTGCGGAAAGCAACACACGACGCAACAAGAAAGAATGGACTGAATACATCTCCTCTTTAACATTTAAATTGTAGGTATATTTTAAGTTACTCACATTTTAAGCTTTTATAAATCCCTTTTCCACTTGACATGCCCGTCAGCTGCATCTGCGTAATAATACCTGCGTGTTCTACATCACAATGGGGACCCAATGGGTGGGAATGGCTGCGCCGCCAGAGAGTCGCTAAGAATGGTTGGGTGGGGTGAGGGGGGATGGAGTGAGTGCGTGGGGGGAGAAGGGCAAGGGGCGGAGTGGGGGGGTGAGGGGAGGAAGGGGGATCAGGGGCGTCACAACTGGAACCCGTAGCCCCGCCTGCACAGTTTTGGGCTATGCGTGAGTTGTGGAATATTGTGTTGGGGGACCAGGCCTCCAGTGTGAGAATGGGACCCAACGGATTCCACTTAGTCTAGTAGGGAATAAAGACATAGTGGACGCTGAGTTTCTCCAGCTTTTTGTGTAACCCGTGGACAAATTGAATATGTTTTATGCATCAGTCTTCACAGTGGAAGACACCAGTAATGTGCCTGAAATTCAAGAGAGTGGGGATAGAAGTTAATGGAGTTGGTCTAAGTAAGGAGAAGGTCCTTGGGAAGCTGGAAGGTCTGAAGTTGGATAAGTCATCTGGACCAGATGGAACACACCCCATGGTTCTGAAAGAGGTAGCTTTTGATTGTGAAGGCATTAATTGTGATAGTTCAAGAATTATTAGATTCCGGAGAGGTCCCTGAGAACTAGAAAATTGTGCTAAAGTGGAAAAACTGTAGGCCGGCTATACTCACTTCAGAGGTTGGTAAGATTAAGATCAAGGAGTCCATTATTAAGGTTGAGATTTCCGAATACTTCACGAGATAAAATAGGCTGCTCAATATAGATTGTTGAAGGAGACATCTTGCCTCACAAATCTGCTGGAATACTTTGAAAAAGTAAATAGCAGGATAGACAAAGGGGAATGTTCTTTCCTTGGATTTTCAGAAGGCCTTTGATAAAGTGCTACTCATGAGGCTGCAAAACAGGATTGGAGCCCATGGTATTAGAAGGAAGATACTAGCATGGATGGAAGATTAGCTAAATGGCAGGGCAAATAATGGGAATAAAGGAGGATTTTTCTGATTGACTGCTGGTGACAAATGGGGTTCTGGGGGGGTCGATGGTGGGTTCACTACTTTTCACTTTGTATATTAATGATTTGGACAATGGAATTGATGGCTTTGTGGTCAAGTTCGTTGATAATACAAAGATAGGTGGACAGGCATGTAGTGTAGAGGAAGCAGCAAGCTTACACAAGGAATAGGACAGATTGAGAGAATGGGCAAAGAATTGGCAGATGGAATACATTGTAGTAAAGTGTGCAGCCATATGCTTTGGTAGTGGGAATAAAGACGTAAACTATTTTCTAAATAGTCTAATAGGAGAGGATTCAAAAATCAGAGGTGCAAAGAGACTTGGGAGTACTGTTGCAGTATCCCATGAAGGTTAATTTGCAGGTTGAATCAGCAGTAATGAAGGTGAATGCAATTTTAGAATTCCTTTTCGGAGGACTAGAATATAAAAGCAGGAATGTAATTTCAAATGTCATTAGAAACGGGAATAGTCCCCGAGGATTGGCGTACTGCGCATGTTGTTCCATTGTTTAAAAAGGGTTCTAAAAGTAAACCTAGCAATTATAGACCGGTTAGTTTGACTTCAGTGGTGGGCAAATTAATGGAAAAGATACTTAGAGATAATATATATAAGTATCTGGATAAAGAGGGTCTAATTAGGAACAGTCAACATGGATTTATGCCTGGAAGGTCATGTTTCACTACTCTTCTTGAATTGTTTGAAGAGGTTACTAGGGAAATTGACGAGGGTAAAGCAGTGGATGTTGTCTATATGGACTTCAGTAAGGCCTTTGACAAGGTTCCTCATGGAAGGTTGGTTCAGAAGGTTCAACTGTTGGGTATAAATGCAGGAATAGCAAGATGGATTCAACAGTGGCTGAATGGGAGAAGCCAGAGGGTAATGGTGGATGGCTGTTTGTCGGGTTGGAGGCAGGTAACTAGTGGGGTGCCTCAGGGATCTGTGTTGGGTCCTTTGTTGTTTGTCATGTACATCAATGATCTGGATGAAGGGGTGGTAAATTGGATTAGTAAGTATACAGATGATACCAAGATAGGGGATGTTGTGGATAATGAAGAGGATTTCCAAAGTCTACAGAGTGATTTAGGCCAGTTGGAAAAATGGGCTGAAAGATGGCAGATGGAGTTTAATGCTGATAAATGTGAGGTGCTACACCTTGGCAGGACAAATCAAAATAGGACATACATGGTAAACGGTAGGGAATTGAAGAATACAGTTGAACAGAGGGATCTGGGAATAACCGTGCATAGTTCCTTGAAGGTGGAATCTCATATAGATAGTGTGGTAAAGAAAGCTTTTGGTATGCTAGCCTTTATAAATCAGAGCATAGAATCTGAGTATAGAAGCTGGGATGTAATGTTAAAATTGTACAAGGCATTGGTGAGACCAAATCTGGAGTATGGTGTACAATTTTGGTTGCCCAATTATAGGAAGGATGTCAACAAAATAGAGAGGGTACAGAGGAGATTTACTAGAATGTTGCCTGGGTTTCAACAGCTAAGTTACAGAGATAGGTTGAATAAGTTAGGTCTTTATTCTCTGGAGCACAGAAGGTTAAGGAAGGGACTTGATAGAGATCTTTAAAATGATGAGACGGATAGACAGAGTTGATGTGGACAAGCTTTTCCCTATGAGAATAGGGAAGATTCAAACAAGAGGACATGACTTTAGAATTAAGGGACAGAGGTTTAGGGGTAACATGAGGGGGAACTTCTTTACTCAGAGAGTGGTAGCGGTGTGGAATGAGCTTCCAGTGGAAGTGGTGGCGGCAGGTTCGTTGGTATCATTTAAAAATGAATTGGATAGGCATATGGATGAGAAGGGTATGGAGGGTTATGGTATGAGTGCAGGCAGGTGGGACTAAGGGAAAAAAGTTGTTCGGCATGGACTTGAAGGGCCGAGATGGCCTGTTTCCGTGCTGTAATTGTTATATGGTTATATGGTAATGCTGAGGCTTTATAAGGCAAAGGTCATGATAAGGCTAAATTAAGTTTAAAAATATAAGAAGATATTAAATTGGTTCCTGGGCTAGCTTACAGCTTATATTTAGTCTCAAATTAGGCTTTTCTCCAGTAGAATAATATAGAAAGACAAGTCAGGTTACTGTGTCTTGAGATAATGAATTACTTTGAAATGCATCTAGTATTTGGTGAGAAAGGAAGCCAGATTAATCTCAGAAGGGGTATTGGGACAAATGTCCGATGTTTATGAGGGAGGAGGTGATGAGAGAGGAAGTTAGATTGATCCCAGTAAGGAGCAATGACAAATGGCTGAAGCCTTTGATGAGTCGAGACCACACAGGTGCATCCTGTAGTGATCTTTACTCTCTGTACTGTTAAAGAAGGAACTGCAGATGCTGAAGAAGGGTCCTGAAGAAGGATCTCGACCCAAAACGTTGCCTATCTCCTTCGTTCCTTAGATGCTGCTGCACCTGCTGAGTTTCTCCAGCCTTTTGTGTACCCTTTATTCTCTGTACCTCTGACCAGGACTAATGTCTGTGGAATGTGTTAAGGTGACAAAAAAAAACACAGTTTATAATACGATGTATTTCTGTTGTTCAGAGAAGTGGGCTAAAGGCTGTGAAGTGACTGTATTGCTCACTTGACTCGAGTTCTCGCTCCCATCCATCGGCCGATAAAAGTAAAGTTTTGAACTGGTCTACCAAACCATTGGTGTGTTGTCTGTTTATTAAGAAGTGAACCTGTTTAGTTTATGTTATAAAAGTAACTTTTTTCATTGGCGTAGGCATGCAGGCCTCGCTGGGACCCCATCAACAGCTGACTGTGCAAGAGGTTGCAGAGGTTGCCGGGATAGGAAGGGAGATAACTCAGCTCTATCGGCCCCCTTGTATGACCGACTCCCTAGAAACTCCCGGGAACATCTGTGATCCTTCATCAGACGTTGAATTGGTATCCCTGCCGAGGGTCTTAGAAACAGACAAAGGTAAGACCAATTGGGCTTTGTGCATGTATTTTTTAAGAAGGGCTTGTGGTTATTTTAAAGAAGGAATTGTGTATGTGTTTTAAGAAGGGTTTGTGTATATTGATAAGGAGGAATTGAGTGGTTTCTCTCTTTTTTTTTTTTTTTTTTTTTTTTCATTTCAAAAACTTTATTCAACACAAATCATAAAATACAACACATCAAAACACAATCAAAAATCACACTATAATGAACAGATCATTGTAGTACAGCAGTACATTCATTTATAATCGCCTCAACCCCACGCGGCGACCAGCGCTGACGGAAGGCCTCCAGAGTCCCCGTGAACACCGCGTGTTCCCTCTCCAGGGACACACGTGCACGGACGTAGGCCCGAAAGAGGGGCAGGCAGCCGACTCTCGCCTGACCGTCGACCGCCCGCTGCCTGGACCCACGAATGGCCATCTTGGCCAGGCCAAGGAGCAAACCGACAGGTAAGTCCCCCCCCACACTCGGCTCTCCCCACTCCCCGCCTTGTGTCCAAACACCAGGATTGTGGGGCTAAAATGCAGCCAGAACTTGAGGAACAGCCCCTTCAGATATTGGTACAGGGGCAGTAACCTCACACACTCCATATACACATGGAATACGGTCTCCTCCTCTCCGCAGAAAATACATGCGGCAGACGAGCCCGTGAACCGACTCAAAAGTTTATTACAAACCACCGCTCCATGCAGCACTCTCCACCCCAGGTCCCCAATATAAAGGGGTACAACTCCCTTATAGAAGGACCCCCACTGGGGCCCCCCGCCGCCTTCGGATGGTAACACCGTCCTCCATGGTGAGTCAGGACGGGAGACGAAGGCACGGTGGTTCAGAATGTGCAGGAGCATCCTGTACAGTGCGCGTCTCCTTGCATCACAAAATGGCATGCTGGTCATCTCAGAAAGGCAGCTCAGATTATGCGGAGCCGGAGGCCGAGAAATATCCCGAAGCCTAGGCCCGATGAGCAGATCTGACGGAGCAGGGGTAAGCTCTATCTGAACCACTCTAGGCTCGCGCCTCTCCTCGACAACCACCATGACAGGATGAGGACCAGCCACACCCGCAGCCACAACATCCCCCTCTCCTCGTGGAACAACACTCTGGCTGAACACCACCAAATTCCTCACTCTTAACACATCCCTATAGAAAACAGGCAAGCCCCTTAGAGCGGGTCGACTGACACCCGCCACCGGGAGCCGCGAGACCCCCCTTAGGCAACGACCCTGACGAAAAAAATACGTGGCCAGAGCGTGCCATCTGGGAGGGTTCTCTACATACATGTATCTCCGCAGAGTCCTGAGACGGAGAGCCGCCACCTGGGTGCGCACGCACACCAAGGACTGGCCGCCCTCCTCTAACGGAAGACTCAGGACCGCCGCGGAAATCCAATGCTTCCTATTTCCCCAAAAGAAATCCACCAGCTTCTTCTGTATAGCAGTTACAAATATAGAGGGCGGGACAAGAGTAGCCAGCCGGTACCATAACATAGAGGCCACCAGCTGGTTTATGACCAGCACCCTCCCCCGAAAGGAGAGAACTCCAAGCAGGCCTGACCAGCGCCCCAGCCGAGCAACCACCTTCGTCTCCAACTCTTGCCAGTTTGCCGGCCAAACATCCTCAGTGGGACTCAGGTACACCCCCAGATAGAGGAGGTGCGTGGTACTCCACGCATACAATGCCATCTCCTCCGGCAGGGAGTCTACCCGCCACTGACCCACCAAAAGTCCAGAGCACTTACTCCAGTTAATCCTAGCAGAAGATGCAGCCGAGAATATCTCCTGGCAGTCACGCATCCTCCGCAGGTCACCAGGATCAGTGAACATAAGAAGTACGTCATCGGCATACGCCGATAGAATCACCTCAACCCGCGGGCCAGGTAGGGCCAGGCCTGTCAACCTCCTCCGAAGAAGACACAGGAACGGCTCCACACAGACCGAATACAACTGGCCCGACATAGGGCACCCCTGGCGGACCCCCCTCCCAAAATGAAAAGGAGATAGCACCGCGCCATTAACCTTTACAAGACACTCCGCAGCAGCGTACAAAAGCCGGACCCGGGCCACGAAGTGTGGTCCAAACCCAAACGCTTGCAACGTCCCAAATAGGTATTCATGCTCTACCCTATCAAAAGCCTTCTCCTGATCAAGAGACAGAAAAGCAGCTGACTCACCAGTACCCTGGACTAAATGAATCAGGTCCCTAACCAGGTGGATGTTATCCTGGATGGACCGGCCAGGGACTGTATAAGATTGATCAGGATGAATCACTTGATGCAGCACGGAGCCCAGGCGATTTGCCATTGCCCGTGCAAAAATTTTATATTCTGTGCAAAGGAGAGAGACTGGACGCCAGTTCTTCAACAAACGGAGTTCGCCCTTCTTAGGCAGCAAGACAACAACCGTCCTATGCCACGAGAGAGGCATCACTCCAGTCGCCAGGCTCTCCTCCAGAACCAACATATAGTCACCCCCTAGGACGTCCCAGAATGCTCTAACAAACTCCACCGTCAACCCATCCAGCCCGGGGGACTTACCCCTCCTGAGCTGATGCAAGGCGCGAGTCAACTCCTCCAAAGATAAGGGGCCATCAAGAAGATCAGCCTCCCCCCTATCTACGGTCGGTAGACCCTCCCACAGATCTTGCTGAGCCTCCACACTGAATCCTTCCGCAGAGAACAGGGACCCATAAAAGGACCTAACCAAGGCATTAATCCTCTCTGGATCAGTGACAGAGGAGCCGTCATCTGCAAGCAACTCCACGAGCTGTTTTCGAGCTCCCCGCCCCTTCTCCAAAGAGAAAAAGAAAGGCGACGCTCGGTCCAGCTCGTGCAGCATCTGGACCCGAGACCTCACATAAGCGCCTCGAGATCGCTCAAGCAGCAGACTCCTCAAAACCTCCTTCTTCCTCTGAAACTCTCCCCATTCGCTGGAGTCTTCACCAAACTGACCCAGGCGAGACTCAGCGTCCTGTATCTCCCTCTCCAGCTTCTCGACCGCTGAGTCCCGCCTCCCAGTCGACCCCCATGTATATTCCTTACAAAAGAGACGGATGTGAGCTTTACCCACATCCCACCACTGCCTAAGGGAAGAGAAGCACCTCTGCCTCTCTCTCCACTTCACCCAAAACCGAGTGAATGACTCCCGGAAACACCGATCCTCCAGCAGCCTGTTGTTAAAGTGCCAGTACGCGGACCCAGCCCGAGCGCACGCTGGATTGAAATCCACACGCACCAGACAATGGTCCGAGCACGGCACCAGCCGCATTGAGGCCGCTGAGACACGGGAAACAAACGCTCGGGAAATATAAAACCGATCAATGCGGGAACCACCGCCCTCAGACCTCCGCGAAAAAGCAGTGGAATCAGGGTGAAGGTCCCTCCAAACATCAACCAACTCAAAGGAGTCAATCAAGCCTCTCAGCTTCTTCGCTACAGCAGGCGCACACTGAGTACCAGAACGGTCCCGCACCTCAAGTGTGCAATTAAAGTCCCCACCAAGGAAGACACACTCTCCCCTATCAATAGTGCCCAACAGAGCATTCACCTCCCGAAGCAGGCCGGCCTGCATCGTGCCGGAGCTAGGGGCATACACGTTAATGAAATGCAACGGCATGCCATCCAGGCTCACGGCCAGATGGAGCAAACGTCCTGGCACCACTTCCTGCACTTTTAAAATGCTTGGCAGAAAATTTGGGGCCAACAGAAAAGCCACCCCACTCGAATTTGAGCTGAGATGGCTCATATAAACCCTCCCTTCCCACTCCAGTTGCCAGGTAGGTTCATCACTAGCAACGGTATGTGTCTCTTGCAGATAACAAACTGCAAATCTCCCCTCCCTTAGGGCTGATAAGAGCTGAAATCTTCGAAAACTCGCTCTACTCCCATTTAAATTTAATGTAGCTACTGTGAATGTGTAGACACATTAGATTGTGACCCTCACACTCCCTGTAGTCACAGGAGCTCCTTTTCTGAGGACCTTCAACAAACCCCAAAACTGCCCCAAATCCGAGTCAGAAAGACCACTATCCTTGTTACTAAGGATAGCCTCGAGACTCGCCTGCACATCTAGACAATCCTCCCACCGCCTTGTAGCGGCAAACCATAATGTTTTGGGAGCACGGCTTATTTTTAAGAACTCTCGCACCTCAACAATAAGCTTCGCCTCAGACACGGCCTTGGAGTCTGGGCTCGCAGCCAACCCGCTCGCACCTGAATCAACAACCTCAGAAAGACCAGAACTGTCTGACAAATCACTCTCTGTGCCCCCCCCACTGGCCGCATCGCTGTCCTCCTCCACAGCCATGACACGACCACCCGGATCAATGCTGGGGGTGGGTCCCAACACCCCTGCCTGAGACTCGCAGCCCTCTGAATGGCTGGGCTCCTGCACGCTACCATCACCCTCCTCCTCTGGGCCTGGGGAAGCAACAACAAGAGGCATCCCCAGGGCCTGTGGAACACTGGCACCCTCGGAGTCTGAAAGAGGATCACGTCCCATAACAGCCCTGACCTCCACATCATCCAGAGTGCCCTCTCCACAGGCATCACCCAGAGAATCACCACCTGCCGTTAACCTCACCCCAGACAACTCATCCGGTGAGGCATCCCGCCCCCCAGCACCTCCACTGGCACTGATATGGAGCACAGACTTGAACGACAACACCCCCGAAACTCCCCCCTCAGCCTGACTCTGCGCATCCCCCGTCACAGAGGGCACACCACCAGAGGAGCCAACCACGTCACCTAACATGCTAGCACCCTCAGTAGGCCTCTGAAACGAGGGGACCTCATCCGACCCAGAGGGTACACCCCCAAGGGAGCTAACCACAGCACCCGCCGAGATAACTCCCTCAGAGGGCCCCTGAGATGAAGGGACAGACTCCCGCCCAGTGGACCTACCTCCACCGGAATCAACTTCAGCACCCAGTCCGGTGACACCCGCTGTAGATCCATGAAGAGAAGGCCCAACCACCGACCCAGAAGACACCGGGTCAAGACCACTTTCAGCCACCTCAGTGGTGGAAAGCCCGGAGAAAGACATCCCCTTCGCTCTGGACCCACGCCCTTCCTCCTCTTCACCAGGCAGATGCCTCCTTTTAGTCCCACTCGCATGCGGAGGTGCGGTAACCTCCATAAGGGAAGGGTCATCCGCCTCCACATTACCCCCAACCACTTTGCCACCCACACGTTTAGGCTTCTTTACCCCCTTCCGAGCCACCACAACTCCCCCCTGGGCCCCAGCAGGTGCAGTCTGCACCACACTGGAGCTAAACTCACCCGATTGCACTTTCTTCGCTTGGGCGGCCCTATCCCTCTCCTTCTTCTTATTGTGCTTCCCCTGCTTCTCCCAAAACCCCCCCTCAACACTCCCCTCCTCCTGCGCCCCACCTCCATCCACCGCCACAGGCGCAAGACGTAGGGGACGTGGGGGGCTTGGGCTCTCACTGCCCAGGGTCCCCAAAGCGGAACCTCTGGACCCAGAAGGCTTAGCACTGCCGCCCCGGGTCACCAAGGCAGAACTGGCAACCTCAGCCGGGTCAGCAGTACCACCCCGCGCCGCTGAGGTTTGACAAGCCACCCCAGATGGGCCAGCAGCGCTTTCCTGGGCCACTGCACTAGAACCTCTAGCAGTGCCCCCGCGAAAAAGACACTCCCTACGGAGATGTCCAAATTCGCCGCACGCATGACACCGTGCCTTGCCCCAACTCCAACGCACGGTTCTGGGTACACCCTTATGCACCACCTCAAAACTCCCCTCGGCACCATCCCCCTCACCCACCTTCATGAACACCCTCCTCTTGAAACTGAAGACCCCTTTTTCCTCCGGGTCCCCCCCGGGATGCAAGAGACGAAAACATTTAGACCGCACCTCCCCGAACTTGGACAGGTGTGGAATAAGCACTGCATCCGAAAAATAAGTGGGGCAGCTCCGCAGGAGAACCGGTCTCACCCTGGATACCCACGGATCCACCTGTACGTGGACCCCCCCCCACTGAGATCCCCTCCTCCAACGCTCGGGCCACACACTCCCGGGTCTTAAGTATCATCTCCACCTTCCCCCTTTCGAGCTCAGAAGAGACAATAGCCCCCCTCCCAAGAAGTTCATTCATGGCCTTCGTAATTACCCCCCTCGACATCATAGGCCCAGTTTGAACAGAAATACCAAAACTGTCCCCATCCAAGTCAACATGAGGCTCAAGCTCAGATGGCCTCGCACCCGCCACTGATGCCATCGCTGCGTAGGTCCGGACCTTCGGCCGCGCCCCCTCCATCGCCATCCTCACAGAGGCACAAACCAGCTCCAAGCCCCTCAGCAGCACAGCTCCAAGTTAAGTCCCAGAGACAGTCACAGTCAAAGACAGGCAGCAGAAAACAGAAACCTCCAGCTGAAGCAGGAAAGTCCCCAGGTTCGTCCACAGCCAAGAGCAGCTTACGGGAAACTCGATCCCAGTCGCGCTGGAAGCAAAAGTACCTTCTTCACATTAAGCCAGGCAGCCGCACTGAGCAAAATGACTTTAGGGCAGAGAAGCGGTGCCAAAAACGACAAAGACACCGCACAACTTCAGCCCACTGAGATCACAGGCACTCTTGGCAATCCGCCAACGCCAACCGCACCCTCGACAATGTGGAGAAACTCAGGAATCTTCACACAGATGGAGGCTCCCCAGACCAGAGAAAAGCTTCAACAGCCCAACAATAAGTTGAACTATGAAGCCCCCCTGGGTCTGTGCCCTCTCCAACGACAAAATCCTTGAAAGGCTGCTTCAATCCTTCTCAACTGCAGAGCTGAGAAGAAAACACGACCTTTTTTTTTTTTTTTTTTTTTTTTTTTTTTTTTTTTTTCATTTCAAAAACTTTATTCAACACAAATCATAAAATACAACACATCAAAACACAATCAAAAATCACACTATAATGAACAGATCATTGTAGTACAGCAGTACATTCATTTATAATCGCCTCAACCCCACGCGGCGACCAGCGCTGACGGAAGGCCTCCAAAGTCCCCGTGAACACCGCGTGCTCCCTCTCCAGGGACACACGTGCACGGACGTAGGCCCGAAAGAGGGGCAGGCAGCCGACTCTCGCCAGACCGTCGACCGCCCGCTGCCTGGACCCACGAATGGCCATCTTGGCCAGGCCAAGGAGCAAACCGACAGGTAAGTCCCCCCCCCACACTCGGCTCTCCCCACTCCCCGCCTTGTGTCCAAACACCAGGATTGTGGGGCTAAAATGCAGCCAGAACTTGAGGAACAGCCCCTTCAGATATTGGTACAGGGGCAGTAACCTCACACACTCCATATACACATGGAATACGGTCTCCTCCTCTCCGCAGAAAATACATGCGGCAGACGAGCCCGTGAACCGACTCAAAAGTTTATTACAAACCACCGCTCCATGCAGCACTCTCCACCCCAGGTCCCCAATATAAAGGGGTACAACTCCCTTATAGAAGGACCCCCACTGGGGCCCCCCGCCGCCTTCGGATGGTAACACCGTCCTCCATGGTGAGTCAGGACGGGAGACGAAGGCACGGTGGTTCAGAATGTGCAGGAGCATCCTGTACAGTGCGCGTCTCCTTGCATCACAAAATGGCATGCTGGTCATCTCAGAAAGGCAGCTCAGATTATGCGGAGCCGGAGGCCGAGAAATATCCCGAAGCCTAGGCCCGATGAGCAGATCTGACGGAGCAGGGGTAAGCTCTATCTGAACCACTCTAGGCTCGCGCCTCTCCTCGACAACCACCATGACAGGATGAGGACCAGCCACACCCGCAGCCACAACATCCCCCTCTCCTCGTGGAACAACACTCTGGCTGAACACCACCAAATTCCTCACTCTTAACATATCCCTATAGAAACCAGGCAAGCCCCTTAGAGCGGGTCGACTGACACCCGCCACCGGGAGCCGCGAGACCCCCCTTAGGCAACGACCCTGACGAAAAAAATACGTGGCCAGAGCGTGCCATCTGGGAGGGTTCTCTACATACATGTATCTCCGCAGAGTCCTGAGACGGAGAGCCGCCACCTGGGTGCGCACGCACACCAAGGACTGGCCGCCCTCCTCTAACGGAAGACTCAGGACCGCCGCGGAAATCCAATGCTTCCTATTTCCCCAAAAGAAATCCACCAGCTTCTTCTGTATAGCAGTTACAAATATAGAGGGCGGGACAAGAGTAGCCAGCCGGTACCATAACATAGAGGCCACCAGCTGGTTTATGACCAGCACCCTCCCCCGAAAGGAGAGAACTCCAAGCAGGCCTGACCAGCGCCCCAGCCGAGCAACCACCTTCGTCTCCAACTCTTGCCAGTTTGCCGGCCAAACATCCTCAGTGGGACTCAGGTACACCCCCAGATAGAGGAGGTGCGTGGTACTCCACGCATACAATGCCATCTCCTCCGGCAGGGAGTCTACCCGCCACTGACCCACCAGAAGTCCAGAGCACTTACTCCAGTTAATCCTAGCAGAAGATGCAGCCGAGAATATCTCCTGGCAGTCACGCATCCTCCGCAGGTCACCAGGATCAGTGAACATAAGAAGTACGTCATCGGCATACGCCGATAGAATCACCTCAACCCGCGGGCCAGGTAGGGCCAGGCCTGTCAACCTCCTCCGAAGAAGACACAGGAACGGCTCCACACAGACCGAATACAACTGGCCCGACATAGGGCACCCCTGGCGGACCCCCCTCCCAAAATGAAAAGGAGATAGCACCGCGCCATTAACCTTTACAAGACACTCCGCCGCAGCGTACAAAAGCCGGACCCGGGCCACGAAGTGTGGTCCAAACCCAAACGCTTGCAACGTCCCAAATAGGTATTCATGCTCTACCCTATCAAAAGCCTTCTCCTGATCAAGAGACAGAAAAGCAGCTGACTCACCAGTACCCTGGACTAAATGAATCAGGTCCCTAACCAGGTGGATGTTATCCTGGATGGACCGGCCAGGGACTGTATAAGATTGATCAGGATGAATCACTTGATGCAGCACGGAGCCCAGGCGATTTGCCATTGCCCGTGCAAAAATTTTATATTCTGTGCAAAGGAGAGAGACTGGACGCCAGTTCTTCAACAAACGGAGTTCGCCCTTCTTAGGCAGCAAGACAACAACCGTCCTACGCCACGAGAGAGGCATCACTCCAGTCGCCAGGCTCTCCCCCAAAACCAACATATAGTCACCCCCTAGGACGTCCCAGAATGCTCTAACAAACTCCACCGTCAACCCATCCAGCCCGGGGGACTTACCCCTCCTGAGCTGATGCAAGGCGCAAGTCAACTCCTCCAAAGATAAGGGGCCATCAAGAAGATCAGCCTCCCCCCTATCTACGGCCGGTAGACCCTCCCACAGATCTTGCTGAGCCTCCACACTGAATCCTTCCGCAGAGAACAGGGTCCCATAAAAGGACCTAACCAAGGCATTAATCCTCTCTGGATCAGTGACAGAGGAGCCGTCATCTGCAAGCAACTCCACGAGCTGTTTTCGAGCTCCCCGCCCCTTCTCCAAAGAGAAAAAGAAAGGCGACGCTCGGTCCAGCTCGTGCAGCATCTGGACCCGAGACCTCACATAAGCGCCTCGAGATCGCTCAAGCAGCAGACTCCTCAAAACCTCCTTCTTCCTCTGAAACTCTCCCCATTCGCTGGAGTCTTCACCAAACTGACCCAGGCGAGACTCAGCGTCCTGTATCTCCCTCTCCAGCTTCGCGACCGCTGAGTCCCGCCTCCCAGTCGACCCCCATGTATATTCCTTACAAAAGAGACGGATGTGAGCTTTACCCACATCCCACCACTGCCTAAGGGAAGAGAAGCACCTCTGCCTCTCTCTCCACTTCACCCAAAACCGAGTGAATGACTCCCGGAAACACCGATCCTCCAGCAGCCTGTTGTTAAAGTGCCAGTACGCGGACCCAGCCCGAGCGCACGCTGGATTGAAATCCACACGCACCAGACAATGGTCCGAGCACGGCACCAGCCGCATTGAGGCCGCTGAGACACGGGAAACAAACGCTCGGGAAATATAAAACCGATCAATGCGGGAACCACCGCCCTCAGACCTCCGCGAAAAAGCAGTGGAATCAGGGTGAAGGTCCCTCCAAACATCAACCAACTCAAAGGAGTCAATCAAGCCTCTCAGCTTCTTCGCTACAGCAGGCGCACACTGAGTACCAGAACGGTCCCGCACCTCAAGTGTGCAATTAAAGTCCCCACCAAGGAAGACACACTCTCCCCTATCAATAGTGCCCAACAGAGCATTCACCTCCCGAAGCAGGCCGGCCTGCATCGTGCCGGAGCTAGGGGCATACACGTTAATGAAATGCAACGGCATGCCATCCAGGCTCACGGCCAGATGGAGCAAACGTCCTGGCACCACTTCCTGCACTTTTAAAATGCTTGGCAGAAAATTTGGGGCCAACAAAAAAGCCACCCCACTCGAATTTGAGCTGAGATGGCTCATATAAACCCTCCCTTCCCACTCCAGTTGCCAGGTAGGTTCATCACTAGCAACGGTATGTGTCTCTTGCAGATAACAAACTGCAAATCTCCCCTCCCTTAGGGCTGATAAGAGCTGAAATCTTCGAAAACTCGCTCTACTCCCATTTAAATTTAATGTAGCTACTGTGAATGTGTAGACACATTAGATTGTGACCCTCACACTCCCTGTAGTCACAGGAGGTCCTTTTCTGAGGACCTTCAACAAACCCCAAAACTGCCCCAAATCCGAGTCAGAAAGACCACTATCCTTGTTACTAAGGATAGCCTCGAGACTCTCCCGCACATCTGGCCAATCCTCCCATCTCCTTGTAATGGCCCACCATAATGTTTTGGGAGCACGACTTATTTTTAAGAACTCTCGCACCTCAACAATAAGCTTCGCCTCAGACACGGCCTTGGAGTCTGGGCTCTCAGCCAACCCGCTCGCACCTGAATCAACAACCTCAGAAAGACCAGAACTGTCTGACACATCACACTCTGAGCCCCCCCCACTGGCCGCATCGCTATCCTCCTCCACAGCCATGACACGACCACCCGGATCAATGCTGGGGGTGGGTCCCAGCACCCCTACCTGAGACTCGCAGCCCTCTGAATGGCTGGGCTCCTGCCCGCTACCATCACCCTCCTCCTCTGGGCCTGGGGAAGCAACAACAAGAGGCATCCCCAGGGCCTGTGGAACACTGGCACCCTCGGAGTCTGAAAGAGGATCACGTCCCATAACAGCCCTGACCTCCACATCATCCAGAGTGCCCTCTCCACAGGCATCACCCAGAGAATCACCACCTGCCATTAACCTCACCCCAGACAACTCATCCGGTGAGGCATCCCGCCCCCCAGCACCTCCACTGGCACTGATATGGAGCACAGACTTGAACGACAACACCCCCGAAACTCCCCCCTCAGCCTGACTCTGCCCATCCCCCGTCACAGAGGGCACACTACCAGAGGAGCCAACCACGTCATCTACCGTGCTAGCACCCTCAGTAGGCCTCTGAAACGAGGGGACCTCATCCGACCCAGAGGGTACACACCCAAGGGAGCTAACCACAGCATCCGCCGAGATAACTCCCTCAGAGGGCCCCTGAGATGAAGGGACAGACTCCCGCCCAGTGGACACAACTCCACCGGAATCAACTTCAGCACCCAGTCCGGTGACACCCGCTGTAGATCCATGAAGAGAAGGCCCAACCACCGACCCAGAAGACACCGGGTCAAGACCACTTTCAGCCACCTCAGTGGTGGAAAGCTCGGAGAAAGACATCCCCTTCGCTCTGGACCCACGCCCTTCCTCCTCTTCACCAGGCAAATGCCTCCTTTTAGTCCCACTCGCATGCGGAGGTGCGGTAACCTCCATAAGGGAAGGGTCATCCGCCTCCACATTACCCCCAACCACTTTGCCACCCACACGTTTAGACTTCTTTCCCCCCTTCCGAGCCACCACAACTCCCCCCTGGGCCCCAGCAGGTGCAGTCTGCACCACACTGGAGCCAAACTCACCCGATTGCACTTTCTTCGCTTGGGCAGCCCTATCCCTCTCCTTCTTCTTATTATGCTTCCCCTGCTTCTCCCAAAACCCCCCCTCAACACTCCCCTCCTCCTGCGCCCCACCTCCATCCACCGCCACAGGCGCAAGACGTAGGGGACGTGGGGGGCTTGGGCTCTCACTGCCCAGGGTCCCCAAAGCAGAACCTCTGGACCCAGAAGGCTTAGCACTGCCGCCCCGGGTCACCAAGGCAGAACTGGCAACCTCAGCCGGGTCAGCAGTACCACCCCGCGCCGCTGAGGTTTTACCAGCCACCCCAGATGGGCCAGCAGCGCTTTCCTGGGCCACTGCACTAGAACCTCTAGCAGTGCCCCCGCGAAAAAGACACTCCCTACGGAGATGTCCAAATTCGCCGCACGCATGACACCGTGCCTTTCCCCAACTCCAACGCACGGTTCTGGGTACCCCCTTATGCACCACCTCAAAACTCCCCTCGGCACCATCCCCCTCACCCACCTTCATGAACACCCTCCTCTTGAAACTGAAGACCCCTTTTTCCTCCGGGTCCCCCCCAGGATGCAAGAGCCTAAAGCACTTAGACCGCACCTCCCCGAACTTGGACAGGTGTGGAATAAGCACTGCATCCGAAAAATAAGTGGGGCAGCTCCGCAGGAGAACCGGTCTCACCCTGGATACCCACGGATCCACCTGTACGTGGACCCCCCCCACTGAGATCCCCTCCTCCAACGCTCGGGCCACACACTCCCGGGTCTTAAGTATCATCTCCACCTTTCCCCTTTCGAGCTCAGAAGAGACAATAGCCCCCCTCCCAAGAAGTTCATTCATGGCCTTCGTAATTACCCCCCTAGACATCATAGGCCCAGTTTGAACAGAAATACCAAAACTGTCCCCATCCAAGTCAACATGAGGCTCAAGCTCAGATGGCCTCGCACCCGCCACTGATGCCGTCGCTGCGTAGGTCCGGACCTTCGGCCGCGCCCCTTCCATCGCCATCCTCACAGAGGCACAAACCAGCTCCAAGCCCCTCAGCAGCACAGCTCCAAGTTAAGTCCCAGAGACAGTCACAGTCAAAGACAGGCAGCAGAAAACAGAAACCTCCAGCTGAAGCAGGAAAGTCCCCAGGTTCGTCCACAGCCAAGAGCAGCTTACGGGAAACTCGATCCCAGTCGCGCTGGACGCAAAAGTACCTTCTTCACATTAAGCCAGGCAGCCGCACTGACAAAATGACTTTAGGGCAGAGAAGCGGAGCCAAAAACGACAAAGACACCACACAACTTCAGCCCACTGAGATCACAGGCACTCTTGGCAATCCGCCAACGCCAACCGCACCCTCGACAATGTGGAGAAACTCAGGAATCTTCACACAGATGGAGGCTCCCCAGACCAGAGAAAAGCTTCAACAGCCCAACAATAAGTTGAACTATGAAGCCCCCCTGGGTCTGTGCCCTCTCCAACGACAAAATCCTTGAAAGGCTGCTTCAATCCTTCTCAACTGCAGAGCTGAGAAGAAAACACGACCTCTCTCTCTCTCTCTCTCTCTCTCTCTCTCTCTCTCTCTCTCTGTCAATCTCTCTCTTTGTTTTCTCTTTCTCTCTCTCTACAAAAGGCTCGTTGGCCTTGTTGAGACATCCGTAGTTTGTAGGGTTGAGAAATAAGTGGTGTTTTAAAAGAGTTAAGTAGTCTGCCAAGTTGAGAAACTGTGGTCTCGATTAGCGGGTCAGCCTGGTTGAGATACTTGGGACATTTTTTTTAAGGGATAAGGAGTCTGCCAAGTTGAGAAACTGGGGTCTCGATTAGCGGGTCTGCCTGGTTGAAATACTTAGGCCGTTGTTTTGTTTAAAGAGGGGAATTGAGAAGTCTGTTTTTTCTCTTTCTCTCTTTCTCTTTCTCTCTCTTTTTCTCTTTCTCTCTTTCTCTCTATCTATCTATGGGGAATGCTCTGGATAACAGTCCAACATATGTGTTATTTCAATCCTAAGTATAATAAGGAATTTAGAATGTTAAGTTACAAGTTGACCAAACGGTTAGGGGATGAAGCCTGGCCGGTTGGGGGCACCTGGAATGTAGAGACAATTATATGGGAAAGGAAGGTAGGAAAGAAATGGAAGTAAGGGATAGAGTTAAGAAACAAGGATAGCACTATGAAAGGATGGAAAGTATTGAAACTAGAATGCCTGCCTGCCAGTGGGCAGAGGAACAAGAGAAAATAATTAAAAGACAGGCAGGAGGTGAGAAACAGGTGATGGTTAGTAAAAATAAACCCAGTACTGGTAAATCCTCTGGAGGAGATTTCATGTCTGGCACGACGACCCTGGTTGGTAGTAAAGGTGAGGAGTTAGATAAATTTGGGAGATGTCCACCTCCCTACGTCCCACCAGTAGTGATGACATCCTTACCTGCTCCGTCAGTAACATCCCTATACTTTGAAGTTCTGACCTTACAAAGCTCCCCAGAATTGGGAGAATGGGAATGCCTTTCTGTGCGTAATTTGCTTAAGACATTAATGCTACCAGAACAGCTGGCCATTATAAAATGTGCTGTACACACTGGTGCTGGGGACCCTTTAACAAGAAGGCAATGCATTTGCCGATAGTGTATCCAAAAAAGCAGCCTGTACATCCAAATGCGTGGTGATATCTGGTAAACAGATACTAGCAAATAGAACGGTCCTGCCGGATATGAGGGAGGTATGTACATTACAGAGGGACGCCTCTAATATATAACAATAACTATGGAAACAAGAGGGCTGTGCCATTTATTTGGCTCACCCCGCTTGGACAAGTTGGTATATACGATGCATTTTTACCTGTCTTACTAATATATTCACTCCCTCATCCATGCTGGTAAGGAGGGAATGATAAGGATGACAAAGGAAACATGGTGGCACCCGAAAATTAGGCAAGAGGCACTAAAGCAGGCCTCTGATTGTAAAATTTGCCAACAAAGTAATCCAGGCAAACCAATTAAGGCACCCTCAGACGTGATGCCAATGCCACCACGACCATTTCAATGCATCCAGATTGATTTTATTGAAATGCCAAGGGCCCAATGTTATAAATATTGCTCAGTGATTTTATATTTATTTAGCAGGTGGATTGAAGCTCTACCAACCACTAATAATACTGCTGAAACTACAGTAACATTGTTGTTAAGAGAGATTATTCCCAGGTTTGGCCTACCTACTGTCATAAACTCAGACAATGGTCCCCATTTTATTGCCACTATTAATAAGGAAATATGTGCACATTTTAATATCCAACAGCAATTTCACTGTGTACACCACCCACATGCATCTGGGATGGTGGAAAGAGCCAATGGGGCATTGCAAAACACAATTACCCCAGGGAAATCATTTTTCTGACAAGCAACTATGTTATAAAAAATTGGGGATGAAGGAAAATTTGGTGGAGAAATTAGGATAGGGTAGGGAGACTGGAAAGTCATGGGGAGTCTGACTAATCATGATCTGGATCAATGTCCAATTAGGGTTAGGTAACCAGGATTCTGGTAACCAGAAGTTTTGTCAGAAAAAGGGAAAGTAAATTACAAAGAGATATCTTTGAAAATGAAATATTATATGTACTGCTTGTAAAACAATGTTTTTGTATGTGGAATGTGTGAAATTTGAAGTAATGAACAAATGTGTGTGTCCCTTTAAGAATAGTTTTGTCCTTTAAAATGCAAGTAAACAGACAGGTTATGGTGCGTCCCTTTAAGACATTGAATGGGAGGTGGAGTAATGATAAAATTTGTTGGTTGTCATAAATCTTTTGAGCCAAGTTCAAAAAGAGACATCCCGATTAAAGTGTTAATTGAGATTGGAAATGTTAAAATTACAGAGAAAAGGGAAATGTATTATTGATTACTGATTCTGAGTGAGGTCTTTTGAGAAAGATTGTTTTGATGTGATAAAAGAGGGTGTCCTTTAAAAGGCGAATGAAGCAATACTGTCTGCAGACAAACAAAGGTGTTGAAGCATGTGCTGTGTAAGGGAAATTAGTGTACATGTAAAATTGTCTTATGGCTTACAAAAGGGGGTTTGAGCGAACTCACAATGAGGGATAAAAGGTGAGAAGATAAGTAGATTAGGGAAGAGGACATATTTGGAGAATTGAATATTTAGGTGGGGAGAGCCTCTTCGGATATAATCAGATTAAAGAATAAATTCACAGGGAAGTGTTTAAGAAGGAACTGCAGATGCTGGAGAATCAAAGGTAGACAAGGGTGTTGGAGAAACTCAGCGGGTGAACAGGATTTACAACTTTTTATTGATACAGGACAGGCTGCTGTGCCCACCCCCTGGAGAGTGGGGGGAAGCCACCTACAGGCCCTGGGCAATTAACTAATTATGTATGGACAGCAATTAACCCATGTCTTGCCAGGTTAAAGGAGCTGTGCTAAAAACTAGTGAGCACAGGGACGAGTCCATAAAGGGACAGAAAGAAATTGAGACTGTGTTAAAATAAACAACCAAGTGTTACCAAAAACATAACCTGCCATGAAGATTGAGGATTGAAGATCATCGTCATTGAATATATTTGATTGACTGTGAACAGTTTGTGGAAACAAGAAAGGACAATGGGCGATTGACCCTCCTTTTATTCTGGAGTGGCCCACATGGACTGGACTTTCTTCAGAATGGCAAACTTGAGGACTAACCCACATTTAAAGGATGGTACACACCTTCTTTTAAACAAGATTGGAGTCAAACATGACAAGCGCAGCAAAGATACCCTGACTACAGACAGTAAGAGATCTGCAAAGGGCTAGTTAAATCTACCTGGTTTTACCACAAACAAGGCACTGGTGCATTTTTTGGAAACAGTATGTTTGTGACAGGGCATTTTTATGTTACATATGCAGCGCCACACAAGAGAAACATGAACCAGTTATTCCAGCACACGGGGAGTTCCAAGCAAAGCTTAACGAAGGCTGAGCATTTTTTTATGATCCTTTTCCTGTCCTGTGGTAGTATTATAGTGTCATGGGGACTAATTAAAATGGCCTTAGATTTTATCCTAGCAGAGAAACCAGGGACATGTGCAATAATAGGTTGAGAATGTTGTACTATTAATTTGTCTGATGAGATGCTTATGGTCTTTCGCATGTACTCAGCAAGAACTGTAGTTATTATCAAGATTTTGATAAAAAGATGGAATGATAAGGCTAAATTAAGTTAAAAAATATAAGAAGATATTAAATTGGTTCCTGTGCTAGCTTACAGTTTATATTTAGTCTCAAATTAGGCTTTTCTCCAGTACAATAATACAGAAAGACACGTCAGGTTACTGTGTATTGAGATAATGAATTACGTTAAAATGCATCTAGTATTTGGTGAGAAAGGAAGCCAGATTAATCTCAGTAAGGGGTATTGGGACAAATGTTCGATGTTTATGAGGGAGGAGGTGACGAGAGAGGAAGTTAGATTGATCCCAGTAAGAGGCAATGACAAATGGCTGAAGCCTTTGATGTGACAAGACCACACAGGTGCATTCTGTAGTGATCTTTATTCTCGGTACCTCTGACCAGGACTAATGTCTGTGGAATGTGTTAAGGTGATGCCTCAGAATAAAAGAAGCCAGAGGGAGGCAAATCTGTGGAATTAATTGCCTCACACGGGTGTGGAGGCCAAGTTCGGGTACTTTCAAAGTGGAGATTGACAGGTATTTGAGTAGTAAAGGTGTCAAAGTTTATGGGGAAAGACAAGAGAATTGGCTTGAGAGAGAAAGACAGATCAGCCATGATTGAATGGCAGAGTAGACACAATGGGCCGAATGCCCTAATTCTGCTCCTATGACTTATGAATTTAGATCTTATGAATTTCATTTCAGAATTGTCCAGCAAAACCCCACTATGCTTAACCTGGGAGATATATTTGGTGTAAGATTTTGTGCATATAAGTTGGGAAATATGCTTCTATTGTCTATTGTTTATTGTATATTGTCTTGTCTATCCATGCACAAGCATTTTAATGCATATCATCTAACCAGGAAAATAACCCACAACAATTTATTTTAAACTGGCCTGCATCAATATCACGAACATGATGCTAATTATAGCTCATTTACGAATTGCTGTTCAAACTAAATTATTTGTGCACTCCCTTGGTTTCACCACAGGAGAACATACAATTGCATAGTACATCTTTTCCCATCTTTCACAGATGCTATACACCGCAGATGTAAATATGTTAAAGATGCTTTAGAGCTGTTCATTAACTCAGACATAAGGAACATTATGTGGAAAGTAGTACTGGAGATGTTAACAGCTCAATATTTTGTTGTATTTCAACAAAGGGTGTGGTCTATTCTCTTTAAAAAGATTAATGCATTAAAACAGCAGATGCCTGCATAAATACATTAAATAAACTGCAAATAAACTACCCAGAGAGTTAAATAGTTGAAATTAATAACTTTCTAAGACTATCAGTGATCCCAAAGACTCTTGGTTTTTAATAATGGGGTTGTTGATGAGAAAGAAAGAGGGAAAATGGGAAAAGTGCATATGGCCTACAGACCCATAATGGGACAGAGGGCCTGTTTCCTTGCTGTATGACTGAGTGACACAGAAGGAGGTCATTTGGCCCATCAGGTTTGTGCCGATGCCATGGAACAATCCCATTATTCCCATTCCTACCCCACTATTAACTTCTCTGCACCCTTCAGCTTATTCATTCTCATTCTGTAGATGTCCATCAACTTTCCTTTCATTCTTTCTACTTTTACCAAGAAGGCGTTTATATCTTGGCATGCTGTAGGAGACCAAACAATTCTGGGGGAAACTGAAATGGTGATTAATAGAATATGAAAAGTGTGCACAGATAACACCCAAAGTCAGCATAGAACCTAGCTCCTAGATCTATGAAACAGCAGCAATCACTCCTGTGCCACTGTATCATGAGCAAACCACTCTATCTATAATTAATTTTTCTATTTGGCAATCTGAACGTTGATTAACCTGCAAAACTAACACCAAGGCATAATTACTGGAGACGCTTGCTCCAGTGACTGGGGTTTGATCCTGATCTCTGATGCTCTCTGTGTGGAGTTTAAACATAGAGTCATAGAGTCATAAAGTGACACAGTGTGGAAACAGGCCCTTTGACCCAACTTGCCCACACCGGCCAACATGTCCCAGTTACACCTGCCTGTGCTTGGTCCATATCCCTCCATATTTGTCCTATCCATGTACCTATCTAACTGTTTCTTAATACATCCTGTCGCTATGTTGGTTTCGTCTGAGTACTCTGGTTGCCTTCTGGAACCCGGCAGTATGAATGTTGATTTTTCTAATTTCAAATAACCCCTATATTCCCCCTCTCCACCCCTCCCCCACCCCGGTTGTCCTACTAGTTCCACTGTTTGCAATCCTGTATCTCTTCATTATAATCTCATCCCCAACCAACAATGGGTCATTATGTGCCCTATCCTTCCTTGGTTATCATGTCACTGACCCTTATTTGTTCTGGCCTTTTCCTACCTTTAGCTCCCCCCAAACCCCATGCTCTACTTCCAGTCTGAAGAAGGGTTCCAACCAGAAATGTTGCAGATAAGAATAAATGTGAATGTAACCTTTATTTAAATAGTAACAATATAATTTTGTAGCTAAGGGTAGGATCATTTAACACTTTGTAAGAGCAAGGAACACCACATAGAACACAGAATAGTACAGCCCAGGACCAGGCTTTTTGCTCCACAAGGTTTGCACCAAACATAATGCCAAGTTAAACTGATCTCATCTGACTAAACATAATCCATATCCTTCTATTCCTTGTAGTTCCATGTGCCTATCAAAACGCAATTTATATGCCGCAATCATATCTGCCTCCACCACCACCCCTGGCAATGTGTTTTAGGCCATCACATCTCAGTGTAAAAAAGTTGCTCCGCACATCTCCATTAAACTTTCCCCCTCTCACCTTGTAGCGATGTCCTCTAGTGTTTGACATTTCTAGTCTGGGAAAAAGATATTGATTGTCCACTCTTTCTATAACTCTCATAATTTTATATACTTCTCCCAAGTCTACCCTCAACCTCACAGGCTCCAGAAAAAACAATCCAAGTTTATCCAACCTCACCTGTAGCTGAAAATCTTTAATCCAGGCATCATTGTGGTAAATCTGCACACACCTTCCCTAAAGCCTCCACATCCTTCCATTGGTTAAAGGTGAGAGGGGAAATATATAATAGGAACCTGAGGGGTAACTTTATTACCCAAAGGGTGGTGTGTGTATGGAATGAGCTGAGGCAGGTACTATAGCTATGTTTGAGAAACATTTGGACAGGTACATAGATAGGATATGTTTCGAGGGATATCGGTTGAATGTAGGCAAGTGGGACTAGAGTAGATGGGGCTTGTTGGTCGGTGTAAGCAAGTGGCCTGAAGGATCTGTCTCCACAGTGCATGACTCAATGACTCTATGATTATAATGGGGTGACCAATACCCTCATACAAACTGAACCCAATACTCCAAATTAATAATGCAGAATGTTTGAGTTACAAACAAGTGTGTCCCAGCCCCAACTATCGATGTATTTCAAAGGGAAATGACTCTTAATCTCACTTTAATAGCAGTCTTCCCACAATTTATCATGATTGGGGTGCTCATTGAAGGAAGGATGACTCTTTAATGTAATCTCTTGCCCATGAGACTAAAGGATTAATTTTACAGTTCATCGCCATGAAGGATCACACTCATGCACTCGAGTACTCTTCCTTCCACCATGTGACTGCTATTGCAGTCACTTATTCTGTGCCTGCATAACTCAACATAACGCAAGATTGCGGTGGCCCAGATGTGAGATTTTCACAACTAGATTATGTCCAGCCATAAATCCAAGCCCCAATGTGAGATGATGCTGTTACAATATTCACTGAGTTTCTCTTATCTTTAACATCTCCATTGTTTAAAGCCTTTGATTCAGTTTGCTCCTATTGATTTCCCCTGCTTCTATGAGATATGTCTGTCTACATCCACATTATTGATTGTTATCATTCTTTATAACCTTCTTGATCTTCCTTATTCGAGGAACTTGATTTGAGTTTGATGGTTCTATATTATTTTTTTTCAAAAAATGTAATCACAATGGGATTGTAAATTATCTCCGCACTTGCAGGGATTGCTAAGCAGTTGGCATGGTGCTTCAATAGTCAGCCCACCACCTGCAAACTTAATAGCAACCAAAACCAATGCCGAGCTCACCAAACATGAGAGAAGACTGCATGTTTCCAATGGTAGGGAAATCTCAATAGAAGGACATGGTTACAAGAAGAAGAGGTAGTCATTTAACACTGAGTGGTGTAGGAACTTCTCACAAAGGGTGGAACATATCTCTGGAATTCTCTCTTCTAGAGGATAGATCACTGAGGATAGTCTAACAGTAAAAGTGGAAGCAGATGCATTTTTAAAAGATCGAGGAATGGAGGGCACAGAAAAGGAAGTAAGGCCGAGACAAATCAGTGACCGTCATGATGGAGTGGCCTACTTCTGCTCCATTTTCATATGTTCTTATGTGGAGATGGTGCAAATGAATTTACTTGTGGCTGGGACCTGATTGGGTTTAGTTTAGTTAAGTCTATTTAGTTTTGTTTAGTTTTTTTTAGTTTGTTCAGTTTTGTTTAGATTAGTATTATTACATGCAACCTCAAGAGATGCTACACTTGTCGCTTTACCTCCCCCCTTGACTCCATTCAAGGACCCAAGCTGTTGTTCCAGGTGTGACAGAGGTTCACCTGCATCTCCTCCAACCTCATCCATTGCATCCGCTGCTCTGGATGTCAGCTTGGCGATCGTTTCGCCGAACTGCTCCGCTCAGTCCGCATTAACCAACCTGATCTCCCGGTGTCTCAGCACTACAACTCCCCCTCCCATTCCATATCCAACCTCTCTGTCCTGGGCCTCCTCCATGGCCAGAGTGAGCAACACCGGAAATTGGAGGAACAGCACCTCATATTCCGCTTGGGCAGTCTGCATCCCGGTGGTCTGAACATTGAATTCTCCCAGTTTCGTTAGCCCTTGCTGTCTCCTCCCCTTCCTAGCACTCCCTCAGCCCTCGGGCCCCTCTCCTCCTTTTTCCTTTCTTCCCCCCCCCCCCCCCCCCCCACCCCTCCCACCCTCCATCAGTCTGAAGAAGGGTTTTGGCCTGAAACGTTGCCTATTTCCTTCGCTCCATAGATGCTGCTGCACCCACTGAGTTTCTCCAGCACTTTTGCTACCTAGTACTAGGACAAGGACAAGGACAAAGGACATTTATTGTCACATACACCAATTGGTGTAGTGAAATTTGACTTGCCATGCAGCACACAGATAAAGATAAGACCCAACACTAAAGAATTAACAATGAACATAAAAACATCCCCCTACAATGGTTCCCACTGTGAGGGAAGGCACAAAGTCCAGTCGCATCCCCATGTCCACCCATAGTCAGGCCTATTGAGGCCTCCGCAGTCGGCGCTGCGACGGCCCGATGTTTTAGGCCTTCTCGCCGGGTGTTGGTGCTCCGGCGTCGGGAGAGTCCTCACAGCGGCTTGGGACAGCTTGAACGGCCGCTTCCCTACCGGAGCCCATGGCTTCCGAAGCTGACAAGGCCGCGCTGGATGGAGCTCCACAACTGGTGATCTTGCCGAGAGATCCCAGGCTCCCGATGTTAAAGTTCAGCGCTGCTGCCCGCAGCTGGCCACCCCACAGTTCCGCAGCTCCGCGATGTTCACCTGCGGTCTCAGCATTCCGGGGCTCCAGCGCGGCAACCCAGGCAAGGAATCGCCCACTCCGCTCCACGATGGTGCTCCAGCGCTGAGCCGCTGCAGAAGCCGTGGTTCTGGGCGGCCCCCTCAGGAAACGGCGCTCCAGGCCCGCTGGTAGGCCGCGAAGACGGGTCGACGGTGCAGCCCGGAGAAAAGCGTTCCAAAAACAAAACACTGAAACTCACTAAAAATAAAAGAAAGAAGCTAAAAAACAGACAGCTGCAGGCTGGGCAGCCATACCAACTGGACGGCGCCGCCTACTATTACATGTACCAAGGGACTGAGAAAATATTTTTTGTTGCATGCTATCCAGTCAGGGTAGGTGTTTTCAGGAATCTGAAGGAATGGGGCTTGGTTCAGCTAGCAGTTTTTGGTGGTAATATGAGGAAGCCTGTGTTTCTTTGCTGAGGCTGAGGACACCTGATTATTGTTTAGAGTTTGGAGTCCATAAATACAGCATGGAAGCAGGGCCCTCGTCCCCCTCGAGTCCATGATGATCATAGATGACCTGTTCACATTAGATCTATGTTATCTCACTTTTGCATCCATTTACCACACTTACCGGGGCAATTTTACAAAGGCCAATTAATTTAAAAACCTGCGCACCATTGGGATATGGGAAGAAACACAAGCACCTGGAGGAAATCCACATGTCACAGGGAGAATATGCAAACACCACACAAACAGCACCTGAAGTCAGGATCGAACCTCAGTCTCTGGTGGGTGAGATGGTGGACTGGACTAGACAATTGGTAGATGGAGAAGGTCAAGTCCACCAAGGGCTATAGGAATGGCGGTCACATTACAGAGCCCACAAAGAATAATTTAAAGGAAACATGCAAGAAACAATTCCTACTTATGGCATTGGATATATTCAAGAAGATTGTGTGAGTTAGTTATAATGTACAAATGATTGACACATTTCATACATTATACCCTTGTAATGTATGCTTCTGACCTGTAGCACTCTTTACCAGAATACCAAATGTCAATTGTAGTGAAAAACCTTAGGGATTGTAACATCCAGTCCTACTAATCATTATGAACATCTGAATCAAACCAGTAACTGCTGCGAAAAGGCAGCTGACAACCAGTGAAAGATGTAGTGACGGCCTGGAGAGACTGCTGACCAGAGGGAATAGACCCCACTAGGGCTGGCATGGGCTAGCTCCTCATGCCGGCAGGATCCATCGCTAATCAACGTTTTGGATACACCCTTATATTGCTACGGAAGGAATCGAATATGAATAAGACACCTAGCACAGCAATTGACAGAGCAGCAGCACCAGCAGGACATAAGCTACGAAGCTGCATCTGTGGCTGGGAAAAGATAACATCAGAGAAACATAGAAACATAGAAAATAGGTGCAGGAGTAGGCAAAGATAACATCAGAGAAACATAGAAACATTGGAGTCTGCACCGCCATCCAATATGATCATGGCTGATCATCCAACTCAGTATCCTGTACCTGCCTTCTCTCCATAGAAGGGTCTCAAGATCCTCCAGGGCAGGGAAAAGTGCCTGGGAGAGGTTAGTGTGGGGCCTCGCATTGACCATTACCTTCTAAGAGGTAGGCCAAATAAGTCGAGTGAAACCCAGTGGCAGGTTAACGACCACAGTCCACAGGGTATCAGCATCCCAGGTGAAGCTCAACCAAGTACTGTCCCACCAACGGACACGAGTCCAGAGCTCACCCAGCCACAGTCAGCGGTAGAGAGGAAGATGGAAGGAAAAAAAGCAGAATGGAGCAGTCTCTAGCTGTGGCTGAAGAGAAAAGATGCTGTCTGGGCTGCCACATGACCATCTAGAGGCTAACCATGAGACACACACCCAGGGCTGATCACCCTGCTGTGGGCCTGCCTCGACTGAGGGTGTCTTGTGATAAAAGGCCGAAACACCCAGTGACGTTGAGGTACACAACTGAAGATGTGTCTGATAGGTAGCAAAATCACCTAGTGGTCATCCCCAAGAATACCAAACGTCAATTGTAAAATGTCAAGTGAAAAAATTTAGAGATTGCAACATCTAGCCCTACTAATCAATAGGTGCTGTTCTGAAAGAGGTGGGCAAAGTGCTGCACAAATGAAATTCTTCCTTGATTTTTGCCACCAAACTCACAGTTTCACAGTCAATTATCTATTTCTCCCAATCTTTTTATGAATCAAAATCAGAATCAGAATCAGAATCATACTTTTTCGGCAAGTATGTTTTGCAACATACGAGGAGCTTCATTGGCCAGATCAGTCATACAATTAAAAGTAACAGATCATTCAAAACACATTTTAACATGAAACATCCACCACATTGACTCCTACACATTCCTCACTGTGATGGAAGGCGAAATAAAGTTCAAGTCCTTCCCTTAGCTCTACCTCGGTCGTGGGCCTCGAGCCCCCATTAACTGGACGATCTTGACTCCTGTAGCCGGCAGCGTTCGGGCCCTCCGCGTCGAGGTGATCAGCTCCCACATCGGTTGGGGCTGGTTGAACCTTCCGCGACGTTGCAGCTCCCGACTCGACCTTACCCGAAGATTGCAAGCCATTGATGGTAAGTCCGCGATGGTCGTGATCCCAGGCAAGGGATCAGCTCCAATGTTAAGCCCACGCCCCGCGGTGGGGTTCACGACAGGGCGAGGAAGCCTCCAGCTCCATTGATTGTAGGCCGCAGAGCCCAGAGAATGTGATCCAAAAATTGATCAAATCTCCGGGAAGGTAAGAACCTGAAAAAAAGTTTCCCGCTATCACCTCCCCCCACATAAAACAAACCGAAGAACATTAAAACAAAAACTTTTAACAAACTAAAAAATAACAAAAAGAGTGAAAAGACGAACAGACTGCTGGCAGGGCAGCCATCCCCCCCCGGCGTCCCTGGTGGTATTCAACAGTTAATATGCCAACACAGGTGGGCAAGATTCAAAGTCCAAGAAATGTATCCTTCTGAAATTATGTTTTAGTCCTGGTTTCCATTTTTGAGCATTAGGATCCGTTTTTGTTTTTTAAAGAACCATAAAATGTTGGAAACACTCAGCAGGTCAAATGATGCTTAAAGAAAGGTAAACAGAATTAAAGTATCAGGTGGAAGACCTAATCTTTGATCTTCAAAAAATTATATTTCTGTTTCTACACAAGCTGCCTGACCAGCTGAGTGTTTCCATTGTTTCTATTATTTATGTCAGATTTCCAATATCTGTATTTTTTTTCTAGTTTAATTTCTAGTGCTAGTTCTCAATACTGAACTCAATTGGTGCTCATTCATCCAGTTGATAATATTATGACATTCTCTGTAATTTATCTTTGCCCAGTGTCCCTTGTTGCTTGCCACCTAGAAAATGTGAATACCATCAAGATATTCATAAACATCGTTAATAATAGCAGCCCGAGCACAAGTCTGCATGCTTATGCTGATAAGTTACAGTAACATTTTGGAGAGATAAGCTGCTTCAATCAGGCTAGAAGCTTTAGGCTCTGTTTCAGTTTGCATGTATTTTCAAACGTTCAGAGTTTCAAAGGTCAGTTTATTGTCACGTACCTATTAAGGTACAGTGAAATTTGTTATAAGGAATGTGTTATGGAGTGTGTTATACTCACAGACAACACGTACAGCATTGATGTGAAGAGTCATATTTCAATTTTGTTCTGTGTTATAGACAATAGAAAATAGACAATAGGTGCAGGAGTAGGCCATTCCGCCCTTCGAGCCAGCACCGCCATTCAATGTGATCATAGCTGATCATCGCCAATCAATACACCGTTCCTGCCTTCTCCACATATCACCACTATCTTCAAGAGCCCTATATAGCTCTGACCTTAAAAGTATCCAGAGAACCTGCCTCCACCGCCCTCTGAGGCAGAGAATTCCACAGACTCACAACTCTCTGTGTGAAAAAGTGTTTCCTCATCTCCGTTCTAAATGGCTTACCCCTTATTCTTAAACTGTGGCGCCTGGTTCTCGACTCCCCCAACATCAGGAACATGTTTCCTGCCTCTAGCGTGTCCAAACCCTTAATAATCTTATATGTTTCAATAAGACCCCCCTCTCATCCTTATAAATTCCAGAGTATACAAGCCCAGCCGCTCCATTCTCTCAGCATATGACAGTCCCGCCAACCCGGGAATTAACTTTGTGAAATTACGCTGCACTCCCTCAATGCCAAAAATGTTCCTCCTCAAATTTGGAGACCAAAACTGCAACATGGACCCCCAGATCCTGTTGTATTTCCACTTTTCCCAACTTGACACCACTTAGATTATAATCTTCCTTCCTGTTTTTGCTACCAAAGTGGATAATCTCACATTTATCCACATTAATCTGCATCTGCCATGCATTTGCTCACTCACCCAACCTGTCCAAGTCACCCTGCATTCTTATAACATCCTCCTCACAGTTCACGCTGCCACCCAGCTTTGTGTCATCTGCAAATTTTCAAAAATCCATCCCCCTCATCTTAAACCTCTGTTCTCTGGTGAAAAAATCCCTGTGCATTTACCCTATCTATTCCTCTCATTATTTTATGCACCTCTATAAGATCACTCCTCGTCCTCCTGCGCTACAATATAGTTGAAGCCTGCTCAATCTCTCAGGTGATACCATTAATCACGTCAATTCCCCGGCAATCATAATACAGAGAGGGACCATTTGACCATCTGTGTCAGTCAAAGAAATGCTACTTGTAACGTTGTTACAAAACCTACCATCAGCGGCGCTACAGATCTGCCACTGCCTCTGCGGGCGATTCCGGAGGCTTTGTGGGAGGGGGGGGGGATTAAAATGCAGATTTGTATTGGCTGTCGGAGAGGGATTTCCTCGGGCTGCTAGCTGATGAAGAAAAATCAGTTGGGCTTCCGTTCCTGGTTTATTCTTTTTTAAATTGCTGGACAATTGAATCGCTGTATTGAAGTAAAATGTGACTCCTAAAGCCTTCAATGCCTTCAGCATCACGGATCGCAGTATCAGGACCAAACAAAAGCTATGTCATTTATTTAACATATTATCTGGCTTTTTGGTGTGGCTTTATTCTAAACTTATGATGCAAAAATGTTATTTAGGCCCCATACGAATCAGCCGTGTCTTGCTTGCCGATATGGGCTTAATATCTATGGCAACGGCAACATTCCAATTGATCACATTCCAGAAACATCCACTCTCAAGATAATCAAATTCATTATTTGTTTGCACAATCATGTCATAAGAACATCTAAATCATCTATATTTTGTGTTATTGTCTATCCATGATCAATATTTTCATACAAAATATCCACAACAGTTTTAGTCAGAAGTATCTTGAGAGTGGATGTTTCCGGATTAATTTATGTGAATTAAACATTAAATTCCTTCCATTTGGCATATAAGTTCATGACAAAGTGAGATTTAAAAATCAAGTTATATTGTGAATTCTTGTGTGAATGGGATCAGTTTGTTATTTGTTATTTAGATACTTAGGCTATTAATTTGTTTTAGCCTTTTCTTAAGAAATGCATAGATGTTTAGATCTAGTAATTTAATTTAGATTAATTAGATTAGATGAAACTGATGAATATGAATTTTTTGTTGGGTATTTACTATTTGTTTAGCGTTTAACTTTATCATTTTTTTTCTCTAAATGTGATGATCTATGGGAGATTCTTAATGGGAAAGTAGTGGGCAGAAAGGCATGTCATGCGTGGTTTGAAGAGCAAAAAATTCTAGTTTACAATGCCAAAATTGAAAAGTTGCGGAAAAACATGGTGTACAAAGTTGCTTATTGGTTACAATATGAAGAGTATGATGATGCTACTGATTATGATATGCCAATGTACCAGTTGGCAACTGATCTTCTCCATAAAGACTTGGTCTATGCTCTAAATTGTAATTTCTTTACCTGTCTGTTACAGACTTACAGCATATAATACAATAATATTAAAGTTTTGATCTTGAGAATATCACATTTTTAAATTTTCAAAGCAGTCTGGGTGTTTATTATTATTTCCATCACAACGGTCAATTTTGTAATTAGCTAAATTTAGGTAACTAACTAATTATTTGCTTTAATTTCAGGTCATCCAAGTAAGATGTTTTATATTTGTTTCTGAATGCTTCAATTTATAATAACTGAAAATGTCATTCAATTCTATTTTTTTTAATGAAAGTTTTGGGCTTTTATGTCAATTGACTGTCCTCAGTCACAGCTTTTGCGTTGTTAATGGAAAAGCAATGGGGAACAAGATGCTAATTTCCAGGTAAGAAAAAGACCATAACCTTTTAAATACTGAAGATATGAAAGTGAATTAGGTATCAAACTAAAGTTATTTTTATGCTTTATCTGATGGGATAAATTACAGGCTTGATTTTTTAAATCTCAAAATTTTATAACATTCCTACTACTTGGTTTAATCTCACCTTCCTGATCATAGCCCCACAGGCTCTTCAAGTACACTTCCAAATCCCTTGTCAGGGTTTCTGCCTAGACCATTTATTCTACAAGCAGTGAGTTCTAAATACTGATGTTTGTTCTGTCATCTTTCTACTATGTACCAATTATTTTCAATCTAAGTCCCTCTGCTTTCTCTGCTTTCTCTGCTTTCTCTGACCTACTTGTAACGGAAAATAAGTTATTTATGTTTTCTTTTCCTGAACTGTACATAATTTCTTCCACTTTCGTGAGGTTTCCACTCAGCTCCAAAGAAAACAACCACAGCTATCTAATCTTGAGCTAAAAAAAAAATCAATTTCTGGCTAAATCAGTATAAATCTCAAGAGTCAAGTCCAGTCAAGAATGTTTTGTCATTTGACCCTAAATGGAACAATGACATTCTTACTTGCTGTAGCACAACATATATGTAAACATAGTAGTCTGTAAATTCCATAACAACCAAAAATAAGTTAAGTATTTAAAAAAAAACAATGAAACTACAAAGACAAACTTTGATATAAAAGTGCCCCCCAAGTCTATGTAGTTTGGTGCTTATTTGGAGGTTGTAGTGTTTAATAGCCTCTTGGTTGTTGATCTGCTCTGAGGTGATCTCCCCTGCATCTTCATATCTATCCCAAAACATGATAACTAAATCTCTGTGTCGTACTCAATCTGTATATAAAATTCTTAAGGATTCGCCAGGCTAGGTGCCGGGAAAATGTTCCTGATGTTGGAGAAGTCCACACCCGGGGTTCACAGTTTAACAATAAGGGGTAGGCCATTTAGGGCTGAGATGAGGAAAAACTTTTCCACCCAGAGAGTTGTGAATCTATGGAATTCTCTGCCACAGAAGGCAGTGGGGGCCAATTTACGGGATGTTTTTAAGAGAGAATTAGATTTTGCTCTTGGGACTAACGGAATCAAGGGATATGGGGAAAAAGCAGAAACGGGGCACTGATTTTGGATAATCAGCCATGATCATATTGAATTACAGTGCTGACTCGCAGGGCCAAATGGCCTACTCCTGCACCTATTTTCTATGCTTCTATGGTTCTATGTTTCTATGTAATCTAGATAGCTTTATGTAGAATTCGTATGACTTCCTTTCTCACATCATCAGGTTCAGCTAATAAACAGAGGCATTTTGTGTGAGAAGGAACTGCAGATGCTGGTTTATACCAAAGATAGACACAAAATGCCAGTGTAATTCAGCGGGTCAAACAGCATCCCTGGACAAAAAGTATGGATGACGTTTCGGGTCAGGAATGGGGTACTGATTTTGGATGAGGCATTCCCCCCAAAAGCATTCTGTCTTTCCCTTTACGCAGTTGAACTACTGAACATGCTACTTTGAAATAACTGTGGGCATGCACTCTGAGACCCCTTTATCACCATTTAGTATCCTGCTATTTATAGATTTTTCCCTGGCCCTGTTGGCAACTGCAGTACCTCTCACTTCTCTGGATTAAATTCCTTTTGTCACTTACCTGCCCAAATGACCAAACTGTTCAAATCCTCCTGAGGATGATACCTTTCCTCGCTTAGTCAGCTGCAGGGCCAATATTGACATTACCTGCACATTTCTTTATCATCCCCCTACTTTGCAAGAGTGAGTGCTGAGCCCTATAGGATTCTGGTGATATAACCTCTCAGTTACAAATCACCCATTATTCATTACCTAATTTACCACTCCGCCTTGGATTGCACACACTTTTACTCATTTGACCATTGATTTTAAATCTGTTTCCCCCTGTTACTGAACATCTGCTGAGAGAAACTGGATAGAGAGAAAGACTGAGGCCTGAATAGAGTGGATGTGGAGAAAATGATTCCACTAGTGGGAGAGTCTAGTACCAGAGGTCACAGCCTCAGAATAAAAGGCTGAGTAGGAATTTATTTAGTCCGAGGGTGGTGAATCTGTGGAATTCATCGTCAAGTCAATGGATATTTTTAAGCCAGAGCTAGATAGATTCTGGATTAGGTAGACACAAAATGCTGGAGTAACTCAGCGGGCCAGCCAGCATTTCTGGAGAGAAGGAATGGGTGATGTCTCAGGTCGAGACCCTTCTTCAGACTCAGTCTGAAGAAAGACCTCGACCTGAATCGCCACACATTCCTTCTTTCCACAGATGCTGCCTGTCCCGCTGAGTTACTTCAGCTTTTTGTGTCTATCTTTAGTTTAAACCAGCATCTGCAGTTCCTTCATACACATTAAATTTGGCCTTATATGACCTCACCAAAGCCTTTAACTTCATTAATTGAGCAATAAATGTTGACCTGACCAGCAGTGTTCTTGATTAGTATGGGTGTCTTCCATGACTTTGACACTAGGTTATATTAATTGCCAATGACTTATCAATTGAAAGAGCTGTTTTCTGAAAGAAATAATTGCATTGTTGTAGTGACTTTCATACCTCCTTTTCAGGACATCCCGATCTGCTTTACATTAAAGTGAATTTCACTCCTTGTTAAAGATCAACAATTTTCAAACAATAGGCTCCGATAAATAGCAATGTGATAAAGATCAAATGATCTGTTATTTAATGTTGAGTGAAGGGAATGAAATTGGCCAGGATAGAACACTCCTCCAAAACACTTCTTTACATTCACCCCAGCCTTCCTGTTCAACACCTCGAATAGTGTAATGCTCCCTCAGCACTGTAATACAATGTCAGTCTATGTCACAGCAGTGAGTGAACCATTTTTGAAGAGAAGTTCAGCCTAACTGCACTTAAATTCCAGACTGAAGATGGGTCTCGACCCGAAACATCGCCTACTCCTTTTCTCCATAGATGCTGCCTCACCCGCTGAGTTTCTCCAGCATTTTCTGTCTACTTTCAATTTTAGATGGTTGTTTAGTCGAGATGTAATTGGTGGCTGCGCGTTCAAAATGTCCGTCATACTGCACCAAGTACAAAACATGCTGGAGATCAGATACAAGTCCATCTGACCTCTCACTCTGATCATGGACTCACCACGGAATTTAGTCAGATGGGGGCGGAGTGGATGAACTGAGGGGTTCTGTGTCATTATGATTTGCAGTGTTCCAGAGCCTCCAGGAGCTGTGCACCCACAACTTGTAAACACAATCCTGAGCATCCTATTAGGGGTGAGGATGAGGTAGGACTATGCCTGGCATTAGCCAGCCCAGTGTAGTTTCTGTAACATCTTCACATCCATTGAAAAGATTTACTTAATGCCAGTCCAAACCTTTATCTATCTTTCTGGTTACATCCTGCATGACCTCCAAAATTTGTCAAGCATGATGTCTCTTTCACTGAAGCATGTTGGCTCTGCATAATTGCATTACTATTTTCGATGTCCTCTGGTACAATTTCTTTAATAATTGATTCCAGCATTGACTAATGCCAGACTAACTGTTTTTTCAGCTCCCTGTAGTTTTTTCTCCCCCTTTTCTTGAATAGTGGTAATTCATTTGTTGTCCAGTCCACTTGGACTTTACAAAAAAAATTGGGAGTTTTGAAAGATCGCAACCAATGCTTTCACATCTCACAAAATCTTCAGAAAAACTAGCTGAGAAGCACTGATAGTCTTTCATTTTGAATCACTTAATGCATAATGCAATAACAATTTCAAACAAAGAATTACCCATTATCCCTCACTTTCGATGGAGTAAAGTCCCCATCATATTGGCATCTTCATGACCAGAAGCTAACTGGACTAAGCCCTTAATGAGCACCCCTCCAAGTCACTAAATAGTTCCTAGGAAGAATGTATATTGCCAATTCCTCCTTCAATCTGGTTCAAGAGTGTAGCCTGCCCTTCCCAACCTCATTTTAAGAGCATGCTCAGCCCAACTGCTTCAGAAGCTGAAATGGAATTTTCAAACTGCAACATCAGATCTATTCAGGATGATGTATAAAATGAAGCCTCTCTGTACTTTCAGAAAACTTGCAACTGTTACAAAATTCTGGGAAAGTTGCCCAACATCTAAATCCCAGTGAACAACTCAGAACAATGGTGGCGCCGTGGTAGATTTTCTTTCTTAACAGCGCCAGAGACCCAGGTTCGATCCGGACTATGGGCGATGACTCTACGGAGTTTGTACGTTCTCCCTGTGGCCACATAGATTTTTCTGGGTGCTCCAAGATTTTTCCTGCCACACTCCAAAGACATACAGGTTTGTAAGTTAATTGGTTTCTATAAATTGCCCCTGGTGTGTAGGATTGGGCTAGTATTAGAGGTGATCGCTGGTCAGCATGGACTGGTAGGCTGAAAAGCCTGTTCTTATGCTGTATCTCAAACATAGCAACTACCTCCTGTATCACGGTGCATCTTTTTCTCTCCATCCTGGTGTATGGAAGAGACTTAATTGATCAAATGATCCTTTCTACCTCTCAATTTAATTTGCTTGCTAATTTGTATGAATTGTTTTACACGTGATGAAGTAAGAGCACAATATTTTTATTATTGCCCTTGAGGTAATCTGCCAGAATGTGCTGTAAAATACATTTTATTTGTACCCACACTGCTGTGCTTTGCAAGAGGACATTATCAATGTGCAGTGGTGCTCTGGTGATGCAAATAAGTCACATTGCAACACTGGAGACATTCTATTAAATAATTTGGCCATTAATCTATTTTGCATAGTTGGTTACACTGCAGTTAGTGTAAATTACTCATTCTAAGCTTCCCCACAATCTAGTTTCAGTCAAAAATCACTGAGTCAAGCACATGCGCATCTAAAATTTATGTTGACAAAGCACAATTACGGATCCCACTACTGTACATAACCACGGTGGGTTTGATCCTCGTATCTGCCTGATCAAGCCCTCTCGGCCTCGCTCAAACAGAGACACTCCAGAAGGTCACACAGTTTTAAGCGCTCTCACAGAAGATCGACAAAGGACCTCGTATTAGCGGATTTCTATAGGTCCCCGGAACTCGAGGGGCCAAACCACATTGGGGTGGTCTCTTTACAATCCATTTACAGATATCGATTAACCCCATACATGACAGGCATTTCCCTAACCCAATAATACCGTAGCAAATACATTGCATTCAAACAGTGTTTCTCAAAGGAAACAAAAATCGCAACATTTGCCCTGATATGCAAGACTTCGACTTCTAGACTTCAAGAGAGTTTATTGTCATGTGTCCCTGATAGGACAATGAAATTCTTGCTTTGCTTCAGCACAACAGAACATAGTAGGCATGATTACAGAACAGATCAGTGTGTCCATATACCATTATATAAATATATGCGCACATGAATAAATAAACTGATGAGGTGAAAATAACAGATAATGGGCTATTAATGTTCAAAGTTTTGTCCGATCCAAGTTTAATAGCCTGACCAGGCTCAATACTTAATCCAATCAACATTCAGCAAAGTAAAGCTTTGCAACATTATTTACAATGTGTATGGCTGGTTTGCATTCATCCAATCCATTCTATGCATTTTGCACCTCATGGTCAGGGCCTGCATATCTGTATATGTTCCGATTCTCTTCCTGCTGCTCTGATCTAGGCTCTAGACAAACTGGCACCACTCTGCAGCTTGTCCCATTTCTACAGAAAGCACTTTTACATTGACCAAATGGCCTAGCAGCCCAGAAGCCTTTACTCAATTTTAGAATATTAGGGTCCTGCCCCCCCCCCCCCCCCCCCCAATTTAACCAGGATTAACATAAGTAGCATACAATATTATCCATGCACAGCCTAAAAACCCAATTTGTTCACACAGTTTACAATGCCATTACCACCGTGCCATGCAATGACTAATATCCCTCAGGACATACAAGGAATGTGCATTTTGATTAGTCTAATCTTTATACCATCTTTGGAGACTCAAGAAGCAGATGCTTTGAGGAATTAAATAGGGATTTGAAGAACCATTTATTTACTAATTATTCTCAACCATAGAATTCCCTGAATGGAATAAATGGTGTAAGATGAGTTACCGAATAATATTCAGCCTTACTTCTCAGCCTCGGTCTTGGCTGATTTGGTTCAGTATCTTACTTGGGGATCCTACTCCTTTACCATCTGATATCAAAGCAGCAGCAAGAAAGAAAATATGAAAGCCCATTTTCCCAGAAATTAAATTGTCGGCATATGCAATCTAAAATTGTTTTTCTCCTGAGTCAGACAGGATAACGTACACTTCCATTTGGCTTCATATCACTTGTCGGAGACACCTAGAATGAGATCATTGACTGTACAAAGCTGCTCCAGCTGCACTGCCGGGAACCTGGACAACATTATCATTATTTCATCTCCTCTTTCTCTTCTTTAATTCCGCAAAGTATTTGCTCATTAAGTTCAAAGCCCTAGCGGTTGCAGGGAAGAAGCAAGAAAGCCAAGTCAAAATCCAATGAAACATTATATAACAGGTTCAAGAAACTGGCTTACTCCTGTTCTTATTGGCTTACTCCTGTTCTTATTCTTTAAGTTTTATGTCCCTATTATCTTTTGACTTCTACCACTGTCTCCGGAGCTACTCCCAGAATCACAGTGTGGCTTCCGCCCATCCAGAGGTACAGCAAACATATATTCACAGCACGCCAACTCTAGGAAAAATTCCGTGAACAAAGGCAGCCTTTGTACATGGCCGTCATGGACCTGCCAAAGGATTTTGACTCGGTTGACCGCCAGGCTCTTTGGAGCATACTAGTCAAGTCAAACAAACTTTATTGTCATTTAGAAATACATTGATATATGCAGTTCCAAACGAAATTACGTTGCATTTGGCTCACTGTGCAACACAATAAATTAACAGAAGGCTAGGCATGGATGAAAAGGATAAATAGACAATGGTGGCAGCCCATTACATGGCATTCAGGAGTCTGATGGCTCGTGGGAAGAAGCTGTTGCAGAACCTTGATGTTCTGCTCCTTATGCTGCGATATCTTTTTCCCGAGGGCAGCAGAGTGAACAGTCCGTGATCAAGGTACGGTTGTCACGTCAAGAACATCAGAATATTGAGGCTTCCACATGATGGCATGTCGGTCACAGTGCTCAGCAACTGTGGCTCTGAGTCCAAGACCTTCACTGTGGAAGTGGGGGTCACACAAGGATGCATCATCGCACTCACCCTGCTTGTCGTCTTCAGTGCTGCCATACTTCACCTCATTGGTGAATGGCTGCCACAGGAGTTCCCAATCCTCTACAGAACTGATGGTGGGTTCTTCAACATTAATAGGTTGAAGGCCAAGAGCAAAGTCAGTAACGCCGCCACCATGGAGCTTCAGTACACCGACGACTGTGCCATTGCAGCACACTCTGCAGAAGACCTCCAGGGCATCCTGAATGCATTTTCCAAGGCATACAGAGCCATGGGCCTAGCCTTAAATATCAAGATGATCTAGGTCCCACATCAACCTCCGCCCAACCAGCCGTTTACCCAGCCCACTATAAAAGTGGACGACACCACTCTTGAAAATGGTGAGCACTTCACCAACCTTGGCAGCATTCTTTACTCAAAACCTGACATTGACTCTGAGGTCACCTGAGTTGTGCCAGACTCAGGAAAATAGTTTTTGAAGACCGAGACCAAAAGGCTCAAACAAGGCTGCTGGCCTACAGAGCCTTTGTCCTCTCCACCCTGTTGTATGGAGCCGAGTCATGGACCACCCACAGCAGGCACCTGAGAGCCCTGGAACAATACCATCAAAGATCCTTACAAAAGATTCTGAGGATCAATTGGGAGGCCAAACACATTTTGGAGGAAGCCAAAATGACCAGCATCACCACCACAATAATGCAGCACCAACTTCGATCGACTGGTCATGCCATCCACATGCCCACACATGTCTCCCGAAACAAATCCTGTATTCTCAATTGAAGGAAGATCGGCGAGCCCTCGGCGGGCCAAATAAACGTGTCAAGGACAACATCACGAACAGTCTGAAGAAATTCCACACCACATTTAGCAACTGGGAACACATTGCACTGGATAGGCGCTCCTGGAGGAAATCTGTGCAGGAAGGTGCTGCACGTCACAAAATGGAACTACGTCATGCCGCAGAGACAATGCAACAACACCGTAAGGTGAGAGAGAAAGGGGCTCGATGACTACCAACCACCACCAGTCTCCACTGCCCAGGTTGCACCAAAGTGTCTGGATCGCGGATCGGCCTCTACAGAGATCTCTCATTAGCCTCACAAGGATTATTTGGGAGGGTTAATATATGCGTTGCTTCCCACGAGTATGGATTTCTCCAACAAATACATGTTAGGATGTCTCGTTGGGTCCCTGCTTCACATGGGAGGGCTGGTCCCCCAACGCAATATTCCACCTCTCCACCAATTCCAATATTGCTGGCCAGTGGGGGGGGGCTTTCTGGAATGCTAGCATGGTGTTGTGGTCTGAAGGGACTGGTTTCCAGAGGGCTAGTATGGACATTGTGGGCTGAATGGATTCTTGGGCTGGCAGCTCAGTCACGGATACCACACACACACACACACACACACACACACACACACACACACACACACACACACACACACACACACTCATAGACACATACACACACACATACACCATGGAAGGACGGCACTGCCCAAGCAGCTGCAGCTCGCCAGAAGTCCGTCTGTCTTTTTCTTTTTTTTAGTTTTCTCTTGTCTTGTTAGACTATGTTTTTGTTTATTTTTAGCTGTGTACTAGACTAAGTGGAACCTGTTGGGTCACAGCATCACATGGGAGGGCTGGTTCCCCAACCCAATATTCAACCTCTCCACCAATTCCAATATTGCTGGCCAGTGGGGGGTGCTTTCTGGAGCGCTAATATGCGTTTTGTGGGCCGAAGGGACTGGTTTCCAGAGGACTAGTATGGAAATTGTGGGCCAAATGAATTTGTGGGCTGGCAGCTCAGTCACTGAGGTCTGGCAGCTCAGTCCCTCAGGCCTGGCAGGCTGGCAGCTCAGGAACTCAGGCCTGGTGGGCTGGTAGCTCAGAAACTGCCAGAAGTTCTGCTGAAAACATGTAACAGACTCTGTGAGAGAGAAGGTGCAGGTGGTGGACAATCAATTTTAGACATTTTCATCTTTTACAGATCACAGCAATGAAGGAGGAAAATATATCCATATTTGGATCTCTGGAGCACTAGTATGGGTGTTGTGGGCTGAAGGGACTGGTTTCCAGAGGGCTTGTATGGACATTGTGGACTGAATGGATTCTTGGACTTGTAGTTCAGTGAGTCATGGCTGGTGGGCTGGCAGCTCACTAAGTAATGGCTGCTGGGCTGGCACTTCAGTCACTTACAGTTGGTGTGGTGGCAGTCCACCCAGTTACCCCCCAACTCTGCTCCTTAACATTCCCCTCCCCCCAACACATTCAGTCCATATCCCCTCAACCTCTCCCCCATGCACTCATACTCTGACAGGCTCTCTAACAGCACAGTCATTCCTGCCTATTAGGTACCCATTGTGATGAAGAACACACAGACATGGTAAGTGGAAAAAGGATTTATGAAAGTTTAAAATGTGAATGAGTCTTAAAACATTGCAAGTCCAACCTCACAGCACTCCAAGCAGAGTGCAGGCAGTAGGTCCAACCCAACAGCACTCCAAGCAGAGTGGAGGCAGCATATATAACCTCCCAGCACACCAAGCAGTGTGCAAGCAGCAAGTCCAACCTGGCAGTAAGCAGGGTGCAGGCAGCAAGTCCAACCTCACAGCACTCCAAGCAGGGTGCAGGCAGCAAGTCCAACCCCACAGCACTCCAACAGAGCCACACACACAGGGACACACACATAGGGACACAAAGACACACACACAAACACAAACACACACACAAACATAAACACACACACACACACAAACACACACAAACACAAAGACACACACACACAAACACAAAGCCACACACAAAATCAAAGACACACACACATAAACACACACACACACATGCACACAAACACACAAACATAAAGACACACAAGCAAAGACACACAAGAACAGACACACAGACACACAGACACAGACACAGGCACAGACACACACACACACACACACACACAGCACCAATACTAAAATTCCAAGTAACTTCAGAACATGGTAAGCATACTGAATCCTGTTACTAACCATATACTCTATGTAAGTAGTTTGAAAATAAGAACACAGGTGTGTCTAAACCAAATGATTCAAATATTTAAAGCATCTTTATTCTGAAACACTCCTCTAGGGCTGCTGCTAATCCAAAAACATGCTTTAAATAACTTTCAGCAAAGACACACAAACTCACCATATGTATGGCAGTAAGCTCTCTTGAGTTACTCAAAGGATTCAGGGCGGGGTCTCCACTCAGGTCCTTCTGCACTCAGCGCCATCACTGAACTCACCAGAAAAGACACAATCAGCACAACATCTCCACTAAGCGGAAGTCACGGACCGATCGGCAATTTTGCATTAAACACAGTCCTGATCTAATAAAACGTTTATTCATGTTTTTTCCCTTCCAAAAACTGTTGCATTTAATACGCGAAACACATTTTCAATTAAAGGCACACTTTTCAATTAGCGGACAATCGAAAGGCACACTTTTCAATTAGCGGCAGTCGAAAGGCACACTTTTCAATTAGCGGCACAGTCGAAAGGCACACTTCTCAATTAGCGGCACAGTCAAAAGGCCCACTTTTCAATTAGCGGCACAGTCGAAAGGCACACTTTTTAATTAACGGCATAGTCAAAAGGTGCACATTTCAATTAGCGCCACAGTTGAAAGGCACACTTTTCAATTAGCGGCAGTGGAAAGGCACACTTTTCAATTAGCGGCATAGTCAAAAGGCACAGTCATAAGGCATATCAAACATTTATTCCTTCCAAACACAGTTCCAAATAAACCACGTAAAACCACACTCACAGGTTAGTTAAAATGTGTTCAGTGTTCAGTTTATTCATTGCTCAGACTGAAAGTCATGACCTCTCCCACCCTAATCTTGCAGCGACTTTGGCACGTCGACGCTTCTGGTTTTATAGTCCTTCCCCCTCCGGCCGGAAGGGGCATAGCCTCCATGGCGTGATTGACAGGAGAGAGAATCTCAACATTGTTTTAACATTAATAAGTCTTTTATTTTTCATTGATGGGAAATATCCTCTGGCCCTGACAGCTGGAGGGGGACTCTGAGTAAGATGGCCAAAAATCACAGCCGTAAGTGGTAGTGTTATTTCTAAAATCAATATGCAGTGCAACAGGATGTGGTCAAGATCAGAGTTTTAATTATATAGATGTGTGGGGGGTGGGGAAACTTGTTTTAATTTCTTCCTTCAGGGGGATGCAACCTTTTCTTTGTCGTATCTCCTTTGCCGTCTGCACTGAGACCTAATCGTGGAGCTGGTGGCCAACCTAGAGGTTCCGGAGGCAGAGCCTGGACTCACCATCGCAAAGCTGGCCGACTTTGGGGCTGTGATGGCGCTGCGGCTGCGGTCCGCCTTTGCTGCCTCGGAGGCTTCAGCCGTGGACCCAGTGGACAACAACATCGGGAGCTCGCAGGTCCCAGGTTGGTGATTGATTCTCTGGATTTCTCCCACACACATACACTCACAAACACACACACACACGCACACTCACTGACTCACACACCATAGGCAGTAAACTTTCTTGAATACTCACACAGCTTAGCGCGGCCTCTCCACTTTGGGGCTTCTGCAGTCAGTGGCACTTCTACAATCAGCGTGACCTGTGCACTTACCGGAAATGATGCAATCAATGCAACCTGTGCACTTACCGGAAATTACGCAATCAGCGTGACCTGTCCACTAAGCGGAAGTCAGAAAATGAGCGGAGCTTTCGAACCAAACACAGTCGGACTTAATAAAACATTTATTCCTTCCAAACACAGTCGGACCTAATAAAGCACTGCAGTTTCAAGCACAGGCAGGGCTCCAGGCCAAACAACTCATGCTATTGTCATTAAGGGCTAACAAATCATTTATTGCAAGTGCATTGCAGACTCACAGTTCAGGTAATTCACAACTTAGAATGAGAGTCGTGGTCTCTCCCTCGCGATCTTGCAGAGTGATTGAGTCACATCCAGGCTTCCAGGGCTTTATAGTCCCCCCCCCCCCCCCCCCCCCCCCCCACCTTCATTGCGGTTATTGACAGGTGGGAGGGTCTCAAGGTTTTTTAAACACTCATAACTTTTTTTATTTTTCATCAATGGGGAAAATCCTTGGTTCCTGCTCAGCGGAGAAGGACTGTGTGAGTAAGATGGCCAAAAATCATAGCGATATATGGCAGCGTTATTTCTAAAATCAATATACTGCGCAGACAGGAAGTGGTTAAGATGAGACTTTTAATTATATAGATATCTCGTCACAGTTCCAACAAAAAATATCAACACAGTCGATCACCAGCTCATCAGTTCTTTCAAACCAGTCCATCCAGTCATGGTGCATTACATCAGGTAGGGTGTAAGTATTGTTGAAGATGTCTGCCACCATTCACATTTCTCTCTTCTACCTGTGAGATGGTACACGATCTTGAAAGCTTGGACATCCAAAGTTAAGAACACTTTCCGAACTGCTATTTGACTCCTGAACCGATCACCTCTTTCACAACTCCTATCTGGAGGTGTTACTATATATTCTTAAATTTACCTCATTTAGTTATTTCATTATTATCATTTTAAAATTGGGCAGCACAGTTACACAGCGGCAGACATGGGTTCGATCCTGACTAAGGGTGCTGTCTGTATGGAGTTTGTAACTTTTCCCCATGACCTGTGTGGGTTTTCTCTGGGAGCTCGTGGTTCCATCCAGTTTCCAAAGACATTCAGGTTTGTTGGCTAACTGGCTTGGTAAAATTGCAAATTTTCCCTAGTGCTAGTGTGCAGGGATTGATGGTCGGCACGGACTCGGTGGGCCGAAGGGCCTGTTACCACGCAATATCTAAACTTAATATCTTTTTGCACTACAATCTTGCACTGTTCTGCGGTTTTGCACTTTCCAGTGTAGTCATTGGTGTATTGATCATTACTGTTTATACTCTAGGCTTGATATGAACAAGGAATTTCATTGTAGCCTGGAGTCTAAACAATAATCTAATGGGAACCTGAATCTGTTACAGCTGCTTCATTCTGTGTGGATGCTGCCTGACCCGTGTAGTGTTCCCAGCACTTTAGATTTTTACGGGCATATACATTTTTGAACCGTTATCCAATAGTTATTATAAATTGTAACATATATTTGTTGGAGAAATCCATACTCGTGGGAAGCAACACATTTATTAACCCTCCCAAATAATCCTTGTGATGCTAATGAGAGTAGGCCCTCTTGATTCACTTCGGCATTTCTAGTGAAGATTCTAGCACAACTTGGTGCACAGCAAGTTCAAAGATTTAGAGTGATTGAAGAAGATGGGGTGGCATTATATTTTTTAGTTAAATTGTGGTAAAATATGGCGGGGAATCTGCCAGTAGTGGTGTTCTGTGGATCTGTTGCCACTGGTCCTTGGCAGTAGAGGTCACAAACTTGGGTGAGCTGTCAATGTACCCTGGGCAAGTAACTGGGTGGAAGACAGGTGACCAATCAATTGAGTTGGTTTATCTTGGACATAGTTGATCTCCTTAAGTGATATTGAAATTGTACTTCTTTTGGATGCAATGGATGTAACTCAAGAGAACACGTTATTTATTGTACATACAAAATTCATTTTTATTTTGATACATTTCTCACCTGCGCCTGTCTCTCATTTTTGACTGAGTTCTTTGGTTTTCTCCCTCAGATTCTACGGCTCTGATTTCTTGGACTATCGGACGAACATTTTTTTTCCCACAGAACCTCAACATTCTTTTTTTAATTTTGCTCTCTCAACATCAGATTACCATTTCTTCGCCAATAAATACTGCAGATCGAGGATATCCAAAATAAAGCTGGGCTGTAGGGCCTCTTCCACTGCTGTATAACTGTCTGACTGTCTGCCTCTAAATCTGGCAGCATCTGCAGAGAAGGTAGAACAGAGTTGACTTTTCTGTTCATCTATTTCTCAAATGTCCTTTAATTGAAAGGTGAACCGTTTCACTTTTCACAGATTCTACCTTACTTCTTCAGTGTTTCCAGCATTTTCTACTATTGCTACAACCTATACATCCTTCTCCCTGTTCTACACCTTGTAACAAAAAAAAATCCAATGGAAAGGCACTGTCCACAACTCTATTGGAGAGCAAGGGGGTTCTTCTTTGAATGTTTTTAACATAGGGAATGGGCAGACGTTAATTTTACTGTCATATACCACCAAGCCAGAAACTTTATAAATCTGATTTCAGAGATATTGTATTAAACCATCAATGTTGCATTTGAAATTGTGATTGGTTCTCTCATCTAAAGCTGACCATTTTTCATTTGATTAAGGCATTTATTTTTTTTAATATTTAAAATGTGTCAGACATTGCAAGAACATTGATGAACAGCCAAGCTTGTCACTGCTGATTATTAATAACCACCAGTTTTATTTCTGATATACTAATGGCATAATTCAACAGTACATTTGTTTAAGTAACCCTCTGGGAATTAAAGAATAAAAATGTTGATTAAAGATACTGAGGAAAGCTAGATTGATATGTATTTAGATTGTTTTCCCCAATATCAATTAAATGGTTCAGTTCTCATAACAAAATAAATGCAAGTGTAAGAAGTGTAAAAATAAATGCAGGTGTAATTCCTGTGGACATGAGCCATATTAGATTCCTGTGGACTGTTTATCCACTATTAAATGACATAGCACAGAAAAAGTAAATCTTGAGATTCTCAGCTTTTCCCTTGGCTAATCTCCTCTCTGGATTCTTTTGCAGAATGGATTCCAAGCCAATGGATTCCAAGCCAATTACATCACTTCATCCTTCAGGGATGCTTTTGACCTCATGGTACTTTCAAGCATAGAAGAATGATATGTGCTGCATTGGCGTGATGTCGATTCTTTGAAAGTCCCATCCAATTAGTCCTGATCTCCATAGCCCTGAAGATTACGTATTTTGAAGTATCTACCCATATTATTTTTAAAAATTGTTATTCAATAAGTTTCAGACTGTAAAAACATTTTCTTCCCCCCCCACCTGGAATTTATTGAGAATGTTTTTGAGCTGAGTCTTCTATTCTTAAGAATTGAACTAAATAATGAACAATTTAATTATTGGTAGTTCCAATTAATGGTAATTTAGGTGGTAAATTTTACAACTATGCTGCAGGCCCTCGCTGTGTTTAATTTTTTGTTTAATTTGATTTACTAACTATTTTTCTCTATGTTAAGGGGAGATACAAAGACAAGCTTTCAAAATCGACTTAAGGACATATATATATATAGCAGGTACAGTGGCTTGCAAAAGTATTCATACCCCTTGAACTTTTCCACATTTTGTCACGTTACAACCAGAAACGTAAATGTATTTTATTGGGATTTTATGTGATAGGCCAACACAAAGTGGTGCACAATTGTGAAGTGGAAGGAAAATGATACATGGTTTCCAAATTTTATTACAAATAAAAAACTGAAAGGTGTGGCGTGCACAACTTTATCCCTGAGTATTCAGCCCCCCTGAATCAATACTTTGTAGAACCACCTTTCGCTGCAATTACAGCTGCAAGTCTTTTGGAGTATGTCTCTACCAGCTTTGCACATCTAGAGACTGGAATTTTTGCCCATTCTTCTTTGCAAAATAGCTCAAGCTCAGTCAGATTGGATGGAGAGTGTCTGTGAATAGCAATTTTCAAGTCTTGCCAGAGATTCTCAATTGGATTTAGGTCTGGACTTTGACTGGGCCATTCTAACACATGAATATGCTTTGATCTAAACCATTCCATTGTAGCTCTGGCTGTATGTTTAGGGTCGTTGTCCTGCTGGAAGGTGAACCTCCGCCCCAGTCTCAAGTCTTTTGCAGACTCTAACAGGTTTTCTTCCAAGATTGCCCTGTATTTGGCTCCATCCATCTTCGCATCAACTCTGACCAGCTTCCCTGTCCCAGCTGAAGAAAAGGGCTGGAAGAGACCTCCCTTGAGCAAGACTAGGAAGAGCCAGGGCAGGAGGAGTCTGACCCTGAAGCTGGTATCACTGCATGTGAGCACACACCAGAGCACATGAGCCATGTTCCAGGTATCCCAGACGTAGCAAGGAACTTCGCTATTCCGGAAGGGACTGGTGAGGCCATGGAAGAAAACCTGGTGGCCAATGTTAATTATATGGCCTCTCACCAGCTCAAGGATACAATTATGGAAGAAACGGCCACCAGATATAAAACACCTGTTAATCTTGCGTCGCTCAAAGTGCCCACTGTGAACTCTGCTATATGGGCACAAATGAGTGCAACGATGCATGGACAAGAAATCTGGTTTCAGCGTGTCCGCAAATTGGTGGCAGCAGGCATCACTGCATTTGGAAAAATGGTCCAGGGGGCACCAATGTCTGGCACACAACAGGATATGCTGGCCCCGTTCTGTAATGCATATTTTGAGGCCAACTGCATGAGAAACATAGCTATAAAACCGACGCTGAACCCGAAATTTGTAGCTTTGTTTAGGTCCACCAACATCCAAGCCCCAGATTATTTATTTAGGGTGGACCTCCTCAAACAAGTCAAGGACCTGGAGGAAGAGGCCAAAACAATCGGTCTCATGAAGACATATGTCCCTTCTACAAGGATGCCACCTCGCAGGTCGTTTTCAGCACGAAGGGGGTCAGATCCAGGGGCAGGGTCAAGCAGAGTGGGGCCAGTGGGAAGACGGTATTATCCACCTGTGTATCCCAGCTACGACTCCGAGACTGACTGGAGTGGTACGGGTGATGCATTCTGTCCAGGATAAGATTTCTGGGAAACAACCTCCAGTTTGCAATTGTTTTATGATGAATGGTGCTGCATAACATCTGATCGGTTTATACCAGACACTGTGTCTGGATCTTGAATAGAGTTTATGTCAGGAATTGATCCACCAGTACAGAGTATGCCTAATAGAGTATTGGTTTTGTTCTGCACCAGAAACTCAGCAGGTAAAAGAAGAAATCAGCAAAATACCTATGTACAGTGTAGGCATTTTTAAATGGACACCTTCAATACTGCTAAACAGCTGTTATCACAAGGCTGTTATATGGCAACTATAGATCTGAAAGCTGCATATTATTCAGTACCAATTCATCATCAGTATCGGAGATACTTGAAATTTAGTTGATTGGGAGAACTGTGGCAATTTAAAGCATTACCCAATGGGTTAAACTCAGCTCCTAGGTTGTTCACAAAATTGTTGAAACCAGTGCTGGCGCTACTTTGCGCCCAGAATCACATTGTAATGGCTTATCTAGATGATATTTTAATCATAAGCAACACTCAGGAGACAGCTGTGGAATCGGTTTCAGCAACCAAACACCTGTTTGAGAGGTTAGGTTTTCTGGTCCATCCAACAAAATCCATGTTAGAGCCATCCCAAAAAATTGATTATTTGGAATTTGTCATTGATTCAGTTGATATGTCAGTGACTTTGCCTACAGCGAAGGCTGTGGAGATCAGAGAGGTCTGTACTAGTCTCGCTGAAAAACAACACCCCTCCATCTGGGAAGTAGCCAGTTTCATTGGTAAATTGGTGGCAGCTTTCCCTGCAGTGGAGTTTAGACCTCTGCACTATCAAAGTCTGCAATGAGCTAGAGAACAAGCACTTAAAGAACATGCAGGCCATTTTGATAGACCAATGCAGTTACCGACAAGAGCCATAGCTGAATTACAACGGTGGATTATCAATATTGTACAAACTACCAAAAACATTTTGGTTTAGCAATCTTCAGTGGTTTTACAAACAGATGTGAGTGCTCTGGGATGGGGAGCTATGGACAGCGAGTCTAGCTGTATGGTAGATGGAGTGTGCAAGAGGATTTAATCCTGCACAGGCATGGTATAAATTACTTAGAATTGCTGGGTGCATTCTATGGATTAAAAGGTAATTGTTCAACAATTAATAATTTACATGTTCAGCTCCAGATTGATAATCGCACGGCTGTGGCATAGATCAATCACATGGGAGGAATAAGGTCAGTATCATGTGATAATCTGGCTAACCGCATGTGGCACTGGTGTATTTACAGAAACATCTGGGTCTCAGCTATCTACCTACCAGGTAGAGATAATGTGGTGGCAGACAACAGGTCACAAAAATCCAATGACAACATAAAATGGATGCTAAATCCAGATGTTTTTTAAATGATTGTCAGCCGCTATGGTTTGCCAGATATTGATCTGTTTGCACCCAGGCTAAATCACCAGTTGCCTAAATACGTTTCATGGGAACCAGATCCAGGAGCAGTAGCGTTGGATGCATTCTCGCTACACTGGGGACGTATATTCTTTTATGCTTTTCCCCCATTCTGCCTGATTAGGCAATGTCTCACCAAAATAGAGCAGGACTCCACCTTAGGCGTTTCGGTGGTTCTGGACTGGCCTACACAGCCATGGTTCCCATTGGTGCTCAGAATGATGACTCAGCAATTCATGACTGTCCCCAACTGCAGTAATTTGTTGGTGCATCCAGTAACAATCATCCGTTATATGATCGTATTAATTTGTTAATCTGCAGGTTCTGACCAGACCGTTCCAAGGCCTTGGACTGTCAAATTGAACCATGGAGGTTATAACTGCAGCTTGGAGAGATAGCACTAAGAAACAATATGTGTTTCATATTAAGAAATGGGAGATGTTTTGCTTACAGTCAGATATATTTTATCATACTGCAAGCATACCGGATGTATTGGAGTTCCTTGTGACATTGCATTTTGATGAGCACTTGAGTTATAGTGCCATTAATAGTGCTCGGAGTGCTTTGTCCTCCTATTTAGGGCAGTTTTCAGAACAACAATCTATCGGGTCTCATCCGTTATTTTCCCGATTCATGAGAGAAATCTTTAACGAAAATCCTCCTAAGCCTAGATATACAGAAATCTGGGATGTCAGTATAGTCCTCACACTGCTTCGGCAATGGGCTCCAATTATGTAATTGTCTTTTCAAAAGTTAACACTTAAAGTGGTTATGCTCATGGCGCTAGTATCAGTGCAATGAGTGCAAACATTGCAAACGTTACGACTAGATAGCATGTATTCTTCTGTAGATAACATTACATTTTATGTGTATGATTTAATCGAACAAAGCAGGCCAGGAATGGCCGGAATCAAAGTAAGCTTTAAAGCATACCCTGTTGACCAAACGTTATGCATAGTTAAGCACCTGAGTCAATATATCGAGGTAACTAAGAGTCTCAGCGGTTCTGAGACATCAATGCTCATCAGCTACAAAAAACTCATAAAAAGGTGTCAGTACAAACTATTTCTAGATGGTTAAAACAGGTTTTGGATTGTGCTGGAGTAGACACTCATGTCTTTAAATCTCACTCCACCAGGGCAGCATCAACATCCGCAGTGAAGGCGCAGGACGTTCCGCTAGACCAAATCCTCGGGGCCACAGGATGGTCTAAGGAATCAACTTTTTCTAAATTTTATGATAAACCTGTCCTGACAGTGCCAGGGTTTGGACATACTGTTTTGGGCTCTGTTTGATTTGATTTGCTTTGTCTTTATAAAATTCGTTTGTAATTTCCCCCTGGGATAGAGGGGTTATTACTGCCTTTTGTTTGTTATTATTAAAATAATTATTGGATAATTCGAAGCAATGTTCAATACATTATTATTCACTACTGTGTCAACCGAAGCAGTGTGTCGTAAGGAATGGATCTACGGCATGAAATCACAGAGCTTTGAAATCTTCACGTAGTCACTCACGTGACTCCTAAGTAAAACAGTAAGATTAAACGAGACCTTACCAGTTTGAAGTTTGATCTTTATTTTATGAGGAGTTCCGATGAGGGATTACATGCCCTTCGTTCCTGGCCCTCATAATCGCAAAGATAATCTGGTAGTTCTAGTCTTCTGAGACTTACTATATAACTTCGGCTGTAGTTACTGTGATTTCACGCTGCTGCTTTGAAGTATGACGCGCATGCACCTGGGGGGTGGAGCTTCTTCATGTAATCCCTCATCATAACTCCTCATAAGGTAAAGATCAAGCTTCAAACGGGTAAGTTTTCATTTAATCTTATTATTAAAAACCTTTGATCAGAATTGGATTTTCACTGGACTTCCACAATTGCTTTAGGTTGTTAATGCTTGTCTCATTTCTTGAGTGTTGATCATTTTTGATAAACTGTCCAATATTTGCACATCATTGCATTAAACAGAATCTATCATTTAGCGTAATAAAAAAATCCGTCTTTCTCATTCTTACAATCTGTGTCTCTCTCCAACTGAAAGGTCTTAGGTAGAGCTGTGTTTTTAGCAGGCCAAATAGTGAAAACTGAGAGAAAAACTAAATTAGCCTTTCAAGAATATAATTTTACTTCAGAGTCACGTGAGTGATTCCGTGAACAAGAATCCCGCCAATCCGCATGCACGTCAATACGCCGTCCACATGGCAAAACACCAGACTGGCAGGCATGTCGCTCCTGTCAGTGGTAAGTTTAAAACCTACAGGTAAGCTTGTATTTCTTACCAGGTTTTCCTTTTGTTGCAGAAAACTCTTTCACAGAGGTTGCCTGCTGGATATTGCCGCAAAGTCCGGCGAGTGAACCGGCTATGGACTGGGGGGGAGACCCCGGTTTGGCCTGCGGAAGCGGATAATCGGCGGACACGGGCTTGTCATTCCAGTCACTGACAAGGAGGGTCAGTGGCATCCAGCCTGCTGTGAAATCCAGCAGGACGGTGGTGTCACTGCCAGAATTGCTGACAGAGCGGTCATCGGCTCACAGACAGGTGAAATTACCAATGAATTAGTCAGCCCTTTGGACTTGGATGAGTCGGGCTGGGAGGGTTGCCCTCTGGTAATACATAGATACACTCCATAAAACCATAGAAACATAGAAAATAGGTGCAGGAGTAGGCCATTCAGCCCTTCGAGCCTGCACCGCCATTCAATATGATCATGGTTGATCATCCAACTCAGTATCCTGTACCTGCCTTCTCTCCATACCCCCTGATCCCTTTAGCCACAAGGGCCACATCTAACTCCCTCTTAAATATAGCCAATGAACATGGCCTCAACTACCTTCTGTGGCAGAGAATTCTAGAGATTCACCACTCTCTGTGTGAAAAATGTTTTCCTCATCTCGGTCCTAAAGGAATTCCCCCTTATCCTTAGACTGTGACCCCTTGTTCTGGAACTCCCCAACATCGGGAACAATCTTCGTGCATCTAGCCTATCCAACCCCTTAAGAATTTTGTACGTTTCTATAAGATCCCCCCTCAGTCTTCTAAATTCTAGCGAGTACAAGCCAAGTCTATCCAATCTTTCCTCATATGAAAGTCCTGACATCCCAGGAATCAGTCTGGTGAACTTTCTCTGTACCCCCTCTATGGCAAGAATGTCTTTCCTCAGATTTGGAGACCAAAACTGTACACAATACTCCAGGTGTGGTCTCACCAAAACCCTGTACAAGTGCAGTAGAACCTCCCTGCTCCTATACTCAAATCCTTTTGCTATGAATGCTAATATATCATTCACTTTCTTCACTGCCTGCTGCACCTGCATGCCTACTTTCAATGACTGGTGTACCATAACACCCAGGTCTCGTTGCATCTCCCCTTTTCCTAATCTGCCACCATTCAGATAATAGTCTACCCTCCTGTTTTTGCCACCAAAGTGGAAAACCTCACATTTATCCACATTATACTGCATCTGCCATGCATTGCCCACTCACCCAGCCTATCCAAGTCACCTTGCAGCCTCCTAGCATCCTCCTCACACCTAACACTATCCCACAGCTTAGTGTCATCTGCAAACTTGGAGATGTTGCATTCAATTCCCTCGTCCAAATCATTAATATATATTGTAAATAGCTGAGGTCCCAGCACTGAGCCTTGTGGTACCCCACAAGTCACTGCCTGCCATTCCGAAAATGACCCGTTTACTCCTACCCTTTGCTTCCTGTCTGCCAGCCAGTTCTCTATTCACATCAATACTGAACCTCCAATACCGTGTGCTTTAAGTTTGTATACTAATCTCTTATGTGGGACCTTGTCGAAAGCCTCTGAAAGTCTAGATATAACACATCCACTGGATCTCCCTTATCCACTCTACTAGTTACTCAAAAAATTCTGGAAAAATCCTATAAAAATCCTATGATTTTCCTTTCGTAAATCCATGCTGACTTTGTCCAATAATTTCACCACTTTCCAAATGTACTGCTATCCCATCTTTAATAACTGATTCTAGCAGTTTCCCCACTACCGATGTTAGACTAACCGGGTCTGTAATTCCCCGTTTTCTCTCTCCCTCCAACAAGGAGTGGTGTCAGCGCTGGCCATGGGAAAGCCCGCGCCAGCAGCGGCTGGGACAGGGCTGCTTAATGTCCCCCTCTTGCAAGGGGAGAGCATGTCGGGTCAGTGTAATTCTGACACCGAATCTGAGGGTAAAGCCGTGGAGCATACCCCAAGGGATGAAGGGCACGTGTCAGAGGTACCAGTCCTGGCAGCAAGGTTGCCATCCCAATCAGTGCAAAAATGTTCCATCCTGGGATACGTCCATTGGAAGGGCTATATCAGTGCAGGTATCCTCAGGGACCTGCGACAACACAGGCTCAAGGTTGCCTACGCATCGCCCTCTAAGGAGGGGAGTGCGACTGTTCAGATATAACTGACTTCAAATTCTCAAGATATCCGTGGAACATACTGGAGCCATGTGTGCCGGCAGTGAACAGTGCTACCAGGTGGATATTGGAGCAAGCTGCCGAGTCTTCTATTCAGGTAAGGCCTATTCAACAGGCAAAACCTGGAAATCAAGGTGAAAGCTGTCGGACCAGTCAAGGTCGATGATGAGCAAAGCTTCATCGTTTCGGGGTCAACGCACCCTATGCCTTCATCGGCAGTAAGAGGTTCACTGAATCTGGTGGCAGCATGAAAGCTGGACAGAGGTTCCACGCACCCTGCTCCATGAGGTAGCCAGGAGTCACTATTGTGTTTTCTCTTGTTTATTTTGTGATTAAGGCAACTTGTTAATCTGTACCATGTTTCATTGTATTGCTAATTATTCACTCCTACTGATGCATTGTGAGACGCCTGGATTTGAATCGGCGTGAAATCACAGAACTTTGAATTCTTCACGGAATCACTCATGTGACTCCATAGTAAAATAGTAAGTTTAAATGAGAACTTACCAGTTTGAAGTTTGATTTCTATTTTATGAGGAGTTACGATGAGCGATTACGTGCCCACCGCTCCCAACCCTCATATCGCAAAGCTCATCTGCTAGTTCTAAGTTTATAATCTTACTATGTCACTTCAATTACTGTTATTCTGTGATTTCACACCGCTGCTTTGAAGACTGACGTGCGTGCGGATTGGCAAGGTTCTTCTTCACGTAATCGCTCATCGTAACTCCTCATAAAATAAAGATCAAATTTCATACTGGTAAGTTCTCGTTTAATCTTACTATTTTTCATTACTCTTCTAAGCAGACCCAAAGAACATTGTATATTTTCATTGAAGAATTTTGTGAGATATATTTGCATATTTTCAGCAGAATCTGAACGTATAAAAACAGACGCTTTTAGTCTCTTAGACCAGCTGTGAAGCTGTTTTGCTAAATTATTAGATTTTCTGAAATTAGTTGTATCCTTGCAACAAGAAAATTCAAATTTACCTGTGAATATGCATCTGTCGGATTATATACTGCTGGATTGCAGCTGGGAATTATTTGATTCATTTCAATAGCTGCAGTTGAACAGAAATTTTATTTTCCCTGGAGGCCTTCCTTCCATCTGCTGAGCTGCACAATATGTAGCAAATACAATTTACATCAAGGCACTGTTGCCTTTTCCTTTGTTGAGGGTCAGCAACAGAAGTAATGCATTCCTGCTGTGTGATTTGCAACAGCCTCTCACTTTGCCAACTTGGAAACTTTAAACACATGTAAGATTAATCATTTGTCTTTCTCAATTCTTGACATAGGTGTTGGAATTTAATCCTAATAAATTGTTGTTTTGTGCACTGAATATGTATATACCTTCCGGAACTGATATAATTCTTGATATATATTTGTATTCATACACTGTGGCTTGGTAGAGAGTTGTTTCCATCAATAAACAGTGATCCGGTTATAGATTTATCACTGATTTATATTTGTATCTACAAACAATAATGCAAAGGAAACTACAGCTTGGACGTCTAAGTTTTGATGTTTAAAAAGCTGAATGCATAGGTTCAATCTATCCTCTCTTTTGCATAAGCTCACAAATCTTTTAACTACACATAATTTGGTCTTTTGTGTCCAGGCCCACTGACAAAAGTAGAGCTTTTACTCACATATCTCACAAGAGTTGATCAATCTTCCAACTGAGTGGAGAAATACCATTACTGCTGTCAGTGGACAAGTGGGTACTCAGCGCGACCTGTTCGCTGCTCTTCTGAGGTAAAAATAATTTTACATACCAGAAGTGAGTAGTCTCTCCACAATGGTGCAGCTGTAGAGTAGTTGCCTTATGGCACCAGAGACCCGGGTTCAATCCTGACTACGGAAACTGTCCTTACAGAGTTTGTACATTCTCCCTGTGACCGCGTGGGTTTACCCCAGGTGCTCTGGTGTCCTCCCACACTCGAAAGATGTGCAGGTTTGTCGGTCAATTGGCTGTAAATTGTCCCTAGTCTGTAGGATGGGTGATTGCTGGTTGGTGTGGACCCGGGATTGCTGGTTGGTGTGGACCCGGTGGGCCAAAGGGTCTGATTCCATGATATATATCTAAATTAAACTAAACACTAAAATACAGTCTGGCTGCAGGCAGCATTCCTGAATGAGCAGAACGATGGCATGCATCAACAGACTCCATTCCTGTAGCAACTGAGAATTGTCTCCTTCCTGCAGGTGCAGCGACAATCCCCCTCACTCATACATCTCTTCAGATAACATGGTGGCGCAGTGGTAGACTTGCTGCCTTAAGCCCCTGTCCCACGATGCAAGTTTACTCAAGAGCTCTCCCGAGTTTAAAAAAAAAATCAGACTCGTGGTAAGTACATAGAATGTACGTAACGGGTATGTCGTGAATCGTGGATGTCTCGTAGCGACTCGTAATGCTAACGGCAGGTACTCGGAAAAACGCGGTAGAAACATAGAAACATAGAAACATAGAAAAATAGGTGCAGGGGTAGGCCATTCGGCCCTTCGAGCCTGCACCGCCATTCAATGTGATCATGGCTGATCATCCAACTCAGTATCCCGTACCTGCCTTCTCTCCATACCCCCTGATCCCTTTAGCCACAAGTGCCACATCTAACGCCCTCTTAAATATAGCCAATGAACTGGCCTCAAGTACCTTCTGTGGCAGAGAATTCCAGAGACTCATCACTCTCTGTGTAAAGAATGTTTTCCTCATCTCGGTCCTAAAGGAATTCCCCCTTATCCTTAGACTGTGACCCCTTGTTCTGGAAACTTGTGAAGTTCTTTCAACACTGTGAAAAATGTCCAAGAGCAAAAAAATACTCGTGATGAAGTAGCACAAGTTTAATTTTTTGTTTAACTCGGGAGAGCTCTTGGGTAAACTCGCATCATGGGACAGGGGCTTTACAGCGCTTGCTGTGCCGGAGTCCTGGGTTAGATCTACGGGTGCTGTCAGTACAGAATATGTAAGTTCTCCCCATGACAGCGTGTCCAAGTTCTTTGGTTTCTTCCCACACTCAAAAGACCACACTCCAAAGACATACAGGTTTGTAGGTAAATTGGCTTAGCATAAATGTAATAGTCCCTTGTGTGTGTAGGATTGTGTTAATGTGCGGAGATCGCTGGTCAGCGCGGACTTGGTGGGCCGAGCGGTCTGGTTCTGTGCTGTATCTCTGAACTAAAACTAAACTAAACTAAACTAAGTGTGCAGAGTCCAGCTCTGAGACTCCAAGGAGACTTATGAGCCTGTTCCACTTTCACAACCTAATTCACGACCTCTGCCGAGTTTGCCCTTGACTCATACTCGCAGCATGGTCGTCACAAGGTCGTAGGAGGTTGTAGGTAGGTCGTAGGTAGGTAGTGATGCTAGTCAAAGTAGGCATCAAGTAGGTCTGGGCTTGATGAAAAATGTCCACAAGTAAAAAAGGTCATGAATTAGGTCGTGAAACAGGCCCTTCAGACTCCAAGGAGAAGAGCAAACATAACAAGGCCCAGACACTAGCTCAGCTCCACTTCCAGAGGTAGTGCAATCTCTCAGCCAGTAGATCCTTGCACCATTGATCACCCAATCTCTAGGGATGGTCGCCTGGAATGCAGAGTCAAGACATGCATATCCCCACAAAGAAGAACCAAACCACCTCCCATTACATCCACTCAAGCCCCATGGTTTTCTGTACTTCACTTCAAGCTATCCTATGCCTCAATTTAAATTAGCCCTTGTTCAAAACAAAGTAAGAGCTTCTTGTGGATGATGGACATCAGTGCAGGCATGAAAAGGAGCAACAGACTGTGAATAGAGAGAGAACATTGCATCCAGACCCAGGTACCTGGTCACAAAAAGGTTTATTCTACTGAAACATATTGTGATTTTTGTGATGTTATGTTTTGGTTTTCCATAGTTATAACATATTCCAAAGGCAATAGCACTGTTGCAAAACATTCTCATTTACTGCCAATGACATGCTTAATAGAGCAGAGATAAGTGAAACTGGTGTGGCATCTGGTGAAAACATTGTATCGTCTCCCATATCTTACCAAGGAATGGTTTTAAATGTGCCAAGACTACATCTCACTTGCATCTACCCCTTGAGTGATACTTTCCTTTTAAATATTTTAGCAAATCACTTAACTGTGAAGTATTGAAAGCTTGTCACAACTGCTCTATTGTTCTCACAATGATTGCATCTGATCCTCAATGAGAAGCTGATGCTTTTGAATAATAATAATAATGTTGCAATCATTATTTATTTTTTACTTAGCCACCTCGGGTGGAAGGGCATCTTTGCAACATTGAGTGAGATGCGTGAGGGAGTTCCTTTCTGGATCACTGAACTTGCTCAATTTTCCTCCATTTACAATGAATCACCTCATATGCAGGAAGATTGAAAGGGGGCATGATTGTCTGAGAGAACAATAGTGATCTGTGCAGGAGACTACATTGATCAGATCCAATTGTGTGTTAACAGAAAACAGTCACACCACTATAAATACTTCAACCGTTGCACTTCATTGTGCACGTTGAAACAATTGGTTCAATCGCTTGAAATGACAAGGAGCCCCTAGTGATTTATTATTACTGAATCACTGTGCACTCACTGAATTGAAATGTTACCTTTACTCTGTATCACCAATCTGATCAATATATTATTGGGTGTACTACTTGTAGACACTGTAAGGCTGATGAAAGGCTGATAATGTAGGATACAGAGTGTTGGAGAAATTCATCAGGTCAGTGAGCATCCATGGAGAGTATGGATAGGTGATGCTTTGGGTCGGGACCCTTCTTCAGACCAATAATATAGAACAATGCAAAATTAGACAAATTTATGGAGATGTCACAGTCATTAAAGCAAAGTGTTGTTCACCAGAACATTTGCCTCAAGCCGCACATTCCCCGACTCTTTAAAGTAATTCACTGAATGTTATAATTGAATGTAAGGGATTATTTTGTGTCATCTAAACTCATGGCACATCATTAGTAAACAATATTGGTATTATGGATTGGAGAGTAAATTGCTCACTATCTACGATAGGGTCTGTGGTTCCACAAGGTTTTTCTTGTGGAACAGTGCTGGGTTTTTTCAGAGGCCCACAGGAGCCGTTGGAAGAGAGGGAGGGGGAGGAGCGACACCCGACCGGTAAGCTTAAAATTCCAGCGCGGGGCTTGCCGAAATCCATAACGTTCCATTCGGAGAAGTGGCTTTTTTGAGGAATCCGCTGATTGGTGGGAAGTGGACTAGAGTAAGCAGCTGATTGGCAGTCAGATTTCAGCAGTTTGTAGTGTACCTTGGATTGTGTTGATATTGTAGGCCAGGGCAGTGTACTGTTGTGGATGTCAGATGTGGGAGGTCAAGTAATCTGATAGCCCTCCAGACATCCACATCTGCACCAGGTGTGTTGAGATGGGGCTCCTAAAGGACTGTGTTAGGAACCTGGAGCAGCAGCTCAATGACCTCCGTTTGGTCAGGGAGAGTGAGGAGGTCATAGAGAGGAGCTACAGGGAGGTAGTCACTCCAAAGTCACAGGAGGCACACAAGTGGGTCACAGTTAGGAAGGGCAAGGGGCAGAGGCAGGGGCTAGAGAGTACCCCTGTGACTGTACACCTTGAAAATAGGTACTCCCGTTTGAGTGCTGTTGGGGTGGACAGCCTACCTGGGGGTAGCAACAGTGACCGGGCCTCCGGTACAGATGCTCAGAAGCATAAGGAAAAGAAGAGGAGGGCATTAGTAATAGGGGACTCCATAGTTAGGGGGTCAGATTGGCGATTCTCTGGATGCAGTCCGGAGACCCGGATGGTAGTTTGCCTCCCTGGTGCCAGGGTCCGAGATGTGTCTGAACGTGTCCAAGATATCCTGAAAAGGGAGGGAGAGGAGCCTGAGGTCGTGGTGCATATTGGTACCAATGACATAGGTAAAAAAAAAGAGAAGAGGTCCTAAAAGGAGAATTTAGGGAGTTAGGAAGAGAGCTATGGAAAAGGACCACAAAGATAACAATCTCAGGACTGCTTCCTGTGCCACGCGACATTGAGAGTAGGAATGGAGCAAGGTGGAGGATAAACGCATGGCTGAAGGACTGGTGTGGAGGGCAGGGATTCAATTTTCTGGATCTTTGGAACCTCTTTCGGGGAATGAGTGACCTGTACAAAAAGGACGGTTTGCATTTGAACCCAAGGGGGACCAGTATCTTGGCGGGGAAATTTGCAAAGGCTACTGGGGGGACTTGAAACTAGATAGGTTGGGGGGAGGGACTCAAATAGAGATGGCTAGCAGATGGTGTCTGAGGCAGGAGGCAGAGAAGGGAAGCACCCAGACCCAACATGTACAGGGGGAAGAAGAAAAAAAATAATGAACAGTGAATAAGAGGTTAAAGAAGGAACTGCAGATGCTGGAGAATCGAGGGTTACACAAAAAGCTGGAGAAACTCAGCGGGTGCAGCAGCATCTAAGGAGCGAAGGAGATAGGTGACGTTTCGGGTCGAGACCCTTCTTCAGACCAGGAAGGGTCTCGACCCGAAACGTCGCCTATCTCCTTCGCTCCTTAGATGCTGCTGCACCCGCTGAGTTTCTCCAGCTTTTTGTGTAACCCCCAGTGAATAAGAGGTGGTGGGTATCTTAAAGGTGTGAGCAGAGAGAAAGAGGGGTATAAAATGACAATAGAAGCAAGTGGTAGCAAGGTGAAAATTAATAGTGGCTGGCAGACTAATTCAGGAAAAAAATCTAAAAGGGGCCACTTGTCAACATATTGTACAAATGGTAAAAACAAGCCTGAAGGCTTTGTGTCTCAATGCGAGGAGCATTTGTAATAAGGTGGATGAGTTGAAGTTGCAGATAGCTATTAATGACCGTGCTATAGTTGGGATCACAGAGACATGGCTCCAGGGCGACCAAGGCTGGGAACTGAACATCCAGGGATATCCAATATTCAGGAGGGATAGTCAGAAAGGAAAAGGAGGTGGGATAGCATTGCTGGTGAGAGAGGAAGGAGGGACATCAGCATGGAGGATGTTGAATCGATATGGGTAGAGCTGAGAAACTCTAAGGGGCAGAAAACGCTAGTGGGAGTTGTGTACAGGCAACCTAACAGTAGTTTGGAGTTGGGGATGGCATCAAACAGGAAATTAGAAGTGCGTGCAACAAGGGTAACACAGTTATAATGGGTGACTTCAATCTGCACATAGACTGGGTGAATCAAATTGGCAGGGGTGCCGAGGAAGACGATTTCTTGGAGTGTATGCAGGATAGTTTTCTAAACCAACATGTGGAGGAACCAATGAGAGAGCAGGCTATTCTAGACTGGGTATTGAGTAATGAGAAAGGGTTAGTTAGCAGTCTTGTTGTGCGTGGCCCCTTGGGCAAGAGTGACCATAATATGATTGAGTTCTTCATTAGGATGAAGCATGACATAATTAAGTCAGAAACAAGAGTTCTGAACTTAAACAAAGGTAACTTTGAAGGTATGAGGCATGAATTGGGCAAGATAGACTGGCAGGTGAGTCTTAAAGGGTTGACAGTTGATGTGCAATGGAAGGTATTTAAAGACTGCATGGATGAAGTACAAAAATTGTTCATACCAGTTTGGCAAAAGAATAAATCAGGGAAGGTGGTGCATCTGTGGATAACGAGGGAAATCAGAGATAGTATAAAAACTAAAGATGAGGCATACAAATTGGCCACAAAAAGCAGCCTACCAGAGGACTGGGAGAAATTCAGAATCCAGCAGAGGAGGAGAAAGGGCTTAATTATGAAAGGGAAAATAGATTACGAAAGGAAACTGGCAGCGAACATAAAAACTGACTGCAAAAGTGAAGAGAAAGAGACTAGTTAGAACAAATGTTGGTCCCTTGCAGTCAGAAGCAGGTGAATTGATCATCGGGAACAAAGACATGTCAGACCAATTGAATAACTACTTTGGTTCTGTCTTCACTAAGGAAGACATAAGTTATCTGCCGGAAATAGCAGTGGATCGGAGGTCAAATAAGATGGCCGAACTTAGTGAAATCCGGGTTAGCCGGGAAGTGGTGTTGGGTAAATTGAACGGATTAAAGGCCGTTAAATCCCCAGGGCCAGATGGTCTGCATCCCAGAGTGCTCAAGGAGGTAACCACGGAAATAGTGGAAGCATTAGTAATAATTTTTCAAAAGTCCTTAGATTCTGGAGGGAGAGAGAAAGCGGGGAATGACAGGCCAGTTAGTCTAACATCGGTAGTGGGGATACTGCTAGAGTCAGTTATTAAAGAAGGGATAGCAGCGCATTTGGAAAGTGGTGAAATCATTGGACAAAGTCAGCATGGATTTACAAAAGGTAAATCATGTCTGACGAATCTTATAGAATTTTTAGGGGATGTAACTAGTAGAGTGGATAAGGGAGAACCAGTGGATGTGTTACATCTGGACTTTCAGAAGGCTTTCGACAAGGTCCCACATAAGAGATTAGTATATAACCTTAAATCACACGGTATTGGTGGTTCAATATTGATGTGGATAGAGAACTGGCTGCCAGACAGGAAGCAAAGAGTAGGAGTAAACGGGTCCTTGTCAGAATGGCAGGCAGTGAGTAGTGGGGTACCGCAAGGCTCAGTGCTGGGACCCCAGCTATTTACAACATACATTAATGATTTGGACGAGGGAATTGAATGCAACATCTCCAAATTTGCAGATGCCACCAAGCTGGGGGGTATAGTTCGGTGTGAGGAGGATGCTAGGAGACTGCAGGGTGATTTGGATAGGCTGAGTGAATGGGCAGATGCATGGCAGATACAGTATAATGTGGATAAATGTGAGGTTATTCACTTTGGTGTCAAAAAACATGAGTATAGTCTATTATCTGAATGGTGGCAGATTAGGAAAAAGGGAGATGCAACGAGACCTGGGTGTCCTGGTACACCAGTCATTGAAAGTAGGCATGCAGGTGCAACAGGCAGAGAAGAAAGCAAATGGTATCTTAGCATTCATAGCAAAAGGATTTGAGTATAGGAGCAGGGAGGTTCTACTGCAGTTGCACAGGGTTTTGGTGAGACCACACCTGGGGTATTGCGTACAGTTTTGGTCTCCAAATCTGAGGAAAGACATTCTTGCCATAGAGGGGGTTCAGAGAAGGTTCACCAGACTGATTCCTGGGATGTCGGGACTTTCATATGAAGAAAGACTGGATAGACTCGGCTTGTACTCACTGGAATTTAGAAGATTGAGGGGGGATCTTATAGAAACTTACAAATTTCTTAAGGGATTGGACAAGCTAGATGCAGGAAGATTGTTCCCGATGTTGGGGGAGTCCAGAACAAGGGGTCACAGTCTAATGATAAGGGGGAATTCCTTTAGGATCAAGATGAGGAAAACATTCTTTACTCAGAGAGTGGTGAGTCTCTGGAATTCTCAGCCACAGAAGGTCGTTTAGGCCAGTTCATTGGCTATATTCAAGAGGGAGTTGGATGTGGCTCTTGTGGCTAAAGGAGGTATGGAGAGAAGGCAGGTACGGGATACTGAGTTGGATGATCAGCCATGATCATATTGAATGGCTGTGCAGGCTCGAAGGGCCGAATGGTGTACTCCTGCACCTATTTTTCTATGTTTCTCTGTTTCTAAAATAATCTTAGGCCGGTTCAGTCAACGTTTCCCTTCTCCATTCTGCTTTTAGACAAGGCTGGGACCTCTTTCAGTAACCTTTCTCATCCTCCTTCTCTATTAACTCGGTGCTGCTTTTCAGCCTTTGTAACATACTCACAAGGCCCTTGGTGTCCTTGCCAGTCTTTTTTCTGGCACCAACTCAATCTCAAAAAAAGTCAAAACAAACTTTATTGTCATTTAGAAATATATTGATATATGCAGTTCCAAACGAAATTCCGTTGCATATGGCTCCCTGTGCAACATGATAAATTAACAGAAGGATAGGCATGGATAAAATGGATAAAAAGGATAAAAGGATAAATAGACAATGGTGGCAGCCCATTACATGGCTGCCAAGGTGTACAGCAGACAACACACCATTATAAAGTCTCTGCATCCACTAAATATTCCATGAAGATGACTTAGAAGTGGTGCAGTTACCCAAATTTCACATTCAATGGTTATTGTACTTAGTTGCCTCTCATTATAATGTTGCTCTGGAATTGCGATGACTGTGATTAGCTATAGGAAATTATGAAGGACATAGATAGAGTAGATTAAGATTTTTTTTTCTCTGAAGCAGGTGTCTAACATAGGTTAAGTTTAAAGAAAGGAGCAGGAGGTTTAGAAGGGATCAGTGGAAGAATTATTTTACCCGGAGGGTGGTTGAAATCTGGAATGCGCTGCCTGAGGTGATAAGGAAGCAGGTGCTTTTACAACATTTAAAAAGTATCTGGACACACACGTGAATCACCAAGGCACAGAAAGTAATTTTTTCCCAGTTTATCTAATCCTTCCATATAATCAAAAATGTCCAGATAAATGTCCTGGCAGCATTAATGCAAATATTCAATGCAGCCACTCCAGTGTAAGCACATTTATCTTGTAATGTGGTGACAAAAACTGCACTCGGTACTCAAATTGTGGTCTAACTAGAATTGTATATAGTTTTAGCTTAGCAAACATGTTCTTGTATTCAATGCCTCACAGCTGTTTGGATGAAAATGTTTGACTTTATTCCTCACCAATTCTTTAGTAACTAATTAAATGTATTTCCCCTAGCTATTGAACTCACACATAAGTAACAATCACTTGTCCAGAACCCTTATAATTATACTCACCTTGTTTAAATCACCCTCATTCTTCCTTGTAAAAAGATAAATAATCCCAGTTAATGTAGACACATCATAGATCTTCTGCCCTGGGAAATATCCATGTACTATCCAGGTCACAGTCTAAGGATAAGGGGGAATTCCCTTAGGACCGAGATGAGGAAAACATTCTTTACACAGAGAGTGGTGAGTCTCTGGAATTCTCTGCCACAGAAGGTAGTTGAGGCCAGTTCATTGGCTATATTTAAGAGGGCGTTAGATGTGGCACTTGTGGCTAAAGGGATCAGGGGGTATGGAGAGAAGGCAGGTACGGGATACTGAGTTGGATGATCAGCCATGATCACATTGAATGGTGGTGCAGGCTCGAAGGGCCGAATGGCCTAATCCAGCACCTATTTTTCTATGTTTCTATGTTTTTTCTATGTTTCCTTACCAATAACAGCAAATATACCAGATTGAATTTAATCATAGAATAACATTTTCATGTGCTCTGATTTACTCAGGAACACCCTGAGGTGATATATTTGGCACTTAAATGTAGGTAGTTATTTTCTTGGTCAGCTGCTTGCTTCAATAAACATATTCCACTACAGGTACTGAAAGTGTGAGCTATGATTAATTTCACATTGTATATTTTTTGACAGTACTGAAAATTAATATCGTACAGATCATTTCTCAAAAGTATGTTTTTGATGTAAAATATGCCTAAATGTATGTTAATTAAACAGGAAAACTTGCTTTCAAGGCATTGAGATATATAACTGGGCTCAGAATGCTCTCACCTCTGAGTCAAAAACTTGACAATCCTTTCAGACTCAATGCTGTTTGTAAAATTTAAATTTCAAGCACTTTTTTGCCCAATTGGCTGGAAAATGTAATCAATATAGCTCCATAAAATTATTCCTGCCATAGAAAATGTGAAGAATAGAAGTGTTGCAGTTATTACTGCTATTCATAACAGTAGATTAACACTTAATGTGCTTTAATGCTTCCATTAAAATGACGGTCAGAAAGAAATATACTGCAAACTAATTATTTGCCTTGTACCGCTAGATGTTGCAAGACATTGTTATTCCTAACGCAAAAGAATTGCAGATTTTAAATGCAAAAAAAATGTGGATTTTTCAGTACTCTAGAATTATTCAAAGATATAGGAACAGTCTGAAAAGTCACCTGACAGATACGTCCAAGACCCCTAAAAGACCCATAAATTATATTGTTGGGCAGGCCACTTGTTTTAAAATCCGAACATGCCTTCAAGGTTGCAACAGTAGAGCAACTGATAGAGCTGCTGCGTCATAGCACGAGAGACCCGGGTTTAATCCTGACCTTGGGTGTTTGCACATTCTCCTCATGACCCTGTGGGTTTCCTCGAGGTGCTCTAGGTTCTTCCCACATCCCAAAGATGAGAGGCTTGTGGGTTAATTGGACTCTATAAAATACCCCTTAAGTGTAGCGAGTGAATGAGAAAGTGGAATAACATAGAATTAACGTGAATGGACGACTAATGGCCGGCATGAATTCCATGGGAAACAGGGCTGCTTTCAGCAATATCTTTAATAGAAAAGGGCAGAGCTGTTGCCACTTAATTCTACCTTTGAATATCACCACATGAACAAAGTTATGCACGTTACTTGAGCTGAGAATAGTCACTCATTTTGTTTGGTATTCAGAGACTGCTGCATCATTATTCAACAGATGGTTTACTCCAGACTTGCCATGGTATAACTAACAAGAGAGCAAACTCTGGAGCAACACTGTTGTCTAAAACTCAGACTTTCACCCGCATTGAGTGCAATCTCAGATATAGACTTTTAAGGAGTTTTGCCTGATATACAGACTTGGCTCGGCATTATAAAGAATCAGTTTATGGTAATATATTTTATATTGGGATTTGTTTCTTCCACATTTTGACAAATCTCAGCAATTTAATGTTTCCAGATCAGTGATGTAAAATGTTTGTGATTTAAGAGCATTTTCACGGTAACAAAGCACTCAAGGGAGCTATAATTAGTGCCTCTGCAGACACTCAAAAAATATTTAATGGGTACATGACATCTTCTGTGAAAGCTGGTTGGCCATGATAGACAATATAGTACAGAAGCTGCTTTTTAAGAAGATTTTACCATTGAATAAGAGCTTCTCAAAGCTTTACATCTATGCATCCTTCAATTTTTTTTTGTTCTAACATGTTTTTCCTGTTCAAAGTTAAGCTGCAGTCTCCATTGACAGACATACAGTAAGTCCTATTGTAATCTTTGAAACTCAAATCATTGCTAAGTGGAGCTTTAAAGTACACCTTTGTTTGATTTGTGCACTGAATTATTATTATTTTTTGTTGAGATACCCCATAATTTAGTTTTCTTTTTTGACAACTATTGATATTGCAATAACAGGTAAGAGACTGAAAATTCTCTGAGGGACCAAGGTTGCCAGCTAGCCTGAAATTTGTGCGCAGCGATGAATTTCTCGTCAGATCATTGATTCAAGAGGAGTTTGCTGGAGGATTCACAAAATAATACTCCCTGTGGAGGAGTATGGAATCACAAACAACAGTTGCTGGATACACATGCTTGACTCCTCAATTGTTTTTTACCAGAAGTCCCCGGTCAATTCCACCATTACAATGCAAAAATCCTGGGTAACACATCAACACAAGAGAGGTGTGTTTGTGTTTATGCATCATAAAGCCGAAGGATTTAGCTATTCAAGTACAAACAAAAAGCATTCGTTTTGAATACAAAATTGAGTTGAACTTTATTCACTTGCTTTTATGACAATAGACTAATAAACTTTGATGAGAAATAAAACACAAGCTGTTCCTAAATGTTTGGATGCTCAGAATATACAGAACAATTGCTAATTGGACTGAATCCATTAATGTGCACAGAGAAGAGGTTGTTATACTGCAAATGCTGTCTTCTAAATTAGTCCCAAGGACCATAGTAATCACAGTGCCATTGCTTTGTTAGAAGCTGCACATCCATCACAAGCTGAAGGGAACATCATAATTGCCATGTCCTTGATGGACCATGCCCAACAATGTTGTTGGAGCTTAAATTAGTTCAGCAAAGTGTGGGAGGGGTGATCTTCGGTGCACATGAGCACTCCAACTCAATCCTTGGCTTTGCTGGAGCCACATGCCAAGAGTGGACAAATTCCACTGCAAAATTCAGGATGATCAATGAGGAAAGGATCCCAGCAAGTGTATATGGATGCTGAAAAATCAGAAGATTGCAAACAAATGATGGAGCAAGAAAGAAAGGTCTGAATGAAAAATATTGATGGTTGGTATAGAACTCCAACAAATATTGTGATCAAAATCAACATCAAAATGCAACTCTGTAATATGTGCATCAGTGACGACATCAGCAAGTGCCAGGTGAAGTCACTGCAAAATTAAATTCTGATGCAAGGTTCTGACCTAAACATCACCTATCCATGTGCATCCAGAGATGCTATCTGACCTGTTGAGTTGCTCCAAAACTGTGACTTTTTTTGAAAACCGGAATCCGCTGTGCCTTGTGTCCATGTGGGACATTAACGAATGTGTGCTTCATGTTTTCTTTGGCTGTTATATGATGCTCCTTCACACAGTTGAAGGTCCAATTCAGATGGAACAAAAACAAGGTATAATGCAAACTGCGTGATGTCATTTCATGGAGATCAGACATGGTGTGCAGTTCAGGCAACCGACTAGAAATGTCAAGTCCAACTTTGCACCTGATGGGCTTTCACCCAGGATTGATCTCTCATAGAACCTATTCTGGATAAGATTGATTATTGCACAATTAGTATTTAAAATAATGGCCTGATTGATCCAATTTCTAGATAAATGTATCTCGTCATAAGTTACCATTTGACTGATGCCATGAGAGATCTATTGTTTCCTATTATAAAGTACATTAAAATTAATTTCAATTAACTGAACGTGTAATTGCAGCATTCCAATGATGTTCTGACAGTTTGAAGTTAATGATTCAAAATGTCATTCCACCAACTAACTTCCTTTAAAATATAACCTACTTTTTCAATTAAATTCAGGAAGATCATCTTTCCAAAAATAATTTTGCTCTTCAATGTTTCTTCTTCTTTTTGTGACTTCCGGTGGCACCATGGAGCACTGAACAGGCGCAGCATTTAGCTCCGCTCCTGAAACATGCGATAATTTGCTTAAAAAGCTGGTTTGGAAGACGTGACCAATTTAAAAATACGTACCGGAGCTGCTTGACATCGCGCTGGTGACGTCATCAGAAACCGCTGCGAAAATAACGGTTGTTTAAGGCACTTTTAAATTAAAAAAGTGATTCCTTCCCAAAGCCCTCAAAGATCCATTAGAAAACATCTTTTGAAAAATCAGCAAGCATCTGAAGAATTTTACTTCGAAGTCACATGAGTGACTGCGTGAAGAAGCCCCGCCAGGCACATGCTTGGCATTACGTTGATCATGTCGGTAGGAACGGGCTGCCGATCGCAGCTCAACCAGTGGTGAGTATCAAGCCCGCAGGTAAGTGGGTTGAAATTACTTCCTGGGTAGAAACTCCGTGACACTGGCTGGAATAGCCAGGAGGAGTTTGTGAAGTTTTTTAAAATGGACGGTGAAAAAATCGGCGCGGGGAAAGCGCACATCCTGGGTGGAAACACAATTAAGATCGGGACCACAGATTAGTACGGAGCCGGTTCCGATACCGGTAGCCGATGACTCTGCCGTAGTTCTGCCTTTAGACGCTGCACAGCCACAGGACACGGAGGGTTCTCCAGTGGAAAGGAAAATAAGAAGTTTGCTAAGCCTGTAATATCAGATGAATCTGATGAAGAAGAGGCAGGGCCAGGCAAACGAGCCTGTGGCTCAGGATGGACCAAATGGAAAAAATGCTTCAAACAATTATTAACCAAGGGTCAAAAGACCCAGAATATTCCCAGGCAGCCCCTGAGGGGGTTCCATATCATGAATATGGTACCTTTACAACATGGGAATGTGAACCTCCAGTGCCTTGTTTTTGACAGACCCATGCAGTTGCCAACGGAAGCGTTGGGTGAATTACAGTGGTGGATTGGGAATGTTGCACAAACTACTAAAAACATTGTTATTCAGCAACCTACAGTGGTATTGCAAACTGATGTCAGTGCTCTTGGATGGGGGGGGGGGGGGGGGGGGGGGGGGCTTACGGACAATAACACCAGCTGTGGTGGTAGATGGACTGTCCAAGAGGATTTAATTCTTCAAACATATGGTATTAATTATTTGGAGTTATTGGGGGCATTTTTGGATTAAAAGGTTTTTGTTCTACAATGGAGAACTTGCATGTTCAATTACAAGTAGACAATACCACAGATATAGCATATATCAATCACATGGGTGGAGTAAGATCGGTATCATGTGATCATCTGGTCAACTTGATGTGGAATTGGTATGTATCTAGGAATATCTGGCTTCAGCTATCTATATCCCAGGTAAGACAATGTTGTGGCAGACAACAGATCACGGGAGTTTAAAGACAATACAGAATGGATGTTAAATCCACAAAAATTCCAAAACATTGTCAGTCGGTATGGTGTGCCAGACATTGATCTATTTGTGTCCAGATTAAATCACCAATTGCCTAAATATGTGTCATGGGAGCCTGATCCAGGAGCTGTAGCATTGGATGCATTCTCGCTACATTGGTGAAATATGTTCTATACTTTTCCCTGATTTGCCTGATTAGGCAATATCTCAGTAAAATAGAGCAAGACTCTGCCTCGGGTGATTTGGTGGTTCCAAACTGGCCTACACAGCCATTGATGTTTAGAATGATAATTGAACCATTTATGATGATTACCAGCTCCAGGGATTTGTTGGTACAGCTATCAGTGACAGGTCAAGTTCATCCATTGCATGATCATATGAATTGTTAATCTGCAAGTTCTGACCAGATCATTACAAGGGTTGGACTGTCAGATAGGACCATGAATTTTATAATGTCCGTTTTTGTATTCAGTCAGATTTATCTTATCATTCTGCAAATATATCGGATGTATTGGAGTTCCTTGCTATGTTGCATTTTGATCAGCACCTTAGTTATAGTGCCATTAATAGTGCTCGTTGTGCTTTGTCTTCCTATTTACGACAATTTTCAGAACATCTATCTATTGGGTCTCATCCGTTAATATCCCGATTTATGAGAGGGATTTTAATAAAAATCCTCCCAAACCCAGATATACAGAAATTTGGGATGTTAGTATAGTTCTCACATTGCTCTGGCAATGGGCTCCAATTATGTCACTGTCTTTTCAGAAATTAACATTTAAAGTAGTAATGTTTTCTGGCATTAGTGTCAGCACAAAGAGTTCAAACAATGCAAATGTTATGTTTAGATTGTATGCACTTGTCTGCAGATACCATTACTTTTTATGTTTATGATCTAATCAAACAAAGCAGACCGGGAAGTCTAGAACCAAGGAAATCTTTAGAGCATATCCTGTCTACCAAACATTGTGTATGGTTAAGCATCTGACTCAATATATTGAAGTAACCAAGAGTCTCCGAGGTTGTGAGACAACAATGTTTATTGCCCATAAGGAACCATACAAAAAAGTGTCAGTACAAACTATTTCCTAGATGGTTAAAACAGGTTTTGGATTTATCTGGAGTAAAAACTGATGTGTTTAAATCTCACTCCACCTGGGCAGCGTCCACGTCTGCAGCAATAGCACAGGACGTGCCGTTTGACTAAATTTTAGAGGCCGCAGGATGGTGTAAAGAAGAAATTTTTTCCAAGTTTTACAATAAACCTATAATCACGGTGCCAGAGTTTGGAAATGTAGTGTTGGGTTCTGTTTGATTATTTGCTTTCTTTTATGTAATGATTCATATCTTTTGTTGTAATTTCCCTTATGATAGAAGGGTATTACTTTTATTTCTTTTATTATTATTAAAATACTTATTGCATTATTCAAGCAATGTTTAATAATATTATTTACTCATTACTGTGTCAATTGAAGCAGTGTGTCGTATGGAATGAATCTACGGCATGAAAATCACAGAGCTTCAAAATCTTCAAGTAGTCACTCAAGTGACTCTGAAGTAAAATAGTAAGATTAAACGAGAACTTACCTGTTCGAAGTTTGATCTGTATTTTATGAGGAATTGCGATGAGGGATTACGTGCCCTCCGCTCCCGACCCTCATAATCTAAAAGATCATCTGGTAGTTCTAGTCTTGTGTGAGCCTTACTATCTTACTTCGGCTATTGGTTCTGTGATTTTCACGCCGCTACTATGAAGTATGCCGAGCATGTGCCTGGCGGGGCTTCTTCACGTAATCCCTCATCGTAACTCCTCATAAAATAAAGATCAATGGTCGAACAGGTAAGTTCTCGTTTAATCTTACTATTAACCTCTGAATTAGCCTACAAGGGCTGTATTGGCTGAAATGGCTACAAAGGACAAAGAGCTGGAAGAAATAAAGCAGTCGGTAAGAGGTTTAAGTGGTGAGATTGCTTCTGGGAATATAAGTATGCTGGAGAACTTTAATCTTGGGAATCAGAAAATTATTGACTCAATTGGTAATTTAAATAAACGAATTGATGAGGTGGAAGATGAATTAACTGTGAAAATTGATTGGGTGGAAAAAGATTGCAAGGAGAAGTTTGTTCTCCAAACTACTACAGCATATCAGACTGCTATGAAAGATATGGATATTCAGATATCATCCTATCGTATCGAAATAGCTAAAAAAAAAAAGAGATGTTTTCAAAGATAGATAGATCCTGAAACGAAATCAAAATGTAAGATATGGTATAATGTACCCTGCAAAAATGAGGATTACTTATAAGGGTATTGAACATGCTTTTTACTGACCCAGAAGCAGCATACAAATATGCTCAATACATCGTAAAAGAGATAGGTGGCTAAGTAAATTATCACGACTGCCAGGACAAGGTTCTTTATTCTACAGATATCGGCGGAGGGGAAGCTGAGAAATATGACTTTTTAAAAGACTAAGATGGCGGAGCTTCTCCAGGAGTTGGTGCCTAGACATCTTATCTTCTTTGGAATGCGAATTCAAGGACATTCTTTGTTCCACCTCGAATGAAATACGGAACAACAGGGTGCGGCTGAACGGAGAATTTAATACAAACGGACTTGAAAATATACTTTTGAATTAAAGTCTTTTATAATTTTAATCCTACACTAAAACAGAAACTACTGAATCAACATAGCAATAGCAATTAAATTTAATGCAAACTGTTAAAATGGTATAATGTAATAATGTATTATAATGATTGACTCCCCTGGGGAGGGGAAGGGGGGGCTAAATATAAGGAAATATACTATTAACATACTAAAAAACGAACTTATATAAGATATTAGGTTCCAGTTCCAATTATGCTTGGAAGGAGGTGAGAAGATTCAGGTTAACACCTTCCAACCAGCAGTTTATTATTACTGAATGTGAAGCAAATGTAAAAACTGTTAGCATAAGTAAATGGTAGATAATCTGAACACTTAATCAGATAAGACTTAATTAGATATATATATATATATCTATATTGTAATTTTGTTATATATAATTTGGTTTTGAATTGTCCCCTCCTCCCTTTTGCAAGATTTGTCAAGGGAACAGAGCTAAATGTATATTAACAACAATGGAAGTCAATAAATTTGTAACTATTTTGTTACAGTGGTATTATTGTTAGACATTGTAATACCGCTTAAAAAAAAATTGTCACATTATTTCACACTTTTTTGTCTTTTTGCTTAAGGACAATTTTAAAAGGGATGTACCAACAGAACTTAATAGCCGCAAATGCTCCCCCAACATCCAGAGTCCTGAAGTATTTTGTTGCACCGTATGACTTAAAGGTATCAAAGTAATTTAAAATGCAAGATGATAAACAAAAGAAATTTGGAGGAATCACATTTTGCAGTTGGAACATAAGGGGTGCTAACAAACCAATTAAATCACTTAATTCAGACATAATTTTCTTACTAGAAACACACCTGAAACTGCAAGCTCACACTAGATTGAAGGCAAATTGGATAGGCCAAACATATCAGTGTTCATATATCTCTAAATCTAGAGGCACGGCAATTATTATTCGTAAAGGTATACCATTTAAATCAAAGAACATATAACATATAAAGAAGGGAGAAATCTCATAGTTGCCGGAGAGATCCACTCTACCCCAATCACCATGGTAAATATTTATGCTCCTAAATTTTATAATCCCCAATTTTTTAATAAAATCCTGAATATAATTTCAGAGTTTAATTATCAAAATGTAATAATTGGGGGAGATTTGAATTGCATTTTAGATCCTTACCTGGACAAATCTGCACAACAAAAAAGGCGTAACATAAAATCTAAAACTAGTGAACTCCTAAATACATACATAAAAAACACAAATATAACAGATGTTTGGAGGATCGCTAATCCAGCTGGAAGGGAATACTCGTTTTACTCAATGGTACACCAAACTTATTCACGTATCGACTACTTTTTAGTGGACACAAAATTAATTCCTTACACAATGAACCCAAAATATCATAACAGCATCATCTCTGATCACTCCTCATTAAAAAAAAAACTAGAAGGAATGCCTAATAAAAAACCGTTTTGGAGGTTTAATCCTCAAGTCCTAAATGATCCACAAGGTGGTATATATCTAAAACAACAGATGGAACTTTTTTTTTGAGACCAACGACATCCCAGATATAATTTCATATCAAGCTTTTCAAAATAAAAAAAACAAGAATGAACAAATGCATTTGGAAGAACGAATTAGACAATTGGACTTAGATAATGCGAAAGAGCCAATTATAGATAAATATAATAAAATAACAATATTGAAATTTAAATGAAACAGAATATTATCTGCAAAAGTGATAAGAATATTTCAAATTACAAAACAGGAAAAATTTGAATTCGGTAATAAACCACGTAAACTTTTGGCACGTCAACTGAAAAAACGGGAAAAAGATCTTACGATTTTAAAGATTAAATCAGATAAAGTTGAATAGTTAACATTACCTAATGATATTAATAAAAGATTTGCTCAATTTTATCAAAATGTATATACATCTAAAACATCAGCAGATAGTACTAAAGTTATAGAGTTTTTGGATAAATGTAATCTCCCAAAACTTAATTTGCTCGAACAAGAGGAATTAGGAGCACAGGTCTCAATTAAGGAAATAGAGGAAACAATAAACTCACTGAAGAATGGCAAAACACCAGGACCGGATGGATTTAGAAATGAATTTTACAAAAGATTTTATAAGATAATTTCACCACATTTACATAAAATGTATACATATGCTTTCAAAGAATAAACATTACCAGAAACATTAGTGGAATCAACAATTATATATGTATATCTAAAAAAGATAAAGATTTAGAAGACCCTTGCTCATACAGAGTCATCGCACTGTTAAATACAGATTAAAAAATATTAGCGAAAACATTAGCAAGAAGATTAAGTAAATATGTTAGCAAATTAATAAATGCGGATCAAACTGGGTTTATACCCAAGAGATACTCATGCAATAATTTAAGATGTCTGTTTAATATAATGCATTCACATAAAACCGAAGAACAAGATATCAATTATTTAATTGGACGCGGAAAAAGCATTTGATCAAGTGAAATGGGATTACCTCGTTAAAGTATTGCAAACATTTCAAATGGGAGATAATTTTATCTCATGGGTAAAACTATTATATGACAGGCCGACTGCTAGAATATTAACTAATTACATGTTGTCTCTGAACTTTCCATTATCCAGGGGCAATAGACAGGGATGCTCACTATCACCTCTGCTATTTGCTCTTGCTGAAAGCATTAGAACACATCCGAATATCAATGGTTATAATACAAAATACTCAAATAACAAAATATCATTATATGCAGATGATGTACTACTGTATATTACAAAATCGCAAATCAGTATACCAAATATATTAAACCAATAGAGGAATTTGGATAATTTTCAGGATACATAATAAATTGGAATAAAAGTGAAATTATGACAATAAAACCTCAAGACTCGACACCTGTTAAAATTCCCTTTTAAAATTGCTACAGAAAAATTTAAATACTTGGGAATCGAAATACCCAGAAAATATAAATCTTTAATTAATGCAAATTATATGCCCCTACTTACTAAACGCCCTTATTAAATTTTGGAATACTCTTCCGATGTCATTAATAGGCTGAATAAATGCTATAAAAATGATCTTCCTACCACAAATGTTATATTTATTCCAATCAATACCAATATACTTACCTAAAAAGTTTTTTAAAAAACTGGATTCTGATCTCACAAATTTTATATGGGACTATAAATCCCATAGAATTCAAAGAAGACATTTGTGCAAACCTAAAGAATTTGGTGGATTAACACTCCCTAATTTTTTGTATTATTATTGGGCAGCAAATGTCAAAAATGTAATTCACCTGTTGGACAATTCTGCCTAATTGGTGGATTGGATAGTAATGGAGAGAGAGGATTGCTCCCCTTTTAATATAGGAGCGATCCTTCTCTCACCAATAAAACTGAATAATACAATATACAGTAAAAATCCAATTATTCATAGCACGATTAGAATTTGGAAACAAATAAAATTAACCCTTAAATTAAGAAATCTATCGCATCTCTCTCCCATAGTTAATAATCCGTCGCTTAAACCATCCACTATTGATAAATCATTTACACATTGGGAAAGAATAGGAATTAAAATGTTTCGAGACATGTATGAAAATTGATTTTTTTTCGCATTCCAACAACTACAACTTAAATATAATCTGAGGTAATCAATAGTTTAAATATTTTCAAATCCGTGATTATTTAAAAAAAATATACACAAGATTACCAACATTTGACTACAGACCTATTAGACGAAGTTATGAATAGAAATAGACTCAACTAATTTAATATCATACTTGTATAATATCATCCTTAAAATAGAAATACCATCATATGATAGAATTAGAAGAGATTGGGAACAAGAACTAGCTATAAAAATCTCAAAAGGGAGTTGGGATAAACACTTGCTATATGTGCAAAAATGCTCGATCAATGTAAGAAATATTCTAATCCTATTTAATACCCTACACAGATTATATTATTCAAAAACTAAAATAAGTAAAATCTTTCCAAATGTTTCCCCCATTTGTGATAAATGTCGATCTCAAGAAACAACTATAGCACATTCCTTTGTTTTTTGCATAAAAATCCAAAAATTCTGGAATGAAATCTTTGAAATTTTTACAAAATTATTTAAAATAAAACTGAAACCGAATGCAGAATTGATTATTTTTGGAACAATGGAAGCCGGCTTTGATCTGACTTCACTCCAAAAGAGTTTCCTTAATTATGGCAAAAAAAACTCATACTTAAATTCTGGAAAAATGCTCCCACACCAACAGTAAAAATGTGTATTTCAAATATGTCTGAAATGTTACACCGCGAAGATATGAGATTCGTCCTAGCAGGCAAATCAGACCAATTCCAAAAGATTTGGTGTCCATTTATCGATTTATTACAAGCATAGGGTGCAACATAACTTTGGAAATAAATGGTTTCAGGACCTGCTGAGGGGTGTGTAATGATACGAAGTAGGTACATCTCTTTCATCTTATCTTATTTTCTTATATTTTCTTTTTTCTATTTTTCTCTTTCCTTTTTTTTGTTTTTGGTTTTTTTTTGCTCTTTCTCGTGTTCTACGTCTCTACGGGTTCTTCCTTTTGACTTTTTCATGCACTTACCATCTTATCTAACTATCTCTATTTTTCTTCTTCTTAAAGTTTAAATCAAGAAGTGATACATGAAATGTATTATGTTATTTTTGGCTTATACTACTGTAATGTACATTACTTCTAATAAAACGAAATTTTAAAAAAAAATGTTTATTTTTGTTTTATTGTTACCAAGGTAACACTGGGCCTGGATGTCCATCTGTTAGTTATGTTTCTAATCATACCTTTCAACACACATCATGGTCGTTCAATCTTCTGAGTCTACACCAACTGTCAGAGCACTTCCCATCAATCCCATTATTATTTTCCAGTCATCTCTTCGCTTTCTCATACAGCCATTGTTCGCTCTGATTCTGCCTGACCCCTAAGACTGAGTGTAATTGACAATATAAAACTAGCATATCTTTGAGATGTGGGAAGGAAACCCTCAGAGTCACAGGAAGTGCATGCAAACTCCACCTAAGCAGCACCCAAGTGCAGGATCAATATGTGAATTATTGGATCTGTGAAGCATCAGCTGTACCTGTAGTACTGTTTTGCCACTAGAAACCCTGCCTTGCAATGAGAATGACAACATTATTTAAACTAAAACACCTTCCATCTCATTGGTTCCTCCAACAGCTTAAGCTACAGTAATACACCACATGAAAAGGCCGCACAATAAACTGATAAAACCTGCTTCATCTTATTGTGGTGCAGCTGGTAGCACTTGTCAGGCAAAGAATCTCTCTTTAGCTTTCCGTTTCTCTTTGGCCAAGAAATGGAATTAAATACTTAGGTCTAGAGTTTCATGTACAATGCCTAAATTAGCTTGCATTGGGCAGAATCAATCTGAATATTGATTAGCTGCAACTCACAGAAGCAGGATTGCACATCAACACTATGTTAATTGCAACTAAAAAGCTTTTAGATTGAAGGGTTCCACTGGGACGAGAAATGGTATTGGTATTGGTATTGGTATTGGTGTATTATTGTCCCATATTCGAAGATGCAGTGAAAACCTTTGCATGCCTTCCAGGCAAATCAGACCATTCTTGAGTACACCGGGTAGTGTGAAAGAGAAAAGACACAATTTGTGATCAAAAGGGATTTTGGCACATCAGCTTCATCAGTCAGAGTATTGAGTATAGATGTTAGGATGGCATGTTGCAGTTATATAAGATGTTGATGAGGGTTCAAGATATTGTGCTCAGTTCTGGGCACAATGTTATAAGGAAGATGTTGTTAAGTTGGAAAGGGTGCAGAGAAGATTCATGAGGACGATACCAAGACCCGAGGGCCTGAGCTACAGGGAGATGTTGAGAACTGTTCAAGAGAGTGTTATTGTCATGAGTCCCTGATAGGACAATGACATTCTTGCTTTGCTTTTGCACACCAGAACATAATAGGCACAAATACTGAATACTGAACAGATCAGTGTGTCCATTTGCCATTGCATAAATGTATACACACATGAATAATTAAACTGATAAAGTGCAAATAAACAGATTATTGGCTATTAATGTTCAGAGTTTTGTCCGAGCTAAGTTTAATAGCCTGATGGCTGTGGGGAAGTAGCTGTTCCTGAACCTGGTTGTTGCAGTCTTCAGGCTCCTGTACCTTCTACCTGAAGGTAGTGGGGAGATGAGTGTATGGCCCAGATGGTGTGGGTCCTTGATGATGCTGCCAGCCTTTTTGGGGCAGTGACTGTGATAGATCCCCTCGATGGACGGGAGCAGATGATGGACTGGGCAGTGTTTATCATTTTTTGTAGTCTTTTCCGCTCAAGGGCGCTCAAGTTTCTGAACCAAGCCATGATGCAACCAGTCAGCATGCTCTCCACTGTGTACCTGTAGAAGTTAGAGAGAGTCCTCCTTGACATACTGCCTCTTTGTAATCTTCTCAGGAAGTAGAGGCGCTGATGTGTTTTCTTTATGATTGCATCAGTGTTCTCAGACCAGGAGAGATCTTCAGAGATGTGCACGACCAGAAATTTCAAGCTCTTGACCCTACAAGACTAGGACTCTATTCCTTGGATTGCAGGAGGATGAGGGGTAATCTTATGAAGGTGTACAAAATCATGAGAGGAATAGATCGGATAAATGCACAGAGTCTCTTGCCCAGAGTAGGGGAGTTGAGGGCACAGTTTTAATGTGAGGCGTGAGTTTTAATAGGAACCTGATTGGTAACCTTTTCACACAAAGGGTGGTGGGTATATGGAGCTGCCTGGGGAGCTAGTTAAGCAGGTACTATTATAGTTGTTTTAGGAACATTTTGACAGTTATATGGATAGAACAGGTTCAGAGGGATATGGGCCAAATGCAGGCAGGTGGGAAGTGTGTGTGGGGCACGTTGGTCAGTGTGGACAAGTTGGGCCGATGATTCCATACTGTATCACTCTATGACAATGCAAAACATAGTGTTACAGAGAAATAAAGGTGGAAAAAAGTGCAAGGGTCACCAAGAGTTAGTTTGGGAGATTGTGAATTCATCCTTAGCAGATGAGAGGTTCATTCAGTAGTTTAATAACAGCAGGGAAAATACACCAGAATCTGATGTTACATGCTTTCAAATGTTTGTATCTTTTGCATGATGGGAAAGGGGAAAAGTGAGAATGTGTGTGAATCAGCCTCAATTATATTGGCTGCCTTACCCAGGGATCATGAAGTATAGATGGGGAGGAGGCTTGTTTTTGTGATGGACTCGGCTGAATTCACAACATTCTACAATTTTGTGTAATCTTGAGCAGAGGAGTTAACAAACAAGCTGCAAAACATCCAGATAGGGTACTTTCTATAGTGCATCTGTAGAAAGTTGTAAGAATCATCTGACACATGCTAAATTTCTTTAGTCTTCTGAGAAGGTGCAGACATTGATGTTCTTTCTTTGCCTTGGTGTCAATGTGGTTGACTCAGGCCAAATTGTTGGTGATATTTATAGCTAGGAACTTGATTTTCTTGGCCATTTCATACTTCAGCACCGTTGGCACAGACTGAGGCATGTACATCAGCCAGCTTCCTGACTAGCTCTTACATTTTGCTGACATTGAGGAAGATAACATCATTATCTTGACACCATACTAGTAAATTCTGTATCTCTTTCCTGTAATCCATCTCGTCATTGTTTGAGATGGAGTGTCATCGACAAATCTGCTAATGAAGTTGGAACAGAATTTGTCTGTACAGTTGTGCATAAAGAATATAGTAAGGGGCTGATAATGCATCTTCATAAGTGAATTGGTCACCTCCATGCCATTCACATGGTTGTTCTACTGCAGTTGTACAGGGTTTTGGCAAGACCACAACTGGAGTATTGCGTACAGTTTTGGTCTCCAAATCTGAGGAAAGACATTCTTGCCATAGAGGGGGCGCAGAGAAGGTTCACCAGACTGATTCCTGGGATTTCAGGACTTTCATATGAGGAAAGACTGGATAGACTCGGCTTGTACCCGCTAGAATTTAGAAGATTGAGGGGGGATCTTATAAAAACTTACAAAATTCTTAAGGGGTTGGACAGACAAGATGCAGGAAGATTGTTCCCGATGTTGGGGAGTTCCAGAACAAGGGGTCACAGTTTAAGGATAAGGGGGAATTCCTTTAGGACCGAGATGAGGAAAACATTTTTCACACAGAGAGTGGTGAGTCTCTGGAATTCTCTGCCACAGAAGGCAGTTCAGGCCAGTTCATTGGCTATATTTAAAAGGGAGTTAGATGTAGCCCTTGTGGCTAAAGGCATCAGGGGGTATGGAGAGAAGGCAGGTACAGGATACTGAGTTGAATGATCAGCCATGATCATATTGAATGGCGGTACAGGCTCGAAGGGCCGAGTGGCCTGGTCCTGCACCTATTTTCTATGTTTCTATGTTTCCATGTTCTGAGCTTTGCATTGTCAGACACTGAGACAATTGTTTCATATCCCTCATTCATTAGCTGGAGTCCTGAACTATAAATGCACCACCATCCCTGGGCTAAGTGAGACGGAAGGAAGCCACACACAGATATCACTTGCAGTATTTTTGCATATTTTCCAAATTATGTAAAATATCAACGAGATTCAGCGTGGGTTATTAAAGGGGAAACTGATATATTTCAACATCACAACTATCTCAATCAACAAAAATGTGTAATAAAATTAGTTATCAGTTTTGCACATTCGCATCAATATTTTACTTAATTACACAACATTTTATGTCCAGATTAACATATTTATTTTGGAGATTGTAAATTTGCCATCTGTACTGAGTGAAACCCCTCTCACCAGTTGGATTCGGATGTTCTACTTCTTGTTCCAATATTTCAGTTTTTCTACTTGCTGGGAAATTCCAGCATGAATACATCAGCAATAGGTCAAATGCCTAGACAATTGTTCCCACTATATGTGTGTTATGGTGCCTTCTTGAACACAGTTGCATAATAACCTTTATCAAGTCAAGTTAAGTCTAGTCTATTGTCATATGCACAATTATGGTGAGGTACAGATTCAAAGAAAATCTTGCTTGCAGCAGCATCACTGGCTCACAGACAGGCAGCATACAAAAACATAAATTATACATAAATTACACCTAAAATCCATAAGAAATTGAAAAGGAAAAGACTGCAAATAATGTGATGTCAGCTCCATGGTAGTACAAAATATGGTACATACTGTTCTGTTGCTGACGTAGGTTTAGTTCTGCTATGATCTGTTCAAGAACCTGATAGTTGTAGAAAATTAGCTATTCCTGAATCTTCAGGTTTCAGTATCTCCTGTTCGATCGTAGCAATGGAAAAGGACATGGTCCAGATAGTGGGAATTCTTGATGATAGAAGCCACCTTCTCAAGGCAGCACCATAGGAAGATGCTTTCAATGATGGAGAGGGCTGTGTCCATGATCGATAGGTTGAATCCGCTACTCTCTGCACCCTCTTACATTCCTGTGCATTTTCTTATTAGACCATGACGCAATTAATCAGGTTGCTTCAGTGTGTCTGTAGACATGTTACACTATTTGGGGTACCTTAAGGGCCTGTCCCATTTAGGCAACTTTTTAGGCGACTGCAGGAGACTATGCAGTTACCACGTGGTCGCCACATTTTCGCGGGTGATTGCCGGGGAGTCGCCTTCATGGGCGTGAGGAATTCTCGCATCCTGGGAACTAGTCGCGACTAATTATGGTTGCTGCAAATTTTTCAACGTGTTAAAAAATTAGCAGCGACTAGAATGAAGCAGCCATGGGGAGTAGCGAGAATTTCCGTGCCCTAGGTATATTGCCAAGAGGTCCTGGTGGATTGCCAGGAGGTCGAAGGTTCTCGTAGATTCTCATAGGTTGTAGCCAGTGCTGGACGGTGAATTCATTGGCTCATAAGGGAAAAAAAAACATAAGCTGTAGCTTTCAGAACCAAGGATAATCGACCGTTAATATTAATGTCCGCCGATCTTCACAGCCGTGCTTCTCGGGCTTCTTAAAAGTTGTCTCCATTCCTTCCCCCCCATTCTCCCCCTCCCCTTCTCCCCCCCTTCTCTCCCCCCTTCTCTCCCCCTTCCCTCCCCCCATCTGCCTCTTCTCCCCCCCTTCTCCTCCCCCTTCTCCCCACCCTTCTCCCCCTCCTTCTCCCCCTTCTCCCCCATATCCCCCCTTTTTCCCCCCCTTCCCCCCCCCTTCTCCCCCCTTCTCCCCCTTCTCCCCATTCCCCCATTCTACCCCCTTCTCCTCGCCCCTTCTCCCCCACTTCTTCCCCTTCTACACCCCTTCTCCCCCCTTCTCCCCCCTCCTTATTCCCCCTCCTTCGCCCCCCCATCTCCCCCATCTCCCCCCATTCTTCCCCCCTTCTTCCCCCCCTTCTACCCCCATTTCTCCCCCCCTTCTCCCCCCTTCCTTCTCCCCCCTTCCTTCATCCACTACAAACCAACTGACTCCCACAGCTACCTGGACTACTCTTCCTCCCACCCTGCTTCCTGTAAGGACTCCATCCCCTATTCCCAATTCCTCCGACTACGCCGCATCTGCTCCCAGGATGACGTGTTCCACACCAGGTCATCGCAAATGTCCTCGTTCTTCAGAGAACGGGGTTTCCCCTCCCCCACTATCGATGAGGCTCGCACCAGGGTCTCCTCCATACCCCGCAACACTGCCCTCTCTCCCCATTCCCCCACTCACAACAAGGGCCGAGTCCCCCTGGTCCTCACCTTTCACCCCACCAGCCAGCGCATACAACAGATAGTCCTCCGCCAGTTTCGCCACCTCCAACGTGACCCCTCCACTCGCCACATCTTCCCATCTCCCCCCCTATCTGCCTTCCGCAAAGACCGCTCCCTCCGCAACTCCCTCGTCAATTCTTCCCTTCCCTCCTGCTCCACTCCTTCCCCGGGCACTTTCCCTTGCAACCGCAAGAGATGCTACACTTGTTCCTTCACCTCCCCCATCCACTCCTTTCAGGGACCCAAGCAGTCATTCCAAGTCCGACAGAGGTTCACCTGCACCTCCTCCAACCTCGTCTACTGCATCCGTTGCTCCAGATGCCAGCTAATCTACATCGGTGAGACCAAGCGGAGGCTGGGCGATCGTTTCGCCGAACACCTCCGCTCGGTCCGCAATAACCAACCCGACCTCCCGGTGGCTCAGCACTTCAACTCCCCCTCCCACTCCGTATCCGACCTCTCGGTCCTGGGCCTCCTCCATGGCCAGAGTGAACAACACCGCAAGTTTGAGGAACAACATCTCATATTCCGCTTGGGGAGTCTGCATCCTCTGGGCTTAAACATTGAATTTTCTCAATTCTGTTAACCCAGACTGCTCCTTTCCCCCCACCCCCCCACCTCTCCCTCAGCCCTCGGGCCCTGACATTCCTTCTCCATCTCCCCCCCCCCCCCCCCCCCCCAAGTTGCACTAGCTTCTCATTTTCACACCAGAAACAGCTTACAATGGCCTGCTTTCCTTATCACCAATACTTTTTTGCATATCTTTCACTCATTGTTCTTGCTTTATCTCTCCATATCACTGTTTATATCTCTCGTTTCCCTGATCCCTGACCAGTCTGAAGAAGGGTCTCGACCCGAAACGTCACCTATCTCCTTCACTCCTTAGATGCTGCTGCACCCGCTGAGTTTCTCCAGCTTTTTGTGTAACCCTCGATTCTCCAGCATCTGCAGTTCCTTCTTTAACATCAAATAGAACAAGTTGTCCTACAACTTTAGGCTGTGCACGCCACATGAAAGAAGAAGACTCTGTATGTCTCACCCCCGGTGCATTTCCATACCCTATCACTTGCAGACATTCCCTTTTTGATAACCAATAACTTGAAAACATTGGCTTATCAATAACCAATCACTTGCAAACATTCCCTTAGCAATAACCAATCACTTGTATTTACTTTTTTCCTCCTTCCTCAGTGATTTTCCATTCAGTAATCCATCCTTATTTAAACCACATGTCTTCCCCTTCTTGGGCCCCTTATTTATCTTAACTAGGGCTTGATACAGAGTTACAAAGGTTATATAACTGTCACAACTGATTTACGCTAATGGCTCCAAGAGAATCTTGGGCCTCCCTTATCTCTTAAAAAAAACAGCATGCAAGGGACAAAGGCCTTCAAGTAGAGCACAAACATGAAGAGTTTCCAAAGTTTTTAAATACATAGTATTAAAGTTAAATATCTCAAGTATTACAAATACCAAGAATATAAAATATAAAGATACTACACTTCTATGTAATTTCCCCCCTTTGAGACCTAACTGGTCTCACTGAAAATGAAAACCACAAGCTGCACATATTGGCACTGAATCAAACTACAACTAGCCCCCAAAATCAGGGTCCTCATATTTGTAATGTTCAGCTTCACAGTGTCCTTTCCCTGGAATCCTTCATCCTTCATCACAATTTTTCCATTCTTTTTTCCCATTTCTCAGAGTGCTTTATAATATCCTCTTTAGATACTGGGAACTTTTTACTTAGTAGTTCTACTGCAGTTACCTTACTCATTGTATTATCTTGCTCAGTGCATTTTGTCAGCCAGTCCAGACATAGTCCTTATTCTTATTCCGTCCCATTCCTGTAGTTACTATACTATTTTATACACTGTCTGTTTCCAAGATTTTCAGCAGGGAACCAGATCAACTTACTACAAAGGACCTCAGTGTTCTAGGGAGAACACTGAGGTATGATTAGTGCACTTTTCTCTCTCTTTCTGATCCCAGTGAACATGTGGCCACTTACCCAGTCGTTGGTTGATGGTCTCAGTGAAATCCCAGCTGGCTTGCCAAATGATAATGTTTGCATTTAAAAAAAACAGACAAAATACAATAAATTAAAGTAAACCATAGAAGTTTTTATTTTTTATGTCAAACTTTTTATGTGGCCGGAGATGTTACAGTCCATCAGAATTTAATGATACTTCTGGTTCCCCAAAATACCACTTTAATAAAAATCTTGGGGTCTTTTATGCAAAAATAGTCACATATACAGAATATCAGGGGCATTATGTAATGTCCCATGTTGTTGTTCTATGCCAGATCATGGCTATCCCATTGTCAGTTAGTTCCACTTCGGGCCTCTCTTATCTGATTGACCTTTTCCAATGAGAAAACTTGTCTGAAAAAGTCATAAAATCTGGTCGTGTTACAGCTAGCAATGCAATAGCAATTAAATTATTTTCAATTGTTCCAATCCACCTCCCCAATATTCACAATTTCAAATTCCTAGTATAAATATATACTAATAACGTTCCCAAATTAACACTTTTAAAAATATATTAGCTTATCCAATGGCACTAAAGTTTCCTTTTGAATGCAATTCAAAAGAAAATAAATAGAAAGAAAACAAACTTAAAACATCATTAAGACAAAGCAATCTCTCATCTGTTGAAATTTAAGAGTAAACAAAGAATGAACAGTTAATTTTCATCGATTGCTAACACATTTGCAAAGAACAAAGGAGCATAAAATAGCTGTGTATGGCTCTGCCCCGAACAATTGCTGTTTCTTAAAGAGACACACACTACCTCCTAAAACACATGAAATTCTACAAAGATTTATGACGTAGAAGAGCAAGCTCATTCAATGATATCCTATTTCATCTGAAGAGTAGGGATAAATCAGCATTCATCCAAACCCGGTTAAACAAACAAGTAGCAGTCTTCTCATTCTCACTTCAAAGATATCATGCAACTCTTAATACTTTGATGCACCCTAATACATTGTTCATAAATTCAACACACACTGAAGAACAGTTGTGATCCAAAACACACATTTAGACATTCCTATTTAAGAAAGAACTGCAGATGCTGGAAAATCGAAGGTAGACAAAAATACTGGAGAAACTCAGCGGGTGCAGCAACATCTATGGAGCGAAGCTAATAGGCAACGTTTCAGGCCAAACCCCTTCTTCAGACTGATGTGAAGGTGGGGGGGGGGGGGGAGGACGAAGAAAGGAAGAGGAGGAGCCATGAGGGCTGAGGGAGAGCTGAGAAGGGGAGGAGACAATTGGGACTACCTGAAATTAGAAAAGTCAATATTCATACTGCTGGGCTACAAGCTGCCCAAGCGAAATATGACGTGCTGCTCCTCCAATTCTTCCCACCCTGCTTCCTGTAAGGATTCCATCCTCTACTCCCAATTCCTCCGTCTACGCCGCATCTGCTCCCAGGATAAGGTGTTCCACATCAGAGATGTCCTCATTCTTCTGGGATCGGGGCTTCACCTCTCCTACCATAAATGAGGCTCTCTCCAAGGTTTCTTCGATACCCCGTGACACTGCTCTCCCTCCACATCCCCCCAGGGCAGAGTCCCCGTAGAGCTCACTAGGGAACTCACTAGAGGCGGTGCATTAAGGTGCCTCTGCCTACAGCCTGTCCGTTTTTTCCCATCTTTTTTATATTTTAGTTTGTTTAAATAGTTTTGTTTGGGGATTCTTTAGTTTTCTATGTGGGGGAGGGGGAGGGGTAATGGGGAAACCGCTTCCCAGTGCATCCTGGCGAGGATGCGGCTATTTCTCCGAGTTGCGTCCTCGCTCCCCACCTCGCGGCCTACCATATGGATTGGCGCGGCCTTTCTCACCGGAGACCGGGGATTGGACCAGAGCTTCGGCAGCGGTGGCATGGCACTGGATTCACTGTGGAGTGGGTGATGCCTTCCTGGATCACCGTTTGAAGCTCTGGAGCGTTGGGCCCGCTGTTCCAACATCGTGGGGCTGTGGTTCACGGAGCTCCCAGCGCGGGCAGCGCTGATGGACATCGCAGAGTCCCTGGAGCTCTTTGCCAGGGGCTGCCAGCATTGAATCTCCGCGCGGCACGGCCTGGGGTCATCGGGAGCTGTGGGCTCCTGTGGGATGCAGCCGATTTGGAGATCCTAGCCGCTGAGGTTGGCCTCCCATACCGACGTCGAAGTTACAACATCCCGGCGAGCGGGTCTGAGTGGCGGGTTGCCCGTAGCGGCGACTGTGGAGGACTCCAGAGGCCCCGACCACAGGTGAACATCAGACGAAGATGATTGACTTTGGTGCCTTCCATCACAGTGGGAAACTTTTGATTCTGCTTTGTCGAGATGTTTTATGTTGAACTCTATCATGTGTAGTGTTCTTTATATTATTGTATGGCTGTATGGTGATCACATTTCACTGTGCCAACTGGCACATGTGACAATTAAATGTACCTTGTATCTTGTACCTTCCACCTTACCAGCCGTCATGTACAACAAATAATCCTCGGTTATTTTTGCCACCTCCAACGGAACTCCATCACATGCCATATCTTCACATCTCCTCCCCATCTGCTTTCCACAGATACCGCTCCCTCTGTAACTTCCTGGTCATTTTGTCCCTTCCCTACCAAATCACCCACTATCCGGGCACTTTCTCTTGCCACCGCAGGAAATGCTACATTTGTCGATTTAACTCTCCCCTTGACTCCATTCAAGGACCCAAACAGTAATTCCAGGTGCAACAGAGGTTCACCTGCACCCCCTCCAAACTCATCTATTGCATCCGCTGCTCTTGATGTCAGCTGATCTACATCGGTGAGGCCAAGCGTAGGCTTGGCGATCGCTTCGCCGAACACCCCCACTCGGTTCACAATGACCAACCTGATCTCCCGGTGGCTCAGCACTTCAATTCCCCCTCCCATTCCGAATCCGACCTTTCTGTCCTGGGCCTCCTCTATGGCCAGAGTGAGGACCACTGGAAATTGGAGGAGCAGCACCTCATATTTCCCTTCGGCAGCTTGTACCCTAGCGGTATTAATATTGACCTCTAACTTCAGGTAGTCCCAAATGTCACCTTCCCTTCTCAGCTCTCCTCCAGCCCTCTGGCTCCTCCTCTTCCTTTATTATTCCTGCACCCCACCCATCCCCCCCCCCCCCCCCCACCCCCGCCCACCCATACATCAGTCTGAAGAAGGGTTTTGGCCTGAAATGTTGCCTATATCATATGACCATATAACAATTACAGCATGGAGACAGGCCATCTCGGCCCTTCTAGTCCATGCCAAACACTTATTCTCACGTAGTCCCATCTACCTGCACTCGGACCATAACCCTCCATTCCTTTCCCGTGCATATACCTATCAAATTTATCCTTCGGTTCATAGATGCTGCTGCACCCGCTGAGTTTCTCCAGCATTTTTGTCCACCTTTAGACATTCTTATATCCTTCTCGATCTTCTCTCTCCCTCTTAGACACTGATCATAGCTTCAAAGTGTAAGCTACATTCCACACATTCCACATTCCCTTTCCTCCTTTCCGACATACACAAATTTTGAGCGCATTACTGCCTATTGCCCATCAAAGCATCACGGCAGAGCCCTCTCATTTTCATAATTATTTTTTGATATACAAAGGCGTCCCTGTGTAATTTTTATACCTTCCCTTGTCTAACAAGACCGTTTTTTTTTACTAGAACCATTGGTTCTGTGTGGATCAGTATAAAGAATTTGCAAGCTGCCCTGCAGGCAGTATTGTCCTGGGCATTCCACTAGGAGACTGATTTGTCTGGCCACTCATATATGCATTGCATTTAATAATTACAGGTGGAGTGGGAGGACTGAGGCATGTGGTGTGGATATTGTTGTCTTTAAGTTGTGAATGTTCTTGTTGGAATGATAGAATTAAGTTGAAAATTTGCCAGGGCAGATATAATTCACAGTGGGATGTTCCTATTGCCTGCCACTCGGGATCCTGGGCGCTGTGATTGGACATTGATGCAGTTTGTGATTAGTCAGACTCCCTGTCAATCATGGTCTTGCCCCACCCCATACCCATCAATCTCCACAAACAAAGACATATATTCTCCTCTTTGTTTCTCTTCAGCAGAAGCAAGCTCACTGCTCTGTGCCCAAAGTTATTCAAAGTTTGAAGGCAAGATGTTTTAAACAAAAAATATATGCTGATGGCTGAGATTTAATTACCTTGGGCAGCCTCAATTCTCATGCATTTTATCTTTCTTAATTTTGTCTTCTGTTTATTCTCTCTGGTGCTCTGCATTGTTTAACTCTCTCACTGCTGAATTCAATACATCTTCTTCTTCCTCTTAGAAACATAGAAACATAGAAAAATAGGTGCAGGAGTAGGCCCTTCGAGCCTGCACCGCCTTTCAATGTGATCATGGCTGATCATCCAACTCAGTATCCCGTACCTGCCTTCTCTCCATACCCCCTGATCCCTTTAGCCACAAGTGCCACATCTAACACCCTCTTAAATATAGCCAATGAACTGGCCTCAACTACCTTCTGTGGCAGAGAATTCCAGAGACTCACCACTCTCTGTGTAAAGAATGTTTTCCTCATCTCGGTCCTAAAGGAATTTCCCCTTATCATTAGACTGTGACCCCTTGTTCTGGACTCCGCCAACATCGGGAACAATCTTCCAGCATCTAGCTTGTCCAACCGCTTAAGAATTTTGTAAGTTTCTATAAGATCCCCCCTCAATCTTCTAAATTCCAGTGAGTACAAGCCGAGTCTATCCAATCTTTCCTCATATGAAAGTCCTGACATCCCAGGAATCAGTCTGGTGAATCTTCTCTGTACCCCCTCTATGGCAAGGATGTCTTTCCTCAGATTTGGAGACCAAAACTGTACGCAATACTCCAGGTGTGGCCTCACCAAAACCCTGTACAACTGCAGTAGAACCTCCCTGCTCCTATACTCAAATCCTTTCGCTATGAATGCTAACATACCATTTGCTTTCTTCACTGCCTGCTGCACCTGCATGCCTACTTTCAATGACTGGTGTACCATGACACCCAGGTCTCGTTGCATCTCCCCTTTTCCTAATCTGCCAACATTCAGATAATAGTCTACCCTCCTGTTTTTGCCACCAAAGTGGATAACCTCACATTTATCCACATTATACTGCATCTGCCATGCATCTGCCCATTCACTCAGCCTATCCAAATCACCCTGCAGCCTCAAAGCATCCTCCTCACACCTAACTATACCCCCCAGCTTGGTGTCATCTGCAAATTTCGAGATGTTGCATTCAATTCCCTCGTCCAACTCATTAATATATATTGTAATCCTTCTGCCTTCTGCCTCAACCATTTCCCTTCATCTTTCTCATTTGAAACTTCAGTCTCCAAGTTGCAATCAGTATCAATTTCTTTGGGGTGCCCTTCCCTGTATGGGTACTAGAGCATCAAGAATTCTTCAAGAAGTTCAAACCTTTATTTGCAAATCCAGGCTGGAACACTCAAAGAGCAAATCACTTGAGAGTTTGCCACAGACAAACAGCTGCTTCTTTTTATGGCATGTTTAACTCTGTATCTCACCCCCGGTGCATTTCCATTCCCAATCACTTGCAGACATTCCCTTATCGATAACCAATCACTTGCATTTACTTTTTTCCTCCTTCCCAAATCAGCCAAATTTGCCTACGCTGACCAAGATGCCCCATCTACTTTAATCACATGTGCCTGAATTTGGTCCTTATTCTTCTAAACCTTTTCTACACATGATTGACATTTATTGGTGACATATAGGTTTCACGGTGAAACAAAATAATACATTGAATTATTCACAAGTCTTGTTTTGTTTTATTGTTTAAATCCCTAGATATCACATTGGAGAACTTTCTTCCTCTCTCATTGCTGAGGCAGATCTGCAAAGTGAGGCGAACTTGGAGCGAAGTCTTCAGGTAAGTTCGCCAGGACAGAGAGGGGCACACAGCGAGGGGCACAGAGAGGGGCACAGAGGCACACACACAGAGGGCCACGGAGCCACACACATAGAGGGTCACGGAGGCACCTACATATAGGTTCACGGAGGCATGACATCGAGACAATGTGTAATGCGTCGAGGCGACTGCGAGCCAACAAGCCATTGGTGTGCGGAATTTTTGAACATAGTCAGTTTTTCGGAGCCCGGCGCGTTGTCGGGACGAACTCCGCACAATTCCGCACGGCTCCGGCAATCGAAGTGGGACCGGCCCCGCGACGCCGGACGGCTCAAGCGACCACGTTAGGTCGCGCTCATCGCATGGAGTTGCATGCTTGTAGGACAGGCCCTTAAGATATTTGACCTTTGAACCTGCTCTGCTGTTCAATACAGTTATGACTGATCTGATCAATGACCTCAGCTACACTTTCCTGCCTGTTTGCCATACCAGTGATACAGTGGCAGAGCTGATGAACCTGCTGCCTTACAACACCAGATGCCCAGATTTGATGTGGACCTCGCCTGTTGTCTGTGTTGTGTTTGCACATTCTCTCTGTGACCACGTGAGTTTCCTCCAGTTGCTCCGCTTTCCTCCCACATCCCAAATATGAGCGGGTTTATAGAATAATTGACCTCTGTAAAATTGCCCCTAATGTATAGGGAGTGGATGTGAAAGTTGGATAACAAAGAACTAATGATTGATGGCCTATAGCAGCACTGATGGTGTCAATAGAGAAGATTACGGAGAGTGGGTGAGAAGATTATGGAGTCGGTTTGTCAAGGAGGACTCCCTCTAATTTCTACACGTGCACAGGTAAAAGGTAAGAGGACAGAAAGGGAGTAGAGAGCTTGCTGACTGGTTGCATCATGGCTTGGTTTGGCAGTTATCCACTTTGGTGGCAAAAATAGGAAAGCAGACTATTATCTAAATGGTGGCTGATTCGGAAAAGGGGAGATGCAGCGCGACCTGGGTGTCATGGTACACCAGTCATTGTAATCAGGAACAAACCGAAACTTGCATCCTTCATAATTAACCATGCCCAAATGTTTTGCTGCTTGGAGGATATTCTCCTTCATCTGCAAGAAGTGAAACCGAACGATCAAATGAGTCCAGATTTCTTCCCGATCGTGTGTGAGTTACTCAAAACTGGAAGATTCGCAAGTTATCAATTTGTTCCTTCTGCTCACGAGATTCATCTTGTAACAAAATCAACTTGTCTTGAACTTCCTTCCATTTGCTCGAAATTCCTTTCAACATTTCTTCCAAACTGCAAAATCTTACTATCATTTCATTTTTCATGCAACTGATTGGCTGCAACCCGGGGTTTACATTTTTTACATTTCTGCCTTCAGGTTTAAGGATTCTGGGAGTTAAGGATTCTGGGAGTTAGGGATTCAGTATTTATTAGTATTTATTAGTAAAGTTTAAAGGATAGAGTTTTGTGTTTAATAAAAAAGAAATTTAAAAAAATATATATATATATATATATTTAATACAGAGTAATTTGGGAGTAAGATATGTCAGTGGAGATTGGCCCCATGGTGCAATCAGCCTGCAACATGTAGGAGATCAGGGATATTGTCGGTGTCCCTGGTGACTACATTTGCAGGAAGTGTGTCCAGCTGCAGCTCCTGGCAGACCGCATTGAACGATTGGAGCTGGATTCATACTGGAGCATCCAAGATGCAGAGAAAGTCGTGGATAGCATGTACAGCGAGTTGGTCACACCACAGGTAAAAGGTAAGAGGACAGAAAGGGTGGCCAATAGCCAGCAAAGCAGTAGGCAGGTAGTGCAGGAGTCCCCTGCGGTCATCTCCCTACTAAGCAGGTTTACCATTCTGGATAATGTTGAGGGAGATGGCTCATCAGGGGAATTCAGCAGCAGCAGCCAAGTTCATGGCACCATGGGTGGCTCTGCAGCACATGATGGGGGAAAAAAGAGGGGAAGGGCAATAGTAATAGGGAATTCAATTGTCAGGGGAATAGATAGGCGTTTCTGCGGCCGCAAACAAGACTCCAGGATGGTATGTTGCCTCCCTGGTGCAAAGGTCAGGGATGTCACTGAACAGCTGCAGAACATTCTGGAGGGGGAGGGTGAACAGCCAGTTGTCGTTGTGCATATTGACACCAACGATATAGGTAAAAAACGGGATGAGGTCCTACATGGTGAATTTAGGGAGTTGGGAGATAAACTTAAAAGTAGGAGCTCAAAGGTAATAATCTCTGGATTATTACCAGTACCACGGGCCAGTCAGAGTAGAAATAGGAGGATATTGCAGAAGAATACGTGGCTTGAAAAATGGTGCAAGGGGGAGGGATTCAAATTTTTAGGGCACTGGAACCATTTCTGGGGGAGGTGGGACCAGTACAAACAGGACAGTCTGCACCTGGGCTGGAATGGAACCAATGTCCTTGGGGGAGTGTTTGCTAGTGCTGTCGGGGAGGATTTAAACTAATGTGGCATGGGGATGGGTACAACGGCAGAGAGGCAGGTGGGTGTAAAACGAGGGTAGGAGCAATAGGGAGCAAGGTGAAAAGTAAAAGTGACAAGCAGACAAAACCAGGGCAAAAATCAAAAAGGGCCACCTCAACAAAATTGTATAAGGGGTAAGAGCGTTAAAAAAAAACAAGCCTGAAGGCTTTGTGTCTCAATGCAAGGAGCATTTGTAATAAGGTGGATGAGTTGAACGTGCAGATAGCTATTAATGAGTATGATATAGTTGGGATCATGGAGACATGGCTCCAGGGTGACCAAGGCTGGGAGCTGAACATCCAGGGATATTCAATATTCAGGAGGGATAGAGAGAAAGGAAAAGGAGGTGGGGTAGCATTGCTGGTTGGAGAGGAAATTAATGCAATGGAAAGGAAGGACTTTGGCTTGGAGCATGGGGAATCGGTATGGGTAGAGCTGCGAAACAATAAGGAGCAGAAAACGCTATTGGGAGTTGTGTACAGTAACAGTAGTAGTGAAGTTGGGGATGGTATCAAGCAGGAAATTAGAAATGCGTGCAACAAAGGCAAAACAGTTATAATGGGTGACTTCAATCTACATATAGATTGGGTGAATCAAATTGGCAGGGGCGCTGAGGAAGAGGATTTTTTGGAAAGTATGCAGGATAGTTATCTAAGTCAACATGTAGAGGAACCAACGAGGGAGCAGGCTATTTTAGACTGGGTATTGAGTAATGAGGAAGGGTTAGTTAGCAGTCTTGTTGTGCATGCCCCCTTGGGCAAGAGTGACCATAATATGGTGGAGTTCTTCATTAGGATGGAGAGTGACATTGTTAATTCAGAAACAATGGTTCTGAATTTAAAGAAAGGTAACTTTGAGGGTATGAGATGTGAATTGGCCAAGATTGACTGGCAATCAATTCTAAAAGGGTTGATGGTGGACACGCAATGGAAGACATTTAAAGACTGCATGGATGAACTACAAAAATTATTCATCCCAGTTTGGCAAAAGAATAAATCAGGGAAGGTAGTGCATCCGTGGATAACAAGGCAAATCAGGGATAGTATCAAAGCAAAGGATGATGCGTACAAAGTAGCCAGAAAAAGCAGCATACCAGAGGACTGGGAGAAGTTCAGAGACCAGCAGAGGGGGACAAAGGGCTTGATTAGGAAAGGAAAAGTAGATTATGAAAGAAAACTGGCAAGGCATTATAAAAGCTGACTACAAAAGTTTTTACAGATATGTGAAGAGAAAGAGATTAGTTAAAACAAATGTAGGTCCCTTGCAGTCAGAAACAGGTGAGTTGATCATGGGGAACAAGGATATCGCAGACCAATTGAATAACTACTTTGGTTCCATCTTCACTAAGGAAGACATAAATAATCTGCCGGAAATAGCAGGGGACCACGGGTCAAAGGAGGACTTGAGTGAAATCCAGGTTAGTCAGGAAGTGGTGTTGGGTAAATTGAATGGATTAAAGGCCAATAAATCCCCAGGGCCAGATAGGCTACATCCCAGTGTACTTAAGGAAGTAGCTCCGGAAATAGTGGATGCATTAGTGATAATATTTCAAAACTCTTTAGATTCTGGAGTAGTTCCTGAGGAGTGGCGGGTAGCAAACGTAGCCCCTCTTTTAAGAAGGGAGAGAGAGAGAAAACGGGGAATTACAGACCAATTAGTCTAACATCAGTAGTGGGGAAACTGCTAGAGTCAGTTATTAAAGATGGGATAGCATCACATTTGGAAAGTGGTGAAATCATTGGACAAAGTCAGCATGGATTTATGAAAGGGAAATCATGTCTGACGAATCTTGTGGTATTTTTCGAGGATGTAACTAGTAGCATGGATAGGGGAGAACCAGTGGATGTGGTGTATCTGGACTTCCAGAAGGCTTTCGACAAGGTCCCACATAAGAGATTAGTATATAAACTTAAAGCATATGGCATTGGGGGTTCAGTATTGATGTGGATAGAGAACTGGCTGGCAAACAGGAAGCAAAGAGTAGGAGTAAATGGGCCGTTTTCACAATGGCAGGCAGTGACTAGTGAGGTACCGCAAGGCTCAATGCTGGGACCCCAGCTATTTACAATATACATTAATGATCTGGATGAGGGAATTGAAGGCAATATCTCCCAGTGTGCGGATGACACTAAGCTGGGGGGCAATGTTAGCTGTGAGGAGGATGCTAGGAAAATGCAAGGTGATTTGGATAGGCTGGGTGAGTGGGCAAATGTTTGGCAGATGCAGTATAATGTGGATAAATGTGAGGTTATCCACTTTGGTGGCAAAAATAGGAAAGCAGACTATTATCTAAATGGTGGCCGATTCGGAAAAGGGGAGATGCAGCGCGACCTGGGTGTCATGGTACACCAGTCATTGAAAGTAGGCATGCAGGTGCAGCAGGCAGTGAAGAAAGCGAATGGTATGTTAGCTTTCATAGCAAAAGTATTTGAGTATAGGAGCAGGGAGGTTCTACTTCAGTTCTATAGGGTCTTGGTGAGACCACACCTGGAGCATTGCGTACAGTTCTGGTCTCCAAATCTGAGGAAGGACATTATTGCCATAGAGGGAGTGCAGAGAAGGTTCACCAGACTGATTCCTCGGATGTCAGGACTGTCTTATGAACAAAGACTGCATAGACTCGGTTTATACTCTCTGGAATTTAGGAGATTGAGAGGGGATCTTATAGAAACTTACAAAATTCTTAAGTGGTTGGACAGGCTAGATGCAGGAAGATTGTTCCCGATGTTGGGAAGGTCCAGGACAAGGGGTCACAGTTTAAGGATAAGGGAGAAATCCTTTAAGACTGAGATGAGAAGGACTTTTTTCACACAGAGAGTGGTGGGTCTCTGGAACTCTCTGCCACAGAGGGTAGTTTAGGCCAGTTCATTGGCTATATTTAAGAGGGAGTTAGATGTGGCCCTTGTGGCTAAGGGGATCAGAGGGTATGGAGAGAAGGCAGGTATGGGATACTGAGTTGGATGATCAGCCACGATCATATTGAATGGTGGTGCAGGCTCGAAGGGCCAAATGGCCTACTCCTGCACCTAATTTCTCTGTTTCTATGTTTCTATGTTTCATTTCATTGTTCATTTTTGATATTGCTTCTAAGATACCAGAGTCAGAAGCTGTGCCTACCCCATGCTCTTTCCTAGGAGAAGCTCTTCTCCCTCTTGTCTCCATCCTTTACACGATTGAAGCGTATAAAAGTGTTATCAATACTTTAAGAAAGGTTAGACCGTGCCTTGAAGTCAAGTAATATCAAGTACCATTGAAAGAATGGTAAGCAAGAAGTTAAAAGTTAAGGCAGCAAACGAAGTTACAACCTTGACAGCATGCTGCCTCTAGGAGAACCACTACCACTTTATTCAGCATCATTTCAACGTCCATCACACGGTTGCAATAATTTACAGAGGTTATTAAGTACACTTCCATTTGAGGAATAATGTTTTTCTTTGATGTTTGAGCTTATTCAAACTTGTGCTAGCAAAGTTATGAATGCAGAGGACATAAAGTTTACAACATTATCACAACAATGTTGAACACTCAATAATAATGTTGTTGCACAAATATATTCCTGCACCTATGAGATTTATAAAGAACAAAATAAATCTTACGAGATGGATGACACTGTCCTAGCTTCGCTTTTTGTTTAGTTTTATTTTATTTTTTTGTTAGAAATAAGTACAGTAGTGTGGTACCTATGTTCCTAATACATACACACACATTACCATTCTCGTACAACTTCTTCTTTTTAATTTAATAATAAAAGAGCAGTGGAAGAAAAAGGGAAATAAAGGGTGTCGAGATAGATAGACAAGCGAGTAGAAACACATAGCGAAAGAGATAGAGAGCAGAGATAAGAAGCTAAGGAGATTGAAAGAAAAAGAGAAAGTACAAAGAAAAGAAATTAGGAGAGATATACCTATTTCGTATCTTTACCCATCCGTCACCCGGTTCTGAACCATACGGTTGCACCATATGCTTGTAAGAAGTCGATAAAAGGAGACCAAATCTTTAAGAATTGTTCTACTTTGCCCAGTAGGAGGAATCTCATCTTCAAGATGTAGCGTTTCCGACATATTTGAAATCTGAGTAGAAGTTTTTTTGCTGTAATTAAACCATAGTTAAAGAGAGCTTCTTGGAAAGTAGTTAATTTGCATCCCTCTTCCATTGATCCAAAGATAATCAGTTCTGTATTGGGGGTCAATTTTGTGTTGAATAGTTTTGTAAAATTCCAAAGATTTCATTCCAAAATTTATGAAGCATTGTACAAGAGACAAAAGAATGTGCTATAGTAGCATTTTGAGTTAGACATTTATCACAAATGGGGGAGACATTTGTAAATATTTTATTCAATCTGGTTTTCGAGTAACATAATCTGTGTAAAAATGTAAATTGAATTAGGTTATGCCTTACATTAATCGAACATTTATGTACATATAATCGATTTTTTTCCCATCTGTCATTCGGAATTTTTATCAATAACTCTTGTTCCCCATCCCTTCTAATTGCCTCTGTCATTGGTGTTTCTATATTTAAAGTAATATTTTATAAATATGATATTAAATTGCTTGATTCTGCCTTTCTATTCATTCCTTTAATAAATCTCAGGTCAGTTTGATATCCTTGTATATATTTTTTCAAATAATCTGAATTTGAAGATATTTGAAATATTGGTTTCTTTTCAGGTTATATTTTAGTTGTAATTGTTGGAATGATAACGTGTTTTCCCATTTCATACATATCTCCAATCATTTTAATTCCTATTCTTTCCCAAATGATTAGTTTTAAAGTTAATTTTATTTGTTTCCAATTTTGTATTATACTGTGAATAAATGGATTCTTCGTATATGTTATATTGTTCAGTTTCATCGGGGAAAGAAGAATCGCTCATATATTATAAGGGGAACTATCCTCTTTCTCCATTCTTATCCAATCTACTTGTTGGGCAGAACTGTCTAACCAATAAATTATAGTTTTAATATTCACTGCCCAATAGTAGTACAACAAATTTGGGAGTGTATGTCCCCCTGATTCTTTAGATTTACACAAATGTTTTCTTTGAATTCTATGTGATTTTTTTGTCCCATATGAAGTTTGTAATATCAGAGTCTAGTTTTTTTTAATAATTATTTTGGTAAATATATTGGTATTGAATGAAATAGGTACAGTATTTGTGGTAAAAAGACCATTTTTGTAGCATTTATTCTGGCTATTAAGGACATTGGCAGTGTTTTCCAGAATGTAATCAACCCAGTTAATTTAGTTAATAAAGGCATATAGTTTGCGTTGAGTAATGATTTATATTTCCTAGAAATTTGGATACATGAATACTTGAATTTTTCTGTTCCAATTCCAAAAGGGAATTTCAACAGATGTGTTGGCTCTTGAGGTTTTATCGTCATAATTTCGCTTTGGTTCCAGTTTATTCTATATCCTGAAATTCCTCTATTAAATTTAGTATATTTCGTATGCTGATTTGCAAATTTGTAATATATAATAATATGTCGTCTGCATATAATGAAATTTTATTATTTGAGTGTTTGGTATTATATCCATGAATATTCGGATGACTTCTTATACTTTCTGCTAAAGGCTCTATCACTGGTGCAAATGGCAGGGGCGATAATGCACACCCCTCTCTATTGCCCCTTGATAATTGGAATTTCGGGGATAATATATTATTAGTCAATATTCTAGCCGTCGGCTTATCATATAGTAATTTTACCCATGAGATAAAATTATCTCCCATATTAAATTTTTGCAATACTTAGAATAAATATTGCCATTCTACTTGATCAAATTATTTTTCAGCATCCAATGAAATAATTGTTAAGTCTTCCTCTTCAGTTTTATGTGAGCACATTATATTAAACAGCTGTCTCAAATTGTTGAATGAGGATCTCTTGGGTATAAAGCCCGTTTGGTCCTGTTTTATTAGTTTGCTAACAAATTTACTCAATCTTCTCGCTAAGGTCTTTGCTAATATTTTTTTATCTGTATTTAGGAGTGGTATGGCTCTATATAACCATATAACAATTACAGCACGGAAACAGGCCTTCTCTGCCTTTCAAGTCCATGCCGAACAACTTTTTTCCCTTAGACCCACCTGCCTGCACTCATACCATAACCCTCCATACCTTTCTCATCCATATGCCTATCCAATTTATTTTTAAATGATACCAACGAACCTGCCGCCACCACTTCCACTGGAAGCTCATTCCACACCACTACCACTCTCTGAGTAAAGAAGGTCCCCCTCATGTTACCCCTAAACCTCTGTCCCTTAATTCTAAAGTCATGTCCTCTTGTTTGAATCTTCCCTATTCTCATAGGGAAAAGCTTGTCCACATCAACTCTGTCTATCCGGCTCATAATTTTAAAGACCTCTATCAAGTCCCCCCTTAACCTTCTGTGCTCCAGAGAATAAAGACCTAACTTATTCAACCTATCTCTGTAACTTAGCTGTTGAAACCCAGGCAACATTCTAGTAAATCTCCTCTGTACCCTCTCTATTTTATTGACATCCTTCCTATAATTGGGCGACCAAAATTGTACATCATACTCCAGATTTGGTCTCACCAATGCCTTGTACAATTTTAACATTACATCCCAGCTTCTATACTCAATGCTCTGATTTATAAAGGCTAGCATACCAAAGCTTTCTTTACCACCCTATCTATATGAGATTCCACCTTCAAGGTTATTCCCAGATCCCTCTGTTCAACTGTATTCTTCAATTCCCTACCGTTTACCATGTACGTCCTATTTTGATTTGTCCTGCCAAGGTGTAGCACCTCACAGTTATCAGCATTAAACTCCATCTGCCATCTTTCAGCCCATTTTTCCAACTGGCCTAAATCACTCTGTAGACTTTGGAAATCCTCTTCATTATCCACAACACCCCCTATCTTGGTATCATCTGCATACTTACTAATCCAATTTACCACCCCTTCATCCAGATCATTGATGTACATGACAAACTATATGAGCCTGGGTCTTCTAGATCTTTATCCTTTTTAGGTATGAGTATAATAGTTGACTAAGTTAGTGTTTCTGGTAGTATATTTTCTTTAAAAGCAGGCATATATAAATTTTGAAAGCGTAGAGAAATGATCTCGTAGAATCTTTTATAGAGTTCATTACTAAAGCCATCTGGTCCTGGCGTTTTACCATTCTTCAACAAATGTATTGTTTCTCCTATTTCCTTGAGTGTAATCTGAGCTCCTAATTCATCTTGTTCCAACGTATTGAGTTTTGGAAGATTACAATTGTCTAAGAAGTTTATAATTTTAGTATTATTTGCAGAAGTTTTAGATGTATATAGATTTTGGTAAAATTGAGAAAATCTTTTATTAATGTCTTTAGGTAATGTTAGTATTTATTGTATTTTCTGTTTCCCGTTTTTTCAGTTGACGTGCTAAGAGGTTATGTGGTTTATCACCAAATTCGAAATTTTCTTGTTTTGTAATTTGAAATTATCTTATTATTCTTGCTGATAAAATTTTATTTGATTTATATTTTAATATTGTTATCTTATTATGTTTATCTATGGTTGGTTCTCTGACATTTTCTAAATCTAATTGTCTAATTTATTGTTTTAACTGCAATTGTTCAGTGTTGTTCTTGTTATTTTGGAAAGCTTGATATGAAATTATAGTTCCTCTAATAAATGCCTTAAAAGTTTACCATAATAAGGAGGGTGAAATATCTGGTGTATCATTTGTCAAAGAAGAATATCATCTGCTGTTCTAAATATGTACAACCTTGTGAGTTGTTTAACATTTGGCCTTTGGAAGGAGTAGGATGGGGACCCACAGTCCAGTTTATATCGTTGTGTTAAAGAAGGAACTGCAGATGCTGGAGAATCGAGGGTTACACAAAAAGCTGGAGAAACTCAGCGGGTGCAGCAGCATCTAAGGAGTGAAGGAGATAAAAAGGGTCTGAAGAAGGGTCTCGACCCGAAACGTCGCCTATCTCCTTCACTCCTTAGATGCTGCTGCACCCGCTGAGTTTCTCCAGCTTTTTGTGTAACCGTCCAGTTTATATCAATGGGTCGATGGTTGAAAGGGTCAAGAGCTTCAAATTCCTGGGCGTGCTCATCTCTGAAGATCTTTCCTGGTCTAAGAACACTGATGCAATTATCAAGAAAGCACATCAACACCTCTACTTCCTGAGAAGATTACGGAGAGTCGATTTGTCAAGGAGGATTCTCTTTAACTTCTACAGGTGCACAGTGGGGAGCTTGCTAACCGGTTGCATCATGGCTTGGTTCTGCAACTTGAGCGCCCTGGACAGGAAAAGACTACAAAAAGTAGTAAGCACTGCCCAGTCCATCATCGGCTCTGACCTTCTTTCCATCGAGGGGATTTACCGCAGTTGCTGCCTCAAAAAGGCTGGCAGTATCATCAAAGAACCACACCATCCTGACCACACACTCATCTCCCTGCTACCATATAACCATATAATAATTACAGCACGGAAACAGGCCTTCTCGGCCCTTCCAGTCCGTGCCGACCATTTATTTTCCCCTAGTCCCATCTACCTGCACTCAGACCATACCCCTCCATTCCCTTCCCGTCCATATACCTATCCACTTTACTTTTAAATGTTAAAATCGATCCATCTCCACCACTTCTGCTGGAAGATCATTCCACACAGATCTTCCAGCACAGATCATTCCACACAGCCACCACTCTCTGAGTAAAGAAGTTCCCCCTCATGTTACCCCTAAACTTCTGTCCCTTAATTCTCATGCCCTCTTGTTAAATCTTCCCGACCCTCAATGGGAAAAGCTTATCCACGTCAACTCTGTCTATCCCTTTCATAATTTTAAAGACCTCAATCAAGTCCTCCCTTAACCTTCTGCGCTCCAAAGAATAAAGACCTAACTTGTTCGACCTCTCTCTGTAACTTAGTTGCTGGAACCCAGGCAACATTCTAGTAAATCTCCTCTGTACTCTCTCTATTTTGTTGACATCCTTCCTATAATTAGGCAACCAAAATTGTACTGTTGAATGCTTCTAATTGGGCAAAAATCATACGCCTTTTAATTGGTTCATTAGCGCCCCCTATATTCCAGCTACAGAACGTGATTCCTCCAGTTTTCTTTTGTTTATCATCTTGTATTGTAAATCAAGCTAATACCATTAAGTCATATGGTGCAACCAAGTACCTCAGAACTAGGTGATGGGTGGTCATCCCCAGTTGTTAAATCTTGTTGGCATCTCCCCTTCAAAATAGACCTTAGAAAAGACCAGAATGTGTAAAGTGGTGAAAAGATAATTAAAGAACAAAAAGTGATATTATAATATCTAAAAATAGGGATATTATAATTTTTTAAAAACGACCAACGGGTGGTTGAAAAATTCTTGTTGACTTCTGTAGCTGTTGTTATACATTTCGCTCTGCCCCATTGACCAATTATTATTAAAAGGAAGAGAGACCGGTTCAAAATTAAAAACTATATATAAGATAAAACGCATTTTAAATCTACCTATTGGAATGTATCTTCAAAAAAAATTCCAACATTAAGTATATACTTAAATATAACAGTAATTATGTTAGTTATATGCCCATATCTGCCGATATGCCGAGAATTATTACATTTCACTCCCCAATTAAGTCTCATTCTTTTGTATGAGACAGCAGCAGGTTCCAAGGGGTTAACCAGATTCAGACACTTGGATAACTTCCAAGTATCTGAATCTCCTCCCCCCCCCCCCTTACGCACAATTTAAATTAGATCTACTATATCCATAATATTTGTTAGTATATTGTCAATACTTATCAATCTTATTTAACTCATTATTCTTATACTTAGCAATTACTTAACATCATGAGATAAAAATCAGTCATTATTACGCTGTGCTTTAATATTATATAATAGAGGGTTATTGTTATTCAATTAGTTCTATTAGTTAAATATTTAATGTTAGTATATAAATGTATATTTCTTGTCATAAATTTCTGTATACAAGTCCATTAATATTGTTTTTCCGTATTCCCAAATTCCGTTTTTTTCCCACCACGGTTTTTCTTGTTACATAAAGTTCGATCTTGAGTTAACATTCCAAAGATAAGATGTCTAGACAGCAGCTCATGGAGAAATCTGCCATCTTAACTAGAGCAGTCTTTTCTATTTAAAAAAATTCCTTTCTTTGCTGCTTCTCCTCTGTATTGTTATGGGAGACTGACTCCTGATAATCAGTCGGCCTCCTTTGCGATACCTTGTGCATATTTAAATGCCTCTTCTAGCTTCATAGTTTTAAACTACTTTTCATCCCATTTTTCAACAGCAATAAATTAATGGCACACTAGTTTAATCCATCAATGCTGTGATAAGGGAGGGTACCTTAACTTTATTGATATGCTTTGCTCTTTTAAAAAAAGGTAGTATATTGAGAAAGGGAGAAAATTACCCATGTTGTAGGATGAATGAATGGTGCTTCTCCTCAAACCCTTTTCCCTTCTCCTGGATATCGAATTATTGTCTGAAATGCTGTCCCACCAAACCTCCTATGCTCAAACAAGGGGATCAGCATTTCCCTGTGTTTCTAAAGTGCTGAACAGAATGGGAATATAAGAGCATATGACATAGAAGCAGAATTAGTCCATTCAGTCCCACATGCCAACTCTGTTATTCACTAAGATCATGGTTGATTTTCAACTCATAACCACTTTCATGCACTGATCCCATATCCCTTGAATCCCTCAAGATCTGCAAATGTATCAGTCCCTATCTAATATACTCAGCAACTTGGTTTCTGCAGCTCAAAAAAATTATTAGGCTTCCCATTCCCATACCGACCTTTCAGCTTTGGCCCGCTCCTATTACCAGAGTGAGTCCATAAACAAACTGGAGGAACAGCACCACATATTCTGCTTGGGTCAATTAAATTCCAATGGTAGGAATATTGAAATCTCCAATTTTAGATAACTAACCAAAAAACCCAGCCACTTCTGTTTTTTTTCTTCCCATCTCTCTCCCCTATGCCCCAACTGGATGTGCACCCAATTCTACCACTATCTCATCTTCCTTTTCCCTTCCTCTGCCCCTGTCCCCTTTCACGTATATCCCATCCTCTGGCCACATAATTCACACTTCTTCTCTCCTTATCTCACAACCTTTCATCTCCTTTTCATCTCTGGTTCTGTCCACCCATCTGACAATCAACCCTCGCTGATCTGTATCCACCTGTTGCTTGCCTTGCTTTGCCATACCAATTACCTCCCACCCCTCCCCCCCCCCCCCCCCTCCCCACCCTCAATCACGCTTCCAGCTTTTTACGCCCTACTACAAGCAGTTTGAAGAGGGATCGAAAACCAAAACTTCACCAGTCTATGTGTTCCAAAGATGCCTCCTGACCCACTGAGTTACTCCAGCATATTGTGTTTTTTTTTTCTCAAGATTCCATCATCTACAGTTCCCCGTGTCTACTTGCCTTCCTAAATGCTTGCGGAGCATTCCAGGCACTCCAGTTTTCTTCCACATTAAAAGATGTGTGGGGTTGTTAGGTTAATTGGTCGCTATAAATTGCCCTATTGTAGGGAGTGGATGAAAAGGTGGGATAACACAGAACTGTGTGAATGGGTAATCGATGAACAGCATGGACTCAGTATGCTGAAAGGTCTGTTTCTAAACTGTATCTCCAGTACCATTGAAACTATAATCATTCAAAAATTAATTTCCTTTTCCCGTTTGTAGACCAACTCTACCCAGGAATGATTGCTCTCAGAATAGAAAAATAAAGTGCATGATAATATGAATATTAGTCCCAGAAGAGGATTCACTGTTATCCACTACAATAATCCCACTCTTTTAAACCTTGACAGTACTCATGTACAGTTTGATTTAACTGCAGAGCATGCAAAAAAAGGTTTTTTTTCTCTGTATCTCATTTGTGTGAGAATAATGAACCAATACCATTATCAAATCTTATTCATGGCTTTCTGAAACAAAAATAATTTACAATCCCAAGTGATGGCCAATAAATGGGAAAGGAAAAGGCAAAGGAAACAAGGCAAAATCTTAAGGTTTGCATCAATGTGATTTTTGAACATTGATAATACTATAAGTTCCTATGTATAAATACTATGTTATATATATGTTATATATATAAAAGTATTTGGGAAGGGGGAGAAGGGCAGATTGGTGTTGTGGACTGGTCGAGAGAAGATTCCCCAGGGTAGGCAATAAGGTGCCAGAAATTTAAATCTACAAGAAATTCAACTTTAAGGGCCTGTCCCACTTGGGTGTCATTCGCGCGTCATTTACGCGACATCCTAAAAATTGGTTGGCGCGTCATGACGCATGCACGTGGTGAGGCATGGTGGCATATGCAGTGACGCGTGGTAATGCACGGTGCCCCAGGATTTTGGAATGCTCAAAATCCTCGCGCGCCACCTGCATGATGTATCCCTTGCGCACGCTGACATACTTAAGGTGTACGCTGGCGTACTGACGGTGTACATGTAGTGCGTGGTGACGCATGGCTACGCACGGTGATGCACGAACATTGCCTATGCTAATTTATTATGCGTCACTGTACGTCAACGTCCGTAACCATGCTTCACTGCGTGCCACCCATACGCCGTTGGCGCGCCATTTGCACTCCGCACCACGTGACCACCCAAATATGAAGCGAGCGTAGTTTTGAAATTTTTTCACTAGGAAAATCCTTGCCCCACGGAGATCAGATTAGGTAATTAAAAATTCCAGATCTGGAATAAGCGCTAGATCTGTCCATTATAAGCTTCTGAAGAGTGTAGGCTTTGACTTTGAGAGAGATGATAGTTATTGTTTTGAAAAGAGTACATGAAAATTTGTTTAAAATAATATCTGTTATGTTCAATTCAAAATTGCTGCCAAAATAAATTTCAACTTAATTACCTTACAGGAAAGGTTTAGAGGTCGTAGAATCTAGTGATATTGAAGATAGATTATTTAAAAACTCAGAGATTGGAGTCTCCAACCTTTCCACTGAAATAAAACAGGAAAACTGCATGTAACTTGAGGCCAATCAGCAAACCAAATCTCCCTTATTGAAAAAAGACTTTTGATCCTCTCGGTATTCTGTGCTGTGCCTTGAAAGTCAACTCTCATTTCTTTCTGTTGGACTGGTCTGTTAATTTATGGCTAAAGGGCCTGTCCCACCAGCATGCAACTCCATGCGACGAGCGCGACCTAACGTGGTCGCTTGAGCCGTCAGGCGTCGCGGAGCCGGTCCCAGTTCAATTGCCGGAGCCGTGAGGAATTGTGCGGAGTTCGTCCCGACACCCGAAAAACTAACCGTATTCATAAATTCCGTGCTGCAACGGTTTGTCAGCTCGCTGTCGCCTCGACGCATTACACACCGCCTCGACGTCATGCCTCCGTGAACCTATCTGTAGGTGCCTCCGTGACCCTCTCTGTGTGTGGCTCCGTGGCCCTCTCTGTGTGTGCCTCTGTGCCCCTCTCTGTGTGTCCCTCTCTGTCCTGGCAAACTTACCTTTAAGACTTTGCTCCAAGTTCGCCTCACTTTGAGCCACTCACCTGACCTCTGCGCGGCCCCTGCTGGCAGTTTGGTCGCGCATGCCGCATGCAGGCGCATGCTGGTGGGACGGGCTCTGTAGGGGGATCACCCGACCTCTGCGCGGCCCCCGCTGCCGGTTTGGTCACGCTCACCGCATGGAATCGGATGCTGGTGGGACAGACCCTTTAGGCTATAACTTTAGGGTCTTCAGACCATGCCACTCAGCAGAGTGGAAATGCACAGTGAAAAGTCTTTGGTAAGCTGTTGGCTATTTTGCAATGTTTTTCACACAAGATGTCCAGTTACGAGAATTTTTCATTTTCTATACATTTCCATTTCAGATTACAAGGTATTTTCAGCAGCATCATGATGAAAGTATTTAAGAAATCATAATTAGTTCAAAATTGGATACTGGAATAGTTAACATGTTATGCATTCCTAACAATCTATAGACAAAGAAACAAACTCAGCACACCTCAACAAATCTCCCCTAATGACAATTTAGATTGATATAACACGTTTAAGAGACTGGGTTTCTCAGGAGTGTTACTAAACAAACAAAGCACAATGCTATATGTGAATCAAGGGTTAGATAATAAGAAGTGATTTGAAGGAGGAGGGAGACGTAAAGAGGGCAAGACATATTGTGAGGGAATTGCAGAGCAAGTGGTGGAAGTTGCCAGAGTGGAGCCATTCAAGGCTGCCTATGAGAGGAAAATTGGAGGAAAATAGAAACGTCAAAGGGTTGGAGGTGGTTGCGGGGAAGAGGAGGAATGGGACTGCAGAAGGATTTGAAAATATTGTTGTGATTTTTACAGTCAAGGCATTGCTTAACCAGGAGCACAAGACAAATGGTTGAATTTGATTTGGTGCAAATTACAGAGTCCACTCATGCACAATGGCTGACCGATATTATGTCCTGTCTAAGTCTCGATAAAATCAGGTACGCACTTCAACATTCAAATGGAAGGTTTCAGAAAGCGTGGGGACCTTTTTTAAATGCATTCCAGGTTTTGTAAATGCTTGGTCATCAAGTACAGTTTAACATCTTAAACGTCTATCCATTCACTTATCGTGGATTATTGTTGTGATAGGCTGATATTTGCACATGCTTACTGGCAGCGACTGGGGAGGGAGTATTTTTGGTATCTTGTTTTTCTTTCATTGTTGTTGTCTCGTTATATGTTGGCATAAGTTGTTTTTTATTTATTCTGTTATGCACTTTGTTATGTCTTGAAAACTAAATAAAAAGATTTTGATTAAAAATAAAATTACAGAGTCCGTCAACCTTTAGCTATTGCTAAAATTATGGCATGACCGCTCTGTGAACATATACGTTTGCTCCACTGTCCTCCGATATCCTAAAGACATGGGGATTTGTAGGTTAATTAACCTCTGTAAATTGCCTGCATTGTCTTGGGAATAGATAAGAAACTGGAATAACGGAACTAGTGTGAATGGGTGATCAGTGGTTGGTATGGACTTGGTGGGCTGTAGGGCCTGTTTCTGTGCTGTATTTCTTAAATATGCATGTTAGCTTTTCACTATCATGTTACAGTCGACTGGTATCCCCATCACTGTGTGCCTCACCTCCAAGTTTGGCATTGATTACAAACATTTATACGTTAAATCTTTTTAGATATCTATACAGTAAATTCCTAATTTAAGATATGAAGTTATAAAATAATCACCTTTTGTTTAGAATGAAATATTTCTGATCGAAGAGATTCATCATGACTCAGGCAGTTGTACACATTCCTAATTAAGATATAAAGTTATAAAATACCCATATTTTTAGAATGGAAGGTATTTCTGTTCAAATAAATTCATTCAGACTCATAGGCATTTGTACATTCTGTTTTTTTATGTAACACAAGATAGAGTGAAAAATATGATGCATTTTATAATCTGCATAATTTATTCATTGATTCATTTTTAATGTTCTATTACACACAACAAGATCTTGTGTAAACCAAAAGTTAAATCAGGAAATCTTAGAAATAGAAATCATTCAATTTACATGAGTTTGACAAGTCAGTGCTGGAAACTGCCTCTTGGGAGTCAGTAGGGACGGGTTTTCTCCTGGAATAAGCTATTCATGAAACATTTGTCACAAGAGTGACATTAGGTAAATAGCTGTTTCCTCAAGCATGTCAGACTTGGCACTTAGTCAATTGCAGGTAATGCCTCAGCTGACTGAAACAAAGTCTGTTTGAGTTTCAAAGTATAAGGAGAAAGTAATCAACAGTAATCAAAGACCACCAAGTCGCGGATCTTTCACAGAGAGGGTAACACCCAAGACTGTACAAATGATGGTTCCAATCTATACCGTGTATGCATGAATTTGGGTATGCATGCAATAACTGGTCATTGATCTTTGAGACCTGATTAGACTTTTGTCAGTGCCAGGGCTGCGAAGGGCTAGGTGAATGGGCAAGGAGGGTGTAAGGGGTCAAATTGTGCTAACGCAACTTTCCATCAAGGGCATAGATCCCTTGTAATATGTATAATTTGGATAATAACTCTGTGAAGAAATTTGACCTTTGTCACTTCTGGTAAGTAAACATTATACAATCATTTGCATGTGAGAGCATGTGGGGCATTCAGCAAGATATCAGGTCCTTCAGCCTACTGAGTTCACACCGACCATCATGCACCCCCATTTCCATCAATCCCATTTCTTCACATATCCCAGCAGTTCCTCCCAGATTATCCCCCAAGTACACACCAATGGCAATTTATACTGGCCAAATAACCTACTGTCCCCAAGTGCTTGTGACCTGCGTTGAAAAGATATATATCTGTATACTTTTAAACTGTGTGTGTGTTTGTGGGTGTATGTCAGATTAGATTTTCAGATTCGATTTTTGACCTTTGATTCGTTGGTTCGCCAAAACCACATGCAAAAACCCGAGATTTTTACCATTTCGCTAGCGATTTCACTTTTACATTCGCATATCCACTCCTCATTACATTTAGACATTTTTCTGTACGCATTTTCAATAAAAACCTTCCCCCCCCCACTCATTCATTTTGTCGCCTCCCGCTGGCCACCTTCTCATCGCGTCTCCCACGTGACCATAACGGCTGTTGCCGCCCGGCTCTCCTCCACCTTCCCCGGCCCGGCTCTGTGACGCTGACTCAAGCCAAAGATCGGCAGTTCCCCCACTGCTTTTTGCTGTCCTCTGTCCGAGGACTTCGAAAAGCAGCGGGGAACAGCCAATCTTTGGCTTGAGCCAGCACGACAGAGTGGGTGAGTCAATGGCCTGTCAGCCTGCAGGCGCATTGAGGGCATACGCAGCGGCTTGAAAGGCATACACATCATCTCGACGTCAAACGCAGCATCTCGATGGCGTACGCAGCGTCTTGACGGCGTACATAGCGTCTTGATGGCATACGCCTGGCCCACAGGCTCACTCGGCATCACGCCCACCCGCCCACTCCACTCTCCCCCCCCCTCCCCGTACTCGGGGTCTGAAGCGCCGAGGGTGCAAGGCCTCACAGTCTCTGATGGGGCCGCTTTCACAGACTTAACCGCATTTAACGAGAGCTCTGGGAACTCGGCATCTGATGGGGACGATGCTTCCAGAGGGAAGGTAGGGACAACTTCGAATCCAGCAGCAGAGTGGCTCCGTTAATGGATTCATTCCACAGTGAGTTCAGTTCGGTAACAACCCCCCTCTCCTCCCCCCCCCTCTCCTCCCCCCCCCTCTCCTCCCCCCCCCTCTCCTCCCCCCCCCTCTCCTCCCCCCCCCTCTCCTCCCCCCCCCTCTCCTCCCCCACATCCTTGCCATCCCCCACACCACCTCCCCCACCCCCTTCACACCCCCTCCCCCACACCAGTCTCAACCTCCCTTCCCTCCTGCACACCCTCTCCTCCACCCCCCCCCTCCCCATACCCCCCTCCCCCACTACTCTCCCTCCACCACACCCCCTTCCCACACCCCCACTCCTCCACACCCCCTTCCTCACACACTCCCTTCCTCATACACTCCCCTCCCCCACGCACTTCCCTCCCCACACCCACCATCCTCCCCCACACCATTGCCTCCTCCACCAAAATCCCTCCCCAAACTGCTCCTTCCCCATGTTCCACCTCCCCCTATCAAATCTCTAGGACAACCTCTGTTAATTTGAAGCATCAGCATTATAAGAGATAAATCTTATTAACATTGTGAAGAAAATCATGTAAAGCTAACTCATTCACTATTTATATACTGTGGGCATATATCATGAAAGAGTCGCAATTATGATGTGTTTTGATCAATTCAATAATGAGCAACTGTGTGTACAGGCAGAAGGGTCGGTATTGAGCAGGCACATATTAATGCTAATTGACAGAAGACCTGCAGGGATAGTTGAGCAAAATTTTGTTAAACTCAGAGCATTGCTAAGGTCAAGAATTAACTAACTTCAAAAGTGGTGGTAGCATTTTCATTAGTATTAATTTGAAAATGCATTAGATACTTGGTCATATAACAGGTCTTTCAGCTAAGATATACAACTAAATGCTGGAGTAACTCAGCGGGAGTGGCAGCTTCCCTGGAAAGGAATGGGTGATGTTTCGGGTCAAGATCCTTCTTCAGACTGAGAGACAGCGGAAAGGGAAACAAGAGATATATAGATGGTGAAATAGAGAAGTATGGAGATATAGAACAAAGAAATAAAATATATGCAAAAAAGTAACGATGACCAAGGAAGCAGTCCATTGTTAGCTGTGGGCTAGGTGAAAATGAGTTACAGACAATGAAACTCACCAGGCCGCCAGTGAAACTACTACAACAACTAGGGTGGGAGAGGGACAGAGAGGAAGGCAATGTCATTACAGGAAGAAAAATGGTTCTGGATATGTGACAAGCCTGTTGACAGATCAGGCATGATCACACTGGGCTGAATAGCCTCTTCGTATTGTGTAATTGGCACATTTGTACACTTAGACAGTAATGGCAAACAGGCTAAAAACAGGCCCTTCAGCCCACCTATTCTGCGCTGACTATCAAACATCTATTTAAACATCCAACCTATTGCTAATCACATTTTATTCTCCTTTTGATCCCTAAATCCCCTCTCAGATTGTACCACTCACTTACATATAAAAGGGAATTTACAGCAGCCAATTAATTTACAACACTCACATCTTTGGGAAGTGGAGGAAACCAGGCAACCCAGGGGGAAACTTGGAAAATGTGCGAACTCCACACAGGCAGCACCAGAGATCAGAATCAAATCCAGGTTTCCAGACCTGTAAGCCAGCAGATCTTCTAACTGTGCCACTGTGCTACCTAGTCCTACATGACGGATGGCATGGCAGAGGAACTCACTACCCCTCAGATATTTTCATTGTTCTTACATCAGAGTCTGAAGGTTCCAAGTTGTCTCTGAGAATTAGTGCTCCATCATCCTCCATCATCCATCCTAAAATTGAAATTTTAATTGCAATTCCCAAGCTGAAAAGGTACTGCAGTAGCATGAAGATACAATAGCGGCTTTTAAGAGGCTCTTAGATGGGCACATGAATATGTAGGGATATGGATCAGGTGCAGGCAGATGAGATTAGTTTATCTTGGTTTCATGGTTGTGAGCTGCAGATTCCGATTCTTTGTTGTACTTTTCTATGTTCTATGTTCTATGCTCTAATATTAATAAGGGATTTTATTACATTTTTTAAGATACTATTGAAAAAGCCATTTTGAGTCAGTAGGTGATTTGCACCAACATTGCATCTTTGCTATCTTGGCTCAAGAAAAACATATCCCTTTGAACTAATACAAAAAATAGCAAGTGAGGCATCTTGGTTTTTAATCTACCTAACGATTTTCAGTTTGCTTTTAATAAGAGTTTCCTCTGCACCGTTTTGCCGAAATCGGTCCTACAATAAGTGCATGCACCTTAACGGCTGCAAAGCACTTTAGAATGATATGATAGGGAAATGAGAGATATGGTTATGCAAATAATTTCTTCCCCACCACCTCCATTTATGGATCGACATATTATTCAATAACTGCCTGTACAGACCAAAACACTAAGTGGAAATGTTGGCATATTTTGTGCAGCAAGGATAGTTAAGAACACAAGGATGCAAAAATAGGCCATTTCATCCCTCATATATGCTCTGCCAATTTAATAGTGTCATGGCTGATTTTTTACCTCACATTCTTGCTTAACATCTCTTGATTCCATTAATATCCACAAATCTATCATTAATCTCTGGATTTTATAGAACTACAGGATTCTTATCAGTTTTTTGGATATTGCATTCACAGATTGTCCAGTTTTCTGTGAAAACTCAAGTGAAATTTCTCAGAAATATTGCCTTCAATCAGCACCTAACTTTTGAAGATTTAACCTTCCTGAAATCATGAACTGCCAGAATAGTCTAAATAGTATTGCAAATATCCAGCCATATTCTGTCAATATTATTTTCACATAAATCTGACAAGATTATAGTTGGTGTCGACATCAAGTCCATTGATTTCAAGATTTCAAATATTGATTATGTTTCCTTGACGTTTCTCCTTAGTTTGATGTTACAATTTGTTATAATGCTGTTTTTAAATCTAATCAGAATCGTTATCTAACATAATGCTCTGTCCCCGTTTTATGTTTATCTGGCAAATTTTCTGTATAAGGCATTGAACATGATACCTTTGACCCGTGATGCTTGTACTGACCACAATGTCAATTTAAACTCCACCAGGTCTCTATCCCTCAATTCTCAGCCGGTAAAAAAATACACAAGAAGGATGATGAGGCTTTGGAAAGAGTGCAAAAAGAGAAAAGTGAGTAGATGCCTGGAATATACTCCCAGGGGAAGTGGTGGAGGCAGGTACAAAAGTTAAGAAAACATTGTGATATCCTATTTCAACAACAGAACTCCACACACTTTGTCTATCAATACCATAGACTTGTTTTTTAATTATGTTTTGCACCAATGTCTTGATTTTGCAGCCATTTTTTTTGTGTCTTGCAGAATTAATATATAAATGATGTATAATTTATATTTTGTATTATGTCTGAATCTATGTGTCTGTGATGCTGCTGCAATCAGGATTTTCATTGCACCTGCTCCTCAACATTATTGCGTTTCTTCAATAAATTCAACATGACTTAACTTCACTGGACTTTAAGGTGTTTTCAATCAGTGCTGAACTTAAACCAGTGTGCATAAAAGCAAAATTTCTTCTGGCCAGAGGTCATGGACCTGCAGCAAACGTCATAGCTAGTAGTTTGAATCACTATGGGAAGAATCTAAGCAGATAGAAATTCACTGGCAAGGTAATTCTTGAAAAGTTTTGAAAGGGCATTTACATACCTTTGGTAATATATATAAATATACCTCTCTCCAGAGATGCCACCTGTCCCGTTGAGTTGCTCCAGCATTTTGTGTCTATCTTCGGTGTAAACCAGCATCTGAAGTTCCTTCCTACACATTTCATCTGCCCTTCTCTCCAGAGATGCTGCCTGTCCCGCAGATTTACTGCAACATTTTGTGTCTATCTTCGGTGTAAGCCAGTATCTGCAGCTCCTTCCTGCATATTAATATACCTTTTCTTGTTTCAGAAATGTAGACTATGCATAGGATCAGAAACTTAAAAGAGTATAAGTGCTAAGACCAAAGTAAACCATTAGTTATGTTACATGGCACGGTGGTGCAGTGGTGGAGTTGCTGCCTAACAGCACCCTTGACCCGGGTTTGATCCTGACTGGTGCTGTCGCTACGGAGTTTGTATGTTCTTCCCTTGACTACATATGTTTTATCCGGCATCTCCGGTTTCCTCCCACATTCCAAAGCCATACAAGATTGTAAGTTAATAGATTTTGGTAAAATTTAAGTAGTCCTTAGTGTGTAGAATAGTATTAGTGTAAAGGGACCACTAGTTGGCGCAGACTTGGTGGACTGAAGGGCATGTTTCCGCACTGTATCTCTCAAAAAAAAGATTAATAACTTGGTTCTCTTTGAAATGAATAAACAAAATAGTTTTAACAATACTAATCCATCACCTTTCAATAACTCTGAAATACATGTACCCATTAATAAGAACAAATTTACAATTATAGAACTAATTTTTAAAAAATTAGGAAATCCCTGAGGATAAAACAGCTGATTAAATTATTTCAAAAATGTAGCCACATATAATATAAAGAAACAAGATTGTCACTTTTTTGCTCAGCAAGATATATTAAGCCAGCACTGAAGTAATGATCTGTTTTAGTGATTGTTTGAAAAATAAATCTTGGCTTCACCAGCCTGAGTCATATGACAAGATCTTTTAATTAATGCAGTTTAATTACACAGCATTAATTTATCTTTTTCAACTGTGCTGTACTTCCTCAGAGTTGCACCAATGCTCAAGTAATGAGCAATGTCAATCTGGTTCAAATGTAAGAATGTTACCACACTATTCAGCGTCCAATTCATTTCATAAAATTAATGAGGTAAAGAACATTGCATGGAGAACTAAGTTAAAACTACAACATTTGAGTCAGAGGGTGGTGAATCTGTGGAATTCTGCCACAAAAGACTGTGGAGGCCGCCAGTGGATATTTTTAAGGCAGAGATAGATAGATTGTTGATTAGTACAGGTGTCAGAAGTTATGGGGAGAAGGCAGGGAGATGGGGTTAGGAGGGCTAGATAGATCAGCCATGATTGAATGGTGGATTAGACTTGGCGGGCCGAATGGCCTAATTCTACTCCTATTCCTTATTACCTTATGAACTCAACATTGTAATCATATGAAGATATTTAGGCAGCTATGGAATAAGGGACCAGTCATTTATAACTGAAGGGCATTAAACTTTCTTCTCTCAGAGGGTAATGACTCTTTGGAATTTTCTTCCATGGAGGCTGGTGGAGACCAGATCCTCAGTTATATTTAAGATGGATAAATGTTTAAAAGATTGAGCAATTGAAGGCAATTTTAAAGTTGCATCGAAAAAGCTAGCATAAATCAACCATTACCATATTGAATGGTGGGACAGGTTTCAGGGGCCGAGTGGCCTATTTCTGCTGCTATTGTCCTGCGTTCTCCTTAATAATAAGTGTCCCGGGGGGGGGGGGTGATTGGCAGTCACCGAGGTACGTTGTTGAGTAGCGTGACAGCCGCCGGAAAGAAGCTGTTCCTGGACCTGTTGGTTCGGCAACGGAGAGACCTGTAGCGCCTCCCGGATGGTAGGAGGGTAAACAGTCCATGGTTGGGGTGAGAGAGGTCCTTGGCGATGCTGAGCGCCCTCCGCAGACAACACTTGCTTTGGACAGACTCAATGGAGGGGAGCAAGGAACCGGTGATGCGTTGGGCAATTTTCACCACCCTCTGCAATGCCTTCCGGTCGGAGACAGAGCAGTTGCCATACCAAACTGTGATGCAGTTGGTAAGGATGCTCTCGATGGTGCAGCGGTAGAAGTTCTCCAGGATCTGAGGAGACAGATGGACCTTCTTCAGTCTCCTCAGGAAGAAGAGACGCTGGTGAGCCTTCTTGATCAGAGTTGAGGTATTGTGGGTCCAAGAGAGGTCGTCGGAGAGGTTGACTCCCAGGAACCTGAAGCTAGAAACACGTTCCACCTCCGTACCGTTAATGTGGATGGGGGTGTGCGTGCCGCCCCTGGACTTCCTGAAGTCTACAATGAGCTCCTTGGTCTTCTTGGAGTTAAGGGCCAGGTTGTTGTCAGCGCACCATGCTGCTAAGTGCTGGACCTCCTCCCTGTAGGCCGACTCATCGTTGTTGCTGATGAGGCCAATCACCGTTGTATGATCTGCATACTTGATGATGGTGTTAGTACTATGTACAGGTGTGCAGTCATAGGTGAAGAGGGAGTAGAGGAGGGGGCTCAGCACACAGCCCTGTGGAACGCCGGTGTTCAGGGTGAGGGTTGAAGAGGTGTGCTTGTCTAACCTAACAGACTGGGGTCTGTTGGTTAGAAAGTCCAGTATCCAGTTGCAGAGGGAAGGAGCGATGCACAGGTTACCGAGTTTGGTGATCAATTTTGATGGTATAATGGTGTTGAATGCTGAGCTGTAATCGATGAACAGCATTCTTACGTAAGTGTCTCTGTTGTCGAGGTGGGAGAGGGCGGAGTGAAGTGCCGTTGAGATGGCATCCTCCGTACTCCTGAATTTTGTGAATAACTTAGATTTGGTAAAGCAAGTTCATCACATTAATATATAGGTATTAAAAGCAGATTTGTTACAAATATATTTATGCAGTTATAGTGAAAGAATTACATTTTTTTTTAGTTAATATATATATGGGATGCACAGGCACACTGGTTTATTCAAAATATTATCAGCTAGATCTAGCTTTTTGCATACAACCATGTTGGTGTTTGCTCATGATGACACCAGAAGTGTGACGGATCTGACAAAACTGCCCTGTTCATTTATATCTGTGAGCAATAACACTTCTTGATATTTCATCAGGTAACCTTAGGTTTTTGATGTTCAGAGCCATGAATTATGATATTTCCATTGCTGGGTCACAATCTCCACTGTAAAAACATGGTGACGCTTTTGACTTTATTATTTTATTCTTCAGGTGATCAAAAATAATATTGTTTGTCACAGTTCACTGAAATACGCAGAATAATTAAGATACAGCAAATTTTCAAAGCAGAGTGGAAGATAACAGTAGTGATAGAGAATGTTCAGCATCACTGGGGAACACAAATTTCTAAGCAATTGATAGTAAGGTAGATCATATAAAGGTTACAGCAGACAGCAAGCTGACTGACCTGGGAATCAAATAAATACATCTTGGTTAAATGGGCATAAAATTGGCCCCTTGTGTTGAAATAGGCAGGCATCTATTTCACACTGAAGTCGTCTTGTCCTTGGTGTTTCCATACAACTCAGAGTGATAGTTAAAACATTTAATTATTTTGGAGCATATAGGAACCAAATTTGCTTTACAGTTTATAGAACTGGAGGAAGAAGGGTCTTGCCTCGAAATGTCACCTATGCATGTTCTCCAGATGGTGATTGACCTGCAGAGTTACTCTAACACTTTGTGTCATTTTGCTTGACACATTTCTGTCCTGTATGTTCCCACAGTCACATTCCAGAATTGGGCGGCAAGTGAGCGTCCGTGTTGTCTCAGACTGGAAAGTTCTGTGCTGAACTCAATGATTTATACTAATTCAGACTCCATCTTGGTTCCAAGGGAGTGTAAAATATTCCTATACCTCTCTTTAAACTAATCCTCATTTGCAATAAAGTCCAATAGATCCAATAGATGAATTTTGAAGCGATGGCCATCACTCAGGTCGGATCAACTTTATCCTTCACTCAGCATTACAGAAAAATAGATTAACCTGATTATTATCACAATACTATTTATGGTAGATGTCTGTGCATAGATTGGCCAGCATCTTTCCTCCTACGAGGAGAGCACTCCAAAATATGGTTGTAAAGTACTTTGGGATCTCCTGAAAGGAAATGAAACACATTCCACAATGTAATCCTGTCTTTCTTTGCTAATTATGTCTAAATACTGTTGACTATATCCAGACATTGCCCCTTAGGTTGCTGATATCTGTATTGTCTCTGGGATCCATTAAGGGCCTGTCACACCAGCATGCGATTCCATGCGGTGAGCAGGATCAAACCGGCAGCGGGGGCTGCGCGGAGATCGGGTGATCCCCGTACAGGGCCGTTCCACCAGCATGCGCCTGCATGCGGCAAGTGCGACCAAACCGGCAGCAGGGGCCGCGCGGAGGTCGGGTGAGTGGCGCAACGTGGCGCAAAGTGAGGTGAACTTGGAGCGAAGTCTTCAAGGTAAGTTTGCCAGGACAGAGAGGGACACACAGAGAGGGGCACCGAGGCACACACAGAGAGGGCCACGGAGCCACACACAGAGAGGGTCATGGAGGCACCTACAGATAGGTTCATGGAGGGACGACGTTGAGGCGGTGTGTCATGCGTCGAGGCGACAGCGAGCCAACAAGCCGTTGCCGTGTGGAAGTTTTGAACACGGTCAGTTTTTTGGAGCCCCGCGCGATGTCGGACAAACTTCGCACAATTCCACACGGCTCCGGTGATCGAAGTGGGACCGGCCCCGTGACACCGGACGGCTCAAGCGGCCACATTAAGTGCGCTCATCGCATGGAGTTGCATACTGGTGGGACAGGCCCTTTACTCATTACCCCTTTCAGTCTACATAATGTAATCCTCACGAATATTTAATCTGAGATGTATATCTCTATAACTTGTTGGACCCAAATGACAGTGTTCATACGTGATTTTATTGTTAGTTTTAATCATCATCTGCAGTAGGGTTTCTGGTATCAGGTTGGCTGCGTGACTTTTTTTTCGAGAACTTAACCCTTCATAGTCAATCCTTCATCCCTTTGAAACCTTTGAGGTTCCAGATTTTGGTATGTTATTTCTTTCCTGCTATAAATATACCGTAATTGTTTTGAAAAAAAATGTCAAATGCTTAATATTATGTGGACAATGTGTGTCAAAACTGCTGCTGATCTAAGGCTTTAATCTAAGGCTGCTAATCTAACTGCTTTAATCTAAGGCCAGTAGGAGTACCCGAGGAAGCCGAGGGAGATAACCCTCGGGAGTTTGCTGCGGACCTAATTAAAGAAGCTCTCAATCTTCCTAACCTTCCGAAAATTGAAGCAGCACATCGAATTCCGAGTTTCAAACAAAAATCCCAAACAGGCTCAGAATACACGTCAGATCATTGTGAAATTCCGGGACATTTCTGGCGTGGAAGAGGTTATGAACAATATTAAATACGGAATACCACTGAAATACGAGCAGACAACCTTCAAAATATTTAGAGATTATCTCTATGAAAAAAAATCAGTTTTATAAGGTAAAGCAAGCTCTCCAAGGCGTGAATGGTGTCAGATATGGAGTCTACTTTCCCACGAGAATGCGTATTTCTTACAAGAATCAGCAAAAACCGTTTACAAATCCTGAGAGCGCATATAAATATGTCTTAACCATCGTGGAAGAGAATCAGTAACCTTAAAAGCTGAACTGTATGGATATTCTTTCTCTTATTATTTCACCATGAAATGTGTTCAACAGAAGATGGAACTCTCCCTGTGTTTTGACTCGACGGCTTATCGTGGAATGTTAATTCAAGGACATACTGAGTTCCAAATAAGCGGAAAAAGATAAACATTGAATACAGAGCTTTACAATATAATCTGAACAGAGCAATTACCATGGTTTAAAAATTTAACGGAATAACCTAATGTTATAGAAGTAACACTTTTAACACTTAAAATATAGAATACTATTATAGAAATTGTAATGAATACTAACCAGATCGGTAATAAGGGACTGATTTACAAACTAACATCTATAACTTAATATCTTAATACGTTTTAAGCAGATTTATAACCGGGTTGTGAGGGGGATGATGGGCTCCTGGCTCAGATCCAGAAGCCTGCCCTAGGTAGCCCCTTCAACCAATAACTGATTAATATCGAGGTAAAAACTGATGCTTAACACTCTCTAGATATAACAGTTAGATATATTTGTGAATACATATGAAATGGATATATGTCATTATATTGCAATTAGGTATTATATAGTTGATTTGGAATCGGCTCGGTTCTAGTATGGATATGTTATGATTTATTGAGGGAACTGAGCTATTTGTTTATTAACATCGACAACGGAAGTCGTTATAATGTTTTCTCCCACTAACAGGTGGGCCACTTATTACAGTGCCGACAAGCTCGGTCACTGTATTTTCACTTTTACTATTTTTTTTTAATATCACAATTAATCACATGTGTGTTTTTTTTATTCAAGGATAATCGCAAAGGGAATCCACAAATTGAACTTGGTAGGTTGACTGTTCCCCCATTGCTTAAAGACCTGAGGTATGGATGCACCGTAAGATGCATAGGTACTAAACCTCGCCAAAATGCAAGACACCAAACAAAATAAACCGGGAGGAATCTCATTTTGCAGTTGGAATGTTAGGGGGGGCTAACAAACGTATTAAAAGGGGTAAGATTTTAGCGCAGCTGAAGGCATTTAAATCAGATGTTATCTTCCTCCAAGAAACATATCTTAAAGTTCATGATCAAGTTAGATTGAGGGCCAACTGGATAGGTCTTTTCATTCCTCATACACGTCAAAATCCAGAGGCACGTCAATCATGATTCACAAAGGTATACCATTTAAACAGAAAAATACCTTAACAGATAAGGATGGGAGTTACTGGTGAGATCCATGCAATCCCAATCACATTGGTAAATATATATGCGCCTAACTTTGATAATCCGCATTTTTTTAAATAAAATTTTGAATATAATTGCAGAATATAATTACCAGAATGTTATAATTGGGGGAGACTTTAACTGTGTCTTAGATCCTTATTTAGATAAATCCAGTCAAAAACAACGAGATATTATGAAATCTAAAACTAGTGAACTTTTAAACACGTATATAAAAAATACATATATAACCGATGTTTGGAGGATTGCAAATCCTACAGGCAAGGAATATTCATTTTATTCATTGGTACACAAGACTTATTCACTTATAGATTATTTCCTGCTAGACACAAAATTAAGTCCATATACTCTTAACCCAAAATACCATACAAATACGATTTCAGATCATTCCACTCTAACTTTAAAAAAAAAATAGAAGGTATGTCTAAGAATACATCGTTCTGGAGGTATAACACCCAAGTTTTAAATGAACCACAAGGGAATATATGTCTAAGACAGCAAATGGATCTTTTTTTTGAAATAAACGATACGCCAGACACACCACCTACTTTATTATGGGAATTTTTCAAAGCTTTTATTTGAGGTGTTATAATCTCATACCAAGCCTTTCAGAATAAAAAAAATAAGATTGAACAACAGCAGCTAGCGGAACAAATTAGACAATTGGATATAGATAATGCTAAAGACCCGTCCATGGATAAACATAATAAAATATTAATACTAAAATTCAAATTAAATAAATTACTATCAGAGAAAGTTATAAGATTACTCCAAATTACAAGACAGGAACAGTTTGAATTTGCGGAGAAGCCTCATAAACTTCTCGCATGCCAATTAAAAAAATAAGAAAAGGAACACAAGATTTCAAAGATTAAATCAGACAGAGGGGAAGTATTAACATTACCGAATGAAATTAATAAAAGATTTGTGCAATTTTATGAGAATTTGTATACATCCAAAATAACAACAGACATCAACAGAGTCACTGAGTTTCTGGATAATTGTAATCTTCCCAAACTAGAATTGCAGGAACAAGAATAATTGGGAGCACAAATCTCAAATAAGGAAATAGAAGAAACAATATTCTCATTAAAAAAATGGAAAAACACCAGGTCCCGATGGATTTAGTAATGAATTCTATAAAAGTATTTACGATATATGTAGCCCTCGTCTACAGTAAATGTACACACGCTTTCAGAGAACAAATATTACCTGATACATTAGCAGAATCTATGATTACACTAATACTTAAGAAAGATAAAGATGAGGAAGAACCTGGATCTTATGGAGCTATCACATTGTTAAGTACAAATAAAAAAATATTAACAAAAATATTAGCACGATGATTAAGTAAGTACGCCATTAAACTAATACATCCGGATCAAACGGGGTTCATCCCTAAGAGACTTTCATTGAATAATTTGAGACGTCTGCTTAACATAATGCACTCACACCAAACTAAAGATCCAAATCTTGCAATTATTTCACTGGATGCAGAGAAAGCATTCGATCAGGTTGAATGGATGTATATGGTTAAGGTATTGCAAAAATTTCAACTGGGAGAGAACTTCATTCAATGAATTAAATTAATATATAATAAGCCAACAGCCAGAATATTAAGTAATCATATTTCATCCATGAAATTTCAATTGTCAAGGGGTAATAGACAAGGTATCACCATTGTTATTTGCCCTCATAATTGAATCACTAGCGGAAAGAATTAGAACTCCACGGAAATTCCACGGATATAAGACAAAATATTCAAACAATAAAATATCATTATATGCTGATGATGTACTTTTGTACATCACAAAGCCGCATATCACTATACCCAAAATTTTAAATTTAATTGAGGATTTCGGTTCATTTTCAGGTTATAGAATAAATTGGAATAAAAGTGAAATCATGTCAATAAAACCGAAAGATTCTACACATCTCGTACAATTTCCTTTTAAAATAGCTGTGGAAAAATTTAAATACTTGGGTATTGATATTACTAGAAGATATCAAGACATGTTTAAAGCAAACTATAACCCTGTACTTAAGAAACTACATAATTTAATTAAATTCTGGAAAACGCTTCCGATGTCCTTAATAGGTCGAATTAACGCCATAAAAATGGTTTTTCTCCCACAAATTCTATACTTGTTCCAATCAATTCCACTATATCTACCCAAAAAGTTTTTTTTTTAAATTGGACTCAGATATAACGAATTTTATTTCGGATTATAAGACCCATAGAATACAAAGACCACATCTGAATAAACCCAAAGTAGTAGGGGGATTAGCACTCCCTAATTTTATTTATTATTACCGGTCGGTAAATATTAGAAATATGATTCAATTGTTGGATAATTCTCTTCATCAACCAGAATGGATCATTATGGAGAAAGAGGGCTGCTCCCGCTTCAATATTGAGTAAAAAGTAAAAACAATTATCATCACAAGTATTTTTTTATTCGTGGACATTTTTCACAGTGTTGAAAAAATGTCACGAGTTTACCGGATTTCCTGAGTACCTACCGTTAGCATTATGAGCCACTACGAGACATCCACAAACTCCTACGGTCCCGCTACGGACATTTCTCCAAGTTTGAATCAGGGGAAAACTCGGGAGAACTCTTGAATTACCTCCTACATTGGGACTGGCCCTTTAGGCATTTAAAAATATTACATTTGATCTAGACCTGTTCTGATGCTTGCAAAATGTCGCCACACTTCAACGGCAGAGTGGTAGAAATTGCCTGGGTGGTCACAGCTACTGATCTCCCCTCTATTAAAAGAATGCATAGGAAATGATGCCTCAAAAATGCAACCAATATTATCAAAGACCAACACCACCCTGGCCACGCCTCCATCTTGTTCTTACCATCGGGAAGAAGGTACCATGATCTGAAAACCATGATCATCAAGTTCAAGAACAGTTATTTCCCAACAACCATCAGGCTCATGAACACTACACCAAAACTAACCTCAGCAGTTTTTACAGACTGCATCTTTGGTTGCACTGCAGACTTTGGTTACATAGTGTTCCTATTATCAATTTATTGAATTTTTTGGTTATTGTATATTATTTGTGTCTGTTATGTTGCAATTATTATGTTGCAATTTCATTGTTCCATTGTCTGCACACATGACAATTAAAACTCTTGACTCTTGACTGTTGGAGGCTGTTTTCCTTCAGGCACTCTGCATATGAAATATGAAGGTGAACTATTTTCAAGCCTTATAAGAAATATTATGCCAGGATCTATAATGGTGTTTCTCAAGATTATTGCGTTTTTTTTTTTAGAATTCACATTAAATGTTGAGGCAGTTTCATTGTTGAAGTATAATAACATATACAATTTTTGGTACAATATATATATATATATATATAATTGAATGGGCAAAAGTGATAGTTTTCTCCAAGATAGTAGATGTCATTGTGTTTGTTGAGGGATTATCTTAGGTCATTGTGTTCATCGGTAGTAGAAATGTTTTGTTTGATTATCCAAGATCTTTTTTGCTGACATGAAAGCATGAAGGCATTTTAAAAAACACAGGAATGTTACAAAATGTTGAGATTTTAAAAATCAAGACTGTAATTTATCACATCAGGTAAAGCATAAAAATAACTTTAATTTCATACCTAATTCACTTTCATATCTTCAGTATAAAAAAAAGTTATGGTCATTTTCATGCTCAGAAATTAGCATCTTGTTTCCCATTGCTTTTCCATTAACTTAACACAAAAGCTGTGACCGAGGACAGTCAATTGACATAAAAGCCCATAACTTTCTTAAAAAATAAGAGAACTGAATGAAATTGTCAGTTATTATAGATTGAAGCATTCTGAAACAAATATGATACATCTTATTTGGATGACCAGAAATTAAAGCATACAATTAGTTAGTTACTTAATTGCAGATAATTACAAAATTGACCATTGTGACGGAAATAGTAATAAACACCCAGACTGCCATGAAAATGCAAAAATGTGATATTCTCAGGAACATAACTTTAATATTATTGTAACGTTAAAACAAATAGTAAATGCCCAACAAAAAATTTATATTAATCAGTGTCATCAAAACAATTAAACTCATGTAAATTCAATTGCTAGATCTAAACATCTATCCCATTCTTAAAAGGCTAAAAATATTTTTTTAAATAGCCAATTTTTTAAAAATAGACAATAACACAAAATAAAGATGTTAGATACTCTTATGACATGATTGTGCAAAAAAATTATGAATTTGGTTATCTTGAGAGTAGATTGTTTTAGATCGGAATGTGGTCGCTGCCATGATAAGCCCCGCGATATCAGCAGACAAGACACGGCCGATATCGGGGCCTAAATAACATATTTTGAATCATCAGATTAAAATGAAACCACACAAAAAGCAAGGTAAGATGTTCAATAAACTATATAACTTTTGTTTTGTCCTCATGTTGAAGTCCTTGATGTTGATTTTGATCCGGGATTTTGAAGCTGTTAGAAGTCGCGTTTATCTTCAATCCAGTGATGCAATCATCCAGCAACTTTTTTTTTAAATCGGGAATGGAAGCACAGAACTAATTTTCTTTACCAACTTGTAAGTCCAAGCAAATACCTCTCCTACAACCAATACAAACCTGAATTTTAATTCCGCCCCCCTCCCCCACAGCGTCCGGAATTGCCCTCTTCCCCAGCCTCCAGAATCGCATGCACAGGCAGTGGCCGATCTGGAGCGCCGCTGATGATAGGTTTTGTAACAATGCTACCTATAAACAACAAAACATAACTCCCGTCTTTCTTTATATGTTGAGATATAACATGTGACTTGCCCTGATCATTCAAGAAATAAGGGCCTTTAATTTTTTGAATTTCTAAACTCTGATTTGCCAAAATCGAAGTAGATGATGTACTGTTTCTCAGCAATCAGTCCATGGATTAGTACTGTCTTCATTGTGTGCAATTAAATGAAAAGCAAGTTATTAAGAATTGTTTTTTTTAAATATACCAAGCTCTCAGTTCTCTGATCAGAATCGAATCACACTAACAACCGATTGAAAGTTTATGTTCCAATTCATTGTAGATCCACCACTGATCTTCCATTTAAAATTCCCCTCATATCAAATTTTCAACTAAAATTAGAAAGAGTAAAAACCAGCAGGTAAAATGATGATTTTAATTTCCCCACACAAGCATGCCTAAGTAGGTACAGTTGGATAATCTCTTTGGAACTCATAAAAGTTCAGGGAAGCAAAACAGAAATAAGAAGTGTGTTGAGCACTGACCTGTGTAAATGTTCTCCGGTTTATTTATATGTGGGGGATGCGGTGGGGGTTGGGGGAAACTTTTTTTTTTCAGTTTCTTACCTTGCTGGAGATGCAATTATTTTCCGGATCGCATCCAGAACCAGGGCCACAGTTTAGGAATAAGGGGTAGGCCGTTTAGAACAGAGATGAGGAAAGGCAGTGGAGGCCAATTATCTGGATGCTTTCAAGAGAGAATTAAGGCCTGTCCTACCAGCATCCAACTCCATGCGATGAGCGCGATCAAACTAGAAGCGGGGGACGCGCGGAGGTCGGGTGATCCCCTGTACAGGGCCATTCCCACCAGCATGCGCCTGCATGCGGCAAGCACGACCAAACCGGCAGCAAGGGCCGCGCGGAGGTCGGGAGTTTTGCGTAATGTGGCGCAAGTGAGGCGAACTTGGAGCAAAGTCTTAAGGTAAGTTCGCCAGGACAGAGAGGGGCACACAGAGAGGGGCACAGAGGCACACACACAGAGGGCCATGGAGCTACACACATAGAGGGTCACGGAGGCACCTGCAGATAGGTTCATGGAGGCATGATGTCGAGGCAGTGTGTAATGTGTCGTGGCGGCTGCGAGCCGACAAGCTGTTGCCGTGCAAAATTTTTGAACATAGTCAGTTTTTCGGAGCCCCACACGATGTCGGGACGAACTCCGTACAATTCCGCACGGCTCCGGCGATCGAAGTGGGACCGGCCCCACGACGCCGGACGGCTCAAGCGACCACGTTAGGTCGCGCTCATCGCATGGAGTTGCATGCTTGTAGGACAGGCCCTTTAGATAGAGCTCTTAAAGATAGCGGAGTCAAGGGATATGGGGAGAAGGCAGGAATGGGGTACTGATTATGGATGATCAGCCATGAGCACAGTGAATGGCGGTGCTGGCTCGAAGGGCTGAATGCTCAAGTCCTGCACCTATTGTCTATTGTCTATTGTCTTGCTGAGCTGTATGCAAAAACAGTTTTTCACTTTGCCTGGTACATGTGACAATAAAGAAACCATTGAGAGAATGGTGAAGACATCTAAATGAGCACTTGAATTGTCAAGGCAACTAAGGCTGTGGGCTAATTGCTGTATCCAATTGCAGGATACTATATATGGGTACTTGACTGGCAGCAAGGACATGGTGGGCTGAAGGGATTGTTCTGTGCTGTATGACTCAATGATTCAATAAAACATATCAATTCTATTTACGCCAACCTGGAGAAGAGGAATGCTCCAAGCAACTTTATGGTTTGTGTGACATGATTCTGAGCAGCGGTTATGAAAGCTTCCAAAAGGATTCTTCACTTTCAGATCAAACACCCTGACCTAAAAGAAAAGCTAGAGGTGTTTTTCAGTGAATGTGGAATGAAGTAACATCACAACAAAATCTACTAGCTACTGCAATAATGACAACTGACGGTGTGTTGAAATCATCATATCTCCTTTTCCACATTTACAGTAGGTGAAGAGTTAATAATGCCTTCAATAATGTCATTCAGTTTTGATTGATACAGCTGCCAAGAAAATTAGTGGTGTTCCTTTGTCAAATGGCACTGACACACAAAGAATTACTGATATTACAAATAACATTGAATTCCAATTGATTGTGAAAGTGAAAATGTCAGGCTGGTTTGTAATACAGTTCGATGGGTTTGACATTTGCTACACTGTGCTTCATGTTGTTTACAAGTGTTATGCCCATAACGGGCTCTTTCATGTCAGATGGGGCTTATCTTTTCAGATGAAATGACAAGGCTCACTTTATGCTCACTCCTTACAAAGTATTCTTTGGTTTGTTTTATGTGGGAGGGAGGGGGAGGGGGGAGGGGATCGGGGGAAACCTTTTTTCAGTGTAGATGATATGTGTGTACACCTTTAACCGTAGTGACGCAGGATAGAAAACTTCTGACGCCATGTAAAGAATGGGCGCATACACAGATGAATCTTTACTACAACTTTACTAATTATACATACACAGCACTGCCCTAGCTGTACGTGGTCTGTCATGGATGCTAGAGAGGGAGCTACGGGTGGGAAGGTCACAATTATACTAGATGATGGGGGAGTGGTTAGCAAGGGCTGCGTCACTACTGTTAAAGGTGTACACACATATCATCTACATCCTTCCTCTATAAAAACAAAACAATGAGTAGTGACAGGGCGACCACGTCTCATGTGCTAAGGGAGAGTAAACAGCAGTAATACAGGAACTCAAAATCACACGTAATCACCATAACGATCTGGCGGCTTGACAAGGCGACCAGACCGGGTCCGCACCTCGCCATCACATAATGAGGTTCGGACCCGATCTGGTTGCCTTGTCAAGCCATCACAGTGAGGAATGTGTAGGAGTCACTGTGGTGGATGTTCATGTTAAAATGTGTTTTTTTGAGTGATCTGTTGCTTTTAATTGTATGACTGACCTGGCCAATGAAATTCATCGTATGTTGCAAAACATACTTGGCAAATAAAGTGTGATTCTGATCCTGATTACATTTCACCAGAATATGTTTTATTTTGAATTGTTACCTGACTCAATAAAGTGAATTTTAGATTATTTAACTTACCGGTAATTAAAGTTTAGTGTGTGCACTTTTATTTACTTTTAATGTTAAATGCTCAAATCTATCAGTTAAAAAATAGACAATAATGACAGGGATCTTAAAGAATGTCTATATAAGAATAAATAAAATAAAACAGAAATGAGTGGAAAAAACTCAACAGGTTAAGCAGTAATGGGTCTGATGAAAGGTTTCAGAGCAGAAAAACGAACTGCTTCCCATGATATTGGTAATGGTATTGCTTTTGGGTTATGAAAGCCATGCGTACTGAAATAAGGTGAAAAAAAAAGTTTTGCATGATTTCTAGGCAAATTATACCATACAGGGGAACAGTAGGTAGTGCAAAAGAGAAAATAATTAGAGTGCAGAAACCAAAGTTTAAGAGAAAACCCACATTTCAAAAGTGCAAGAACCACCACAAAGTAGACTGGAAGATCAGGAATTCATGTTTGACGCATGAGAGGCCCATTCAAGAGTCACATAATAGTGGAAAAATAGCTATCCTTTAATTTGTTGATACATGCTTTTAATCGTGTGTATCTTGTGCCAACCGAAGAGATAATGGCCAGAGTAAGAATGGTCCTTGATATGTTTTCAGCTCTCTTCCCACAGAAGCTGCCTGACCTGTTGAATTTTTCCATTCTTTTATTTTTATTAAGAATGGAGCAAGTAATTCCCTGGCATCAATAATGTGAAACACTATTGTAGAGTATGAGTATTTACTATAAATGGTTCCAACCTAAAATTCCATGGTTTTTTTTAGATATCGTATTTGTAAACCCCTGAGCAATCAGATAACCAAGTAATAATGATGATTTAAATTATGTTGGACAACTTTTTGATTTGATGTGGAAGGATATGCAGCATGTCTTTTACAGAGATAAGAAAAACAGTATAACTTTAACTGAAAATTCAGAGGTTAACCAAGTATACAGTACCTCTATTATACAATCTCATCTTCAGAAAATTGGCAAGGAGACAGCACTAGAGCCTGAAAACTGTCAAATAACTATAGATGGGTGTGAACTGAGATTTTCAGCACTATTCTCGCTGAGAAAAGAAGTTAATGTATTTTTAAATTACTTCTATTTGGGATTTAAGATTCAAATTATCTAGATGTTTAATGTCAACACACGGACTCGGAGAGAAAAGGAAGCTAAAGATGGAATAGGTCAGCTGTCAGATCAAGCATGATTGAAAGAGTGACAATGCATGTTATGTAATGAGGTCAGTACATCTGTTTTTGCCAAAAATAACATTCTATGCAATGAAATCTGAAACAAATTTCATTTCTGATCCAAAGTATTGTATCAGATATTTCTACCTCACACACATTCCGATCTAATTACAATTTGTGCCATTCCTTTTTTTATAATAAAATAATTTATTAAATTACTTAAAATAATATTTACAATAAAACAAAACAGAACCCACCACTATAGTACAAGACAAACATATACACTAAATAATCTACTATACAACTATGTTAGAATCCTTGTCAAGGATGCATTCAACCCCCCCGTGGTGCCCAGCGGTCCCAAAAATCCCCCAGGGTGTCCATGGACAGGGTGTAGTCCCTCTGTAACACCACTCGGGCATGGACATAACCCCGGAAAAGGGGCTGGCAGCTGGCTCGGCCAGGGCCCTCTTCCGCCTGGCGTCGTGACTCGTGGATGGCCAGCTTGGCCAGGTCCAGGAGCAACCCAACCAGGACACCTTCGGCCCTACCCTCTGCCCTATTCACCATGTGTCCAAAGATGAGGATGGTGGGTGAGAAATGCAGCCAGAAGGCAAGGAGCAGCCCCTTTAGATAATGGAACAGGGGCTGTAGCCTCACACACTCCATATACACGTGACACACAGACTCTTCCAGCGAGCAAAAGTGGCAGGCAGCTGATGAGTCTGTGAACCGCAAGCGAAACAGGTTGCAGGGGACTCCTCAATGTAGTACCTTCCACTCCAGCTCCCCGATGTAGAGTGGGAGAATCCCTGCATAGAGAGACGCTCACCGGGGGCCCCCTCGCGACCAGAAGGCAACACCGACCGCCATTTAATGTCCGGATGGTGGAATAGGGCGAGGAAGTGCAGGGTATGGAAGGAGAGCCCGTACAGGACACCATGCGTCTTGAAGGATGTCGAGGAAAGGCAGCGCAAGTTGTGTGGGACCGGCTCCCGGGAAGGATTACGGTGCGGGGGTTTGCTCAGCCGCAAGTACTCCACATGTTTGAGTCCCCTGGACACCCGGTGTGGCGGGCCAAGGGCCGGCTGCTCACACGCCCAGGCCGTCGCCCTCCGCCGGCGGAGGGGGGGCCCGGTTGATGGCAACCAGTTTCCAGACTCTCAACAAGAAGCCGGGCATCCCCCGCAGGACGACACGGCTGACACCCATCATCGAGATCCGCGTACCACCTTGAAGGCAGCGGCCCCATTTTGTGCCATTCCTTGGCATGAATGTAAAGGATTCCTTGCTTGGAGGTGGGAAAGGAAAATAATTTAGTCACAATCTCCTGACTTCATATAATAAAGAGGCCTGTATTCACCAGGGTTTCAAAAGCAACGATATGTGATCTCATTGAAAGAAACATATTCTGACAAGGTATCACAGGTTTGATGGAGTGAGGATGTTTTCTTGCATCTAAGTGCAGACAGTATGCATTACAGTCATCTTTGTCATTATTGCTGACATTATTACAGGGTGATTTTAGTTATTAACCTATTTTCAGTAGGAACGATGATAACTTGAAAACTTCAGAGGATATCTATATACCAGAATAAATGTAACTGGTCTGCTGTCCATTTTCTCCAGGATTCCTAACTAGTCTCTTCCAGTATGTGGTATCTACTGGCATCTACTTAGTAAAATCCCTTAAGGGCCTGTCCCACTTGGGCGACCTAATCCGCGAGTACTGGCGAGTTTGCCCTCGACTCATACTCGCAGCATGGTCGACACGAGGTCGTAGGAGGTCTTCATAACTCTCCCTCATGCTCGACAATGGTTTCCGCATACTCGAGGCCTCAGCTAGGTTGTGGCTTTTTTTTCAATATGTTAAATAATGTCCACGAGTAAAAAAAGGTCGCCATGGAAAAAATTGATACTTTTTTTACTCATAGGTTTAGTCGTAGTAGGTCAGCATGTAAGTCGTAGGTAATCGAGGGTAGTCGAAGGTAGTCAAAGGTAGTCGTGGTTAGTCTTCATCATAGTCGAAGGAGATCGAAGGGGGTCGTCTTCACTCTCCACTATTCGGTGTCCAATTTCCCCAAGTTAGTCATAGCTAGTCGTAACTAGTCGAAGCTGGTCTTCAACATAGTTGAAGGAGGTCGGAGGAGGTCTTCTACATAGTCGAAGGAGGTCTTCAACTTGTAATTATTTCAACTCTTCTAAACTCGCCAATTAGGTCGCCCAAGTGGGACAGCCCCTTTAATCTTCTGACCAAGTCCCTCCCTAAATCAGCTAACTTGTGTCACCTAGTCTGCAACTCAGTCTCTCTCAGTCTGCTGACTAGATGCCCACAACTTATCAGCCGGTGTCTCTCAGCCTGTAGATTGGTCTCCACATGACTTTGACAAGTCACCGCAATTCTGTTTTTAATCTCCTCTGAGCTGCTACCTAGCCTCTTCCATGCTCCCGAGAATAAAATGGAATACTATTGCTGACACTAGAAATCTGAAATAAAACCAAAGTGCTGAAAACATTCAACACATTAGCCTCAGTTCTGCCTGAAACAGCACAGTGGTGCCACTAGAGAGCCACTGCCCCACAGCATCAGAGAGTCAGATTCAATCCTGACCCCTGAGTTACATGCTCCATATTTGCATGCTCCTTTTATTCCTCACCAATTTTCTGTCCTTTCCTAAAATCAGTAGATCATTATCTTTTGCAATATATGATAATTTCCATAAATGAACTCTCAAGAAGCTCAACACCATCTGTGACAAAGCAGCTGCATTCACCAGTAACTTATTCACACCCTGAGCATTAATTTACTCCACTCAGCATACTCACTATGATGTGTACCGTTAGCTGCTCATATGCCAAAATGCTTTCTACAACACAAAAGACCCAGTATTTTCTGTTTGTACCTGTATGTGATATTGCCTCAGGTCTACTAACCAACTTCAATTAGTGTGCTGACCAATCTTCTCGCCAAATCTGCTAATTTGGATGCCCTAGTCTGCAGGCCAATCTCCCCCAGCCTGCTGACCGAAATTAATATACAACAGATGTTGAAATAAAATGGAATGAAAACAGTTTGATGGTAACATTGGGCTGTTCAGGCAGCAGCTATGAAGAGAGAAGCAGAATTAATGTTTCAAAGGTTACTGAGAACATCCTAAAATGTTAACTGTGCTTTTATCTTCTGACATGCTGAGTATTTTCATTGTTTTCTGATGTTATACCAAACCTGTAGTCTCTACCACCTAGTCATTTTAGCTGGGTATTAATCCTTGTTTCTACTTATAGCTGGATCAAGTAGCTAGAACCTTTTTATTAACAACACTCTGGAAGCATTTTCACTAGAAAAATGTCAGTGGTTCTCAAAAATGGCACACCACCACTTTCTCTAGAGAAATTAGAAATCTCTGGAGAAATTGGAGAGGCACGGTGGTACAGTGGTTGAGTTAATGACTTTCAGAGCTTGCAGCACATGAGACAAGGGTTTGATTCTGGCTGTGCGTACTGTCTGTACGGAGTTTGTATGTTCTCCCCGTGACCTGTGTCGGTTTTCTCTGAGATACACTTCAAAGATGTATAGGTTTGTAGGTTCATTGGCTTGGTATAAGTGTAAATTATCCCTAGTGTGTGCAGGATAGTGTAGGTGTGCGGGAACCGCTAGTCATTGCGGACTCGGTGGGCCGAAGGGCCTGTTTCCATGCTGTACGTCTAAATTTAAAAAACTAAAAATCAGCAATTAATTCTGGCCTGACAAAGTATGCTCACATCCTACAGAAGCATAGCATAATAGATCGCAGTCTGATAGAAAATTACTTGAATCTTAGTCATGATTAATTATGTGTTAAGTCACTCTCTGATATATGTTCCACAAGTATTTTAGCTGGCACAGGATAGTTTAAGATTTTGTATGGAAAGCATTCAGACAATAAATCCGTCATCTGCTGCAGTGGAACCAACAGCAGCTCATGTGGATTCACAAAATGCAGAGCCAGCTGCTTCTAATGAACCACAAGAAATCCAAATCAACCGATAAAACTGGTTAATTACCAATCATCCCAAACGTGCAAACATCAAGTAGTACGTGGTAGCCTTGCTTAATCCACCAGCTCAAAACTCTGCTTGAAGTGAATCATTTACATCAGGCTTTCTTTCCATCACTATGACGTTTGCATTCTTTTCATATATATCACAATCAATTTTCTTCCCTGAAACCCCATCACTAAATTGAATATAATTTGCAAGTGGTGACATGGAAGGAGGTAATTCAGACATTGCTTCCTGTCAGTCAAGAAGGTGCTATTCCGTTTAATCTTATCTTCCAACATTTTCCTGTCACAGATCTTCAAAGACTATTCTAAGGGGGTAGCACGGTGGTGCAGCAGTAGATTTGCTGCCTTACTGTGCCAGAGACCAAAGTTCAACCCTGAGTCAAGTTATGTATGACAACCAATCATATATAAGTTAGCATCACTAATCCCACCTTACTGTATAATTTATACCAACACTTACTTCCTGCACTGCTCAGTTCGTACAGCAGTCAGGATGCTCTGACAACTAATGATCCACTGTACTGCTAAAGTCTGCATACTGATTAAAGATGTTCTTGGATTACATGGCATGCATATATCTTGTTTACAGGGAATTTTATGATTTTCTAACAATGTGTGCAAGACTTAGAAACAACATATCTCAACTGCCGGAAAGGGCGTGAGCGGTGTTTAATGGCATGATCTGGTGTTAATGTAAAATGTCATCATATTGAGCAAGTACAATGAATTCCAGTAGTGAAGATTTCTCCAGGATGAGTTGCTCTTCTTTCTGCTAAGTTCCTGTTAGTCTGCAATGATCACTCCTCATCCCATTCTTCGGTCACCACAAATTGATTCCACTCCATTCTGCTACTCTACAAAGCTCTTGAAATCTCTCCCTGCCACTCTTCTACTTCCCTTTGCACCCTCTGTCATTATTGCACACCACTTTCCAGTCACCATTCTTTTTTCTTGCATTCTGATCTCCTCACATCAACCCCTCCAAACTCCTGATCATCACCACATCCTTCCATCCCCCTTCCCCCCGCAATCAACTCTCCATCACCCATCTACTTTCCCCCCCACCACTTGCCATTATCTCCCTTAGACTCCAATCTTCCCACAGTCCATCCCATTATTTTCTTCTGATTATCTTCCCCATTAAACATCCATCAGATAGCCCGTTGGAAGTAAAGGCTAGGTAATGGAAATGGAAACCCTTTGATAAGTTTATTGTTCCGAGAACTTTTTAATAGGGTCAAGGGATTCTTAACATGCTGGTGGGAAAACTGCTCTTATCGTAGGTGATTACTTTTATGGCTTACACTGTTCGAGCAATTTTTTAAATCATTGTTTGCCCTGGGGTACCAAATCCCTTAGAGATTCAGGCAGTAACTGAGGGGCAAGTAATGGAAATTGAATTTGTAATAAATACTCTGCACACAGACAGGGGGGCATTGAAATCTTTCAACAACAGCTTTTAAAGGATTGGAATCAATTCAATGAAACAGGTTTATTACTTGAATCAAAATTTGGGCCCCCCTTTGGCAAAATGGATTAATAAGAAAGCACCAGGGAAAGCAAGAAATATTAATTTTCTTGTCACCTGTCATGATCTTCAGAAGTCCCCAAACATTTTGAAGCAAATGAAATATTTTTTTATGCATTGATACTGGAGCAAAGTAAGAAATGCGCCAAAGAGTTTACACACCGGACAATATGAAAGGTAGAATAAATAAGAATTGTATTTGTATTGCACCTTTCAGAACTTCATGATAACCCAGCCATTTTGAGGCAATGATAAAGTCGCAATAAAATATAATTGAACAGTAAGCGCCCATAAAAATCAATAGTCGCCAAAAAGAAGATGACAGAAAAACAATGAAGATAAATGTTTTTTTATAAATTAAATTCTACTGATTGCCAAAAAAACTCTGCAACCTGTAACGTCACCAAATACCTGCAGTCAGAGATCACTATCTTGTGATTAACCTACAAATATTCCAACATTTTGCTGCTATTGCCAAATGTGTTGACAACCTGCCAGATAAATTCAGTCTTTCTGACACACTGGGAGACTCAGACACAGTGTGCAAGTTCTGCTTCAGAGATGTGCCCAAGCAACAAGCTGGGTCAAACCAACAAAGAAGATTAACTGCTGTACTGGATTTTAGTTCTGTGATGTGCTTTATGTACCTGTTCTTCATGTGTGCATCTTTATTTCTTTGCCTGTGCATTTGCATCTGTGGTTTTGCATGTATTTCTTTCTCTGTGTGTCTATTTGCGTACAGTTGTGTTTGTGTCATTGCATGTGAGCAACGTCTGCATGTGGAAGTAAGTAAGTAAGTAAGTTTATTGGCCAAGTATTCACATACAAGAATTTGCCTTTGTGCTCCGTCCACAAGTAACAACATGACATACAGTGACAGTTACGAATGACTCAGAAAACACTAAACATCAATAAAAATAAAACATTAATGATAAAACACCATTTTTATCAAGCATGTGAACCAATAAAATACCAGATCAAAGGGAGGCTACAGATTTTTGGCTGTTGAGTAGAGCAACTACGCGTGGATAAAAACTGTTTTTATGTCTGGCTGTGGCAGCTTTGACTGTCCTGAGTCGCCTTCCAGAGGGAAGTGATTCATGGGAAGTACGTGTGTGTGTTTGAATCTGGGCTTCTATTTATATATGTGTGTCACTATCACTGATGGACTAAAGGGCCTGTCCTACAAGCATGCAACTATGCGATCAACGCGATCAAACTAGAAGCGGGGGCCGCGCAGAGGTCAGGTGATCCCCTGTACAGGGTCGTTCTCACCAGCATGCGCCTGCATGCGGCAAGCGCGACCAAACCGGCAGCGCGGGCCGCGCGGAGGTCGGGTGAGTGGCGCAACGCGGTGCAAAGTGAGGCGAACTTGGAGCGAAGTCCAAGGTAGGTTCACCAGGACAGAGAGGGGCACACAGAGAGGGGCACAGAGGCACACACACACAGAGGGCCACGGAGCCATACACATAGAGGGTCACGGAGGCACCTACAGATAGGTTCACGGAGGCATGATGTCGGGGCGGTGTGTCATGCGTCGAGGCGACTGCGAGCCGACAAGCCGTTGCCGTGAGGAATTTTTGAACATAGTCAGTTATTCGGAGCCCCACGCGATGTCGGGACGAACTCCGCACAATTCCACACGGCTCCGGCGATTGCAGTGGGACCGGCCCCGCGATGCCGGACGGCTCAAGCGACCACGTTAGGTCGTGCTAATCACATAGAGTTGCATGCTTGTAGGACAGGCCCTTTACACCTCACAGTCTCTCTGTTCTTGAATGCTCCTTGGTTTGAATCTTACATGCCAACATTTTTATGGGTTTGTTGTGTTTCTGTGTACATGTTCATGAGTACATGCCTGGAGGTCTTGATCATGCATGTCTGTGCGTGCGCAAGTAAAATTGGTGTTTACACAGAAGAGACCGCAAAATCTTTCCAGAATAGGACCTGGGTGGCAGTAATAAGAAAATGTAAATACTGCAGTTGCTAGTATTTTGAAATAAAAGTGGGTAACTCTGGAAAGACCTAAGCAGTATTTGTGGAAAGACAGCAGTATTTCATTGAAAGATCCTGTATCTGAAATAATTATTTCGCCTTCCATGGATACTTCCATGGATACTTACCTTCACTCATACTACACTGCAAATTGACATTCATTTTGTACAAACTACTGGATGGCAAAGCACAGTTCTGAATAAACAGAATTTACTGTATGTCATCAAGCTGAGTTCCGAGATTCAAAAGTTCTGCACCGTGTTGCAAAGGTAGTAATTCCTGTCATAGTTGAAACACTAATTTTCCAGGTTTGGACATGGCTAAACGACGAGCAGGAGCCTAAGAATGTAAACGGATACTTGCCTTTGTGTGAAGTGAATAATGACAATCTAATAATAAATGTTTCACAGGCAGAATGTTAAACATCTTGAATGGTGAGCCACATCTTCATCTTAGTCCATCATTTCATTTTTTGTTTCTCTGAGCAAACTCATCCTTACTCAATGGACCTCAATATGATCTCATATTGTTGCAATTAAAAATAATCTCCTTGATTGAAAATGTACCACTAGCCATTTGAATCCATGTTCTGTCAGAACAGTGTGCCATCATTTTATAGTGTGCTTTATCCTGATCTTGGGGTCAACAAAACTACCCATCGGATATCCCAAGGACAAATTGATGTAAAATCCAGTTTCATTATCAACAATTAAGCCTTGACCAAATGGCAGGAATTTAAAGATGTGAACCCTGTCGCAAAACCACTGAAAAAGCTTGGACAGGTGGTTAACGAATATCAGGTTCAATAGCCTGCAACATTTCATAGTCTCCACTTATCACCTTCCAGCCTTTATCATTATCTCCATTCTTCCACACCTGACCACATCTGCCACTGAACATCCATCACTTGCCAACTCCTGCCTCATCCTCCCCACATTTCCTCTTTATATACTGGCTATTTCCGCTCTACACTTTCAGTATTGATGCAGGGTCTCGCCAATGTCGAGCCTCCCTCTGCCTCTGCCGATGGTGCCTTACCTGCTGCATTCCTCCAGCAGATAGTGCCAGTGTACGATGTGATTGCTGCCCGGCACAGACCCAGTGGGCCAAAGGGCAGCGATCACCACTGTATCTCCAAACTAAACTAAAAGAGGACATGGTCCAGATTGTGGTCATGTTGCAGGTCAGGGTTCAACCTGCTAAAGAACTGCCTTGGATTTCCATTAAGTTAGGGATCATAAGAAGGGGCAGCACTTCTGCACAGAACTCGTAGCAATTTACTGCAAATTCTGAGCCATTAAAACTCTTCCTTTTATAGAGCATAATCCTGTGTAGCAATTCCTTATTCATACTCCTTTGGTTCTGACCCTCATTATGTGGCTGCAATAGTGACGTGCTTTAAGTTGGTGACATTCTCAGCTTTGATATGAAGGTTCAGTGAGAAATGCTCCAGTGATTTCAGCACATGTATTTGATTGATGATGCAGCTCACTGTTGAGGGAGTGGTGATCTTTGGAAGGAGTTATTTTCCATTAGGAAGTCAAGACAAGGGCACAGAAGAACCTGAGGTACTCTTTGTGGGAGAATAAAGAGATATCTTCCTTTCAACTTGTCACATGTTATTCTCTCAACTCCTGTCACTGAATCACTTAAATAGATTTGTAGCATTGCAGAATGGCATAGTGGTAGAGTTGGTGCCTCACAACACCAGTGACCTGGTTTCAGTCCTGACTATGGGTCTGTCTGTGTACGTTCTCCCTGTGACCGCACGGATTTTCTCTCGGTGCTCCCGTTTCCTCCCATATTTCAAACATATGCAGGCTGTAAGTTAATTGGCTTCTGTAGATTGCCCTTAAGGGCCTGTCCCACTTTCCCGAGCTATTCACGAAATCTTCCGAGTTTTCCCCGTGATTCAAACTTGCAGAATGTTCGTAACGGGTCCGTAGGAGTCCGTAGATATATCGTAGCAGCTCGTTATGCCAGCCATAGCTACTCAGGGCATCAGGTAAGTCGGGACGTTTTTTCCAGCCTGATAAAAAATGGCCACGAGTAATAATATAGTCGGGAGGATGCCCCGAGTACCTACGGCTGGTATAACGAGCCGCTACGATATATCTACAGACTCCTATGGCCTCCTACGGACCCGTTTCGAACATTCTGTAAGTTTGAATCAAGAGAAAAACTCGGGAAAATTTGTGAATAACTCGGGATAGCGGAACAGGCCCTTTAGTGTGTAGAATGCAAAAGTAGGGTAACATAGAACTAGTGTATGGATGATTGATATTGGTGTACACTCGGTGGGCAGAAGGGCCTGTTTCCTTGCCATATCTCCAAACTAAACTAAACTAATCTAATTTGATAAGCCTAAGGTCAGTGCAGTTTGCACGCTAGGCATGCAGGGACTGTTAATGTGAATGGACAAATCCACCTATCATGACCCCAACCCATTTAGTTTGCCCAAGATATAATTCGATAGTACAATTGTCCATGTTTCAGAACTTCCCAAGGATGTTACATAAATGCAAGATATTTCTTCAATTTGCTTGAGGACCTAAGCAGATCACACAGCATCTGTTGAGGGAAATGGACAGTCCTTCCATCTGGACTTATGAGGCTTAATGGAGGGTCTCAACCCAAAACATTCATTGTCCATTTCCCTCCACAGATGTTGCCTGACCATTGAGTTCTCCCGTAATTTGTTTTTTCCTACAGATTCCATCTGCCATCCCTTGTGTCTCAAAAATTATGATGTCTTGGTCAACTAGTCAATTAAAATGGTTCACTGGGTGGCACCACAATGACTGCCTCGCCAACAGTCTGTCTTGTTCTTTTCCTTCTTTGCTGTTTTGTAGTATGTGTTAAATGTATGCTTTAGTGTTCCCTGGTTTGTTTTATATGAGGGAATGGGGAGAAGGTCAGATGAAACTTTTTTTTTCAGTTTCTTACCTTGCTGGAGATGCGATTGTTTACCGAGCTTCTAGGATGCAGATGCTCGACCAGCCCCGACGCGGGGTCCAATCGCCTGCTCAGATCACATCCCCCGATGCAGGATCTGATCACCTCAATGCGGTGGGCCCGCCTGCCGGCTGCAGAAGTCAAGATCGTCCCGTCAACGGAAGACTCAAGGCACCAGACCAGCGGAGAGCATAGAAGGGAAGGATTTGAACATTTTTTCGCCTTCCATCAGTGTGAGGCATGTGGAGGAGTCACTATGGTGGATGTTTATGTTAAAATGTATTATGTGTGTTCCGTTGCTCTTTATTTGTGTGACTGACTTGGCAAATGAAATTCCTCGTATGTTGCAAAACATACTTGGTCAACAAAGTACTATTGTGATTGTGATTTAGCTTGCTTAATGTGGGGTGTGGGGGGAGGAAGTTGGTGGAAACGTTTTTTAATCTCTTACATCGACAGAGGTGTGACTTTTTCCGTATTGTACCTCTGTCTGCACTGCAGCCTAACATCATGGCATTGGCGGCCTCTTGCTGAGTCCAACGTCTGGAGCTCCAACTGCGAAAGCCTGCAGACTTAACATCATGGAGCTGCCGGTCTCTGACGTGGATCAATAGACAATAGACAATAGACAATATGTGCAGGAGTAGGCCATTCGGCCCTTCGAGCAAGCACCACCATTCAATGTGATCATGGTTGATCTAGGTATGTTACAAAACTTACCTTGAGCAGCACTGCAATTCTGCCACTCCCCGTGCGTGCGACTTTGGCACCTTTCAGGGGGAGGGGGGGGCGGGCTTAAAGTGCCATTTTTCCACAGGCAGGGAAAATTGATCCATGTCGGGCGATTTCGTTGCAGAAGAAAAATCGGTCGAACATTTCATGAATGAAGGTATTTTTAAATTACTTTAAATTATTTATTAACTAGAGTAATTTAAAAATCACCTTCAAAAGCTGACAACCGGAAGGATTTTGCGTAGGGGAGAAATAAAGGTAAATAGTTTATTTTTATATTAGAAGTTAGTTTTTCGGGAGGCTTTAATAACATTTTCATGTTGCGAAATGGGGTCCAAAATAATGTATGAACAAACAGTATTTTTCCTCCCAACTTCACCACTAACCACAATGTTCCAATCCACCGCATTCCACTAAAACCCACTTGCTAGTTGATTTAAATAGCCATTAATTTACAGGAATCAAACACTAAATTCCTTCCATATGGCCCAGAAATTCATGAAAATGAGATTTACAAATCATGTTATATTGTGGATTATTGTGTGAATGTTATTTGGACACTTAGGCAATTTAAAAAAAAGTTTATCTTTTCTTAAGAAATGGATAGATGTTTAGGTCTACTCATTGACTCATTGACAATTAGATAACTAACTAATTATATACTTTAATTTCAGGTCATCCAAGTAAGATTGTTTCATATTTGTTTCAGAATGCTTTAATCTATAATAACTGAAAATTTCATTGAGTTCTCTTAATTTTTAATAAAGTTATGGGCTCTTAACTGTTCCAGATCACAGCTTTTGAGAAGTCAATTGAAAGGTAATGGGGAACAAGATGTTAATTTCCAAGTATGAAAATGGCCATAATTTTCTTAATACTGAAGATATGAAAGTGAATTAGGTGTCAAATTAAACTTCTTTTTGTGCTTTATCTGATGGGATAAATTGCAGACTTGATTTTTAAAATCTCAAAATTTTGTAACATTGCTAGCTGATCATCCCCAATCAGTACCCTTTCTCCCCATATCCCCTTACTCCGCTATTTTTAAGAGGCCTATCTAGCTCTCTCTTGAAAGCATCCAGAAAACCTGCCTCCACCGCCCTCTGAGGCAGAGAATTCCACAGACTCACCACTTTCTGTGAGAAAAAGTGTTTCCTTGTCTCCGTTCTAAATGGCTTACTCCTTATTCTTAAACAGTGGCCCCTGGTTCTGGACTTCCCCAACATCGGGAACATGTTTCCTGCCTCAAGCATGTCCAAACCCTTAACAATCTTATATGTTTAAATGAGATTCACTCGCTTCCTTCTAAACTCCAGAGTGTACAAGCCCAGCTGCTCCATTGCCTCAGCATATGACAAACCTGCCATCCCGGGAATTAACCTTGTTAACCTACGCTGCAGTCCCTCAATAGCAAGAATGTTCTTCCTCAAATTAGGGGACCAAAACTGCACAATACTCCAGGTGTGGTCTCACTAGGGCTCTGTACAACTGCAGAAGGACCTCTTTGCTCCTATATTTGATTCCTCTTGTCATTAAGGCCAACATGCCATTCGCTTACTTCACTGCCTGCTGTACCTGCCTGCTTACTTTCATAGACTGATGTACAAGGACCCCCAGATCCTGTTGTACTTCCCCTTTTCCCAACTTGACGCCATTTAGATAGTAATCTGCCTTCCTGTTTTTGCTACCAAAGTGGATAACCTCACATTTATATATATTAAACTTCATCTGCCATGCATCCACCCACTCCCCCAACCTGTCCAAGTCACCCTGCATTCTCATAGCATCCTCCTCACAGTTCACATTGTCACCCAGCTTTGTGTCATCTGCAAATTTGCTGATGTTACTTTGAATCCCTTCATCCAAATCATTAATGTATATTGTAAATAGCTGTGGTCCCAGCACCGAGCCTTGCAGTACCCCACTAGTCACTGTCTGCCATTCTGAAAATAATCCGTTAATCCCTACTCTTTGTTTCCTGTCTGCCAACAAATTCCAGAAGATTAGTCAGGCATGATTTCCCCTTCGTAAATCCATGCTGACTCGGCCGATCCTGTTACTGCTATCCAAATGTTCGGCTATCTTATCTTTTATAATTGACTCCAGCATCTTCCCCACCACCGATGTCAGGTTAACTGATCTATAATTCCCTGTTTTCTCTCTCCCACCTGTCTTAAAAAGTGGGATAACATTAGCTACCCGCCATTCCACAGGAACTGATCCTTAGTCAATAGAAAAAAGAAAATAGACAACAGGTGCAGGAGTAGGCCATTTGGCCATCGAGTCAGCACCACCATTCAATGTGATTATGGCTGATCATCCCCAATCAGTACCCCGTTCCTGCCTTCTCCCCATATCCCCTGACTCTGCTATTTTTAAGATCTCTATCTAGCTCTCTCTTGAAAGCATCCAGAGAACCTGCCTCCACCGCCCTATGAGGCAGAGAATTCCAAATACTCACCACTCACTGTGAGAAAAAATGTTTCCTCATCTCCGTTCTAAATGGCCTACTCCTTATTCCCAAACTGTGGCCCCTGGTTCTGGACTCCACCAGCATCGGGAACATGTTTCCTGCCTCTAGTGTGTCCTAGCCCTGAACAAACTTATATGTTTCAATGAGATTTCTTCTCATCCTTCTAAACTCCAGAGTGTACAAGCCCAGCTGCTCCATTCTCTCAGCATATGACATTCCCGCCATCCCAGGAATTAACCTTGTAAACCTATGCTGCATTCCCTCAATACCAAGAACGTCATTCCTCAAATTAGGGGACCAAAACTGCACAAAATACTCCTGGTCTGGTCTCACTACTGCAGAAGGACCTATTTGCTTCTATATTCGATTCCTCTTTTTATAAAGGCCAACACGTCTATAGAACATTGGAAAATGATCACCAATGCATCCACGATTTCTAGAGCCACTTCCTTAAGTACCCTGGGATGCAGACCTTCAGGCCCTGGGGATTTATCAGCCTTCAGTCCCATCAGTCTAACCAACACCATTTCCTTCCTAATGTGGATTTCCTTAAGTTCCTCTGTCACCCCACATTCGCTAGCCACTACTATATCAGGAAGATTGTTTGTGTCCTCCTTAGTGAAGACAGATCCAAAGTACCTGTTCAACTCATCTGCCATTTCCATTTTCCCCATAATAAATTTACCTTTTTTGGTCTTCAAGGGTCCAACTTTGGTCTTAACTAATTTTTTCCTCTTCACATACCTAAAGAAGCTTTTACTATCCTGCTTTATATTCTTGGCTAACTTACCTTCGTACCTCATCTTTTCTTCCTGCATTGTCTTTTTGGTTATCTTCTGTTGTTCTTTAAACATTACCCAATCCTCTTGCTTCTTGCTCATCTTTGCTATGTTGTACTTCTTTGCTTTAATTTTTATACTGTCCCTGACGTCCCTTGTCAGCCATGGTCATCCCTTTCTCCCCTTGGAATCTTTATTCCTCCTACAAATGAACTGATCCTGCACCTTCTGTATTATTCATAGAAATATCTGCCATGTTTGTTCCACTGTCATCTCTGCTAGTGTATCTTTCCAGCCAACTTTGACCACCTCCTCCTTCATGGCCCCATAGTCCCCTTTATTCAACTGCAACACTGACACCTCTGATCTACCTTTCCAATTGTAGATTCTCCCTCTCCAAATATAGATTAAACCTGACCATGTTATGGTCACTGCCTCTTAATGGCTCATTAACCTCAAGGTCCTTTATCAAAACCGATTCATTACATAACACTAAATCCAGAATTGCATTCTCCCTGGTAGGCTCCAATACAAGCTGTTCTCGGAACCTCCAACTGTGGGAGCCTGAGGACTTTAACAACGTGAAGTTCGCAGTCCCTGATTAGGGACCGACTTCGGGAGCTCCAAGCTGCAGGAGCTTCAACCACCCCGATCACAGAAGCTTCAATCGCCCTGACACGGGAACTTCGATCGCCAGCTGCGGGGGCATCGATCGCCCCAATTGTGAATGGTTCGACTCCCCCAACCGCCGGAGAATAAAGAGGAAAGAAGATTAGACTTTATTGCCTTCAATCACAGTGTGGAATGTGGGGAAACTCCTGTGGTGGATGTTTATGTTAACTTTTATGTAGTTGCGTGTCTTGTTGCTTTTTTTAGTATGGCTGTATGGTACCTTTCACTGTACCATCACATGTGACAATAAACAGACCTTTGAAACCTTTGATCCTGCCTAAATCTTTGGTTGCTTTCTAGTGCTGTGATTATATTTCCACATGGGTAAGAGGGAATTTTGTATTGAGATGTACGAACATTTCAAACCTTCTCATAAAACGTTAAAAACAGAGGAGGCTTTGATCCAACGGCATCTAATGTAAAGTGGTGCCCCACATAATAGCACCACTTAGCATGAGTTCATGTTTCTGGGAGGTTCAAGCTTCACATAGCAATTTTGGTATCCAAGCAATATGTCCTTTCTGCGTGCAGTGAGAAGCAAATGGTCCAGGTCAGATCAGCGTTATCAGTTGACATGTGCAGTTGCATTTTTCAAAGATAGTGAGTTGCCAATCTCAGCAGGTTTGCCAGCAGAGGATAAATTTCATCAGCACATATCACCAACAGGGAACTTCACATCAGGAGGACAGGTCAGTGAAGCAGGCAAGCTGACCTCCAAGCCCAATGGTCTCACCAAGGCTTTGCTGAGTGTGATTCCTTTCTGGGAGCGGAGTCCATACGATGTGCCCTGAGGGCTGTCAGGCTGTCAGGCGGGAGGTGATCAAGAATGCAACTTCCTGACTTTGCACCTCCAGGTCAAGTACTGGTTTTTTTCAAGTGTCAGGAAGTCAGCATTTAACGTGGACCCCTTGTAATTTCAGGAAGAATGTCAAAGCACAGCATTTTATGAGCTTTGCTATGCTGATCTTGGTGCAGTTTAATTTTTAAGTATCCTAATTTGATTGTGGATTTCTAATTATCGAGGATTAATGTTGGAGAAAGAATATTCCAGAGAGTATTCATCCGATGTGGAGGATGAAGATGACATTGCACGGCAGGCTAGTTTGTGTTAAAGATTAATTATAATGTGAAGGAGAAGATATTTGCCTTTTTTTAGAATATGCCCTTTCTTGGCATGCATCCATGGATGCAGTCTTCAGCTACGTATTAGACCAACCAACCAGGTCTCTCAAAACATAGCTGAAAGGCTGATTGCCGTAAGTAATTGCTGGAATTCAAGGCAATGAAGGAGGCCATTCAGACTCCAGGTAGTGCACTGTGGAATTCTCTGCCACAGAAGGCAGCAGAGGCCAATTCACTAGATGCTTTCAAGAGAAAGTTAGATTTATCTCTTAGGGCTAATGGAATCAAGGGATATGGAGAAAAAGCAGGAACGGGATATTAATTTTGGATGATTAGCCATCACACTAATTTCACCCACCCCTGCCATCGGGAAGAAGGTACAGGAACCTGAAAACTCTATTGTCCAGGTTCAGGAACAGCTTCTTCCTTACAACCATTGAACTATTAAACACTCCAAATAAGTTCTGAACTACATAGACTATTATTGTTATTATTGCACTATTATTGTTTGTTTGCTTTTTACATGTATGTATGTGTGCATGTGTGTGTATATATATAGAGAAAGACACAAAATGCTGGAATAACTGAGCAGGATAGGCAGCATCTCTGGAGAGAAGGAATGGGTAACGTTTCGGGTCGAGACCTTTCTGAAGAACTCTGAGTTATTCCCACATTTTATGTCTACCTTCAATTTAAACCAGCATCTGCAGATCCTTCCTACGCATTGTTTATATTCATTTTTTAATCTGGGACATATGACAATAAAACACTCTTGACTATTGACTTGACTCTCTCCCACATCAGCTCGCCTTTAATTTTATTGTCACTGTACATATCCCATGAGATAAGATCCAGTTGTCATCAAACCTACTGCCACTTCTTTGGGATGTTGGAGGAGTGATCAGGGTAAACACTAACATTCACAGGGAGAATGTGTAAATTCCACACAAGCTTCCGAAGTGGAATATGACGTGGCTCTTCCTCCAGTTTGCGTGGGGCTTGGCTTTGGCAAGGGACAAGGCACAGGACAGAAATGTCAACGTGGTAATGACAAGTGGGGGATCCAGTAGGGTATGGCGGACCTTGATGGCTCAAAGAATCGAGCAGCTTCAGTTGGAGGGAGGGAAGAATTATCAACATTTTGGGTGGACACTCTACATTAGAACTGAGAGTCAAGAAGGAAGATAGCCAGAGTGGATGATGTACGGGCAGAAGGAGAAAGGTGCACTGAGGGGAGGGTGAGGGATGATAGGATGACGAGATAAATCCAGGGGAGAGGAGGAAGGGTGGAGTTGGGAAACAAAGGCTGGTGGATGACAGGAAATAGCAGACAACGGGAGATATAAATAAAAGGTTTTGGAAGTGGAGACAGCTGCTGGAAGGTGATAATTGGGAACAAAAAGAATACCAATGTTGGAATATATTCAGTAAGGGTGATAATGGTAACCATTGAGGGAGAGATGAAGGGTAGATTGGATCAATCAAAGAGATGGGGGTAGGGTGAAATATGTGGGTAATAGATAGATGGAACAAAGGGATATGGAAATGGGGTATGTATGGGGGAGCAGTATGAGAAAAAGGACACAACAGAGGATTGGAGATGGATCAGATGGAGAGTAACCTTCAGAAATTAGCCATTTGGCCCACCCAGTTGATTGCAGTGTCTTTGCTCCACTCTAACCTCCATCTGCTTTCCTCATCTTGAATTTCCCATGGAACCATTTAGACCCCGGTAGTACTCAGATATATAACATGAATCATGCAATCTCTGCCTGCTCTTAGAGCAATTCCTTAAATCCACTCACACATTCATTTCCCTGCAACCTATTCTTTCTCACATGCCCATCAACTCTCACCACACCCCTACCCCTGATTCTCCAATCACCCACCTGCTATTTTCAGTGGGTAATTTATTGATAAACTCAAATTTCTTCAGGTTGTGAGAGGAAAACAGGGAACCCAGGAGAAACTCAAGCAGTCACAGGGAGAGCATGCAAACTCTATCCTGGCAGCATCAGTGGTCAGTATTGGTACTGGTCAATGGTACTGGCACGATCTGATGTGCCATAGTGTCTCTCCCCACCCCATCCCCAACCTGACCTGTTCACCTTCTTGTTCAACGTACCTAGTCAGTGGAGAGGAGGAAGTCAGTGGACATTTTTAAGGCAGAGAGAGAGAGAAATTCTTGATTAGAACAGGCGTCATGGGTTATGGGGAGAAAGCTGGAAAATGTGATCAGGAGGCAAATGCCCTAATTCCACTCCTACAACTTATGAACTTGTGAACCTACAAATACACATATACAATTTCCCTCAACCATTCCACAGTCTTGCTACTCTTTGGTTTCTTCTGAAGTGATTGTTGGGTTTATGGATGATCAGCTTATGTTGATGGCCTTTCATTCTATATTTCCTCACATGTCAATCCATTCTTCCTGCACTATCCCACCAGGTACTTTCAAAGGAAAGGGACTTGTTTTCTAATTGCATTCATTTGCATGAATATCTTTGTTACACATATTTTTGCATGAATGTCATTTTTCTTTCACTGTCTTGCAGATTTTATGTATAATTTATGGTTTTGTGTGTGGTCTGTATATATCCATTGCCACTTACTTTATTTTTCCGTTAGGAACTTTGGTTTCTGCAACCATACAACGAAGAAGAAAGAAAATAAATAAACAATTTTACAAGTCACACAACCAAACTCAATTCACACAGACATCCATCACAGTGAATCTCCTCCTCATTGCGATGGAAGGCAAAGTTTTGTCTCCCCCCCTGCTCTCCATCCTCTCCCGATGTTAAAGCCCCCGGCGGGCGATGGTAAGTCTAAATGGCGTCCCGTTAAATCCGCGCCGGTGATGTAAGGCCCTGCTCCGGGTCTTAACGTTGGAGCCCCCAGCAGGCAATGGGAAGTCCCGCAGTCATTAAAGCCACGCCGGGCGATGTCAGGCCCCGCTCTGGGTCGCCCTCAGCCCCGCAACTCGGGCGGGAAAAGCTGCCGCCGTGGGAGTTCCAAAAAGCGGTCTCCCACTAGGGACCCGCGAGTTCCCGATGTCACCGTCCACAGGCCTGCAGCTGGAGCCTCCGAAGCCCCGAAGCCCGGTTGCAGCCGCGCACCACCACAGCTCCCCATGCTCCGAGGCCAGCCAGCCCCTGATGGTAAGTCCGCAGGCTCTGCGACTGGAGCCCCCAGGTCGTTGCAGCTGGAGGCCACTCCATGGTGCTAGGCCCCAACGACAACGGAGACCCGACAGGGAAAAGGTCGGGTCTCCCATGCAGGGAAGAGATCAAGTTTCCCCCACCCGCCCCCCCGCCCCCCACATATTCACAGTAAAAACAATATATATTTTTTTAAACACAGCAAACTACATTAAACGGGACACAAATTTGAAAAAAAAAGGACAGACAGACTGCAGGGGCCGCTGCCATTAAAGCGCCGCCCTCGAAACTTGTACCGACATGCAGTGTCAAGCATCTATCCAATCAGATTAGATAATATAATACATAAATACATTCAAGTCAAACTCAAGTACAATAGGTAGAGCAAAGGGGGAAGATACAGAGTGGAAGGATATAGCTCTAAGCATTGTAACGGTTCAGTTCCATAGACGAAGCTCAATGTCCGCAATGGGGTAGAGGTGAATTGGACAATACGCTTGTGACTTTAGAAGCATCAAATCTTGAACATCCTAAGGAATTCCTGATTCTCAGTCAGCCATATACGTTAGGGGGAGAACTGAGAGGAGGAGTGCAAAGATACTTCCTGAGAGACAAGACTATCCCCTGCAGGCTTGATCAATAAAACATTCAAGCATTCCCAAGCACGTTCTATGAATCTTGAATCAGAACTTCAAATGCTTGTTCAGAACGAGGCGATGCCTTATAATATTCCAACATCACTGCATGGCCCGGAGCTTTGCCAAGAAGCACAAGCCTGGAGGGGTTCATCCAGGCATGGCTGGGGGCTAAATAAGTAGAAGATGGATGGGGCTCCTTCTATACTACGTTTGCAGAAAGCAGGACCAAAATTACAGGTTCTGCTTAATGAGCCCTTTGCCTACATTTCATATTTGCCCAGTGTGGTAATAGAGTTCAGTGTTTGTTAAAAGCATGAAGCATGTTCACTGAAGAAACCAAAAGCATGTCATCCCTGACACAATCTTCCACCCTTCAGATACACATTGGACCTGCAGGTTCCATGCTGTTGTTAACTATCTTGGAACAGTTGGACTATTTGGGTTGAGTGTGTGCTCTTGGAGATCTTCCTTTGCAGATGCTGTGCTCAAGCTTATCTTGCTGACCACATTCCAGTGATTGCTGAGTGGCTCAGTGGCACAGTGAGTGAATCCGCTGCCTCAAAGCTCCAGAGGTCTTGGTTCAAACCTGACCTTGGGTGCTGACTGTGTGGAATATGCAGTGACCGCAGAGTGTATTTCCTCAGAGTGCTCAGATATCTGACTATGTCCCATGGGTTGGAAAATTAATTAGTCACTGTGAATTGTTCTGAGTGTGTAAGTCATAAGTAGACTTTTGGGCTAGCTGACGAGAATGTAGGGGAAATTAAAAAAACTGGGATTAATGTAGGATTAATGTAAACAAGTGCTTTATGGTTGGCATAAACTCAAGGGGCTGATTAGCTTGTTTCCTGCTCTATCTCTCTGCGACTCACTGCACTAAATTGAATCAAATGGTCTGTGGTTATTAAATATTTGTCTGACCAGCTTTCAGAGGCAGCACTCTCGAAAGCTATGAATTTTCAGTGCATATTACAAGGAATTGTCCTTTCTTTGGTACTAGTCATGAAAGACAAATTATTTTCCCCACACTTAATCTCTGCTGGTTCTGATGAAGGGTCTTTGACGTGAATCATTAAATGGGTTTCTTTTTCCACAGATGCTGCCTGACCCACTGTGTGTCTCTTGCATTTTCTGTTTTAAATTGTATGACTCATAGTAACTTCAGCCCGACTGTCATTGTCAATGTATTTTCTCTCACTATTCACCTGCTTGGTCTTTAAGTGCATCTCAAAGAATAATAGCCGACCCCAACCCCCCAACATAATGGCTGTGACATGCTAATTGCGAATCATACAGGCAAACAAATTGTAATAGACAATAGACAATAGTGATGCTGGCTCGAAGGGTCACCCATTTTCTAATAGGTGCAGGAGTTGGCCATTTGGCCCTTCGAGCCAGCACAGCCATTCAATGTGACCATGGCTGATCATCCCCAATCAGTACCCCATTCCTGCTTTCTCCCCATATCCCCTAACTCTGCTATCTTTCAGAGCCCTATCTCTCTTGAAAGTATCCAGAGAACCAGCTTGCACCACCCTCTGAGGCAGAGAATTTCACAGACTCACAACTCTCTGTGTGAAAACGTGTTTCCTGATCTCCGTTCTAAATGGCTTACCCCTTCGTCTTAAACTGTGGCCAATGGTTCTGGACTCCACCAACATAGGGAACAGGTTTCCTGCCTCTAGCGTGTCCAAACCCTTAATAATCTTATATGTTTCAATAAGATCCCCTCTCATCCTTCTAAACTCCATAGTATACAAGCCCAGCCACTCATATACACAGCCAGACATATACAAGTCAGCATATGACAGTCCCGCCATCCCGGGAATTAACCTTGTAAACCTACGCTGCACTCCGTCAATAGCAAGAATGTCCTTCCCCATATTAGGGGACCAACATTGCACACAGCACTCCAGATGTTGTCTCACTAGGACCCTGTACAACTGCAGAAGAACCTCTTTGCTCCTAGCTAACTTAGAGGCAATGACAAAGCAAAGTTATTAGCATTTTACTGCCTGCATGAATTATAACTGGCTATTTAAATGAATCCAAATACTCACTGTAAAAAGATAATCAACGTACTCCAATATTGCATTGTAATATTTGCTAGTTTTTATTGCACAGGACAGTGTTCTAGTGGGCTACAATAGAAGGGGATTTATTTTTCTTCTGGTGTTTCATGGTATTTATAGTAGACTCTACCTCAGTCAATGGGATGGGCAAGCGGGCAATGGTATGTGACTGAGAGTGAACAAAATATTCTACTTACTGAGTTAGGTAAAGCAGTATAGATAGTGAACTAATGGTTAAATTCTGGACTATAAATCCCACCACAGAAACTATGGAATTTAAATGCAAATATATAAATAAATAAACACGAGTATTCAGAAATCCCAATAGTTCAGCATCTGATTCAACCTTTGTTGATCTCTGTGCTCTCTTTCACACACCATGGATGTGGTTCCAACATTTCTTTAAACTAATTGATTCCGCAGTTTTGTACTCTCTATGAAAAAATCAAGGCCCTGGATAACCACGCTCCATTTACACTCATCTGGTTGTTTCTCCTTCTCCGTTGAAACAAATCAGAGCCTACTTTCTCACGCTCCCTTTACGGGGTTCATTACGCTAACGTGGAACATCTAAAAAAATGATAAGAAATATGTCTGAGTATCAATAGCACAACATCCAATAATCTAAAAAATCTACCAATCTATCATAGCCAAAGTCACGACAGTATCTGATCATCGGTGTTTTCAAAAGAACAATTGGATGACTCTCTTTAAACTTACTGGATTCACTGGAAAATTGACTGCTCTACAGTGTAACTAAAGCAAAAAAATATTTGGTCAGAATCACCAAAGAATAACATCCAATAATTTGGAAAACCTGCTAAACCCGTACGTCTTAAGTCCCAAGTGTTCCATTTTAATAGAGTTTGACTGTCTCTGTCATAATAATCATAGATTGCCACAGAAACGAATTCAATCCATTAGTCACTTTCACAGAGGAAAATCTACCATCCTCACCCAGATTTGTCCCTATGTGACTTTAGAACAATCACTCTGGTTGCCTCGTAATTGCCTCTTCAGCTCAGCTCAGCTCAGAAGAGATGGGCAACAAATACATTTCCAATGAAGTATATGTCCAGTGCAAGGAAACAATTTTCTCAGAAAACAAAATAAAGGAAACAGAAATTGCAATAAATTGCAGGTTTGGCGCAGAATGATTCTGCTGCCACAAGGCTGTAGCGACCCAGCATCGATTCTAACCTCCAGTGGTGTCTATGTGATTTCATTTCGGAGTCACGTGAGTGACTTCGTGAAGAGCCCGCCGGCACGCATGCGCGACATATCGTCGCAACGCATTGCTGCCGACAGCTGGCGGTGGGGCGCGCTCCTCGCCAGCCCTTCAAAAGGAGCCGCTTAGGTAAGTTAAACTAACCTTAAGTTGGTTGGCCCTTGCTGTCGGTTTTGTCTTTCAGCAAGGGTGCGGTTTGGAGTGTTTGGAAATGTCTGGACGAAGTCGTCGTTTGACCGGCCTGGCGCCCTCATCGGTTACACCTGGGGCCGGGAAGAAAGCGGGGAAATCATTGCCATCTGCTGCTGCAGGTCGGGACCCGCTGAGTCGCCACAGCTCCGAGGAGGAGTGCGTGGAGGAGGACGTCGGGGTGCGTCCTGAAAGGGTGGATCCTGCCACAAGTTCGCCTTTGGCGACAACGGGGAAGGGGTCTCGTGCTGCGGCCCGACCCCCCTCCGCTAGCCCTTCATTAAAAGGCAGCAGAGGAGCCCGTAAGCCTAACCCGGTTCGGGCCAAGGCTCCACCAGCCGCCATGGAGCGGTCTGGTGCAACGGCGGGACCTGGGTCGTTAAGGTCTGCTATCCAACTCCCAACCCCCGCCGCCGGGACGGGGGGCTTGGGTACGGTCCCGCCTCGGTCGCCGAGTCCCCCATGGATGGGTGGACGAGACCATGCGTCGGCACCGTCCAAATTGTGGACAGCCGGCAAGCCCGCGCGGGCGTCGCTCCATGCTTCTGCTGGAGTCGACCCCAAGCCGTCAGGGCCCTTTGTGGCAACGGCTTCTACTCCTGCCAAGAAGAGGCGGTTGGACACCTTGCCCGCGTGGGACTCGCACGGTTTCGCTGCGGCGGCCGAAAGCGATCCATTCCGGCACCGAGATCACTTCTCTGAGGTGCGGGCCGATGATAGGAGCCCCGGCATGTTTTCTGAACCGGAGGACTCCGACCATCCGAGTGTTCAGGATGGGGGGCGTATTGACCGCATCGAGCGGCTGCTGGAGCTGGTACTCCATAATCAACAGCAGTACGCACCCACGGAAATCGTCAGGCACAGGGCCACCTCGCCGGTTTCCCTCATCAGCGAGCCACAAGGGGAAGAAGGGTTTGACCCCACCCCAACACCGTCGGAGCCACCGACAGCTGAGTTACTGGACGTGGCGGCCACATTTGCTGCACCGATTACAACTGGACTTCCGCTCCAGCCAAAGCTGGCAGCAACAGTGGACTTTCTCACGAATCATCGGTTGCAGGAGGAAGTACTCTCACAGGCCACTCAGCGCCACAAGGCCCCGTCCAACTGTAATGCCCTCAACGTGCCACTGGTCAATACGCCCATATGGGGCAACATCGGCGTGGCTGTCCGCCATCAGGAGGTTAAACTCCAGCGGATCCTCAAACTCCTCACGGCCGGTATTACCGCCTTTGCGCGGTCGGTCGATGGAACGGACCTGTCATTGGATCAGGAGGATGCGTTAGCACTGTTATGTGCCACCCAGCATGAAATCAACGATTTCCGGAAGAACAGCATCCGTCCGTCTATCAACCCAAAATTTGCTGGGTTGTGTAAGCCACCGCCGCCCCCACCGCCCCGACAACTCTTCGGGGAAGACCTTCCGAAGAGGGTCAAGGAGCTGGACGAGGTAGCCAAAACGGTGGGACTTATGCGATCTCAGATCGCCCCCAGACCGATGGTGCCAAAAGTTCCCCCTGATCGACCGCGAGGTCCGGTCGCATCAGCATCAAGACCATATGCTACTACTCAGCACTACTACCAACAGGGCCAGCAGCAGCGGTCTTTTTTAGGGTCAGGCACACAGCGACCCCAGTGGAAGATGAAGCCATCTCATCGTCAGCCCAACCCAGCACCTCCTCGGCCACCCAAGTATGTCAGGGACCGCCGGTGACCATGGAGGTAAGGCGGTCTGGGTTTCTTTCCCCTGCCCCTTTAATCTCACATGTGGGAGGGCGACTCCGGTTCTTTGCTAAAGCTTGGGTATCAGTTACTTCGGATAAATTTGTTTTACAAAATATTCGGGGTCATTCTATTGAATTTATTCACGGCAACATTCCTCCATCCCAGCATATGCCTAAACGGAAGTTTACGCTGTCTGCTGTTGAGCAGGCAGCAGGCACGGCTGAAATTTTTCGTTTGGAACAAAAAGACGTGATAGAGAAAACTATTCACGAGCCCATTGAATTCGTCTCCAATATATTTACTAGACCAAAAAAGGATGAAGGTTGTCGGGTAATTATTGATTTGACCCAGTTGAATACCTTTGTAACATATACACATTTCAAAATGGACACCTTTGAGACAGCCAAATCACTGATTTCGCATGGTTGCTTTATGGCATGTATTGATTTAAAAGATGCATACTATTCAGTGTCCATCCGGAAACATCACCGGAAATTTTTGAAATTTGTCTGGATGGATCAGCTCTGGCAATATCGGGCCTTACCAAATGGGCTTACTACTGCCCCTAGGCTCTTTACTAAATTACTTAAACCTATTATGGCCAAATTACGCATAGAACATCATATTGTAATGGCTTATTTGGATGATATTCTGATTATTGGCAATACTCTGGAAGCAGCTGAAAGCGCTGTTTCAGCAACTGTTACTATTTTTCAGCAACTGGGGTTTATAGTTCATCCAGAAAAATCGAAGTTTCACCCATCCCAGGTTATGGATTATTTGGGTTTCACGGTGGACTCTATTCAAATGAGGGCCACCATTCCATTTCACAAGGTGGAGGATGTCTCCCTTGCATGTCAGGATCTCGCATCCGCCAGTATACCATCTATTCGGCATACAGCTAAGATAATTGGGAAAATCGTAGCTTTATTTCCGGCAGCCCGGTTTGGGCCTTTGCATTATCAAAACCTGCAAAGGGCCAAGATTATTGCGTTAAAAAAGAACGCTGGTCATTTTGACAGACCTATGGAGCTGCCTTCTGATGCTAAGGTTGAGCTACAATGGTGGGTGTCCAATATTGGCAGGGCATTCAAACCCATTGTTGTGCCCAATCCGGTGGTATATTTGCAAACTGACGCAAGCTCTCTAGGCTGGGGAGCTGCGGACAGCTCTTCTAGTTGTGGAGGCAGGTGGGATCCCCTTGAAGCTAGCATGTTGCTAATACAAGGGATTAACTATTTGGAGCTGCTTGCAGCATTTCACGGACTGCGGGCATATTGTGCTCATCTTAGTGGTACTCATGTCCGTCTCCAAATAGACAACACCACAGCGGTGGCATATTTAAACCATATGGGCGGTACCAGGTCAGTCTCTTGTGACAAATTGGCTAATACTATTTGGTGCTGGTGTATTGATCGAGATATTTGGATTTCAGCCACCTATTTGCCAGGTAGGCTTAATACTGTGGCAGACACCAGGTCACGCAAATTCAATGATAGTATTGAGTGGATGCTGCATCCTCAAATATTTGCCCAAATTACAGCCAAATTTGGCCAACCGGATATCGACCTTTTTGCGTCCCGGTTGAACCATCAGGTACCGACATATGTTTCATGGGAACCAGACCCTGGGGCATTAGCGATTGATGCATTCTCGCTAGACTGGGGGAAGTGGTTTTTCTATGCATTCCCCCCGTTTTGCCTCATCAGTCGGGTATTACAAAAAATCAGGATGGATTCTGCCAGAGGCATTCTTGTCATACCCGACTGGCCTACACAGCCTTGGTATCCGGTGGTCTCTGACATGATTAGTCAACCTTGGGTCCCTCTAGAGGGTTGCCCGCATTTGGTTTCTCACCCTGTCTCAGGGGAGTTACACCCCTGCCATGCGTATCTAAAATTACTGGCTTGCAGGTTCTGACCAGGCCATGGATGCAGTATGGCCTTACCACCCGGACCATGAACACCATTGGAGCATCATGTCGAGAGTCAACCAGGCGGAGATATCTCTCCCACATCACCAAGTGGGAAGCCTACTGCAGTCGCTCTCACATCACCTAAGACGATGTCTCCATAGCCGACGTCCTGGAATTCCTCGCGGGGTTGCACCATGATGAGCACTTGAGTTATAGTGCCATCAACAGCGCCAGGAGTGCGCTATCATTCTACCTCAACATCGAGGTAGGATCGAACAGGCTAGTGTCCAGGCTTATGCGGGGAATATTCAATCTGAATCCGCCTACACCACGCTACAACATCACCTGGGATGTCAGGGATGTACTTACCCTGCTCAGGTCGTGGTCACCCATGGAAGGGTTACAGCTGGACCAACTCACTATGAAATTGGTGATGCTTCTAGCGCTGACTTCAGCACAGCGGGTTCAGACGCTCCACAAACTACGTATTGACAGGATGACGTCCACCCCTGGAGAAGTAGTCTTTTTCATCGATGAGCTACTTAAGCAGCATAGACCTGGGTGCACAGGGCTGCAGCTGAAGTTCCCGGCATACCCTGCAGATGCTCGGCTATGTTTAGCCACTCACATCCGTTACTACATCAAGGTGACGAGGAGCATCAGAGGAATGGAGTTGTACCTGCTTGTCACTCACAAAAGACCTCACCATCGAGTGACAGTCCAGACGATATCCAGGTGGCTCCGGATCGTCCTGGCTAAGGCAGGTATTGACACTAATGTGTTTAAATCCCACTCCACCAGGGCTGCATCTACGTCGGCGGCGAGGGTCATGGAGGTACCCATGGACCATATCCTCGCCACAGCAGGATGGGCGAATGAAGCTGTGTTCCAGCGTTTCTATAATAAGCCTGTTGCTGCTCCCCTTCAGTTTGCAGAGGCCGTGCTGAACGCCGGGTGTGAACGTGGGGATGTCCCTGATTGAAAGGGCGTTATTTGTGGTGTTATTAATAAATCTTTTTCTGTTTCAGTATAACCTCGTTTCATCAACTTGTTTACTCCAAGCCATCCTTGCTAGTGGTGTGTCCGCATGGACGTTGTCCAGGGCGTGTAATCACAGAAGCTTTGAAGTCTTCACGAAGTCACTCACGTGACTCCAAAATGAAATAGTAAGATTGAACGAGAACTTACCAAGTTTGAAGGTTGATCTTTATTTCATGAGGAGTTGCGGTGAGGGATTTCGTGCCCTCCGCTCCCAACCCTCGATCATCTTCAGCTGGTAATTAGAGTCTCTTTAAATCTTACTATGCCAAGTCATTTCTGTTGTTGTTTCTGTGATTCCACACCGCTGCTTTGAAGAATGTCGCGCATGCGTGCCGGCGGGCTCTTCACGAAATCCCTCACCGCAACTCCTCATGAAATAAAGATCAACCTTCAAACTTGGTAAGTTCTCGTTCAATCTTACTATTCTTGTATATTCTCTCCATGACCATGTTGGTTTTCTCCGACATCCCGAAGAAGTGCTGGTAAATGACTTGGCTATTGTTAGTTACTCCTAGTGTAGATGGGTGACGGGAGAATCGTTGGGCATCGATTGGCGTATTCGAGGGAATAGATTAGGTGGAGGCAGGATCGATTTTAACATTTGAAAGTAAAGTGGATAGGTATATGGACGAGAAGGGAATGGAGGGGTATGGTCTGAGTGCAGGTAGATGGGACTAGGGGAAAATAAATGGTCGGCACGGACTGGAAGGGCCGAGAAGGCCTGTTTCCGTGCTGTAATTGTTATATGGTTATTATTGAGATATAAAGGGAATGATGGGGCTGATGATAGTTCTGCAAGTTGCTTGTAGAGGTGCTGCCTCACAAAAACAGAGACCTGGGTTCAATCCTGACCTCAAGTGCTGTCTGTGTGGAATTTGTCATGTCAAGTCAAGTCAAGTCCAGTTTATTTGTCCAATAAACATACGGGATGTGCAGTGAAATGAAATGTGGCAGTGCTCGCGGACTTCGTGCAAAAAACCAAACAAACAACCAACCAACAAGCTACAAACAGAATGGAACAGAATCACATGTTCTTTTACATATTAAATATTGTGAGCAGTATTGTGGTACAGTAAAGTTAGTCCCTGGTGAGATAGGAGTTTACAGTCCTAATGGCATCTGGGAAGATTCTCCTTCTCAACCTCTCCGTTCTCACAGCATGGCAACGGAGGCATTTGCCTGACCGTAGCAGCTGGAACAGTCCATTTCAGGGGTGGAAGGGGTCTCCCATTATATTATTGGCTCTGGAGTTGCACCTCCTGATGTATAGTTCCTGCAGAGGGGCGAGTGAAGTTCCCATAGTGCGTTCGGCTGAACGCACTACTCTCTGCAGAGCCTTCTTGTCCTGGGCAAAGCAATTCCCAAACCAGATTGTAATATTTCCGGACAAGATGCTTTCCACAGCCGCTGAGTAGAAGCACTGGAGGATCCTCGGAGACACTCTGAATTTCCTCAATTGCCTTAGGTGGTAAAGGTGCTGCCTTGCCTTACTCACGAGGGCTGCAACGTGTGATGTCCATGTCATATCCTCAGAGATGTGGACTCCCAGGTATTTAAAACAGCTCACCCTATCCACAGTATCTCCATTTATCCTCAATGGTGTGTACGTCCATGGATGATGTGCCCTCCTAAAGGCCACGATCAGCTCCTTAGTTATTTTGATGTTCAGGAGGAGGCTGTTATCCTGACACCAGAGTGCCAGATCAGCCACCTCCTCCCGGTAGGCCTTCTCATCGTTGTCTGAGATCAGGCCCACCACCACAGTGTCATCAGCAAAGTTGATAATCGAGTTGGAGCTGAACCTAGCCACACAGTCATGTGTGTACAGGGAGTACAGTAGGGGGCTGAGGACGCAACCCTGGGGGGATCCTGTGCTCAGGGTCAGGGACTTTGATGTATTCCCTCCCATCTTGACTACCTGTGGCCTGGCGGTGAGGAAGTCCAGGGCCCAGGCACACAGAGGAATGTCGAGCCCTAATTCCAGTAGCTTCTCTGCCAGCCTGGTGGGGACTATCGTGTTGAAGGCTGAACTGAAGTCTATGAACAGCATCCTCACGTAGCCCCCCTTCTGGCTGTCAAGATGAGAGAGAGCGGTGTGCAAAACCTGGCAGACCACATCGTCCGTGGATCTGTTCGGACGGTATGCAAATTGTAATGGGTCCATGTTGCGAGGGAGGAAAGGGCAGAAGTGTTTCTTCACCAGCCTCTCAAAACATTTCATGACTACCGAGGTGAGGGCCACTGGACAGTAGTCATTCAGACAGGCTGGGGAGGCATTCTTTGGTACAGGTGCAATGATGGATTTTTTGAAGCAGGCAGAGACCATGGACTTGTCCAGGGAGAGGTTGAATATTGTAGTGAGCACCGGAGCTAGCTGCATAGCACAGGACTTAAGTACTCGCCCCGAGATGCCATCGGGGCCTGCAGCTTTCCTCGTGATGGACCTTTTCCTTGTGATGGCATGGGTTTCCTTTGGATGCTCCTGTTTCCTACCACATCCCAAAGATATGCTAGTTTGGAGGTTAATTGGGCTCTGTAAAATCACCCCAAATGTCCAGGGAGTGGTTGTGAAAGTGTGATAACAATGTGAATGGTGATCAATGGTCAGTATGGACTCTGTGGGTTGAATGCCATGTTTCTATGCTATATCTCAAAACTAATCTAAACTAAACTAACAGTTGGTATAGCCAATAAACCAAATGGCTTCCTTTACTTTCGAGATACAGCACGGAAAAGGCCCTTCGGACCACCGATTCCACGCTGACCAGTGATCACACTAGCACTATCCTACACACATGGGACATATACATTTTTTACCAAAGCCAATTAACCTACAAATCTGCACATATTTGGAATGTGGAAGGAAACTAGAGCACCCGGAGAAAACGCAAGCAGTCACAGGGAGACTGTACAAACTCGGTAAATTTTAAAATATATGAGTCATCTGAGACGTTTTTCCAGGAAAAATACAGTAAGTTGAGGTTAGTTACATGCAAAGCACATGCACAAAATCAGACTCTTTCACTCATAGCCATGTGGTCATCAAGCTTGATCGTCATTTGGATACCAAATCATCCCTATTCAGATGGGCTGCAGAATTGTAGGTAAAGGATGCCTTCCTTCAATGAGAAAATTCCAAGATCAACAGATGGAACAAGTTGGAAAATAAATTTGCCCATTTCTTTCAATTGTCTAAATGGTTCATCAATGAACCTTAACAACTGACAACCCATAAATTATAAGCTTCATCCACTTTCTGCATTATAGATTTCAATTATCTTGCACATCCTTTGTATGTGTGGCTCTGTGGGTAGCTCTCTTGACTCTGAATCAGTCAGCCCTGCTTTCTGGTAATGCACATCCAGAATGACATTCCAAAGCAACATCAGGGGAGAGCTACACTGTAGGAGGTGCTGGATTTCAAGTGCTCATTAAACTAAGACTCTGTCTGCTCCTTGGTGTGACTGTTTAAATATGCTGTGGCACTGCTTCAAGAAAGGGCAGAGAAGCTATCCTTAGCTTCCTGGTCAATATTTTTCAGTGTCCTTGAAACACATTATCTGGTCGTTGTTGTACTAGCCATGTGCAATTTGTTTGTTCTGTGACCTAGAGTGCAATATTGCCTTGAAATAACTTTGGTAAACCCTGAAAAGCATGCTCAACTTTTTTTCAGCACTGTATGTACGTTCTGGAAGAGGATGATTTTTTTGATAGAAGGGGGAGGGTTGTCACAAAGGTTGGGCAGCATGGTAGCACAGCGGTAGAGTTGCTGTCTTACAGCGCCAGAATCCCTGGTTCTCCCTGTGACCACATGGGTTTATCCGGGAGCTCCGGACTCTTCCCACACTCCAAAGACATACAGGTTTGTAGGATATTTGGCTTGGTATAATTGTAAATTGTCCATAGAGTATGTAGGATATTGTTCGTGTGTGGGGATCTCTGGATGGCGCAGACTTGATTGGGCCAGAGGGTCTGTTTCCGCGCTGTATCTTTAAAACTAGAACTAAAACTAAAAGAACCAAAATACTGCTCTTAATGCTGAAATGTATAGAAACCAGAATATGCACCAAAAATGAACGAGGAAAAAGTGACATAAAACATAGAACAATACATCACAGGAAAAGGTCCTTCAACTCCAATGTCGGTGATAAACATGATAACGTTACACTAATTTCCTCAGCTTGCATGTGATCCATATCCCTGCATCGTTGCATATTCAATTACATACTGAAAAGCCTCTTGAACTCCATTATTGTATATGCTTCCACCACCATTCCTGACAGCAAGCTCTAGGCTCCCACCACTCAGTGGAAAAAAAAGGCCCCGCACATCTTCCCTAAATATTCCCCTTCTGATCTTATAGCTAAACCCTCTAGTATTTGCTTTTTCCACCGCAGGAAAAATGTTCTGACTGCTTACCCTATCCATACCTCTCACAATTTTATGAACTTCCCTCAGAATTTCTTGAGGCCATGTTATGAGTATTATTCAAACTTGTATCAGGCAGCAAAATAAAAACAAAACAGGACAACTGTCCATGCACCATACAGATGGAAACTTTAAAGGGTATGAGTGACAATGGGTTGGTTAGCAAGTTTGCAGTTATCACCAAGGTTGCTGGGGGGAACAGATCAGCTACAGAAATATGCAGAGTAATGGCACATGGAGGTTAATCTGAGCAAGTGTGGTACATTTTGGGAGGTCAAATGTAAGGGAAAAATATACAATTAATGGCATGACCCTGAAGAGCATTGATATACAGAGGGATCTTGGGGACCAAGTCCAAAGCTCCCTGAAAGTCGCAAGACAAGATAGAGTGGTAAAGAAGGCACATTGTATGCTTGTCTTAATAGGTCTAGGTATTGAGTATAAGAGTCAGGATGTCATGATGTATTTTTATAGGACTTTGGTTAGGCCACAATTGGAATATTGTGTGCAGTTCTAGTCTCCCCATAACAGCTGCAGGGAGAGGTTAGACAGACTTTAGTTGTTTTCAATTCAATTCAATTCAATTCACTTCAATTGCCCTTTATTGTCATTCAAGCATGCAAGTTTTGAACGGAATTTCCTTCCTGCAGTCATAACAGCAAAAAAAAGACCAAAATACACAATTAAAACAATTCCACATAAACATCCATCACAGTGAATCTCCAAACACCTCCTCACTGTGATGGAAGGCAAAAGTCTTATCTCTTCCCTGTCCTTTGTTCTTCTCCCACGGTCAGGCAGCCAAACTGCAAAGCCCCAGGCGGGCAGTGGTAAATCCCGCGACCGTTTAAGCCGTGCTTGGCAATTCAAACTCTCGAATCGGGCGGGTGAAGTTGCCGTTGAGGGAGCCCTGAAAATCGGTCTCCCACCAGGGACCTGCGAGCTCACAACTCCATCGTCCACAGAGCCTCATTCTCTGGAACTTGGGAGGTTGCAGGGAAACCAGATATATAAAATTATGAGAGGCAAAGGGTGGACAGAAACATTTTCCCAGCATGTAAAAATCAAATACTAGAGGGCATAAGTATAAGGTGAGGGAAGCAGATGTGCAGGGCAATCTTTTTACACAGAGGGTGGTGAGTGCCTTTAGTGCACTGCCAGGGTTGGTGGTTGAGGTGTTTGGAGGACCTTTGGATTGGCATGTAGATAAGTAGGGAATGGAGGGATATGAATTATGTACAGGTAGATAAGAGATGGTCTTGGCGTCATGTTCACCACAGACATTGTGGGCTGAAGAGCCTATTCTTCTGCTGTATGTTCTGTGTTGAATGTTTTACAATTGCCTAAAGGGCCTGTCCTACCAGCATGCGATTCCATGCGGTGAGCGCGACCAAACCGGCAGCGGGGGCCGGGCGGAGGTCGGGTGATCCCCGTCCAGGGCCCGTCCCACCAGCATGCGCCTGCATGCGACAAGCGCGACCAAACCGGCAGCAGGGGCCGCGCGGAGGTCGGGTGAGTGGCGCAACACGGCGCAAAGTGAGGCGAACTTGGAGTGAAGTCTTAAAGGTAAGTTCGCCGGGACATAGAGGGACACACAGAGAGGGGCACAGAGGCACACACAGAGAGGGCCATGGAACCACACACAGAGAGGGTCACGGAGGCACCTACAGATAGGTTCACGGAGGCACGATGTCGAAGCGGTGCATAATGCGTCGAGGCGACAGCTAGCCGGCAAGCCATTGCGCGCGGAATTTTTGAACATGGTCAGTTTTTCGGAGCCCCACGCGATGTCGAGACGAACTTCACACAATTCCCCACGTTTCCGGCGATCAAAGTGGGACCGGCCCCGCGATGCCGGAAGGCTCAAGCGACCACGTTAGGTCGCGCTCATCGCATGGAGTTGCATGCTGGTGGGACAGGCCCTTTATTCTCCCTCAAATTAGGACACTTAATGATTTCACAATGACACCACAAGTAAGTGTATTGGGTATAAACTTCCATTGCAATATACTATGCACAATTTCAATAATAAACTGCGATTTTGCTCCATATTTATTTTCCTAATTTCCCTATGAGAGAGTAGGAGGCTATTTAGCCCGAGCTTGGTCCAATCCTTGAGTAATCCCATTCCCCCACTTATTTTCTCTGAAACTTACTCTCCACACATTGTCATCAATTCCTTCACCAACGTGCATTAGTTGGAATTTATGGAAGCCTTTAACCTCCCAGCTTGCACATTTTTAGAATGTGGGAAGGAAACTAAGCAAATGGAAAAAAATAATGTAATCACAGGGGGAAAAAAGTGCAATCTGCTGCACCACAGTGCTCCCAAAAGCAAACAGCAAACAGTGACTCAGAAGAATAGCATCATATGATATATTTTGATTACCTGAATTCAGAATCCCGCAATTATGTGGATCCTTGAAAAAGGAACGGCAACTTTGTGAGATTATCAAAAGAAAATGTATGTGGGTTTCAAAGAATTTCTGGATTCAACGGTGCATGCCTGATGATAATAATAAAAAAGCATTCTGTTGTCATGTGGGAAATGATTACAGGGAATTCACAAAGAAGGAGTAACGAAAGAGGCATCAAAAGAGCAGGAGTTCAAAGCAAATCCTGAGAAGTCAGTCAGCTATTATGGTATGACATCTCATGCTGCTGCAGAGATTTTTTTTGTTGATTAAAGAAACGAAAGATCAGAGATCAAGCCTAAATTTTAGGTTCATTCTCTGAGGGGATTCTTGCACAGGACTAATGGGATGATCAAAACTATACAGCAGCTTGTTAACTTTAATTGTTCTTAGCCCTACTGCAGCCAGGTGTTACAGGGACGTCAAGTGAGGCAGTGAAGTTGACATAGATTAATTCAATATACAATGGGAAGCCAGAAGGAGGATATTAGAATTGGAACAGGGTCTATTTGAGATAGCCTCTACAAAATATAGATAATGGCCCAGGGAAATATTAATCTGTGGTGGATAATGCCACTGAATAATGGAACGGCAAGATTTTCCCAAAAGAACTCAACACATTCCCATACACATTAACAAAAAATTAACAGTCTATTTCCAGGTAGAAAGCAACATTTCCAAGATAATTATTTCCTAACACTCCATGGGATGCTTCACAATATTAAAGTTCTGCATCTGGTATTGTTTTCAGGTGCATATGAAGTTTTTCTATTTTGACACAGAATTCAATGGCAGCTTAACACATAGCTCAGTGTCATAGAGATATACATCACAGAAACAGGCCCTTCAGCCTACTGAGTCCAAGCTAGCCTTTAAGCATAGATTTCTATTTACCGTACATTAATCCTTCACTCTCTCTACATTTGCATCAATTTCTCTGCAGATTCGACCGCTCACATACACATAAGGGTCAATTGATAATGGCCAATTAACTCACCGATCCACATGTTTTGGAGATGTGGTGGGAAATCAAGGCACCTGGTGGAAACACACATAGTCACAGGGAGAATGAGCAAACTCCACATGGCCAAGGTTAGGATTGGTCATGTTGGTCAAGGTCAAGGTCAATGCAAGGTTAGGTCGCTGGTGCTGTGAGTCAGCAGCTTTATTAGCCGTGCCACTCTGACAACTCTGAGGGTGCAGAAAATGACAGGATTACTTTCTGGGGCTCCATATCAGTCCAGATATGTGGAGGAGAGTTTGTGATGATGCATCACAGGGCATGTATCCCAACTCTTCCATACATTTTCTGGGCATGTATTCAAACTCTTCCTCTCATTTTCTTCCCCCTGCTTAATGTATTCCAGACACCTGCTTCATGTCAGGAAATGTTCCCCAAACAAAAAGTTGCTTCCACAAAGGAGCTGTAAATCTGCATACCAAAGTGTTTGTTAAAGCTTAACTGAATATAATGAACACATAACAGCATGAAGAGACATTGTGAAACATCTCTATGTTCTCAATATCAATTATTCTCAGTCAATCCTGTTGCATGGTAACCCAGGTACAACAATCAGAATTGAAGACAGGTAAATGCACCTTGATCTTACTTTTGCATTAGCTAATCCTGACCCTGCAATCATTTCCTTATCCTGAAGAAGGTGCAAATCGACAATTTTAAGTCCCAAAAATTTATTCTTTTATCTCACTGATCCCTGCCATCTCATTTCATCATTCAGTTTTCACATTGACACTACGACCAAGAAAGTATGTCACTGCCTCTACTTCCTCAGAAAACTAAGGAAGTTGTGCATTGTCCCCAATTACACTTTCTGTAGATATACCATAGAAAGCAGCCTCTCAGGATAAATCATAGCTTGGTGTGACAACTTACTCTGCCTAAGACCACAAGGAATTGCAGAGCATTCTGGATGCAGCTCAGTACATTACATAAACCAACCTCCCTTACCCCTCATCCCTGAAATTGAATCTATCTACACTTAAAAGGCCTGACCCACTTATGTGTCCTTGGCACGCAAATTACATGGTCGCGTTGAGCCGAGACGGTCGAGTGAAGGTCGGGCGCGATTACATGCGTACGCACAGCCATCTGGAGTGCGTGACGTCATTTGAAGATGAGCACAAAGCTGGAGTACCTCAGCGGGACCAGCAGCATCTCTGGAGCAAAGGAATGGGTGGCATTTCGTGTCAGGACTCTTCTTCAGTCTGAAAAGAAGGGGCTTGACCCGAAATGTCACCCATTGCTTCTCTCCAGAGATGCTGCTGGTCCTGCTGAATTGCTCCTGCATTTTGTGTCTATCTTCAATTTTCATTGCCCTGCTCTGGGAGTAGACGTGGGGGTGGATCTGGACCGCATCGGCCGTGAGCCCCAGGCTGAGTTCGGCGATCGTTTGCCTGCTTCTGCTGCTGTTGAAGGGGAGACGTTGTGTCATGCCAGGGTCTTGGGCCTGTCCCACTTTGGCCGTCAGTTCCGCAACAGGCTGTTGGCGCGCAAAGATTTAGTTCACTGCAAGAATTTCGGAGCCCCGCGTGAGGTCGGGACCGGCCCCGCACAACTCCATACGCCTCCACGCTTCTAAGTGGGACCGGCCCCACACCACCATACGGTTCCCGTACGCCTCAAGCGACCATGACGTCGCTTAATTTGCGAGCCAAGGGCGCGTAAGTGGGACCGGCCCTTAATGCTGCCTCAGGAAAGAAGCCAACATAATCAAGGAGTGCTTACATCCTACTCTCCCTTCTCCAGCTGGGCAGAAGGTATATACCACCACAGCAGTCTGAAGAAGGGTCTCGACCCGAAACGTCGCCTATCTCCTTCGCTCCTTAGATGCTGCTGCACCCGCTGAGTTTCTCCAGCTTTTTGTGTAACCCTATACCACCACAATAGCTTCTTCTCTGCTGATCAGCCTTGAACAGACTTCTTAGGATAAGGATATTTTCCCAATTCCCCCAATTGCACCTCATTGCAACCATTGTACTATTTATTTTATTTTCACTTGTAGTTGTAGTGTGTAATACTATATTCTGCATGGTTTGATTGTATTCATATATGGATAGTTTACCTGGATAGCAGGCAATATCAAATAAACATTGCAAAGAATACTGAATCTAATTCCTAAAAGGGTTATTTGTCTTAGAGAAGCCATGATTCCAAGTTCACATACTTCCCACATATGAGCTGGGATGACACTATGAACAGCATGTAATGAACCCAGACTGACTCTTGTCAGAAGACATTGTTGGCTGGAAGCTATCATGTCTTAATCAATCTGGCACTGCGTTCAAGAACAGAGAGAAGCAGGATATTGTTGCCTGAATCAGAATACCTGTCAGACATAGAGGAAGAGAGTTATAGAGATATACAGACTGGAAACAGGCCCTTCAACACATTTTGTCCCTATCAACTAGGTTGGCATACTGGGCTAGTCCCATTTTTCCACATTTGGCTCATGCCCCTCTAAACCCTTCCTATCCAGATGTCTGCAGTTTGTAATTGTATCGGTTTCTAAAACTTCTTCTGGCAGCTCATTCCAGATATGGCCTTCTCTCTGAGTGAAAAAGTTGCCAGAGTGTGTCAACTTTTGAAGAAGCGATCACCAAATCTACATTTGGTTTCATTAATATGATTGACTCTTAACTGCCTCTTCAGTTCAGGACAGACGAGTGGTAATAAATGTGTACCACAGAAACATCCACATACCAAGAAAAACATGAAAGAAGTATTTAGTTAGATTCAAATTCAATTTCAAGGATATGTCTGTTTCTCGATAATGAATTAAACCTAAACAATACCACGCTATCTCTTTTGAATCCTGGTTGCAGATATAAACGCAGAAGAGATATATTCACTTTGCTTTCCCCCAACATCTTCACGATTCCTACCAAATGCTTATCTTCAAATAGTTAACAACCAGAGGTAGAAATTTACATGCCCCTTCACAGATTGACAATTCCACTTGTTAGAACAGACTCTCATTAAATTGAAGAAATGTTATCTTCCTTTCATTCTTACCATTTTCTTCCAATTCCAATGTCTATGAAGTCCCAATGCATTGTGAGGACTTGTTTCTCTTTGAGACATACACTGAGATTACCACACCATGCAAACCTGACAATATCATGTCAAAAAACACAATGTTCTAAATACATCTGTTAATTGTTTTGTTCCATTGTGCCTAACTGGGCAACATTGCATCATTCTGGGTGGTTTATCCTTTGCAATTCCCACAACATTTTAGCTCATAAAATATATAGGAGACAGGAACATGTAATTTCAGACCTCTTCCGTCACCTCTCTGCTGTATAATTCATAAGCTGCTTTTAGGAAAGCTGTAACACACGGGCCAAGACAATGATGTCATTGCTCGAGACGATATTGTGGGAAGGATGGATAAGTGCTTACCTAATGACAATGTGGACTTTCCAAAGTCAATTTCACTCATTAGAAACACAAGAGACTAGAAATGCTGGAATCTACATTGAAAAAACTGCTGAAGGAACTCACTGAACCAGGCAGCATCCATGGAGGAGAATGGGCAGCTGATGTCTTGGGCAGCCAAGTGAACTGTCTTGACAGAAAAATCAACTGTCCATGTTCTATCGCAGATGCTGCCTGACCCACTGAGTTCCTTCAGCAAATTGTTTTTTTGCATCGACTTCACTCAAAGTCAGTACCTGTACAATAGTGCAGAGCAGAGTCGAACATAATCTGTGTATGTGAGGTGGTACAGAGGCAAGATGGCAGTGTTGCTGCCTCACAATCCTAACTGGATTCTCATTGTGTGGGTTTTGCATATACTTCTAGTGACCGCAAGGGTTTCTGGTTTCCTCCCACATCCCAAAGACGTGCAGATTGGGGTGTTAATTGTCCACTGAAAGTTTCCCCTATGCTTAAGGAAGTGGTAAACTGTGGGGGTAGTTGGCCACAATGCATAGAATGATTGAGTCATTGACCTATGCAGTATGGAAGCTACCCTTCACAGGGGGCGCGGAATATTTTTGAAAGTGGGTGGGCCGTGCGATCACTGATCACCAGCCTCGGGGGTACCCAGTGAGGGAGTGGAGCGACCAAGCGGGGGGAGGGTGGCACAATTATTTTTTTTTGTTGTTGCTCGACCTCCAAAAACTGGGGGATAATACAGGCCATCCCCCAACTCAAAAAGTGGGGGGACATATCCCCCATCCCCCCCACCCCCGGCATCGACACCAGTATGGTATGGAAAATTTGACACCATTTTTTTTAATGTTAAATTTCAAGTGTTTTATTTTCTCTCTCTCTCTCTCACTTTCTCTTTTTTTTTTCCTTTTCCAAAAACTTTATTCAACACAATCATATAATACAACACATCAAAACATAATCAAAAATAACACTATAACAAACAAATCATTGTAGTACAACAGTACATTCATTGCTTACAATACTCTCAACCCCACGTGGTGACCAGTGTTGACGGAAGGCCTCCAGAGTCCCCGTGGACACCGTGTGTTCCCTCTCCAGGGACACACATGCACGGACGTAGGCTCGGAAGAGGGGCAGGCAGCCGACTAGCCTGATCATCGACCGCCCGCTGCCTGGCCAGGCCCATGAGCAAACTGACAGGTAAGTCCCCCCCCCCCACACTCGGCTCTCCCCACTCCCTGCCTTGTGTCCGAATCTCTCTCTCTCTCTCTCTCTCTCTCTCTCTCCTCCTCCTCCCCTCCCCCCCCCCGACATTTGCTTTCTCGCTCTCTGTCTCGGGGCCGACTCTCCCTCCCTCTCGGGGCCCTCCCTCCCTCCCTTCCGGCCAATCACAGCGCTTCGGTCACTGCCTTATATCTTGACTCTCGACTGTGAACCACGCTGTGATTTGCCGTTGAGCGGAGGGAAGGGAGGGTTTTGTGGGGGCAGTCGGTTTCCGCCATGGCTAGTCGTGGTTTTGCCGTGTGTGCACTTGTTCTGAGATTCTGTATGGCGGAGGTCCTCAGAAGAAGATAAAAATACGCCTGCAGGCCGGATAATTTTGGGTTATGAAGCATTTCTCGCCAAAAACGTGGAGGGCCTGCTGCCTCCCCCCCTGGATCCGCGGCGCATACTTCAGACGACCTTGTCCATGCTGACCTAGTTGCCATTCTGGGCTAGTCCCGTTTGTATGCAATTGACCTATATCCCTCTAAACCTTTGCTATTCATATATCTGTGCAAATGTCTTTTCAATGTCATAATTGTATCCACTTCTATAGCTTCTACATTCTAAATGTGGATTACCCGCTGAGTTAAAAAAGTAGCTCCTCTCTCCTTTCACCTTAAACCTCAGCTCTTTAATGATGAAAGATTAAAATATTTTTTTTAAATAAACTTTATTTAGAATATAAAATGCATACAAAACAAAATGCTGCAAAAAAATCTTCGCACTTTCGTAGTAAAAATGAAGGATTGATCATTAAATAGACTTATGTCCCTGTCCCACTTAGGTGACTTTTTAGGCGAGTGCAGGAGATTCTGTGCTCGCCACATGGTCGCCACATGTTCGCTGATGGTCTCTGGTGAGTCTCCTTCATCGTCGCAAGGAGTTCCCGCATTCTGGGAACTGGTCGCAGCCTCAGTATGGTCGCCACAAGTTTTCCAACATGTTCTAACTCAACTTGGAAAGGAACTGCGAGGAGGCATGTGCTATTGTGATAGAGGTCAAAGGTTTGGAAAGTATAGACTTTAGACTTTAGGCTTTTAGACTTTAGAGATACAGTGTGGAAAAGGGTCCTTTCAACCCACCAAGTTTCCGCTGACCTTCGATCACTCCCATACACTAACACAATCCTACACATTAGGGACAATTTTCAATTGGATCAACCAAAACATCTGAAGGAAACCCACACGGTCACAGGGAAATGTACAAACTCCATACAGACAGCACCTGTAGTTAGGATCAAAACCATGTTGAAAGGCAGCAACTCAACCGTGTTGCCACTGTACCTCTGTACAGTTGAAGAAACCAAGGAAAGTGGCTGCACTGAGTTTTTGTAGAGGTTTGTTTGTCTGCTTGTTTGTTGGCGTGGCACATGTTTCAGTTTTGCACCTGTAAGCTTAAAAAAAACTGGTCAGCAATTTGATACCACTCTATGTGGGCAGGTAAAGCAAGCCACAGCCAAAACTGAACAAAAGACTTAAAGTAACCAGATACAGCACTCTCTGTGATTTTATCTATCATAATATAAAGATCAATGAGAACATTGCGTGGGGCTTCCATATGGCCTAATCATTTCCCTGGGTCCCCTGAAGGTATGGTGCCTGTTTGCTGTGGAAAACGGTTCAGAGCTTTTCCCACCTGTCAACAACTGCTTCCACACTTCTCAAGCTGTGAAATTGGTTGGACTTTATTCTCAATTTCAGTCGGTATACTCAATTTCACCCTCTGATGCTACTTAACAATTGTCAGTTATGAACTAGAGTGATTGGGACAATTAATGGATTGGAAGGCTTCAGTCACCCATCCCCTGCAATAGTCACCCTTCCCCTGATGCGAGGACAATGTGTCATGTTCTGCTGTTGTTAGACTGCCTGGAAATGAATTGCCGAGCATACATGTTTGAGCTCAGAAACACAAGGACAAGAAGATAGTAACTGGAGCTGGGCAGCAAAGGTGAAAGTGTTTCCATCAGGTTTTTGAACAAGTTGAAACATGTACGGAGTTCTACGTTTTCCTTGTGACCTTGTGGGTTTCTTCCAGGTGCTCCGGTTTTATCCTACTTTCCGTACAGATTTGTAAGTTAATTGGCTTCTGGGAAACAATATCATAAATTGTCCAAAATGTGTTGGCTAGTGCAAGTGTATATGGTTGATCACTGTAGATTGGTTATTGCATGTGAACCAATCATAGTAGAAATAGCATCACTAACCCCACCTTACTGTATGATTCATATAAACACCCACTTCCTATACTGGTCAGTCTTGGAAGCGGTAACGATGAACTAACAACTAACAACCTGCTGTACCGCTATACTATGTGTACTGATTAAAGATGATCTTGAACTCCACGTTGTACAGTCTGCTTATTTACATGGTGTCATTAAGCTTGGAGTAACCCACTGCATCTGTTTATTGGTTTTTATTTCAGTTTATCAGTTTTTCTTGCTTCACTATGCTGAAAGCCTGCACAGCTTATCTTCGATTCTGACATCGGGGAACGATGGAGACTCTTTGAAGTTGACTACATCAATATCGTCCACCAAAATGAACCAGATGCTGTCAAGGCTTCCCTCCCACTTAACCTGGCGGGACCCAAAGCCATGATAAGAGCTCGGACCTTTGAATACGCACCAGCCGTCCATGACGACAACGATCAGGCAGTTGTGCCTGGTGAGTCTATGCGTGACCCTAATGTTTTACTGTGTAAATTCCATGAACTATGCGACCTACCCTCGAACCACATTTTAGAAAGAGCCAAATTCTTTGCGAGACACCAGCTTCCTGGTGAGCCGGTAGAAAGATTTATTTGTGACTTGAAATATATTCCTCAAAGATTGCGCAATTGTGCAGTGGGAATGAAGTCAATGCTGAGAACCGTAAACTCGTCCCATTCATAAGGGTGTCGTTCGCTGGATGCCCATGGTGCATGAGAGAGGGTGTCTGCAATGAGCATGTCTATATCCTTTTGTAAACGCTTTTGAAGTCGAATCGTTGGAGCTGCATCATCATATGCCGCAGACGTGCAGGTGACGCATGTATAGGTTTATTGGGGATGGTCACAAGAGGTTGGTGGTCTGTCTCGGCCGTGAAAACATTCCTAAAGATAAAGTCCTTGAATTTAGAACAAGTGAAGACCACAGCCAGCAGCTCTTTCTCGATCTATGCGTAGCGCTGTTCGGTGTCCGTCATGGTGTGGGAGACATAAGAGACAGGTCGTAAAGTCTCAGCCCATATCGTGAGTCATCACAGGTAACCGTGCCAGGACGCCTCATGTCGATGAACGTCAAGCGCTGGGAGCGCTGGTCAACCTTGACTTTAAAGAGTCAAATGCTTGTTGATGTTGCTGGAACCAGGACCAGGCAGTATCCTTCCAAGTGAATTGTCTCGTCCATGGGGGCTGGCATCTCTGTGATGGCAGCAGTTTTCTTCGGATCGGGTTTAAGACCGTCAGGAGTGAAAACATGTCCAACATATGTGACCTCTAGAACCCTGAATTTGCACTTATTAGGGTTGAATTTCAGGTGGATTTCACGTGCCCGGTCCATGGTAAGCTTTAGATTGTTGTCATGCACCGCTGTGTCTTTGGCATAAACCAGGATATCGTCTACGATGATGGCACACGTGAGTCTCTGGGACAGCAGTTCCATGGTTCTCTGGAAGACTTTGCTGGCCGAGTTAATGCCGAATGGCATTCTGAGAAATTTGAATCTGCCAAACGGAGTGGCAAATGTGGTCAGGTTTGATGACTCGTCGTCTAGCGATATCTGCCAAAACGGGTTTTTGCGTTGAGGACGGAAAATACTGTTGCTCGCCCGATCTGCGCAGCGACATCCTCAACGGTCCTCATAGGATAATGTGGACGCCTGATGGCAGCGTTTAAATCTTTTGGATTGATGCATACACGGAGCTAGTTTTTTTGCCCACCTTAAGGGTGGCAACCATGGTGGAAACCCAGTCAGTGGGTTCGCTGATTTTGGTTAGTACGCCCAAGGAGACCATGTTTCTAGCCGAACACACAGCCGCTGACGGCACTCTCCAGCTACTCCCATCCATAATCAAAAGAGGCTGGCCAGACAGACAATCCAGCACACCACTGGAGGTGCAGCCGTTCTTCTTAGTCCGTGATTATAAATACAGCACTTTATTTCTGTTCGGTAATACAGAACGGTGTCATAGTTAAGGGCCACAAAGTCGTGATCCCTACATCCTTACATGACAAATAATACAAAGAGGCGGCTACCCAGGCACCGATGCCACGCTGGCATGGCCAAGCACATACGAGACAGGACAGCCTCCTGCCCCAACTGCAACAGCCTGGTGCCGCACCAACAGAGATAGCTACAACAATCTTCACCAGCACTGCCCTGGACGTCGCTGGCGGCAGACATTTTCGAATGGCACGCTAAACATTATCTAGTCCTGGTCGACTCCTACTCTAACTGGTTCAAACTTGATTTACTGCCCTATATCACATCAGAAATGGTCATTCAACCTGCGGCACCAGGCTGTTGCAGTTGGGGCAGGAGGCTGTCCTGTCTCGTATGTGCTTGGCCATGCCAGCATGGCATCGGTGCCTGGACTTCCGGTGGCGCCATGTTTTAAGTGAGAACAGCGCCAGATCAGCTCCGCAAAAATCTGTAAAAAAAACGGGGTTAAAGGAGGCTGCTAATGTTACTTACTGCAGGAGATCGATTTAAAACGGCTCCGGTGCGATTGAAGGCTGCGTGACGTCATCAGGCGCGCGACTTCGGTAAGAAGTTTAAAATGCACTCCTCCTCCCCCCCCCCCCGAAGAAACCGGGCCTAAGAAGGGAGGCTGGCCCCACCAAAGCCTCGGGCTCGAGTCTGACTTCCTCCCAGGAAGAGAACTCACAGAGGAAAGTGGAAATGGAAGAATTTAAAAACTCCTTGATGGGTGAGATGAAGAAACTGCTGAAAGAAATAAAAGATCTGAAGAAGGAATATAAAGATGAATTTAAAGACATGAAGAAAGAATATAAAGATGAAATAAAAACTCTAAAAGCGGAGATTCTGGTGTCTCATGAGAGAACTAAAGTGGAATTAACAAAAGAAGTTACCGAGACGGTAAAGATTATGATGAACGAATGGAAAATTAAGACGGATGCTGAATTTCAAAACCGAATTTCTGAAGTAAACGACAAGGTTGCTGGGCTGGAACAAATGCTGAATGATAAGATAGATCCTATTACCATCGCACTCGACCAACAAAATGAGGCAATTAAAGAACTGACTGATTTTGCTGTAACAAGTGCCAAGGAAAGTGAGAAGTTACGTGCCGAGAATAAACGCCTCTCAGAGCTACTTCGCAAAATATATGAGAAATGTATTGATTTGGAGGGTCGACAAAGACGTAAGAATTTGCGAATAGTAGGATTGGCCGAGGGTCGTGAAGGAAATCAGGACCCACGAAAATTTGCTGCAAAACTCCTAAAGGACATTCTGGATTTGGATCAAGAACCACTGTTGGGCCGTGCCCACAGGGCTTTAAGACGGGTCCCTGGGAGTGGTGCACCACCAAGACAAATGATTGTAAAGGTGGCCTATGATCACGTCTTTGAAGAAATGATGAAGATAATAATGAGAAAGAGAAATTTGAAATACGAAGGAGATAACATTAGTATCTTCAGAGATTATCCAGCGGAAGTTGCTAAGAGAAGATCCTTATTCACTGAAACAAGAGGCATTCTACGGAATTTAAAGAATACAATGGATCTCAGATATGGCCTGATGTACCCAGCAACATTGAGAGTGACCTACGACAACAAGGAACACCGCTTTGTTAAGCATACCAATGCACTGGAATTCGCTCGAGGCATACAGAAGAAGGCAGAAGAGGAAGCAGACGATGAAGTACGCTGGAATATTTAACATCTTTTTTAAATACGGAAGTCATTAGATTAATCGCCACGTTAGTGTGGCGTTCACTAATACACACTACACAATCTATCAGTGTAGTCTTTTTTTCCTTTGGGCACCCTTTTAACACCCTTTTTTCTTTTTTTACTTACATTTTTTATATTTTTTTATATATTAAGTACTTGAATTTATGTTATATATTATATGAATGTAATTATGATCAATATTGTATAATTACTTTAGGTAGACACGGACATGGATTATTGAGACTGGTAATTTTCATCGGGTTGGCGTTCAGGTGCATCGTTGAGCTGGAGGAGTTGAGAAGGCTACTCCAAAAAAAACCACCCTAACAGTAAAATGCAAGACATGAATCTGAAGACTGGGGATGATGGAGTTACTTTCTGTAGTTGGAATGTTAAGGGAATTAATGAACCAATTAAAAGGCGTAAGGTGTTAGCTCAGCTGAATAGATTGAAATCAGACGTCATTTTCCTCCAAGAGACGCATCTCAAAAAAGATGCTCAACATAGATTAACAGCTAAATGGATTTCAAAGGTATATCATTCTTCATTTATACATAAATCTAGGGGAGTTGCAATAATTATTCGTAAAGGTATACCTTTTAAACAAAGTTCTATAATAGAAGATAAAGAGGGCAGATATGTAATAATTACAGGGGAATTATACTCAAAAAAAGTAATTCTTATGAATATATATGCTCCTAATTTCGATAACCCATTATTTTTTAAGAAAATATTTAATAATATTCCTATATCTACTCAACATAATTTAATAATTGGGGGTGAATTAAATTGCACTCTAGATAACTACTTAGACAGATCTTCAACAAAAAGGAAAGTTACCTCTAAATCAAGTAAACTTATAAATTCTTTTATCAATACATCTAATGTTAAGGATATTTGGAGATTAGAGAATCCATCCGGAGGAGAATATTATTTTTTCTCGCCCGTATTTGGAACCTACTCGAGGATAGATTACTTTCTAATAGACTCAAAACTGCTTCCTTATACGTATAATGCAAAATATCACAATATTATTATTTCAGATCATGCACCATTAACATTTAAAATAAAATTAAAAGATATATTTAATAAAACTACGACTTGGAGATTTAATCCCCAGATACTGAAGGACAAGGATTGTTGTAGCCATGTGACAGAACAGATTAAATTATTCTTTGAGACAAATGACACACCTGAAATTTTACCACTGTTACTTTGGGATACATTTAAAGCATTCATGCGTGGTGCGATAATATCGGCACAAGCATATTTTAATAAAGAAAATCGAAAGATGGAACAGGTTAGAAATGGAGATAAAACAACGAGACAATGAAAATATAAAACATCCTTCTAAGGAGTTAAGTAATAAAATTGCAATAGCAAAATATAGACTAAATAAAATATACTCTAACCAAGTCATTAAACTTTTTCAACAAACCAAACAAGTGAATTTTGAATTTGGTGATAAACCGCAAAAATTGCTAGCACGACAATTAAGAAAATTAGATGATGAAAAAATGATACATGGAATTAGATCTCTGCAAGGAAACATATTGACCATACAAAAAGACATTAATGACAGATTTTTACAATATTACCAAAATCTTTACTCATCAAAATTAACAGGACAAACAGATGGAATGGAAACATTTTTACAAGGATGTCAAATTAATAGGAAGGTAGACACTTGTTAAACGCTGAAATATCAGTGAAAGATATCATAGAATCAATTGGTTCATTAAAGAACGGAAAAGCTGTGGGCCCCGACGGCCTGAGTGCAGAATTTTATAAAAAATTTCAAGATCTGATCTCCCCAAGACTACATACAGTGTATAGATATGCATATGAACAAGGAAAATTACCAGAATCTTTAAATGAATCCACAATCACACTCGTCCCTAAGGTAGATAAAGATTTGGAAGATCCTGGTTCATATAGAGCGATTGCCCTTCTAAATACAGACCAAAAAATATTAACTAAAGTTTTATCTCGGAGACTAAGTCTGGTGATCTCTAAATTAATACATTATGATCAAACAGGTTTTATTCCAAAACGCTATTCATTTCATAATCTAAGACGCCTGTTTAATATTATATATTCTAAAAGAATACGAGATACGGAATTAGCAGTCATATCGTTAGACGCAGAAAAAGCATTTGATCAGGTGGAATGGTTATATTTATTTAATATAATGGAAAAGTTTCAATTGGGGGATCGATTTTGTAAATGGGTAAGAATCCTATACTCGGATCCTACTGCAAGAATTCTAACTAATCAAATACTATCAGCTAAATTTAAACTCTTTAGGGGATGCAGACAGGGATGTCCGTTATCGCCTTTATTATTTGCCTTGGCGATAGAGCCTTTGGCGGAAAGAATTAGATCTAAACCTGAAATATATGGCTATAAGACTGATACAACAATTAACAAAATTTCCTTATATGCAGATGATGTTTTGATTTATATCACAAAACCTGAAATTAGTATTCCAACGTTGTTTGATGTTATAAATAAATTTAGTACATTTTCTGGATATAGGATTAATTGGAATAAAAGTGATATTATGCCTATAACTAAAATAAATTTAAACATATTACAACAATACCCATTAAAAATAGTTACAGACAAATTTAAATACTTAGGAATGAATGTATCTAAATCCCATAATTCATTAATTAGATCTAATTATCCTCAATTATTAGATCGACTTAGAAAAAATATTTTATATTGGAAAACACTTCCTATATCTTTGATTGGTAGAATAAATGCCATAAAGATGGTTTTTCTACCACAATTGTTATATCTGTTTCAAGCTATCCCTTTTTTCCTTCCGAAAACCTTTTTTTAAAAAATTGATAATATTGTTAATAGTTTTATCTGGGATTATAAAAATCATAGAATAAGTAAAAAACATTTATGTAAGTCAAAGATAAATGGAGGGTTAGCACTTCCAAATTTTCTATACTATTTCTGGGCAGTACAGATTAAGAATATGAATTTTTGGTGGGTAAATACGGACCTGGAACCAACGTGGTTAAAGATAGAAAAGGAAGATTGTTTGCGTTTTAACGTAGACTCAATTATTTTTGCCCCAAAGGAAGTGCAAAAAAAAATTTATAGGGACAATCCTATCATTTACAATAATAGACGTATTTGGAAACAAATAGTCAAGACTTTACATTTAGATAATCTCTCATTTAGACTACCAATTATGAATAACCCATTATTTAAGCCCTCCACACTGGATGGGGGGGTTTAGACATTGGGATAATTTAGGAATTACAAGGGTAGAGCACCTTTATAGAAATGGAAAATTTCTTTCATTTCAGGAGTTACAAGATATCTACGGATTGTCTTCACAACATTTGTTTAGGTATTTTCAAATTAGAGATTATATTAAATCTAATACACAGGATTTTAAAAATAAAGAACCAGGATTATTAGATGAATTGTTTAACTTGCATCCAACCACAGAAAAATTAATAGCTTATATATATAACATCATTATGGATAAGGAGAATCCAATAACTGAAACATATCGTCAAGCATGGGAAAATGAAATTGGATCACCTATAACCAAAGAAAATTGGGAAGAAAGTTTACAACGAATACATCGGTGCTCGTTAAATGCTAGACATACATTAATACAATTTAAAGTATTATACAGATTACATTATTCGAAAACTAAATTAAATAGTATATTTCCTAATCTCTCCTCTATTTGTGATAAATGTAAGAATTTAGAAGCAAATTTAACACACAGTTTTGTTACATGTCCTAAATTGAATTATTATTGGACAGAAATTTTTAAAGTTATTTCTGAAGTTCTTAAAGTTCAACTAGACCCTGACCCAAAGTTAATAATATTGGGAATTCCTGAGTCTAATTTGATATTAACATTGGATCAAAGAAATTTCCTTGATTATTGTTTGATATTAGGGAAAAAAATAATATTGAAATTTTGGAAGGGAACATTATCCCCAACAATTAAAATGTGGGCATCAGAGATGTTGGAGACGTTATACTTGGAAAGAATTAGATTTGTCCTTCTGGACAAGTATAATTCTTTTGAACAGATATGGTCTCCATATATACAGTATTTAGAGAAGTAGCTGTTCTTGGCATCACGGCTCGACGGGCACCCTGCGGGATTTGATGAAAATAATTCATTTGTATACTAGGATATATGCATGTCTTTATTGATATTATTATTTGTAGTTGTTTTATTTACAATATATAGTGTGGTTTTTCATTTATATATACATATAATATTTTTTCTTATTTTTTTTTCTCACTTTTTTTGTCTTTTTTCTTTTTCTTCATTTTCTTTTTTCTCTTATACCAACTAATTATTACGGAATTATAATTTTATTGATTAATAATGGTATTTTTCTTTACTCACTTTTATTTTCAAAAAAATATAAGATAATAATCATTAGTGTGTTATGTACAAACATTGAATTAAGTTGATGTTTATAACTCAGTTTTAATCATTGAAAATTGGTTATCGCTAATAAAAAATTATTTTAAAAAAAAAGAAATGGTCATTCAAAAGCTACAGAGACACTTCTCCACATTCGGCGCGACAAGTCCGTTTGCAAACCGACAACGGAAGACAATTTATCAGCCACGCGTTCAAACACTTTGCCAACCGATGGAATTTCCACCATGTCACGAGCAGCCCGAATACCCACAAAGTAACGGGCTTGCCGAACAGGCCGTCAGAATTGCAAAACAGCTAATGGAACATGCCTACCTAGCCAAGTCGGATGTGTACCTCGGCCTTTTAAACCTCAGAAACATCGCTAGAGATCGGGTCCTGGGCTCACCAGCCCAACGCCTGATGTCCAGAACAACGAGACCACCGATACCAATTGCTCAGCAGAAGCTGGTGCCACAAGTGCTGAAGTCAGCCACGATCCAGAAGCGCATCTGGGAGAAACACGACACCCAAAAACGATCACATGACAAGTCCAGCAAACCACTTAAACCACTACTGCCGAGCCAAGTAGTCCGTTTGCAAACTATTTCGGGACTTTCCTGTCTAGGTTGCGTTGGTGGCCCATCCAAAGATCCCCGATCCTACCTTGTTGACATCGATGGAGCCTTGTACCGTCGGAGCCGCCAACACTTGCTGGCTGTGAAGGCGTCCCCCACCAGCCGATCCTTTCGCTCCACCTCTACGGTTCCAGCCGTCTGCTGCCGTGGCCACCACCAGTCCCAGCATGCCCCTTACTCCACCACGACTGGCGGCTATGACTAACAACAACACTACCACACCCGCATGCTCTCCCTGTCGGTCACCACGAGTGTCCCCTGCTGCTTTCTCAATTCTGGGTTCACCGCCTCCCTCTAGCTTTTCTGATGAAGAGGGAGAGGAGTTGGTCCGTACGTGTTCAGGCCGTATTAGTAGACCGCCTGACAGATATGGCGAGTATGTTTGAATTCTAAGCTGCATGTGTGTTTAACTATATTCACTCTTTACGGGGAAGGATGTAGATTGCTTATTGCATGTGAACCAATCATAGTAGAAATAGCATCACTAACCCCACCTTACTGTATGATTCATACTAACACCCACTTCCTACACTGGTCAGTCTTGGAAGCAGCAACGACGAACTAACAACTAACAACCTGCTGTTCCGCTATACTATGTGTACCGATTAAAGATGATCTTGAACACCAGATTGTACAGTCTGCTTATTTACAATCACTGATTGGCGCAGACTCAGTGGGCTGAGGGACCAGTTTCCACTCTGTATCTCAAAAGTCTAAAAGTCTAATGTCTCAACTGCAGATGCTGATTTACACAAAAGGACACAAAGTGCTGGATTAATTCAGAGTTTCAGACAGCATCTTTGGAGGGCATGAATAGGTCATGTTTTGGATTGGGACCCTTATTCAGCCTGATTGTTTGGGGGGGGGGGGGGGTGAAGATATTTCTTTGTGAAGAAATTTGGGAGAGAGGAGAGGCAGGACAAAGCATGGCAGGTAATAGGTGGGCAGAGTCAAGGAGGTTTTTGTTAGTCAAACGGTTGGAAAAAAGGCCAGAGATTAAAGCAGGAGGCATGTGACAGACTGATGAGTTAGAAATTGTGAAGCAAGAGGAAGGAATGAGGGAGGAGAGGGTGAGGGAGGGGAGAAATAGTTGTGAGTGCAGGTGAGACACTGGAGTAAGGGGGGAGGCAGGAGAATGGGATGGGGGAAAAAAGAGAATGGAGAGGGGAGGGGATTTTACTTCAGAGTCACGTGAGTGATTCCGTGAAGAACACCGCCAGTCGGCATGCGCGTCATTACGTCTGACGCATGGTGCAGTGACCGGCTGGGAGGAGCAGCGCTCCTCCAGAGGTAAGTTTAAAAAGCCTCAGGTAAGTTTCAAACTTGTTGGAGGTCGATTTTCTGTGCTTGTTAATTCTTGTTACAGGAGGGCAAGTTCATGCATGAAGAAGTCGTTAGCAGCAAGGCGAGCCGTAGCAAAAGTGTCTAATGCCCACGGGAGTGTGGGTAGCGAGCGGCCGCCTAGATCATCTACAAAGTCGTTAGTCGTGAGACCAGCGACTACAGTCTTGGTGTCCGAGAGCACCGTGGCTACGCCGGAGGGGCGTAAGGCCACTGGAAAGTCTCTCCGGCCGATAGACTTGGACGAGTCCAGTCGGGAGGGTTCTCCCTCAAGAATGGATACCGTAGAACGGGTATCCAGGATGGAGCTCCTATTGGAGAGGATGCTCCATCAAGAGCGCCGGCCTCTCCAAGACCCCGCACCAGCAGCACCTACTGGGCTGCCTAGCATCTCCCTCTTGAGAGTATACCGTGTCAGTATGATTCTGACGCCGACTCTGAGGGCTTAGCATTGGAGGCTGCCCCATGGGATGAAGGGCAACAGCCAGAGGTCCCGTTCCTGGCGGCCAGGTTTGCCGTCCCAATAGACTCTAGAGAGCCACTGGGGGAAGAACTGGCTGCCAGTATAAATTACTTCACTTCGCACCAGCTTCAGGAACTGGCCACGGATACAATGGCCAAAAAATATGACCCCCCAGAAAACTGTATTCTGCTCAAATTGACGGCCGTCAACCATGCCATTTGGGGCCATATAGGCCTAGGCTTCTGAGCGCAGGAATTAAAACTGCAACGGGTGCTGAAACTGCTCGCTGACGGCATTACGGCTTTTGGTAGGTCGGTGGATGGTAGGCTCCTGACTGAAGTTCGGCAGGATGCCCTGGCTCTCATGTGCAATGTGCACTTTGAAATTAACTGTCTTAGAAAGAGTTCCATCCGCCCTACCATTAACCCAAGGTTCGTTGCCCTCTGTAAGCCTAGCAACATCCAGCGCCTGAACTTATTGTTCAGGGAAGACCTCGCAAAAAGGGGAAAGGAGCTAGACGAAGAGGCAAAAACCGTTGGGCTCATGAAGGCGCCAGTGACCAGCAGAACCCTTCAGCGACAATACCTTTATGAACGGTTTGCTGAAACCGGGTCCAGACAAGGACCAAGCTGGCCATTCAATGTGTGCAGCTGGCGCACTCCAGCAGGAATACGGGCAAACATGGCTTTTCCATCCAGAGCCAGGGGACACAGAACTCCACCGGTAACCATGGAGGTAGGTGGGTCTGATTCTTGTCGAAACATATTGAGTGAAAATTACCTACCAGTTGGGGTGAGGTTACACAGGTTTCTCAAAGAATGGTGTAAAATAACATCAAACATGTTTATACTGCAGAGTATAGAAGGGTTTGAAATTGAATTTATTCCCAACCAGTGTCCACCCACCCAGCACAAGCGAGAGCGGGCACTCATTTTCTCACAACGGGAGAATTTGGAGATTCAAGCTGAAGGGTTTGAAATTGAATTTATTCCCAACCAGTGTCCACCCACCCAGCACAAGCGAGAGCGGGCACTCATTTTCTCACAACGGGAGAATTTGGAGATTCAAGCTGAAATAGCAAAATTATGTTTAAAGGTGTAATGGAGAAAACAGTTTATCAAACCCATCAATTCCTGTCTAATGTGTTTCCTGGACCAAAGAAAGATGGTGGGTGTTGGATTATTTTGGACCTGACAGGACTTAATCTGTTTGTGCAGTATAATCATTTTTAAATGGAAATATTTGCTACTGCCAAGCAATTGTTTTCCAGAGGGTGTTATATGGCATGTATAGATCTTCAAGATGCATATTATTCAGTGCCCATTCATAAAGAGTATCGGAAATATTTGAAATTTAGCTGGATGGGGCAATTATGGCAGTTTAGAGCACTGCCTAATGGGTTAACCTCAGCCCCTCGCTTATGCACCAAATTGCTAAAACCACTATTAGGGTTATTACGGTCACAGGGCCATATTGTAATGGCCTATTTGGATGACATCTTAATAACTGGAAACACTGTGTGGCAGCCAAATTATCCGTTTCAGCTGTTAACCTCATGGTTGGGAGGTTGGGGTTCATTATTCGCCCAGCTAAATCCAAATTGGTGCCGGTTAACACAATTGACTATTTGGGATTCACAATAGATTCAATTCACATGTGGGTGATTCTGCCCAAGGGCAACAGATTAGATTTAATTGAAGGCTGGATCAAGCTCTTGGGGGAGCAATCACCTTCAATTAAACAGGTGGCCAGCTTAATTGGTAAATTGGTAGCTGCCTTTCCAGCTGTGCAATATGGACCTTTGCATTACCAACATTTACAGAGGGCACAGGTACAGGCACTGAGAGTACATGCAGGACATTTCAATTGGCCCATGCACTTACCATCTGAAGCCATTACTGAAGTACAGTGGTGGATTAGAAACATTTCAAATTGTTCTAGCAAACATTTGATCACAACACCTTCAGTTGTTTTGCAGACTGATGTTAGTGCCCTAGGTTGGGGTGCTACTGTCACCAGGTCTAGCTGTGGAGGCAGATGGAATATGCATGAGGCGTTGATTCTCCAATCACATGGAATTCATTATTTAGAGCTTTTAGGAGCATTTTATGCGCTCAACGCTTATTGTACCACTAAGCATCACTTCATATTCAGCTTCAGATTGACAACATCATGGCAGTGGCATATGTCAATCACATGGGTGGAATCAAATTGAAATCTTGTGATGGATTGGCTAACCTTATTTGACACTGGTGCATTAAAAAGAATATTTGGATTTCAGCTGTCTACTTGCCAGGCAGATTCAATATGGTGGCAGACACCAGGTCACGCAAATTCAACGACAACACTGAGTGGATGTTGAATAATGATGTATTTAATGAAATTGTTCTCTGGTATGGGATGCCAGATATTGATTTGTTTGCATCCAGACTTAATCACCAGGTACCAAAATATGTGTCATGGGAATCAGACCCTGGGGCAGTTGCAATTAATGCATTCTCCCTGCACTGGGGCGGAATGCTTTTATACGCATTTCCCTCCTTCTCCCCTCATCAGTCGGTGCTTGACTAAGATCAAACAGGATTCTGCTTCAGGGGTTTTGGTGGTACCCGACTGGCCAACACAGCCATGGTTCCCTCTGCTTTCGGGTGTTAGTACACAGCCTATTATGGTGGTTCCAAAATGTCATAATCTGTTACTGCACCCTGTGACTGGAGGTGCACACTCATTGTATGATCGACTAAATTTGTTGATTTGCAGATTTTAAAAAGGCCATAACTGGGTCTGGGACTATCCAATCGGACAGTGGATGTCATCACAACATCCTTGAGGGATAGTACGCAAAGGCAGTATATCTCTCAAGTTAGGAAATGGGAGGAATTTTGTTTACAGGGGAACATTACATACCACACGGCCTCCATCCCAGATGTGCTTGAATTTTTGTCACATTTCGATGAAGGGTTGAGCTATAGTGCCATCAACAGTGCCAGGAGCACTTTGTCCTCATACCTATGCTGGGGATCAGAACTGCAGTCTATAGGATCTCATCCGTTAATCTCCATATTTACGAAGTGTGTTTTTAATTCTAATCCTCCCAGGCCTAGGTATTCAGAAATCTGGGATGTAAGCATGGTACTGACGCTGCTTTGTCAATGGGGTACAGCCACATCCGTGCCCTTAAAAATGATTACCCTTAAGTTGGTTATGCTTATGGGGCTCGTATCAGCGCAAAGGGTTCAGACCTTGCACAAACTGTGCCTGGACAGGATGGTGTCCTCACAGAATGATGTTAAATTTTACATCTATGACCTAATTAAACAAAGCAGACCAGGGGTGTCCGGATTCAAGCTTGTACTGTCAGATTATCCCATGGATTTATGGCTGTGTGTGGTGGCACACTTGCAGCATTATGTTGAAGTTACAAAGAGCCTTAGAGGCTCTGAGCAAGCATTGTTTATTAGCCACAAAAAGCCACTTATGACAGTGTCAGCTCAGACCATTTCACAATGGCTGAAGCAAGTGCTGGGGTGTGCAGGAGTTAATACTGACAATTTAAAATCTCACTCCACCAGGGTGGCATCAATGTCAGCAGCGAGGGCAATGGATGTCCCTCTAGACTATAGCCTCGCGGCCGCAGGATGATCAAATGAATTGACTTTTCAAAGGTTTTATAATAAGCCGCTTGTTGAAGCCGGGGTGTTCGCCCATTCAGTTTTAAGTTCTGTTTCATAGCTTCTCCCTGGGAGAGAGGAGTCGCTAGTGTATATTTGTGTATTTGTGAATTAAAGCTTTAACATGTTAATTAGTATCATGTTTCGATGTTTTGCAAATATTCACTCCTCCTGACTCAACTGATTGCAGTGTGAGACGCCTGGATTTGAATCGGTGTGAAATCACAGATCTTTGAAATCTTCACGGAATCACGCACGTGACTCCGAAGTAAAATAGTAAGATTAAACAAGAACTTACCAGTTTGAAGTTTGATCTTTATTTTATGAGGAGTTACGATGAGCGATTATATGCCCACCGCTCCCAACCCTCATATCACGAAGCTCATCTGGTAGTTCTAGGTTTCTAATCTTAGTATACTACTTCAATTGGTGTTCTTCTGTGATTTCACAATGTTGCTTTGAAGATTGACGCGCATGCCGACCGGTGGGGTTCTTCACGTAATCACTCATTGTAACTCCTCATAAAAATAAAGATCAAACTTCAAACTGGTAAGTTCCCATTTAATCTTACTATTTTTAAAGGTTACCTAAAATTGGAGAATTCAATATTGAGACTGTTGGGTTGTAAGCTCCTTTTATTCATAAGTTCTTAAACCAAGCTGCATAACACTCAACCTACCTCAACAATAAAATTTCAGTTTTAGTTATAGTTCTAGAGTTATAGCATGGAAACAAGTCCACGCCGACCAACAAAATCCCCATACACTAATTCTAATCCTAGGGATACTTCTACAGAAGTAAATTAACCTACACACCTGCATGTCTTTGGAATGTGGGAGGAAACAGGAGCACCTGGAGAAACTCCACACAGTCACAAGAAGAACAAACTCTGCACAGACAGGATCCATAGTAATGTTGGATCTGGGTCTCTTATGTTGTAAGGCAACAGCTCTAGTACTATGCCACTCTCTGTTTTGCACTACTGCCTTGATTTTTTTGGAAATTATGTGTAATTATGTATAATTTTACAATTGTGTATGTAATCTGAGTGTATATGCCTGTGCTGCAACGGCAAGCATGAATTTCATTCTATCTGTTCCTCAACGTACTTTTACATATGACAATCAACTCAATTTACTCAGAATTCCAAAGCAAGTTTTGAGTAAGCTGACTTAAGGCTGTGTACAGCAAGAAGTAGAGTAAGCAGCAGTACCATAGCCAAAGGAGACATTCCAGGAGCAGTTGGTTATGCCATGAATATTCAAAAGCCAAACAATTTAAGTTCATTTAAATAATTTTTTTGGATCATTTAGAATTTGAGGATTAAACATCCAAAATGATTTTTTAATTAGGCATTCCTTCAAGTTAAAAAAAAAAGTTAATGGGGAGTGGTCTGAAATGATGCTGTTATGATATTTTGGATTAATTGTGTAGGTAATTAATTTTGTGTCCACTAAAAAATAGTCAATACGTGAATACGTTTTGTGTCCTGTTGAGTAAAACGAGTATTCCCTTCCAGCCAGTGATCCTCCATACATCTTGTGTTTTTTAGGAGTTCGCTAGCTTTAGATTTTGAGTTACCCCTCTTTTGTTGTGTGGATTTATCCAGGTACGGATCTAAAACGCAATTAAAGTCAGCCCCAATTATCACATTTTCATAATTAAACTCTGAAATTATATTCAGGATTTTATTAAAAAATTGGGGATTATCAAAATTAGGTGCATAAATATTTACCATGGTGATTAGGGTAGTGTGGATCTCTCCGGTAACTATGAGATATCTCCCTTCTTTATCTGTTATGATATTCTTTGATTTGAATGGTATACCTTTACGAATAATAATTGCCGTACCTCTAGATTTAGAGATATACGAAGACTGATATGTTTAACCTATCCAATTTGCTTTCAATCTAGTCTGAGCTTGCAATTTCAGATGTATTTCTTGTAAGAAAATTATGTCTGAATTAAGTGATTTCAATTGTGCGAGAATCTTACCTCTTTTAATTGGTTTGTTAGCACCCCTTATGTTCCAACTGCAAAATGTGATTCCTCCAATTTCTTTTGTTTATCGTCTTGCATTTTAAATTACTTTAATACCTTCAAGTCACATGGTGCAACAAATACCTCAGGGCTCTGGGTGTTGGGGGAACATTTACAACTATTCAATTCTGTTGGTACATCCCTCTTAATGTTGTCCTTAATCAAAAAGACAAAAAAGTGTGAAATATTGTGACAAAATTTGTTTTAAGTGATATTACAGTCTAAAACTAATGACACTGTAACAAATTAGCCACCTAATGGTGGTAGTTACAAATTTGTAGACTTCCGTTGTTGTTAATATACATTTAGCTCCGCTCCCTTGAAAAATCTTGCAAAAGGGAGGCGGGGCCAATTCAAAACCAAATTATATATAACACAATTACAATATATATATCTAATTAAGTCTTATCTAATTAAGTCTTCAGATTATCTACCATTTACTTATGCTAACAGTTTTTATATTTGCTTCACATTCAGTGATATTAAACTGCTGGTTGGAAGGGGTTAACCAGAGTCAGGCTCCTGGCTGTTTGCCAAAGGCCTGAATATTCTCACCTCCTCCCAAGCATAACTGGAACTGAAGCCTAGTATATTATATAAGCTCATTTTTTTAGTCTGTTAATAATCTATTTTCTTATATTTAGCCCCCCCCCCCCTTCCCCCCCCCTGGGAGGGGTCAATCATTACAATATATTATTACATTCTACCATTTTAACATTTCGCACTAAATTCAATTGCTATAACTATGTTAATTCAGTAGTTTATGTGTAAGTGTAGAGTTAAAATTTTAAAAGACTTTAATTCAAAAAGTTTATTTTCAAATCCGTTTGTATTAAGTTATCCGTTCAGTCGCACCCTTGTTGTTCCATATTTCATTTGAGGTGGAACAAAGAATGTCCTTGAGTTTGCATTCCAAAGAAGAGAAGATGTCTAGACAGCAACTCGTGGAGAAGCTCCACCATCTTCGTCTTTTAAAAAGTCATATTTCTCAGCTTCCCCCTCCGCCGATATCTGTAGAATAAAACGCCTTGTCCTGGCAGTCGTGATAATTTACTTAGCCAGCTATCTCTTTTATGATGTCTTGAGCATGTTTGTATGCTGCATCTGGGTCAGTAAACGCATGTTTGGTACCTTTATAGGTAATCCTCATTTTTGCAGGGTACATTACACCATATCTTACATTTTGATTTCCTTTCAGGATCTGTCTTGTCTTTGAAAATTCTTGTTTTTTGGCAATTTCGATAGGATAATCTCTGAATCGTTTAATGGTATCATCCCCAAACATCATATTCTTTCCGTATTGGATTTTTTTCATAATATCTTCCAAAGCTGAAATGTCACGAAATTTCACAATGATCTCTCTTGAGGGGGCTCCTGGCCTAGATTGTGCTCTTCGCACCCGATGTGCCACTTCTATTTTCGGTTCAATAGGCAGGTTGAATACTTGTTTAAGTAAGTTGGCAGTGAACTCATGAGGATCATTCCCGTCCTTTCCCTCTGTCACTCAAACTATTCTTAAATTTTGCCGTCTTGAACGTGCTTCCAAATCAAGGCTTTTATCAGTCATTTTAGCCAATTGCCCCAAGATACGCTCCTGATCTTTCTTCATTCTCTGCATATCTTCAGACATTTGTAACATAGATGCTTCCATATCTCTCATAGCAGTCTGATATGCTGTGGTAGTTTGGAGAATCAAATCAAACTTCTCCTTGCAATCTTTTTCCACCCGATCAATTTTCACAGTTAATCCACCTTCCACGTCGTCAATTCGTTTATTGAAATGACCAATTGAGTCAATAATTTTCTGATTCCCAAGTGTAAAGTTCTCCAACATACTTTTATTCCCAGAAGCAATCTCACCTCTTAAATCTTTTAAGGACTGCTTTATTTCTTCCAGCTCTTTGTCCTTTGTAGCCATTTCAGTCTTTGCCCTTATAGCCATTTCAGAGGCTAATTCAGAGGTTAATTCTTCAGATGTTTGCTGATTTTTCAAGAGATATTTTGTAACAGATCTTTGAGGGCATTGGGCAGGAATCTATTTTTTCATTTAAAAGTGCCATAAACCACCGTTATTTTTGCGGCGATTTCTGATGACTTTACCAGCGCGTCTTCCAAACTGGCTTTTTATGCGAAATATAAGTAAAAATCCAATTATTCATAGTACTATTAGAATTTGGAAACAAATAAAATTAACCCTTAAATTACGAAATTTATCCCTTTTCTCCCCCATAGTTAATAATCCGTCATTTAAACCTTCCAGTATTGATAAATCATTTACAAATTGGGAAAAAATAGGAATTAAAACGTTTGGAGACATGTATGAAAATGGAAATGTTTTATCATTCCAACAACTGCAACTTAAATACAATCTGAGAAGTAATCAATATTTTAAATATTTTCAAATCCGTGATTATTTGAAAAAATATCCACAAGAATACCAAAATTTGACTCCAGACCTATTACACAAAGCTATGAATAGAAAGGCGGACTCAAATAATTTGTTATCATACTTGTATAATATCATCCTAAATATAGAAATACGATCATCCTATAGAATCAGAAGAGATTGGGAACAAGAACTAGCTATAAAATTCTCAAAAGAGAGTTGGGATAAACACTTGCTATATGTGAACAAATGCTCGATCAATGTAAGACATATTCTAATCTAATTTAAAACCGTACATGGATTATATTATTCAAAAATTAAAATAAATAAATGTTTTCCAAATGTCTCCCCCATTTGTGATAAATGTCTATCCCAAGAAGCAACTATAGCTCATTCCTTTGTTTTTTGCATAAAAATCCAAAAATTTTGGAATTAAATCTTTGACATTTTTACAAAATTATTTCAAATAAAACTGAAACTGAATGCAGAATTGATTATTTTTGGAACAATGGAAGCCAGCTTTGAGCTGACTTCATCCCAAAAGAGCTTCCTTAATTATGGCTTAATAATGGCAAACAAACTCATGCTTAAATTCTGGAAAAACGCTCCCACACCAATGATAAAAATGTGGATTTCAAATATGTCCGAAATGTTACACCTCGAAGATATGAGATTCTTCCTAGCAGCCAAATCAGACCATTTCCAAAAGTTTGGTCTCAATTTATCGACTTATTTCAAGCATAGGGTGCAACATAACTTTGAAAATAAATGGTATTAGGACCTGGTGAGGGGTGTGTAAAGATACAAAGTAGGTACATCCTCTTTATCTTATTTTATCTTCCTATATTTTCTTTTTTTCTATTTTTCTCTTTCTCTTTCTTTTGTGTGTTTTTTATTTTAATTCTTTCTTGTGTTTTACGCTTCTATGGGTTTTTCCTGATCACTTTTTCATGTACTTACTATCTTATCTAACTTTCTCTATTTTTCTTCTTTTTAAAGTTTAAAACAAGAAGTGGTACATGAAATGTATTATGTTATTTTTTGCTTATACCACTGTAATGTACATTACTTCTAATACATTTTTATAATAAATTCTAATAATATATTTTTTAAATAAATAAATACATAAATAAATATTTTTTTTGTGGTTTGATACACGTGCATTGAAGGCCATATCAGAGGGAACTTAACTTCATGACCACAATCACACCATCTTCTAGACCAGGTAATGTTTGCAGTTTTCCTGCACTGAAGGACATCTGTTGCTTATAACCTGGAACATCATTATCAAGGATTTGAAATTCCATAGAGGACACAGTGCAATTATATCTTAGCTCTCTGAATTTTGTTCCATATTTTTGGTGACTAAATTGGTACCTCCCATTGTTCCTGAGTAAAACTGCCCCTCAGCACTCTGCAAGTAGCTTCACCAGAGGAACCTCAAATGTTCAGGAAGATAAGTCACCACTGCCTTCTCAAGGTCTTGTTGGGAAGGACAAATTCTGGCATTCTCAATGACTCCCACCAATGAAAAATGAACAAATAAGAATCAACAATAATCAGAATGAGTCTCCTGAATTGTTGAAAAGGCTCATCTAAAGGAGAGTGCATTTTGACCACCAACGTGGTTGACTGAACCACTGCCTGAAATGACTTTGTAGGTCACTCAGTGCATTTTACAAGAACCAATAAATGTCAGCTTTGCCAGCAATACCTGTATCCCTTGAGCAAATAAAAACCTGTAACCAAATGAAATATTATAGAACTTAAAAATAGACAATAGACAATAGGTGCAGCAGTAGGCCATTTGACCCTTCGAGCCAGCACATTCAATGTGATCATGGCTGATCATCCCAATCCTGCCTTCTCCCCATATCCCCGGACTGCGCTATCTTTAAGAGCCCTATCTAGCTCTCTCTTGAAAGCATCCAGAGAACCTGCCTCCACCACCCTCTGAGGCAGAGAATTCCACAGACTCACCACTCTCTGTGAGAAAAAGTGATTCCTCGTCTCCGTTCTAAATGGCCTACTCCTCATTCTTGAACTGTGGCCCCTGGTTCTGGACTCCCCCAACATCGGGAACATGTTTCCGGCCTCTAGTGTGTCCAAGCCCTTAACAATCTTATATGTTTCAATAAGATTCCTGCTCATCCTTCTGAACCAGAGTGTACAAGCCCAGCTGCTCCATTCTCTCAGTATATGACAGTCCCGCCATCCCGGGAATTAACCTTGTAAACCTACGCTGCACTCCCTCAATAGCAAGTATGTCCTTCCTCAAATTAGGGGGGCAAAACTGCACACAATACTCCAGGTGTGGTCTCACTAGGGCTCTGTACAATTGCAGAAGGACCTCTTTGCTCCTATATGCGATTCCTCTTGTTATAAAGGCCAACATGTCATTCACGTTCTTCACTGCCTGCTGTACCTGCATGCTTACTTTCACAGACTGATGTACAAGGACCCCCAGATCCCGTTGTACTACCCCTTATCCCAACTTGACGCCATTTAGATAGCAATCTGCCTTCCTGTTTTTGCTACCAAAGTGGATAACCTCACATTTATCCGCATTAAACTTCATCTGCCATGCATCTGCCCACTTACCCAACCTGTCCAAGTCACCCTGCATTCTCATAGCATCCTCCTCACAGTTCACACTGGCACCTAGCTTTGTGTCATCTGCAAATTTGCTAATGTTACTTTGAATCGCTTCATCCAAATCATTGATGTATATTGTAAATAGCTGCGGTCCCAGCTCCGAGCCTTGCGGTACCCCACTAGTCACTGCCTGCCATTCTGAAAGGGACCCATTAATCCCTACTCTTTGTTTCCTGTCAGCCAATCCGGATTCTGAAGTAGTTCCTGAGGATTGGAGGGTAGCTAATGTAACCCCACTTTTAAAAAAAGAAGGGAGAGAGAAAACGGGGAATTACAGACCAGTTAGTCTAACATCGGTAGTGGGGAAACTGCTAGAGTCAGGTATTAAGGATGGATAGCAGCGCATTTGGAAAGTGGTGAAATCAGTGGACAAAGTCAGCATGGATTTACAAAAGGTAAATCATGTCTGACGAATCTTATTGATTCTTTTGAGGATGTAACTAGTAGAGTGGATAAGGGAGAAGCAGTGGATGTGTTATATCTGGACTTTCAGAAGGCTTTCGACAAGGTCCCACACAAGAGATTAGTATACAAACTTAATGCAAATGGGGTTGGTGCTTCAGTACTGATGTGGATAGAGAACTGGCTGGCAGACAGGAAGCAAAGAGTAGCAGCGAATGGGTCATTTTCAGAATGGCAGGCAGTGACTAGTGGGGTGCCACAAGGCTCAGTGCTGGGACCCCAGCTATTTACAATATATACTAATGATTTGGACGAGGGAATTAAATGCAACATCTCGAACTTTGCGGATGACATGAAGCTGGAGGGCAGTGTTAGCTGTGATGAGGATGCTAGGAGACTGCAAGGTGACTTGGATAGGCTGGGTGAGTGGGCAAATGCATGGCAGATGCAGTATAATGTGGATAAATGTGAGGTTATCCACTTTGGAGGCAAAAACAGGAAAGTAGACTATTATTTGAATGGTGACCGATTAGGAAAAGGGGAGATGCAACGAGACCTGGGTGTCATGGTACACTAGTTATTCAAAGTAGGCATGCAGGTGCAGCAGGCTGTGAAGAAAGCGAATGGTATGTTGGCATTCATAGCAAAATGATTTGAGTACAAGAGCAGGGAGGTTCTACTGCAGTTGTACAGGGTCTTGGTGAGGCCACACCTGGAGTATTGCGTACAGTTTTGGTCTCCTAATCTGAGGAAGGACATTCTTGCCATAAAGGGAACACAGAGAAAGTTCACCTGGGATGAACAGAGAAAGATTCCTGGGATGGCAGGACTTCCATATGAAGGAAGACTGGATAGACTTGGCTTGTACTCGCTGGAATTTAGAAGATTGAGGGGATCTCATAGAGACTTACAAAATTCTTAAGGGGTTGGACAGGCTAGATGCAGGAAGATTGTTCCCGATGTTGGGGAAGTCCAGGACAAGGGGTCATTGTTTAAGGATAAGGGGGAAGTCTTTTAGGACCGAGATGAGAAAATCATTTTTCACACAGAGAGTGGTGAATCTGTGGAATTCTCTGCCACAGAAGGTAGTTGAGGCCAGTTCGTTGGCTATATTTAAGAGGTAGTTAAATGTGGCTCTTGTGGCTAATGGGATCAGGGGGTATGGAGAGAAGGCAGTTACAGGATACTGAGTTGGATGATCAGCCATGATCATATTGAATGGCGGTGCAGGCTCGAAGGGCCGAATGGCCTACTCCTGCACCTATTTTCTATGTTTATATGTTTCGCTATCCATGTCAGCACTCTACCCCCAATATCATGTGCCCTAATTTTGCTCACTATTCTCCTATGTGGGACCTTATCAAATGCTTTCTGAAAGTCCAGGTACACTACATCCACTGGCTCTCCCTTGTCCATTTTCTTCGTTACATCTTCAAAAAAGTCCAGAAGATTTATCAAGCATGATTTCCCCTTCGTAAATCCATGCTGACTCGGACCGATACTGTTATTGCTATCCAAATATTCGGCTATCTCATCTTTTATAATTGACTCCAACATCTTCCCCACCACCGATGTCAGGCTTAGTGGTCTATAATTCCCCATTTTCTCTTTCCCGCCTTTCTTAAAAAGTAGGATAACGTTAGCTACCCTCCAATCCACAGGAACTGATCCTGAGTCTATAGAATATTGGAAAATTATCACCAATGCATCCACGATTTCTAGAGCCACTTCCTTAAGTACCCTGGGATGCAGACCATCAGGCCCTGGAGATTTATCAGCCTTCAGTCCCATCAGTCTATCCAACACCATTTCCTGCCTAATTTGGATTTCCTTCCGTTCCTCTGTCACCTCAGATCCTCTGGCCACTACTATATCAGGAAGATTGTTTGTGTCCTCCTTAGTGAAGACAGATCCAAAGTACCTGTTCAACTCATCTGCTATTTCCTTGTTCCCCATAATAAATTCACCTTTTTCGGTCTTCAAGGCTCCAGCTTTGGTCTTAATTAATTTTTTCCTCTTCACATACCTGAAGAAGCTTTTACTATCCTGCTTTATACTCTAATATTATGAAGAGTTGGTTTGTGTGTGCAAATGATATTCCATGATAATAGAATACTGTTGAGTGGACTCATATGTGATGTATGAATTTCCTAATCTTCCAATCTACCTTTTTCTGGCACTTTTGTTTTACTGCACTTTCTCTATTGTTATACAGTAACACTATATTCTACATTCTGTTTATTTTGCCTTGTGCTCTACCTGATAAGGATTGGAGGATTCTCAATTTTCACTGTTCTCTGGTTGAGATTTTTCCTCATACCTGTCCTCATTCATTGTGATTCTGTTACCCACACTTCACCCCCCACCCCTTCCTGGTTCTCAACACCCTAATGAGAGGAAACCACATTCATCCAATTACAGTTGGTGCAATTGACAATAGCTAATTCAACTATCATTGTGTCTAAATCCTCCAAAGGCCTCCAAAGGGACAGAGGTTTAGGGGTAACGTGAGGGGGAACTTATTTACTCAGAGAGTGGCGGCTGTGTGGAATGATCTTCCAGCAGAAGTGGTGGAGGCAGGATCGATTTTAACATTTTAACATTTAAATGTAAGGTGGATAGGTATATGGACGGGAAGGGAATGGAGGGGTATGGTCTGAGTGCAGGTAGATGGGACTAGGGGAAAATAAATGGTCGGCACGGACTGGAAGGGCCGAGAAGGCCTGTTTCCGTGCTGTAATTGTTATATGGTTATATGGTTATATGGTCACTTCCTGAACAATGAAGTTGAATGTCTTAGCAAATTGTCCAGAGTTATTTTTCAATGTATAAAAACACCTTCTGAAGATTAAATGTTGACCCATAAACTGAAGACCTTCAGAAGCAAGAAACTAACTGCAAATTTACAAATCTATCTTCTGATGCAGCATTTGAAATGATTAGGATATGGAATTATGTGGCAGTGCATTATTATTCAAACCCAATACTATGTCAATATTTAATAAGGTTAGAAAGTTGATATTGATATTGGTTTATTAATGTCACAGCGATACATGCTTTGCATGCTATCCAGGAAAATCAAAGAATGAGTCCACCAGATAGAGCAAAAGAGAAAGCCAAGAGAATAGTAAGATTAAATGAAAACTTGCCAGTTTGAAGTCTGATCTTTATTTTATGAGGAGTTACGATGAGTTATTATGTGAAAAAGGCCGTAAGCACGCATACGCGTCAATCTTCAAAGCAGCAGTGTGAAATCACAGATAATAGTTGTTGACCTGAATATAGTAAGATTGGAGAGATCTTGGGAATTACCAGATGACCTTTATGCTATACGAGGGTTGGGAGCGGTGGGCATGTAATCGCTCATCGTAACTCCTCATAAAATAAACATCAATCTTCAAACTGGTAAGTTCTCGTTTAATCTTACTATTTCATTTCGGAGTCACGTGAGAGCCTACGTGAAGACTTTTAAGCTCTGTGATTTCATGCCGGATACAAGTCCAGGCGTCACACACTGCATCATTTGACCATGGATGAGTGAAAAATATTAATGCATTCAGCCATGAAATAGTTTGTTAAAAATGCTGATGCTTTAATCATCAAAGGAGTGCAAAATAGTGACCCCTTCCATCCTGGGGAAACTATGAAACAAATCATAAATGAAATTTGGCAAATATCCCCGGTCTGGCAATGGGTTATTATACAATGTTGGAAAGTTCATTCGTTTGACCATCCTGCAGCCGCCTGGGTGTGCTCCAGTGGAGTGTACATGACCCTTGCTGCTAATGTAGTAGCAGCCCTAGTGGAGTGAGATAGAAGATATAGTATCTACTTCTGCATATGCCAAAACCCTGTTTGACCACCTAGAGATGGTCTGGATAGATTCCTTTGATGATGTTTTTAGTAACTAACAACCATTGCTAGTGCAGATCCTCTAAGGCTCTTGGTGACCTTGATGTATTGTTGTAAATGAGTGACTACAGACAACCAAAGGTCCATGGGGTATGCCATGAGAAATAATTTGGGACCTGACACCCCTGGTTTGCTCTGATTAACTACATCATAAACATAAAATATTATTAGCAGATGTAACCATCCTTTGCAGTTGCAATATAAGTAGTGGCTGGACCACTTGCGCTGAGACTAGCGCCATGAGCATAACCACTTTGTAAATGAGTTTGACTGGGGATAGAGATGTAGCTGGGCCCTACTGGCGAAGCAGTTTAAGAACAAAGCTAACATCCCATTCTCCGAGTACCTGTGCCTGGGAGAATTACGTTAAAGATATCCTTATAAATCTGGATATCAGAGAGTGAGACCCGACACAGTGGGTCCTGACCGCTGCAGCAACTATGATGAGAAAGCACGTTGGCACAGTTAATGGTACTATAACTTTATTAATTGTCAAAGACCCATCTGAAAATGAACTCTGAGATGTTAATTATCCGTGCTGTATTATATGGAACATTGGCATTAAAAACAAAACACTTCCCATCTCCCGATGAGGAAAAAAATGTGCTGCTTTCTTGGTGCTATCCTCTGCAGTGAGCACGTACATAGATCGGTCTGGCAACCTGTGCCGCCGAATGGTCTTCTCAGAGACTCCAGGTCTATAAATTGATTTTATCATGCAGAGGATGGTTTCCTCAGTCACAAGGTGTACCACCAAATTTTTGTGTTTAGGATAACCATTTCAGGTCATAATCATTCCCAACATTTAGCAGGAACCATGGCTGCATAGGCCAGTCAGGCAGAACGAAATGCCTGAGGCAAGAGCTTGCTGGATTTGTGCAAGACCCAACTGATTGGACAAAATGGAGGAAAGACATAAAGAACATTCCTCCTCAGTGTAACGAGAATACATCTATTGCCACTGTGCCACATATTTTTGCAATGATGATAGAGCTGGATGCAAACATATTGATATTCGGTGTTCCATCCAACCACAATGTCATTAAATACGTTGTGATACAACATCCATACTTTGTTGTCATAGATTTTTATGTGATGATGCACCAGCGTCAAATGCCCCCACCATAGTGTACCAACTTGGAGTTGAGCATGTAAAGCCCATCCGCCTCCAAACCTAGAGATGGTATTTGTAATTTCTCATTTCTAAGTACTAGTATCAGTTTGTAATATAACTGAAGAGTTACTGAGCAAAAGTCCAGGAGCAATGTAGAATATAGTTTGTCCACCATTGTGACTTTGGTAGCTTCAACTGGTAATAGGATAGGTCTGTTAATAATGACCTACGTGGCACTGAAGAGGTTACTCCTTTGTACGTTATAAGTTCTGATAATGCAAAGGTCCAGATGCACAACTGAAAACACAGCCACTATATTGCCAATTCTCTTGATGAATAGAGACTGCTTCATAACAACAAGGTTGTTACAGGCTTTTACAAGTGGTTCCAACTTGTAAATAATCCACATGCCCCATGTTTCGGAAAGAACCAGATCCACCTACCTTCATGGTTACCGGTGGTCTTATGGTAAGCCCAAAGGCCCCTGATGAGGGTTCTATTTCCGTCCTTGATTGGAGAGTTGGACTGGTTGGGTATATGGATCCCATATTTTTCCTGAGACCAGCTTGGGCCTTGGCCTAAAAGCCTTGTGCCCAGCTTGCTGGCTGCCACCAGCTTCAGTGAACCATTTAGTGCCGATGTTGCCGAAACGATGAGGCTGTACTTTTAGCTCCCTCATGTAGGTCTCTCCTCTTGAATAGGTTTACCTGAATAGTAGATACAGTGGCTGGTTTCCTGGGGTACCATGCCCCTCCAACGTCACCCATGATAGCGCTGTTCACTGCCGGCACTTTCAGGAAATCCAGTATGTGCCACGGACACACTTACGAGTCAGTTACACACTGATCCCAAATGCTCCCCTGCTCAGAGAGGGAGACAGTGTGCAGCCCTGTACACAGGTGCTGTTGCCGCAGGCACCGAGTAGACCTGCGCTGATGTGACCACTCCACGGACCATATATTTCATGCCTCGTGGTATGCTCCCGGCAATACCTCCAAACTCAGAGTCAGACAGAACTGACCCCGACTGCTCCCCTCCTCAGAGAGGGAGACAGTGTGCAGCCCTGTACACAGGTGATGTTGCCGCGGGCTCCACAGAGATCCGTGGTGATATAACTCCTTCTTTGGAGCATACCATTGTGGAGCACCTCTCCATTAGGTGCTCCATGTGGGTTTGATGTCCGAAGAACGTTACCTATTGAAGGAGGGGATCCTCTCCAACAGGAATCCTCCTGGCCCGACTCGTTTGAATCAACAGGCCGTACGGACTTTCTCCATGGCTGCCCTCCAAGCGGGTTTGCCAAGGTGCTCCCAGCACTAGTCTAAAGCAGTTGGCTCCACCGCCAGCGACTTTGACCGCCGTCACTACCCGCACTCCCGCGGTCTCCGTAGCAGGTACCCTGCAGTCCGTGACCGGGATTCCCCACGGCCCTTGACTGGGACGCGGTCCATAAAGGTTTCCCCGCGGCCCGTCCCGACTTTGCCCCGAAATCCAGCAGGAAACTCTGTAAGAAGAGATTCCTGCAATAGAAACATAACCTGGAAACTTAAAAAACTTACCTTCAGGTTTAAACTTACCGCTGGCAGGTGCAGCGTGCCTGCCAGTCAGCATTGCGACATGTGTCAGACGTAATGACACGTATGCGTGCTGATGGCCTTCTTCACGTAGTTACTCACGTGACTCCAAAATGAAATGTAGAATATGGCATTACAGTCGTATAGAAATTGCAGAAAAAAAGTTCAGGGTCCGCCACAATGTAGATTGAAGGATTGTGAATTCATCCTTAACATCTGAGTGTTCTGTTCAAGACGTTGATACAAGCGGGGAAGAAGCAATACTTACATCTGACAGTATGCACTTTCAAGGTTTAGGTATCTTCTGCCTAATGGGAGGGAGGAGAAGGGAAAATGATGGTCCTTAAATGTTGGTTACTTTGCCAAGATGGAGTCGATGGAATTGGGGGAGGTTATTTTGTATGATGGACTGGGTTGTGTCCATGATTCTCTGCAATTTCCTCCTGTCTTGGGCAGATCAGTTGCCATATCATGGTAGACACAAGATGCTGGAGTAACTCAGCGGGACAGGGAGCATCTCTGGAGAGGAGGAATGGGTAACGTTTCAGATCGAAACCCTTCTTCAGACTGACTTTCCTTTCCTATACAGTTCTTTCCCACACAGTTGCCATACCATTGAGGGTAAAGGATTTGGTACAAGCAGTGACAGGATATTGATCAGAATGATGAAGAGCTCAAATTTTAGGTGGGATGGAAACAAATGCTCAGTCAGATGTACAATACCGTAATTGAGGCATATTTAAACTTCTGAAATTTAGTTTGTGTGACTTAAGTATCGCAGATTTATTATAGGTTATTGAGGACAAGCTTTTAAAAATCAGGAGGCTTGAACAGAAAAGTGATGTAGTATTTGCAATGGGTTTAGAATAAAGCCTCAAGAGACTAACCAATCAAGTTAATTCCCAATTTAATGCATTTTTAGACATAACTTTTTCTTTCCCATTCCTTTTCTACATTCTGTCTGTTTTCTTCACAATTCTATTAGAAAAAAAGCAAATTTGTAGATGTAAATTTGACTTCCGGTGGCGCCATGAAATAACAAGGGCGCAGCATCGAGCTCTGCTCCCGCTAAGTTCTGAAAAAAGCCGGTTTGGAAGACGGGACCGATTTTAAAATTCTCACCGGAGCTGTTGGACGTCGCGTAAGTGACATCATCAGAAATCGCCACGGAAAAACGAAGATTAACGGAAGTTTTAAATGAAAAAAGGGAAACCTCACCAGAAGCCTGCAAAATCTGCTGAAAGACCTGCTACAAGACTACATGAAGAAACTTGGTAAAACTCCTCAAACCCCTCAAACGTCAGCTGAAAGCTCGGAAGAAGAAGTTGATTCTCGAAATCTTCCTGCAGAAATGACTTCAAAGGATGAACAGATGGAACAACTGGAAAAGTCAGTTACTCAAAACATTTCTAAAGTGATACAAGAGGGGAACGCCGTGCTGGACAATATCTCTGAAAAAATTAAACACGGAAATGAGAAGTTGATGATGAAAATTGATAACTTAAATAAACGTGTTGAAGAGATAGAGGAGGATTTAAACAAAAAAATAAAGCGGGTTGAAAAAGACTTTCATATGAAGTTGGATACAATACTTAAGAACAATGATTCAGCTATGGAAGAAATGGATACTATGATAACCGAGATGTCTAAGAAGATAAAGAGACTAAAAAAGGAACAAGAAAGTACTGGGGGGCAACTTGCTAAAATGAAGGATAAATGTCTGGACTTGGAAGCGAGATCAAGGAGGCAGAATTTAAGAATAGTTGGAGTAAAAGAGGGAAGGGAGAGTGGACAAAACCCTCAGGAGTTTGCTGCAAACTTACTTAAACAAATACTCAAGCTGCCTGAAACCCCGAGAATAGACATGGCTCACGGGGTTCGATGTAAGGCTCAAGCAAGCTTAGCTGCCCCCCCCCCCCCCCCCCACCCCAATTGTGATCATTGTAAAATTTTATGACATCTCTACCTTGGAAGAAATTATGAAACGGATTCCATATGGATCAAATTTGATGTTTGGAGAGGATAACCTAAGACGCTTTCGTGACTATCCTGCTGAAATTGTGAAAAAGAGGGACATGTTCACAAAGACACGAATGATATTGAAATACATTTCTGGAGTAGGATATGGAATAGTGTATCCTGCAAAGATGAGGAACACTTATAACTCTGTTGAACGTGCCTTCATGGACCCAGAAGAGGCATTTAAATATGCACAAGTTATCGCAAAGGAGGCCGCAAAGGAGGCTGACTGATTATCAGGAGTCAGTCTCCCACAACAATACCGAGGAGAAGCGGCGAAGAAAGGACTTTTTTTAACTAAAAATGACTTCCCTGGTTAAGATGGCAGATTTCTCCATGAAGTGCTGTCTAGACACCTTATCTTTGGAATGTTAACTCAAGGTCGAACTTTATGTTTCACCCTGAACAAAGGACTTGGAAAACAAGAAAAACCGTGGTGGAAAAAAAAACAGAATTTGGGCATACGGAAAAACAATATTAACGGACTTGTATACAGATATTTATGACTTAAGAAACATACAATTATATATGAACATAAAATATTTAATTAATAGAATGTATTCAATAACAATAAGCCTCTATTGTCTAATATTAAAGCACAGTGTAATAATGACTGAGTTATTTCATGATGTTAATTAATTGCTAAGTATAAGAATAATGAGTTAAATATGAATGATAAGTATTAACAATATACTAACACATTTTAGGGATATAGTAAATCTAGTTTAAATTGTGCGTAAGGGGGGGGGGGGAGACTCAGATGCATGGAAGTCATCCAAGGGTCTGAATCTGGTTAACCCCTTGGAACCTGCTGCTGTCTCATACAAAAGAATGAGACTTAATTGGGGCGTGAAATGTAATAATTCTCGGCATATTGGCAGATATGGGCATATAACTAACATAATTACTGTTATATTTAAGTAAATACTTAATGTTGGAAAGATTTTTTTTGAAGATACATTCCAATAGTTAGATTTGAAATATGTTTTATCTTATATATAGTTTTTAATTTTGAACCGGTCCCTCTCCCTTTTAATAATAATTGGTTAAGGGGCAGAGCAAAATGTATAACAACAACTACAGATGTCAACAAGGATTTTTCTACCACCTTTTGGTGTTTTTTTAAAAATTATAATATCCCTATTTTTAGATATTATAATTTCACTTTTTGTTCTAAAATTGTCTTTTTCACCACTTTACACATTCTGGCCTTTTCTAAAGTCTATTTTGAAGGGGAGATGCCAACAAAATTTAACAGCTTTGATAAATATTTATGCTCCCAACTTTGATAACCCCCAATTCATTAGTAAAATTCTGGATATAATTTCAGAATTTAACTATCAAAATGTGATAATAGGTGGAGATTTCAATTGCGTTCTAGATCCATATCTGGATAAATCAGCAAAACAAAAAAGGATTTACATAAAATCTAAAAGTAGTGAACTCCTAAATACATACATAAAAACCACAAAAATAACAGATGTATGGAGAATCACTAATCCAGTAGGTAGGGAATACTCATTTTACTCAACGCTACATAAAACATATTCACGTATTGATTATTTTTTAGTGGACACAAAATTAATTTCCTATACATATAACAGTAAATATCATAATAGTATTATTTCCGATCACTCCCCGTTAACATTTTTTTTAATTAGAAGGAATGTCTGATAAAAAAATCGTTCTGGAGGTTTAACCCCCATATCTTAAACAACTCACAAGGTTGTACATATTTAAAACAGCAGATGATATTCTTCTTTGAGACAAATGATACACCAAATATTTCACCCTCCTTATTATGGGAAACTTTTAAGGCATTTATTAGAGGAATTATAATTTCATATCAAGCCTTCCAAAATAAAAAGAACACTGAACAATTGCAGCTAGAACAACAAATTAGACAATTAGATTTACAAAATGCCAAAGAACCAACCACAGATAAACATAATAAGATAACAATATTAAAATATAAATTAAATACAATTTTATCAGCAAGAATAATAAGATTATTTCAATTTACAAAACAAGGAAATTTTGAATTTGGTGATAAACCACATAAACTCTTATCACGTCAATTGAAAAAATGGGAAACAGAAAATACAATCACTAACATTAAATCAGATAAAGGTGAATTACTAACACTACAGGGCCTACCAGCATCCGACTCCATGCGATGAGCGCGATCAAACTAGAAGCGGGGGCCGCGCGGAGGTCAGGTGATCCCCTGTACAGGTTCCCACCAGCATGCGCCTGCATGTGGCAAGCGCGACCAAACCGGCAGCAGGGGCCGCCCGGAGGTCGGGTGAGTGGCGCAACGTGGCACAAAGTGAGGTGAACTTGGAGCGAAGTCTTAAGGTAAGTTTGCCAGGACAGAGAGGGGCACACAGAGAGGGGCACAGAGGCACACACCCAGAGGGCCACGGAGCCACACACATAGAGGGTCATGGAGGCACCTACAGATAGGTTCACGGAGGCACGATGTCGAGGCGGTGTGTCATGCGTCGAGGCGACAGCGAGCCGACAAGCCGTTGCCGCGCGGAATTTTTGAACATAGTCAGTTTTTCGGAGCCCCGCGCGATGTCGGGACGAACTCCGCACAATTCCGCAAGGCTCTGGCGATCGAAGTGGGATCGGCCCCGCGACGCCGGATGGCTCAAGCGACCACGTTAGGTCGCCGTCATTGCATGGAGTTGCATGCTTATAGGACAGGACCTTACCTAATGGACACCAGATGGCTTTAGTAATGAATTATATAAAAGATTCTACGAGATAATTTCTCCACGCTTACAAAATTTATATATACATGCTTTTAAATAAAATATTTAAAAGCATGTATATATATATACCAGAAACACTGAGTCAACTATTACACTTATACCTATAAAGGATAAATATGTAGAAGACCCAGGCTCATATAGAGCCATAGCACTCCTAAATACAGATTAAAAAATATTAGCAAAGACCCTAGCGAGAAGATTGAGTAAATATGTTAGCAAACTAATAAACCCGGACCAAACGGGGTTTATACCCAAGAGATACTCATTCAACAATCTGAGACAGCTGTTTAATATAGTGTACTCACATAAAACTGAAGAGGAAGATTTAGCAATTAATTTCATTGGATGCAGCGTAATTTCGTTTGGAACTGCATATATCAATGTATTTCTAAATGACAATAAAGTTTGTTTGACTTTGACTTGACTTGACTTGAGAATGGCAATATTTATTCAAAGTCTTGCAAAAATTTAATATGGGAGATAATTTTATCTCATGGGTCGAATTATTATATGATAAGGCGATGGCTAGAATATTGACTAATAATATATTATCCCCGAAATTACAATTATCAAGGGGCAATAGACAGGGGTGTGCATTATCGCCCCTGCTATTTGCACTAGTGATAGAGCCTTTAGCAGAAAGTATAAGAAGTATCCGAATATTTATGGATATAGTACCAAACATTCAAATAATAACATTTCATTATATGCAGATGACATATTATTATATTACATATTTGCAAATCAGCATGCCAAAAATACTAAATTGAATAGAGGAATTTGGTTCTTTTTCAGGAAATAGAATAAACTGGAGCAAAAGCGAAATTATAACCATAAAACCTCAAGAGTCGACACACCTGCTGAAATTTCCTTTTAGAATTGCAACAGAAAAATTAAAGTATTTGGGTATCCAAATTACTAGGAAATATAAATACTCACTGCAAACTATATGCCTTTATTAACTAAATTAAACGGGTTGATTAAATTCTGGAAAACACCGCCGATGTCCTTAATAGACAGAATAAATGCTATAAAAATGATCTTTTACCACGAATACTGTACCTATTTCAATCAATACCAATATATTTACCAAAAAAAATATTTTAAAAACTAGACTCTGATATTACAAACTTCATATGGGATTATAAATCACATAGAATTCAAAGAAAACATTTGTGTAAATCTAAAGAATCAGGGGGACTGACACTCCCTAATTTGTTGTACTACTATTGGGCAGTGAATATTAAAAATATAATTTACTGGTTGGACAGCTCTGCCCAACAAGGAGATTAGATAAGAATGGAGAAAGAGGATTGTTCCCCTTACAATACAGGAGTGATTCTTCTTTCCCCGAAGAAACTGAACAATATAATATATAAGAAGAATCCAATTATTCACAGTATAATACAAATCTGGAAACAAATAAAATTAACTTTAAAATTAAGAAATTTATCACTTCTTTCCCCAATAGCTAACAATCCCGCATTCAAACATCTATTATTGATAAAACGTTTATGCATTGGGAAAGAATAGGAATTAAAATGATTGGAGATATGTATGAAATGGGAAAACTTTTATCATCCCAACAATTACAACTAAAATATAACCTGAAAAGTAACCATTATTTAAAATATCTTCAAATTCAAAATTATTTGAAAAAATATATACAAGGATCTCAAACTCTAACCTCAAATGTATTGGAGGAAGGAATTAATAGAAAGGTAGAATCAAGCAATTTAATATCATATTTATATAATATAATTTTAAATATAGAAACACAATGACAGAGGCAATTAGAAGGGACTGGGAACAAGAGTTATTGATAAAAATTCCGAACGACAGATGGGAAAAAAATCTATTATATGTACATAAATGTTCGATTAATGTAAGGCATAACCTAATTCAATAAAACATTTTACACAGATTATATGATTCAGATTGAACAAAATATTTCCAAATGTTTCCCCTATTTGTGATAAATGTCTAACTCAAAATACCACTATAGCAAATTCCTTTGTCTCTTGTACAAAACTTCATAAATTTTGGAATGAAATCTTTGGAACTTTTACAAAACTATTCAATACAAAATTGAACCCCAATACAGAACTGATTATATTTGGATCAATGGAATAGGGACGTAAATTAACTACGTCCCAAGAAGCTCTCTTTAATTATGGTTTAATAATAGCAAAAAAACGTATACTCAAATTCTGGAGAAACACAACCATGCCAACCTTCAAAATGTGGATTTTAAATATGTTGGAAATGCTACATCTTGAAGAAATGAGATTCCTCCTACTGGGCAAAGTAGACCAATTCTTAAAGATTTGGTCTCCTTTTATCGACTTCTTACAAGCATCTGGTGCAACATAACATAACTTTAGAAATTAAATGGTTCAGAACCGAGTGACAGATGGGTAAAGATACGAAATAGGTATATCTTTCCTAATTTCATTTGTTTCTACTTTCTCTTTTTCTTTCAATCTTCTTAGCTTCTTATCTCTGCTCTCTGTCTCTCTCGCTATCTGTTTCTACTCGCTTGTCTATCTATCTCGACACCCTTTATTTCCCTTTTTCTTTCAATGCTCTTTTATTATTAAATTAAAAATAACAAGTTGTACAAGAATGGTAATGTGCATGTATGTATTAGGTACTTAGGTACCACACTACTGTACTTACTTCTAACAAAAATAAATTAAAACAATTAAAAAATAAAAACAAAAAAAGCAAATTTGTTTCAGTTAAGGACAGTAAATGTGAATTAAAACATGCAAGCAAATTGTTTAGCTTCTCTTCAGTTGTTCTTGGTCATCAGAGGAAGCACCAAGGTATTAATTTGTGCTTGACAACTTGTATTAAATCCATAATAAATTAGCAGTTATATTTTGGAAGAAGGATGGTGATATAATTCTATGAAAACAACTATAAAATTGTGTCTGAGGATGTATTTCTACATCCATTGAGATCTCCAAGAGGCAATGAGAATTCAAAAGTTAGAAGTGCAATATTTACAGGTGCTCCCCGGGTTCTGAACGTCTAACTTATGAACACCCCGTAGATACTGGCAAGCATTTGGGAGACCAGTGGGATGATTGCGGGTAGATTTACAGGCTGCAGCAGAGTTGCAGGCGTCTTCTGTCAAGTGGGCAGGGGTCACTTTCATGTACGTTCTCTCCTCAACCTCCAATCCAAGCCACATCACTCAAGGCCTCGCCCATGCTGAGTAGGCTCACCCACTCTTCCACTGTCACTGAGGTCAGCTGGTAGCCATGCTACCCATGCCTGTGTACTCTCCCATCATAGCTATTTCTGTGATCCTCTCCCACACACTGTTCATGGTATTTCCAACAGAGGAACAGTTCAGGTTATGAAGAATCCTCAGGAACGGAACCGAGTCATAATTTATGGGCTGTCCACATACATTTCCTGGAATGTAGAGGGTTGAATTTAACGAGTATCAGGGCTAGAATTAGGCCATTGGGTCCATCGAGACCACTCCGCCATTCAATCGTGGCTGATCTTTGCCTCCTAATCCCATTTTCCTGCCTCCTCCCCATAATCCTTGACACCTGTTCTAATAAAGAATTTGTCTATCTCTGCCTTAAAACGATCTAGTGACTTGGCCTCCACAGTCCTCTATGGCAATGAGTTCCACAGATTAACTACATTCTGACTAAAGAAGTTCCTCCTCACCTCCTTTCTAATAGAGCACCCTTTAATTCTGAGGCTATGACGTCTGGTCCCAGACTCTAACACCAGTGGAAACATCCTTTCCACATCCACTTTATCTATGTCTTTCATTATTCTGTAAGTTTCAATGAGGTCTCCCCTCAACTTTCCAACCTATGTGGATAAGTGGTAATGCATGGATAAAGGCTTTCAGAGACGAGGTTCAGAGGAGAATAGTGAGGGGAAAAAATCAATTAAGGTGCATAAACATGAATTAAAGTAAAATGGGGGTGAATACTGGCTGAATTCCAAAAGAGGACTGGATAACATCAGAAAATGAGTTCTGGCAATAGCACAACAAGAGTGGTGAATCTGTGGAATTCTCTGCCACAGAAGGTAGTTGAGGCCAGTTCATTGGCTATATTTAGGGAGTTAGATGTGGCCCTTGTGGCTAAAGGGATCGGGGGGTATGGAGAGAAGGCAGGTACAGGATACTGAGTTGGATGATCAGCCATGATCATATTGAATGGCGTTGCAGGCTCGAAGGGCCGAATGGCCTACTCCTACACCTATTTTCTATGTTTCTATGTTTCTAAACTCCAGCGAGTAGAGGCCCAGTGCTGTTAAATGCTCATCATATGCTAACCCACACATTTCTGGAATCATTCATGTAAAACTCCTCTTGACCCTCTCCAGAGCCAGCACATCCTTCCTCAGGTATGGGGCCCAAATTTGCTCACAGCACTCCAAATGCAGCCTGACCAGCGCATTATAGAGCCTCAGCATTACATCTCTGATTGCACTTGATGTACATTTTTACTAATAACTTGGAAACTTTCAAATGACCACCCCTTCACCTTCTAAAGTCCAGGGACTATAGCCATATTTAAATCTAATTCCACTAGTAAGGAAAATCCACTAGTAAGGAAACGTCAGAGTCGGCCACTCAGGAATGAAAATTGTAAAAACTTCCACAAATCGAATGTAGTAGAAATTTAGTATAAAATCAGAAATACCAGTAACACAATAGGCAGGAAAGAAAACAAAAGTTATGATCGAGACCACTCTTCTACAAATAGCAAGCGACTATAGTGTAGTTGTTAATTTTAAAATTGGACTCTTTTTCTGTAACCACAAGTATTATAGGAAATAGGAAATCCAATGGGAAATTTTAAAGATATAGAGATAAGAAAATCAAGGTAGCGATTGTACCTTGAAATTTCAATTTCATTTCGGAGTCACGTGAGTGACTTCGTGAAGAGCCCGCCGGCGCGCATGCTCGACATATCGTCGTACCGCGTTGCTGCGACGGCTGGCGGTGGAGCGCGCTCCTCGCCAGCCCTTCATAAGGGGCCACGGAGGTAAGTATCCTACCTTTAGTTGGTGGTCCTTGTTGTTGGTTATGTCTTGCAGCAAGGACATGGATGGGAGTTCCAAGGGCCGGAGGACGTCAGGACGAGTTCGCCGGTCAACAGTTCCGGGGCCTTTACCATCGTCAGTACCTGCAACGCAGGACGGGACTCAGGCGGAGATGTGGGTAAGCCCTGTGGTTACAGGTCCAGATCCGCCAGCACACCACAGCTCGGAGGAGTTCGACGAGGAGGAGTGTGGTGTGCCGCCAGAGCAGGAGGACCCTGCCATGGCAGTCAGGTCGTCAGCGGGCTCGCTGGCGACCTCGAGCAGGGTGCGTGCGGCTGCACGGCCTGTTCCACTCAGCCCTCCGAGTAGGGGAAGGGCAGGAGCCCAGAAGCCTAACCCTGCCAGGGCTAAGGCATTGCCTGACACGGAGGAGCGGTCAGGTTCCAGGGCGAGACCCGGGGCGGCTGTGAGGTCCAGCCGGCACACCCCGACTCTCGACGCCGGGACGGGTCGGTTGAGTCGGGTCTCGTCACGGTCGCCGAGCCCCCCATGGATGGGTGGGCGAGACCATGCGTCAGCAAGGTCCACGATGTGGGCAGCCGGCAAGCCTGCGCGGGCTTCAGGCAGCCATGCTTCGGCTGGTGCCGACACCACGCCGCACGTGCCCTTAGTGGCAGCGGCTTCAGCTCCCGCTAAACGGAGGCGGTTGAACACGCCCGCGCGGGAATCGCGCAGTTTCGCCTCGGCGGCTGTTAGCGACAACTACCGGCACCGGCAGGGCCTCGATGAGGTGCGGGCCGATGATAGGAGCCCGGTTTTCTTTTCAGAGCCGGAGGACTCCGACCACCTGAGTGTTCAGGGTGAAGGGCGTATTGACCGTATGGAGCGGCTGCTGGAGCTCCTGCTTCAAAGTCAACAACAGCAGGGCAGCAACAGGCACAGGGCGTCGTCACCAGCCTCTACCATCAGCCTGGAGCAGCAGGAGGAGGAGGTTTTGGTGGATCCCATACCATCTCCGTTGGAGGTGCCAGCGGAGGATCTTCTGGATGTGGCGACCAAATTTGCGGCCCCACATTCATCTGGACTTCCTTTAAACGCAAAGCTGGCAGCCACTGTGGACTTTCTTAACAACCAGCAACTACAGGAAGAAGTCCTCATTCAGGCAATGAGCCGTCACAAGGCTCCATCCAATTGCAACTCCCTCAACGTGCCTGTGGTCAATACGCCGATATGGGGCAACATCAGTGCGGCTATCCGTCAACAAGAGGTAAAATTGCAGCGGATCCTGAAGCTCCTCACGGCCGGTATTACCGCCTTTGCGCGGTCGGTGGACGGGGACGAACTGAATTTGGACCAGGAAGATGCTCTGGCCCTCCTGTGCGCGACCCAGCACGAAATCAACGGGTTTCGCAAAACCAGCATCCGCCCAGCGCTCAATCCGAAGTTTGCAGGATTGTGCAAACCACCGCCGCCGCCCCCGCCCCGTCAGCTCTTTGGGGAGGACCTCTCGAAGAGAGTCAAAGAGCTTGACGAACAAGCCAAAACGGTGGGGATCATGCGCTCTCAGAGTGCCCCCGCACCGTCAGGCTCAAAGTCTCCATACATTCGATCATGAGGGTCTGCTAGTACCTCGACGAGGACCCACCCTCAAGCTCCACAACGACAGCAACATCAGACCCAGCACCAGGGGTCTTTTTTAGGACAGGGTCGGCAGAGACCCTGGTGGAAAACGAAGACGCCGCGCCCTCAAGCCAACCCAGCACCTCCACGTCCACCCACGCGTGTCAAGGACCGCCGGTAACCACGGAGGTGAAGGGGTCTGGTTCTCTCTTTTCTCTTTGTTTAACTTCACATGTTGGTGGTCGCCTTCGGTTGTTTTTGGGTGCATGGGGTAATTTTACTGGTGACGAGTATGTGTTGCAGAATATTCAGGGGCATAAACTTGAGTTTATTAATGGCGACCTTCCTCCATCCCAGCACATGCCCGCTCGAACGTTTAAATTATCTGCTGCAGAACAGGCAGCAGGCTACAAGGAACATTTAAGTCTTGAGCAGAAGGGAGTGATTGAGAGAGCGGTGCATGAGCCAGTTGAATTTGTTTCGAATATATTCACCAGACCTAAGAAGGATGGAGGTTGTCGTGTCATTATTGACCTAACCCGTTTGAATACTTTTGTAACATATACTCATTTTAAAATGGATACGTTTGAAACAGCCAAATCATTGATTTCTCATGGTTGCTTTATGGCATGCATCGATTTGAAAGACGCATATTATTCAGTATTCATCCAGAAATACGACAGAAGGTTTTTGAAATTCATCTGGATGGGGCAACTCTGGCAGTACAAGGCTTTGCCAAATGGGCTCACCACAGCCCCTAGATTGTTCACTAAATTAGTGAAACCAATTATGGCTTATTTGAGACAACGACACCATATAGTTATGGCCTACTTAGATGATATCTTAATTGTGGGCCACACCCTGGAATTGGCTGAACAGGGTGTTGCAGCTGCTGTCAATATATTTCAACAATTAGGGTTTATTGTCCATCCAGAGAAATCAAAGTTCTGCCCTGCCCAGGTGATTAATTACCTAGGGTTCACGGTGAACTCTATGAGCATGAGGGTTACCATTCCAATTAACAAGTTTGAGGAGGTTACCCAGGTGTGTCAAGATTTAATCCGCACCAATATACCATCGATTCGGCATTCAGCTACAATAATTGGGAAGCTTGTAGCTTTGTTTCCGGCAGCGCGATATGGACCTTTGCATTATCAGAATTTGCAAAGAGCTAAAATTGCTGCGTTAAAACAGAACGCTGGTCATTATGATCGGTCCATGCAGCTGCCGCCCGAAGCGATAAATGAGTTGCAATGGTGGGTGTGTCACATTAGCAGCTCATTCAAGCCTATCAGGGAGGCTAATCCGGTGGTATATTTGCAGACTGATGCAAGCTCCAATGGCTGGGGAGCCACGGATAATTGCTCTAATTGTGGGGGCAGATGGGACACCCTTGAATCAACGATGTTGTTGACTCAAGGGATTAACTATTTGGAGTTGCTGGCAGCATTCCACGGACTTCGTGCGTATTGTTCCAAGCTTGTTGGAGCACATGTCCGTCTCCAAATAGACAACACCACAGCAGTGGCATACTTAAACCATATGGGTGGTACCAGGTCAGTTTCGTGTGACAAATTGGCTAACTCAATTTGGCTCTGGTGTGTTCAAAGAGACATTTGGATTTCAGCTACCTATTTGCCAGGTGAGCTTAATACTGTGGCGGACACCAGGTCACGCAAATTTAATGACAATATTGAATGGATGTTGCATCCTGAGATTTTTTCAAAATCACAGCCAAATTTGGTAAACCGGACATTGACCTTTTTGCGTCACGGTTTAACCATCAGGTACCAACCTACGTTTCATGGGAACCAGATCCTGGGGCAATAGCGCTAGATGCATTCTCGCTGGACTGGGGGAATTGGTTTTTCTATGCCTTCCCCCCGTTTTGCCTCATCAGTCGGGTATTGCGAAAGATTCAGGCAGATGCTGCCAAGGGCATCCTTATTATACCCGACTGGCCCACACAGCCTTGGTATCCGGTGGTCTTTGACATGCTCAACGAACCTTGGGTCCTTTTGAAGGGTTGCCCACAATTGGTTACTCACCCTGTCTCAGGGGAGCCACATCCCTGCCATGGCTATTTAAATTTGTTGGCTTGCAGGTTCTGAACAGGCCGTTAGTCCAATACGGCCTCTCGGCTCGGACCATGGATACCATCGGGGCGTCGTGTCGAGAGTCCACAAGGCGAAGATACCGCTCGCATATTAAGAAGTGGGAAGCCTACTGCAGCCGCTCTCGCATCACGTACGATGACGTGACAATAACCGACGTCCTGGAATTCCTCGCGGGGTTGCACCATGATGAACACTTAAGTTACAGTGCCATCAACAGCGCCAGAAGTGCGCTATCATTCTACCTCAATATTGGGGTAGGATCCAACAGGCTAGTGTCCAGACTCATGCGGGGTATATTCAATATGAATCCGCCTACACCACGCTATAATATCACCTGGGATGTCAGGGACGTATTAACCCTGCTCAGGACGTGGTCTCCCATGGAAGGGCTCCAACTGGACCAACTCACCATGAAGCTGGTGATGTTACTAGCGCTGACTTCAGCTCAGAGGGTACAGACACTACATAAACTTCGTGTCGACAGAATGACTTCTACCCCTACAGAAGTAGTCTTTTCATTGACGAGCTACTAAAGCAGCATAGACCTGGGTGCACAGGGCTGCAGCTGAAGTTCCCGGCATACCCCGCAGATGCTAGGCTATGTTTAGCCTCACATATCTGCCACTATGTCAAGGTGACGGCACGCATCAGAGGAATGGAGAGATACCTGCTTGTCACTCATAAGAGACGTCATCATCGAGTGACAGTCCAGACGATATCCAGGTGGCTTCGAGTCGTCTTGGGTAAGTCAGGTATCGACACTAATGTGTTCAAGTCTCATTCCACCAGGGCTGCATCGACGTCAGCGGCGAGGGTCATGGAGGTGCCCATGGACCAAATTCTCGACGCAGCAGGATGGGCTAATGAAGCTGTGTTCCAGCGTTTTTATAACAAGCCTGTTGCTGCTCCTCTACAGTTCGCAGAAGCCGTGCTGAATGCAGGTCAAGAATGTGGAGATGTCCCCGCATGAGGGGTTTTTGATTTGTTATTCATAAATATGCTCTTGTTTTGCAGTATGAACTATTGAGCAAGTTTGTTCCTCCCATCCATCCCTGGTAGTGGTGTGTCAGCATGGACGTGGTCCAGGGCGTGTAATCACAGAAGCTTTGAAGTCTTCACGAAGTCACTCACGTGACTCCGAAATGAAATAGTAAGATTGAACGAGAACTTACCAGTTCGAAGGTTGATCTTTATTTTATGAGGAGTCGAAGTGAGGGATTTCGTGCCCTCCTCGCCCAACCCTCAATCACCTTCATCTGGTAATCTTAGTCACTTCAATCTTATATGCGAAGTCATTTCTATTGTTGGTTTCTGTGATTCCACGCCGCTACTTTGAAGTATGTCGAGCATGCGCGCCGGCGGGCTCTTCACGAAATCCCTCACTTCGACTCCTCATAAAATAAAGATCAACCTTCGAACTGGTAAGTTCTTGTTCAATCTTACTATTCTGGCTCAAGTGGCTGAACAACCTATGCCTTTTTCATTTCCGTTTCATGTACTTTATTTGAAGTGAGAGAGCTAATTGTTTTTGAAACTCTCATTATCCTCAACTATCCTAATTGGGAATGTCTGGCTTAATTACATTACCTTTCGGTAATAGAATAAAAAAACAATATTAAGTATTTATTTTTGACCATGTTGAATATGGATCAATGCAATAATTAGTAACTAAAAATAACACATTAATATGTTTTATTCTAATGATGGGCTGTCATCATTGAGCACTGTATTTTTCTTTATGCTCATGACTAGAATGGAGCATTTATAGGAACATTTTAATCACATGTACTTTAAATGACAGCCACTGTTTATTTGCTCTGTTTGCTTCTGCAACTATCCAAGTGTAGATATTATTACACTTGGAGCCTCACAGCCTCTCCCTCACCACCACCTCCACGAGGCAGCCCCCCCAACACCACAGCTGCAGCACCTCCTATGCCAGCATCTCCTCAACTGTTCTTCACGGCGGACGAGGTGAGAGCTGAGCTGACGAGGCTGCACCCTGGTAACGCAGCTGGCCCTGATGGTGTATGTCCCAGGCTACTGAAAGACTGTGTGGTTCAGCTGCCGGAGCATCTCCAGACCATTTTCAACCTGAGTCTCCAGTAGGGGAGGGTACCAGGTGTGTAGAAAACATCATGTCTCGTGCTGGTTCCCGAAGTAGATCAACGACTACAGACCGGTGGCCCTTGCATCTCATATCATATTCAGTGCTTCATAATTTTGTTTTGTATATGCTCCAGGGGTAAATTTAAGATAATATAAAGGCATAGAACAGAGAACATAGAAGAGTACAGCACAGGAATATGAGCTCCAGACCCCGATGTCTGTGCCAAATATGATATCAAATTAAATTAATCCCTTCTGCCTGCATACAAATCTATCCCTCCATTCCGTACATATTCAAAGCCTCTGAAACACCACCAGAGGAAAGAGATTCACTGTACGTAACTATATGGTCATTTAGATTAGCTGGTGATCTGATCATTGTAACCTAAAATTGATTTTGCCATCCAAAATTACATTCCCAAAGAGGCATGATGAAATTTGAACTCTGGACTCTATCCTTCACACTAGGGACAATTGACAGAAGTCGATTAATGTACAAACCTGCACGTTTTGGAATGTGGGAGGAATCCAGAGCCCCCAAGATAACCCACACAGTCACAGGGAGAATGTACAAACTCCATACAGACAACACCTGTGATCCGGATCAAACCTAGGCCATAAGGCAGCAACTCTACCACTGCACCACTGTGCCTCCCTATTATTACCATATCAGCATTGATTTTATATTGGTTAATCAACTGTGAATCGGTGTCAATTTCAAGAGCAGAACATTGCAGAATTCAACTGCAAATCTGAAAATAATACAGAAAAAAACTCTCAGGTCAGGCAGTATCTGTAGGGGGAGTTAGAGTATTTAATGTTTTGGGACAATGACTATATATCAATCAAACATTTCAATATATAGGTATCTGACATAAGGTATTGGTATATTATTGTTATGTGAACCAAGATAAAGTGAAAAGTTTTGCTTGCGAGCTTTCCAGTCAAATCATATTATACATAAGTATGAGCATAGTATGGCATCAAGCCATATATAGGTACAACAGAGAGCACAATAAGGAAGATACCAGAGTACATTATAGTATTACAGCACTATAGCAATACAGTTGCAGAAAAAGTACAGGTAAAAAAAAATGCAAGATCTGCAGCGAGTTAAGTTGGAAGATCAGGACGACTCCCCATGCAGCTCATCGGAGGACCTTTTGGCAGACAGATAACAGCAAGTAAGTAGCTATTCCTGAGTCTGGTGTGTGTACTTTCAAGCTTTTGTATCTACTGCCTGATGAGAGAGGGGAAAAGAAGGAATGACCGCAGTGAAAATGGTACTTGATTTTGTTGGCCCTCTTTATTGAAGTGTAGATGGAGTCAATGATGGGGAGTTTGGTGTAATTAACTTGGCTACATCCACAACTCTATGGAATTTCTTGCAGTCTTGGGCAGAGCTGTTGCCAAACCAAGCTGTGATGCATTCTTCTAGGATATTTTCCGTGGAACATCTGAAGAAGTTGGTAAGAGCCATTGGAACATGGGAAATTTGCTTAGTCTTTTGAGCAAGTAGAGGCCATAGCTTCAATGTGATTGGTTCAAGACAAATTATTCAAGTTCAAGTCACATTTATTGTCACATGCACCAATTGGTACTTAAAAAATTGGTTCATACTGCCATACTTACAACATTCTTAAGGGGTTGGACAGGCTAGATGCAGGAAGATTGTTCCCGATGTTAGGGAGGTCCAGAACAAGGGGTCACAGTTTAAGGATAAGGGGGAATTCCTTTAGGACCGAGATGAGGAAAACATTTTTCACACAGAGAGTGGTGAGTCTCTGGAATTCTCTGCCACAGAAGGTAGTTGAGGCCTGTTCATTGGCTATATATAAGATGGAGTTAGATGTGGCCCTTGTGGCTAAAGGGATCAGGGGGTATGGAGAGAAGGCAGGCACAGGATACCGAGTTGAAATGATCAGCTATGATCATATTGAAAGGCGGTGCAGGTTCGAAGGGCCAAATGGCCTACTCCTGCACCTATTTTCTATGTTTCTATGTACAGTGAGATTTGAGTTACCATACAGCTATATGAATAAAAAAATAACCCAATACACGATAGAGTTTAACATATCCCCATACAGTGGAATCAACGTTTCCCACTGTGAGGGAAGGCAATAAAGTTCAATCATGTTCCTTGTTAATGATATTTATGCCGATAAGCTTGAAGCTCTCAGCCATCTCCAATTCGGCACTATTGATACTGACTAAAGCACGCATACAAAGTCTATAACTAGCTCCTTCATCTTGCTGACGTTAACATAGAGGTTATTGTAGCCTCACCAACAGTCTGTCTTTTTGTCTTTTTTGTTATTTTTGTGTGTTTTAAAAATAAATGTTCTCCGGTTTGTTTTATGTGGGGGGTGGAGGAGTTGGTCGGCGGGAACTTTCTCAATCTCTTACCTTGCCAGAGATGTGATTGTTTTTTTGGATTGTATCTCCGGTCACTTAATCACTCACATGGAGCTGGAGGCCTTGCTCGAGACTGACTTCGAGCCCCACCGCGGGGCTGTGGATGTACCATCCGAGCATGTGATGGCTTGCTCTGGGATCAACGCTCCAACCGCAGCCTGCGGATTTTAACTCGAGGATCTCACAGTCTCAGGTAGAGACGGATGTATCAAAGCTCCAAAGTCGCAAGAAGTTCGATCAGCCCCGACCTAGGGTCCAATTGCCCGGCATGCGGGAGCTAAGATGCGGGAGCTTGATCGCTCCAATGCTGAAGGCCCGACCGCCGGCTGTGGGAGCCAAGATCGCCCCAACAACAGAAGGTTTTAGTGCCCCGACCACGGGAGAACAAAGAAGGGAAGAAGATTGAACTCTTTTTCCTTTCCATCACAGTGAGGAATGTGGGGAGTCGCTGTGGTGGATGTTCATGTTAAACATATATTTGGGGGTGTCTTGTTGCCCTTTATTGTTATGACTGTATGTCAAATCAAATTCCTTGTATGTTGCAAAACATACTTGGCTAATAAAGTACTATTATGATTATGATTATGATCTCGTCTTTGTTTGAGATCCGGCCCACTATGGTGGCATCATCTGCAAACTTGTAAATGGGGTTAGAGCAGAACTTGACCACACAGTTGTGAGCATAATAAGGGGCTGAGAACTGTTTCCTCTTCTTACTCATTGTGTTGAATGGGTCAAGGAGTTAAGGATCCCATTGCAGAGATGGGTACTGATCTCAAAGTTCTGGATTTTCCATTTGAGTGTGTTGGGATGAAAATATTGAAGGGAAGCTATAGTCAATAAATAAGAATGGGTTGGTATTGGTAGTTTTATTAGTAATTATATATTATTGTCACGTACTGAGAGGGGGTGAACATTTTGTTTTCTTAAGTTCATAAGTTCTAGGAGCAGAATTAGGCCATTTGGTCCACCAAGTCTACTCTGCCATTCAATCATGGCTGATCTATCATTCCATCTCAACCCCATTCTCCTACCTTCTTCCCATAACCCCTGACACACTTACAAATCAAAAATCTGTCAATCTCCATCTTATAAATATTAATTGATGGCCTCCAAAGCTATCTGTGACAATGAATTCCACAGATTCACCACCCTCTGTTTAAATAAATTCCTCCTCATCGCCTTTCTAAAGGTGCATGGCCTCTGGTCCTATTGGAAACATCCATCTACACATTCACTCACTCCGGGACTTGCACTATTCAATTTCATTGAGGTTCCACCTCATCCATCTAACCTCCAGCGGATACAGGCCCAGTGCTTTTAAATGCTCATCATATGTTAACCCAATCATTTCTGGGATCTTTCACATAAACCTCCTCTGGGCCCTTTCCAACGGCAGCACATCCTTTCTCAGATGTGCGGCCTAAAACTGCTCACAATACTCCAAATGCAGTCTGACCAGTGCCTCCGCATCACATCCCTGTTTTTGTATTCTAGCCCTCTTGAAATAAATACACTTCCCTTCCTTACCACCAATTCGACTTGCAAATTAACTTTTGGGGAATTCTGTACCAGCATTACCAAGTCCCTTTGCACATCCGATTTCTGAATTCTCTCCCCATTTAGAAGTTTTGTAAGGTGTCTAGGCAAATCAACTGTTCAACGGTCTGATAACAGCAGGGTAGAAGCCGTGATGGAATCTGCTGATACATGTTTTCAAGGTTTGTATCTTAACCATATAACAATTACAGCACGGAAACAGGCCATCTCGGCCCTTCAGGTCCATGCCGAACAACTTTTTTCCCTTAGTCCCACCTGCCTGCACTCATACCATAACCCTCCATACCCTTCTCATCCATATGCCTATCCAATTTATTTTTAAATGATACCAACGAACCTGCCACCACCACTTCCACTGGAAGCTCATTCCACACCGCTACCACTCTCTGAGTAAAGAAGTTCCCCCTCATGTTACCCCTAAACTTCTGTCCCTTAATTCTAAAGTCATGACCTCTATCAAGCCCCCCCTTAACCTTCTGCGCTCCAGAGAATAAAGACCTAACTTATTCAACCTATCTCTGTAACTTAGCTGTTGAAACCCAGGCAACATTCTAGTAAATCTCCTCTGTACCCTCTCTATTTTGTTGACATCCTTCCTATAATTGGGCGACCAAAATTGTACACCATACTCCAGATTTGGTCTCACCAATGCCTTGTACAATTTTAACATTACACCCCGGCTCCGATAAGTAGGTCAATACCACAATTTATTTTAGGAATCTTGACATCCTTCAAGTAAGGCCATTGTCTCAAGTCCATATGTCTGGGTATATTTTGATGACAAACAAGCATGGTCTCATGTGTAAACACTTCAGATATTGCTATAAAATTGTCTTCATTCAGACTAGATATTTCCATACTTGAAATATATTGACTAACGCACTCCTTCTCTTCATTTATGGTACGCAATAGAATCTTAACCTCTTCTCCTGTGATGTCCAGCCTTCTCATCAAGTTTTCTGTACAAAAGGTAGCCGAACTCCCATGTTCCAAAAATGCATATGTTTGCAACACTGTATTTGTCTTGCTATTCCTTACCCGTACTGGTAAGATAGAGAAGACACAGGTTTCTAGCCCGGCCCCAATATGAGCAGTTATCTGAGGTGATGTGACAGCATGACTGGTAGCTAGCTTATCCTTCTGCTCTATTTGCTCCGACTTATTCTTTACAATGCAAAGTGCTTCAGGATGATCTTGCATGTACTTATCACTTATCACTCACAGTCTTTAACTGCCATGTGTCCCTTTTTCAAACATCCAAAACAGATTCCCTTCTCCTTTAAGAAATCCATATTTTCTTTATATTCCTTCTTCTTGAATCTTCGACACCACCTTATGATGTGATCAACTTCATCACATAACAAACAAAATCCTTTTTGCTTGATAGTAGATACATCTCCTTTCATTCCACCTGTTGTTTCCACAGGTATTATAGCGGTAGCAAAACTGCCTCCCTTAGGTCCTGAACTTCCTTTAGTTTCAGTAATGGTAGAACCTTTGACAGTTGCAATTAGTTTATGGTCTTGAATACTCCCGTGGCGTGGATCTAACATGAACCATAATTTCCTTTCCAAGAAATCCACCCAGTCTAGTAACATGGCTACACGATTCTTCATTTCCATTATCTGGCCTGCTTTATCTCTCCACTTTACTCTAAGTCTGAAGGGTAGTTTTAGAATGATGGCTCTAGTATTACTAACAAGATTCATCTCCTCCATGATTTTTCATCAACTTGCAACAACCTCCAAGAAATATCGCAAACTCACTTAATGCCTCCACATCTTCTGACTTGATAGCTTTCCAAGCATAGGCCTTCTTCATGTATGCATTAGCAATCCTCTGTTCATTACCATAACATTCATGAAGTAACTGTAGATGATATGTGTATATCCCTTTAACAGTAGTGACGTAGCCCTTGCTAACCACTCCCCTATAATCGAGTATAACTGTGTCCTCCCCATCCTTAGCTCTCTCTCTAGTGATCGTGACAGACCACATACAGCTAGGGCAGTGATGTGTGTTTAGTTAATAAAGTTATAGTAAAGAATTCTCTGTGTATGTGCATGTTCTTTACATGGCGTCATAAGTTTCTTATACTGCGTCTCCTATCTACCGGGTTTTATTTCTGTAGTCCCAGTACCCCCCTCCCCGAGTCGCGATGGCTTCTTCCTACTCCATCGTTCATAATGACAGATGGCCAATGACTCAGCTTTGATTTAAAATGGTCCTCTGGACTGCTGGTGGATAGTTAAACCAATCTTGATCAAATGTCTTTGCTGAAGTGATGGATGTGTTCTTTAGATGCAACAATTGTGTACAGTTTTGGTCTCCTAATTTGAGGATGGACATCCTCGTGATTGAGGCAATGCAGCATAGGTTCACGAGATTGATCCCTGGGATGGCGGGACTGTCATATGAGGAAAGATTGAAAAGACTAGGCTTGTATTCACTGGAGTTTAGAAGGATGAGGGGGGGATCTTATAGAAACATATAAAATTATAAAAAGATTGAACAAGCTAGATGCAGGAAAAATGTTCCCAATGTTGGGTGAGTCCAGAACCAGGCGCCACAGTCTCAGAATAAAGGGGAGGTCATTTAAGACTGAGGTGAGAAAAAACTTTTTTACACGGAGAGTTGTGAATTTATGGAATTCCCTTCCACGGAGGGCAGTGGAGGCCAAATCCCTGGATGGATTTAAGAGAGAGTTGGATAGAGCTCCAGGGGCTAGTTGAGTCAAGGGATATGGGGAGAAGGCAGGCACAGATTATTAATAGCGGACGATCAGCCATGATCACAATGAATGGCGGTATTGGTTCGAAGGGCCTCCTGCACCTATTTTCTATGTTTCTATGTAACACACTCCCAGAGCGGTGAGATTGGGACAGGGTTGGGTGCAATGACAGGCAAGGCATTAGTGTCAATTAAAGCACAATGGTGATAATTATGAAACAAGTTTAACTGGACATCGATTTATTTAACAAGTGGATAATAGCTATTATGAAGAGGATGGACCACTGTTAAATAACTTGGATAATTATAAATCAATTCAATTTTTTAAAGGGATGATTTATTATTCCTCAAATATAAAGGTTTAACCTTACTGATGAGAGAAAAAAATTCAGCTCTTTAAAACTTCAATTCAACAATTACTAAATTAAAACAAAATATCACATTTGTAACTATACATATACACTGCCTTCAACATACTGAAAGATCATGTGGCCTGCAACTAAAATCACATTAAAAAAGGAGAGAGAGGGGGAGGGGGGGGGGGGAGGGGGAGGGGGGAGGAGGGGAGAGATTTTGCTGAATATAGTCCTTGGAAAATAAAATAAAAGAGAGAGAGACAGACGGACAGACAGAAATGGACAGAGAGGACGGGGGAGAGGGGGGGAGGGGACGGGGGGAGGACGGGGGGAGGACGGGGGGGGGGGGGAGAGGGAGAGGGAGAGGGAGAGGGAGAGGGAGAGGGAGAGGGAGAGGGAGAGGGAGAGGGAGAGGGGGGGGAGAGAGCCACGTATTTTTTCCGTCAGGGTCGTTGCCTAAGGGGGGTCTTGCGGCTCCCGGTGATAAAAACAATCGTTTTTATAAGCGTTTGTTTCCCGTGTCTCAGCGGCCTCAATGCGGCTGGTGCCGTGCTTGGACCACTGTTTGGTGCGTGTGGATTTTAATCCAGCGTGCGCTTGGGCTGGGTCCGCATACTGGCACTTCAACAACAGGCTGCTGGAGGATCGGTGTTTCCGGGAGTCATTCAGTCGGTTTTGGGTAAAGTGGAGAGGGAGGCAGAGGTGCTTCTCTTCCCTTAGGCACTGGTGGGATGTGGGTAAAGCTCACATCTGTCTCTTTTGCAAGGAATATACGTGGGGGTCGACTGGAAGGCGGGACTCAACAGTCGAGAAGCTTGAGAGGGAGATACTGGACGCTGAGTCTCGCCTGGGTCAGTTTGGTGAAGACTCCAGCGAATGGGGAGAGTTTCAGAGGAAGAAGGAGGTTTTGAGGAGCCTGCTGCTTGAGCGGTCCCGAGGCGTTTACGTGAGGTCTCGGGTCCAGATGCTGCACGATCTGGACCGAGCTTCGCCTTTCTTTTTCTCTCTGGAGAAGGGGCGGGGAGCTCGAAAACAGCTCGTGGAGTTGCTTGCAGATGATGGCTCCTCTGTCACTGATCCAGAGAGGATCAATGCCTTGGTTAGGTCCTTTTATGGGTCCCTGTTCTCTGCGGATGGATTCAGCGTGGAGGCTCAGCAAGATCTGTGGGAGGGTCTACCGACTGTAGATAGGGAGGTGGCTGATCTTCTTGATGGCCCCTTATCTTTGGAGGAGTTGACTCGTGCCTTGCATCAGCTCAGGAGGGGTAAGTCCCCCGGGCTGGATGGGTTGACGGTGGAGTTTGTTAGAGCTTTCTGGGATATCCTAGGGGATGACTACATGTTGGTTCTGGGGGAGAGCCTGGCGACCGGGGAGATGCCTCTCTCGTGGCGTAGGACAGTTGTTTTCTTGCTGCCTAAGAAGGGCGAACTCAGTTTGTTGAAGAACTGGCGTCCAGTCTCTCTCCTATGCACAGAATATAAAATTTTTGCACGGGCAATGGTTAATCGCCTGGGCTCCGTGCTGCATCAATTGATTCATCCTGACCAATCTTATACAGTCCCTGGCCGGTCCATCCAGGATAACATCCACCTGGTTAGGGACCTGATTCATTTAGCCCAGGGTACTGGTGAGTCAGCTGCTTTTCTGTCTCTTGATCAGGAGAAGCTTTTGATAGGGTAGAGCATGAATACCTATTTGGGACGTTGCAAGCGTTTGGGTTTGGACCGCTTTTCGTGGCCCGGGTCCAGCTTTTGTACGCTGCTGCGGAGTGCCTTGTGAAGGTTAATGGCGCGTTGTTGTCTCCTTTTCATTTTGGGAGGGGGGTCCGCCAGGGGTGCCCTATGTCGGGCCAGTTGTACTCGGTCTGTGTGGAGCCATTCCTGTGTCTTCTTCGGAGGAGATTGACAGGCCTGGCCCTACCTGGCCCGCGGGTTGAGGTGGTTCTATCGGCGTATGCCGATGACGTACTTCTTATGTTCACTGATCCTGGTGACCTGCGGAGGATGCGTGACTGCCAGGAGATTTTCTCGGCTGCTTCTTCTGCTAGGATTAACTGGAGTAAGTGCTCTGGACTTTTAGTGGGTCAGTGGCAGGTAGACTCGCTGCCGGAGGAGATGGCATTGTATGCGTGGAGCACCACGCACCTCCTCTACCTGGGGATGTACCTGAGTCCCACTGAGGATGCTTGGCCGGCAAACTGGCAGGAGTTGGAGACAAAAGTGGTTGCCCGGCTGGGGCGCTGGTCAGGCCTGCTTGGAGTTCTTTCCTTTCGGGGGAGGGTGCTGGTTATAAACCAGCTGGTGGCCTCCATGTTATGGTACCGGCTGGCTACTCTTGTCCCACCCTCTATATTTGTAACTGCTATACAGAAGAAGCTGGTAGATTTCTTTTGGGGAAATAGGAAGCACTGGGTTTCCGCGGCGGTCCTGAGTCTCCCGTTAGAGGAGGGCGGCCAGTCCTTGGTATGCGTGCGTACCCAGGTGGCGGCTCTCCGACTCAGGACTCTGCGGAGATACATGTATGTAGAGAACCCTCCCAGATGGCACGCTCTGGCCACGTATTTTTTCCGTCAGGGTCGTTGCCTAAGGGGGGTCTCGCGGCTCCCGATGGCGGGCATCGGTCGACTCGCTCTAAGGGGCTTGCCTGTCTTCTACAGGGATGTGCTAAGAGTGCGGAATTTGGCTGTTTTCAGCCAGAGTGTTGCTCCACGAGGAGAGGGGGATGTTGTGGCTGCGGGTGTGGCTGGTCCTCATCTTGTCATGGTGGGTGTCGAGGAGAGGCGTGAGGCTAGAGTGGTTCAGATAGAGCTTACCCTCGCTCCGTCAGATCTGCTCATCGGGCCTAGGCTCCGGGATATTTCTCGGCCTCCGGCTCCACATAATCTGAGCTGCCTTTCTGAGATGACCAGCATGCCATTTCATGAGGCAAAGAGACGCGTACTGTATAGGATGCTCCTGCACATTCTGAACCTCCGTGCCTTCGTCTCCCGTCCCGACTCACCATGGCGGACGGTGTTACCATCCGAAGGCAGGGGGGGTCCCCAGTGGGGGTCCTTCCCCTTTATATTGGGGACCTGGGGTGGAGAGTGTTGCATGGAGCGGTGGTTTGTAATAAACTTTTGAGCCGGTTCACGGGCTCGTCCGCCGCATGTATTTTCTGCGGAGAGGAGGAGACCATGTTCCATGTGTATATGGAGTGTGAGAGGTTACTGCCCCTGTACCAATATCTGAAGGGGTTGTTCCTCAAGTTTTGGCTGCATTTTAGCCCCACAATCCTGGTGTTCGGACACAAGGCAGGGAGTGGGGAGAGCCGAGTGTGGGGGGGGGGGGACTTACCTGTCGGTTTGCTCCTCGGCCTGGCTAAGATGGCTATTCGCGGGTCCAGGCAGCGGGTTGTCGATGGTCAGGCTAGAGTCGGCTGCCTGCCCCTCTTTCGGGCCTACGTTCGTGCACGTGTGTCCCTGGAGAGGGAACATGCGGTGTCCATGGGGACTCTGGAGGCCTTCCGTCAACGCTGGTCACCGCGTGGGGATGAGACTATTATAAATAATGAATGTACTGTTGTACTACAATGATTTGTTCGTTATAGTGTGATTTTGATTATGTTTTGATGTGTTGTAGTATATGATTGTGTTGAATAAAGTTTTTGAAAGGAAAAAAAAAGGGAAGAGATATTTAAGGAAGGTATTTCATATCTCAGACCCTAGACAACTGAAGGTTTTGGCTGCCACTAGTGGACCAATTAAAATTAACAGTAGAAGCCTAGTACTGAGTGTGCATATATCTCAGAGGGTGGGAGGGATAGAGGAGATCACAGAAATAATATTTACAATTCAAAAATCTTGCCTTTCACTACAGAAAAGCCACAAATGTCCTTCTCGGACAACTGGACAATTTTCAAAGAAATTCAGTGTCTTTACAAGCATTGGTAAAGAATCTAAACTATGATCACAAATCTACTTTTGGATTTATTATTAATGAAAGCCAACATAGATAATACTAAAAACAAATGTGTCCACACATCGACTGGGCAGGATCAATCTGGCATTAAGAGTGGTAGTGTTACAAGGTAGAGAAAATTGTTCTGGCATAGTCCTTTCACCTCAGCCGATCCCTCAGGTGGAATGTTTTTTATTCAATTCCAGGCTCTGCAGTAAAAAAAATGAGGAATTACTCAGTTGCGATATAAAACATTGTCTAACAACTTTCTCGGCTGCCATTATGTGCCTGAGTGACAGAGTAATCTCCTAATCTAGTCTGGTTGTTACCTCAATCGATCCCTTATAACAATTGGGAATAAATTCAGAAATTGATCTACTCAATTTCATTTTGGAAACTGGAGCACTTGAAATAAACCCACGAGGTAACAGGGAGAACACACAAACTCCACACAGACAACATCAAAGGTCAGGGTTGAACTCAAATTGCTGAAGCTGTGACTCAGCAGCTCTATTAGCTGTATCTCTGTGATGCCTCCATGAAAGACACTTCATGAATTAATTTAATGTTAAGTAGTGCGTTCTTCACCTTAAAATGAATAAATGGCAAACATTCAAGAATTGGGTCTGATGTCTGAAATCTATATTTGTTTTTAGTTTGGTTGTGGAGTGTTAACTTATCAGCACAGTGGCACAATGGTATAGTCACTGACTCACAATGCCAGAGACCTGGGTTCGCTCCTAACTACGGGTGCTGCCTCTACGGAATTTGTATGTTCTCCCTGTGACCACATGGGTTTTCTTCGGGTGCTCTGGTTTCCACCTACACTCCAAAGATGTACAGGTTCGGAGTTAATTGGCTTCTGTAAATTTTACCTAGTGTGCAGGACAGTAAGTGTATAGTTTGATTGCTGGCTGGTGAGGGGGGGTGAGCCGATGGACCCGTTTCAACGCTGTATCTCTAAAGTCTGAAGGCGAAAAAAAACCCTGATGTACCTAACCAACCATTGCAATAATTCCTTTCCCATTCAAATTCTTAATTCAAAATATACAACTAAAAGGTTTAGCAGAACAGCAGAGTACCTGTGGTGATTTTGTTTAATAACCTCTTTCAGTGTGGTAAATTGTAGAATCAGCAATTATGCACATTTGCTCATTAGGACATAATCATGCAGGAACAGCTGTACCTAATGAAGCAGTGTACCCAATAATTGCCATTTTGTGTGCAATAATTAATTGGGGCTCTTGCAGCTCAGCTCATCTGGTTGATAGGAGAGTTAGCCCTGGTAGGGAAGGCGTTTCACTTATAAAGGCCACCAGAAGGAAACTGAACCTAGAAATTGGATCACATTGCACTTGCTTTTTGACTGCTATATAGTTCAATTAAACCAGGTTCATGCTGGAATAGCAGTGAATGTAAAATTATACAGGGTTAGTTCTGATTTTTTCCCAATATCACATACATGAAGAACGATGATTATAATATTTGCTTCACCTGCCCCGCTCCAGCTTTTAGTGTCTATCTTTGTTTTAAACCAGCATCTGCAGTTCCTTCCTAGTCATACAAGTTGATCTAGATGGTAGTAAATGACAAGGGGAAGGGGAACTATGGGTGGAACAAAGGGCTGAACTCCTGTGGCAGGTGGGATCCAATTAAGCTACCATGAATGTGTAATTTATTTCTGGTTTGGGTGTGGCATACTGGGACATGCTCAACAGGTTAACTATACACAGAGAAAACATAAAATATAAGATAAAGACCTGGGTTCAATCCTGACTGTGGGTGCTGATTATACGGAGTTTGGACGTTTTCCCTGTGACCGAGTGGGTTTTCTCCAAGTGCTCCAGTTTCCTCCCACATTCCGGAGATGTGCAGGTTAATTAGCTTCTGTAAATTGTCGCTAGTGTATAGGATAGAACTAGTGTGCGGGTGATCACTGGTCAGCATGGACTCGATGGCGTGTTTCCATGCTGCATCTGCAAACTAGACTAAAAAGATGGCAGGCAGAAATGTTTCTTATACAGACAGGGAGGGTTATTTCCAGTTGGAGAATTTAATATTGAGCCCAAAAGATTGCAACCTACACAATTGGAAGATGAAGTGTGGTTCCTTAAGCTTGCATTTGGTGGCAAAAGGGTGCATGCAGAGAACAGAATAGGATGTTGAATTAAAGTAACAGCATAGACAGCTCAGGCCATTTCTGCAACATTGTTCCAGCAAGCAATTGCCCAATCTGCATTTAGTTTCTGCAAAGCACACGAGGCCTCACAGTGAACACTGAATGCAGAGCTATCCTTTCTTTCCTCGATATTCACATCTAATACAGAAACTCAGATACAGAAACATGCTAGCATCTGGATTGAAGTAGAACAAGAAACACACTAATACCTGGACTAAAGTAAAACATGTCACTATATCCTGGACATGAGGTTCTGTCGCCTCTTTCAGTCCTGAAGAAACAAGAAATATGCATGTTTTCATCTACTGCATGGTCCCACCTACAATCTACAAGGTCCCACATGAGAGATTAGTATTCAAACTTAAAGCAGACAGTATTGGGGGTACAGTATTGATGTGGATAGAGAACTGGCTGGCAGACAGGAAGCAAAGAAGGAGTAAATGGGTCCTTTTCAGAATGGCAGGCAGTGACTAGTGGGGTACCGCAAGGCTCAGTGCTTGGATTCCAGCTATTTACAATATATATTAATGATCTGGATGAGGGAATTGAATGCAACATCTCCAAGTTTGCGGATGACACGAAGCTGGGGGGCAGTGTTAGCTGTGAGGAGGATGCTAGGAGGCTGCAAGGTGACTTGGATAGGTTGGGTGAGTGGGCAAATGCATGGCAGATGCAGTATAATGTGGATAAATGTGAGGTTATCCACTTTGGTGGCAAAAACAGGAAAGTAGACTATTATCTAAATGGTGGCCGATTAGGGAAAGGGGAGATGCAACGAGACCTGGGTGTCATGGTACACCAGTCATTGAAAGTAGGCATGCAGGTGCAGCAGGCAGTGAAGAAAGTGAATGGTATGTTAGCATTCATAGCAAAAGTATTTGAGTATAAGAGCAGGGAGGTTCTCTTGCAGTTGTACTGGTCTTGGTGAGGCCACACCTGGAGTATTGCGTACAGTTTTAGTCTCCTAATCCGAGGAAATACATTCTTGCCATAGAGGGAGTACAGAGACGGTTCACCAGACTGATTCCTGGGATGGCAGGACTTTCATATGAAGAAGGACTGGATAGACTCGGCTTGTACTCGCTAGAATTTAGAAGATTGAGGGGGGGAATCTTATAGAGACTAACAAAATTCTTAAGGGGTTGGACAGGCTAGATGCAGGAAGATTGTTCCCGATGTTGGGGAAGTCCAGAACAAGGGGTCACAGTTTAAGGATAAGGGGGAAGTCTTTTAGGACCGAGATGAGAAAATCATTTTTCACACAGAGAGTGGTGAATCTGTGAAATTCTCTGCCACAGAAGGTAGTTGAGGCCAGTTCATTGGCTATATTTAAGAGGGAGTTAGATGTGGCCCTTGTGGCTAAAGGGATCGGGGTGTATGGAGAGAAGGCAGGTACAGGATACTGAGTTGGATGATCAGCCATGATCATATTGAAGGCTCGAAGGACCCAATGGCCTACTCCTGCACCTATTTTCTATGCTTCTATGTTTCTATGGTGCAAAACCTTGCCAATCAAACACTGGTGGTCATGGCTGGAGGAAGGAGTCTGGAGCCTGAGGGCCATAAGATGGAGCCTGGAGAGTAGCAGGTGCATTGGGAGGTAGGGAAGTAGGAGCGACGGGGAGGACCACTGAGGGGGTATCATTTCCACTCCCATAACTTCATCTGCCATTGAGTAGAAGAGGTAACCATTGATATCACCTCCACCCCATAAAGGCACCTTTTTCATAATGCAGCTAGCTAATATAATTTCCCAATGCATCGCATATCATAAACTACACACTGTAAGATACTACATATATAATGAGCCAGATGTGCCCAGATTATGCATAAAATAATTTCACTTCCCAGGGTTCGGGGAAGCTGGAATGAAAGAAGGAACTGGGGAAAGAGTTAACATTACTCTGAGGGGAAACCTTTTCACACACTGAGTGGAGTGGTTAGATGGAATGAGCCGCTAGAGGACGTGGTTGAGACAGATACCATGATGACATGTAAAATACATTTGGACAGGTACATGAACAGGAAAGGTTTAGAAAGATGTGGGTCAAATGTGGGGAGGTGGGACTAGTGTAGATGGGGCACCTAGGTCGGCGTGGGCAAGGTGGGCCGAATGACCTGTTTCAATGCTGTATGAATCTATGGCTAAATTGGAATAATTTGGTGCAGGTCCTGGCTGCAAAGCCACATTCTGGTCATAGTTTGTAGGGTAGAGAGCTCTCTCCTTTCACTTCCTGCATTCTTTATTCATTGCAGTTGTCACAGCAAAGAGATCAGCTCAGCTCCACAGTTCAAAGACTAGAAGTGTGATGCACCTATGGTCTTTTAGTGTCTACATTTCATTTAAACAGCAGATTTTCCCAATGGTATATCTGCTCCAAGCCTCAACCATCATCATCCCTTGTCAACAACTATTAAAGGGTGAGAGGTAAAAAAAAGTTATAATAATCCCTGTACTAAAAGGAGTGAAAACTAAAGGCAGGGAGCTTGGGAAAACAAAGACCTTGTCAGCATTCTCTACTCTTCCCAGATTCCAATGGTGTAATAATTGTTGATTGTTGACATGTTTGCATCTCAATTTCATGTCCATCTTTCTCCAAAACTCACAGCATTGCTCCAATTGTATGAACGTGTAGCATCAGGAGGAATATCGGTTTCCTCTTTCAAAGCTTTAGCCAGTGCAGAGTACTCAGTCAGAATCAAGTACTCCTTTTTGAAAGACAGTATGTATGTATTCCATCAGCTGCATCACTATAATAAATATTGGCATCCAAGTTCAAGGTCAACAGTAATCAAATTGATGTCTCACACAGAGTCATATTGTGACCTCTGAATTTTGCTGTTAGGCTGGGAATCTCACTTCAAAACAGAGTGTCACTGTTCTTTGTCCATTGCTGACCAAATTTTAACCTATTGTTTGGCAGTCCCTTGAGTGTCATACAGTGACCTCAGAGAGTCATAAAGATTTACAGCATGGAAACAGCCCTTCAGCCCATCAACCGTGCACCTACCATCTTTTATAGAAACATATAAAATTTACTAAAAGAGTGGACAAGCTTGATGAAGGAGAAATGTTCCCAATGATGGGGGAGTACAGAACCAGGGGCCACAGTCTAAGAATAAAGGGGAAGCCATTTAAAACAGAGATGAGAAAAAATGTTTTCATCCAGAGAGTTGGGAATGTGTGGAATTCTCTGCTACAGAATGCAGTAGAGGACAATTCACTGGATGAATGCAAAAGAGAGTTAGATAGAGCTCTAGGGGCTAGTGGAATCAAGGGATATCAGGAAAAGGCAGGCACGGGTTACTGATTGTGCATGATCAGCAATGATCACAATGTATGATTCACCTACAGCATTGGATGTCAGGATTAAGCCCATGTCTCTGACATGGTGAGGCAGCAGATCTTCCAAATACAAAGTGTGTCACCAGTATGATTGCCCACCCATGTTGTAGCTCGATGATGGTGATAGATATGATGGTGACAGATCCATGTCCACCCAGTTTGATATTTCTGGATCTCACGCTGTATGTAGACCTATATTTGCACTCACACCCAGAATATCAAACCAAGTCTGAAGAAAGGTCTGGAGGGGAAGACAGGGGAAGACAGGGGAAGACAGGGGAAGACAGGGGAAGACAGGGGAAGACAGGGGAAGACAGGGGACCTCCCCGCTAACTGTGTTCCCGTCACAGATTTGAGGAAAACTAAGCCACTGGGACAAACCTGAGACCACCAATGCCACCGTGCGGTCAGCAATCGGATGCCGGGAAGAAACCCTTGACAGCCAGCGTCTCTACTGAGGCTAAGACTAAGTGTCCAGGGCAAGCCTGAGATGCCAGTGCCTTTTCCTGCCCACACACAATGAGGGACTGTGTCCACACACAAAGGCAAAAATTGAGCTGCCAGGATAAGCCTGACTCCTGCAACACCACCTACTCAAGTCCAAAGCTGAACCACCAGGATAAACCTGAGACCTCCAGAGCCTTCTCTCGAGGCAAGGGTTAACTGCAGGGAGAAGATCACCACACCTTCTCTTTCGTGGCGAGGACTGAGCTGCCGAGACCAGCCCACGATTGCCCGTGTCACTTCACATGTTCCCTGAAGACAAGGACAGCACACTCACTACAGATTTATTTAAATCTACGCCCATGCTCACAGTTCTCTCTGGTAGAGGGAGAAGGGTATTGCTGTTCACTCTGATTCAGCTCCCATAATTTTATTCACCTTAATTAACTCTCCATCTCCACAATTCCAAGGCAAGCAATCCATACAATATCTCCTCATGACTGTTATTCTCCAATTTTGCTCACATTGGTGATAGGAATAATGCTCAAAGAAGTAAAGGAGTTCCGTGACAATGTGAGAGGGCAGGATTTTCTAATCGGGGGGGGGGGGGGGGGGGGGGGAGTCCTTCTCTAGTCAGTTACCACATTCATTGGTACTAGATTATTGTTGTATCATAATTAGCAAAATATTAATGGATACAAGCTGGAAGAAAGAAAATAATGTTAATTTTGGTCAAAATTCGTCACCTCTGATGCCCAATGGTGCGAGAGCGATACTAACTGTTATTAAAAAAAAGGTCATCTTTTACAAAAGGGAGGATTATGAAGTGTTAATTACTATTAATAATAAGGCAGAAAAATACTGTAAATATTAGAAGTAAAGAATTTAAATGAAAGGAAATTAAGGAATTAGTCAAAGTCAAGCTGGAAGGGTAAAAAAATAAAGAATTAAAGGCTACTAGACCAACTGCAAACCAGCAAGGTCTGCTCCCCCAACGCACCCGTTACCTACCGCTAGCCCCCATGGGAGGCGCTGTCCTCCAGCTCAAGCCGTCCCCGAACGTAAGATTCCAGCACTCCCCTAGCCTCGCTCAGCAATGCTATTTAAAGAAATGCCATTTCAAGCAAGGTGCAAGGCCACCAAACACAAGTGCAGTTTCCTACCATTTCAAGCAGGGGCAAGGCCAGCAAACTGAAGATCAGTTCCCCACCATTTCAAGCAGGGTGCGAGACCACCAAACTCAAGTGCATTTACCTACCATTTCAAGCAGGCTGCAAGGCCACCAAACTCAAGTGCAGATTCATACCATTTCAAGCAGGCTGCTAGGCCACCAAACTCAAGTGCAGTTTCCTACCATTTGAAGCAGGGTGCAAGGCCACCAAACTCAAGTGCAGTTTCCTACCATTTCAAGCAGTGTGCAAGGCTACTAAACTCTAGTGCAGTTTCCTACTATTTCAAGCAGGGTGTAAGGCCACCAAAGACAGAGAGCAGTGACTGCTCCCTCTCCCATCTTGCAAAGACTGAGCCACGCCCATATTTCCGGGTTTTATAGTCCCTCCCCCACCCACCGGAAGGGGCGTGGCCTTCGTGGAATGATTGACAGGTGAGAGAATCTCAACATTTTTTACACGCTAATATCTCTTATTTTTCATTGATGGGAAAAGTCCTCGGCACCTGATGAGCGGACGGGGACTCTGAGTAAGATGGCCAAAAATCAGAGCCATACTTGGTAGCGTTTTTTTCAAAAATCAATATACAGCGCAAACAGTAAGTGGTCAAGATTAGACTTTTAATTATATAGATAGAAGGCAACACCACTTTTCATTAAGGCAAAGGTAACACCCCTTTCCAATAAGGTAAAGGCAACACCCTTTCCAATAAAGCAAAGGCAACACCCCTTTCCAATAAGGCAAAGGCAACACCACTTTTGCATTTCCAAACCAACACCACTTTTGCATTTTCAAACTACTTTTTCAAACCACATTAAGGACACTCACAGGTCAGTAAAACCACCATCAGTATAGTTGACATGTGTTCAGTGTTATTCACAGCTCAGACTGAGCGTCGTGACCTCTCGCTCCCCCATTTTGCAGAGACTGGCACGCCTGCACTTTGGGGTTTTATGGTCCCTCTCCCACCCACCAGAAGGGGTGTGGCCTTCATGGCATGATTGACAGGAGAGAGAATCTCAACATTTTTAAACATTAATAAGTCTTTTATTTTTAATCGATGGGAAAATCCTCTTGTCCTGCGCAGCGGAGGGGGACTCTGAGTAAGATGGCCAAAAATCACAGCCGTAAGTGGTAGCGTTTTTTTTTCTAAAATCAATAGGCAGTGCAAACAGGAAGTGGACAAGATTTGAGTTTTTATTATTTAGATATGATAGTTTAATGTGAGTGGGGAAACACAACATAATCCTGAGGGGCAACATTTTCACACACTGGCTGGTAGGGGAATTGGTTAGGGCAGGTCAAATAAAATATTTAAAAGACATTTATGCAGGTACCTTGGTAAGGAAAGTTGAAGGAATATTGTTCAAACAAAGCCAAAGGCATCTAGCTTTGATGGGCATATAAACCGGCATAAATGAGCTGAAGGGCCTGTTTCAGTGCTGTATGACTATGACTCTGTAACACTATGACCTGAACTGTTAACTCTGTGCAAATGGTAACTGGCCGGCGCAGTGTTTCAAGCACTTTCTTACTTTCCTTTTCTATTTGCTAATGCTAAATAAATACACAATATGACTAATAAATATATCACATTGCACATATACATAATAATTATGCATGCCTACTGTCCTACAATTGTTTTCTTTTTAAATAACTTCATAAAACAACAAGGATGTAGCAATGTGTTTGGCTTTAAATCAATTATTTAATTAGGACTAGAACAATGATAAATACTGATGGGGAAAAGTACGAAATTATACTATTCTGATGAAGGGTCTTGAATCGGAAACATTATCTGTTTCTCTTTGCACAAATCAGTATTTCCAGCTACTTTTTTATTATAAATGTAAGTACCAATTTGTTTGTACTTGATGATTCTGTCATGAGTTTCTGGATTAAAAAAAAACATGTAGCCTGAGTGTTGAAGAATGCTGGAAGATAATCTCTTCACCCAGGGGAGGTAACAAAATGCCTTTCATGGCTTTTGAACATGCTAAGCAAAATGTGCTCAAGCGTTATCAGTCCATTCCCAGTGGATGACAATACTGCAAAAATCCTGCCTGAAATTACATGCCTTATATTAATTCAACAGTTTTCCATAAAGAGTCATGAAGGATAAATCACAGTATTAGTATGTAGGGAATACTGCTGAGCAACAGTCAAAGGTCACTGTAGCTAAAGAGAATATGATTTCAATTCATACTCGTGTTAACTAAACCTTGGATGTCATAATATTGCGTGTAGGTTTTAAAGCTAATAGGTTTTAAAGCTAATCTTGAGATGGCAATCACATCAGGGTGTATGATATTTATGATATGTTTAAAATTTCCTAGAAGGTTGATTTATTCCACTCTCGAGCTGTCAATCTCAGTATCATCGATAAAACTCTGCACAATGCAACAATGAAGGGTTCTTGCCACATGGTCCATTGATGGTAACTTTAGTCTGTGCATGTGATCACATAAATGATCATGTGAGAAATAGATAAGGTAAATGCCCAGAGTCCTTTACCCAGAGCAGGAGAATCAAGAACCAGAGGACGTAGATTTGGGGAGCCCAGAACCAGGGGCCATAGTTTAAGAATAATGCCCCTGTCCCACTTAGGAAACCTGAACAGAAACCTCTGGAGGCTTTGCACCCCACCCAAGGTTTCCGTGCGGTTCCCGTAGGTTTTTGTCCTCCACCAACCACCTTCAACTAGCATCGCATCTGACTTCGACTAAAAAATTACAGATTTTAAAAATGGAAACCACTTTCAACCATTAGGGAGACTGACAAAAACCTCCGGGAACCGCATGGAAACCTTGGGTGGGGCGCAAAGTCTCCAGAGGTTTCCGTTCAGATTTCCTAAGTGGGACAGGGGCATAAGGAGTAAGCCATTTAGGACAGAGACGAGGAAACACTTTTTCTCACAGAGAGTGGTGAGTCTGTGGAATTCTCTGCCTCAGAGGGTGGTGGAGGCAGGTTCTCTGGATGCTTTCAAGAGAGAGCTGGATAGGGCTCTTAAAAATAGCGGAGTCAGGGGATAAGGGGAGAAGTCAGGAATAGGGTACTGATTGTGGATGATCAGCCATGATCACATTGAATGGCGGTGCTGACTCGAAGGGCTGAATGGCCTACTGCACCTATTGTCTATTGCCTATTATTTAAGATGAGGGGGGAGAGACTTAATAGGAGCCTGAGGGCAACTTTTTTTACACAAAGTTTGGAAGTTATATAAAACAAGTCCTATCAAACATTCAAAAAGCATTTGGACAGGTACATGGATAGGAAAGGATTAGAAGGATATGGGCCAAATGCAGGCAGGTGGGGTGAAGGGCCTGCTTCCACACTGTATGACTAGGACACAGATGGATCCAGCTTTTAGGGAAACAGACTTTTTGTGCTTGATAAGATGGAAGTAGTAACCAAAGGCCCAGTCCCAAAACATCACCTTGCCATTTCCCTCCAACAATGCTGCTTGACCTCTTGAGTTCCTCCAGCAGTCTTTTTTTATCCTTTGGAACATAGTTGATGCTCGGAAATTGTCAGGTGTACTAAGGCAAAATGCAAATGGAATTTCACAGGTCAGTTTCTCAATGGAGTCATTTTATTGGAGGTGATCAAACCCTGGGGAAATCATTTAAAATCATTTAGGCCCATTTGTGCCTAAAAATAAACATTGATGAACACTCAATTTGGTTTCACTTTCCTCTCCCAATACATCCAGCCCAAGCAATGTTGAAACCAAACCATTCTGTAGTGCCACCCTCCATTATTATCAAAGTTTTACTCTTATATTTTATACATATTTCACATCCACATGTTGATGCCAGAAACCAATGGAGAAGAGCACACTAAGCTATCCTGGTGTAGAGACAGGTGTGAAGTTTTGTGCAGTGATTCTGATTAGGTACCTGAGCTTTGAGAGGTATAAATTATTGAGAGTGGTTGTCAGAGCTGTTTGCACAGAGGGACAATTAGGGGAGGCTTTCCCTTTGCTTTCAATACAGCCATAGGGAAGGTGGAGTAACACATTGTCAAAAGACCTGACAGCTGTGTCAAAGGGGAGCACCTCAATGCACAAGTTGAGAGAGCTGACCATTCCAATCATCCAATGGCTTAATTAATTCTGATTTTTTTTTAATCCTGTTGTTTTATTCTCCCATCCCGTTGTCTCTCATCTCCCTGAATCTGGACATGTAATGTTGAAATAAACATTGATAAAATTTATTTGACAACATCTTTTCGTAAAAAATTCTGACATATTTGTCAGGTCTAATATGACCAAAGGTGCAGAAAATGCCTTCAGTTAACTTCCATTTAAATTTGGACTCAACAATAACAGACCTTTATCAATTATGATAACAAGTTTTAATAAAAGCAACCACAATTTGCTTCAGTTATTTTGAATTTACCTGCATGCTTTAATAAAGAGTTTGATGCAGCTTCAAAATAATGATTCTGCCAATAGTTCCCAAACAACAGGAAATAAAACTGTCACAGGGATCAAATTCAGAGAATTGCACATACACAAAAAAAAACTGTCCTTCGATCATCCAAGTGGCCATTTATTTTATGACCTGTCCCAGCATGAACAGAGCTGACCCTGAATCAAACCCTGGTTAACATGTGCACTGGGAATCTAGGTCATAGATTTTCAAAGTAATGGATCTGGCCTTCATTGCAAGAAGGATGAGGAACACAAGTAGAGAAATCTTACTGCAACCAGGAGTATCGAGTGCACCATCAGTATTTGTGATTGAGACAGAACATGAGATTGATTTAAAAAAAGAAGAGGTCATCTTATGAGAGATGTTTTGGCATGAACTCGTCGAGTTGAGAAGAATGGGGGACCATCTTATTGAAATGTATGACATTCAGAGAGGGTAATAAAGTTGATACTTCCTCTGGTGGGAGCACCAACAATTGAAAAACAAAAGATTAAGGGAAAACTTGTGTAAATTGGACATGAAAAATACTTTGAATTATTATAATGCTTTATTTCAAAGAACAATGTGGGCTGCGTTATTGAATTTGGGGATGCTGAAATCAGATAAGAAAGTGGAATTTAAGCCAACAATCAAATTTATTGTGATTAAAGATAATTTAATCTCTTATTTCTTCTCTTATTTCTAATGTTCTGCACCCTGAAGTTCACAAATGATTCTTAAAACATTCATGAAGTTTGGATAGGACATTAACAGTGAATCTGGGGCCCTGGGGAGTGTTGTAGAGCAGAGGGATCTAGGAGTAGTTCCTTGTAAGTGCCATCAAAAGTAGATAGGGTGGTCTTCTTCTTATGTATTCTTGCGTATGGCATGCACACCCAAAGGTTGTATGACATGGGTAGACATCCAGGCCAGGACAGCATCAGTTACTGGGTGAATGGCTTTGATGCCACCAGGGAAAAGCCTCAGTGAGCTGTCATTCACAATGTATGGGATGGTATGGTGGTATGTCCGCAGTCGCAAGCAAGGCTCTCAGTCATCCCCCACTAATGCAGGTGATGGGCTGTTCTTGCATGGAGAGTGCGCATTATGTTCAGGGTTAGCCATTGCTCGAGTTGCAGGGAAAATTGTTGGCATTGACATCTTTCCAGGATCTGCGCCACACAGTCTTGGAGTAATGGAATCATAGAATCATAGAAAATAGGTGCAGGGGTAGGCCATTCAGCCCTTCAAGCCTGCACCACCAGTCAATATGATCATGGCTGATCATCCAACTCAGTATTCTGTACCTGCCTTCTCTCCATGCCTCCTGATCCCTTTATCCACAAGGGCCACATGTAACTCCCTCTTAAATATAGCCAATGAACTGGCCCCAACTACCTTCTGTGGCAGAGAATTTCACAGATTCACCAATCTCTGTGTGAAAAATGATTTCTCACCTCGGTCCTAAAAGTCTTCCCCCTTATCCTTAAACTGTGACCCCTTGTTCTGGAGTTCCCCAACATCGGAAACAATCTTCCTGCATCTAACCTGTCCAACCCCTTAAGAACTTTGTAAGTCTCTATAAGATCCCCCCTCAATCTTCTAAATTCCAGCGAGTACAAGCTGAGTCTATCCAGTCTTTCTTCATATGGAAGTCATGCCATCCCACAAATCAGTCTGGTGAACCTTCACTGTACTCCCTCTATGGCAAGAATGTCTTTCCTCACATTAGTTGACCAAAACCGTACGCAATACTCCAGGTGTGGCCTCACCAAGACCCTGTACAACTGCAGTAGAACCTCCCTGTTCTTGTACTCAAATCCTTTTGCTATGAATGCCAACATACCATTCGCTTTCTTCACAGCCTGCTGCACCTGCATGCCTACTTTCAATGACTGGTGTACCATGACACCCAGGTCTCATTGCATCCCCCCTTTTCCTAATCGGCCACCATTTAGATAATAGTCTATCCTCATGTTTTTGCCACCAAAGTGGATAACCTCACATTTATCCACATTATACTGCATCTGCCATGCATTTGCCCACTCACCCAACCTAACCAAGTCACCTTGCAGCCTCCTAGCATCCTCCTCACAGCTAACACTGCCCCCCCACCCCCCCAGCTTTGTGTCATCCGCAAACGTGGAGATGTTGCAATCAATTCTCTCATCCAGATCATTAGTATATATTGTAAAGTGCTGGGGTCCCAGCACTGAGCCTTGCGGTACCCCACTAGTCACTGCCTGCCATTCTGAAAATGACCCGTTTACTCCTACACTTTGCTTCCTGTCTGCCAGCCAGTTCTGTATCCACATCAATACTGAACCCCCAATACCGTGTGCTTTAAGTTTGTATACTAATCTCTTACGTGGGACCTTGTCGAAAGCCTTCTGAAAGTCCAGATATAACACATCCACAGGTTCTCCCTTATCCACTCTACTAGTTACATCCTCGAAAAATTCTATAAGATTCGTCAGACATGATTTACCTTTCATAAATCCATGCTGACTTTGTCCTATGATTTCAGCACTTTTCAAATGTGCTGCTATCCCATCTTTAATAACTGACTCTAGCATTTTCCCCACTACTGATGTTAGACTAACTGGTCTGTGATTCCCCTTTTTCTCTCTCCCTCCCTTTTTAAAAAGTGGGGTTACATTAGCTACCCTCCAATCCTCAGGAACTACTCCAGAATCTAAAGATTTAAAAAAATTTATCACTAATGCATCCACTATTTATGGGGCTACTTCCTTAAGTACTCTGGGATGCAGCCTATCTGGCCCTGGGGATTTATCGGCCTTTAATCCATTCAATTTAATTAACACCACTTCCCGGCTAACCTGGATTTCACTCAGTTCCTCCATCTCATTTGACTCCCGGTCCCCTGCTATTTCCGGCAGATTATTTATGTCTTCCTTAGTGGAGACAGAACCAAAGTAGTTATTCAATTGGTCTGCCATGTCCTTGTTCCCCATAATCAATTCACCAGTTTCTGACTGCAAGGGACCTACATTTGTTTTAACTAACCTTTTTCTCTTCACATATCTATAAAAACCTTTGCAGTCCGTTTTTATGTACCCTGCCAGTTTTCTTTCATAATCTATTTTCCCTTTCCTAATTAAGCTCTTTGTCCTCCTCTGCTGGACTCTGAATTTCTCCCAGTCCTCTGGTAGGCTGCATTTTCTGGCTAATTTATATGTTTCATCTTTAGTTTTGATACTATCCCTGATTTCCCTTGTTATCCAGAGATGCACTACCTTCCCTGATTTATTTTTTTGCCAAACAGGGATGAACAATTATTGTAGTTCATCCATGCAGTCTTTAAATGCCTTCCATTGCATATCCACCGTCAACCCTTTAAGAATCACTTGCCAGTCTATCTTGGCCAACTCGCGTCTTATACCCTCAAAGTTACCTTTCTTTAAGTTCAGAACCCTTGTTTCTGAATTAACAATGTCACTCTCCATCCTAATGAAGAACTCAACCATATTATGGTCACTCTTGCCCAAGGGGCCACGCACAACAAGACTGCTAACTAACCCTTCCTCATTACTCAGTACCCAGTCTAGAATAGCCTGCTCTCTCGTTGGTTCCTCTACATGTTGGTTTAGAAAACTATCCCGCATACATTCCAAGAAATCCTCTTCCTCAGCACCCCTGCCGATTTGATTCACCCAATCTATATGTAGATTGAAGTCACCCATTATAACTGTTTTACCTTTGTTGCACGCATTTCTAATTTCCTGTTTGATGCCATCCCCAACTCCACTACTACTGTGAGATGGCCTGTACACAACTCCCACTAGCGTTTTCTGCCCCTTAGTGTTTTGCAGCTCTACCCATATCGATTCCACATCCTCCAATCGAATGTCCTTCCTTTCTATTGCGTTAATCTCCTCTCTAACCAGCAATGCGACTCCACCTCCTTTTCCTTTCTGTCTATCCCTCCTGAATATTGAATATCACTGGATGTTCAGCTCCCAGCCTTGGTCACCCTGAAGCCATGTCTCCGTGATCCCAACTATATCATATTCATTAATAACTATATGCACATTCAACTCATCCACCTTATTACGAATGCTCCTGGCATTGAGACACAAAGCCTTCAGGCTTGTTTTTACAACACTCTTACCCCTTATACAATTATGTTGAAAAGTGGCCCTTTTTGATTTTTGCCCTGGATTTTTCTGCCTTTTACTTTTCACCTTGCTACCTATTGCTTCTACCCTCATTTTACATCCCTCTGTCTCTCTGCTCATGCTCCCATCCCCCTGCCACATTAGTTTAAATCCTCCCTGACAGCACTAGCAAACGCTCCCCCTAGAACATTGGTTCCTTTCCAGCCCAGGTGCAGACTGTCCTGTTTGCACCGGTCCCACCTCCCCCAGAACTGGTTCCAATGCCCGGGAAATTTGAATCCCTCCCCCTTGCACCATTTTTCAAGCCACATATTCATCTGCAATATCCTCCTATTTCTATTCTGACTAGCACGTGGCACTGGTAGTGTCAACTCGTTTCGTGTGGCACCTATTAGCCCAAACCATTGAGCAAAACACTGCTGTTAAGTAGACTAGGGCTAAGCTTGCGGTACGGAGGGTGTGTGCATTAGATCCCCAGGTGTTGCCTGTAAGTTTCCTGATGATGTTGACCCTTGATTTCAGTTTATTAGCCACCCTCTTCAAGTGTTCACGATGGGTGAGAGTGCGATCCAGGGTGACTTCGATGTACTTGGGGAATTCATCATTCTTCACCGGCTTACCAAAAAAAGGTCACTCGGAGCTTTGCATAGGTGAGCCAAATGCTGAGGTGAAAGGCAGTGACTGGTGTCTTAGATGGGTTGGGGCAAAGTCGCCAGAAGTTGAAGTTCTCATCCATCCCCTTTAAGTCTTGGGTTAGCACTCTGCTGATATCCTCAAGGGCAGCTCCCTGGTAGGCAAGGGCAAGGTCATCTGCATATACAAACATCCTGGATGATGTAGTTGGCATGTCACTCACATAAACGTAGAACAATAGGATCTAGCCTTGGGGGAGACCATCATTTAGGGTCCTGACAGAGCTGGCCTGGTTCCCAAGCAAGACCCTAAATCTAAGGTTGCTGAGGATGGATGAGAGGGCACCCATGGTGGTATGGCACTTTAAGATTCTGGAAGCTTTCAGCAACAGACCATGTCTCCACACAGTGTCATAAGCTGATGGTCATGAAGACTTTCAGTATATTGTCCTTCATCAGACAAAGTATTGAGTAGACAAGTTACTATGTTATGTTACAGTTGTACAAGATGTTGGTGAGGCCACATTTGGAGTATTGTGTTCAGTTTTTGTCAGTCTGCTGTAGGAAATACTAGACTAAGTGGGACCGTTGGGTCCCATGTTCACACTGGAGCACCCTATGAATTTGGAAATAGTTGAAATCAAGTCTCAAACTGAGAATTTTTTCTCTCCTTTTATCAATCACTAACAATCCTTTGTTTAAACCGTCTACTTTAGATAAGGCATTTGCACAATGGAAAAACTCAGGAATTAAAACGCTGGGAGATCTTTACGAGAAGGGGATTTTCCTCACGTTTCAAGATTTACAGGAGAAATATCATTTGAAAGCAAGTAATTTTTTTAGATATCTTCAAATCGGAGACTATGTGAAAACACATACATAAAACTGTCATTTTATGGGCCCAGATATATTAGATGAATGCATGAATAGACAGGCAGATACAAGTAAGTTAATATCTTACATTTACAATACCCTTTTAACTGCACACATCCCATCTTCTGAAATGCTTAGGCGAGCATGGGAAGATGAATTGGGTTTATTAATCTCAAAGGATAGCTGGGAGGAAAGCCTTCTATACATACATTAATGCTATTTTAATGTTAGGCACTCCCTGATAGAATTTAAAACACTGCACAAACTCTACTATTCAAAGTCCAAATTGACAAGATCTTCCCAAACTTCTCTCTTATTTGTGATAAATGTCTCCTCCAAGAAGCGACTATAACCCATTATTTTGCTTCCTGCATAAAGTTACAAAACTTCTGGAGGAGAATGTTTGATACCTTCTCCAAAATACTTTAAATTAAATTGGAACCAGATAAAAAACTGATCACATTAGGCATGTCAGAGGCCTGCTCTAAGCTAACGATATTTCAAGGACGTTTCCTCAATTACGGCCTAATAACGGTGAAAAAATGAATACTCAAATTTTGGAAACAGACATCAGTCCCTACAGTGAAGATGTAGATTATGGATATACTACATTTGGAAAACATTAGGTTTGTCTTGGCGGAAAAACCAGATCAATTTCTTAAGATATGGTTACTGACCTTTCACTGAATTTCTGCAATAACAGAATGGTTAACCACAAATTTAAATTGAAATCCAATGCCAGGGATGGGGGGGGGGGGGGGGGGGGGAAGGTATATCCCCATCTTTTATTTTCTTATTTCTTTTCTTTTCTACTGCACTTCTTTGGTAGCTTAGGGGTCTTTTTCCTGCTCTTTTGTATTTTACATTTTTTCCTTCATTCTTTTCATTCTCCTTTCTTTGTTTTCCTTTTTTTTTCCTTTTTTCTTTTTTTTAAATTTAGGTTATGAGGTTAAAAATGAAGCTGTACAATAATTGTATAACTGTTATGCCGATCGTCTTATCCTTGTACAATTGCTTCTAATAAAAATAAATTAAAAAAATAAAAATAAAATTGATACTACTTCTAAGAGACATTTAAACGGATATATGGATAGGATAGGTTCAGAGGGTTATAGGCCAAATGCAGGCAAATGGGCTAGCACTATACGCCAACTAGGTCTGCATGGACAAGGGGCCGATTTCTGTGCTCTATGACTTTCTGACTCTATGACTAGTGGAGTAATGTCCAACTGACCGGGGCAATAGGTCAAAACCCAACCTTTAAAACTGAGGACAGATGGATCCTTAGCATACAGTGGCACTTGGTTCCAAGCACTGAACACGAGATGGCCACCAGGATGAGGGTGTTGTTGGCTCCACGTTTTCACTACTTTTGCCCAGGGACTTGTGAATTATTACTCGTTGGATGCATCCATCCTGAATCCCCAGATGAATCAGATGGTGGCTCAGTTTGTTAATATTGACCAAATTAAAAACACCTTTAAATGGGGGATCCCTACACTTGTCAGACACAACTTACAGTTTTACTGAGCCAATTAACCTTCAAACCTGTAAGTCTTTGTAGTGTGGGTGGTAGCCAAAGAACCCAGAGGAAAACCACACGGTCAAAGGTACAAAGTACAAATTCCATTCAGACAGCACCAATAGTCAGGATCAAACACGGCTCTCTGGTGGTGTAAGGCAGCAGCTCTACCACTACACCACTATGCTGCCCTTGTTTATGTATATCCAAAATATGTACAGTCTTTCCGCTGACTGGTTAGCATGCAACACAATATTTTTCACTGTAGCTTAGTATACGTAACAATAAACTAAACTAAACTAATCTAATTTTTTGTTTATTCTTACAGTACCTGTTCACTGCAGCCAATCTTTGTTACCCCGGCCCCTCCATGCTAGTAACCAGAACAATATACTACCACTGATAGCAAAAATTACCTGTTTCAGGGCTATTCAATATGAAGAATGCTTCATTTCTTCGCCACACTCTCAATGATGGTGGGTCGTCACAGAAGAAAAGGGGACAATTATTCACAGGCTGTCCATTCTAGGGAGGGTTCCCACACTGATCTTGTCTCATGTAATTGCGCTGGAGTGAGGGAGTGTTTTCGTTTTAGTAGTACTGTTTTCCAACTATGCTGCGGGTGATACGAGGAAGCACATTTTCAAAGAAGAAAATTGGCTCATATCAATTGCTTTTTGCTCATGCGAAATGTTTTAAAATGAGCCCTGTGAATATTGGCAATGCAGTCAGTATGAACATTGTATTTTAAACTGATTACAGCTGTAGAAAGTGAATGAAAGAACTTATCTTTTTTTTAAACAAATGACTTTGGATTATTTGATTTTAAAATATTTAAATTTGATTAAATTTGATTAACTGTGAAAGATCAGGAATGTCAGCCTTGAGTGTTAAATTGCTGTTTGAGCTCAATCTCAGGACTTAAATCATGTTGGCCTCTCCTTATTCTGTGTTATGTTTCCCTGGAGAACTTCATCTGTCCAGCCCGAATTGAGCCGCAACTCATTCACCTGGGGCTGAGGGAAAGGCCCAGAGCGGATCGCAGAACTTATTAAACATTTAATAAGCAATGAGGAGTTATCAACCACTCAACTCACTTTAATATGAGGCTGCTGTGGGCTGTGCAATTACATTTCCATCCAGTTACAAAATCAGCAATCTGCACAACATTGAGCAAGCAGTGCAAGGGAAAGGCTAAAGGCGAATGGAGGTTTTATCAGTGATGACCTTAGGAGGAGCATTTGCACAAGCACCATTTAGCTGCGTTTGACACCAACAGATGAGAGCGTTGCAGAAAGTTGTCAAACACCTGCCACTTTCTGAGCTGCTCCCTTAGAGAATATGACTTACCTTTAGCAGAGGCTTGTATTCTAGTTGACTCCTTGCATTTCCAGCCCTTCAAAATTGTTTTCAGAATTTAAAATTTAATCAAGGGATCACTTAATGGAAGCAGAGGAAGAACAACATCAGAAATGCATTTGACAAAGGGTAACAGATTTCTATTTAATTATTTATAATTGCCCTCCATAGCTGCTTACAGACAGTGCGGTAGTCAGTCTTCTGAGTATCAAAACCACCAGTCAGGGAGGAACAAGGACATTTATTTGTCCTAGTGTAGTGCAAATAGCTTTCAAGATTATGTCTTGTTGATCTTGATGAAATTATCAGGGGAGGATCTGATGCCTGATGCTGCTAATTTACGATTGTCGGTCACCGTGGAGACTAATACTCCCAGTCCCTGCTTTCAGACAGCACTTTATTTAAGTCATCTCCTAACCCCTAAAATGTTATCAAACTGCTTGATGGCATAGAGTTTTGCTTTTAGGAGTACAGTTAACGGCAGATTCATTCTTTCAGTTAGGATGAGCAAACTAAAATAAAAATAAGCAGACAAATGTGTCTATCCAACATTTCAAAATAATTTATTAGCAAGCAAACCATTTAAAATAACATCCTCACGCTGTGTTTGTTTCTATTGCACAATTTGTCATAAAATATTTTGCCCTTGACTTCATATTTTTAGAAGTTCAAAAAGGAACTTTAAACATTTTGTTCAAGGATGTAATTCCTTTGAGAAAAAAGTGACTGGGAATACAATCTCCAGCATACAAATAAGAAATAAAAATACAATTAGTGCTGCAGTTAATTTCTTTTGAAGGCATAAGTTGGTTGCGAGAATATGAAATTGTTGCATCTTCTGTAGTCATTTAACACATTAAAATGAAATATGCTGTGCAATTTGGACTATTTAAATGTTCTAGGAGAAGGCCAATTCTCTATCCAGACGTCCCAAAATAATGAAGCACATAGTACAACATTTGTAAAGATGGATTGTATTTAATGTAATATCAAGGAACTGCAGGTGCTGGTTTATACCAAAGAAAGACACAAAATGTTGGAGTAATTCAGTGTGTCAGGCAGCATCCTGGAGAAAATGGATTGGTGATGTATTTTGGGTTGGACTGATTGTAGTAAAGGGAGCGGGGGAATAAAATGGAAGCAAAGAGGCAGGACAAATCACGGCCGGCAAAAGATGACCTCAAGTGAGGGAGTTCCCTTGACAGGCAGATTGTTGGAGAAAGCCTGGATATAAAAACAGCTGTGAGCCCAGGAGGGATACATAGTTGCAAACTTTGAAGCAAGTTAACATACTTTAACGAAGGGGAGAATCTGGTGCAAGGTTAGTCTGGGTTCAGGGAAAGGGAATTGGGGGGAAACTGTAATGCCCCTGTCCCACTTAGGCAATTTTTTAGGTGACTACAGGTGACTAGGCTGGCACCACATGGTCGCAGGGGTTTTATCTGTATGATTGTGAGTAGACCCCTCAGTCGCCCAAAGAATCGTAGCGTTTTTCTGGTCGCCACTGGATTTTGAAATGTTCAAAACTTTTTGCTGACATTGGCAACAGTTGGTTTGACGCTAATGAACGTAGCTTGACTTCCTAGGCTGTGGGCCGAGCATCAAAAATGTGTCTAGAAATCAACTTTCGTGACCCATGTTTTGGAACCACATTAAATTTTGCACTGATTTAGATAAAATATAATTGAGAATGAAGTCATAATTTGTCAGTGCCAAAAGTTGCACATTAATTAATTAAACTAATTAGAAAATAAGATCGAAAAAGTAAGCGCCATCCCGTATCCAATGCCCATATTACACCATGGGGAACGTATTTCGTGTTGCAATATAATTGTGAGGTTTTTTTTTAATGAGACTGCCGCAATGTGCAGAGTGGGGGTCATGGCTAAAGTGGGACTGGGGCAGTGCCAGGCTGGGGGAAGGCTAAGGCATCGTCCACTGACAGGAAAATGCCTAACCCTAACCCTAACTTGCCCCCCTTCCAGAGCTGCCCACGGCTCGAGCTGGAGCCACTTTGGGACTGGCTGCAGGCTCCATACGTGAGGCCCCGCAGCGCCTCCAACTCGGCCAGCATGCCGCTATGGTGGTGATGATGGTGGGGAGCAGCACTGCCCTGCACGCCACCCGGGCTGCCTTCAGCACCCCCATAGCGCCGGCTCCGTCAGACCGCCCGCACGCTTGCTGCAACACCGGCAGCCTGACAGCCCGACCGACCCCTCGCAGCACCCATCGCAGACCCGGCCCAAGGCGCACCACCCGCTGCAGGCATGGCCCAGCCCAACACTCACCACCCGCCGGAGGCCCGGCCCAATGCTCACCACCTGCCAGAGGCCCGGCCCAACGCTCACCACCTGCCAGAGGCCCGGCCCAATGCTCACCACCAGCCGGAGGCCCAGCCCGGCCCAACACTCACCACCCACCGGAGGCCCGGCCTAATGCTCACCACCGGCCGGAGGCCCAGCCCACACTCACCACCCGCTGGAAGCATGGCCCGGCCCAACGCTCACCACCAGCTGGAGGCCCGGTCCAGCCCAACGCTCACCACCCGCCGGAGGCCTGGCCCGACTGACCGCTGTCACCACCTGCCAGAGGCCCGGCCCGACGCTCATCACCCGCCGGCAGCCGGATGGCCCGACCGATCCTCCACATCATCCATCGGCCTACCGACAAGCCCAACTGACAGACTGACAAACTGACAGACTGACCAATTGACGGACTGACCTACTGACTGACCCTAATTCTAACCCTAGCTTTACATTTGTTGTTCATCATTTTTATTGTTCATCATTAACAGTGCACATCATAACTTTATAAAGATAAATCAATTGAAAAACAAAATTATCAGCATGGTGAGCATTACCTTTATCCTTAGAAACCGTGTAATTGTTTTGATGCAATGAGGAGGCAGCCATGATCCCAGGGTCCTCGCTGCCTAGCGACCATGAAACAAAGTACGGGATTGGCCAATTTGCGTCCAACCTCAATGTCAAACTTCATTGATTGGGCAATTATTACTCAGAAAATTTGAGGGTTTTCTCATATTTCTTAAAAATGTGCAAGCTTTGTTCTTGACAAGTTTCAAGTATGATTTATATAATATTTTTACACAATATGTTAAAAGTTTAGGTAGTTCCGTGAGTTGGGTCACGAACCTGAACGAAAAAGCTCCTCAGCCCACAGTCTATCTCCTGACGTGAGTGCTGTCACAGGTTGTCGCCAGGATGACGTAGGTTGTCGCCAGGATGACGTAGGTTGGCGCCGGTGCTGACTGATGAATTCTATTGGCGACTACCTACGTCAACCGGCGACAGGTACCAGTGACTGAATTGTCTTACCTTATCATGGCATGTCGCAGGTGGACGTTGGTTGTCGCAGGTGTGGTCGTAGGTGGACGTCCTAATGGGTCGCCAGTTGTCGGTAGCTTGCCGTAGCTTGATGTCGACTAGGTGGTAGGTTATTGTAGGCTTTGTCGTAGACTTTGTCGTAGGGGGGTCCAGTCGTCAGTTTTACGGCGACCTGCTATGACTATGGCTGTCGCCGGCAGTCACCAAAAAAATCGCCTAAGTGGGACAGGCCCATAAGGGAGCAGTTTTGGGGGAAGAAAGAAGAAGGGGAAGGGAGAAGTTGTAGAAGTTATTTAAACTTTGAGAATTTATTTAGTAGTTGTAGTCACTTATGCAAGCACCTCTCTTCCACCTCCAACCCCTCTCCCCCAACAATAATAGAAACATAGAAACATAGAAAATAGGTGCAGGAGTAGGCCATTCGGCCCTTCGAGCCTGCACCGCCATTCAATGTGATCATGGCTGATCATCCAACTCAGTATCCCGTACCTGCCTTCTCTCCATACCCCCTGATCCCTTTAGCCACAAGTGCCACATCTAACGCCCTCTTAAATATAGCCAATGAACTGGCCTCAACTACCTTCTGTGGCAGAGAATTCCAGAGACTCACCACTCTCTGTGTAAAGAATGTTTTCCTCATTTCGGTCCTAAAGGAATTCCCCCTTATCCTTAGACTGTGACCCCTTGTTCTGGACTCCCCCAACATCGGGAACAATCTTCCAGCATCTAGCTTGTCCAACCCCTTAAGAATTTTGTAGGTTTCTATAAGATCCCCCCTCAATCTTCTAAATTCCATCGAGTACAAACCGAGTCTATCCAATCTTTCCTCATATGAAAGTCCTGACATCCCAGGACTTTCCTGGATCCCAGGATAATCCTACCCTTTACTTCCTCCCCCATCACCCCCTTCACTTTCCCTTGGCTGATCCACTAATTTCTCCCCCCCCCCACCCCACCCCACCCCACCCCACCCCACACGGCCACACTAAAAGTCTGTTAACTAGCTTCACAGTTTGCAACTATTTATCCATCATGGGCTTACACCTGTTTCTACATCTAGACCTTTTGCAACAAGCTGCCTCACCTGAGGTTAAGTGTTGCCAGCCATGATTTGCCCTGCCTCTTTTCTCTTCCAATTTCTTTTCCTCACTTCCCCTAATACGATCAGTCCAAAGAAGGGTCCTGGTCCAAAATGTCAACTATCCATTTTCACTAGAGATGCTGCCTGAGCTATTGGGTTACTCCAGCATTTTGTGTCCATCTTTGGATTGGAATTAAGTTAGTCTCTGATTCAGATTTTTGCCTTTGAGGTGAAAGGTTGTGGTTCATGTCCTAACTCCAAAAGTTTAGGCTGGCAATCTGGAGTGTTGAGGTTTCCATGTATTGGTGGAGATGTAAGCAGAGACATATGCCATAGTCAATAATAGTAAGATTAAATGAGAACTTACCAGTTTGAAGTTTGATCCTTATTTTATGAGGAGTTACGTTGAGGGTTTACGTGAAGAAGTCCCGCCAGGCGCATGCGCGTCATACTTCAAAGCAGCGGTGTGGAAACACAGAAAACACATATAGCCGAAGTAACATAGTAAGGCTTTAAGAAGACTAAAACTACCAGATGATCTCTTAGATTATGAGGGTGGGAGCGGAGGGCACGTAATCCCTCAACGTAACTCCTCATAAAATAAGGATCAAACTTCGAACTGGTAAGTTCTCGTTTAATCTTACTATTTTACTTCGGGGTCACGTGAGTGACTACGTAAAGATTTCAAAGCTCTGTGTTTACATGCCGTAGATGCACTCCATACGACAACTGCTTCGGTTGACATAGTAGTAACAAATAATATATTGAACATTTCTTCAAATTATTCAATAACTATTTTTTAATAACAATAATAACAAAACGCAGTAATAACCCCTCTATCCCAGGTGGAAATTACAAACAATGATATAAACAAAGCAAATGAAATAAACGGAACCCAAAACAGCATGCCAAAACCGTGGCACTGTCTGTACAGGTTTATCATAAAACTGTGAGAAAGTTGCTTCTCTAGACCATCCTGCAGCCACGAGGATTTGATCTAGTGGCACATCCTGAGCCTTCGCCGCGGATGTGGAAGCCGCCCTGGTGGAGTGAAATTTAAACACATGAGTGTCGACTCCAGCACAATTGAGAACCTGTTTCAACCATCTAGAAATAGTTTGTACTGACACTCTTTTATATGGCTTTTTGTGACTAATAAACAGTCCTGTAGCAGAACCCCTGAGACTCCCTGTTAACTCAAGATATCGTCTTAAGTGTTTAACTACACATAACATTTGGTCAACAGGATATGCTTTAAACGTCACCTTGGTTCCTGCCATACCTGGCCTGCTTTGTTTGATTAAATCATAGACATAAAAAGTAATGTCATCTACAGACAAATGCATACAATCTATTCGTAACAATTGTAATGTTTGTACACGTTGTATTGAAACCAGCGCCATAAGCATAACCACTTTCAGAGTTAACCTCTGCATAGACAACGACGTAATTGGAGCCGATTGCTGAAGCAGTGTGAGAACTACACTGATATCCCAGATTTCTGTATACCTGGGTTTAGGAGGGTTTTTGTTAAAAATTCCTCTCATAAATAGGGATACTAATGGATGAGCCCCGATAGGCTGCTGTCCTGCAGACTGCCCTAAATAAGAGGACAAAGCGCTCCTAGCACTGTTAATAGCACTATAACTCAAATGCTCATCAAAATGCAACTTAGCAAGGAACTCCAACACATCACTTATGCTTGCAGTATGATAAGATAAAGTCGACTGTGCACAAAACATCTCCCATTTCTTTATATGAACCATATATTGCTTTTTGGTACTATTCCGCCAGGCTGCAGTGATAACCTCCATGGTCCTGTCCGACAATCCAAGGCCTTGGAATGGTGTGTTCAGAACCTGCAGACCAACAAATTGATACGGTCATGTAATGGGTGAATTTCTCCTGTAACCGAATGCACCAACAAATTACTGCAGCTGGGAACAATCATGAATGGCTGAACCATCATTCTGAGTACCAATGGGAACCATGGTTGTGTTGGCCAATCTGGGACCACCAAAATGCCTGTGGCGGAGTCACGCTCTATTTTGGTTAAACATTTTGTAATCAGACAAAATGGAGGGAAGGCATAAAAGAATGATTGTACCCAATGTAATGAAAAAGCATCCACAGCTACTGCTCCTGGATCTGGTTCCCATGAAACATATTTAGGCAACTGGTGATTCAGTCTGGATGCAAACAGATCAATATCTGGCAATCCAAATCGAGTGACAATTGTTTGAAAAACTTTAGAATTCAACATCCATTCTATATTATCATTGAATTTTCGTGACATTTGGTCTGCCACCACATTGTCTACCCTTGGCAGATAGATGGCCGAAACCCAAATGTTTCTTGAAATACACCAATGCCATATGAGATTAGCCATGCTGTCACATGAAACTGATCTCGCTCCTCCCATATGATTGATATATGCCACTGCCGTAGTGTTATCAATCTGGAGTTGAATGTGTAAATTATTCATTGTGGAGCAATATGCGTTCAACACATAAAATGCCCCCAGTAATTCCAAATAATTTATTCCTTGTGTGTGAAGAATCAAACGCTCTTGTTCATTCCATCTACCTCCACAACTGGACTCAACGTCCGTAGCCCCCCATCCGAGAGCACTCACATCAGTCTGTAAAATCATTGAAGGTTCCTGCAACAAAATGTTATTGGTAGCTTGACTGACATTAACAATCCACCACTGCAACTCTGCTAGAGCTGTGGCTGGTAATTGCATAACCTGATCAAAATGACCTGCATGCTCTTTTAGTGCTTGTTCTCTTGCTCTTTGCAAATGCTGATAATGCAAAGGCCCGAACTTTACTGCAGGGAAAGCTGCTACCAATTTCCCAATGACCTTAGCAACTTCTCTGATGGAGGGATTAAGCTTTTGTGTGAGGCAAGTACAGACCTCAACAATATCCACAACCTTGACTGTCGGTAATGTTACTGTCATATGAACTGAATCAATAAGAAAACCCAAATACTGAATATTTTGGTTTGGCTGTAATTTGGATTTAGTTGGATGCACCAAAAACCCTAACGATTCAAACACATTTTTGGTTACTGCAACTGATTCCTCAGCTGACTCTTTAGTGTTGCTGATAATTAAGACATCATCTAAGTAAGCCATGACAATGTGATTACGAGCCCTTAACAGCCCCAGCACAGGTTTAAGCAATTTAGTAAATAGCCTAGGTGCTGAGCTTAATCCATTAGGCAATGCTTTGTATTGCCACAGCTGTCCCATCCAATTAAATTTCAAGTACCTGCGATAATGAGCATGAATTGCTACTGAATAATACGCATCTTGCAAATCAATGGTTGCCATATAACAACCTTGTGAGACCAGCTGTTTTGCAGTAACGAAGGTGTCCATTTTGAAATGTCTATAGAGTACTGAACAATTTAAATGAGTGAGATCCAAAATTACTCTACAACCCCCATCTTTCTTAGGTCTGGGGAAAATATTAGACACAAATTGTTGTGAGTGATTAATGGCTTTTCAATCACTCCTTTTTTACACAAATTCTTAATCTCTTCGTTAACCTGTTCAGTTTCTGGAGCAAACCAACATTTTATTTGGTTTGTGCTGCTGAGGTGGATCTATCACAGAGATAAACTCAATGGTAGAACCGGACACAGTATTTAGTATAAACATATAACATGTAATACAGCACTATTCATTGTAAAACAATTGTAATCTACCTCCAATAGGAGGTTGTGCACCAGAACCTTTAACAAAAGTCCCCTGTACCTCTGCAGTTGGCCTGAAAGCCTGCTGTCTGCTCTCATTGGGGTAGAGGCCACTTTGTCTTGGTGGGTAACCTCGTTGCCCCACTGGCCTCCCCCTGCTTGGTCCAGCACCTGGATCGGATCTTCGAAACACAAACCCAGGTTTGCGAAAAGGTGGCCATGATGTATTTGGCTTCATCAAACCAATTGTTTTCGCCTCGTCATCAATATCTCATATCTGTTTGACAAGGTCCGTTCCAAACAGGAACTCAGGCATTTGAATATTCGTCGCCTTACACAATGCAGCAAATTTTTGATTAAGAGTTGGTCTGATGGCGATTTTCCTAATGCAATTAACTTCAAAGTATGCATTGCATAACTGAGCCAACATGTCTTTTTGTGTTTGATTTATCATGGTCCCTTTGACCATAGTGCCAAATGCAGTAATTGCTGCAGCCACCAGTTGGAGGACGTGTTGATGACGAACCTCCTGTCCTCTCATAGCAGGACTCATGGGTGCCCAAATAGCTGGGTTCACTGTAGGCACTTTCAATGCTGCACAATTGACAGGTGTTTTGTACTTATTGGTAGTCTCTTGCATTATAGCTTGCTGGAGCTGGTGAGACACTAAATAACTAATGTTGTTTGCAAAGTACTCATCCATTGCCTCACCAGTCCCCTCCGGAATAGCAAAACTCATTGCAATATCCGGGACACCCAGAGCGTGGCTCTTGTGCTCTGGTGTTTGCATATAAGCAGGGACACCAGACATGGGGTCAGCTGCATCCTGCCCCGCTTCTCCCAAGTCATATATTAGGGAGGCATCCTCCAGTCCTAAACAAGGCGCTGGAAGGAAATCCCCTTGCTGACATTCCACATCTTCCTCTTGATATGGGCCTTGTTGAACAGCTGCCTGGGGAATCACTGGGCCCTTAGTCCTTTGTTTTATCAGAGTTTGGAGCACCTTCTCCATATTCTGCATCCTCCCCCACATTCTTTTATTATCTGGAATGGAGTCACATTCTTCTTCTTCAGACTCGTCTGATAACACAGGTCTATTAGAGTTTCTTTTAGCCTTTCTATGGCTGTCGGTGGCCGCAGCCTCCTAAGTAACTGGAACTGCTGTGGAAAGCTCACTTTCTAATGCAACTGCTGTCGGTAGAACGGCACCCGATATCGGAACTGGTGTTGCCTCACTTATCTCCCGACCAAAACGATTAAGTGAATCCGTGGACCCATGCTTAGAACAAACTCTCCTACCTGACCGCTCCATACCACCAACTCCTACTGACTTCTTGAGCCAGCTTTACGGAGTTAAATACTCGCAGGCAAAATTTTCAAAACCACTTACCTGTGAGTTTTCTACTTACCGCTGGTGGAGCTGTGCCCTCCAGCCCGTTCAGTGCGACATGCCCGGACGTAATGACGCGCATGCGCCTGGCGGGACTTCTTCACGTAGTCACTCACGTGACTCCAAAGTAAAATTACATTTAAACATGGGAAATGGATGAATATTTGAGTGTGTCCCTCCAACAGCCAACAAAGGTGATCATTTTTCCAGCTTCTTGGCCAATACTCATCTCTTAATCAGTACTATGTAAACTATTGATCTGATCTTTAGTCCACCATTGCTTATGTGAGATTCCTGTGCACAAATTTGTTACAACAGTGGCTGCACTTCCGCGTGTTCAGCATATATCCAGAAACTGGGGTGAAGAAATTCAATGATTAAATGATTCATTTGATACTCTATTGTCACATGTACCCAGGTACAGCAAAATGCACAGGAATCTCACATAAATAGTGGTGGATTAAAGATTAGATCAATAGTTTACATGGCGCTGATTGAGATGTGAGTATTGGCCAGGATGCTAGAGATTTGTCCATTTTCTGCAGGATGTGATGCTTGCAGGGAAAAAAAAAATCACCTTTGTTGGCCATTGGAGGGACATGCACAAAATATTCAACACCTTCCCATATTTTGCATACAACCCAGTAAAATCGTACAGCAGACTGTCCTCCAAAGACATACAGGTATGTAGGTTAATTGGCTTGGTAAATGTAAAAATTGTCCCTAGTGAGTGTAGGATAGTGTTAATATGCAGGGACCGCTGGTCAGCGCGGACCCGGTGGGCCAAAGGGCCTGTTTCCGTGCTGTATCTCCAAACTAAACAGACCTCCCATGGGCATAACACAAGAATCGCGAGTCTGGCCCTATGAAGATAAGCTTACCCAATGTCTTTATCACAACACTATCACCAGTGTTTCCACTTTCAAGGAGTTATGCACTGTTACCCCCAGATAACTCTGCACATCAGTGTCCCTAAGGTTCCTCTTCATTTGTTATATATGTCCTACCATAATATAATTTCCCAAAGTGCATTACCTCACACTTGTCTGCTTTCCTGGGATGTCAGGACTTTCATATGAGGAAAGATTGGATAGACTCGGCTTGTACTCGCTGGAATTTAGAAGATTGAGGGGGGATCTTATAAAAACTTACAAAATTCTTAAGGGGTTGGACAAGCTAGATGCTGGAAGATTGTTCCCGATGTTGGGGGAGTCCAGAACAAGGGGTCACAGTCTAAGGATAAGGGGGAATTCCTTTAGGACCGAAATGAGGAAAACATTCTTTACACAGAGAGTGGTGAGTCTCTGGAATTCTCTGCCACAGAAGGTAGTTGAGGCCAGTTCATTGGCTATATTTAAGAGGGTGTTAGATGTGGCCCTTGTGGCTAAAGGGATCAGGGGGTATGGAGAGAAGGCAGGTACGGGATACTGAATTGGATGATCAGCCATGATCACATTGAATGGCGGTGCAGGCTCGAAGGGCCGAATGGCCTACTCCTGCACCTATTTTCTATGTTTCTATGTTTCTATGTTTCAATTTAATCTGCCACTGAACCACCTAACTTTCCATCTTATCTATGCCCAGCTGTATCCTTGGAGAACCTTTATTTTATTCCTCTAGGAACACATTTATACACTGAACAATTGGCTGTGTCATTTCAGAAGGCAGTTGTGAATCAACCACATTGTTTTGAGTCTGGAGTCATCCATATATTCTTTTGGCATTCTGGCCAGACCACACCCTCCCCCACACTTCCTTTTACAGAAGATGTACAGCACGCAACAAAAGTTTTTCACTGCACCTTGGTACAAGTGACAATACACTCAACTGAATTGATATTTGTTCCAACTGAGACAATTTGAACAGATTATACTCCTAACGGATGTGAAATGTCCCAAGCACTTATTTCAAGACTATGTTATATTATACAATGTTTACAATTGCCTAGATGTTTCCTAATTTGATTTACCTTATCAGTTCCAGTTCCTTTCCCATTACTAGATCCCACAACAAATCTCCCACAATGAACACTTTATAAAATGGGTTAGAAAATAAATCATGGAAACAGTTCGAAAGGCAAAGAAGAAACATGAAATTAAATGATCAGGAAACAGAAATCAAAACAGCATTTTATAGATAGGACCATTAAATAGGAACATGAAAGGCCAGGTGTGAAAGTACCACAGACGATGAATGGGAGGGGTTAAATCATTATTTTGCCTCAGTATTTAATTGGGAAGTAGAGCAGCTGGCATTATCATTGGATGATAAGTGAGTTATGAAATTAAACAAAAGGGAGGGAGAGGAATCCACATCAGTCCACATGAAATGCAACCACGCACTTTAAAATATCCAAGGAAAAGGTGGTAGATCGATCACAGCACATATTTCACGCAGGCAGTGAGACTGGGCCCGCACCTGTCCTCCACTATCTCCCTAAGCACCGGCACACCCAGGGCTGTGTACTGAGCCCTATGCTCCACTCCCTCGTCACACACGACTGTATTCCTGCATTCGACACCAACACCATTGTCAAATTTGCAGATGACACGACGGTGATCGGGCTGATCACCAACGGTGATGAAACAAACTACAGAGCGGAGGTGCAGAACCCGGCGGACTGGTGCTCATGTAACAACTTGTCCCTAAACACCTCCAAGACCAAGGAGCTGATTATCAACTTCAGGAGGACACATAATGGGGAATACGCCCCAATCTCTATCAACGGAGACCGTGGAGAGAGTGTCCGGCTTTAAGTTTCTGGGCACACATATTTCAGAGGACCACACATGGTCCACCAACACCGTTGCGCTGATCAAAAAGGCACAGCAATGACTATACTTCTTGAGAACATTGAAAAAGACTGGTCTACCCCAACGGCTGCTGACAACCTTCTACCACTGTACCACAGAGAGCATACTAATGTATGGCATCTCCGTGTGGTATCTCAGCTGCACGGAGGCGGAGAGGAGAGCCCTTCAGCGGGTTGTCCATAGAGCGCAGAAGATTATTGGGACACAGCTACCAGCTTTGGAGGGCATCAACTACACACGGTGCCTCAGGAAGGCCGTCAGCATCCACAAAGGCTCCTCACACCCTTGTAATAGTTTGAATTCCTACCTTCCGGCAGACGTTACAAGGCCTTCTACGCCCGCACCTCCAGACTCATGAACAGCTTTATCCCCAGAGCTATAGATGCTCTGAACCGGCCCTGCTGAGTGCCCCCCCCCCCCCCCCCCCCCCAATGAACTGGCTCCCTCGGATGGTCATGTCGCACATTGACCCAGCACAGACCTATTTGCACTTTAGACTGTTTTATTGTTTTACTGTTCTTTTTATAAATCATGTTTCTCGGGGTATCTAAATTTTATCTAAATTTTATTAGTTGTTTAAGTTATGACCGGATGGAAGCTACACACCAAATCTCATTGCACCTATGTGCAATGACAATAAAATATATTATTATTATTATTATTTAATAATTCATTCAAAAAGGTGGAATGCCAGAGATGAAGTGATAGTTAAAGTTATGCTAATATATCAGAAGGGGGATAGAACGTGTCTAGGGAATTATAAACCTTATAAAGCATTTTATCCTGGGTGGTAAGAAAAATAATGGAATCGTTACGCAAGGACATATATGAAGAGGAAAAAATTAACAATGAATGATCAGCGTTGATTTAAAAAAGGCAAATCTCACTTAATCGATTTGATTAAACTTTCTGCGAAGGCAACAGAAAGAACGGGCGATGGCAATGGAGGAGTTAATTTATTTGTATTTTCACAAGGCCGTTGACAGAATTCTTCATAATAGACCACTTAATATGGTTAGAGAATAAAACCAGGAAACCAGAAGCAGAATGGTACTCAGGTAGCACAGAAACTAGGAGTTTAGCTAATTGTACTGGGAAGAAACGGATAGTGATAATCCTCTGAAGCTTTTCTGAATCCTCTGAAACCATTAATGATCTTGACTCTGGAATTCAAAAATACAATTTTTAAATTTGTGAATGATATAAAATGGGGGAATCAGTACTGAGAATCTCTTCAAATTATTGCAGCAGAATATTAACACAGAAATGGCAAAAGGTTGGCAAATTAAGTTCATAACAGATCAATGTGATGTTGTAAATATTGTTAAGAAGAATAATAGTCTCACTTACTCTTTGCACAGATTTATACTCAAGATTTATTTCTGAAAGGAAGGAACTAAAGATTAGGAAATTTATGCTCAACCTGGGCCAGTTTTAGAACAGCTTCATATTATAAATTGGACAACAGGAAACAGTGCAGAGATGATTTACAATGTGATATCACAAATTGTGAAGACTTGCATAGCAGGAAAAGAGGAACACACACTTTATTTTGAGCAGAGAAGGCTGACGGGTGACCTAAGAGAGCTCTTTAACAGAATGTAGCGCCAGGATGGACGCCAGGAAAATGTTTCAACTTTAGTTGAAGAGCATCACTAAAGGCCGTAAAACAGGCACCAAGAAATATATTAGGGAATTCAGAGAAATCTTTACTACCCACAGAATGGTACAAATATTGAACTGGTTCACACTGGGAGATTTAGATGAGAGGTGACCGGGACCTTGGCAACATGGATTTTTACTTTCAGCTTTAGTTTCAGCAGCGCGGATATAGGCCCTTCGGCACACTGAGTCCACACCCAAAACCAAACCCCGCACATTAACGCTATCCTACACACACTAGGGACAATTTTTTTAAAACATTTATACCAAGCCAATTAACTTCCTAAACTGTATGTCTTCGGAGTGTGGGAGGAAACCGAAGATCTCGGAGAAAACCCATGTGGTCACGGGTAGAAAGTACAAACTCTGTACAGACTGCACCCGTAGTCGGGATTGAACCAAAGTCGCTGATGCTGTAAAACAGCAACTCTACCGCTGTGCCACCGTGTTATTACTTGCACTGAATGGCATGTCTCTATGCCCTAGAATCAATGTAACCTTAGATGTAACATGACAGGTAGCACCCAAACTGCATTGAGTTATTCTGCTGACATTTTGGGCTCAGATTTCTGGAGTGGGTTTTGAACCTGCAAACGTCTGGTAAAGGACAAAATTGCTGCCTAGTCATCCTCACTGTGGTTGTCTGGTCTCTACCTTGCTGAGGCTTGTTGACAGTTCTTGTCCCAAGATACAGGAAAAAACTTTGTTTTGCATGCAATCCAATCAGACAAAATAATACTGTACGTATATACAATTTGATCAAACTCAAGTACAATAGATAGAGCAAAGGGGAAAATACAGTGTGGAATATACTGTAGATCTCAGCATTGTAGAACATCAGTTTAAGAGACAAAGTCCAATGTCCATAATGAAGTAGAGCTAAATTTGGCAGTGCCTTAGCCTGTGGACGGACCATTCAGAAGTCTGATAACAGAGAGGATGAAGCTTCCTCAGTCTAGCGGTATGTGCTTTCAAATTTCTATATCTTCTGCTCATTGGGAGCAGGGAGAAGAAGGAATGACAAGGGTGGGACAAATCTGTGTATATGTTGGCTGCTTTTCTGAGACAGCGTGAAGTTTAGATGGAGTTAATGGTGGAAAGTCAAGTCTGGGTGATGGACTGGACTACACCTAAGAGAGAGTTAGATAGAGCTCTAGGATCTAGTGGAATCAAGGGATATGGGGAAAAGGCAGGCATGGGTTATTGATTGGGAATGATCAGCCATGATCGCAATGAATGGCGGTGCTGGCTCAAAGGGCCGAATGGCCTCCTCCTGCACTTATTTATCTATGTTTCTATGTTCTATGTTAATCTACATGAGTTTGGAGATGAATTTGGAGGGGATTATGGTGTTAAAAACAGAGCTTTTTTTGATAAATAGGATTTAACATAGAAGTTTTTTAGGTATTCAAGAAATGAGTTTAGGGCCAGGTAGATGGCATCTGTTGAGGACATGTTGCGGTGGTTAGCAAACTGCGATGGACCAAGGCGAGCTGAGAGGCTGGAGGAAATGTGCGCCATCACCATTCTCTCGAAGAACTTCACGATGTTGATTGTCAGGGCTATTGGATAATAGTCAGTTAGGCGCACTACCTTACTTTTCTTTGGCAAAAGGATGAAAGTGGTCTCCTTGAAGTAGGTGGGGACCTCGTAATGCTGTAGCGAGAAGTTAAAGATGTCTGTGAATACCTTTGCCAACTGATCTGCACAGGTCCTGAGGATATGGTCAGGGACTACATCCAGACCAAGGACAGCATAGGGTACAGAAATTGTATTGGATGAGTGTTGATCCTTCTCTGGAAGAGTACGCACCAAGTCGTCATGCGCAGGCGTCATCCATCACAGATCTCAACACTTTTCGTGATTTCCCCTCCACAGCTTCCAACCTGCCCTGACCATTTCTATCTCCTGCCTAAAATCCACAAGCTGGATTGTCCTGATAAACCCATTGTTTCTGTCTGCTCCTGCTTCATCAAACCCTTGACTCTATCTTGTACCAGCCCCTTCCCACTGACTGGGACAACTCACTCCATTTCAACGTCTAATTCCTTGCCCCACACTGCTTTATCTTTACCACTGATATCCAGTCCCTTTACATCTCCATTTCCCAGCACAGTGCCTCAGGGCCCTTTCTGATTCTCCCCGGTACAAAGACCCAAACAGTTTCCCTCAACTAACGCTCCCCTCCACCTGTTGGAATTTGCCCTCACTCTCAACAACCGTTCTTTGATTCCTTTCCAGTTCTTCGAGTGAAAGGTGTAGTTATTGGCATTCAAATGGGCCCTAGCTATGCCTGTTCTTTTAGCGGCTATATTCAACACTCGTTGTTCCAAACATACCCTGGCATCATCTCCCAACTCTTTCTCCACTCCATGCACGCATGAGGGCTGACTCCTCCATTTGTGCAGAACTCATCAATTTGATCAACTTAGAGTCATAGAGCACAGAAACAGGCCCAATAGTGAAACTCATCCATACTGACCAAGATGCCCCATGTCAGCAACTCCCATTCACCTGTAGTTAGACCATATCCATCCAAACCTTTCTATCTGTATACCATCAACTTCACCACCAGTGTCAACACTTCCTGCAAATTTACAGATAATATCTGACACATCTCTCCCCTTTCTTGATCTTTCTGTCTCCATTTCAGGAGACAGATTATCCACTGGCATCTACTACAAACCCACAGACACCTGCAGCTACCTCAACAACTCCTCCTTTCACCCTATCTCATGCAAGAACAACATACCTTTTCCGCAGTTTCGATTCTTCTGCCACATCTGTTTTCAGGATAAGGATTTCCACTGCAGGATATCTGAGACGTCCCCTTTTAAAAAAAAACTTCAGATTTGTGGATTTCCCTTCAGATTTGTGGATGGAGCACTTACCTGTGTCACCTCAATTTCCCAGAGTTCTGCTTTCACAACCCTCCTTCCCCCTCAGACAGAACTGGGAAAGAGTCATCCTGGTGCATGCCTTTCACCCTCACTAGCCTCTGCATCCAACAAATCATTCTCCAACATTTGCACCAGGTTCAACATGATCCCACCACCAGTCTTGTCCTCCCTTGTGCTTTCTACAGAAACGTCTCTCTCTCTGTGACTGTCATTCATTCATTCTACACCACCTCTCCTTACCCTGTCCCAAGTACTTTCCCTTGCTCCACAGGAGATGCAATACCTGTCTCCACGTCCTTCCTCAATTCCTTTCAGGAACCCCAGCAGCCCTTCCCGGTGATTCAAATTTAGGTGCAGTCTTGTCTATTACATTTGGTGTTCTTTATGTGAGACCAGGCATAGACTAGGCAAGCACTTCAGCAAACAGTTGCTCTGTCTGTCAGGGCCTTCAGGAGACCTTGGTGGTGCAATTCCCCTTCCCTTCCCATACTGATCTGTGTGTCCTCAGCCTCCTCCACCGCCAATGAGTCCACATGGAATCCAACATGCAATCATATTCCAGTTGTGTAGCCTACAACGCAACCTTTTGAACATAGATTTCTCCAATTTCAGCAGCACAACCTCCCCATCCACCCCCATCTACCCAGCTTCTGCCTCCATGCACATTTCCTCCTCCCCCCCCCCCCCCATGCCCCCGTCATCAAGATCCATCTGCTCATCAGCCACCCCACCCTACACTAGGACCCTTATATTTTTTCTCCCCCCTTAACCCTCCTATTCCTTTCTATCCATTGTCATTGCCGCTAGTTCTACATTTCACATCCCACATTCCTTTCTTAGCAAATTCCAACATCTGCAGCCTTCTAGTTCATACAGCATTCAAGCAGATCCTTCGGTCTCGTGAGTACACACTGACCATTGAATACCCATTCACACTAGTTCCACTTTCATATCCACCCCCTACACATGAGAGGCAATTTATAGAGGCTAAGCCTTTTGTCTTCTGTATTTTTCATCTTCAACTTTGGTTAAGATCTCCACCCTTCGCTCTCCCATCCGACTAACCTACCAATCAACCCCTCCTTACCAGGATCCACCTATCACTTGCCTGCTCTTGTCCCATCTCTTACCTGCACCTCTTTCAACCAGCTTTCTCCCCTTCCAGTTTGAAGAAGGGGCCAAACCTAAAACATCATCTTCCCATTTCCTTCCACAGATGCTACAAGCAGTTGTTTTCTGCTCTGAATCAGCAAGGCCTGATGTTTTAAATGGTGATGTTTACTATGAGAACAAAATTTAGCCATTCAACTATTTTGAGCCTGGTCTACCATTTTATTGAATGATGGCTGATATGTAGCTCTATTCCTTTATCCATGTGCATCCTTAACCAAAATAAAATCTATCAAAATGGATGCAATGTTCACAGAAAGCATACACATAGGCAAGACTATTTTACAAATGATGGATAGGTTCCATCTGAAATGTATATCGTTGGCAAATTGGCAGCAAATTGTTTAGTTCTGGTTACTGTTAGATAAGCTTATATCTTTTTCACAGAAGGTAGAGCTGCTGACATGACATTCCAAACAGATTAGTTTTTTGAAGATTTTCCAGCAAGTGCATGTGCGTATTTCTGTATAGCTGTACAGCTCTAGCAATTCCAAAATGCCAGCTCGCTGATTGGTTACACACAGGAGCAGTAGGTGAAAAGTTGACGGTGTAAAGATTAAAAAGCTGCATTTCATGTTTTCGATCACTGCTGCTAAATAACTCCAGAACCAATCATGTTAGGAAATGTTATTTCTTCCACCCTGTAGCTAATCTCTTCTCTTCCTGATTGAACACCATTGTGCCATTCTGCAGATTTAAGGCCGAGAAGGACATGACTTTGTGACACAATTAATTTGTTCTATAAAATTCTGCATTGGCATTTTACTGAATATTTCAGTCATTTCATCGATGTGCAGGAAGAACAATTATTCTGTTTTGTACTGATGGAGCCTTGGCTATATCACATTGAACGGAGAGAATCCTGCCTGCTGGCTGGGATAACAAGCAACTAATCGAACAGAGGGCTTCAAATTATGTTACAGAAAGCAAGTAGCGAGCTCAAATACCTGAATCCTGAGATTAGATTTCTGCTTGTAATTCACTGATGGATGTTTTTTTAAATGAGTTGTTGCATTTTTCAAATTCTTTTGACAGCAGTCATTTTTATCAAAATTGTAGGTTAATGGCAAATGACGTGTCACCTCCCAGAATAATACACATAATGTAAGGTCTGAAAGATACCGGGGGAAAATGTATCTTGAAACATCACAGGCTGTTTTACAGACAAGGAAACCTGGGGTGTCATAGAGTCATGGAGTGATACAGTTTGGAAACAGGCCCTTCAGTCAAAATTGCGCACACCGGTCAACAATGTCCCAGCTACACTAGTCCCACTTGCCAGTGCTTGGTCCATATCTCTCCAAAACATGTTCTATCTATGTACCTGTCCAGCTGTTTCTTAAACAATGGGATATTCCCAACCTCAACTACCTCCTCTGGCAGCTTGTTCCTTACACCCACCACCCTTTGTGTGAAAATGTTACCCTTCGGATTCCTATTAAATCTTTTCCCTTTCATCTTGAACCTATGTCCTCGGGTCCTCGATTCACCTACTCTGGACAAGAGAATGTGTATCTACCCGATGTGTACCTCATGATTTTGTACACCTCTATAAGATCCCTCCTCATCCTCCTGCACTCCATGGAATAGAGACCCAGCCTATGCAACCTCTCCTTACAGCAACATCCTCATAAACCTTTTCTGTACTCTTTCAAGCTTGGCAATATCTTTCCTATAACATGGTGCCCAGAACTGATCTCACCAACATCTTATACAATTGCAACGTGACCTCCCAACCTCTAGACTCTATACTCTGACTGATGAATGCCAAAGTGTCAAAAGCCTTTTTGACCACCTTATCTACTTGCGACCCAACCTTCAAGGAACCAAGCATCTGTACTCCTGTATACCTCTGCTCCACAACACTACTCAGAGGACTATCATTTAGTGTGTAGGTCCTGCCCTTATTCAACGTCCCAAAATGCAACACCTCACACTTCTCTGTATTAAATTCCATCAACCAGTCCTCCGCCCACCTGGCCAATCGATCCAGATCCTGCTGCAATCTTTCACAACCATCTTCACTATCTGCAAAACCACTCACTTTTGTATCATCAGCAAACTTGCTAATCTTGCCCTATATATTTTCATCCAAATCATTGATGGGGATGACAAACAGTAACAGGCCCAACATTGAACCCTGAGGCACTCCACCAGTCACAGGCCTCCAGTACAAAAAGCAACCTTCCACCATCACCCTCTGCTTCCTTCCATGGAGCCAATTTGCTATCCATTCAGCTATCCCATCTTGGATTCCATGCAATCTAACCTTCCAGAGCAGCCTACAATGCAGAAACTTGTTGAACGCCTTACTGAAATCCATGTACACAACATCTACAGCTCTGCCCACATCGACCTTTTTGGTGATGTCTTCAAAAAAGTCAATCAGATTTATGAGACACGACCTTCCATGTACAAAACCATGTTGACTATCCCTAATCAGCCCTTGCCCATCCAAATGCCTGTATAACCTATCCCTCAGAATACTCTCTGGTAACTTTTCAACTGCAGGTGTTAAGCCCACAGGTCTATAGTTCCCAGCATTTTCCAAGCAGCCCTTCTTGAAAAGAGGCACAACACTTGCCACCCTCCAGTCTTCTGGCACCTCTCCTGTATTTAAGGACGACTTGTAAATTTCAACCAGGGCTCCCACAATTTCCTCGCTAGTTTCCTGCAATGTCTTCGGATATATCTGATCTGAACCTGGACATGTGTCTACCTTCATACACAACAGTAACTCCAGTACTTCTCCAACGGTAACACTGACTGATCTCAAGACACTTCAATTGACTGCCCCAAGTTCCTCCACCCTACTGTATTTCTCCTTGGAAAACAGAGGAGAGATACTCATTGAGGACCTTGCCATCTTCTGTGGCTTCACACAGGGGTGACCGCTTTGATTCCTGATTGGTCCCATTCTTTTCCTGATTGGTCCCACTCTTTTCCTGATTTTTTCCTACCCTTTTCCCCCTTATGTATTTATAAAATCTTTTGGGATTGTCCTTAATGCTACCCGCCAGAGCTATCTCCTGGCCCCTTTTTGCCCTTCTGATCTCCTTTTTTCAGTTTACTCCTTAGTTCCTGAAACACCTCCAGGGATGCACTTGATCTGTCCTATACCTGTACCATGCAGCCTTCTTGTTTTCGACCAATGCCTCAATTTCCCTCATCAGCCAAGCTTCTTTACATTTGCCTGCTTTGCCCTTCACTCTAACGGTGACATACATATCCTGGGCTTTCGTCAGAACACTTTTAAAAACATTCTACTTGGCCGATGTTCCTTTTCCCTCAAACAACCTGCTCCAGTCAACTTGAGCGAGACCTTCTCTTGTACCCTCAAAGTTGGCCTTACCCCAGTTGATCATTTTAACATGTGAACCCTCTCCTTCCCTATCCATAACTATCTTAAACCTAATCGAACTGTGGTCACTGGTCCCAAAAGGCTCCTCTGGAAATACTTCATTAACTTGCCCTTCCCGTTTTCCCAATACTAGATCCAGCGTTGCCCTCTCATGTGTTGGGGCCTCTACATACTGCTTAAGGAAACTTTCCTGAACACATTTGAGGAATTGCACCCCATTTAAACACTTCACACTATGATTACCCAGTCTATATTGGGAAAGTTAAAATCCCCTACTACAATAACCCCATTTGACCTGCAGCTCTCCGCAATTTCCTGTCACATTTGTTCTTCTAATGTGTGATGCAGGGTGGGACTTCTAGGGTGTGATGCAGGAATGGATCTGGTATTGTGATGAACGATCATGGAACCATCGCAATTGTAAATACAGACGGTGGTTTATTATGCTTCATTATGCCGAGTGCAATCCTAAACCGAACGTAGTGGCTACATGGAAAGAGCTGCCAGAGGAGATAGTAGAGGCGGGTACATTTACAGTATTTAAAAGGCATTTGGGCTGTGCATGGATAGAAAAGGTTCAGAAGGGTGTGGGCCAAACTCAGGCACATGTATCTAACTCAGGAAGACACCTTGATCAGCAGAACCAGGTGGGAAAAATGGCCTGTTTTCGTGCTGTACTACTATGATTCTAATCGATCTTTTCCAATATTTATTATTTTTTGTCTTCAAAATGTATTTAATTAAGTACTTTTGTAAATTTCTCATTCTAAGCTCCCCCCCAGTCTAGTTTCAGTCAAGAATCACTGCGTCAAGCACTTGCGCATCTAAACTTTATTTTGACAAAACACAATTACAGTTCCCACTACTGTACCTAACTGATCCTCGTATCAGCCTGATCAAGCCCTCTTGGCCTCGCTCAAACAGAGACACTCCAGAAGGTCACGCTCTCCCAGAAGATCGACACAGGACCTCTTGGTAGCGGACTTTTATAGCTCCCCGGAATTCGAGGGGCCAAACCACATGGGGGTGGACTCTTTACAATCCAATAACAGATGTCGATTGACCCCATACATGACAGACATTTCCCTAGCCCAATAATACAATACATTGTATTAGAAAGAAAGTTCTAGAAGGAAGCAAACAAGGATAAACATTGAAACCCGTGCCCTGAGATTCAAACAGTTCTCCAAGGCTCAACAGTTCGACCAATCATTGATTAACAGGATGACTGACTCACAACATTATTTATACTATTTACAACGCTTTTGCAGCGATCCAATCGAAATTATGCATGTGGTTAGTCTGCAAAACTGCTATACATTTTATCAATTTAAGAGAAACAGGGAGAACATCTGGACCCCTCACCATCCTGCATATCAGTCTGAGCCAGCTGGCGCCAATCAAAGCCTGTAAAGATCAGCTGACAAGGGTTAAGCAATTCTGATAAGTGCAGGAATCTTCCATTTTTTGGTGTTTTTAATTTGGCCAATATTAACATTTTCACAAAGCATCCCTCTGTGGAAATTTAATAATTTATTTGCTCTTTTCATTATCGGGACTGTGAAAATTAATGCTGTATATACTAGGGAGCATAGGAATTTCATTGGATGATGTCACTCTGTAAATTGAACCATGTACTCCTTGCTGTGAACTGTACTCATGCAAATCACCATTTTCTGGGGAGATAATTGCCTGTGTGGGGATTTCTCAGGGCAATGTGGTGAGAAACCAGGTCACTTTAGATGCCAGCACATCATTGGGTTCCCACACTCCACTGGGCTTCTATAGCACCTTCTGCCATGAGTTAAAGGAGACCTCTTGAACCAGATCCCAGCTAACTGTTGGGAACTCATCCGAGTTTAGTTTTATTTAAGTTATTTAACTGTTGTCACTCCATGGGGCTCATAGAATTATCTTCCATTCTGTATGCAACTCCCTACACAAGTGGACACATGCGCACACGCTCACACGCACTCGCGTACACACACACACACACACCTTGATCCACAGTGTTGACATTCCTCAAAACCACCCCATATATTAGGCTGACCACCCTCGCTCTCCTATGACAGTCATCAACTTCTAACTTTGGAGCTGCTGAATTCCATTTCCCAGCCAACACCTCAACCTCGGCCTTTAATATCTCATCGGAGCCAGGATACAATTGCTCAATCTGACATCTCCCCAAACCCCTATCCAACCACCTAAACCCACTTCCACCAAAGGACCAAAGGAAGCATAGTGTAGCCATGTTACAAAATTTTAAGATTTTGAGATATGGGTGCACTTTCATATCTTCAGTATTTAAAAAGTTATGGCCATTTTCATACTCAGAAATTGGCATGTTGTTCCCTATTGCTTTTCCATTGACTTAACTCAAAAGTTGTGATCGAGGACAGTCAAAAGACCCATAACTTTCTTAAAAATTAAGAGAACTGAATTAAATTTTCAGTTATTATGGATTGAAGCATTCTGAAACAAATATGAAACAATCTTACTTGGTTGACCTGAAATTAAAGCATATAATTAATTACCTGATTGTAGCTAATTACAAAATTGACCGTTGCGACGGAAATAGTGATAAAAACCAAGACTGCTTTGAAAATTAAAAAATGTGATATTCTCAAGATCAGAACTTTAATATTATTGTATTATATGCTGTGTCCATTATAGATAGGTAAATAATTTACAATTTCTAGCAAAAGACCAAGTCTTTATGGAGAAGATTAGCTGCTAGCTGGTACATTGCATTTCTTCTTCGGAGACATCTGCTTATAATGTAAATTTAAAAAAACACTGAACAGCATTAACAGAAACAAGTTATTATTTGCAGTTTTAGAAAAAAAAGGTAGAAATGATAAAGGTAAACGCTAAAACAAATAGTAAATATCCAACAAGAAATTCATATTCATCATTTTCATCTAAATTCAATTACTAGATCTAAAAATCTATCCATTTCTTAACAAAAGGTTAACATTTTTAAATAGCCTAAGTATCCAAATAACATTCACACATGAATTCACAATATAACATGATTTTTAAATCTCATGTCATGAATTTATAGGCCAAATGGAAGGAATTTAATGTTTAATTCACGTAAATTAATGGGCATTTAAATTATCTTGCGAGTGGGTTTTTATGGAACGCGATCGATTGGAACGTTGTGGTTGCAGTGATTTTGAACCCCATATCAGCAGGAAAAACACTGTCAGTTCATATGGGGCCAAAATCACATTTTCGCAAAGTACATTTTGATTAAAGTCATCCCAAGAAGCAAGTTTATATGTAAAATAGACAACTTACCCCGTGTTTTGTCCCCTATTTGAGATCCGTCACATTGTAGGCGTTGAAGGCGTTAGAAGTAGCATTTTATTTTAATCCAGCAATTAAATTGTCCAGCAATTTTTGAAAAAAAAAACATATCGAGAACGGAAGTCCGGTCGATTGTTCTTCAGCAGCTGGCAGCCCGAGGAAGTTCGCCTCCGACAGGCAGGAGAAAACGGCATTTTAATCCCGCCCCCCCCCTCCCCCCATCAAAGGCGTTAAAGTCGCGCACACGGCCAGTCTTGGCACAATGCAGCTTTACTATCCAATTAGCATTTCAGGCATTATCCCTTTCTGAGGTTTCTGAACTAATTTATTTTTATTCACTTCACAGCCTCTTGGATACAATAGGTTAAGTGTGGCATTTATGATCCACACAAGTATTACGTTGTGGAGTCATACTGCATGGAAACTGGTCATTCTACCCATCATATCTATGCCAACTAGTGGGGACACGTCCATTACTTAGCCTCTAGTCTTTTATGCCTAGGTAACCTAAGTGACTGTCTAGACATTTCTTAAATGCTGTCGGCAACAGAGCTTCTATCGCTCCCTGCAGCACTATTTATATATCCATTTATTCCTTTCTTCCCCATAAATTTCTAATTTGCTAAAGAAGCTGAACAAGAGTATTTCCGCTGGCAGAGGGATTTTTGAATATGGAATACAGGATGATGTCAATAGGATTTTATTTGCAAAGGATATCTGGAATCCACAACTCTCTCTCTCCCTCTGCCAAGCTATTGAGGCTTGGCGTCAATTAAAAATATCAAAGTTGAAATGATTCTGAACAGAAGCACTAAAGGTGGGCAGATAGAGTTACAATGCCAATCCATCAAGAATGAATCAAAATGGGAAAGTGGATCAAAAGGCATGTCTGACCTTAAAGGCAGGATAAAAACTGCATGAAAAAGTAGTGAACTGGAAACGATCCAGCTTATTTTCTGATTGCTTAGAAAGCTGAATACTTTTGGCTACCTCAGCATTAATACCTGACTTTACAGAGTGTCTTAGCAATTTGGAAGCAAGGTCCTGCTTTTCTTCAATTTTAATTTTACATTTTTATTGTTTAAAAAAATCAAATTGTTAGGAGGTTTCGAAGTGCTTACTTACCAACCATCCACAAGGAGTAAGATGAACACAGGGCCTGAATTTCCTTTCCACATCACAATCACGGTGATTGTCCATTGAGCCCAGCATACTAACTGACTCAAGGAACAGCACCTCATCTTCTGTATGGGCACGTTCAGCCATTGGGTATCAATATGAAGTTTAACGACTTCAGGTTGTCACTTTATTTCTCCATCCCATTCCCATTCTGAACTGTCAATCTGAGGCAACATGCACTGCTGTAATGACCCTCAGTATAGCTTGAGGAACAGCACATTATCTTCTATCTGGGCATGCTGTAGCCTTCGAATTCAACAACTCCATGTCGCTCACTTTCTCTCTGTGGATTTGATCTAGCCAGTTCTAATGTAAATCATCCATCTGTGATATTGACTCAGTTTCCCTGACTCCACAAGTTCAGCCTGACCTGCTTGGTGTTTCCTGCAGCATTGCAACTCACAGATTTTTCATGTAGATTTGCTCAATGATCTTTTCCATTGAACTGTGCTTATCAAGCTATTCCTCTCCCATCTCCCTGCAGATTAACCCCAATTTATTTTCTCTCCTTCCAAATTCTGATCAAGAATCCTCAAGCTGAAACATTAACTGTTTCTTGTTCCACAGATGCTGCCTGACAGGCTGTGTGTTTCAAGATTCAAGAGTGTTTTATTGTCATACAACCTAAAATGGAACAATTACATTCTTACTTGCAGCAGCACAACAGAAATGTAAATATATAACTCAGTGGAAACCATAATAAGCAAAAAAAAGACGTTCAATTTAAAAAAAAAACATTATCTGGTTTTATTTAAGATTTACAGCTTTTTTTTGATGTTCACACATACCCACTTTCATGGTGTACTGGCAGAAGGGGTGTTATGTTCATGTACATTCCCACTCTGAAGCTCCATCCATATAAGCCTATATAATGACCATCTGTTAACGCATTTCCAATGACTCCCTTTTGCTGGCTAAGTGCAGGGCGGTTCGTGCCTGAGCTTCATTCGAAGACCCAAACCATCTGCCCCTAACCTCCATATCCGGCACTGTAGCAGGAGGCCAGATGCACCTGTACATGATTTCCAACATATTCCATCCTTCCATGTTGCAGTATCCAGGTGCAAGTGTCTCCCAAATACTGACTCACATTACATTACCAGCCTGCAGGCCCATTCGAATCACCAGTTGATTGAGAACACAATCAAGCTCATGTGTCAATTTCCCTTCATTTTCGAGTCAATGAATCAGATAAATGACAGCATTTGATTTATGAAGTACATCAGTAGTTCCTAATTGTATGATATACATTAATTGCAGAAGAGATAAAAGTCATTTAGTAATGTACACTTAGAACAAGTAACACCCATTAATATAAAGATTTATACACCATAATCATTAACTGCATAAAACGATCGGTTCCTCAGTATGACATACTGGATCATAAAGCTAAATGTTAGATGGATGTGCAGCTAACCAAACCATGAGATAATAAATACTAATAAGTAATGTAAAAATGTCAGTTTGGAGCAGGAATTGGCCTCTCGCACCCTCGAGCCTATTCTGCTATTCAATAATATCATGGTTGATCTGATTACTGTATAATCTCAACCATATTCCTGCGTATATTTGGTAATCTTTACTTATCAAAAATCTATCTCACTCGGCCTTGAAAATATTCGAAGAGTCTGCGTCCACAGTCTTTTGAGGAAGCGTTTTCCAAAGAATCCTGAATCTGATTAAGAAGACCACTATTCTTCCACAGGGAGCCCTCATTTTAGATGTTCCTCCAGGAGGAAGCATCCTCTTCACATCCTTCTTGTAAATACCCTTGTGGAATTTTTATCATGATCAAGAAATATAATGCATAACTGCACCCTGTTACACCCAATGCTCCAGAGACAACAATTCAAGTTTATCCAACTGTTCCTTATAGCTAATATCCCCTATTAAATGCCCTTGAGAATGTCTTGAACTGTTGCAGTCCTGCTCATCACGATGCTCATGTCATTAACTGCACACTTTTTCCTTAATTTTGACCACCCAATGTACAACATCTCAGATCTGCCCAGGTTAATTCTGCATTTTCTCCACCCATGTCAGCTTGTGATCTGTGTCCTGCTGTATCCTTTAACCAGCTCAATCCTGCTGGACTCCAGTGACAACAGTACTATCCTGCTATCCTGCAGTGGTTGATTGTTCCGCCATTTTACCCACAATTTTTTGACTTGGGTCAGCTATGGTGCGCAGACGATCTCACTCACTTTTGAGTCAAAAGCTCTGGGTCCCAATACACAAGTTTAAGAGACTTAACTGCAAAGTTAAGGCTGATTTCCTGGTAGAGTACCAAGGGAGTGCTACAGTGTCAGAGGAGTATATTTTAAACTGAGATTCTCACTCACCAATGCAACAGATCTCATGACACTACGTTGAAAACAAAACAGTAGAAGCAGTATTTTTATTAATATACTGCGTATTATTTAGTGATGATTACATTGTAGTTGTGAAAACTTGTGCTATAAACAGATGGCTCATCCTACATGACTGCAGTAGCTTCAGAATTGGTTCATTGGTCATAAAAGCCTTTGGAAAACTAAGAACAGCACTAAATAAATATGTTTCATTGGGACATTCCTTCCACGACAGTGCTAATCCTGGGAGTTACGTCAATTTCCACGGAAATCCTGATTTCCTGCAATGGTATTATCCACTGCCTATCCATCGCCCCATTATGTTGTATTTTTTACTCATCAGATGCTATGTTGATTTAATGTTTCTGATATTAAAGATCTTGTAAATGAAACAACAAGGGAAGCTTCAACTGTTTTATTTTTGGTACTCGACTTATTCCTTGAAATACCAACTACTTAGAGAACATAACAAGAATAACTAATGACCATGGAGAAACTGGCCAGGGGACAGAAATATATAAAACCTGGGTTCAATTAATAGCTTTCTCCTACAAGATATTATTTTTTTATGTACGTGTGCCAATTTACAAAGAGAATACTAATCTTCATGCAAGCTTTCTTTCATTCTTAGGAGATGGGAATCTTAACCCAGAATGCCATTGTCTCTTTCTTCCCTTTTCATTGGCGCCTATATTTCAGCCATTCCTCTTCCATCTCTTATTTTGGCTGTTAAGTCTATCTTTCTCATTATATGTTGCTTGTTTTTATAGAGCCTCTCTTGTTTCCGTCCTGTCTCTCTTCTCAAGTTCCTACCATTTCTCCCAAGCTGCCCGATTTAGAAGGATGCCAGGTAAAGGCACTGAGAATCTTATAACAATATAAAAATTGCAGCACGGAAACAGGCCTTCACAGCCCTTCCAGTCCGTGCCGACCATTTATTTTCCCCTAGTCCCATCTACCTGCACTCAGACCATACCCCTCCATTCCCTTCCCATCCATATACCTATCCACTTTACTTTTAAATGTTAAAATCGATCCTGCCTCCACCACTTCTGCTGGAAGATCATTCCACACAGCCACCACTCTCTGAGTAAAGAAGTTCCCCCTCATGTTACCCCTAAACTTCTGTCCCTTAATTCTCATGTCATGCCCTCTTGTTTGAATCTTCCCTACCCTCAAAGGGAAAAGCTTATCCACGCCAACTCTGTCTATCCCTTTCATCATTTTAAAGACCTCAATCAAGTCCCCACTTAACCTTCTGCGCTACAAAGAATAAAGACCTAACTTGTTCAACCTTTCTCTGTAACTTAGTTGCTGGAACCCAGGCAACATTCCAGTAAATCTCCTCTGTACTCCCTCTATTTTGTTGACTTCCTTCCTATAATTAGGCGACCAGAATTGTACACCATAATCCAGAATTGGTCTCACCAATGCCTTGTACAATTTTAACATTACTTCCCTACTCCTATATTCAATGCTCTGATTTATAAAGGGCAGCACACCAAAAGCTTTCTTTACCACCCTATCTACATGCGATTCCACCTTCATGGAACTATGCACAATTATTCCTAGATCCCTCTGTTCCACAGCATTCCTCAATTCCCTACCATTTACCATGTACGTCCTATTTTGATTTGTCCTGCCAAGATGTAGCACCTCACACTTATCAGCATTAAACTCCATCTGCCATCTTTCAGCCCACTCTTCCAAATGGCCCAAATCTCTCTGTAGACTTTGAAAATCTACTTCATTATCCATAGCACCACCTGCATACTTACTTATCCAATTTTCCACCCCATCATCTAAATCATTAATGTACATGACAAACAACAGTGGACGCAACACAGATCCCTGAGGCACCCCACTGGTCACCGGCTTCCAACCTGACAAACAGCCATCCACCATTACTCTCTGGCATCTCCCATTCATCCACTGTTGAATCCATCTTGCTACTCCGCTATTAACTCCCAAAGATTGAACCTTTGAACCAACCTTCCATGGGGAACCTCTTCAAAAAATTCAAGAAGGTTTGTCAAACATGAACTTCCAGGCACAAATCCATGTTGACTGTTCTTGATCAGACCCTGTTTATCCAGATGCTTATATATGTTATCTCTAAGTATCCTTTCCATTAATTTGCCCACCACTGACATCAAACTAACAGGTCTATAATTGCTAGGTTTATTCTTTGAACCCTTTTTAAACAATGCAACAACATGCGCAGTACGCCAATCCTCCAGCACTATTCCCGTTTCTAATTACATTTGAAATATTTCTGTCATAGCCCCTGCTATTTCTACACTAACTTCCCTCAATGTCCTAGGGAATATCCTGTCAGGACCTGGAGACTTATCCACGTTTATATTTTTCAAAAGTGTCAGTACTTCCTCCTCTTCGAATCTCATAGTTTCCATAGCTACTCTACTTTTTCCCCTTACCTCACAGAATTCAATATCCTTCTCCTTGGTGAATACCAAAGAAAAGAAATTGTTCAATATCTCCCCCATCTCTTTTGGCTCTGGAGATAGCTGTCCATTCTGGCTCTCTAATGGTCCAATTTTATCCCTCTTTATCCTTTTGCTATTAATATAGCTGTAGAAACCCTTTGGATTTACTTTCACCTTTCTTGCCAAAGCAACCTTATATCTTCTTTTAGCTTTTCTTATTTCTTTCTTAAGATTCTTTTTACATTCTATATACTCATCTAGCACCTCATTTACTCCATGCCTCCTATAATTATTGTAGATAGCTCTCTTTTTTCAAACCAAGTGTCCAATTTCCCTTGAAAACCATGGTTCTTTCTGATTTTTACCATTTCCTTTCAACCGAACAGGGACATAAAGATTCTGTACTCTTACAATTTCCCCTTTAAATGTCCTCCATTTCTCATCTACATCCTTCCCATAAAACAAAATGTTCCAATTCACTCCTTTTAAATCATTATGCATTCCCTCAAAGTTAGCCTTTCTCCAATCAAAAATCTCAACCCTAGGTCCAGTTCTGACTCTCTCCAGAATTATATTGAAACTAATGGTATTGTGATCACTGGTCCCGAAGTGCTCACCAACGCATACCTCCGTCACCTGACCTGCCTCATTTCCTAACACGAGGTCCAGCACTGCCCCTTCTCTGGTCGATACCTCTATGTATTGCTGCAAAAAACTATCCTGCACATATTTTACAAACTCCAAGCCATCCAGCCCATTTACAGAATGTGTTTCCCAGTCTATTTTTGGAAAATTGAGATCTCCCACAATCACTACCTTGTGCTTACTACTCATATCTGCTATCTCCTTATATATCAGCTCTTCCAATTCTTGCTCCCCATTTGGCGGTCTATAATACACCCCTAAAAGTGTTGCTACACCGTTCCCACTTCTCAGTTCCACCCAAATAGCCTCCCTAGACGAGCCCTCTAATCTATCCTGCCAAAGCACTGCTGTAATATCTTCTCTGACAAGCAATGCAACACCTCCACCTCTGGTCCTTCCAATTCTATCACACCTGAAGCAACAAAATCCTGGAATATTTAGTTTCCAATCACAACCCTCCTGCAACCATGTTTCACTGATTGCCACCACATCATATTTCCAGGTGTCAATCCAGGCTCTAAGTTCATCCACCTTATTAGAGATCAATAAACGATGGAATCTCTATGGTGGTAAAAGGATTGAATTTTTCTTCATTTTATGGGTTGTGGGCATTTCTGGTAAAGCTAGTATTTATTCCACATCTCTAAATGCCCTTGAACAGTTCTTAAACTGTTGCAGTCCTGCTCTACAAGGTGCTTGAGTAGTATTGTTGGGTGGGGAGTGCCAGTATCTAGACCCAGTGATGGATGATTAAGTAACCACAATATATTTCCAAGTCAAGATGGCATGATTTTGAGTGAACACAATGGAGTTCCAAACGCCATGTTTGGTAGTCAAGATCACGGATTTGAGTGCCAAGGTGAGTAAATCCAATGCATTTTGTAAATAGTACTCATTGCAATCAAGACTTGACAATGCAATAACTGATTAATGAGCCGACCATCTGTATAGATGTCAAATTGCAATTGGATTTATATCATTAAATATCATCAAAGCTAATATCATCAGAGACACACAGAACTCTGACCATGTTTTCTTCTTGTTTCTACCGTTGCTGAGTAGTTCCAGGAACCTGTGAACTATTGCCTCCATGTGCAAGAATAACATCTTCCCATTAACCATCATAAGGTCATAAGGGACAGGAGGTGAATGAGACCATTCAATTGTGGTGCTGGCTTGAAGGGCCGTATGGTTTACGCGTGTACCTATTCTCTATTATCTATTATCAACTAATTCTTGAAATAGAACGTCAAGGTGAACCACGCAGAACTGCCTCAGATTCAGTGAGAAGGCTGTAGGATCAATTCCTACCTCACACAATGATTTGGTGCCCTCACTGTCATACTAAGTTGGTGCTGCACTGTTACAGATGCCATTTTCAGATGAGATATCATTGTGATGCCATAAATATCCTATAAAATTGGTGTAAAATACCTGATAGCATTACTTTAAATACATGCAAGGGAATTATCCTCAGCGTATTGGCCAATATTAATCTTTAATCAAAGCAATTTGGGACATCTTTAGATAAAAAGTTAAAATATAATCACAAGACTTTCGCTCTTTGCATCTGCACTTTCTCATTCTGGCTATATTTACAAGAAATTGACTATTTATAATTAGAAACTCCTTACTGAGAGAGTGCATATCAACACATTCTGGATTTGTATGCTTGATGCAGGCAGAATACTAAATACACCGGAGGTGACAGTATAATGGTATTTTCTGAACTGACAGAGCTAATAGCTGGGTGCACTTCCTTTATGTCCCCTAAGATTTATGCTATCCATAACTGGGCCCATTTGTTTGAATAAGGTCGCTGACTTTCATTGAATAAATTAGTAAGTGCAAGCAGTTGCTTTCTCTCTACTCTATTCTATTGAATGTTAATGCCTTTAATTAACCTATATACGTTGAGTACGGTTTTAAAATGAGATTTTTTAATATAATTTTCATTAATATTTTTAATTTTTAAACTTAAAAAAATATATATTTCAATTGTGTCTAAATATCCCTGGCCATTAGTATATAGAAATTTGTAACTGTTTGGAAACAGTGCTAAAGGGCTATGAGAACACAAGATGTCAGAAGATCATCGGATGCCAAGGAATGGAGCCTTTTCCAACACTGACTATTTGTGTTAGAAGAAACTGCAAATGCTGGTTTAAACCGAAGATAGACACAAAAAGCTGGAGTAACTCAGCGGGACAGGCAGCATCTCTGGAGAGAAAGAATCGGTGATGGTTTGGATCGTGACCCTTCCTCTGACTATTTGATGCTCATGAATCCTCTTCCTTGTGGTGTGGCTACAGTGCTGATGCTAACAAGATATTAGGATATGCCTGCCTTCCCAAAAGTGGAGGTGTTCACGACAAATTGGACAAGTGGACAAATTCAATTTAATTTAATTACAGAATTATGGAATTTTACTCAGACCAGTGCAAAGTGATGGAGTTTGGAAAGTTAATCATGCCAGGACATACACAGTGAATGGCAGCCCCTTGAGAACTGTTACTGAACAGAGAGATCTTGGGTACAAATACATAACTCCCTGGAAGTGGCGACACAGGTGGGCAGAGTGACAAATAACACGTGGTTTGCTTGCATTAAATAAAGGAGTTGGGACATTGTTACAAATCATTGGGCTTGACCTATAAAGAGAGACAAGATAGGCTGGAATGGCCTTTACTAAAATGAAGGAGACTGAGGATGATCATAATATTATTGGGGCAATCAACCAACCACCCACCCCCACTCACCTGTATCCACCTATTGCTCGCTAGCTCTTGCCTACCCCTCCCCTTGCTACTGCTCCTTTACCTCTTTCAGTCTAGATGAAGTGTCCCGACACAAAATATGAACTATCCATTTCTCTCCAGAGATGTTACCTGACCTGCTGGGCACTTCTGGCAGATTGCCTTGTTTTGGCCACTGTGGGCAATTCTGGTTGCCGCACAACAAGAAAGAAGTAATTGTACTAGAAAGAGTGCAGACAATATTCACTAGGATGATGCAGACAAGTGCAGACAACATCCCCTAGGCCAAACATTCTTGGCTTTTACAGTCTTTCCTTATAACTGAACTGTTCCAATCCAGGCAACATTCACTGGGATGTTTTCCTTTGAGTGGAGGAGACTGAGAGGTGAGATCTACAAAATTATGAGGAGGAGCTTCTTCTTATCGAGTCAACATCACAAGATTAGAAATTGTTCAGCCAGAGCTGAACACACTTCTCGGCATCTGCATACAATGGCATCTTGCGGTTCTTGTGCTTCTTGTGCGTAGTGGTGGAAAGATTGGTGGAAACAGGGCCGTGACGGGAACGCTCTTTCCTTGACCCCCATGAGGAGTATAAATAAGGTAGATATAAGAATCATTTTCCTCATGAGGATGTGTGTCCAAGACAAGAGGACATAAGTTAGTGAGAGGTAGAGATTAAGTTGATGATCGGAAGCAACTTATTTTCATACAGGGACTAGTTGGAGTGCGGAATTTCATTACCTGGGGAGGTGTTAAAGGCGGGCACTCACAACACTTGAAAAGCATTTTAAGCACTTAGAAAACTATGGATCTAATGTGGGTAAATTTGGTTGGTTAATATGATTACAATGCTTGGTATGGATGGGATGAAGAGACTATTACTGTGTGCGCAACTTCCTATAATTCAAAATTGTAATTTGGGCACTAATTTGTTTTTAATTTTTTTACACAAACAAAATCCCAAAAACTTTATCTACTTTTAAAATATCTCACATCTACACACAGGAACAAGCTGGCGATGAGATATACAGACTTCAGGACCTGGCACATATTATAAATAACTATTCTTGTTATCAGTCAGATATAGCGACTTTTGTATCATGCTGGGTCAAACACATGCTGAGAAATAGTTCAGCTTCAAGTAGTTCAAGAGAAGCACTAGGATGATAATGAGCTTGTATTACAGACCACCAGTGCAGGGCCAGAATAATAAAGACATGGTACAGTGCAATCACATCAGTTGTAACTTTTCATATTCTTCATGTTTTCTTAAAACTTTGTAGACCATTCAGTCCGTTGTGTCAATGCTGGTTCTCAGCGTGTTCCCATCAGTCCCATTCTACTCCCCCTCCATTTGCATTGCTCTAATCGCAGATGGCCATCGATATTCCCAAACCCTTGCTTTTCCTGTCGCCCACCTACACAAGGGACAATTACACTGGAGATACAAGACACTGCAGATGCTGGAATCTGGAGTAAATAAAAACATAACTGTTGGAGGTACACAGTGGGTCTAACAGCATCTGGGAGGGGGTAAGGAATTGTCGATGTTTCACCTTGAGAGTGGAGAGGAAAGATGGCTATTATAAAGAGGAGAAGAAGTGATTTACACAATGTACTCGAATCCCTGAAAGTGGCAGCATGGGTAAAGAGGGAGGTGAATAAGTCATGTGGTGTGCTCATCTTCATTGGTGGTGACATAGAATTGGGACATCATATTACGACTTTCTAAACGTCAATCACACATGGGTTTTATGTGCAGTTCTGGTCACCACATTATAGGAAATGTGTAATAGGGCTGTAGAGGATGCAGGTTGCCTGGAGGTGAGCATTTCAGTTAAAAGGAAAAATTGGATAGGCTGGATCTGTTTTTCTCAGAGTGTAGCAATCTGAGGGGTGACATGATAGAGGTCCACAAAATTTTGAGAGGGATAAATAAAGTAAATAATATGAATCTTGTTTTTCTTTGATGTGGGGTGTCTGAGACTATAGGGCATAGTCTAAGACTAGAGATCAAAGGTGTCCAAGAGATTAATTATCAGTGAAATACAAAATAAAATTTATAGGAACAACCCTATAATTCATAGCAATAGACGTATTTGGAAACAAATAGTTAAGACTTTATGTTTGGATAATTTGTCACTTAAACTACCAATTATGAATAACCCTTTATTTAAACCCTCTATATTAGATAGGGGGTTTAGACAATGGGAGGATTTAGGTATTTATAGGATTGAACATCTGTATAGAAAGGGAAAATTTATTTTATTTCATGAGTTACAAGAAATTTATGGGTTACCACCACATAATTTGTTTAGGTATCTACAAATTAGAGATTATATTAAGTCTAACACACAAGATTATAAAATTAAAGAACCAGGATTATTAGATGAAGTATTTAATAAACATCCAAATTCAGAAAAATTTATAGCTTATATATATAATCTTATTTTGGATAGGGAGAATCCAACAACAGAAATATACCGTCAAGCATGGGAAAATGAAATTGGTTTATCTATAACAAAAGAATCTTGGGAAGAAAGTTTACAACGCATACATCGCTGTTCATTAAACGCGAGGCATACATTGATACAATTTAAAGTTTTATATAGGTTACATTATTCAAAAACCAAATTAAATAGAATTTTTCCTAATGTCTCTCCTATTTGTGATAAATGTCAGAATTTAGAGGCTAATTTAATACATAGTTTTGTAACGTGTTCAAAACTTAGTTATTATTGGACAGAAATCTTTAGAGTTATATCTGAAGTTCTTAGAGTTAAACTGGATCCAGAACCAAAGTTAATAATATTAGGAATTCCGGATTCACAATGCGTATTAACAGTAAATCAAAGAATTTTCTTAGATTACTGTTTGATAATAGGGAAAAAAATAATATTGAAATTTTGGAAGGGAACATTAACCCCCATAATTAAAATGTGGACAGCAGAGATGTTGGAGACTTTGTATTTGGAAAGAATCAGATTTGTCCTAATGGACAAATGTGAAATCTTTGAATAAATATGGTCTCCATATATACAATATTTGAAGGGCTAGCTGTTCTTGGCATTACTACTCAATGGGTACTAGACAGGATTTGACGAAAAAAATATGGATTTTCTAATTGGGTTTTGTGTACACGTCTCCGCAATACGACGTTATAATTACAATACATTTTGTTGTTTCTATCTTAAATATTCATATTATACCATATATTGTTCATAAAGGGGAATTATATATATATACTGAATAGATATATACTAAGTAGTGTTTGTTTTCTTTTTCTTTTTTTTTCTCTTTGACTTTTTATCTTTGTTTATTATTCAAACACAATCATTTTCTTTCTTTTTTTTTTTTTTTTGATTTAAAGTCTATTCCTTTTTTCTTATTCTTTCTTTATTTCTAAAAAACAGAAGATAATAATAGCGAATATGATAGTTGTACATTTACTGAATTACGTTGGTATTTGTAAATTTGTTTTACTACTTGGAAATTACTATAACTAATAAAAATATTATTAATGAGATTAATTATCAGTGCTTCTTTGCAAAGTGATTATTAACATTGGTGCCAAATTAGCAATAGAAAATCTGACGAAGGGTCTCGACCCGAAATGTCACCCATTCCTTCTCTCCAGAGATGCTGCCTGTCCTGCTGAGTTACCCCAGAATTTTGTGGCTACCTTCGATTTAAATCAGAATCTGCAGTTAGATACAAGATACAAGATACATTTATTTGTCACAGTGAAATGTGATTATCATACAGCCATACAATAAAAATAAAGAACACAACACACGATATAGTTCAACATAAAATCATCCCCACACAGCAGAATCAAAGTTTCCCACTGTGAGGGAAGGCACCAAAGTCAGTCATCTTCCTCTAATGTTCCCCAATGTTCACCTGTGGTCGGGGCCTCCCCGAGCCCTCCGCAGTTGCTGCAAGGCCTCGCTGGGCGGGGAAGCAATTTTTTTTTTAAAGATTGAAAAGCCAAACAGGCTATCCTACACAGCAATGGAAAGTCTCTGAATACCAAGTGGCTAAACACAGGCAGACACTAGATATTGGAAAGGTCTTGATATGGTCAATTATTGCATCTTAATGCTCTGGAGCTAGCAGTAAATAATATTTTGAATTGGATGGTATGAATAACAGCATGAGCTTCAGGTACAATGCACCTTGTGAATTTACACCCCTTCAGTAAATTAAAGGACTGTAGTACGTTTAGGGACATTGTTATTGTGTTGTTACATTTTCTTAAAACAGATGAAAGATGAAAAATCTGTTAGAATTTTGAATGAACAGCATAATATTTTAGGTGCTTTTGCTTTTGTCTCTTTCCAAATCACATTTTAAAATGTACACATCTCCCAGGGCTTTGTAGTTAAGATGTAATTTGACCATGTCTTATGTTTGTGATGCACTGTATGTCAAACAAGTCAGAATATATCCCACCCAAACGTCCAAATGAAACTGCCTCAGATTGAACCAATTTCAGCTGTACAACATTGAGTTAGAGGAAAGGGAGGAGGGGGGCAGAGGGGGATGGGGAGGAGGGGGGCAGAGGGGGAGGAGGAGGAGGAGGGAGGGAGGGAGGGGGAGGAGGGAGAGGGAGGGGGAGGAGGGAGAGGGAGAGGGAGAGGGAGAGGGGGAGGGGGAGGGGGAGGAGGAGGAGGAGGAGGGGGAGGAGGAGGAGGAGGAGGAGGAGGAGGAGGAGGAGGAGGAGGAGGAGGAGGAGGAGGAGGAGGAGGAGGAGGAGGAGGATGAACAACAACAACAACAACAACAACAAATATAAAATAAACTTAGTGAGAATATAGGGAGAAGAAAATAGGGATAGAAGTGAAATCTGTGGGGGGTTGGAGCGTGGATGGAATAGTTTTGAAACCAAACATAGACTCAATGTACTAAATGGATTCCCTCTATGTCACATGACAATATGGAAAAACAATTTCATTTACACTTCCTACCAGCATTTTTGTAAATTGCTCGTATCTAAACTTCCCCCCAGTTCCAGTTTCTGTAAAAACTCTGAATGAAGCACTTGAACAACAAATCTTTATTTTAACAAAGGCGCAATTACAGTTCAACTACCATATCTATCCCACCGCGGGTTCGATGCTCGCATCTGCCTGCTCAAGCCCTCTAGCCCTTGCTCAAACAGAGACACTCCAGAAAGTCACGCAGTCCCAAGCGCTCTCCAAGAGGATCGATGCATGACCTCATGGTAGCGGGACCTCGAGGGGGCAAACCACATAGGGGTGGACTCTTAATAATCCAATTACAGACATCGATTAACCCCATACATAACAGACATTTCCATAACGCAATAATGCAGCAGCTCAATACATTGTATTTAAACCAGACTTCTCAAGGAAGCCAACTAAGAAACATTTACCCTGATCTGCAAGAAACTCTAACAAGGCTCAATACCTCATCCAATCAACACTCGGCAAAGTAGAACTTTACAACATTATTTACAATTATTTACAAGGTGTTTGTCTGGTTTGCAGCCATCCAATCCATTCTATGCATTTTGCACCTAATTGACAGGGTCTACAGATAGAAACATAGAAATGTAGAAATTAGGTGCAGGAGTAGGCTATTCGGCCCTTCGAGCCTGCAGCCATTCAATATGATCATGGCTGATCATCCAACTCAGTATCCCGAACCTGCCTTCTCTCCATACCCTCTGATCCCCTTAGCCACAAGGGCCACATCTAACTCCCTCTTAAATATAGATGTTCTTATTCTTTTCTTGCAACTTGTATCTATGTTCTAGACACACTGGCACCACTCCACAGTTTGTCCCAGCTCTGCAGAGAGCAATTCCAAATTGACCAAATCTCCCAGCAGCCCTGAAGCTTTTACCTGATTTTGAAGTCCTAGCCTCTCCAATTTGACCAGGATTAACACTTTCACTGGAATAACTGGAAATATCCAATTATTTACATAGAACATAGAACATAAAGGAAGACAGCACAAGAACATGCCCTTTGGCCCACAAAGTCGGCCCAGACATGATGCTAATAACAACTTTCTATCTGCACATAATCAATATCTCTCTTTTCCCTGCATATCCATAACCCTCTCCTAAACTCTCTAAAACTATCATATCTGCCTCAGCCACCACCGGTGACAGCCCTTTCCAGGCAGTCACCACCCTGTGTAAAAAACCTGCCCACATATCTCCATTAAATTTTGTCCCTCTCACATTAAAACTGTGTCCTTTAGTATTTGATATTTCCATTTCAGAAAAAGTTTCTGATGTATACCCTTTCCATGCCATTCCTAATATTATAAACTTCTACCAGGTCTCCCTGTAACCTTTGACACTCCAGTAAAAATAATCCAAGTCTAACCAATCTGTAGCTAATACCTGTAATCCAGGCATAATTTTGATAAACCTCTTCTGCACCTTTTCCAAAGCCTCCATATCCTTCCTATAATGGGGCAAACCAAACTGTGTGTAATACTCCAGGTGCAGCCAAAGTCTAAATATAGAAAATAGGTGCAGGAGGAAGCCATCCGGTCCTTCGAGCCAGCACCGCCATTCATTGTGATCATGGCTGATTGTCCCTTATCAACAACCCATGCCTGCCTTCTCCCCATATCTCTTGACTCCACTAGCCCCTAGAGCTCTATCCAACTCTCTCTTAAATCCATCCAATGATTTGGCCTCCACTGCCCTCTGTGGCAGGGAATTCCATAAATTCACAACTCTCTGGGTAAAAAAGTTTTTCCTCACAGTCTTAAATGACCTCGCCTTTATTCTAAGACTGTGGCCCCTGGTTCTAGACTCGCCCAACATTGGGACCATTTTTCCTGCATCTAGCTTGTCCAGTCTTTTTTATAATTTTATATGTTTCTATAAGAACCCCCCTCATCCTTCTAAACTCCAGTGAATACAAGCCTAGTCTTTTCAATCTTTCCTCATATGGCAGTCCCGCCATCCCCGGGATCAATCAAGTGAACCTACGCTGCACGGCCCTAATCACAAGGATGTCCTTCCTCAAATTAGGAGACCAAAACTGTACACAATACTCCAGATGTGATCCCACCAGAGCCCTATACAACTGCAGAAGAACCTCTTTACTCCTGTACTGATATCCTCTTGTTATGAAGGGCAACATTTCATTAGCTTTCTTCACTGCCTGCTGTACCTGCACGACAACTTTCAATGACTGATGTGCAAGGACACCCAGGTCTCGCTGTACCTCCCCTTACCTAACCTAACCCCTTTGAGATAATAATCTGCCCCTTGTTTTTGCCACCAAAGTGGATAACCTCACATTTATCTATATTATACTGCATCTGCCATGCATCTGCCCATTCACTCAACCTGTCCAAGTCCCCCTGCAACCTCCTAACATTCTCTTCACAGTTCACACTGCCACCCAGCTTTGTGTCATGCGCAAACTTGCTAGTGTTGCTCCTAATTCCCCCTTCCAAATCATTTATATATATGGTAAACAGTTGCGGCCCCAACACCAAGCCTTGCTGCATTCCACTCGCCACTGCCTGCCATTCTGAAAAGGATCCATTCACCCCTACTCTTTGCTTCCGGTCTGCCAACCAATTTACTATCCATGTCAACACCGTACCCCCAATACCATGTGCTCTAATTTTAGTCACCAGTCTCCCGTGCGGGGCCTTATCAAACCCTAACTGATCTGTAATTCCCCATTTTCTCTCTCGCTCCTTTGTTGAAAAGTGGGATAACATTAGCTATCCTCCAATCCACAGGAACTGATCCTGAATCTATTGAACATTGGAGAATGATCACCAATGTGTCCACTATTTCTAGAGCCACGACCCTGAGGACCCTGGGATGCAGATTATCAGGCCCAGGGGATATATCATCCTTCAGTCCCATTACCTTTGGAGGTGATGGGCATAGTGGCAGGTATTCAGGGTACTGGTGTCATGGGCTATGGGGAGAATGCAGGAGAATGGGGTTAGAATGGAGAGATGGATCAGCCACGATTGAATGGTGGAGTTGACTTGATGGGCCAAATGGCACAATTCAGCTCCTATTACCTATGTTCCTATGAGATGAAAATAAAATAAAGGATTAAGCTCAGATATTCCTTGAGACAATCTAAAGCTCCCTCAAATTCCTAGGAATTTTCTGGCCCGTGACTTTTCAAAGTGAAGAAGGTGCATTCAGATGGTCTCAAGTTCCTCATGACAAAGCAGTGGGGAGCACACAGAAACTTGTCTGTAGACAACAGAGCAGTGCACCACCTCAGAGATTGCACATCAACCAGCTCCTGTCCTATCTGTGGAAGAGTCTGTTGCTCTCACACCCGGTATCATCTGCCATCTCCAAATCCATGAAAAAATACAATAGACGTGCATCACCCTTGGTCTTGAGGGAAGGAAGACAAAGAAGAAGGAAGAAGAGAAGGGGAAACAGATGGAAACATAGAAAATAAGAGAAGGAGAAAGAAGGAGAGGAAAGAAAAGGAAGGAAAAATATATGAGACAGGGAAGGAAAAGGATGTTAAGAAGGATGAGAGATAGGTGGAGAAAGAGAAGGACAAAAAAAAAACCAAAAACAACAGTAAGTGCTTTGGAACATGAAAACTTATATTTGAAGACTGTGAACAGTTACAAATCAAACAATGTATCTGACACAGAATGTACTTCACAGCAATTTTGTTGAAACTAAGAAGCTTTCCTAAATAAATAAAATAAAGCATAGACTTCCACATGATATACATCTGCAAGAACAATTTCTTGAAGCACTGTATGATGCATTATAAAATCCAGCTTTATGGGACTGAGCATCTTCTCATAAAACAGACAGACATCTACAGTAAATGGGATTTCTAATCCACAAGAGCAAGTGGAAAGCAAAAAAGGTCCTCCTTTCCAGAAATCCAATGTTAGATTTTACACCTTAAATAAAAAATGATTTGAAAAAGTGGATAAATCAGAATTGTCAAGCTTGCTTTATTTACAAAGTTATCCTGTTCAAGGTCATGGTCAGCTGACAGTTCATGGGGAGAATCAAATAACTGAAGTGAATGCATCTGATTGTTGTAGATGTTCATGTCTTTACGCGTCAAGATAAATACGATTCTCCACAAACTATTCCATCAGCAACTATATGGATAAATATTGGTGTGGGTTTACTTAAATGTTACATCACATATAGAGGCCACTCAGTCTATCATTGCTTCTGCTAGATATCAAATAAAGTGTGAAGTAGGAATAAGCCAGATGCCACTTCCCACACGCCCGACCATTGAATAAGATATGGATGATTGCTCAACTCCAGCCACTTTCCAAAAATCTATTAATCTCTGTCCTGGATATACTCAACAAATATTGGATATACTCAGCAAATGATAATTGGTGCTGTAGTGATTGAGATTGGGGCAAATGACCTGCACTTTTTTGTAATAATTGTGTGTAATCTTTTGTATTAATCCAAGGAGGCAGAATGTGGCTCGTGTTAAGGCTTCACCTGAAAGTGTTCATCCTGGTAATGCAGCACAGTTGGCTCGAAAGGTTTAATCTTGGTTACTTCACTCAAATCTCCCATAACTTTCCAACAGAACCAAATGTGCTACCAATTCAGCCTGTAGCTGCAACATGGAGAGCACTTTTGTAAACAGCTTTGCATGCTTTTGTTATAAACAGAATTGTAGTCATAGAGATATACAGCACAGAAATGGCCCTTCCGTCCACTGAATCTGTGCCATCATATACCATCCACTTACCCTAATTCCACTTTAATTCTGTCTTATTCTCCCCACATTCCCACAACTCCCCACATTCAACCATTCACCAAAGCACTAGGGGCAATTTGATCAGTCTGAAGAAGGGTCCCAACCCGAAATGTCAGCTGTCTATGTTCTACAGAGATGCTGCCTGACCCACTGAAATACTCCAGCACTTTGTGTCTTTTTTGTAAACTGGCATCTGCAGTTCCTTATTTCTACTCGGGGCAATTTACAGTGTTCAATTAAACTAATGACTTGCATGTTTTTGGGATGTGGGAGGAAACTGGAGCACCGTGTTTAACCCCAACCTCTGCCCCTTAGACAGAGTTTGGGGTTAAACATGGTTCTTTTGTATTGTGGGATTAAAAATGGTTCTATTGTGCTTTGAGGCAGTGGAGCTACAAGATTTGTCACTGAGCCATCCATCTACTATTGAATACAGATCATGACTGCTTCAATTAACAATGACTTTGCATTTTAAATAAAAATAAATGCATTAATATCTCACTCCAGAAACAGATAAAATACAATACAATATACATTTATTTGTCACGTGTGCCAATTGGCACAGTGAAATGAAATTACCATGCAGCCATACAGAACACAACATAGATAGAATTCAACATAAAACATCCCCACACAGCAGAATCAAAGTTTCCCACTGTGAGGGAAGGCACCAAAGTCAGTCTCTTCCTCTAATGTTGCCCACTGTTCACCCATGGTCAGGGCCTCCCCGAGCCCTCCACAGTCGCCGCTACGGGCAGCCCGATGTTCAGGCCCCCTCGCCGGGGCGATGGAAGTCCGACGTCGGGGCTGGAGGACCTCCTCAGCGGCCTGGACCCTGAGTCGGCTCCCAAATACCGCAGGCCGCGCTGGGCGGAGATGCAACGCTGGCGGCCCTTGGCAAAGGGCCCCAGGACTCCACGATGACGGTGAGCGCCACCCGCGTTGGAAGCTCTCCCAAACTGTAGCTCCACAATGTTGGAGCAGTGGACCAATGCTCCGGAGCTCCAAACGACGATTCAGGTAAGCATCGCCCGCTCCGCGGTGACTCCAGCGCCGCCGCTATTGAAGCTCTGGTCTGGTCCCCGGTCCCCGGCAGGAAAGGCCGCTCCGATCCAGGAGGTAGGCCGCAAGGTGGGGGGGGGGGGCGAGGACGCGACTCGAAGAAATAGTCACGTCCCCGCCAGGAAGCGACTGGGAGTTAGTTTCCACCGTACCCTACCCCCATCCCCCACATATAAAAGTTAAAGACTCCCCCAAAAACAACCTTTAAACAGACTTAAAATTAAAAAAAAAGATGGAAAAAACAAATGGGCTGCAGGCAGAGGCTGCTGTCAGTGCAGCGCCCCTAATAACCAATATCTTAAGTAATCAGTTAAATAACCAATGAGGAAGCTAAAAAGAGGAATAAATGAAACTGTGTTGTATTGATGACAGTGACAAAAAACATGGGTGGCCCTGTGCACGCAGCTGGTAGAGATGCTGCCTCACAGTGGCAGAGACCCAGGTTCAATCCTGACCTCGGGTGCTATCTGTGTGGAGTTTCCATGTTCTCCCTGTAACAACATGGATTTCCTTCGGTTGCTCCGGTTTTCTCCCACATCCCAAAGGTATGTAGGTCAATTAGCTTCTGCAAATTGCCCCCAGTGAGTAAGGAATGGATGAGAAAGTGGGATAACATAGAACTAGTGTCAATGAGTGATCAATGGTCAGCGTGGACTCGGTGGGCTGAAGGGCCTATTTCTGTATTGTATCTAAAATCAAAATTAAAATATTGAGCATCTTATTTCTGTATTTTTATTTGGTTTTAATGGGCTTGTTTCCAGTTTTTCAGGAATATGATCGACCGCACTGGTTTTATGAGAAGAGTCTTTTCCATTTCAGGAAATCATCTTTGGGATGTGAGAGAAAACTGGAGCGGTCACAGGGAGAAAAGCAAACTCCACATGGACAGGTGAGGATTGAATACCTATCTCTGGCTCTGAAGGGCAGCGGGTCTACTAGCTACCCATCTGTTATTGAACATTGGGCGTGATTGCCTCATAAACATCACGACCACACAATACAATCAATGTACTGTAGAAGCATGCAGCATTAGGAGTTATTAAACTACTTGTATCAACTTTCTGAGAACGCTCATGAATTTCAATACCTGACATCTACGAGCAAATAAAATCTGCAAATATCTGCATCAACAACATGCTTTCTAAAGTGTGTCCACAGCAGTTCTCTCTTTAAGGATTGCATGGAATAAATGTTCTTGTGTGTACTGCACTCTTTGCTTTCATTAACACAAGCTTGGATTAATATTCCAGAGTTGTATTGTGAAACTGAAATTAAAATTGCATCAATTCACTACAAACTATGACTATTGGTGTAATGTATTTAAGGAGAGCTTATTTATTTCAGACATGTAAAAAACAGACCATAACAAACACTGACACATGAAGGGCTGTCAAAATAACAGTGCGGAAAATGGCACTTGTTATGTACATGAAAATACCACCATAATTTAATTCAAGGGACAGATGTGTACTTAAATACGTAACTTCTGAAGCTGCAATCTGAGTTGTAATACCCTGCTATTAGCAGTTAGCTTTAGATAAAGTATTTGCCACGGCATTGAAATGCATTGAATGGTAGAAAGTTATTGGGCTGAATCTCACTGGTTAAATCTTCTGCTTTAACTTGCTGGTAGACAAAAATGCTGGAGAAACTCAGCGGGCGAGGCAGCATCTATGGAGCGAAGGAAATAGGCAACATTTCGGGACAAAACCCGTCTTCAGATTCTTAGGCCCAAAACGTTGCCTATTTCCTTCGCTCCATAGATGCTGCCTCACCCGCTGAGTTTCTCCAGCATTTTTGTCTACCTTCAATTTTCCAGCATCTGCAGTTCCTTCTTAAACACAATGCTTTAACTTGCAGTTGGTTGCAAAAACACAATTTACATCAACACAAAGATAGGCAAAGTCTTGCTGCTGCAGCTGCATGGGGCATGGATGTGTCCATTCAGGGAGCCATCTTTTTATGGAGGTGAATACTTGCTTGGAGGTAGCTCATTAGGTTGTCGTTTGATGAAGGCTTTGCTGAATGTGAAACAAATGAGCAGGTCAACAAAATAGAGAGAGTACAGAGGAGATTTACTAAAATGTTGCCTGGGTTCCAGCAACTAAGTTACAGAGAAAGGTTGAACAAGTTAGGTCTTTATTCTTTGGAGCGCAGAAGGTTAAGGGGGGACTTGATTGAGGTCTTTAAAATGATGAAAGGGATAGACAGAGTTGACGTGGATAAGCTTTTCCCATTGAGGGTAGGAAAGATTCAAACAAGAGGGCATGACATGAGAATTAAGGGACAGAAGTTTAGGGGTAACATGAGGGGGAACTTCTTTACTCAGAGAGTGGTGGCTGTGTGGAATGATCTTCCAGCAGAAGTGGTGGAGGCAGGATCGATTTTAACATTTAAAAGTAAAGTGGATAGGTATATGGATGGGAAGGGAATGGAGGGGTATGGTCTGAGTGCAGGTAGATGGGACTAGGGGAAAATAAATGGTCGGCACGGACTGGAAGGGCCGAGAAGGCCTGTTTCCGTGCTGTAATTGTTATATGGTTTATATAGGTTGGCTCCATATTCAATGGAGTTTAGAAGAATGGTAGATGACCTTTGTGTAACATGTAAGGTTCTGACAGGAACTTACTGAGAAGATGCTTTCCTTAATGAAGGAAGCTAGTGTAAAGGGTATAGATTCAGAATGAGGGGTCACACATATGAAGATGGAGATGAGGAAGAAATCTTATCTCAGAGGGTTGGAAGTATTTATCCCTGGCAGCTGTGAAGGCTGAACCATTGAACATAATCAATGCTGAGAGAGACTAATTTTAACCTACAGGGAAATAAAGGGTTATGGGGATCAGGTTGGTAACTGGAGTTGAGACTAAGATCAGAGCATGGTCGTATTGAATGACAGCAGGCTTGATAGATCAATTTCTTCTGTTCTTACAGAATGGAAGAGTGCAGATCAGGAAGCAAAGGGGAAAATAAGTTTGCTTTTTAAAGTTATTTTACTTTAGTTTAAAGTTTTTATGTATGTTTTGGGAGGTTTTGTTAATGGTTTTAATTTAAAACTTAATGTCAAGATTTTAATGTATTTTAATTATATACTGCAATTTTAATTCAGTGCAGCAATATCGGCCCTGCCCATTTAGATCAGATTTTGACTAATTTCTTTCAGCCCTCTTTTTCTTCTTCTCTCTCCCTTTCTCTTTCCTCCTCTCTTGTTTTCCCCCTCTTCCTTTCTCTCTTTTTCCACTTTCCCCCTTCTCTTTCATCTCTAACTCTTCTTAGAAAGCCTAGGTTTATTGTAAGGCATAAATACTTTAGAGATAATCTATTACTGTCATTAGAAACGGGAATAGTGCCGGAGGATTGGCGTACTGTGCATGTTGTTCCATTGTTTAAAAAGGGTCCAAAGAATAAACCTAGTAATTATAGACCTGTTATTTGATGTCAGTGGTGGGCAAATTAATGGAAAGGATACTTAGAGATAATATATCCGGATAAGCATCTGGATAAACAGGGTCTGATCAAGAACAGTCAACATGGATTTCTGCCTGGAAGGTCATGTTTGACAAACCTTCTTGAATTTTTTGAAGAGGTTACTAGGGAAATTGATGAGGGTAAAGCAGTGGATGTTGTCTATATGAATTTCAGTAAGGCCTTTGACAAGGTTAAGAAGGTTCAATCTTTGGTTGTTAATGGTGGAGTAGCAAGATGGATTCAACAGAGGCTGAATGGGAGATGCCAGAGAGTAATGGTAGATGGCTGTTTGTCAGGTTGGAAGCCGGTGACCAGTGGGGTGCCTCAGGGATCTGTGTTGGGTCCACTGTTGTTTGTCATGTACATCAATGATCTAGATAATGGGGTGGAAAATTGGATAAGTAAGTATGCAGATGATACTAAGATAGGGGGTGCTATGGATAATGAAGTCGATTTTCAAAGTCTACAGAGAGATTTGGGCCATTTGGAAGAGTGGGCTGAAAGATGGCAGATGGAGTTTAATGATGATAAGTGTGAGGTGCTACATCTTGGCAGGACAAATAAAATAAGACGTACATGGTAAATCGTAAGGAATTGAAGAATGCTGTGGAACAGAGGGATCAAGGAATAACTGTGCATAGTTCCCTGAAGGTGGAATCGCATGTAGATAGGGTGGTAAAGAAAGCTTTTGGTGTGCTGGCCTTTATAAATCAGAGCATTGAATATAGGAGTATGGAAGTAATGTTAAAATTGTACAAGGCATTGGTGAGACCAATTCTGGAGTATGGTGTACAATTTTGGTCGCATAATTATAGGAAGGATGTCAACAAAATAGAGAGAGTACAGAGGAGATTTACTAGAATGTTTCCTGGGTTCCAGCAACTAAGTTACAGAGAAAGGTTGAACAAGTTAGGTCTTTATTCTTTGTAGCGCAGAAGGTTAAGGGGGGACTTGATTGAGGTATTTAAAATGATGAAAGGGATAGACAGAGATGACGTGGATAAGCTTTTCCCATTGAGGGTAGGGAAGATTCAAACAAGACGGCATGACATGAGAATTAAGGGACAGAAGTTTAGGGGTAACATGAGGGGGAACTTCTTTACTCAGAGAGTGGTGGCTATGTGGAATGATCTTCCAGCAGAAATGGTGGAGGCAGGATCAATTTTAACATTTAAAAGTAAAGTGGATAGGTATATGGATGGGAAGGGAATGGAGGGGTATGGTCTGAGTGCAGGTAGATGGGACTAGGGGAAAATAAATGGTCAGCACGGACTGGAAGGGCCAAGAAGGCCTGTTTTCCGTGCTGTAATTGTTATATGGTTATATGGTTATATTACCTAGAAGATGGTTGGAATCCAGATTGTACTGCCTGAATAGATGGTGGGCAGAATCTCTCAAAGTTTATAAGAAGTATCCAGACAAGCTCTTGAATCACTAACATCGGGAAGGTTATGGACCAGCTGCTAGTTAAAGGAATTAGTGTAGGCAGTTAGTAATTGGTGGCATATAGTAACCCTCTGTTGGCCAAAAGACTTGTTTCTGTGCTGCATGGCTCTGCCTCTGTGGCTCCAAATAGAAATTTGTGAAAAATGCAGGCAATTATTCCTAGACAAGGGACGTAGAAATAAGGAACTGCAGATGATGGTTCACAAAAGAAGATACAGAGTGCTGGATTTGCTCAGCAGATCAGGCAGCATCTCAGGAGGACATGGATTGGTGACATCTCGGGTCCGGATCCTTCTTCTCATCAGTCAGAAGAAGGGTCCCGACCCGAAAAGACACCTATCCATTTTCTCCTGAGATGCCGATTGATCCGCTGAGTTACTCCAGCAGTTTTTATTTTAATTCCCAGAGGAAGATGGTTTTGGGAGCTAGTTCAGCAGGATCTGGCTTGCTTAGTTGCATGGTAAGCCTTTTATGGAAAATTAAGCTTCTCAGCCTTTTAACAACACAGTAGGATAGATACTGCTGATCTCTAGAAATAAAAATAAGTCATCACTTATAGAAGTTCTATCCTTTGTATTTTGATTGTTGTTGCAGACCTACAAAGGAAGTGAATTTCTTGGAGTTGTTCTCTCTAAATCAAATCTTTCTGGCATCTTACTTCCTTGCATAACTGATTCAATACAGTTGATCCACCCCCTCATATTGAAACTTCCTTCTCAATTATTGTGCTGTGAATATATCACAGTCCATTCATTTGGGTCAGGTCGGGGGGGAGTTCCCGTGCTACCAGCTCCATAGTTGGATAGTCGACGGCTAAACTGTCTCTCCCACCTGGTTTGCTAGGTGAAGTGGGGGATGTGGACCCCCAGCAGGACCAAAAGCAAGACCTGCCAAAGGGCGGATGAACTTCTAGCGAGCCAGCGACCATCCACACTTCAGTGGAAATTGCAATCACGGTTGTATATAACATTGTAAGGAATGATGATAAAGCACACACACCAAAATCTATACTTCCAGTGGCGGACGTCCGCAGGAACTGGTAGGACAGAGATGTGTGGTGCGTCCGTCACCGTTCCCGTTGGAAACCAGCATCACTGCGTCGCTAATGTTTTCAACGATGATGATGATTTCATTTGATGGGTGGAGGAGATGCCCCATTGATGTTTCTGTCCACTCAGGTCTCTTGTGACCTATTTCACACACTTGCCACTACCCATGAATCTAGTCAAAGAAAGTCACCGAGAGAGATGGACAGCTCAGAACACCAAGCCCACACTGACCATTACACAAATCACATTTACATTCATGTTATATATACTATATATCCTATATAGTAAAAAAATATTCTTGTTATATATGCTATATATGCATTATGCATTTATTTGATAGTTCTGGGTACATGTGATATAGAACAATATATTAATTCTCATCTTGAAAGGTTATTCTCCCCACATTCCCCCTAGATTCTACCATTATTTTACCAGGGAGAACAATTCCCAAAGTCAACTTGGTTCCAGACCACCATGCCTTAGTGATGTAGGAGGATAATGGAGCTCCTTTCAGGAAAGCCATGCAGTCATAGGGAGAATGTGCAAACTTTAAACAACATCACTTGAGATTAGGATTGAATCCAAGTATCAAACGCAGTGAGGTAGCGGCACAACTTGTTGTACGTTTGTGCTGTCCAACTGCCTGGTTTAAAACAGAACCATTCCAGGGCAATTGGGATATCAAATGTGGACAGAGGTCAGACAGGAAATGATCGAAACAGCTATAATCATATCGAAAGATGATTATATGTTTACAAACTATGATTATTTTTGCATAGATGATTATGAGAGCAGTCCTGCTCTTGTTAACAATTGATGCAGCTCACTGTTATCCAGACTCGATCCCCTTTAAATATTTTGCAAATTACATTTAAACTCATGTTATGATTGTATTTTAAAAAAACATATCTGGTTATCACTTTAGTTAAACAAACAAGAATATTTTTTTTGTGTAAATGTTTCACAGAGAAAAATATGGGTGCAAGTGTTATGTCTTAACCATTTCAGTAATCAGCCAGCTGATAGAATGCTGCTATCCTCTGATTATTTCTTGCCCCGTTTCCCTTAGGCAGGATACTGGAAATCAGACTTAAATTGGAGCTGGCACTGATGTCACAGTGGGGTGAGAAAGAGAGGGGGAGAAGAGGATGAGACTACACAAGGCATTCATAGCATGGTTATATGTTAGAACTTGCAACCTATAGGAATAGGAGATTAGGTGGCATCCATCTCATATTGAACAGGAATTTAGAGATGTTAAATTTTAATATGATATATAAACATGTTATATTAACACGCATTATGCAATTTATTCTATAGTTCTGTGTACATATGATATAGATCAAGATATTAATAGTGATCTTGAAAACTTATCCATGTGCCTTACAATTTTACTTTCATCATCACATAGCTTCCCATTCTCTGATTTTTAATTTTATTTTTACTTGCTTATGTGCAGTTCAGTAATTGTAAGTAGGTAATAAAGTAAAATGCAGAAACTTGGCTCTTTCTGAAATACTTACTTGATCGGTGCCATTTGTGCAGCGTCATGTGAAATGAACTGAGCAAAATATGAATTGAGGACCTATGTGCATTGTTAAAGGGAATGTGTTCAGTCGCATCAATCATGTTTGCTACATGTAATTGGGCTGTTGTAATTGCTGATGTTGTCTTGTCCATTGGTTGCATTTTATTATGTAACTAATGCAACATAGCATAAAGTTAGAATATGTGCTAAATCATATTATAGTAAACATACCATGACTGCCTTTGATGCGGTGATGACATGGACGGAACTTACAATTGTAATGTGGTAATGTAATAAAGTGGTACTGGTCCAAAATATCCTATTAAAGGGTCTGTGACAATGGTTTGGTTTGACAACCATGTTAAAACACATTGTGACAGCATTCTTAAACAATACCTCTGCCTTGTTCATTATTATATAATGCATTTCTGTTTGGTTATATTTTGTGTGATTAAGTTTCTGTCTGTGCAAAGCACTTTCTATCGTACCAATGTTAGCCAATAATAAAATTATGCCTTGCTTTATGTCAAAACCAATCTTTCTCTATTGAAATCTTTGAAGAGTCGGTCCCTGATGGCAGGCTGACACTGCACCTACACATGAAAACTTCATAGACAAAAGCAATTTTGGTGAAGAAAAGTACTTACATACACATTTTGCTTCAGTGCTGTGAATTGGATCTTAATGCAATCCCTGTTAACGCTTTGCTTTCCTTTGCATAGCTAGACCTGGAGAGAATGGAAGTGAGTAAAAGCTTCTATGCTTTCTATAGACAATAGACAATAGGTGCAGCAGTAGGCCATTCGGCCCTTCGAGCCATTCAATGTGATCATGGTTGATCATCCCCAATCAGTACCCCGTTCCTGCCTATCCCCATATCTCCTGACTCCGCTATTTTTAAGAGCCCTATCTGGCTCTCTCATGAAAACATCCAGAGAACCCGCCTCCACCGCCCTCTGAGGCAGAGAATTCCACAGACACACCACTGTCTGTGAGAAAAAGTGTTTCCTCATCTTTGTTCTAAATGGCTTACTCCTTATTCTTAAACTGTGGCCCCTAGTTTTGGACTCCCCCAACTTTGGGAACATGTTTCCTGCCTCTAGCGTGTCCAAACCCTTAACAAACTTAGGTATTAGGAATTCCTGTACTTTATACAACCTCAAGCAAAGTATACCTATAATATAACCATATAACAATTACAGCACAGAAACAGGCCATCTCGGCCCTTCAAGTCCGTGCCGAACAAATTACAACAACTTCATTTTTGAACATATTCACATAAGGATATCAATCCACCATTAACTGAATAATTATATTGAAAGGAACTTTATGTGGATCAAATTAAACCATTTTGGCTGTAACTGATGGTGTTGAGCTATTTTCATTCAAGTAAATCTGGCGTTTGTGTGAGAAAAAAGACACAAAGTGCTGGGGTAACTTAGTGTGTCAGGCAGCATCTCTGGAGAAGAAGAACATGGATAAATGATGTTTTGGATTTGGACTCTTCTTCAGGCTGATTGTGGATGGGTAAAGCTGGAAGAGAGGTGGGGGCAGGACAAAATCTGGCAAGTCATTGATGGATACAGGTGAGAGGGGGGGTTGCAGGGGGGGATGGGCGGGGGGTGGCCCACCATCAAAGGCCAGAGATCAAAAGACGAAAAGTGTGAGATAAAGGACAAATGACATATGGGTTGTGAAGCCAGAGGAAGGAGTATAGGTGTGAGAAGGGGAAAAGGGGAGAAATGGGTGCAAATCTGGGTCGGGTACAGGGAAGAGAGGTGGGTAAAAAGGGCAGAGAGAAGGCTGAAGGGGGTTTGTAAGTTAGTGTTCCAAAACTGGAGAATTCAATGTTCGTACCATTAGGTTGTAGGCTACCCAGCCATTGGCTTTGTGTGTTCCTGTTGTAATTTTGGTAGCACTGGTAGAGAGGTGTCAAAGTAGCTGCTGATCGACTCTAATATTAGGCTCTGCACTGTTCCATCCATCAGTCCTTCCTCCATTGGTAATCATGACGTCATTCGCCACAGCCTAAAATCTTGACTGCATTAAAATGTATGTCATTGAACATCCTGATATTTAGGCATCATGAGCAAGACCTGCATTGATGGCTATTCATAGAAACATAGAAATATAGAAAATAGATGCAGGAGTAGGCCATTTGGCCCTAAGAGCCTGCACCGCCATTCAATATGATCATGGCTGATCATTCAACTCCGTCCTACAAGATTTCCCCCTTATCCTTAAACTGTGATCCCTTGTTCTGGACTTCCTCAACATCAGGAACAATCTTCCTGCATCTAGCCTGTCCAACCCTTTAAGAATTTTGTAAGTTTCTATAAGATTCCCCCCTCAATCTTCTAAATTCTAGTGAGTACATGCCGAGCCTATCCAGTCTTTCTTCATATGAAAGTCCTGACTTCCCAGGAATCAGTCTGGTGAACCTTCTCTGTACTCCTCTATGGCAAGAATGTCTTTCCTCAGATTAGGAGACCAAAACTGTATGCTATACACAATTCCTCAGTTTGTTTTCCAAAAAATTACTTTATTACTAATATACACTGTAAATACAAATGGGACACATCTTCCTCTATATACATTACACTGGAAGTTCAATACATTCTCTTACAAGGTGTGAAAGTAATTCACATTTCCCCCTTAAACAAAAGACCCATGATGTGTTTGAGAGCTTGTTACACAACGTGCAGTGATGGCAGGACTCAAGTGAGTGGTCCTTCATCACAAAGATTTTATAATGCTTCAGTGCATCCCTCACTATGTACTCCAGCACCTTGGAATATCCCAGTTGGCAGCAGACATCACATCAAATTGAATTTATTGTTATAAGCACAAATACAATGATTTCTAAAAGGAAGTAGTCTTAAAAAAAAAACGTCCCTGATTGTGCAAGGGGTGGACCATATTTTCCTATTGTCGAGGTAGGATTAAGATTGAAAAAGAACAAAGTGCTGGAGTACTCAATGGATCAGGCAGCACATGTGGGAATGTTCAGTCTGAAGAAGATTCCTAACCTGAAACATCATCTGTCGATTCCCTCCAAAGATGCCGCCTGACCTGATGAGTTCTTCCAGCAATTTGTATTTTGCTCAAGATTCCAGCATCTGCAATGTATGTAGAATTAAGATTTTGCAGGTTAGTTCACGAGCCAGGTAAATAAGCTGTTCCTGAACCTAGTGGTGTGGGACTTCAGTCGTCTCTTCTTCCTGCCTAATGATAACAGTGAGATGAAACTATGTCCCAATGGTGGGGATCCTTGATTATTTCTTAACACTGAAGATCAAGAGGTCTTTAAAGGTTTAGGTCAAAATAGCGCAACAAAAGCCACAAAGGCAGTTAGGATTTTTAAATAACAAGCAATATTAAGATTCATAAAATTATAAAATAGGTAATCACAGACTTTTTTCCCAGGGTAGTGGAGTCTAAAATTAGAAGGCAAAGTGAAAAGAAGAAAACGTAAAGGGGACCTGATGGCCATGTTTATTTTTCCCCACAGAGGGTGGTGGGTACATGGAGCAAGCTGCCAGAGGAAGAAGTGGATGCAATTACAACATGTCCAATCTGGTTGAAAATTGTGCCCTCAGATCTCTTTCGAATTTCTCCTCAATCACCTTAAATCTATTCCCTCTGCATTTAGACTGCCCTATCCTGTGAAATAGACTCTTACTAAAGGTCCTGTCCCACTTACGCGAACTTTACAGGCGACTACCGTTACTCATCATAGGTCGTCAAAATTTTTAACATGTTGAAAATTCAGCGGCGACCAGAAAGACACTACGACTCTTTGGAGACCTCTCATAACCATAGGAGACCTCTCACGGCCATACAGGCGACCCCTGGCAACATGTCGCGGGTAACCTCTCACCACCATAGGAGACCTCTCACAACCGTGGTCGTGAGAGGTATCCAATTGTCATGAGAGATCTCCTAAGAGTTGTAGCATCTTTCTGGTCGCCGTTGAATTTTCAAATTTCGGCATCCTATCACGGGTGCCGGCAGTCGCCTATAAAGGTCGCAAAAATGGGACAGGCCCTTAACTACACAACGAGAATAAACCACACCTATACTGTCCAAGACATTTAGACAGGTATAACCATATAACCATATAACAGTTACAGCACGGAAACAGGCCTTCTCAGCCCTTCCAGTCCGTGCCGACGATTTATTTTCCCCTAGTCCCATCTACCTGCACTCAGACCATACCCCTCCATTCCCTTCCCGTCCATATACCTATCCACTTTACTTTTAAATGTTAAAATCGATACTGCCTCCACCACTTCTGCAGGAAGATCATTCCACACAGCCACCACTCTCTGAGTAAAGAAGATCCCCCTCATGTTACCCCTAAACATCTGTCCCTTAATTCTCATGTCATGCCCTCTTGTTTGAATCTTTCCTACCCTCAATGGGAAAAGCTTATCCACGTCAACTCTGTCTATCCCTTTCATCATTTTAAAGACCTCAATCAAGTCCCCCCTTAATCTTCTGCGCTCCAAAGAATAAAGACCTAACTTGTTCAACCTTTCTCTGTAACTTAGTTGCTGGAACCCAGGCAACATTCTAGTAAATCTCCTCTGTACTCTCTCTATTTTGTTGACATCCTTCCTATAATTAGGCAACCACAGAAATTATACACAGAAAAGGTGTATATTTTGTGTAAATATCCTGTGGCATATGGGCCAAAGGCAGGCAAATTGAATTAGCTTAGAGAGGGACCCTGTTCGGCATGGACAAGTTGGGCCAAGAGGCCTACTTCCATATTGTATAACTCGATTATTATAAATTTTTAGCAGATCTCTAATTAACATTGAACAGAGTAGCTTGATAGGATATTTCAGACAGTAATTAATAGTTACCCACTCTGCCTTAGGTTAGGATTAATATATGCCAACTGAGTTCAAACAGTGTATCTCCTCCTTTGGAAGCACTGGTGTACCACAAGGGTTTTACAACAATTCATTGTCACCGTTGCCGATATTGACTTCCTTTTCTTCCAATGATTTAGTTAATTGAATGTAAATTATCCACCTGCCTTGCTGGCAATGGGATTCTTGTAAATGCAAGCCCAGTTTTGGATCCGGTGTCCTTGACAATAACCCCGACACTACACAATCCCTTCATTTCTTTGGACGGCCTGACAACAATGCCTGTCCAGTAATAATCCTGTGCAGCATCTTGGATTGTTTTGTTGCATTGCAAAATGTAAATTGAAATGACTACTGTTGATGGGGCTTCATCTCTGATGTGTTGTTTACCCTGGGGTGCATCAGGCTTAGTCATCGGATTCAACTGGATCAGTTGGCAAAGGTTAATTGAACCAAGTCATACAAACAAAATTCAAACACCTATTTTAAAATTGTATATTCTGAGGAATGGAAGGTAAGACCTTTTTTTCACCCAGTTTTATTCCACCAGGGAGGTCTTACCTTCCACTACCTGCAACCTATGGCAACCACCTTCAACTAGCATCACAGCTGGCTTCGACTAAAAAATTACCGATTTTTAGTCGCGGCCGGTTTTGAATTTTTTTAAATAATCGCCGGAACATAGAAGAAGCGGAAACCACTTTCGACCATGAGAGAGACTGACAAAAACCTCCGGGAACCTCTAGGAACCGCATGGAAACCTTGGGTGGGGCACAAAGTCTCCAGAGGTTTCCGTTCAGGTTTCCTAAGTGGGGCAGGGGCATAAGCAAGCATTTACTGTGCCATTGCCTTGCTGTGGTGGAACAATGTTTCCACTAATAGGAAGGTACATTTGCCATGTGACAAGTTTACATTAGTAATTTTCGTTGCATTACCATGGAGTTCAGCATCCCTCACTGTGAGCCTTCTGTCAGACTTGCAATCTGCTGCTGGCCGGATGATGATGAATAACAGTATAGGGAGCATAACAGAGACATCAAATAGATCTCAGTGAAAAGCAGGAGCACTGGATGCTCAGAATGTCAAACATGCCAATTCACTTTCCCACAGGATTCCAGTGGCAGAACTTTGTCTTATGGGCCTGTCCCACTTAGGCGATTTTTCAGGTGACTGCCAGCAACTGTGAAGTCGCCTGAAAAACCAGCAACTGGAACAGCGACTGTCAGAGTGGAACACACACACACACATCGTTTCCTTCAGCGCTGTCTGAGTGAAATTCATTTGGTACAAAGCCAATGTGATACAGACACACACCGTGATGAACAGGAAGGTTGGCACTGTAATTAAGACGGCTAAAGGACAGTGTACGGTAAGTCCTTTAAAAGAGGGGGCAGGGGAGAAAGGGGGAGAAGAAGTGGAGACAACTTTTAAGAAGCCAGAGATACACGGCTGTGAAGCTCGGCAGACATTAACATTTCCGGTCAGTTATCCTTGGTTCTGAAAACTACTGCTTATATTTCTTTTTCCCCAATGAATGAGCCAATGAATGAGCCAATCACCGGTCAGCACTGGCTACAACCTACAAGAACCTTCGTCCTCCTGGCAACCCACTACAACCTCCTGGCGACCCACCTACGGCACGAGAATTCTCGTTACTCTCCATGATGTTGAAAAATTTGCAGCGACCATAATGAGGTCGTGACTAGTTCCTAGAATGCGGGAACTCCTCACGACCATGAAGGAGACTCCTCGGCAACCTCCCGTGAACATGTGGTGACCACATGGTGACTGCATAGTCTCCTGCAGTCGCCTAAAAAGTTGCCCAAGTGGGACAGGCCCATTACGGAGGAAATTCCCCATCACTTTGCCTGAAGAATTGCCTCTTAGGTTTATAGGAATCAGATTATCCACGGTCCCATTTACTGCAAGGCGGATTGCAGAAGTGTGAGCAAAGGGGAAAATGTGACTTCTTTGAAATAATTTCAAGTCTAATTGATTAAACAAAAAACATATGTTATTATTTTAGCTGGATGTAACTTATATTATAAAACTTAAAATAATATTTTTTATCTTTATTTACATTGTCCACTTAATTTTTAAAAGTGTTTAAACATCTCTGTGTGTCTGAAATAATGCAATTTCATTAAAAACAAAGCTCACTGATCTTACAGTCAGCACAGCAGTGGCCGACAGAGACTGACAGGCATGGGGTCTCCTCACTCCATCCTCAGAGGCCATGGTGCCTCTGAGTCCATGCTGAAACTCTGGGAGCCAGACAGGCTGCCCTTTACGTCCACTCTAGCTCAGTAGAGGGACTGCGAATATCAATTACAGGCTGAAAGAGCGAATCAGCAAACTCTGACCCATTATTTCTCCTGGGATCCATCTTATCTGAAGAGAGCAATTCATGATGTAGGATGTACCTTAACATATCACTAGATTGTTATCCTTGGTGCTACCTGCTGGGTTATGAATTTGAGGTCATACGAATCTGAGCAGAGATAAGCCATGTGGCACTTCAGTTGTGCTCTGCCAATCACCAAGATCATATCTGATTTTGTAATCTCATCTTGATTTTTCTGCACCGTTCTCACATTCCTTGGTTGCTTTGATTTCTATTTTGAATGGATTCAATGATGGGAAGTCCACAGGCCTTGAGCATAGACATTCCAAAGATTCACCACCTTCTGAATGAGGGAAACTCTCATCATCCCAATCGTAAATGACCTACCCTTTATTCTGGGACTGTGTCGCTGGTTCTTGACTCCTTTGCAAGGAGAACATCCTTTAGGATACCCCTTGTCAAACCTGGTAGATATTTGTATGTTTCAAAATATAAACACATACACTTGCGATCAAAAGCTGGCTATTCGGCCACTCAAGCCTGTCCTGTCTTTCAATTTGAACATGAATGGTCAAGCCAGGTCTCATCTCTTCTTTGGTGCCCTGCCCTCAATTTCTTAAACTTTACAAATGTATCTCCCTACTCTTTAAATGACCCCTACTATCCTTCCTCCACAACCTGGCTTAGAGCCATTCAGAGATTCACCACCCTATATGAGAAGAAATTCCACACACGCTTCAATTTTAGAAGAATGCCCTCTAATCTTGTATTTACGTTCCTTCATTGGAGGACCTGCCATGAGAGGAAACATCTTAACACTATCCCTGTCCTGCTCTCAAGATCATATAGAGCCATAGAAATATACAGCACTGAAATAGGCATTTCTGCTGCCTGAGTTTGTGCAGACCATAACCCCCTCACGCCACAAGTTATACACAATATACACAATATACACAATATTTTCTAATCATACACAAATCCCTCCACACATTTACACAAATCCTGTATATTTTTTATTCTCCCCACATTACCATCAACTTCTCTAGATGCTACCACTCGAACACATACAAGGGACAATTTATTGTAGACTTACCAACTACTACTAAGCTGTATGTAGATGGATATGACTGGAGCATCCATTAGAATCTACAAGATTACAGGGAGGACAAGCAAACTAATTTGCCCCTCATTCCCTTCCCCATCACCTGGTTCCACCTGTTGCCTGCCAACCACTGCCTCACCCCTCCCTCGCAGCTCTTTATGCTCTACATCCTCAGACTTGATGCATGTTCCCAACCCAAAACATCATCAGCTGCAATGAGACCATGTGCCCCATACCCACCATTTTCTGAACTCCAATGAAGAGCCACCCATAATAGGAAAACTCCCTCATCCTGGGAATTAGCCCACAGAATCTCTTCTGGATAGTTTCCAATACCTAATCTTTCACAACTAAGGAGACCAAAACCATGCACAATACTCCAGGGTCCAGCCTCATCAGTACCCTGAGCAATTGTAATAATTCATTCCTATCTCTAAAATCCAACTAATTTGCAATAAAGCCAACATCCCATTGCCTTCCTTACTTCCTGCTGCACTAGCCTGCTGACCTTTTTCAATTTATACACAAGAACGCCAAGATCTCTCTGTGCCTCAATCAGCTGCAATTGTTCCCCATGGACTTAATAATCTATCTTTGGGCTTATTTGACCAAAGTTCATGACATCACACATTTCCACTCTGAACCCCATTTGTCTGATTTTCACCTACTCATTCAACCAATCTACATCCTGTTGCACAATCCATCTTTCTATTAATTTAATGAACATCTACTTATTTTCATTTCATCGGCAAATCTGAATATGTTATGCACTGCCTTATTCTCCAGGTTATTAAAGTAAATTGTAAATAAGTGAGTGCTAGGCACTGATGCTTGGGACACTCCATAATTACACTCTTTCAGGCTGAAAAATACCTATTTCTTCCAATTCTCTGTCTTCTATGTGATAATAGACAATAGACAGTAGACAATAGGTGCAGGAGCTTCGAGCCAGCACTGCCATTCAATGTGATCATGGCTGATCATCCCCAATCAGTACCCCGTTCTTGCCTTCTCCCCATATCCCCTGACTCCGCTATTTTTAAGAGCCCTATCTAGCTCTCTCTTGAAAGCATCCTGAGAACATGCCTCCACCGCCCTCTGAGGCAGAGAATTCCACAGACTCACCACTCTCTGTGAGAAAAAATGTTTCCTCGTCTCCGTTCTAAATGGCTTACTCCTTAAACTGTGGCCCCTGGTTCTGGACTCCCCCAACATTGGGAACATGTTTCCTGCCTCTAGCGTGTCCAAGCCCTTAACAATCTTATATGTTTCAATGAGAATCCCCTCTCATCCTAAACACCAGAGTGCACAAGCCCAGCTGCACCATTTTCTCAGCATATGACAGTCCCGCCATCCCGGGAATTAACCTTGTAAACCTGTGCTGCACTCCCTCAATAGAAAGAATGTCCTTCCTCAAATTAGGGGACAAAAACTCCACACGATACTCCAGGTGTGGTCTCACTAGGGCTCTGTACAGCTGCAGAAGGACCTCTTTGCTCCTATATTTGATTCCTCTTGTTAAAAGGAATTGAATATAGGAGCAAAGATATAAGATAATCAATGTTCGATTCATACATACACACTTCCCTCAATTGGAGTTCTTGTCTTGTGCATTGTCCTTATATGAGGCATCCTATCAAATGCTTTCTGTCAATCCAAATACTCTTCATCTACTGGTTCCCCTCTACCAACATTGCTTGCTTTACACTCAAATAACTTGAGAAAATAAAATTGCTTGTTCTTCTAAACTCTAGAAACTAATGTCCTAAACTATTCAAACTCTCCTCATACAGCAAACCCAGTTTAAAAAATGAGTTTCCCAACTCTTCCTGGGTTCTTATTGCTTTTACTTGTTCTTCTTTTCTGATTGATTTCAGTCTTATTCTCACCTTCATGAATTATTTTTCTGTTCTCCTTCTGGCCTTCTTCATCACTCCTGGTTTTCGGGCTACTTGTGTGTCATTAGAAATAGAACCGTCACTAGTTCCAGGCAATGCTTAAAATGAACTGGCATGAAAAATAACATTGGGCCAAAACCGTGCTCAACCCTCACCTCCCTCTGCCTGCATAAACTTCACATACCCAATCATCCAACCATTGATGCTTAGGTTCAGTCACTCCAGACATGCCTTCCCAATGCAGGGCTGGGATGATGTTGGGGGAAGAGGCAACGCCTAGTAGCAAAGCCATAGCTGATTTACCATGGAGGGAATGCTCTGGAGTGCCCTGACTGCCTTTGACAAGTGTCATGTCCTTTGGGTGCAGCCTCCCATCCTGTCAAAGGCTATGAGGTTTTCCAATCTTTTTGTTGTATATCTATTGTATTCAAACTCAATTAAAAGTATTGAAATCCATTAAAATATTTTAATTTAAAATGATTTATAACTAATGGAAAAAAAATAACATTTATCAGAATAGTAATAAATAATTTTAAATGTTTAAACAAAATAATTTTTAAAAGCAAATAATTGGATTTACCATTATCTTCTTCATCTCTACATCATAAAGTCATAATGCTGAAAACAGGCCTTTGATCCGATAAGTCCACATTTAACTCAAGCGCACATCTACATGAAGCCCATTTCATTTCTTCTTCCTTCTTTCCAATCATTTTCCTCCCTATTCCAATGCGTATCTACACACTCAGGCAATTCACAGTAGTTAATTAACCTACCAAAACACATGTCATTGGCATATAGGACGCAACTGCAGCACCCAATGAAAATTCTGTGATCACATTTAAAACATGCCAACCTCATGGAAGTAGCAACTGAGGTTAGGATCAAACCTCCTATTTGATGCACTTAAATAAAAATGCCTCTCGGGATTTACGATTACTGTCAAAATTAATAAAACAACTTTTTCCGCCAATGCCAAATGTTTCAACAAGTAATTCAATTGTGTACCTCATAATAACATAATCCTGACAGATTTTGAATGTATTCAATTTTGTTTGCAAACATTAACATTTAAGCTTTACTAAATTGTCTCTTTTTAATTGATACTGGGGGAAGTATTAACTGCTTATGAATCCACACAAACTCATCGGCTTTGGATCATACATTTACATTATAAGCCAGTGTGAAAAACCTGTTTTATCCATCTTCACTTTCAATTAGAAACACTGCACTTAAGAAGCCCAATAGAGTATAAAGTATTTTTGTTGCTGTAAAGAGCCATTGACAATCAGACTATATATCGAACAAATAGTTATGGTTCTGATGCAGGGGACACCATATCAAGTTGCCAAGATATTTCATGACTGCTGGTAATGCTTGGACAGCCAACGATAATCATACTGTTCACTGGCTCCGGGTTTCAGAAGGGAGTTGATATTATTACTGGCCAGCATGACTTTAATCCAGCCTGTTTTGTTTATAGAGAAGTTGCATTAGCGCTGCAGGGTTGCACTGCCCAATATGTTCCCGATTCAGTCTGATCAAGGAATCTTTGAATGTCAGGAGTGAGAGCTTCAAGTTTTTCCAATGCTGAACAAAGCACAACAAAAGGATTGTATAAAGGAACACAGCACCGATACAGGCCTTTTGGCCCACCAGGTTCCTGCCACTCATCATGCACCTCTTTTCCCTGTCCCATTGAGTTGATGAGGTACACCGTGTGCACTTTTGCAATGGCCAATTAATCTACCAATTTGCACATCTTTGAGATGTGAGGATCCTTCCTCCCCATACCCTCCCACCTATATCCCTACCTCTGGCTTCACCTTTCAATCACCTTCTCTTCTTATTTTACATCTTTGTGTCTCTTTTTATCCCTTGCCTTTGTCCATCCATCTGCTAAATAAAACCCCTCTCACTTGTATCCACTTATCAGTTTCCAGGCTTTATCCTGCCCCCACCTCTTCATCTTTCTCCCCCCTAATGCAATCAGTCTGAAGAAGGGTCCCGACCCTAAACGATGCTGCCTGAATTGCTGAGTTACTCCAGTATTTCATGCTCAACCCATATGATAACATGCAGAACTGGCAAACTCACAATATTTACACTCGAGGTCAAGACTGAATCTGTCTCTGGTGGTGTAAGGAACCAGCTTTACTCAGTGTGCCACCATGCTGCCACACAGTGCTTCCAACATATTAGAAATATTCAAGATGTCAGCAGGAGCTGACATGGTATGGAAGCAGGAGCATCATCAGATTAATTTAGCAAAACCACTGGGGCCGAGAGCAATAGTAGTTAATCCACTACCCCTGAACCACAAAGACAGCATTGGAGGTCGTGGTTGAATCTGGGCTGCTGGAACTGTTAAGTTGCAGCTCTACTAGTGTAAGTAGGTTCAATAATCTCCAGCGGTACAACGATGTTTGATCTGTGAACTTCCTGAGGTACAATCTTGTGTTGGCTCTGTGTCAGGTTGAGAATATATGCTCCCGTTGACTTATAAGGAAGGGAGGTGTAGTGGCAGATTATTATATAATTCTATTATTTTTTTTCCTCCAACCACTGTGATTGAAGACAGGGTAAGGAGATGGTTTCTTTACGCATCCACAAGCTCTCCACGAGACATTCAATGTCGTCGAAAGATAAATCTTCAAAACACAGTTTCTTGATGAATAACTTTTCTAATTTACAGTAGATATTTGATTAACAGCAGCAGCAGGGTAGTTCTTCTGGTTCCTGCTTTTGTTGTTCCTTCTCAAGGAGCCATAGATAACCCATCCTAGTAGGGTTTTCACAGCAAACGGTCCATCACCTTGGCTCCTCACAGTCTGTATAGGTTCCAATGCCTTCAAAGCATTCTTTCCACATAACCATATAACAATTACAGCACGGAAACAGGCCATCTTGGCCCTTCAAGTCCGTGCCGAACAACTTTTTTCCCTTAGTCCCACCTGCCTGCACTCATACCATAACCCTCCATACCCTTCTCATCCATATGCCTATCCAATTTATTTTTAAATGATACCAACGAACCTGCCGCCACCACTTCCACTGGAAGCTCATTCCACACCGCTACCACTCTCTGAGTAAAGAAGTTCCCCCTCATGTTACCCCTAAGCTTCTGTCCCTTAATTCTAAAGTCATGTCCTCTTGTTTGAATCTTCCCTATTCTCAAAGGGAAAAGCTTGTCCATATCACCTCTGTCTATCCCTCTCATCATTTTAAAGACCTCTATCAAGCCCCCCCTTAACCTTCTGCGCTCCAGAGAATAAAGACCTAACTTATTCAACCTATCTCTGTAACTTAGCTGTTGAAACCCAGGCAACATTCTAGTAAATCTCCTCTGTACCCTCTCTATTTTGTTGACATCCTTCCTATAATTGGGCGACCAAAATTGTACACCATACTCCAGATTTGGTCTCACCAATGCCTTGTACAATTTTAACATTACACCCCAGCTCTGATAAGTAGGTCAATACCACAATTTATTTTAGGAATCTTGACATCCTTCAAGTAAGGCCATTGTCTCAAGTCCATATGTCTGGGTATATTTTGATGACAAACAAGCATGGTCTCATGTGTAAACACTTCAGATATTGCTATAAAATTGTCTTCATTCAGACTAGATATTTCCATACTTGAAATATATTGACAACGCACTCCTTCTCTTCATTCATAGTACGCAATAGAATCTTAACCTCTTCTCCTGTGATGTCCAGCCTTCTCATCAAGCTTTCTGTACAAAAGGTAGCCGAATTCCCATGTTCCAAAAATGCATATGTTTGCAACACTGTATTTGTCTTGCTATTCCTTACCCGTACTGGTAAGATAGAGAAGACACAGGTTTCTAGCCCGGCCCCAATATGAGCAGTTATCTGAGGTGATGTGACAGCATGACTGGTAGCTAGCTTATCCTTCTGCTCTATTTGCTCCGACTTATTCTTTACAATGCAAAGTGCTTCAGGATGATCTTGCATGTACTTATCACTTATCACTCACAGTCTTTAACCATGTGTCCCTTTTTCAAACATCCAAAACAGATTCCCTTCTCCTTTAAGAAATCCATATTTTCTTTATATTCCTTCTTCTTGAATCTTCGACACCACCTTATGGTGTGATCAACTTCATCACATAACAAACAAAATCCTTTTTGCTTGATAGTAGATACATCTCCTTTCATTCCACCTGTTGTTTCCACAGGTATTATCGCGGTAGCAAAACTGCCTCCCTTAGGTCCTGAACTTCCTTTAGTTTCAGTAATGGTAGAACCTTTGACAGTTGTAATTAGTTTATGGTCTTGAATACTCCCGTGGCGTGGATCTAACATGAACCATAATTCCCTTTCCAAGAAATCCACCCAGTCTAGTAACATGGCTACACGATTCTTCATTTCCATTATCTGGCCTGCTTTATCTCTCCACTTTACTCTAAGTCTGAAGGGTAGTTTTAGAATGATGGCTCTAGTATTACTAACAAGATTCATCTCCTCCATGATTTTTCATCAACTTGCAACAACCTCCAAGAAATATCGCAAACTCACTTAATGCCTCCACATCTTCTGACTTGATAGCTTTCCAAGGCCTTCTTCATGTATGCATTAGCAATCCTCTGTTCATTACCATAACATTCATGAAGAAACTGTAGATGATATGTGTATATCCCTTGAACAGTAGTGACGTAGCCCTTGCTAACCACTCCCCTATAATCGAGTATAACTGTGTCCTCCCCATCCTTAGCTCTCTCTCTAGTGATCGTGACAGACCACGTACAGCTAGGGCAGTGATGTGTGTTTAGTTAATAAAGTTATAGTAAAGAATTCTCTGTGTATGTGCATGTTCTTTACATGGCGTCATAAGTTTCTTATACTGCGTCTCCTATCTACCGGGTTTTATTTCTGTAGTCCCAGTACCCCCTCCCCGAGTCGTGATGGCTTCTTCCTGTCGTAAGCCTGACCTTTGATGATGACATTGCTCACCGTTGGAACGTCTTCCGACGTGATTTTGAGCACTACGTTGCAATCGCTCACCCTGCGGTTGCCCCGGCGGTCAAAGACTCCCTCCTACTCAACCTGGCCAGTCCGGAGGCTCTGGAACAATCGGAGTCGTTCGTCTACGGGGTTAACGAAAACGCTCAGGACCCGGTATGTCTGCTTGCTAAGTTTACCGAATTGTGTGACATTCCCACTAACTGTATCCTGGAGCGTTTCAAATTTTTCAGCCGCCGCCAGCAACCTGCTGAATCTGTGGACAATTTCACTGCCGCGTTACAGCACCTGGCTCACCGCTGCAGCCTAGATGCTGTAACCCCTGAGACTTTGACCCGCGATGTTTTGGTGTATGGCCTCCGAGACGAGAAGCTACGATCTGAGCCTCTGCAAGCCCGATTTGACTTTTAACGAGGCTCTGCACGCCTCTCACTTGGCGGAGGCTGTCTCCTCCGCCATGTCGCCGCCCGACCATGAGGTCCATGAGGCCAGTTTCACCGGCCGCCAGGCCTCTGCCCCGCAGCGACAGAGGGTGAGCCCTGCGCCCGGGTCTAGACCCCGCCAGCGCTGTCCGAATTGCAACTTTGCGTCGCATTGTTTTAATGTTTGCCCTGTGCTGGGACAGACTTGCAACTTCTGCCACAAGCAAAACCATTTCTCGGCGGCATGTTGTTCCCGTGGGAAACCTGTGCTGACACAGCAGAAGCACTCGAACTACCTGGCACGTGATGATACTGTGTCTGGTTCCCATCACCAGCAGGATGAACTCCCACTGTCTGATTCGAGCTCCTCCCAGAGCGAGCTGAGCGTGTTTTCGCTGCGAGGCGCATTTGCATTGATAACGGACCCGACTGTGCAAGTTACTGTGAATGGCACCACTTTCTCTCCTAAGGTCGACACGGGGGCCGCAGCCAACATTATGTCAACAAGCTTATTCAAGAAGATAAGAAATAATGAGCCCGTTGCCACTGAGCGCTCTGTTCTGCGTGCCTATGGGGGAGGCTTGCTTGTTCCTGTGGGGAAGGCCACTCTCCACTGCAAGCTACTGAAGGCCTCTCGGCCCCTCTCTTTTTTTCTGCTAGACAGCAAATGTGCCCCGCTGCTCGGCATGCGGGCCTGCCAAGACCTTGGGTTGGTCAACTTCCATCGTGACATCCGCATGGTGAGTCACCCCTGGACCCGCTGGCCGAATACCCAGACAGTTTCGATACCAAGCTGGGAAAGCTCCCCTGCTACAAAATCGCTCTCAACCCAAATATCGAACCTGTCATCCGCACACCACACCGGGTGTCATTCGCGATGAAAGGCAAAGTCGAGTCTACACTTCGTGAAATGGTGGCCATGGGCATCCCGAAGGAAGTAAGTGAGCCCACTCGGTGGGTCTTCACCATGGTTGTCCCTGAGAAGAAGGATAAGAGTGAACTGCGGATTTGCATCAACCCGAAGGATCTGAACCTGGCCATCAAGCACCCGCACTACCCCATGCGAACCGTTGAAGATGTTGCTGCACAAGTCGGTCCAGCCACCATGTTTTCGGTTCTCGACGCCAAGATACCACGTTCTGGCAGATACCACTTGACGAATGGTCTTCATACCTAATAACGTTCAGCACGCCTTTCAGGAGGTTTCATTTTCTCCGCATGCCGTTCGGGATCAACTCTGCCAGTGAGGTGTTCCAAAGGACAATGGATCAACTGTTCGCCGGGCTCCCGTGTGCTATCATCGTCGAAGACATCCTAGTCTATGGGAAGGACGTCACGGAGCACGACCACAACCTCTGCCAGGTCCTGGAACGAGCCCGGTAAGTTAACCTAAAGCTCAACCCAAAAAAATGCCAATTTCGTGTCCCGGAGGTCACCTACGTGGGACATGTTTTCACAGCATCGGGGCTGAAGCCCGATCCGCAGAAGACAGCCGCAATATCTGAGATGCCTGCACTTGCTGATGTGCCGAGCCTCCAGCGTTTCCTGGGTATGGTCAACTACCTGGGGAAGTTCATCCCTGACTTGAGTGAGTTGAGCGCTCCCCTGAGAGACCTGGTGAAAAAGGATACTGCCTGGGCCTGGTTCCCGCAACACCAAAAAGCCTTTGACATTCTCAACTCCTGGTTGGTCAGCACCCCAACGCTAAAGTATTTTGACCTCAAGCGGCCCATCGTCCTCACATGCGATGCGTCCAAGTTTGGCCTCGGGGTCGCCTGCTTGCAGGTTCACGATGGAGTACAACTGCCCGTGTCATACGCATCCTGTACGATGACTCCCGCCGAGCAGCGCTATGCCCAAATCGAAAAAGAACTGCTGGCTGTTGTCTTCGCCTGCTCGAAGTTCAAAGACTATATTCTGGGCACCTGTTTTTCTATTGAGACGGACCACCAACCTCTGGTTACCATCCTCAACAAGCCAATACACGTGGCCTCCTCCTGGCTTCAGCGCATGATGCTTCAGCTACAACGATTTACTTTCACTGTGGTTTACCGGAAGGGCAAGGACATGTTTGTTGCCGACACGCTGTCTCGGGCGCCGCTTGCATCCACCACCCGTCACCCTTACGAGGCGTCCGATCTGATAGTGCTCAACGTGAATTTCGTGCCTTCAAATCAGATGAAGTCTCTGGTCAAGCACACGGCAGCTGACGCTTCGCTCCAACAGCTGGCCGAGGTTATCAAGCGGGGCTGGCCAGACCGCCGTTCTTCCCTGCCAGCTGCAGTGGTACCCTACTTCCTGGTTCGTGACAAGCTGATGCTGCGTGATGGTGTGATTGTGAAGGGGCACAAGGTGGTAGTGCCCGCAGCACTTTGTGAACAATATTTTGAAACTGCTCATTGTGTCCATCCCGGGGCCGAAGCCACTCTTTCCATCGCTCAGAGCCAGTTCTACTGGCCTGATATGGCTCGTTTTTTTCTGGGACAGGGTCTCCTCATGCCCTACGTGCAACAGCCTCGCCCCACAACAGCAGCGGCAGCCCCTTTTGCAGCAGCCTGCACCCGATCTTCCCTGGTCTGCGCTGGCGACTGACATTTTCGAATGGCACGGCAAGCATTTCCTGGTGCTTGTCGATTCCTACTCCAGCTGGTTTGAGGTTGACCAGCTACCCTCCCTGTCTTCTTCTGCTGTTATCGAGAAGCTGCGCCGTCACTTCGCTACTTTTGGGTCCCCGGCAAGCCTGCAGTCGGACAACGGCAGTCAGTTCACTAGTGCTGAGTTTCGTGCTTTTGCTGATCACTGGAACTTTCGACACTACACTAGCAGCCCGGAGTACCCGCAGAGCAACGGCCTGGCTGAGCGCGCGGTCCGCAGTGCTAAAGGATTGCTGGAACGTTGTCGCTTGTCTAGCTCTGATATTTACCTTGCCCTCCTGAACCTCTGCAACATCCCCCGCGACCATGCCCTGGGGTCCCCAGCGCAGCGCCTCATGTCCCGTGTCACGCGCCCTCCGATTCCTGTTACACAACAGTCCCTTACTCCCTCCGTGCTTAAACCTGCCGTGGTCCGGTAGCGCATTGCCCACAAACACCGTATCCAGAAGCGCTCCCATGACAAGTCCTGCAGTGTCCTCCGTCCTCTCTATCCTGGCCAGGTCGTCCGTATGCAGTCTGCCTCCGGCCATCACAGACTCGCCATTGTCGTCGGCTCTGCCGGATCACCTCGTTCCTACCTGGTCAACCACGACGGCAAGATCTACCGCAGGTCCCGTCAACACCTGCACCTGATGAACGAACCTCGTCCCCCTCCGGCTGCTCCGTATGCCCCCCCTGTGCCGACTTTGCCGCCGCGCCCCGTACCTGCCTTGCCCAGTCCACCTTCCCCTCGGCCTTCCCAGGTGGCTCTTCCCGCTGTTGTCCCTGGTTCTCCGGCCTTCTTGCCTCCCACCTCTCCATCCTCCCCGCCGCGTTTGTCGCCCCGGGGATCTCCTGTTAGGTGCTCCCCTCCTGCGCCTGTCCCTCTTGTTCCCGTGGGGGGAGGAGGTGATGGCGAGGTGCAGACCCGATCTGGTCACCTTGTAAAGCTGCCAGACCGTTATGGTGATTATGTGTGATTCTGTGTTCCTGCATTACTGTTGTATACTTTTCCCTAGCGCATGAGACGTGGTCACTTGTCACTGTTCGTTATTTTGTTTTTTGTAGAGGAAGGATGTAGATGATATGTGTATATCCCTTTAACAGTAGTGACGTAGCCCTTGCTAACCACTCCCCTATAATCGAGTATAACTGTGTCCTCCCCGTTCTTAGCTCTCTCTCTAGTGATCGTGACAGACCACGTACAGCTAGGGCAGTGATGTGTGTTTAGTTAATAAAGTTATAGTAAAGAATTCTCTGTGTACGTGCGTGTTCTTTACAGTAACCTTCTTGCTTCTTGATACCTTTGGCTTTCAGGCCTATTTAGACAACTTTCTAGAAGTATCTTAGCATTTCCGCTTGTGTAATACGCCAGAAATCGTAAGCGCTCTTTTTCATCAGTAATTTTAATTTCTACTACTTTGTGAAATGTCATTATGAAAGCTTCATACCACAAAGGATCGCCATCCTATCTAGGAATTTCTATGGGTGGTAGGGTGGAAGAGAGATTTTGTTGAGCTATGGACTTGTTGAATTCAGCTGGATTCTTTGCCAATTCAAAGAATTCACCTTGAGATCCTTGGCTTGGAGCAGACACATGATAAACAAGCCTCCGATAATCATACTAGCTTGCTCAAGCCTGTGTATCAGGCCTCAGAATAGGGTACTGAGTTGATTGTTGTCCCGGGTCTCGACAGATGCCCCATAAGTACTTTGCTTCGGTCTAGCACCCAGTTGCTGAGATGAAGTTTTATCAGCACGCCACTGTTCCGATGGGTGTTCAAAGCCATGAAATCTGGTGGTCCTCGGTTGTAGAATTAATCCAACTGCTGTCTCACTTTGAGCAGTTCTTTTTCTCAAATAAGAGTTCTTCCCTTCAGATACTTTAGAGCCACCTCTGGAACCTTGGCCCTCCAGTATCTCAATCTTCATCCTGGCTTCTTCCAACTTCATACCCAGTTCCAACTCCTTTTCTCTCTTTAACTGCCTTCTTCATTCCTCAACCTCTCTGTTCGTCTGTTCCACACGCGCCTCTCTTCTCGTATGTTTTGCACATACCTCGGCACCTCAATCTCATGCTTTCTCGCCAAGGCGGCAGATCATAGCATAAGAGCAGCCACAGTTGCTTCTGCTTCCATACAAGCAGAGGCTCTTGAAATTGAACTGGCTTCAGAACGAGACTTATGTCTCAATCTTCATGTTGAAATGTTTGAGAAACTATCTTGTGGTTTACTTCATGTTCGATTTTGACATCTTGTTGCATAGCATCTCCTGCTGTAGCACATGCGGTCCTTTGATCAACTCCCAGCACACCATTTACCCACATTGCCAACTACGCCATTAAGATATTCAATCACTTTTTGAAAACACTGATTATGCTCTTCGCCTTCCGCATCAGGCTCAGTATAATTTGTGGTTTTGTGCAAACTCAAGGCAGAGGCTGACTAGTCATCCATGATTAGATTTTACTTTATCAGCATTCTCTTCAAGGCACATGAGCTCCTCCTGGAACCCTATTAAATTGATAACCTGCTTCCATTCCTTGTTTCTCTCATTCTGCCATTTCTCCAGAAATGCAACTCGGGCCTTTTCGGTAAGCTTAGTTTGTCTCTTCGGTTATCTTGGTCCTCTCCACCACTTTGTGACTCATCTGACTCACCTGCTCTACCTTGCTCCATGGATTTAATCAGGCCTTGGCAGATTGTCAAATCTGCTAATTGGACAAACGGGGCCTCTTCAGTTTGCTTCAGTCATAAACATACTGCTGAGTGTTCTGTAAACATCAGATAAGAAACCAAAACAAACTGGACTTTCAGAAAACATCCAAATATATTCAAAGTATAGAAATGACTTCAGTTCAGAAAGTATGTGTCTTAACTCAACTTTAAAACAAACCAAGGCCAGCACCTGGATCTCCCTTGGCTGCCTTCCAAAACTTGCTTCTCCCAACTCTTTTATCAGAGCCTGTAGTCTTTAATAAAACACAATGTTTGTCAAACTTTCACAGCATCTCATTAAGAAGCGTTCCAGCTTTCAAATTTACAGCATAATACAATAGCTGTTCTACTCACGATTTTGTGGTGAAGTTTTCAATCTTCAAATAAGTGGCTGTCCATTAACCTACCGGTCAGGTAGGCTCTAAATCTCTAAGCCAATCTCTGGCTGAGATCTAATTTCTTCAGTTCCTCTTCCTCGGAACCAGTCTTCAGTTCCTCTTCTGGAACTAATTCATCTGGCAGAAATCTCTCAACATGTCCAGCCCAATCTTCTGTCCCTCTTCTATGAGACCACTTATTTTACCTCCTGTCTGTAAGGTAGCTTTTGACTAGATGTAGTGGCAGATTATTATATCGTTCAAGGAATATTTTCAAGCCACTGTAATTGAAGACAGGTAAGGAGATAGTTTCTTTACGCATCCACAAGCTCTCCATGAGACATTCAATGCTGTCGAAAGATAAATCTTCAAAAAATTGAAGATTAATAGTTGATTAATAGTTTCTTGATTGACGTAGTAAAAACAGTGAGATATTCATCCAAACTTCTTCTTGTTTAAGTACATTTTGATGTTACTCGTAGTCAAACTCGTGCATGGTTGAAAGCTGTGACCCCCATGTTTGTTCACAACTAAACTAAAACTACTCACGCGTCTGCGTGAAAATCCCAGCCACAATCATGCCACCAACTATGTAATAAATCCCACCCACATAATTACAGGCAGACAAAATTTAAAAGTAACTGGTTATAACTGGTCATAGTTTATAACATACTGAGTTAAGTTAAATGGCTACGCCAGGAGGCAAAGAATGCATCAACAGTTTTATTGCCATATGTCCCAGATAGAGCAATGAAATTCTTACTTGCAGCAGCACACCAGAATATGTAAACATAGTACTTTGTACATAATATAATAAATGAGAGATTAGTTCAGTCTATATACTGTATGTATATATCATATGATCCTGTGATAAGAGTAGAATTAGGCCACTTGGCCAATCAAGTCTACTCCACCATTCAACCATGACTGATCTATCTCTCCCTCCTAACCCCATTCTCCTGCCTTCTCTCCATACCCTCTGACACCTCTACTAATCAAGAATCCATCTATTTATGCCTTAAATGTATCCACTGATTTTGCCTCCACAGCCTTCTGTGGCAAAGAATTCCTCAGATTCTCCACCCTCTGACTAAAGATATTTCTCCTCATCTCCTTCTTAAAAGAATATCCTTTAATTCTGAGACTATGACCTCTAGTCCTATATTCTCCCACTAGTGGAAACATCAAGTCTTTCACTGCATGTTTCAATAAAGTCCCCCCTCATACTTCTAAACTCCAGTGAATATAGGCCCAGTGCCACCAAACACTCATCATATGTTAACCCACTCATTTCTGGAATCATTCTTCTCCTCTGGACCATCTCCAGAGCTGACACATCCTTCCTCAGATATGGTGCCCAAAATTGCTCACAATATTCCAAATGCGGCCTGACCAGGTCTTATAGAGCCTCAGCATTACATCCCTGTTTTTGTATATAAGCCCTCTCAAAATAAGCATTGCATTTTATTTCTTTACTACTGATTTGACTTGCAGATTAGTACACCTGCACTCCCAAGTCCCTTTGCACCTTTTGGATTCTCCCCTCATTCAGAAAATAATCTAAGCCTTTATTCCTACTACCAAAATGCATGACTCCACACATTGCTACACTGTATTCCATCTGCCATTTCTCTGCCCACTCTCCCAACCTATCCAAGTCCTTCTGCAGAGTCCATGCTTTTTCTACACTACCTGCTGGTCCACCTATTTTTGTATCATCCGCAAAGCTTCAATCCCGTCATCCAAATCATTAACATACAACATGAAGAAAAGCGGCCCCAGCACTGAGCCCTGCGGAACTCCACTAGTCACTGGCACCCACACAGAAATAGCCCCCTTTATTGCCACCGTCTGCCTCCTGCCATCTAGCCAACCTGATATCCATGCTAGTATCTGCACTATGATAACATGGGCTATCATCTTCCTTAGCACCCTTCCATGTGGCATATATATATATATACACACACACACTCTCCTCGAACCTCATCTATTGCACCCGCTGCTCTAGATGTCAGCTGATCTACATCGGTGAGACCAAGCGTAGGCTTGGCAATCGTTTCGCCGAACACCTCTGCTTGGTCCGCATTAACTAACCTGACCTCCCGGTGGCTCAGCACTTCAACTCCCCCTCCCATTCCGTATCCGACCTCTCTGTCCTGGGCCTCCTCCATGGCCAGAGTGAGCACCACTGGAAATTGGAGGAACAGCACCTCATATTCCGCTTGGGCAGTTTGCACCCTAGTGGCTTATACATTGAATTCTTCCAATTCCATCAGCCTTTGCTGTCTCCTCCCCATCCTAGCTCTCCCTCAGCCCTCGGGCTCCTCCTCCTCCTTTTTCCTTTCTTCTCCCTGCTCCCCCCCCCCCCCCCACACCCCGCATCCTCCATCAGTCTGAAGAAGGGCTTTGACCCGAAACGTTGCTTATTTCCTTCGCTCCATAGATGCTGCTGCACTCACTAACTTTCTCCAGCACTTTTGTCCACACACGACACAGGCCTGAAACTGAGGAATAAAACTGATATTGATATTGATTGATTGATATTGAAAGAAGTGTGAGAATCCTATGAATAACTATCCTGCTGCTGTAGTGCGGTCTTAACACATAGGTTTTTCAACAAGATAAAGAACAAGCATGGTATTCACTGAAGATTAGAACTCACACACAAGTGATAGCCTTTCCTAGATAAGGATTTAGCAGGCATGAATTTCTGACTATTTTGTGCACTTTCTCTCCTTCCGTTATGGGCTTGTGGTTCTAAGGTTGCTGATAAGTGGTACCTCAATTTGGCTGCAGCTCTTCATCTGTGAACCTAGATATTAAATGATTGCAAGCTATTCCGTCGCTGGGCAACAGAGAGTGCCATTTCTATGCTTACTTGACATATGATCATGGACATTTTCCAAATGAGTTTAGCTCTGGTTAGAAACTAGGAACAAAATCCTTGATTTTGCCTGCTGATTTCATGGACAGTGATGCCAATTACTGTGCAATGCTGTCATTTGGCTGCAATCAGATTGCTCAGCACAGTTGGATATGGTAACCTCATTGCTCACAGTATATGCCTTTTGCAAAGTAGCAAACTGTGCATTACCCCCAGAGCTATTTAACAATTAATTGTTAACATCACTGCTTCACCATATTTGAGTGTGGAGATTGATCTGGGAGCAATATGGCAATTGTTGCTACAGTTAACAAAAATCACCATGTGCATTATATTGATGCCAACACCATTTTTAATGGTGGTAACTTGTCAAAGAAGCCAGAACTTATTTACACTTACTGAATTCCCCTGACACCCTCATTACATCCTCTTGCATTATTGATCTCCCTGATGTTCCTTTACACAAACAATTCCAGTCGCTTCCATTTTTACAATAAATAACGTTTTGAATGATAGCAGAGTATTAGCCAGTGTGCTGGATGTATAGCTTACAAAATACTTGATGGTATGGCAGGAATTTATTCATAATAAACAATCTATGTAAATAGCAGACAAAGTATAAACTATAGGAATTGCTCCTTAAGAAAGTAGGGTAGTTGTCACGGTTGATTTGTACAGGTGTCAGAGGTTATGGGGAGAATGCAGGAGAATGGGATTAGGAGGGAGAGATAGATCAGCCATGATTGAATGGCGGAGTAGACTTGATGGGCCAACTGGCCTAATTCTACTCCTATTACCTATGACCTTATATTCTTAAGAATGCAGTGAGTGCAGGAGAGGTACACACAATGTGTGTAACATTGATCATTTTCAGCCGTGTGTTCGTCAGGGGAAACATCTCCTCTTTGGCTGGGAAATACATTGTCACAAGAGGAGTATGAAGATACATCAAAACATCACCAGCTTCCTTTGTATAAAAGACAACGTGCTGGAGTAACTCAGCAGGTCAGACAGCATCTGGGAATAAATGACAGGCAACATTTTGGGTCGGGATTTTCAGATTGATTGTAGAAGGAAAGATGGACGAAAGGTGGCTGGGACAAAGCCTGGTATTCACTGAAATTTAGAAGGATGAGAGGGGATCTTAGAGAAACATGTAAAATTCTTAAAGGATTGGACAGGTGAGATGCAGGAAAAACGTTCCCGATGTTGGGAGAATCCAGACCGGGGGTCACAGTTTAATAAATAAGAGGTAGGCCATTTAGGACTGAGATGAGGAAAACCGTTTTTCACCCAGAGAGTTGTGAATCTGTGGAATTCTTTACCAGATTAAGTTCATTGTGTCACCAGAAACCTTTAAACATTTTTACTGTCCCCACCCTACCTATCTCTCACAAGTTTAGTAACATCGTATTTTTCTTTATAGACAAGCAATCTTAAGGGGAGACACAAAATGCTGGAGTAACTCAGTGGGACAGGCAGCATCTCTGGAGAGAAGAAATGGGTAATGTTTCAGGTCAAGACCCTTCTTCAGACTAGTGATTTTAAGGAACTTGATTAATAATCTACAAAATGCAATATTCAATGTTGCCAGGAATTTGAAAACCAGCAACAGTAAAAGGTCCCATCAAAGCTAATGCAATGTTCACGCATTTTAACTTTCTCACCAATATATTTTTAAGTAAAAAAGTCTGCCGTAAAATTGGAAGAGGCATGAGTTGATTAAATGCTGTCACAGACAAGCATGGTTATATGGCACCTTTAAGTGCCAGGAATCCTCCTGAAATCACTACCCGTGGACCCACCTAGCTTTCTTCCTCCATGCGTCCCAAACCTGAAATGTCACCTATCCATGGTCTCCAGAAATGCTGTCTGGCCCACTGAGTTTCTCCAGCACTTTGTGACCCATGGACTCAATGCATTTTCTCATCCTACCCTGTCCTTCCAGGTTATCAAAATTATGAGGTCAATATAAAGGATTTTAAGTAGCTGTAAAGTAAATTGAACATAAATAAATAAATAAGAAATTGTTAAAGTGATTTACCTTTTCAAAGAATAAAACAGATAAGAGCAACAATACTCAGGTAAATTATCAAAAAGCCTTATTTCACTCCTTCCCTCCCCTGTGCTGCACCAGCACTCACATTTATTTCCCCCCCCCCGTTAGTTTCCTCACTCTAGCTTCACAATTCACAACTCTTCAATCCTGTCTCAAATCTTCTGCTTGTATCTCTGGACTTTGCTACAACCATCTGCCCATCAACCACCCCCCCCCCCCCCACCCACCCCCATTGTCTGCATCAACTTATTACCTGCCACACACTTTGTACTGTCTCTCTTTTCCTCTCTTCAGGCTTCCTTCCACCCCCTACAATCAGTCTGAAGAAGCCTTGTGACCTGTTTTCCATAGATGCTGTCTGACCTGCTGCGTTACTCCAGCATTTTGTGTCCTTTTGTGTATTAACCAGCATCTGTAGTTCCTCGTTTTTGCATTCCAACAAAAACGTTGCTGTGATTTTGAAATCAGTGGGTCATTGGATCTTGCACCATGTTTCATCCGAGCAAGACTGGGCTCCACCATTGAGCTCATGTGGAGACCCAGAGTTCTGAATATATTGGTGGATCTGGGACTTCTGCACTTCATGGGCATCCATAAAGGAACCAGGTTAACTGAAGGTGAAACCTTGGGAGCCACTGGCATTACAGAGCAAGACCTGGCCAAAGGTAAAATTAGCATCTCTGCAGCTACAACCCCAGACTCCATAAAGTTTGGTTCAATTTTAACTACCCTTGGATGCCCTCACATCATTATACTGTTTTCTCAGGGCATCTGGGGATAATTATCGGTCTTGCTAATAATGCCCAAAATTTCAAAACTTTTTTTTTAATATCAATAACAACTTTTTGAGCAGCCTGAGCTTCCGTGGTCAGACCTCACGCTTCATTATAACAAACTAAGTTGATAAAACTGAAAAAAATGCACGTTTAATTTTATTCCTGAGCTGTTACAACTCATTTATAGATAGTAAAATAGCAAGATATCGTCAGAATTACGCTGAAATATGTCCATTTAGTTAAGATCATACAGTGCTGCCACTCTGGAGTTGTTGCCTCACAGCTTCAGTGAGACGAATTCAATTGACCTTGGATGTAATTTGCACATTCTCCCTGTGGTCACGGGGTTTTCCTCTGGGTGCTGCAGTTTTCAGTTTTCCACATCCCAGAAACATGTGAGCTGGTAGATTAAAATTGTCAGCTGTAAATTGGCCCTAGTGTATAGATGGGCAAAAAAATATGGGTGGAATTGATGGGCAAATGGGATAATAAAATGGGATAATTGTAGGATCAGTGTAAAATGGGTGCTTAATGACTGGCACGGACTCAGTGTAGGCCAAAGGGCTTGTTTCTGTGCTGTTTGACTTCATGACTCTATCACTCAATGACTCTCTTTCCTTTTTGAGACAATGCAACTCTGCGCATTCCAACTATGTAATGAGTTTTGTCCAAGTGTGATGCTATCTCTCTTGGAGTATGTTACCTTTGTTGTTATGTTACTGACCTAGTTATCCGAAAGCCTGGATTTTGGACTGGGAGATGTGAGTTTGAAATCTTATTACAATGCTTATGGAATTACAATCAAAAGGAATGAAGATGCAATTTTAAGAAAAATTAACATTACCCTATAAATAATCTTGAAACTGATCAAATTCCCACCTAGTGCACAAATATCATTTGTAAATCCTGAACCACAAATCAGGCCAGATCACGATGGACTTGGTTTGCTCTGCTGATCACACCCACATTTTCCAGAGGTGCAATACTGAATAATTTATGGCCTTAATCTCATGATTATCCATTAAAGGGGAGCAGTGATCAATAGACAATAGTGCTTTATTTGTCACATATGCAACTGCACAGTGATGTTCATTCTGCATAAATTACACTTGGGGGCACTGCCATCTTTGGCGCCATTGTTGAAAGTCCAAGGTCCGGTCGGCCCATCTGGCCATCATTGTGCTTAACGGACTTTGAAGGTGCTGGAGGCATTACCCTGGTTCATCTCCCGATTGGCCCCTGCTCCTCACATCCAATGTCTCCAGCTCCTACCCGGTTACACCATCCAACAAGCCTTTGGCCACGTTACCGGTCCGGCTGACCGACAAGCCTTCGGACAGGCCCTGATCATGAAGCCCTGATGTCCTTGTTCTTCCTGCTGGTAAATGTTGCGGATTTGAAAGGTGCTTTCTAAGGTGTTTTGGTGAGTAGCTGCATTGCATCATGTAGAAACCAGTGCACAAACCAATGCTGATCCTATGCTGAATGATTGTGGTTGAAATGTCTGTCAAGGTTCTTCGTCAATCGGAAGAAGGGTCTGTAGATTAGCCCTTATTAATTCATGCCATTTATAACCTTCACCACACATACATCCATGCCACCCTTTACATGGTATTACAGTAGTCTCTCGTTGCATTTCACCATGAGTGTGTATTTATTATTGGGCCGCCGATAAACATGGTGTCAGAAGTGGGATGAATTTTCCAAGGTAGTTTACCATGCCTAAGAATCATTGTAGAGCATAGGTGCTGGCATTTTGTTGAAGAAAATGGTCTTAAATGGGTCTGGCTTAAGTCCATTGTTGGTGAACACCTGGCCCACATAAGTCATTTCGTTGACCCAAAACCTGCATTTGAGAGATTTGAGTTTGAGATTTACCTCCCTGGCACGATCCAGGACCTGTTTCAGGTTTGAGTCATGTTCTTGTGCATTGCGCCTGGTGATCAGGATGTCGTCTACAATTATGTAGCATGGGTACCTATCAAAGAGTTGTTCCATAGTAAGCTGGAAACCTCACTGGCTGAATTGATGCCAAATGGCATTCGTAAAAATCGGTAGCATCCGAAGGGTGTCGCGAATGTGGTTAACATGGAGGATGCATGGTCTAGTGGCATTTGTCAAAATATGTTCTTTGCATCTAGGACACAAAAAAACTGTGGCTTTACCCAGGTTGGCGGCGACTTCTTCCACCGTCTACATTGGGTGGTGTGGCCATTGATGGCAGTATTTAAATCCTTAGGGTTGATGCAGATCCTTATTTGGTCTTTGTTCTTCTTGACTGCTGCAACCATGGTGGAGATCCAGGAGGAGGGGTGATGGACAGGTGCTATTACACCTAGTGATTCCATGCTGTCTAATTCAGCTTTAACACGGTCCTTCATTGCATGCGGGATTTTGTGAGGAGAATGAACGATAGGTATAACTTCCTTGTCGGCCACAATGCTGTGTTCTGTGGGAAGCTTGCCCAGCTGATTGTCAAAAAGGTATTTGTATTGTTCGAGTAGTTGTTGGGTAGGACTTTGAGAGGTCAACAGCTGATACACAGTTTTGCCGAAGAAAACTAGATTCATATTATGGCATGCATCATCGCCCAGAAGTAGTGGCACTCCCCCTTTTACGATAAAAAATTCCAAGTTGTAAACTTGAGATGCCAGATGGCATTGTAGTGTAACCGTACCCACTGGTTGCAATTCCCCCCGGAAATGCTTCAATCGCTGGCCACTGTCATCCGCCGCGGTTGGCTGGCGAAACAGCGCCACCTGCCACAAGCTGTCCACCCATTTTTCCCTGTCGGTGATGAATGGGTCATTCAGGACGGCGTGATAATGAAAGGCCACAAGGCAGTCATCCCGATGTCTCTTTACAAATAGTAATTTGACATTGTCCATCGGGGCCATCCCGCTGCAGAAATAACCCTTCAACATGCGAAAGGAATGCTGTTCTGGCCAGACATGGCTAACTGCATTCTAGAGAAGGCTGCTGCCTGCCCTATCTGCAATTCCTTGACCCCGCACAGAAACAACCACTCCTCCCGCATCCCATGCCGGACTTACCCTGGTCCACAGTAGCAGCCAACATCCTTAAGTGGCATGGCCAACAATACCTGTTTTTTGTTGATTGCTACTCAGGATGGTCTGAAATCGGCCTGCTCAGTAGGCTGACCTCAGCCGTGGTCATTCAGAAACTAACTTGACACATCTCTATACACAGAGCCCCCCTAAAGCTACTCTCAGACAATGGACCTCAGTTCTCCAGTCAGCTCTTCAGGAATTTCGCGGAAAACTGGGACTTTCACCACATTACCAGTAGCTCCGAGTACCTGCAGTTCAACGGCCTGGACGAGCGCACGGTAAAAAGTGCAAAAACATGAATGAAACGATCACACAGGGCCGGCTCTGATGTTTATCTCGACTTACACAACCTTCGGAACATCGTCTGCGACCCACTCCAGGGATCTGCAGCTGAACGGCTCATGTCACGGCGTACCCGCTCCACTCTGCCTTTGGCCAAGCAACTATTAGAACCACAGGTTTGTGCACCTCAGTTAGCCAATCCCAGCTCCAACGCCGCCGCAACATACAAAGAAAATACTACAATAAAACCAGCTCTCTGCTTCAACCACTCAACAAGGGATAGGGTGTCCGTTTGCGGTCACTCCGAGGTTGCGACCGCCTCGGAGTCATTCTGGGGTCCACCGCAGAACCACGCTCATGCTTGGTCAGTATTGACAACCGCATTTATCGACGAAACCGCCAACAACTCCTTCCGGTTAATGAACCAGCACTTCCACGTCCTTACCCAGACCAGCTTCCCTCATGCTCTGCGAATGCTGCTCCAGCCATTCCTCTGCCAGTGCCGGTGCCATCCCTGCCTTCCCCAGTGCCCCAATCTCCACCGGTGTCTTCTCCTCCGCGTTCACCCGACAAGGATGAGGTGTCTGCTGGAGGTTATTATCGTACATGTGCAGGTCGTGCCTGCAAGCCAAACCCGCTAATTGGAAAATTTACTGGCTATACCTGAGCTGTGCATGACCTGTATAGTTTTATGAGCTCTGATATGCTGTAAAATAATAAATGCTGCACCTTATGCTGGTGTTTTCTATTTGTTCCTCTAACCACTATATATGCTTTACTTCTTTAAGAGGAAGGATGCAGATTAACCCTTATTAATTCATGCAATTTATAACCTTCACCACACATATATGCATGCCACCCTTTACATGGCATTAAGTAGCAATGTTACAAAATTTTGAGATTTTAAAAATCAAGTCTGCAATTTATCCCATCAGATAAAGCATAAAAATAAGTTTAATTTGACACCTAATTCACTTTCATATCTTCAGTATTAAGAAAGTTATGGCCATTTTCATACTCGGAAATTAGCATCTTGTTCCCCATTGCCTTTCAATTGACTTAACTCAAAAGCTGTGATCTGGAACAGTTAAAAGCCCATAACTTTCTTAAAAATTAAGAGAACTCAATGAAATTTTCAGTTATTATAGATTGAAGCATTCTGAAACAAATATGAAACAATCTTACTTGGATGACCTGAAATTAAAGCATATAATTAGTTAGTTATCTAATTGTAGCTAATTACAAAATTCAATGAGTAGATCTAAACATCTATCCATTTCTTAAGAAAAGATAAACTTTTTTTAAATTGCCTAAGTGTCCAAATAACATTCACACAATAATCCACAATATAACATAATTTTTTAATCTCATTTGCATGAATTTCTGGGCCAAATGGAAGGAATTTAGTGTTTAATGCCTGTAAATTAATGGCTATTTAAATCAACTAGCGAGTGGGTTTTAGTGGAATGCGGTGGATTGGAACGTTGCAGTTAGCAGTGAAGTCGGGAGGAAAAATACTGTTGGTTTATACATTTTTTTGGACCCCATTTCGCAACATGAAAATGTTATTAAAGCCTCCATAAAAACCAACTTTTAATATAAAAATAAACAATTTACCTTTTTTTCCCCCCTACGCAAAATCCTTCCGGTTGTCGGTGCTCACGGCTTTTGAAGGTGTGTTTAAATTACTCTAGTTAATAAATAATTTAGAGTAATTTAAAAATACCTTCATTCATGAAATGTTGGAGCAATTTTTCTTCCGCAACAAAATCGCCCGACATTGATCGATTATCCCTGCCTGTGGAAAAACGGCACTTTAAGCCTGCCCCCCTCTGAAAGGCGCCAAAGTTGCGCACACGGGGAGCGGCAGAACTGCAGCGCCGCTAAAGGTAAGTTTTGTAACATACCTACATTAAGGTACTACACAAAGACTCTCTCGCTCTTGCTTAGGCACACTAGTTAGTAAGCCAGACGCAAGCAGCTGGCTGTTGAAATGTTCCAGTGTGTTTGATGGAATAAAGTTGGATTTCACCATGTGTGTGTTTTTATTATTGGGCCGCCAATAAACAGGGTCTCGACCCGAAACGTCACTTATTCCTTTTCTCCAGAGATGCTGCCTGACCTGCTGAGTTACACCAGCATTTTGTGTCTCTCTTTGATGTGTGCCAGCATCTGCAGTTCCTTCCTACGTATGTGTATATGGTTACTCAAGTTCAATTTCTGTGTCTAGTTGTAGTTGGAATACAGGTGAGGGCAGGTAAAGTATAGACATTGGGAGGTCATGTTGCAGTTGTATAAGACGTTGGTGAGCTTTTTTGGAGTATAGTGTTCAGTTCTGTTATAGGCTGGGATGAGAGCTGCAGCACATTGCATTCCTAATTTCTGGTGAGCAATGCATAGGCCTGCAGTCAGGGACATATTAAACTTGTGCTCTTCAGCCAACCACTACTTATCCCCTGAACCATCGGCTAGCCATTCCCAAGAGCCCAACCAATGCAGTGGACTCTTAACTATCCATTGATCTGAGTAATTAGAGATGAGGAAGAAATCTTGGTGCATCATCCTGCAAAATGTTAACATTGTTCCGAATATCTGGATCTGCTCAATTTCACAGGGTCTCTTTTGGATAGTAAATACATTAAGATAAAGTACATGCTTCTTGCAAACTATTTAAAAACAAATCATTTTGTTTACTGTTGGCTTCTGTCTGGTTTATTTAATTCATTTTTGCAGTTTCACAGTGATCTGGTAGAAGCAAATCTCGTCTCCAATTTTGTTTTTCAGTGTTTGTATTTTGGTGAAGCAGTTTTATATTTGTTGATGCAGCATTTATGAAAACTTGCTCTGATTCACTGAACCTAATGATCTACTTGGAAAAACTGATGTAGTAAGCATTCCATCCTTTATATTGTGCACACTACAACCATTTCACTGGAAGGACTATCAAAGGAGGCATCTACTCTCATGACAGCTTGTTTGGAACATTTAGGAATGTAGGATGAGTAGTGTCTTGACTATTGCTCATGATGGGTACCCATCCTATTTTTTTTTAGATATTCCTAGTGGGTATGGATAAGGAAAACAGCCTTTGCCCTCAGACAACTGGAACTGTGGCAGCTGGAAATCGGCATCCATGCTGAGAAGTTGCTCTTCTAGCCACAGGGTCATTCTCCAAAGCTACCTGCATCCTTAACCACACTCTTAAGGTTGTCAGCCAAAATATAGGCCACAAGGGTTGCATTATATAACAGCACAATGAGAGAGAAAGGCAGGTAGTAAAGAGATGTATAAGGGTGATTATTTGGCTTATACGTATTTCCATTAATAAATTTGGAATGGAAAATGCACTTAAAGATGTCAATTATTTTTTCCGGTGTGGATACTGTCTTGTTAACTAACGTCATATTTAAATGTATCATGTGTAACTATGAGTCAGAAAGGTCAGAGGACACATGTTGCTGGCATGTAAAGGGATGGCGGACAAATAAAACAAAGCATTTATGTTCAGTGTCCTTGAAGCATGTTTATTATATTCAGATCCAGGCAAGGATACAACAGATACATGAATGCCATGCTTGTCAATGAGATAGGAACAAGGTTTGGGATGTGCTCCATGAAGAAGTGGAGTTGCATTAATGTTATTGGAAGCAAATGAGTATGATGCACGATGAGGGCTATCTAGGAAGTTGCCTCTTCCTTCCCGTCACATCCACCTCTTCACTCCTCTGCCTCCTCCTTATTCCTCTGGTCCTCCGCTGCTCGCTAAGTGGATAGTTGCAGTGGGTATTACCTCACAACTACTGCAACAGGCTGTCTCAAATGTCTGTAAGGCTCTTCCAGAGCACACTTTTTTTATTTGGCCAGTCGATATCCTCATTCTGCACAAACAGAAGAGGGCAAATATTTACTCTGAATTGTTTCTGGAATCTAAACTTGCTTTCAATCCAATCTGAAGCATTTTTAGCAGGATAAGATGGGTGGTGTGTGCTGGAAGGATATAAGCCGACATGGGAAAGCTTTTAAGTGTAATACTTAATTGTACATAATGTTATTATTTTACGTTTGTAATTTATTAATAACTCTTACATAATTTATAAATTGCTTACAACGGTAATAAGTGATACAGCCAATCCCACGTGTGTGAATACCCACAAACTAAATTGAAAACAAATATCCTGTCCTGAATACTATTTGTGCTCACTGCTGAGGGAGTATGAAAAAGAGGTTATTTTATGATATCACAATAAGAATTCATCCTCTGGCACTGATGCTCAACTTCATCGAGTGTGCAGTGTACTCCTTAGCTGAAATTCGGTTCCATTTAAGTCATTGAGATGAATTTGGGAACCAGAGTAGAAATCAGAGTTTTTACTATTGGTGTTATTAGTCAAAGGACATATCGGGCAAGGGAACCCACCAGCCAGAATTACTTTATGTCCAATGTTCCCACATACCTTGGCTAATTGCATTGAAGATAGCCAAAGTTGCATGTTTCTGGCTTTTACTTATATTAATTGCAACTCTAGTGAGTTACAATAGGTTTTAAATCAATACTGGCACATAAATGCACATACACTCAATTTTATAATTAAATATATATATATATATATATATATATATATATATATATAATGATCAGCGTAATTTCCTGCTGTTATAACTGCAGAAATTTGAGATAACTTAGTGTATACTGGTCAAACATACATTCCTGCAATTTTCTGAAGAAACTTATTTTATACTGTGATGCATTTGCACAGGCAACATCAATCCCTCACCATGTTCAATGGTTGAGCATTGGTGGAACTGGAAGGGATTTATTGGTGCAAGGCCTGGTAAGACATATGGGACACTGGGAACATGGGGGAAGTGAAAAGGGTAAGTTTGGGAGTTGTTTGTAGGTAGTTCACCAAACTTCCCCTTCCCCCAACCCTCGCTTCCTCTCTGGCTTTTCTCCAACAATGTGCAACAATCCAACAAAACAAGCCCTTACCTGTATCCACTTATCACTCGCCAAGCTTCATCCTGCTCCTCCTTTCTTTTATCTCCCCCCCGCCGCAATTAGTCTGAATAAGGGTCCCAACCAAATATGTCACTTCCTCACATTCTCAAGAGATGATGTCTGACCCGCCGAGTTAATCCAGCACTCTTATGTGTCTCTTATAGTTCTCTAACATACACCTGTAGAGATTCAATAGAATATTCATCAACATACTGCATCACCTCACTCTTCTTAGGAAGTAAAGATGTTGATGTGTGATTGCATTGCTATGCTGGACCCAGGACAGATCTTCAGAGATATGCACGCGCAGGAACTTGAAGTGTTGTCTCTCTCACCGCCACCCCGTTGACAAAGATAGGTTTGTGGATCCTTGGCTTTACTCTCTTGAAGCTATTTGGCATTGCTGATGTTGAGAGCAAGATTGACTCATCAATGTCCAATACGACCCTCATATGGTCCTAATATCTTTCCCTCTGCAACCCTCCACTACTACCAACCAGCAGTTTGCTGTAGGTTTGAGGGTTGGAGATGTTGACTTCTAAATGATGTCCTCAGCAGAAGCCCATTTTTTCTGTTCTGCTCAAATCAAAAGAGCCCGTCAGCACTTTGAAAGAAAACAAGCTGGAGCCGCTCCTGGTATTTTGACCACAGATAACCACTCAGCAAATTGTCTGGTAGCTCGTCTCATGGCTAGAGGTGGGATTGCTGGACACAAATTAACTGCACCATTTTCTCACAAAGCAAAAATAATTTTTCAAAATAAATCCATTGAGCGGAGGTAGCAACATTTTTTTTTTTACCTGGTTTATTTTTGGAGTACAAGATGAACATTCTGGCTCCTGAACCTGTTCCACCCATTGTTGCTGCTCTGTAACTCTATTCCACCTGCCTAACAAAAAGAAAAGCTTGTATATTTAAGAAAGACAGATCTGTAGCATGTGAAGACAGAACTTCGGAGAAGACGCTTTGTAGGCAGAAACACTTGCTGTGAGTGCAGATATATGAACTTAGAATTGTCTGTTTGTTTTGTCAGCCTGGTAATGCATTATTCTCTCCAGAAAATTTCCGTCTGATCATAACCTGAAAAAGGTGTAAATCTTGATAGTGTTACAGTTATTAAGTCAAAAATGTCAAAATCATATTTTTGCTTTTGATGCTTTCAAGCTTGTAGCTTAGATTGCTGACGGAACAATCTCATATCTTTAAAGTTGTTTATGGTGTACATAGCATCAGTCAGCAATTTCCTATCTCTTTTCTGTCTTACATCTTATTTCTGCAAGTTTGTGCAGAGTGACGGAACGGAATGTAAATGTGTCTGTTAATACTTCTCAATTGTTCACAGACCATTTCCTGATTATGACAATGTTTAGAATATTGTAGAATAAGCATCATAGACAAATGTGCAAATCTCTTCAGAAAATAATGATTACTGGTAAAACTTCACCAGCCCTCTGCCTTTTTCTATGAAGAGACAATATCAGCAATTGCATATCCTAGGTATGTTATAAAACTTACCTTGAGCAGCGCTGCAGTTCTGCCACTCCCGGTGTGCATGACTTTCAGAGGGGGGCGGGCTTAAAGTGCCGTTTCTCTACAGATTGGGAAAATCGATCCATGTTGGGCGATTTCGTTGCAAAAGAAAAATTTTAAATTACGCTAGATTATTTATTAACTAGAGTAATTTAAAAATCACCTTCAAAAGCCATGAGCGCCGACAACGGGAAGGATTTTGCGTAGGGGAGAAAAAAAGGTACACACTTTATTTTTATATTAAAAGTTGTTTTTTATGGAGGCTTTAATCATATTTTCATGTTGCGAAATGGGGTCCAAAAAAATGTATGAAACCAACAGTATTTTTCCTCCCGACTTCACCGCAAACCGCAACGTTCCAATCCACCGCATTCCACTAAAACCCACTCGCTAGTTGATTTAAATAGCCATTAATTTACAGGCATTAAACACTAAATTCCTTCCATTTGGCCCAGAAATTCATGCAAATGAGATTTAAAAATTATGTTATATTGTGGATTATTGTGTGAATGTTATTTGGACACTTAGGCAATTTAAAAAAAGTTTATCTTTTCTTAAGAAATGGATAGATGTTTAGATCTACTCATTGAATTTTGTAATTAGCTACAATTAGATAACTAACTAATTATATGCTTTAATTTCAGGTCATCCAAGTAAGATTGTTTCATATTTGTTTCAGAATGCTTCAATCTATAATAACTGAAAATTTCATTGAGTTCTCTTAATTGTTAAGAAAGTTATGGGCTTTTAACTGTTCCAGATCACAGCTTTTGAGTTAAGTCAATTGAAAGGCAATGGGGAACAAGATGCTAATTTCCGAGTATGAAAATGGCCATAACTTTCTTAATACTGAAGATATGAAAGTGAATTAGGTGTCAAATTAAACTTCTTTTTATGCTTTATCTGATGGGATAAATTGCAGACTTGATTTTTAAAATCTCAAAATTTTGTAACATTGCTACATATCCCGATTTATTAATTAGTTATTTATTTTTGGATTGAGACATGCGTGGTCTGTCAGCATTCATTACCTATCCTTTATTACCCCATAAGTAACCAGATAGTTATATATAGCCCAAGTTAGGGGACAGAACTTTGTATACATACACACTCACAAGCACACTAGGGGTGATTCACTGTGGCCAATTAATCCACCAACCTACATAGTCTTTGGAATGGAGAGGGAAACAGAAGAACATGAAGGAAACCCACAAGATCACTAAGATAATTAATGTACAAACTCCAAACAGACAGCTCCCGATATCAAGATTGAACTCGGGTCCCTGAAGTTGTGAGGTAGCAGCTCTAGTAGTTGTGTCACCCATTAGTGATTATGGAGTCATACATCAACCAGATAGGATAACACTAGCAGATTCCTTGTATGAAGGATATTGGTTTATGGATGGGTTTTATACCAATCTCCTATTTATACAGTCACTGTTGCAGGGGAATAAATAGTGAGGGCTAATAACTAGTAAATAGGGAAGTGGATTGTGCTATTGTGGTGATGGGGAACCACAGACAAAGCATAAAGGTAGAGACATTGAATGCAGCTGCGATGACACCCAAGTTTCAGGAACTTCATTATGTTATATTTTGTAATCAAGATCTAGTTTTACTGTTAATCCGGATTATGTGTAATCTTGTCAACTGGGAATATAAAAGTTGTACCAAAGTTGCGCACAGGGAATCAGCTTTCACTAGTCTCCTGTTGAGCAACAGTTTAAATGAATAGCCCGTTACCTCGAACATCACCTCCATGTGGCCTTTCCATTTGCACCTACAGTCACCATAATGGATTTATTCAATGACTTTAATTTTACATCTCTTGTTGCATGGCAACCAGAATCACTCCAGCTTGGAACTTGGACCTTCAGGGTGTCCACTGATGTACACATGTTCCAAATACTAGGCTTAAATAGGAACCTAATAGCTACTGTGATGCATCAACCGTGCATCTCTATTGTGATGTCTGACACAGATGTGTACCACTGCTTATTTTAATTTGGATAGATGCCAACAAACTGCCACTGTTCACAGCTGGCATCATATTTTTGGTAGTTATTTCAAGATAGCTTAAGAGTTAGGCCTGTTTAATTTTGATAAAGTGCTATTCTACTTTCTACTATAATCCAGGTGCTTCAGAAGTGTAAGTCATATGTTGCAATGAGGTAAGTGGGAGAGAGACCTGGATTGTTTGGGAAAAGGCGATGAAAATGGCTTAATAAACAAGATTTCTACTCATCAAACAATTATGTTCATCATTCACATTCTCCCGAGACGTCACCCACCCTGGTCCTGCAAACAGTTTCAACCCTACTAACCTCGGGGAGATCTGTGCTTCTCATAAACACATGATGATCTTGTCTTCGGAATTCACTTTCTGCATCATCGCTTGATACCAGTTCTTTAAGTTGCTCTTTAAAATATACCTCTTTGACCAAACTGTGCGAGTTGACTCCAATGTTTCTTTGGATATGTGAAGCTCGTAAAGAAATGGTTGTTATAAATGATTCAAGAAATGGGGAAGATCACATCACAAACAACAACAGCTCTATTGAAGTCATTGAGGATGAACTTCAGAAGCTTTAATATGCTGTGGGCCATGAGCATATGATGCAGTTAGTTCATGTGACTAAGAATAATTTTTACCACAATCATGTGTTTATCAATATTGACATTTAACATTAATTGCCAGCTGACATTATATTGTATTTTTCACCTCCATAAAATAATGTACTATATGTTAACACTGAAATACAACTAATGCAAATAAAACTCTTGCTCAGAAGTTCCTTATCCGCTACTTTGGAATTTCTGTGCTCCTTCAGTTCTCTTCTTTATTTGTGCCTGATTTTACTAAGCCCAAGGCTGACGGTGGTGCCTTTACCCGTTTGAATCCCAAGCCTTGGAATTCCTTCCCCAAATCTCTCTATATTTCCACTCCTCTCTCCTTTGAGCTCTTTCATCAAGCTTTTGGTAATGTGTTTTAACATTTCTTTAAGCAGTACAATAAGACATTTTAGTTGATGATGTTTGTTTATTAATTTTGCAGGAATGTATTAGCCTTTATTGGTCATCTCTTATTGCCATTGTTTATTTGATGAATCTAAAACCACTGCAGTCCTGGTAATTGTGTGCCACAGTGCTGTTGGAGAGGGAGTTCCAAGATTTAGGTCCAGTACTAATGAAGGAATAGCAACTTATTTGTAGAAAATATCTAAACAAAGAACTGCAGATGCTGGTTAATACACAGATGGTCACAAAATGCGCGAGCAACTCAGCAGGTCAATCAGTATCTCTGGAGAACATGGATAGGTGAGGTTTTAGGTCGAGACCCTTCTTCAGACTTTGAAGTCCAATTGATTTCCAAGGTTCATTTCAGAGGGGGATGTGTTGGTCTGGTGTTCCTCCTACTACTCCTCTCCTCCTTGGCAACAATCACTGGCTTAGTAGTTGCTGTCACTGTAGTATCAGTAATGGATCAATGGTACACTCAGTTCCCAGTGGCAGAGGGAATGAACATTAAGGGTAGTGGAAAAGTGGTCAATCAAGCAGACTGGGGTTTTGTTTCTGGATTGTGTAGAACTTTATGACAGCTATACTCATCCACAATGCTTGCAGTTTATTACCTATATTAAAATCACAATGTAAATAACAGATGTTGCAATTTTAAATTAAGTGGAAAATTTGCATTTATATGTACAAAAAGTTAAAATGCAAAAAGTGCACTATCTCAGAAAGGTTTTGCTTTAGTACTATAACGTTAAAGCACCAGAAACACTCGGCAGGCCAAGCAGCACCTTGGAAAGAGAAACATAGCTAATATTTCAAATCAAAGACCTTATGGCACTCTCTTATTTGGTGTGCCCATTTTACTTCCATATTATGCTCTCCTTGAAGAAGTTCTGCTCTTCAAGTGGATTTTAGTTGTCTGGTTTATGGAATAACTTTCTGGTTCCTACTGCAAAATCTTCTGGTGAAAGAAGTGACTTCAAAGGTTCATTCTGTTTCACTCTCCAGTTTATCCACGTTTATTGTTTCATTTTGCATTGATAGATTGCTTTGCAGTTATTACAGGAATACATCTACTGCACCAGCTTTATTAAAATGCTGTTAAATATCTAACGTTTATAGAAAACAACCTTGTGTGTCTAAAAGTAAAGTTACCAAAGAAATGGGATTGACGGTGACATTCTACTGCATATATATTAAAAAGTACAGAAAATCACCCACAACTTGACTTGATTGAACAACATTGCAATGGGACATGGCAAGGTGTAAAGATTGTATTTTCACCCTTTTATATGCGAGACAGACAATCTACTCCAGAGACTGCAGATGCTGTGATCTTGATCATAGACAAAATGCTGAAGAAACCTTGCAGATCAGGCATCTGTAGAGGGAAATGGACTGACAACCTTTTGGGTTGGGACACTTCTTCAGACTGATGAAATTGATGGCAGAAAGTCGCTAAAGTGAGGCAATAATAGGGTGAAGCCTGGTAACCTTTGTGAACTCTGAGTACTCCATTTCCTTTTCTTCTGCTCCCTTTCCCTTCCTCTTTCCTTATCTGACATCCTTTTGTCTCAATTTTGCCCTCAGCCTTTGTCACTGACTACCCCCATCTACCAATCAACCTCTGAACTATACTGTATTTCACTTGCTAGGTTCTGCGCCACACTACATCTGTTTTCCACTTTCATTCCTTTATTTCATCAGTCTGAAGAAGTGTCCTGACCTGAAATGCAGTCTGTCCATTCTACTCAACAGATGCTGCCTGACCCACTGAGTTCCTCCAGCACTTTTTTGCTGAATCTTCTCCAAGCTCCGTCACAGTAAGCGATTGCCAGGTGGAGAGATAGAAAGATTCAAGGACTTTCTCAAAACCTCCTTGAAGATATGCAGCATCCATGGGAATCCCATACGCATGAATATTCAAAATGGAGAAGGAGCATTTGGGATAGTGTTGAGAACATCAGTTCATTTGGATAGACTGCACAGAAGTCCAGCGTAAACAAGCACCAGCCACCCTTCTTACCAAGTATGCCCTGTGATACAATCTGTAGATCCCACGTTAGCCTCATCATTGTCCTCAGAACTCATGGTAACAAGTCATCAAAAGAAGAAGAAGGTAGCCACAAAATAGACCTAATGTATTAGCTTCACAGCCAAGGCATACAGACTGTGGGTTCAAGTCTTTAGCAGTAATTTGAGCACAAGAATCTAACTTAAGATCAATTGCAGCTCAGAATGAGAAATCTAGTCAGTGGTGCAGTATTCCAAATATGATACTGAAATATATTGCTGCCAACTCTTTCAAATTCCCTGAAATTATCTCAAAAACCAAAGCAAGAAGTTACTCTCACTATCCTGACCAATATTATTACTCAATTGTTGTCTCTAAAACTGATAACTCAGTAATAATTGATTGCTATTTCTGCAAGCTGAATGTGTAAAAATAGACTGCTGCATGGCTAACATTTGGAATTGTTGCATTGGCTACATGGAGCTTTAGAATGTTGTAGAAAGACCCTAATTTGAGTCCAGTCAAGTGGAGTTTATTGCCATAATTGTTTATTGAGGTAATGAGAACATTAGAAATAGAAGCAGCAGTAGGCCTCTTTGCCCCCCCCCCCCCCCCCATCCCTAAGCTACCCTTCAATAATCGCATTGAATCTGTTCATTGACCTCATCTCCACTTTCCTACCTAGTCTCCATAACCATTTACTCACCTTTGTTTAGCTCAGGCATGAATACACCCAGGATACATTGGCGACTTTTCGGGTTCTTCAGTCTGAAGAAGTGTCTCGACCCGAAACGTCGCCAATTGATCAGTCTGAAGAAGGGTCTCGACCTGAAACATCGACCATCCTCAGTCTGAAGAAGGGTCTCGACACGAAATATTGTCCATTCCTTCTCCTCAGAGATACTGCCTCACCCTCTGAGTTACTCCAGCATTTTGTGTCTACCTTCGATTTAAACCAGCATCTCCAGTTCTTTCTTGCACATGAATACATCCAGTATCTCTGCTACATAGTTCACTGGGTTTCGAGAATGTTAAAGATTTAAAACCCTCTGTGAGAACAAATTCCTCCTCATCCCCAATTTAAATCAGTGACATATTATTTAAAAACAGTGTGTCCTTAATCTTTCATGATTCCCTCAAAGAAGAGCCATTCCACACTCTTATCTACCCTATCTGTGGCTCACCTCGTATAGTATGAGAAAGGCACATCTAATGCCAACACAAAGATTTAGGGGTCTCCTTCGAACGAAATAATTCACATCCTTCAGGTGAAGAGGACAGTTTTTACTTTGAGTGCAACTGGACAGATGGAAGGAAAAGCGTGCCTTGGATAAGTTGTTATTAAAGAAAAGCCCCTCTAGATGGCAGTATTGACTAATGTAGAACCACGAGATTTTCTTACTTGAGAAGATCTCTGGAGAATTTTGTACTCGCCATATTTCAGTTTTAAAAAAGTGATCAGAACGCATTAAAGTTTGGTTTTGCGCATTCTAAAGGGCGTCCTCGAAGCAATCCTGATTTCAATTACATATTCACGTTACTTGCCGAAGGATTCGACTGTAAGACGTCAACGCTCTACCCCTGTGCGTCTAGAAATCGGTGACCAAATACTGCGTTTCTGCTTATTTCTATTTATGAGGTTATTTAGCATTGCCCTTATGGCCCGAAAACCGGTGCTCGCAAAATAAGCCTCAACATTATTCAGAATTAACCTAAAACAAAATTCAACAAAGGTTCCAACATAGTGTGTTTCAAAGTCCGGGATTAAGATTTGTTGGGCGTGCAATTGGAAAGGCACTGTGTGTGGGGGATAATACATTTAGCGTTGAAGTTCAACTACCAATTCCGCACTAGTTGCTACGTCCCTTACCTTTGCTGCTCTATATCATGCGCCAGGAAGATTAAACAGGATGACAAGTGTTTTTCGGCAATTTGTCATTGTCTAGGCAAGTCGTGGAACCAGTCATTTAAGGTAAGAATGGCTTGATTCACCCTTCCCCTTCACTCTACGTCTACAATTGCGGTTAATGAGCGAAACACGCCGCACACTCAAGACTAAAGATACTGATATAATTCTTACAACTACACCACTAACGCGTTAGTCCCACATAGAATGAAGACAATTCCTGCAAAATTATCTCCGGTTGATTTTTAAAATCTCCTGGGAATAATAAATTTGCTTTTAAAAAGCTAGCAAACAATCTCCCCAATAACAGAACTTTTAATGTTTCAGTTTTTGCTGTGTGGTGCATTGATTTGTATCGCGCTTGTGTTTTAATCAAAACACTGAAATGTGCGCTAAAGTAGTGTTAACCGCTCGAATTCTTATTGCGTGATTCCCCGATGTTTGAGTCATGACACCGTGCATTAGGAGCGTGTAACACGTGGCCATATACCACTGGCACTGACGGTAAAGTTGCAAGATTTTTTTTTGCCAATTCCCATCCCCACATTTGCCCCTCCTCCATAAAATGCAAACACGTTAATGGCCTGTGTTTTAACACACGTCGACTTCCATCTCAGGTGGAGCGTATCATACTCAGCATTTGATCGCGTCTAAAGCGGAATTATTGTTTGAATTTCCTTGTACATTTAAAATCTCCGCATGGACACCTTGGTATCTTAAAGAACTGTACTGCGGATATTTTTGCCTCCTTAAACAAATTATTAAATAAAACTTTTTATTATTTTTTTTAAATGTCACCCGTTAGGGAATAAATCCTAAACGTGGATAGAGGGCAGGGCTTTTGAACCATGTGGGACTGGGTCTACTTGGGTCATGTCTGTGTGCATGTTTAAATAAAGGTTAACCCATGGTCACCCGAATGCACTTGAAGGCAATCATTTGGTTACATGAATGTCCCTTTTCTACCAATACTCAATCACAGCTCAGATTCACATGGTAATTGTTTCCATGATGTTCCTTTTGCACTAACTGCATTTAAGTCAACCGACACATTTGCAGTTTGGTTCATTTAAAACTTAAAATAAATAAATCCAGATTAATTGAATAAAATGCCTATTTTAATCAATGATCATTGGTGTGGGTATGCGCGAACGGAGATGTCAGTTTGAAAGTCGGATATTATGTTTTTGATTCGGGAACATTCAATTAATGAAACCAATGCAATACCTCAGATATTAAATTAAATTAGTGGCACAGAAACGAGCCGTACACCACAAAGGGTGCCCTTTTCCCACCATCTATATGAACATCCTTTCAAGCGTTTGCTGAGTTTTCTCTTGGACATGTCGGTTGTATTTACTTTAAAACATCCCATTTTGTGAGTGAGTTCCATATTCTCCACACTCAGGATAGATTATCCAGGGAAGGCAGAATGGGTTTCACCTGCTTGCTTGGTGTGCGTTCTGTAAGTATGCAATAAAAGCCTCTTTGGGGCTGGTGTTAGCTTGGCGCAGGTTGCTGCTTGGGACTGCTACATGACATCAGCTTTTTGGCTTATTAGGAATTCAGCTCGACTTTCAAGGCTGCGCTGTTGATCGACGGACGGTGGATCCAATGCCTGGGCTTCACCGTCTTCCAGCTGACGGGAGGAGAGAAACCAATGGACATCGGGCCCAGAGGCGGGATCAAGAGAGCTTATACTCACTTCGGCTCATTGAGAGTTAGGGAGAAGATTTAGTGGAGAGACGTGTATGTGGGAGAGAGAGAGAGAGAGATAGGGATCGGAGGCGACTCAGACAGACAGAAGGAGAAGATGCAAACTCCTGCCTCCTGCAACTTGCTGCATCCGTAGTTAATGTGCGTTTGCCTTTTTAAGAGAAGAGTCTGGAATTAAGCTGCAGGAGGTGAACAGCATTTAGGAAAACTGGGATTTAAAACGGAGAGGGTCAAGGAAAGAATTCTCTGCATCTGGGTGTAGTGTTCGCAACTTCTGATGCAATGCAAACTGTCGCAACAGTGGGATAACTGCAAATATTTCAAGACTACGCCAGCGGTTTCGTGTTTTATTTTAAAAGAAGAATAAAGCCAAATGCTTATCCTCATGCGACCGAGTCACACTAAGAAGATTCTGCAGGCTGCTTCTGCTGCTTGGCAGTTGCGTGCAACCTCCGACAGTTTTGTGCACTGTGCATTCTGAATACCGCACCGAGGAGAATATAGTGGTTAACCCTCTGCAGCAGTCTTCGCTAGCCGGTAAATACATACGGTGAGGGGGGAGGTGGTGAGAATAAACTTGTTTGCAAAAACCAATGGGGGAATCGCCTTGGAGGATAGATAGCACCCCTCCCAACATTGTGCATAATTGTGTAGGACGGGAAGGGGTGGGTGGGGAAAGAGTCCGGGGGTTGTAAAAAGCAGCGGTGTGATCTGCCTTTGCATATTCGCGGGATTATGGACATGCGGGATTTTTACCTGTTTCTGGCGCTGGTAGCTCTCCTGACGGTGGACTCCGCTCTGGCTCAGGAGCTCGTCTACACCATTCAAGAGGAGCTGCCCGAGAATATCTTGCTGGGCAACATCCCCAGAGATCTCAACATCTCACGGCTAAATGCGGCCACGGGGTCGAGTGCCAACCTTATCTACAGGCTGGTGTCCAAGGCTGGCGAGATGCCCCTGTTGCGGGTGTCCAGCAGCACCGGGGAGATCTTCACCACGGCCAACAGGGTGGACCGAGAGAAACTCTGCGCCGGCACCTACACCGACACCGACTGCTTCTTCGAGGTGGAGGTGGTCATCTTGCCCAACGACCACTTCAGGCTGGTCAAGATCAAGGTGGTGGTGCGCGATGTCAACGACAACGCGCCCATGTTCCCGTCCCCGGTCATCAACATCTCCATCCCGGAGAACACTCTGGTCAACAGCCGCTTCCCGGTGCCTTCGGCCACCGACCCGGACACGGGCAGCAACGGGGTGCAGAGGTACCAGCTCTTGAACGGCCAGGGGGCTTACGGTTTGGACGTGGTGGAAAGCCCCGAGGGCGAGAAGTGGCCGCAGCTGATCGTCCAGCGTAGCCTGGACCGGGAGCTGAAGGACACCTACGTGATGAAGATCAAGGTTGAGGACGGGGGGAGCCCGCAGAAGTCTAGCACCGCTATCCTGCAAGTGACAGTCAGCGATGTCAACGACAACCGGCCGGTGTTTAAAGAGAGCCAGCTGGAGGTGCGTCTGCCCGAGAATGCACCGCTGGGCACCTCTGTCATCCAGTTGCACGCCACCGACGCCGATGTGGGCTCCAACGCCCAGGTCCGCTACCTCTTCAGCCCGCAGGTCTCCGCCGCCGTCCGCAGGCACTTCGCCCTGAACAGCACTGCGGGTCTCATCACGGTGCAGCGAGCCTTGGACCGGGAAGAGACCTCCCTGCACAAGATGACTGTGCTGGCCACCGACGGCAGCTCCAGCCCGGCCAGGGCCACCGTCACCGTCAACGTTACCGATGTCAACGACAACCCCCCAACCATCGACATCCGCTATATCATCAGCCCCATCAACGGCACCGTCTACCTGTCCGAGAAAGACCCGGTCAACACCAAGATCGCCCTGATCACCGTGTCGGACAAGGACACCGACGTCAACGGGAGAGTGGTCTGCTACATTGAGAAAGAGGTGCCTTTCCATCTGAAGGCGGTGTATGACAACCAGTATCTCCTGGAGACCTCTGCCTTGTTGGACTATGAGAGCACAAGAGATTACAGTTTCAGGATTGTGGCATCGGACTCTGGTAAGCCCAGCCTGAATCAAAGTGCCCTGGTCAGAGTGCGCCTGGAGGATGAGAATGACAACCCGCCTGTATTCAACCAGCCTGTCATCGAGCTGTCTGTGGCCGAAAACAACCACCGTGGCCTCTACCTCACCACCATCAGTGCCACGGATGAGGACAGTGGCAAGAACGCCGAGATTGTCTACCAGCTGGGTCCCAATGCCTCCTCCTTTGACCTGGACCGCAAGACCGGGGTCCTGACCGCATCCAGGGTCTTCGACAGGGAGGAGCAGGAGCGCTACATTTTCACGGTGACCGCCAGAGACAGTGGCAACCCTCCTCTCCAAAGCCAAGCAGCCGTGATTGTCACCATCCTGGACGAGAACGACAACAATCCCAAATTCACGCACAACCACTTCCAGTTCTTTGTGTCTGAAAATTTGCCAAAGTACAGCACCGTAGGTGTAATCACGGTGACGGACGCAGATGCCGGGGAGAATGCAGAGGTGATGGCCTCTGTTGTTGGTGACAATGACAATTTTATCTTGCACCCAGTGAATGGAGTTATAAGGTCCAATGTCTCCTTTGACAGAGAGCTGCAAAGCTCGTACACGTTCGAAGTCAAGGCAATAGATCGAGGTAGACCGGTCCGTACTTCAATTGCCAAAGTCACCATCAATGTCATAGATGTCAATGATAACAGTCCCGTTGTAATCTATCCACCTTCAAACACCTCATTCAAGCTGGTACCCCTCTCCGCCATCCCTGGTTCTGTGGTGGCAGAGGTATTTGCAGTGGATGTTGACACAGGAATGAACGCCGAACTCAAGTACAGCATAGTCAGTGGAAATACCAAGGGCTTGTTCAGAATTGATCCAGTGACTGGCAATATTACTCTGGAGGAAAAACCCACTGTTGCAGACCAAGGTTTGCATCGATTGGTGGTAAACATTAGTGATTTAGGGTACCCTAAACCCTTGCACACCCTGGTCCTTGTCTACTTGTATGTGAATGACACCATAAGCAATGCTAGTTGCATCAACGAACTCATAAGAAGAACGATGGAGACGCCATTAGATAAGAACATTGGGGACAACACTCAGCCTTGGCAAAATGAAGATTATCTTACCATCATGATCGCCATAGTAGCGGGGGCAATGGTGGTGATTGTGGTCATATTTGTCACTGTGTTGGTGCGTTGTCGGCAGTCGAGGTTCAAAGCCACGCAAAGAAACAAGCAGGGTGCAGAATGGATGTCCCCAAACCAAGAGAGCAAGCAAAACAAAAAGAAGAAAAGAAAGAAAAGAAAGTCTCCAAAGAGTTCTCTTCTAAACTTTGTTACCATTGAAGAATCCAAACCTGATGACCCTGCCCACGAACCCATCAATGGGACCATTACTCTTCCAGCTGAGCTGGAGGAGCAGACTATAGGAAGGTTTGACTGGAACACAACACCACCAACAACCTTTAAGCCGAGCAGCCCAGACCTTGCAAGGCATTATAAGTCAGGCTCACCACAGCCCTCTTTTCATCTAAAGCCGGACACTCCAGTTTCTGCAAAAAAGCATCATGTGATTCAGGAGCTCCCTTTGGACAACACCTTTGTTGGCGGGTGCGATACCTTGTCCAAGCGCTCTTCTACGAGCTCAGACCACTTCAGCGCGTCGGAGTGTAGTTCCCAAGGCGGCTTCAAGACAAAAGGCCCAATGCACACCAGACAGGTAACTGAGAGCTTTTATTGGTCTTTCAGCACTTGCATGATTTAATATCACAATTCCCTGGCACCATCCAGAGCAAAACTAAACTAATAACTGCCCACAGAAACTTGCAAGAGATGATTTCCCCACAAGTCTTTTCATTGAAGTAAGTTATCATATGTGTCCAAGCAGTGGAAACAAAACAAAGTTATTTTTTTTTCATGCAAACTTTTTTTTTGCCTGGGCTCATTTCTTATCCACTATTAAAGATAGTCGAGGTGTTTTGGGGTTGCAGATAAACAAATTGGAGTGCAATGTGGATGGCCTGTAGATGGCACTGGAGCACTTTCTGCTAATCAGTGGCAAATTGCCAACTACAATCTCTGCAGTGGGGGAAGGTGAGGAGGAAGAGGTTGTTGCTTGCTGATGATTATACTGGAAAGGACCAGATAGTTGCAGTTTGATTGTTATGTGCAGATGCCCAGTATTCCACCCGTAATGTTGCTTTGTAGTGAACTGTGGAATGCAATTGATTTGTTAGGCATGATGTGTGGCAGAGACAAAGCACTATAGATAAATGCTGCTTTATCTGGAAGACCTTATCTAATTATCATGCAGAGTTCCAAATAGAAGGCTGATATTATTTGCTAAAGTAGATTTAAGACTGATATCAAAAAACCTTGTGAATATTTGTGTTTCGATTTTCCAACGGTTTCATTATGAATGCAACAGTTGAGAGTCCACCAACACTTTATTCAGAGATGTATACACATACTATTGCTTTTTCTCTTCATGTTATTTTCCCTTTCGATTTGTGATTTGAATTATTTGAGATTTGGGGAGAGGGGTACAAGAAACTTTTTTTCAAAATTAGCACAATTATCGTTAATATAATAGAACTTTGATCGGGGGCCCAAATAAAATGGCAACACCATAAACAAATACTGAGTACCTTTTAAGCAGTGGCTATTGATAAGATTTACCAAGTCTCTTTGAACACACTGACAACACATGCATTTTGAATCTTTGGTTTGAATTATACTGTGCATAGAATGTACAGCAGGCATGATATGAGTGGGAAGGAAGATGATGTACATAGGGTGAGTGTTGTATTTTGCGGTAGCATGTGTGAATATCACTACGGTCCACATCTTGGTACTTTCACAGGCACCGGTCCACTGAATTATTTTCGAATGTTGAAGAGTTTTGTTTTTCCATTCAGTTAAAGCAAATTCAGATTCTGCTGCTGCAAAACTCGGGATACTGCAGGGATTTTTCAGTTGTGCAATTAATGTCGGGCATTCTAAATATCATAACTTCCTATTCTAGATTTCTGCCTATTTAACTCAGAACTCTGGGGGGGGGGGGGGGAGGTCAAAAAAGTGTCTATAGTTTTAAAGTTGATCAACAATACAAAAATCCAGTTTCCAACACTATCAGGCTTTGAAAATGTTCTGGTGCTCGTTGGAGATTTGTCGCTATGTCGCCACTAATAGTCTCCAAGGTTTTTGCATCAGGATATTGCAATGCTACCCGGTTTTTGGTCAGTAGTGAGATGCGAGGGGCTGCTAATTCCAAACTGGTGTGCTGATTTCCTGTTTCAGTATGCTATTATGTGAATGTTTTTTTAAAGTATCTGTTGTTTTTGGGAAGCTGGTTTGAAGCCATTCATCAGGTACAACTTGGTCATCACATTGCTAGTTATTGAATAGATTTTACACTAGTATCATAAAGAATACAGCTCACTTAAGATCACCTAGTTGGTCCACTTTTTGTGCAATCTTTGAAGAATGTTCTACAGATATAGTTGGTGCAGTTTAATTCTCACATTTTCTTGCCATCCTAAAGATATTTATTGAACTCTGAAAAAAGGTAATATCTAACTAAATGATTGTTTTAAATTAGTGATGAATACTACCATTTCTATTTGGGTGAGGGGGAAATATTTTAAAGAATTGTAATAAAATAATACCTCAGGGTACTTTAGCACAATAAGAGGGTTTAAGCAGCACAGTGCAAATATTACACTTCCTGTTCTTTCATAAAAGTAATAGATTGGATTATATCACAGTTTCTGGTTTAATTCCTAATTTAGAAGGATTACTTTTGATTAAATTTTGCACTTACATCAAGTTCTTGGACAACTTGAATGTAGTAGCAGTACATTGTAAAATCACAGCGAGAATTTTTAATTAAATAATGTGTGTTGGACTCTGGGAACTAATTGGTCCTAATTTTCTTATCTCACAGAAATATTCAGGTGAGTGCTAATTTGACAGGCTGCATGACATTTTTTTTGTGTTGATGCATATGATCAGTGAAGTTCTAACATGTTAGCTATTTACAATGATGTTGTACAAATTTAGAATAGCAGACTTGGCCGCTTAATTGCTTTCCACAGTCACAATCCTTGTTAGGATTATCTGCGCAGTTTTGTGTGCCTAACAGATCCATAGAGCTGAGCCAGTGGAATCAGTTGGGAGTTTAACTGGAGTCCTTCATTTCAAATGCAAAACTTCCATCAGTTTTAAGCCCGCTTAAATTTAACATTTTGTTCTGCTTCCTCTGAAAAATAATGCGTGTATTTTCATACAATTTTTGCTTCACAGAATCTATTACTTACATTTCATTCTGTAATCTACTTAACATTTTTGCTTAAACATTTAAACTTCCTGTAAACAAGTAAGAGAGAGTGAGCCACTGATAGTTGTGATGCATGGTGACACAACAAGGATAATGTTTGCTTGTCAGCCAAATGTTCTACTGGGACATATTTAAAGGAAATTAAGTGACCACTAATAAAATTGCCAACACTTTTGGTGCCCATCTGTGTTAACGTACCATTCCTTGGACTCTGATTAGTTTTACAAGGCAAGGTAACAGGCATCCAGATTGTGCATTTCCGAAGGGTTCTCGGAGCAAACCTTGTACATTTACTCACACTTTGGTTAAATCAGAGCATGCAACAGACAATGGATTGAAACTTTGGAATATCTGCTTTTCATTTATTTATTCATTATTATTTTTAAAATTAGGTGAGGTTTGTTTTTATTGTTGAATGAGAAGTTAATTCTATAAATAGAGTAATATTGGGCTCTATTCTTTTCCAGAATCCTGCACAGTATTCCCAAAAGTATGAGATGGAAACATGTTATGGTTAAACCCTGAGCAAAGTCAGTTCTCAAAAGGGTTAAGATGCTTCTCATCCGACGCTTGCACATCCCGACATTCACCAAGTGCACACTTAAATTGTCGGAGAAATATCTGGCCAATATGTTGGAGTGATTTAAACATAAGCATAGTGCTCATGGTTATGCCTTGGCTGAAATTTGAACATTGCCTCCTTTAAGCAGGGGTTTATACAGCAGAGGAAATAAAGTGCACAGTCTCTTGCATTTTAAACTGTGGAATGTCTTTTGTAGCGGAAGTCCTTGAGACGATAACTTGATGCCTGATCCGTTTAAATTGTTACCAATGGGCTCTTGCCAAGAGAGAGAATATGAGAATTTCGTTTTTTTGCCAAAATGTTTCTTTAAGTTGCTGCATTTCGAGTGCAGGGTCAGAACAGAATCTATATTGCCGTGACCTTAGCAAATGCAGTAAAATGTTCAGCATGGATTCACTTACAGAGTTGGCTGTGTTCCCACGTATGTTGAGACTGAAAATCACCTGATAAGATTTCATTATCAGTCACAAAAATATTATGGTGCTAAATATTATGGGTGTCCTGTGACATACCAAGAAAAAATAGGCTACTAAAAATCTGCCCCTTGTTGAGGGAATTCGTGGACATGTTATTCAGAGATTGCACCCCAATCGGACTCATGGAATTTGGAAATGAAATGAAAGGGTTAATGAAATTTATTAGAAGCATACCAATAGAGAAACTGAGCGATGAGGAAAGGCTGCTCCTGTTAAAATAGTAGACTGCCGTAACTGCCCTCCAACCCTTACCTTTGGGTATTTTGAGCTGGTCTTTTCCTTTAAGCCGGATCACTGAATGGCTGGAAAATACTTTGTGGAAAGCTTTATCAGTAACCAGACACTACACATTTTACTGCATCTGAAAGGACTGGTCTTCTGGGACTTGCTGAAAAGGGTCAGATAGTCATGTCAGTGCTGGAAGGGTGAATTTATAAATATTATAATACAGTATTCACAGAGACAATGGTTTGAATTGCTATGTACACTTAAATATTTCCAGTTATTATACACTATTTATTTTGCTGTTTTTACCATTGTATTTAAAAACTATATGCTGATATTGTGGTTGAAGATTATTGTACTAAATAAAGTAGCGCCTGATTATTAAATTTATTTTGTACCATTGTGTAATTTATAATTTTGTGTATGTTGATTTTTGTTTTGTCCCTGTTTATTCATTTATTTCTGTTGTCTCTTCCTGTAAGAGTTTTTTCTGATTTCACCTAGATTAACAACCTAATATTTTTGTTTTTCACCCCAGTAAATGTACTCTATTTCAGTCTACACAGTTGCTCAGATTCGAAAAGTGAGTATAAAGTATGTGCCCTGGTAATTCTTCAGTGCCTAGTTTAACATCTTTATATTTGTTATCTCTATTTAATTGCCCTTGCATCGTGACCTGAACTGGTTGTTTCAGTAAATTGACAATATTTCGGATTTTCTCAGGCTAGAAAAGAAGACATTTGTAGCACCTTTCGTTTCTAACTTACAATGTCAGAAAGCATGTTTTTAATTACAAATTAATCACTTCTGAATTGTGGTCTTTGTTACATTGTCAGAAAGAAGTTCTTGGTTTTAACATTGTGCTCTCAAGCACTGCAATCTAATCATGGCATAATAATCCATTTAACAGCATAACTGGAGGGTTAAATGTTCATAATGATGTTTGGCTTGCCTCTGCTGGTGGCCTTCAGATTAATGCTGTACAATCTCTTGCCTACCCAAGAGAGAAGACCGCTTTTGTTTTGCAGCTCATCTAACAGACTGCTCCTACGATAGTGCATGGCTACACTGGGGTGTCAGCACAAGATTTTGGGAGTGTGCAACTTGAATTCAAACTTTCTGATTTGGAGGCAAGATCATTGACCCACAACGTAAATCTAGCCAGGAAATAACACTTACAAGACTGAGCAGACAGTATGAGAGATCTGGAAGGTCAGGCATTGGGGTTAACCACCATCCAAAGTCTGGTATAAATGCAATGAGATTCAAACCTATTGCGATCTGATTTTACGTAGCTACATTTGAGACCAGTGTGTTTAATTGGCACATGAAACAATGACATTCTCACTTGCTGAAGATTTACAAGCCCATTAATGCAATAACACAAAGTGAAATATATTAATTGATAATGCAATAAATAAAGTAATACTGGGTAATCAAACCATAATAGTGCAAATTCAAGGTATGTTGTGCAACCAAATCAAAGTCCATAGCAGATCATTGCTGAGGTAAGATTGTTGTTAGGGAAGTGCCGTGTGGTTCATGAATTGTGATGGTTGCTTGCACTAAGCTATTCTTCAAGGTGGAGGTCACGGTTTTCAGGCTCCTGTACCTTCCTGATGGTAGCAGTAAGATGAGAGTGTGATCAGGGTAGTGTGGGTCTTTAATTTAGCTGCCTTTTCAAGGCAGCAGCACCTGTAGATCCCATTGATGGTGGGGAGATCAATATCAGTGATGGATCACATATAGGCTGTATCTTTTTTCATCCATCTCTGTTTCTGGGCATTTTAGTTACCAAACCAGGCTGTGATGCAACAAATTGGCACACTTTCTACTGTACACATAGAAATTGGATTGAGCATTCAGCAACATGGTGAATTGCCTCAATCTTCCAGTGAAGCAGACACATGAGAGAGAACTGCAGAAACATGGTAATGAACATTAATGAGTAGGGAGGGGAGATAATGGAGAATGGTACGGCGGCTTGCAACACATTGACATGATTTTATGTCTTTTGGTTATAAAATCAGCACATTCAAAATTGTTGTAGCCTCCCCATGTATAGCAGTTCTCTCTACAATACGCAGACTGAAACGTGCTAAATCACTTAAGCCCCTGTCCCACTTGCGTGTTCTTGGCACGCCAATTATGCGACGTCGTGGTTGCATTGAGGCGTGATGGTCCCGGGAAGGTCACGCACGACTTCATGCATCCGCACAGCCGTCTGGAGCGCGTGACGTCATTTGATGAGGGACACAAAATGCAGGAGTAACTCAGCGGGACCGGCAGCACCTCTGGAGAGAAGCAATGGGTGATGTTTCGGGTCGAGACTCTTCAGTCTGAAAGAAGGGTCTTGACCCGAAAAGTCAACCTTTCCTTCTCTCCAGAGATGCTGCAGGTCCCGCTGAGTTACTCCTCCATTTTGTGCCTATCTTCAATTTTCTTGGCCCCGCTCTGGGAGTAGAAGTGGGGGCGGATTCGGACCGCAACGGCCGATCGGCGATAGTTTGCCTGCTTCTGCTGCTGTTGGAGGTGAGACATTGCATCGCGCCACGGTCTTGGGCCTGTCCCACTTTGGCCATCAGTTACGCGACAGGCTGGTGACGTGCGAAGATTTTGTTCGCTACAAAATTTAGGAACGCCGTGCGATATCGCGCGCAACTCCATACCCCTCCGCGCTTCTCAGTGGGACCGGCCCCGCGCGGCCACATGATGCCCGTGCGTCTCAATGTGACGACGATATAGCATAATATGCATGCCAAGGACACGCAAGTGGGACAGGGCCTTAACATTACTTTTAATGCAATGGATGCGTGCATCTTACAGGGTGAGAGCATTCAAGCCTTCCAATTCACATTCCCCTCGGCACAAAACACATAGTACACAGTTGTGTTATTCAAGAGTCCCCCAAGGGAGAAAATTGCTTGAAGTGTGAGATATTGGACATGGAACTCTCCTTGCTAACATTTGAATTTTAGAAATCCAAGTTGATTGACTAAATTATATGCTGATAACTGTTTTGCGTGTCATTCAAACAATTTAACTGTAGTTTTCACTATCCTGTTGCGACTGTTGAAAGTGCTGGAGTAACCCAGTGGGTCAAGCAACATCTCTGGAGAACATGGAAAGGCGGTGTTTCAGGTTGTGGCCGTCAGTCTGAACAACGGTCCCGACCCCGAAACATGGCCTTATCCATATTCTCCAGGGATGCTGCCTGACCTGCTGAGTTACTCCAGCATGTTGCATCTTTTTTTGCAAACCATCATGTGCAGTTCCTTTTGCCAACAAAATGCACGTTGGCTATTTTTGGTTGCAAGGATAATCCAGATTCCAACATAATATTGCCTAACATCCATTTTTAGGATTTAAATGCAAACCAGCTACTTGTATTAAAATTCAGCATTGCATCATTATCATTGCTGCAGTCAAATGGTGATATTACATTTATGATATCCTAAACATTTCACTGAACATTTAAATATGGGACATTTTTGCTATAATTGGTCTAAACAAATTACTCTGGGGTGTTGTCAGTAAATTTGCTGAAAACATTTGTACGAGGCAATTTGCAAGCAAATCTACTGGTAAGGCACAGCTGCAGTAAGAGAGAGGGAGCACAAGCAAGTGGGGTAGGGGTGTTTGCAGCCAGGGTTGGGGGTTGTGAAACCACTGTTACTGCTTTTGTTATTTACGTGCCGAATTCACTTGTCCTCAATCACAGAGAGCTCCTTAAACTGGCTCCAGATCCACCGTTAACATAATCTGAACAAGCCTGAGCTCTGATTTAAGGGAAGATATTTTTGACCCCAAGCAGACATAGGTTCAATAGGCTATCCATTTGTAATTTATCTGTGCTTGCGGTTTAAAGTCAGAATCACATGTGTCTCCTTCTGAGGACTATTACAAATGTAGCTAAGATATACATTTCTCTGGGAAAAAACATAAACTGAAATGGATACAGTCTAAGCTGTTCCATCACAAGTCCAAGGACTGCATTTGGTATTCTTAGTTAAAAATAGATCGGTATCTCATTACATGGTGAGCTCCCATTGTCTTGGCTGCTATTTGAACCAAACCAGAGTTTTTTGTTTCAATTAATGAGAAGGAAGAGAATACATTTATTTTGTTAACATTAGATGGATCGGAAACCTAGTGTTATTTATCAGCAGGGGTGAGATGTCTCTCATCTGGTGATTTTTGTTTGTACTGTAGCATAGAAGCCACCACTGAGGAATGAATCAGCTTCAGGCTCAGTGATGACACATTTGGGAACAACACACTTGTTGTTTACAGAACATTTGCCTGGGCATCTTGAGAGGTTGAAGAAGTAGAGCTATGGGTTATAATAAGATTTTGTTTCCGGTATCCAGGAAAGATTCAGTGGCAAAAACTGTACAGATTAAGTTATTGGGAGATTGACATTGATGGGTTAGGTCAGGAATTGATTACTGGTTTATTGATAGAACTTCACTATATACACTGTTCGGTGAGCGCTCTGCCCCAGGTCAACCTTTAACTCTTGATGTGAAAGATTTTCAGCAAGATCTAATACTTGTAGATGGACGTCCAATATAGTTGTATCTTTCAACTATGGTTTATTGGACATTTTGCTTCATACTGGCAGGACGACCCTGACAGAAGATAGACACAAAATGTTCAAGTAACTCAGCGGGTCAGGCAGCATCTCTGGAGAAAAGAATAGTTGACATTTCAGGCCGAGACCCTTCTTCAGATGGAGAAGTCCCTGATGGAAGCCTGGATGGGAATCTAGGTCACTAATAATATTGTGTTCCCAAGGTACAGAAGAATTTGTGCTGAAATGCAACACATTACCATCAGAGCATCCGGGACTTTGTTGTCAATGCTCTGTGATGTCTAAGGTATGAACAAGTGAGGATTGCAGCAGGGTGCAGGAGATGGCAGGGGTCTGTCATCTTATTGCATGATGATGACTGAATTTGTCCCTTGAAGAGCATAAGAATTTCCTTTTCTAATATCCTGCTAGCTCCTCTGCATAACTTTTGCAGAGGAGAGAGTACAGATAAAGACCAAGCCTGTGTACCAGTGGGTAGGTGATGAGAGCTTTTCATCATGCAGACAACAGCAGCTTAATTCATCCCTTGTCCAGACACCTCTTCATTACCTTGCGTCTCAGCTGAGAGTGATACAGTGGTCAGCTTTCAGTATCCATTTTAGTTACCAGCCAGCACAAGCAATATGTCACACTCTTCCCTCTCGCAAGTCCAGGAACTCATTAGGATGCCTCAGTTCACTTCACTAGTTCCAGACGTAAGTGCAGTCTTGTCGGAATGAGCATTTGGGGTCCCCGACAGCCCGTTTGCATGACAGCTGCTGGTTCAGTTTACTGCCAGGCTCTCAACTGTTCCGCGTCGAAAGACTGCAAAACCGTGTGCACTGAATTGAATGCATGGTGTAAACTGTGTGTGGTGAATTAAAATGCCTGCTGTAAATGGTGCAGCTGTAATTAAAATGTGCGGCCCAAACCGTGTCCATAATTAACATGTGTGGTGCAACCACCTGTAGTGAATTAAAATACATGATGTAAGTGGTGTGTAATGAATTAAAATTTATCATGTAAACAGCATGTAGTGAATTGTGTTGTGTTAATAGAACACGTTGGATTAAATGGACAGTGTAAATCGTGTGTGGTGATTGTGAGTGAATAACAACCATTTATGTTCTGCCATTCAGTGCACTAAACATCATATTTTAATTCTCATGAGTGTTACAGTGTGAGTGACACACGTACATTGACAAACCGAGAGATTTATGGAAGAATTTCAGAGTTTAAGGCCAAGAAAACAGCATTTAGCTGCAAGGGGAGTGATAAATAAAACTGGGAATGCACAAGAGGCCAGAATGGACCGTAGAGATGGAGAAGGGAGCATCATGGAGCAATATACATTTTAAACTGACATGGAGCCAGTGTGGGTCAGAAAGCTCTTGGGTGATGGGTGAACAGGGCTCTCTGTGAATTAGGTATGGCACCAGACTGCACATGATTGAGTTCATGGAACATAAGAAATGGGAGGCCATGCATGGAACCATTAGATAATTCAATGAATTGCAGTAAACCATGTGCACCCTTGTGAATTAAAATATATAATGTAAATCATCTGCAGTGAATTAAAAGAACAGCAAGTCATTAATCTTGAATTGGTCAATGGGTGTGAGATTTTGGTATCAATGGTATTAATTTAAACCATGGTTTGATCTGTCCTTTTCAACACTACCCAACACATTTCTCTCCTGCAGGAATACACTCTCTCAATACTACTCTGCCTATCAGATTGGTTGCACTGTGCAAATTCCAGAGTACAAATTGAACCCAGATGTAGAGATGGTGATACATGCTGATCAACCCCTGTTGTAATAATTCCTGAGTAATAATAATCACATATTGAAAAGTTTAAAGATTGAAAGGGGACTGGAGCACTGGGAAGCCACATGGATTTTAAAGCCCTGAACAAAAAAATTAGACTTGAAGAAAAACTGAATTTGACTTAAGAAAGGGACAAAAGCACAAAGACAAAAGTTGGTGCTTGTGTTGCATGACTGGAATGTGAGAGGAATGTTTTGGTGATAACTTAACAGGTTTTTAATAGATAGAATATGGAGGTGGAGATCTTTTATACTTGCGAGCCAATCTGATTTGTTACATAATGTGAGCAGTGTGATGCATTTCACGTACAACATTTGCTACCATGATAATTTTTCCACATCACAGTTTTAAAACAAACACATTCCCACATGGACTTCTTGTTTAGATTAGAGATACCTCACAGAAACAGGCCCTTCGGGTTACGCTTGCCGAGTTTGTTCTGACTAACGATCGCCGTATACTAGCACTACCCTACACAGGTGGGACGATTTACAATTTTTGCCAAAGCAAAATTAACCTACTCTTTGGAGTGTGGGAGGAAACCGGAGCACCCGGGGAAATCCCACACGGTCACAGGGAGAACGTACAAACTCCATACAGCAGCACCCGTAGTCAGCATTGAACACAGGTCTCTGACGCTGTAAGGTAACAACTCTATTACTGCACCACCGTGCCGTCATTGGTCTCAATGGAAATGGCAGTTTCATCTGAGCTAAACCTGATTGATTTTCCTTGGGATAATGAGAATTTATCTCCTGCACCTACATGTCAAAATCTTCTTTTGCAAAGTTAATCTTTCAACCGCACTGTTCTGAATATCATGAACAGTTCCTTAGTTACAAAGCAACACATTTTTACTCGCCTTATTCCCCCAATCTGTGTTGCTTTAAGAGTCAACACTCAAGCAGTATTGATTATCTACAACAAGATTTACGAAGACCACACTAATGGAAAACCAATAATATTGCTATTCTTACTGAATTAGCAAAGTATCACCTCTTTGCCTTTCATTATTTTGATCAGCTTGAAAATGCTGATCTACCATTACCTTAACTTGGTATTCTGCACTTTGAATTCTTAGAGAATTCCAGGTGACATAACTTTTTGTTTTCAATAACAGATTCAACCTCACAGAGACTTTCATCTTCATAATAGTTTTTTTCATTTCTTCTTGAGCTAACAGGCTGGGTTCATCTGCAAATGTTAAGTTGGTGTTTCAACTTCGCATTTTGATTCCAATTCAGCCAATCTCACTATGCACGTCGCACAGTGTGGTGTAGCTTTGATTCTCTTCCATGCATTGCTCCGTGTAATTTTTATTGGGCATTGAAATCAGTGTTGTGAAAGTCACTTAAAAAGCAAGAATTTCCATTTGCAGCATTAACACGCACCAGCACTCACATTTCACTGTGTAACTCCGTGCTGAAATTATGTTGTCATCTCAGCCAAATGTTTTGTATTCTGGTGTTGTTGCATTCAGAGGATTTTTCAATGTAAAACAACATGCGGGATCCTTGCAGGCAGTTCTACAGGGGACCCAGTGCAGTAGAAGAATATGCTTCTAGCTTCTGTTAAGCATTGGCCTTGAATGCAGTAACGGTTGTGAAAAATTTGGGTGAGGCTGTTCTCACAGAGCAGCAGTCGTAGACAGGAACATTCTTTTAGGGAGGACTCCGATCTCTGGCGAGGGGCCACAGTTTCAGAGTTCCAGCCAGATTTGGTTGAAAATATTTGTGGTCAGATTAGTAAATTTGCAGATGACACAGAAGTTGGTAGATTTCTGGATCATGAGGAAATAATTTGAAAGGTGCAGAAGGACGTGGATAAGTTGGAAATTTTGGCAGAGAAATAAAATGGAGTTTAAGATGGATAAGTGTGATGTGATGCATTTTGTGAAATTAAATAAATACGTGGAAAACATACAGTAAATGGAAGGACCTTGCTCATTGGGAAAGCTTGCAATGCAGGTAAGTCCCACAATAGTTCTCCCTCCAGCTGTGGAATGAAAGAAAAGTAGCTGACATCTCCTCTTCTGGAGAATAGAGTTTGGGTGACCTCCCTTGTGAGCAGTGAGCATCTGAAATGTGGATGGACAAAAGTTGCATCTGCAAAGCATGGTGCTGTGGTGAGAAAGCTGCGAGTATCCCTGCCTCTGCCTTCCATAGGCAATGCATCCTTGACACGTGTGAGGTTGCTATTGAGGTGCTAGGAGATCGTAGATCTCAGTTATGATAAATATTGCTGCATAATGTTGTCGATATTTGAAGTAGCAACATTTCACGGCAATGAGAGCAAAAGCCGCTATTTGTGAATAAATAATAGGTGATTTTCAGACCAACGAAGTTAAAGATCTTACCGCAGAGGAATTTTGTGCAACTTACTACAATTCATGATGTTCAATGGAGCTGCACGCTAGTGACAAACTATTTGAATAAAAAGCCATTCAGAAGGGAAAAGTGTGTGCAAAATTGCTTTACCCTGTGTTAACCCAATTTTCATCAGTGTTCACATGAATATTTCTGGTAGATACATGTTCCAAAAGTAATAGACCATGTAATTCTTCTAAGGAGTGCCAAATCTGAACAAAGGGAATGGTAAAGGCAGAGTGTAGAAATATAAGTATGAATGTATTGTAGGTATAAGTATTCAAGCATCAAGAGAGTTTCATAGAAAGTTAGAAAATAGGTGCAGGAGGAGGCCATTCAGCCCTTCGAGCCAGCACCGCCATTCATTGTGATCATGGCTGATCTTCCCCATTCAATAACCCGTGCCTGTCTTCTCCCCATATCCCTTGATTCCGCTAGCCCCTAGAGCTCTATCTAACTCTCTCTTAAATCCATCCAGTGATTTGGCCTCCACTGCCGTCTGTGGCAGGGAATTCCCCAAATTCACAACTCTCAGGGTGAAAAAATGTTTGCTCAGCTCAGTCTTAAATGGCCTTTCGTTATTGTATATCCCACAGATAACAATTACAAGCTTACTGTGTAGGAAGAAACTGCAGATGCTGGTTTAAACCAAAGACAGACACAAAAAGCTGGAGTAACTCAGCGGGACAGGCAGCATCTCTGGAGAGAAGGAATGGGCGATGTTTCAGGTCGAGACCCTACATGCAGTAGCAGAACAGAATATGTGAACATAGCATACTGTAAACAATATAATAAACAAAAACAAATTCAGTGTGTGGGTAAAGGAGCATAGACAGGAGTCAATTATTCTAAATTGTATTTGGATGGAGGGTAAGTGATTTCTAAACAAGCCAATTGAACCACTTTTGCATTATCCTGAAACCAAATATGGCGAAGTCTTGATGATTATGCTTCCTCCTAATTATTGGGTTAGCCTATAATCCCGTAACATACTTCATGGAATGAAAACAAGTAGATAAATAATAAATAGTGTTTAACAGGTCTTTCGGGGGGGGGGGGGGGGGGGGGGGGGGTCAACGATAGTAGGTTTATTCCTGAATGCTAAGATTCTTCGAATCCTGCAGAGTTTCTCAGTCATGCAGAAAAAGCCGGCACTCTTTTCATCTGTCAAGTCCTTTCTCCTGCAATCCATCAATGTACATCAATCAATCATGTTCTGTTAATAACCTGATAGCAAAGGTTCCAGCCTTTGGAATGTGGCTCTCTGTCTTTCTAAGGTTTGGCAGAGAGTGGTTCCCAAGGGACTGTATTCAGTTGCTCCTTGTTTGAAGCAGTATACCTTAAAACAAGGGTCAAAGTAGTTAGTCTGAATTCCAGCCGTTAACATAAACAACAAGAGACATCACTCTGATGGATGGCAGGGTAGAACTTTTCAAATATATTGATGCAGGCATTCCACTGTAGGACCAGTGTTTATGAACAAGTAAATAGGAAAACACGGGTCCCTGTTGGGAAATACCTATAAACCAGACCAACATGATTGACTCATGAATCGCTTTCAACAGACCAAATAGAAAGAAGCACGTTCATACCACTTTTGTAGTTGAAGGTGATCTTTATGGTAGGAAGGGATGCCATTGAAAAACTGGAAGAAAAGAGCTGTCGTTTGAGTTTCAAATGCTCACTTTCAGTGATTCTTTGTATTTAATCCTTTATATTTAATTTCAGCAAGGTCATGTTGTCCTGATCCAGATAATCGATTAATTGAGGAAGAAGGTAGTTCTCCTTTTTAATCCATCAGTGTGAAGAAGGGTCTCAACCCGAAACATGTGTCCATTTCCTTCCACAGATACTGCCTGACCTACTGAGCATTTCCAGTGTTTGGTTATTGCTTAGAATTCCAGCAACTGCAGTCTCTTGTGCCCCTGCTTCATTTTTTCATTCTTCAATTTAAAATCACAGAGTCATACTGCACATAAACAGTTCATTTGACCCTACCTGCCCATGTCGACCAAGATGCTCTAAGATGTCCCACCTCTCTGCATTTGGCACATATCTCTCTAAACCTTTCCTGCCCATTAATCTGTCCAAATGTCTTTTAAATGTTGTTGTAGTATTTGGCCCAACTACCTCCTCTGGCGACTCGTTCCATTTACCCAGCATCCCTTGTGTGAAATAAATTGTTCCACAGGTTCCTGTTAAATATTTCCCCTCTTGCCTTAAACCTATGCCCTCTGGTTTGTGAACTAACTTGAACGTGCTTAATCATTCCACACTAGTTCTTTTGCTTTGATCTCACCCGTCTCTATCCTCCTTCAGCCCCAAGCTTGGGAACTGCAATCTTCTAATGCCTGCCTCTTATCCTCTTACCCTTTTGCCACACTTGGTCAGAACCATTTCCATAGGCAAGCTGTAAGAATTGCTACTTCTTCCTTCACAACGCTTGCCACTTCTCCCCCTTTGGACACTAAAGCATTATTTCCTGATGTCTGATATGTACCAGTGAGGTACCTAGGCGACAATTCCTGGGTAAAATGCAATTACTTTTTTGCAACAATATTTTAATGATTTTCTGTTTTATCTATTCAATTTACTGCCGTTTTTTGTTCATAGGTTTAAAACTTAGAACTGAGCAGCAAAGGAAAAGGCCTTTCTGCCTACAATGTTGTGCCAAACATGATACTAACTTAAACCAATCGCATCAACCTGCATGTGATGTAAATTCATCTGTTCACAGCATATGCATGTGCCTACAGTACCTAAAAGTCTTTTAAATGCGAATATCATATCTGTTTTTACTGCACCTCTGGTAGCAAGTCCTAGGGATCCACCACACACAGTGTAAAAAAAATGACTTGCAAATCACCTTTAAAATGTTCCCCTTTGGCTATAATGCTATGCTCTCGAGTACTTGACATTTCCACCCTTATTGGAATTTAACACAATTCCTGGAGACATAGGAGAAGGCCATTTGACCTCTTGAGCATTTAGCAGCTCTCAGAATAATTCCATCAGCTCCCTGTCTCCACTTCTTTGCTTGTAATTCATTCTCTCTCAGTTTCTATCAACTCTCCTAATTCTTTTGCCATATCATTTACAATAGCTAATTAACCTACCAATCAGCTCATTTAAAATTCTCCAGTTTTACTAAAGGAAACAAAATTAAGCAGGGACATGTTCAGTAATCTTTCTAGGAAATCCTTAGGCTGATATCGGTAGTTACATGAAAGAATAATTAGCGATTATCTTTGTATTTTATTTTGTTGGTAGTGGAAGTAGGAAAGAGAATAATTTTGTTGCGGGCTATGAATGCTCCCCTGTTAATTTTGTGCCTGTGTGTTTGAGTATGTGCGTACATGAAAATAATTGTGAGTTTTCAAGCTCAAATCACTTTAATCATTCGAGGAAAGTCAAAACAGAGCCGCCATTGGTTCATACTTAAAAAAATACCTGTGCATTAATTTCTCCCAAATGTTATGACAATGATTAACAGTAAAGAGATAAGAGACAATGATATAGCATCTTTACGTAATTTAAAATATCATTGAATATGCAACTTCATTAGAATTCAAGATCAGAAGCATGTGTCTAACATGAAGGAAGTTCGTAAGATCATAAGTGATAGGAGCAGAATTTGGCCATTTGGCCCATCAAGTCTACTCTGCCATTCAACCATGGCTGATCTATCTCTCCCTCCCAACCCCATTCTCTTGCCTTCTCCCCATAACCTCAGACACCCGTACTAATCAAGAATATATCTATCTCTGCCTTAAATATATCCACTGGCTTGGCCTCCACAGCCTTCTGTGGCAAAGGATTTCACGGATTCACCACCCTCTGACTAAAAAAATATTCCAAACTGCACAGGTCCTGTGTTTCTCTTCATCTCTGTAACCTCCAGCCCTCCCAAGATTTCAGTGCTCCACCATCTTTGGTCTCCTGGGCAGCACCGGATTTTTGGCATTGAACCACTGGCCGTGGGTGCCTTCTAAGGTGCTTCAACCTTAGTTACTGCATCTCACTCCTTCCGCCTCTGTTTAGGTCATGCTTAAAGCCTTCCTGATATCTCTTTCATTTCCCTCAAAGTCAAATGTTTGATCAATAATACTCGTTGAAATGCCCTGAGGCATTTGCTGCCTTAAAGATGCCCTTTAGGTATATTGTTGTTTTGGCTGCGATGGAATCATTGCAACAATACAGTGTGTAGCTCTTGTTCAGAAGACATCATTTCAGATCGCAATCTGAGCTTTTAATATAATACAAGTGCTGTTACTGAATAAGATTTGAAAGCATTCCTCAGGGCTGTTTGGTTGATAACTTTAAATGATACATTCCAACTCATTTTAAGATATGACGCTGAAGCTTCCTTTCCACATTATTGAAGCCATATCAATAATTCTCTCTTCTACACCCTTGTGCCATGTGTTGACCTAGTGGGAGAGTTGCTGAGGAGATAAGGAAGATACAATTTTGAATTCAGTAATTTCTTCAATTTTCTTTTACAGCAACATTGAATTTTGGAGTTCTTCACACCAGGCAGTCTTCAGCTAAACGGCATGATCACACGCCTGAAATAAATCGGTTTGCAGGGTCTTGTTCTTCTATGGACAGTTTCACCAGCCAGGGTTTGTGATCTGATTGCTGTATTTTCTTGCAATTTTGTTTTCAAGGTTTGGTCAAAGCTAGTTTGCTATGGTCCACCTTAAATGTTACAAATACTGATTCCAAAAAGAGAAAAGGACACAAAGTGCCGGTGTAACTCAGCAGCTCAGGCAACATTTCTGAGAAAATGAAATAAGTCATGTTTCAGGTCGAGACCCTTCTTCAGACTGATTGTGGGGGGGGGGGGGGGGGGGGGGGGGAAGAAAGCTGGGAGATAAGAGAAGCAGGACAAAGCATGGCAGGTAATAGGTGGGTGCATACGAGGGAGTTTATTGATATGCAGACGTGGAACAAAGACCAGAGGTAAAAGCGGAAGGTGTGAGATAGGGTTCAAGAGTTGTGAATTGTGAAGCTAGAGAGAGGACAGTAGCATGAGGGGAAGGGGAGAAATTGATGGGAATGTAGGTTGTGCACAGGGGAAGAGAGGAGAAGGTTGAAACAAAAAGTGTGGAGTAAAAAGGGGGAAAGGGGCTGCGGAGGGGGGGAGGGGGGTTAGTAGTAAGTTAACTCAAATTAGAGAAATCAATGTTCATACCATTGGGTTGTTAGCTACTCAAGCATAACATGAGGTGTTATTCCTCCAGTTTGCATGTAGTTTCACACTGGCAATTGTTTTTTCAAGTGAATTCATCCTGTTCCTATTATGCCAAGTATTATTGCAACAGTTGTGTGCTTCCTCTGCTATTGTTGCAGGACCGAAGGGTTATTGCTATACCTAGCAACTTGAACACTAAGTTGGACAGGAATATTTTATGCAATTAATTTTTATGGTCATTGGATACGGAGGGAATTTTTGATCTCTTCTTATTTACAGGGTTAAATCCTTGGTTCAGGAGAAAATTTCCAGAATAATTTTAAAATTATACAATAGCATTGTGACTGATATAATTTTTAATTCAGTTCGTCACGCAGAACAGATTCACCAGGATGTTGCCTAGATTAGTGGACATTAGTACAAATTAGTACAGATGTCAGGGGTTATGGGGAGAAGGCAGAAGAATGGGGTTAAGAGGGAAAGATAGATCAGCCATGATTGAATGACGGAGGAGACGTGATGGGTCAATTGGCCTAATTCTGATCCTCTCACTTATGAACTTATCAACATTAGTTCTCAGGAGAGATTGGATAGATTGTATTTGTTTCTCCTCTAACGAATGAGACTGAGGAGTGAGCTGATACATAATTATGCATAATTGTCTGAAGATGGGTCCTGACCCAAAACATCACCCATCCTTTTCCCCCAGAGATGTTGTCTGACCCACTATGTTATCCCAGCACTTTGTGTCTATTGAAGGCCACAGACCTAATGTGGGCAGAAGGGATTAATGTAGATGGGCACAATGATTAGTGATGGGCAGAAGGGCATGTATCTGTGCTATATGACTCTTAAGACTGTATGAACACCAGCAGTTGAAACACCTCTTGGAGTCTGATCCATTGCTAGATTTTCCATTGGAAATAGACAATAGATGCAGGAGTAGGCCATACGTCCCTTCAAACCAGCACCGCCATTCAATGTGATCATGACTGATCATCCACAATCAGTACCCCGTACCTGCCTTCTCCCCATGTCTCCTGACTCCACTATCTTCAAGAGCCCTATCTAACACTCTCTCTTGAAAGTTTCCAGAGAATCAGCCTCCTCTGAGGCAGAGAATTCCACAGACTCACAACTCTCTGTGTCTGTCTAAATGATGCTGAAATAGTTAGCGTTCATCATGAAACTGGCGATAACTTCTCCAAATCGCAGATTAAAGCACAAATCATAGTTTCTGTCACTTATTCCCTGATCACCCATTGAGTGTGCTGTTTTGCAGCTGCTTTCAGTGTAATCTTCTGAAGTTAATGAACTGATGGAAACCAGGCTATTTGCAAACTCTGCTTGCTGTTAGACGTAGAAAACATACCGCAACACTGCATGTAAAGCTCTCTCTGTTTGAAATAGGAACTTTTATGTACACTTGAGGGGATTGACAGAACTTTTGTTAATGCCTGTCTAAATGATTGGATCTTATAATATACACCCTTGCACTCTACAAGGAAAGATGCACTAAGTACTCTACTGATGCTTTATTGTCACATGTACAGAGATTGCCCCGAGTAGATGAATCGAAGACCAGAGGACATAGATTTAAGGTGAAGGGGAAAAGATTTAATACGAATCTGAGGGGTAACTTTTTCAGACAAAGGGTGGTGGGTGTATGGAATAAGCTGCCAGATGAGGCTATCCCAATGTTTAAGAAACAGTTAGACAGGTACATGGATAGGACAGGGTTTGGAGGAATATGGGCTATACGCAGGCAGGTGGGACGTGTAGCTGGGACATGTTGGCCGGTATGGACAAGTTGCGCCGAAGGGCCTGTTTTCACGCTGTACTCTATGTACTGAGGTAAAGAAAAATGCTTTGTTTTGCATACAACCCAGCAAAATCACAGCCCTCACCACAACTGTTGTCATATTTTGGCACCGACAAAGTTACAAAAGTTCACTGAACAGTCTTCCTCTCGCCCCTCCCACACATCAATATGCCCCCCATTTTTGCCACCCCATCTCTCCCTGCCGGATCCCCCCTTTGTTCTTGGCGGCCCTCTTCACTTTCTGACAGCCTTTCCTCACTCTCCGATGGCTCTCTGGTGGCCCTCTTCGACGGCCTACCTAACTCTCCGATGGTTCCCTCGCTCTTCGACAGTCCCCTTGCTCTCCAACAGCCACCACACTCTCCAACAGCTTTCTGGTGGCCCACCTCCCTCTCCGACAGTTTCCTCGCTCTTGATAGCCTACCACACTTTCTGCCCCACTTTGCTCCCAGTGGTTACTCGTGAGTCCCTTCTTGCTCTCGTGATGCAGGTCCTATTGGCGCTGGTGGCTCGAGGCTGGGTTCAGAGTCCGTGGTGGGCGAGCCGGGCCTACCAGGCAGCTCCTGTGTCCTTGGTGAGAAGATCTGGTGAGGTGTAGGAGAAGCGAGGAGAGGACTGCTGCTACGAGCGGCAAAAGACAGTAAATAGAATTGTTTGGCGAACTTTTGTAACTTTATTGGCGCCAAAATTTGGTGACAATTGTGTACTGCCAAGGTGAGGTCTGTGATTTTACCGGTTTGTATGCAAAACAAAGCATTTTACTGTACCTGGGTACATAGTGTCAAAGGAGTCTTACAGCGTGAAAACAGGCCCTTCGGCACAACTTGTCTACACCGGCCAACATGAAATGTAGGGCAATGCAGCGCTGATATACAGGAATAGTAGACAATGAACCACCTGATTCATAGAATGCTGTATTGTATGCTCATCCAGTGTGAAGGTGTTACATGCTGATCAAGTTGCATTTGGAGTACATTTACTTCTGATATGCAGAGAAATCCAATTTGTGAAGAGCTTAGAAAACAGTTTCAAAGGAATGAGAGTTGCATGTAAAGCAACAGAGAAATGTTTGTCTGAAATACCAACAGGGTAGATGAGAAAATATCCATGTCATTCCAGAGTACAGACTCTTAGCTTTCATCTAGTTGCCCTAAACATATCAGGGCTGTCAATTTGGGAACGGTTTTACCCATTTTCTTTCAAGAAAAAAATTTATTCATACACATCTTTACATTCATAATGTTGCCAAGTTGATACACTTGTTGTGTCAACGAAGCAACATATTCTATTTACAAAGCACTCCTGTGGCCCTATTTCCTACAATGTTTTGTAGCTTATAGCAGATACACATGAAAGATAGAACAGTACGGCACAAGAACAGGCCCTTTGGCCCGCAATCTTTGTACCAAATATGATGCCAAGGCCAACCCTTATCTGCCTGCACATAATCAGCATGCCTCCATTTCTGGCATATTCATGTGCTCATCCAAAAATGTCTTTAATGCCACTATCATATCTATCAACACTATCACCCCAGCAGTGTGTTCCAGCCGTTCACCAACACGTCTCCTTTAAACTTTGCCTCTCTCACCTTAAAGATCTGCCCTAGTGTATTCAATATCTTCATCCTAAAAAATGGGTTATGACTATCTATCCTATCTATGTCTCTCATAATTTTATATACTTCCATCAGGTTCCATAGAAAATAATTCAAATCAGTCTATTCTTTCCATATAGCAAATGCCCTCTAATCCAGGCATCATTCTGATAAATCTCCTCTGCACCCTTTCCAAAGCCTCCACATCCTTCCTGTAATGGGGTGACCAACTACATGCAATACTCCAAATGTGTCCAAACCTAAATCCTCTAATAGATAGAAAATAGACAAGGTGCAGGAGTAGGCCATTTGGCCCTGAGCCAGCACTGCCATTCTAAATAAAACAAACAAACAAACTTTATTGTCATTTAGAAATACATCGATATATGCAATTCCAAATGAAATTCCGTCGCATTTGGCTCCCCGTGCAACACATTAATAAACAAAGGATAAAATGGATAAAAGGATAAAATGGATAAAGGTATAAAATAGACAATGGCGGCAGCCCATTAAATGGCATTCAGGAGTCTGATGGCTCGTGGGAAGAAGCTGTTGCAGAACCTTGATGTTCTCCTTATGTTACGATATCTCTTGCCCGAGGGCAGCAGAGTGAATAGTCCGTGATGGAGATGTGTGAGGTCCTTTATAATACTGCTGGCCTTAGATACGCAACGTTTGGTCGCAAAATCCCCGATTGAGGGGAGAGAAGTCCCGATGATTTTTTCAGCTGTCCTCACCACTCTCTGCACGGACTTCAAGTCAGAGGCTTTACAGTCTCCAAACCAGACAGAGATACAGCTGGTCAAAATACTCTCTATGGTGCCCCTGTGGAAAGTGGTAAGGATGGGATCGGGGAGGTGAGCTTTTCTCATCCGGCGCAGAATGTGCATTCACGGATTCAATGTGATCATGGCTGATCATCCACAATCAGTACTCTGTTCTGCATTCTCCCCATCTTATCTTATCTTCTATATACTTTTAAAACTCTGTGTTTGTGGGTGTATGACACATTCCATTTTTTTTTCAGATAAGATTTTTTGGCCTTTGATTCCATGGTCCGCCAAAACCAGACGCGGAAACTCTGCGATTTTTTTCCATTTCGCTAGCTATTTCGCTTTTACATTCACAGATCCACTCCTCATTCCATTTAGAAACTTCTATTTGAAATAGAAATAGAAAAATTTGTTTAAGCTTTTTGTGAATTTACTCCACCCTTTGCCGTAATGGAGAACTTTTTACATATTCCTGCTTTTCCTCCCCCACATTTTGTTTTGAAAATTAGAACATTTGGTTATTAATTTCCCTGCTTTTTTTTAGTAAAAGACATAATAAAAAAATAAAATCAAACTCCTGCATGAGTCACAAGGCCAGCTCACAGATGTCCAATCACAATGGAGGGTACACAAAATGCTGGAAAAAGTCAGTGGGTGCACAATCACAATGGATCTCATTTACCTATGATATAACATCACATTGGGACAGAGCTAGGAGATTGGAACCTTCACGTGAGCCCACTAAAATCAAGCAGCTGCATGACTCGCAGAGCCATCTCACAGATGTACAATCATGATGGATCTCATTGGGACAGGTGCGGGTGACCCCACGAATGCAATCAACCTGGCGTGCACAATCAAATAGAGCAAGTTGTCCTACCCCCCTCCCTATCTACCCCCTCCCTCTCTACCGTTCTCCCCTCCACCTCTACCCCACCTATCCTTTCCCTCCTCTCCTCTCCTCCATCCCCTCCTGTTCTCTCCCCCCTCCACATATCCCCCTCCTCATCTCTCTCCCCCTCCACCTCTCCCATCTTCTCTCCCCCTCCCATATCCACCGAACCCCCGCACTCACCCCCTCCTCTCTCTCCTCCCCTCCCTCACCCTCTCCCTGTACTCTCTCTCTCTCTCTCCTCTCTATTCTCTCTCTTCCCCTCCCTCCCTCCCCGTGCCTTTCCCCCTCTCTCTCTCCCTTTTTCCCACTTCTCCATCTCCCTCCTCCCTCTTCCTCTCTCCCTCTCTTCCTCTCCCTCTCTTCTCTCTCCCTCTCTTCTCTCTCCCTCTCATCTATCTCCCTCTCCTCTATCTCCCTCTCCTCTCTCTCCCTCTCCTCTCTCTCCCTCTCCTCTCTCTTCCCCCCTTCTCTCCCCCCCTTCTCTCCCCCCCTTCCTCCCCCCCTTCTCTCCCCCCCTCTCTCCCCCCCCTTCTCTCCCCCCTTCTCTCCCCCCCTTCTCCCCCCCTTCTCCCCCCCCCTTCTCCCCCCCCTTCTCTCCCCCCCTTCTCTCCCCCCCTTCTCTCCCCCCCTTCTCTCCCCCCCTTCTCACCCCCCCTTCTCTCCCCCCCCTCTCTCCCCCCCTTCTCTCCCCCCCTTCTCTCCCCCCCTTCTCTCCCCCCCTTCTCTCCCCCCCTTCTCTCCCCCCCTTCTCTGCCCCCCTTCTCTCCCCCCCTTCTCTCCCCCCTTCTCTCCCCCTCTCTCTCTCCCCCTCTCTCTCTCCCCCTCTCTCTCTCCCCCTCTCTCTCTCCCCCCCTCTCTCTCTCCCCCTCTCTCTCTCCCCCTCTCTCTCTCCCCTCTCTCTCCCCCCTTCTCCCTCTCCCCCTTCTCCCTCTCCCCCTTCTCCCTCTCCCCCCTTCTCCCTCTCCCCCTTCTCCCTCTCCCCCTTCTCCCTCTCCCCCTTCTCTCTCTCCCCCTTCTCTCTCTCCCCCTTCTCTCACTCCCCCTTCTCTCTCTCACCCCTTCTCTCTCTCCCCCATCTCTCTCTCCCCCTTCTCTCTCTCCCCCCTTCTCTCTCTCCCCTTCTCTCTCCCCTTCTCTCTCTCCCCTTCTCTCTCTCCCCTTCTCTCTCTCCCCCTTCTCTCTCACCCCCTTCTCTCTCTCCCCCTTCTCTCTCCCCTTCTCTCTCCCCCTTCTCTCTCTCCCCCTTCTCTCTCTCCCCCTTCTCTCTCTCCCCCCTTCTCTCTCTCCCCCTCTCTCTCCTCACCCCCTTCTCTCTCTCCCCTTCTCTCTCTCCCCCTTCTCTCTCTCCCCCTTCTCTCTCTCCCCCTTCTCTCAACCCCCTTCTCTCTCTCCCCCTTCCTCTCTCCCCCTTCTCTCCTCCCCTCTCTCCCTCCCCTTCTCTCCCTCCCCTTCTCTCCCTCCCCTTCTCTCCCTCCCCTTCTCTCCTCCCCTTCTCTCCCTCCCCTTCTCTCCCTCCCCTTCTCTCCCTCCCCTTCTCTCCCTCCCCTTCTCTCTCTCCCCCTTCTCTCTCTCCCCCTTCTCTCTCTCCCCCTTCTCTCTCTCCCCTTCTCTCTCTCCCCCTTCTCTCTCTCCCCCTTCTCTCTCTCCCCCTTCTCTCTCTCCCCCTTCTCTCTCTCCCCCTTCTCTCTCTCCCCCTTCTCTCTCTCCCCCTTCTCTCTCTCCCCCTTCTCTCTCTCCCCCTTCTCTCTCTCCCCCTTCTCTCTCTCCCCCCTTCTCTCTCTCCCCCTTCTCTCTCTCCCCCTTCTCTCTCTCCCCCTTCTCTCTCTCCCCCTTCTCTCTCTCTCCCCTTCTCTCTCTCCCCCCTTCTCTCTCTCCCCCTTCTCTCTCTCCCCCTTCTCTCTCTCCCCCTTCTCTCTCTCCCCCTTCTCTCTCTCCCCCTTCTCTCTCTCCCCCCTTCTCTCTCTCCCCCTTCTCTCCTCCCCCTTCTCTCCCTCCCCTTCTCTCCCTCCCCTTCTCTCCCTCCCCTTCTCTCCCTCCCCTTCTCTCTCTCCCCCTTCTCTCTCTCCCCCTTCTCTCTCTCCCCCTTCTCTCTCTCCCCCCTCTCTCTCTCCCCCCTCTCTCTCCCCCTTCTCTCCTCCCCTTCTCTCCCTCCCCTTCTCTCCCTCCCCTTCTCTCCCTCCCCTTCTCTCCCTCCCCTTCTCTCCCTCCCCTTCTCTCCCTCCCCTTCTCTCCCTCCCCCTTCTCTCCCTCCCCCTTCTCTCCCTCCCCCTTCTCTCCCTCCCCCTTCTCTCCCTTCCCCTTCTCTCCCTCCCCCTTCTCTCTCTCCCCCTTCTCTCTCTCCCCCTTCTCTCTCTCCCCCTTCTCTCTCTCCCCCTTCTCTCTCTCCCCCTTCTCTCTCTCCCCCTTCTCTCTCTCCCCCTTCTCTCTCTCCCCCTTCTCTCCTCCCCCTTCTCTCCCTCCCCTTCTCTCCCTCCCCTTCTCTCCCTCCCCTTCTCTCCCTCCCCTTCTCTCCCTCCCCTTCTCTCCCTCCCCTTCTCTCCCTCCCCTTCTCTCTCTCCCCCTTCTCTCTCTCCCCCTTCTCTCTCTCCCCCTTCTCTCTCTCCCCCTTCTCTCTCTCCCCCTTCTCTCTCTCCCCCCTCTCTCTCTGCCCCCTCTCTCTCTCCCCCCTCTCTCTCTCCCCCTCTCTCTCTCCCCCCTCTCTCTCTCCCCCCTCTCTCTCTCCCCCCTCTCTCTCTCCCCCCTTCTCTCCCCCCTTCTCTCCCCCCTTCTCTCCCCCCTTCTCTCCCCCCTTCTCTCTCCCCTTCTCTCTCCCCTTCTCTCTCCCCTTCTCTCCCCCCTTCTCTCCCCCCCTTCTCTCCCCCCCTTCTCTCCCCCCCTTCTCTCCCCCCCTTCTCTCTCTCCCCCTTCTCTCTCTCCCCCTTCTCTCTCTCCCCCTTCTCTCTCTCCCCCTTCTCTCTCTCCCCCTTCTCTCTCTCCCCCTTCTCTCTCTCCCCCTTCTCTCTCTCCCCCTTCTCTCTCTCCCCCTTCTCTCTCTCCCCCTTCTCTCTCTCCCCCTTCTCTCTCTCCCCCTTCTCTCTCTCCCCCTTCTCTCTCTCCCCTTCTCTCTCTCCCCCTTCTCTCTCTCCCCCTTCTCTCTCTCCCCCTTCTCTCTCTCCCCCTTCTCTCTCTCCCCCTTCTCTCTCTCCCCCTTCTCTCTCTCCCCCTTCTCTCTCTCCCCCTTCTCTCTCTCCCCCTTCTCTCTCTCCCCCTTCTCTCTCTCCCCCTTCTCTCCCTCCCCTTCTCTCCCCCCCCTTCTCTCCCCCCCCTTCTCTCCCCCCCCTTCTCTCCCCCCCTTCTCTCCCCCCCCTTCTCTCCCCCCCCTTCTCTCCTCCCCCCCCCTCTCTCCTCCCCCCCCCCTCTCCTCCCCCCCTCTCTCTCCTCCCCTCTCTCTCTCCTCCCCTCTCTCTCTCCTCCCCTCTCTCTCTCCTCCCTTTTTCATGGTACACAGATTTTAGGCTGTTCATGCAAAAGCAAGAGATAAGTGAAAATAGGAGTTTTCCACGATTGCTAAAATCTAATAAAATGTGTGAATTTTTATTTTGCTGATAAACAGTTTATAAGGTCAGGACAAGCTGGTTTCAGCAGGTTACAGATTCTGTTTTTTTTAAACTGAAATGTTCCTATCGTTTCAAGGAATACTCTTCTCATCAGTCATTTGCCTACAAAATGGAGGCTATTCTAAATGGAAACAGGCCAAACATTCCTTGATCTTGCTGCTGGATAAATACTACAGTGGCCATTCCCACACAATGTCTGTGGATACGTATGTATTGCATAGCCTTCCACAAATAAAATGACTTGCACAGTCTCTGGCTTGTACACAGATAATCTGGCAGCAACTCGTGTTGATTCCTTCTCTTGAGGGTTTTTTTTTCCACAAAAAGGTCCACGCCGACCAGCGATCCCAGCACATTAACACTATCCTACACCCACTAGGAACAATTTTTACCAAGCCAATTCACCTACAAACCTGTGTGTCTTTGAAGTGTACGTCGGGGAGAACGTACAAGCTGAGTGTTTCCAGCATGTTTTTAATGTTTTCTTTAAATTTACAGCATTCTGATTTCCTTTATGATAACATATGGCATATATATAAACAGAGATTTGGTTTTTAGATATTGAACTCCATTTGTTTCTGCATTGTTCTGTCTGGTCTTTAACTGTTTACTCAGTTAGAAGGCATTGACACTTATTGCAAAGCCAATTGGAGGCTTTCAGCTGAAGTTTATGTAGGCTTTGAGGGGTTCTTCACTCAGTCTGAAGAAGGGATTTGGCCCGAAACATTGCCTATTTCCTTCGCTCCTTAGATGCTGCTGCTCCCGCTGAGTTTCTTCAGCACCTTTGTCTACCTAGGCTTTGAGATCGTTTTTTTTTTTTAAATTTTAACAAAAGTTTTTTTTTTAATTTTCTGTAAGTCAGCTGCATATGGCTTCCTGATTTATGGCGTATGGTGATCTCTCTTCCCATCAAAGATAGACACAAAATGCTAGAGTAACTCAGCGGGACAGGCAGCATCTATGGATAAAAGGAATGGCTGATGTTTTGGGTCGAGACTCTTTTTCAGACTGAGCTTTTCCCATCCTTGTCCTTTTAGTGGTGAATGATATGGTTGGGCATAAAAGATAGAGAGACTGACCGCATTAAATGCAGATCAGCCTGGGGCTAATTGAATTATGGAGTAGGCCAAAGAGCCTGTCTCCATTCCATTGTTCTTGTAAGTATAGAGTGTTTATGTTGGAAGTAACTAGTGGGGTCAGAATTCAAGATAGCCTTGACATTTTTTATAGAATTAAACAGCCTCTTGTGAACAAGAGATGCATTTTGTACAGTTTATACAAAAGATGAGTAAGTCTTTCAGTTTGCCTGACATTTTATTGGGCCAATGCTTTAATTGTGATCTTTTATAGAGTCATAGAATTATACAGCATGGAAACAAGCCCTTCGGCTCAATTTGCCCACACCGACCAACGTGTCTAATCTACACTAGTCCCACCCACCTGCGTTTGGCCTATATCCCTCTAAACCTGTCCTATCCTTGTTTCTGTCTAAATGCTTCTCAGACATTGCGATAGTACCTGCCTCAACTACATCCTCTGGCAGCATGTTCCATATACCCACCACTCTTTGTGTGAAAAAGCTACTCCTCAGGTTCCTATTAATTTGTTCCACCCTCATCTTAAACCCACGTCCTCTGGTTATCGGCTCCCCTACTCTGGGCAAGAGACACTGTGTCTACCTGATCTATTCCTCTCATGATTTTGTACACATCTATAAGATCACAACATCTTCCCCCTGTACTCTAAGGTGAAGAGCCCTAGCCTGCTCAACCCTGTCTGAGAAAGAATATTGGTGAGATTCTCTCAGAATGTATCAACAGTTCTGCGGGGAAAGGAAGAAAGGCTAGCAATTATGTATTTTCTTACCCGTCTCTTTCAGAACATGCTGAGCTGCCTGACTGTCGATTAAGTACTTTGAAGTAGAATCACTGTCACAATAATGTAATAATGTTGGTCCAGGAAGCACAGAACCTTGCAGATGCTGGAATCATGAGCAAAAAAAAACAAAGTGCTGGAGAAATTCAGAAGATCAGGCTGCATTTGTGAAGGGAAACAGGCAGATGACAGGAGGGTCCTGACCCGAAACGTCATCTGTCCATTTCCTTCTAGAGATTTGGTTTGTTGTTGGTCCAAGGATAGCCCATTGTTTGTGCTCTGCATGGAGACAAGAACTTGGCCTAAATCCAGCTTTAAGCACTGGATCTATGACCCTGAAGATAATAGCGTTTAAAGTACTGTTCACATGAAATGAAACATTGCGACTTACAGCACTTTTCCATGCACCGTGGTTCAGACCCCACCATCTCCTTGGGGTGAAAAAAAAATGTCCTAGTCTGCTGATACCCTACCACCTCATGAATAGATATCAGCTGGGGTACTTGGTCTATGTCAACTACCTGAGGGAATTATTTGGGATCTGTAGAAAGTAAAATAGTCCACAACCCATTTGAATGCTTTAGATGTTGATGAAACATCTTCTGTAGCGAATAAAGGATTTTTAGGAATGCTAGGTAGACCTTGCGATTCAAAAATAAATAATTTGTTCATTTGCACCTATGAGCTTGCTCTACGAACATTTGAAAATGGGAATATAACATTGATACATTACCACTTCGAGGATCACTCTCTCAAAGAGCAAAAAATAAATTATTGAAGGGACTCAGTGGGTCAAGCAGCATCGGTGGAAGGAGATGGACAGACAACGATTTGGGTTGGGGCCCTTCTTCAGACTCTCTCATGGCTAGAATTCTCAATAGCCAGCCATATTTGGAGCTGTTTGTTTCAATGCTCATCATTGAATTCAGCATATTGTATTCAAGTGCTTACATTCAGCATTTGTTGGAAGCAAATTCATTACGAAGCAACTTTCGGAATGATGTTTATTTTCATAATTATAAGTTGCCATGGTGCCACACCAGAAAAGGAGAATGATTCAAATTCTAAAATGTATTGCACAAAGAAATCCAATATAAATTAAAATAAAGGCCATCATCTTAAAGTGCTGAATCCTCTTCTTGGTTAACTTAACAGAGCTGTTGAACATTATTGTAACAGTAATTGCATGCACAAACAATTAATAATTTGGTTGAACGCCACTTTTTGTGTTACCAAACAAGGATTAACGGATAAGCATGCTAATGAGAAGGCTCTAAGTTGTGCAGGATGGAAATTTTAGTTCAGTTTTCTTATTACAATGGGCTCAATCCTATTGTCTGTGATTTGTTTTTTTTTTCTGGCTACATTAAACAAATGTGATAGAAGTCGGGCTTTTTCTAGCAATTTGGTACATTTCCTTCTTATTCCTTTGTGTGATGGAATTGTGAACCCTATTTGTTTTTCATTTCAGAGTAAACAATTCCCTTTTCTGATTTGTATCCAAAAATTGTAATGAAGAGTGAATCACATAGTCCCCAATGTATTCCTTTATTTTGCCTGTACATGGGCAAGTTCCATCTCAACTCTGCCTACTTGCCAGCATTGGAGGGCCTTAGTTCTAAGGAGAGATTGGATAGACTGGTGTGTAGGAAGGAACTGGAGTAACTTACTGGGACAGGCAACATCTCCTGAGAGATGCCTCACTAAATTCATTTTCTCCAGAGATGCTGCCTGTCCCGCTGAGTAACACCAGCATTTTATATCTACTGGATAGACTGGGCCTGTTCTTCTTGAAGCAAAGGAGACTGAGTGGTGATCTGAGTGCATAACCTTTTTAAAGGCATTAGTAGGATAGAGAGAATCTTTTCTCAATGTTAAAAACCAAAGACCATATGTTTAAGGTGAGAGGGAGGAGGTTTAATGGGGATTTGAGGGGAATGCTTTTCACACAGAGACTAGTTGATATCTGGAACACGCTGCCTGAGGAGGTGGTAGTATCAGATTTCATCATTATGTTTCAGGTATTTTAACAAGCAGTTGAATAGGCAAGATGTGGAGGTATATGTACCTAATGCAGCCAAATTGGATTATAGAAGATTGCTACATTGGTTGGTTTGGATATAGGGCCTGATTCTATGCCGTGCTATTTTAAAACTCTATTTACCTTCATCCCTAATCTTTAATACTTTAGCTAAGAAAAGTAAAACATTTGATCCTTGGTCCACCATACAAAGCTTTTTAGGCAGTGCATTCTAAATTTCCATTTATTTTGTGAAAAAAAACCTTTAGAGTTTTGCCACTAGATTTCCACATCTGAATCAATAGTTTATCTGCATCTGTGCTCAAAAACAATTATCATGCTAAACAAGTGGAATTGGATTGCATCTTCACCATTTAAGCTCAATCCTTCTTACATGATGTGCAATGCCCAAAATTGGATCCAATAGTCGAGGGTACGATCAAAATTGTCTCAAACTTGTAGCTCACTTGTAGTCACACAGCATGGAAATCGATCGGCTGGCCCATCGAGTCCTTGCCGAACATCTACCACTCATTCACACTAGTTCTATGTTTATCCCATTTTCGCATCCACTCCCCTACACACAGCCAATTTATAGTGGCCAATTAGCCTCCTAACATGCATGTCTTTGAGATATGGGAGAAAACCAGAGCACCCGGTGGAAACCCATGCCGTCATGGGAAGAATGTGCAAAGCCCAATTAGATAGTACCCGAGGTCAGGATTGAACCTGGGTCTCTAACGCTATGAGGCAGCAGCTCTACCATCAGTGCCTAAGGAAACAGAACTCCCTTGATCTTGGAGCCCACAAATTACACACAGCAAATAAATAGACTTGTCTTTACATGAACAGTTCTGGACTCTACAATCTGCTTTATAACCAACTGCGTATTCTTTGAGGTATAGTCACTTCATAAAGTGCTTTGAAAGTGATATGCAGAAAATACACCAATTAATTTACATGGAAAGTTTCACAAACACCAACATTGTAAGATTCAAATTAGTTTCTGGTGATGTTAGTTGGTCAGGAAGCGGACATTTTGTTTGGTTTCTGCACCCAAAATCATATATTTGGTCTTTTTAGATCCAAGCTAATTGATCTTATATTTTATTACATTGATCCCCAACTGCCCAAATTTTATCCATTCACTTAATATCTTAAGATCTGCAAGTCATATTGTGCCTTCGATGAGTGTCATATAATGCCACCATTTTGAGCTGTTGTTGTGTTAGAAAATGACAGCCAATTTGAGGACATCAAGCTCTCCAAAAAAAACCAAGTGATAATCACCAGGCAGTTTGTTTTGGAGAGGTCACTAGAGGGATATGTATTGGCTAGATTTCTAAAAATAATCCCTTTTGACAAAGTAGATGTTGAGTTGTTTCCTCGCATGGGAAATTGCAATGAGGAGGCATAGTAACAAGATCGGGGGTGCTCATTTAAAACAGAGGTGTGTTGGAATTTATTTTCTCAGGCTGCTGAATTGCTGGAATTCGGGAAAAAAAAACAACCCAGAGCATTGTGGAGGTATTTAAAAAGGAGGTAGATATTTTTTTGAATGATCAGGGAACTGAAGATTATATGGTACTGGCACTTGAGGAGTTAGGTGGAGACACAAAAATCTGCAGATAACACCTGCTGAAGGTTCTTGGCCCATAACATCAATGATTCCTTTTCTTTCACAGTTGCAGCTCGACCCTCTCAAGATCAAACGTGATCAAATTGAATCACCTGGCTCGGCAGGTTCAAGTGGTGGCTTCCCCTGTTTTATTTTCTTGCGTTTTTATGCAATAAGCACCAATGTTTCCACTAGTGGGAGAGTCTAGGACTAGAGGTCATAGCCTCAGAACTAAAGGACATTCCTTTAGGAAGATGAGAAGGAATTTATTTAGTCAGAGGGTGATGAATCTGTGAAATTCTTTGCCACAGAAGACTGCGGAGGCCAACTTCTTTGACTAAATCTCTTTGGTCAGAGGGTGATGAATCTGTGAAATTCTTTTCCACAGAAGACTGTGGAGGCCAACAATGGATATTTTCAAAGCAGAGTTAGATAGATTCTTGATTAGTATGGGTGTCAGGGGTTATGAGGAAAAGGCGGGAGAATTGGGTCATGAGGGAGAGAAGGGAGAGCCATGATTGAATGATGGAGTATGGATCGAATGGCCTAATTCTTCTCCTATCACCTACGACCTTATGACCAATGGATCACTCAGAAGGCAGTGGCCAAATGATGTCACTTTTGGGAGTGCAGTACTTCCTCCGCACATTTTTCCAAGTGGTTGACATTGCAGAACAAACTTCCCACTCATATGAGTATGTATCTGTGTCAATGCATACAGGGCAAAACACAAAGTGCTGGACTAACACTGTGGATCAGACAGCATCTGTGGAGGAAATGGATCGACAACATTTTGGGTCATGTAGCAAAGGCAGCAGGTGAACCATAGCAACATAAAGCATAGAAACATGCCCTCTGCCCACTGAGTTTGCACAGACCACCAATACCCATTTAGACAAATCCTGCATTCATCCCATTTTTGTATTCTTCCCACATTTTACTCCCTGGTCGTTTGCATATACTACATAACTTGTTTGTCTGGTGTTTCCTGTTATCAAAACAAAGCGATCAGCTACAAATGTAATGGAAGATGAAACATAACAATTGCAGAATATTTGTAAAACATTTCTACCGCTTTTTGTTAGCTCACCAACAAGTGAGAATGGTAATTCATACACCTTTGACATCCACATATGGAAGCGTTACAACCAAGTAATAAATGTACTTCAAGATGGCAGCATTTCAACAGAAACAGATTTGCCTCAGTACTGTCACAGTTTTAATCTAATTAATTGGTTAACAGATTGTACATAATGAGGTCATTTCTCTAGTGCTGCGTTCAGCTGGTACAGGCTGGTCAAACGCAGGTGTGGGGCTGTGTGTGTGTGTTTCCATTTTCTGTAAAAACCGTTAGCATATTAGCCTCCTGCCTCTGAATCAGAAGGTTGTGATTGCACGCCCTTCTCGTCAGCCTTGTGCATGAGATCTGGATTGGCCCTGTGGTGATGCACTGTCTAAGCTGATGTCCTTTGGATGGAACGTTAGACCGAGCCTCACCTACTCCTTCCACAGAGATTTAGTTGGAGGGGAGGAGGGGGTGGGGGGGGGAGGGTGTTTGTTTATCCCTTCTGTCCTGGCCAGTGTTCACCCCTAAAGTGTCATCAGTAAACAAATTATCCTGTTTGCTGGTGGTACAAATTGTCATTTTTCCAGCTGGGACTATGTTTCAGAAACACTTATGTTAAGTGCAAAGCATTTTTCGGATCCCGTGAGACCCCAAAAGTTTCTATTCACACGGCATCTTTTAGTTTGGTTCAAAGTGGCTTGCAAGTGTTTTTGGAAGATTTTCCAAGGATTATCTGCTCAAGTTGCAGGAGCAGAGCAGAAGGCCTTGGTGGGAATTGTCTCTCGGTGTTTTAATTCTCTACATGAGCCTCGCTTGTGCCCACAGGGGCGGCATCAGCTGCTTCCATCAGAAGTGAGTGCTTATTAATTTCACCTATATGAAAAAGAGACGGTTCCACCAATGTGGCTGTTCATGCTTCACATGGACCTCCTTCCACCCAAATGTATCTCACCCTAACCACCTACCTCTCTATCCCTCTAATTTTTCTTTAAGTTTCATCTTTGAGGGGTGGCACAGTGGTGCAGTGGTAGAGTTGCTGCCGTACTGCACCAGAGGCCAGGGTTCGATCCTGACCACGGGTGATGTCTGTATGGAGTTTGTACATTCTCCCCGTGACCTGCGTGGCTTCTTCTTCTTCTTCTTCTTCTTCTTCTTCTTCTTCTTCTTTCGGGCATTCCAGTTTCCTCCCACACCCCAAAGACGTACAGGTTTGAGGCTAATTGGCTTTGGTAAAGTAGTATAGTGTCCTTTGTGTGTGTAGTGTAGTGTTCATGTGTGGGGATCACTGGTTGGCATGGACTTGGTGGGCCAAAGGGCCTGTTTCCGTGCTTTATCACCAAACTAAGCTAAACTATATCTCAACCACTATCTGTGATAACAAGTGCCACATTCTCACCATACTGTGTGAGAAATATTCACCTCAATTCTTTATGGATTTATTGGGTATTCCCTTTTGAGTGCCACAGAATTGAAAACATCTCTCTCCAAACCTCAGCTTCATATTTTCAAGAGAAGAATGGCTCAGTTGGTTAACTGTCTCTTGACATTTTCTAAGCTCTCAGGTCTTGTCTCATCATTGGCATCTGCTCCGATGTTGCTATCTACTTGCAATGTACAGATGAGAACTGGAGACACCTGCTACTTATTACATGTAAGATGAGGTAATGGAGTAAAATGGCAAACTGTGTCCTCAATAGCAATTTCTATTTGGTTTCTGAGCTAATTACTACGCAAAAATGACATGGTATGAAAAACCAGGTAGACTCAGGAATCAAGGTATTAGGAGGCATCAATGTCCACTTTGAATAACGGAGCGAGATTCAATAAAATAAAATGTAATTATATGATTTTGATTTTGAGATACAGTGTGGAAATAGGCTCTTCGGCCCACTGGACACTAGTTCTATGTTATCCTACTTTTGCGTCATACACAATAGGAACAGTTTACAGAAGCCAATTAACCTACAAACCTGTATGGCTTTGGAGTGTGGGAGGAAACTGGAGCACCCGGAGAAAACCCACGCAGTTACAGGGTGAACGTACAAATTCTGTACAGGCGGCAACCATTGTCAGCATCGAACCTGGGTTGCTGGCGCTGTAAGGCAGCAACTCTACTACTGTGCCACTGTGCTACCCCAGACCAAGGAGCTTTTAATCTAAAGGGATACCAGACATGCAATCAAACAAATAATCCTGGTGTCTGATCTTGGTCCAGATGATCACACATTCCCGTGGCCTGCTGACTGGAGGGGAAGTGTCAGAAACAGTCTACAGCTATGTACAAGCTGCCGTCATAAGGTGAAATCTTTCACCGTGCCCTCACATGGAGGGATCTTGGGTTGTGGGGGAAACAACCCAAAATCAAGACTCTGCCCTTACTGTCTTACTGTGACAAATCCCTTATGTGATCAAGGGAATGGAGAGTAGGAACTTTAAGTATCCTCCTTGTAAATAGCGTGGTTATTCATCTGTGTTTCTGATAATCAATTCCATTGAAGCAAAAGTAACTGAATTTCAGGTGGACTTCATTAAGTCTACATTACTGTAATTACGTTTTGAGCGAATGCAATCGGGAATGGATTTATGATGTTAAAAAGGCACAACATAGCTTCCAGACTGTCACCGATCAGAGCAACTGGAACCTTTTAAATCTGTTACAAAATGGTGGAAACACTCAGCAGGACTGTGCCCGATGAAGGGTCTTCAACCTGAAATGTTAGCTCCATTTCTCTTCCCACAGGTGCCGCCTGACCTGCTGAGCGTTTCCAGCATTTTCTGCTTTAATTTCAGACTTCCAGCATCCACAGTTTTTTTAAATTTTCGATTATCTTATTTTTGCAACAGGCTTACCCTGTAGTATGTCCCATATAATTTATTCATGACATGCTGGTACCAATCTTTTTGGCTCAAGAAATCTTGTGGCCATCTGTCTTTTATTCTCCTCTACATTTGACGTTGACTCAGGCATTTGTCTGCTGAGTGCTTGCTCATTCAGTTCTATCGATAGAAGCGTCTTTGCTGCAAAAAGAACTGCTGAACCTCCCAATGTCCTGCAGTAAAGCAGCATGTGTACCACACCAGCCCAAATGCAGGCCAAAAAAAGCATAATCAAAAGATGGCTGCAATACAGGCCTGGCAGAGCATCACCAGAAAAGACACCCAACAACTGGTGATGTACATGAATCGCAGACTTCAGGCAATCATTGCACGCAAAGGATATGCAACAAAATACTAAACATGACTACTTTCATTTACATGACACTGCTGTGTCCCAAACATTATGGTGCCCTGAAATGGGGGGACTACGTATAAACGCAGTTGTAATTTCTACATGGTGAAACCAAAATGTATAAAAATACCCTATAATAAAATCTGACAATGTGCACTTTGACCACATGTGATTTTTTTTTCTATTACAAATCTCAAATTGTAGACTATAGAAGCAAATAAATAAATGATGGGTCTTTATCCCAAACATTATGGAGGGCACTGTACATCCTGTAAGAGTTTTTCTTTGTTTTCTTTGATATTAGGGCTTTTATGCTATCGATTTTAAGTATGTGACAGGGTTATTCGACCCACTATTGGACAGCCAGATAACAGAATGTTCTAAGCCTGCAGTGCCTTGTGTTTGTTTAAGCAGAAGAGCTTTAGGCATAAACCAGAGAGCCATCTGCTGAATTATTTATCTCGGCTCGTAGGCCGATGCTGTTGTATCATTATTTAGGAAAGAATATTATATTGTTATTGATTGTAGCACTTGCTGTTACATTTCATTTGCCAGGCAGTGTGTGCATAGCATTTTGATGACTGCTGTAGCTCAGCGCTGTGATCAGAGGTAAACTGAGGAGGAAGAAATGCGAACCTCCTGTATTAGAACATATGTCCGATAACCCGTGAATCCATTGTCTCACAGCGCTGGATAAAATACACGATTTTAAAAGCTAGAGGGCAAATCGGCAGACTGAAATAAGAACAAGGCAAAGCTACATAGATAGATACAATGTCCTGAATTACCTACTTGTGTTTTGTAACCTTCATCAACAAAACATTGTAGTTATAAACCACTTTGAACCAAGCTATCATGTCCTTTAATTCTTACAATGGCAGGGCTGCTTAAATTAACTACTTACATTTAATTGGTGACATTTTAACATTAAATTGTGGAGAGGCACTTTATGGACAAGGAATAAGAGGAATAAAATGGACATCAAATCACAAGCTTTTTACGTCAGTGTTGTATTGTAATATATACACACATATATATATATATACAATCAATAGTAAATGATCTGGATGAAAATGTAGATGGTATAAGTTTGAAGATGACTCAAAGATTGGTGGAGTTGTGCATAGTGAAATAGTGAAATAATTTGTCTTACAGCAGAATATAGATCAGTTGGAAATCACTAAAGGTAGACACAATATTCTGTAGTAACTCAGCGGGACAGGATAAAAGGAATAGGTGATGTTACGGGTCGAGACCCTTCTTCCGACAGAAAATCATGGTGGAGAAATGGCAGATGGAATTTAATCTAGATGCATTTTGTAATGTCCAATATTGGAGGAAAATTTATGGGAGGATGCTTTTTAGCATTGATGTGCAGAGGATTTGGGGTACAAATTGATAGCTCCTTGAAAGTGGCAACAACAAATAGATAAGATGGTAAAGAAAGTGTATGGCATGCTTGACTTCATAGGTCAAGACACTGAGTATAAAAATCAGCAATTCATTTTGCAGTCATGTTGGGCCACACTTGGCATATTGTCTGCAGTTCTGGTTGCCACATTAGGAAGGATTTGGGGACTTTGAAGAGGATGCAGAAGAGATTCACCAGGACATTACCCGGATTTGAAGGTATAAACTATTAGAAGAGGTTGGAGAAATTTAAATTGCTTTCTCAAGAGGATTGGAGCATTGAGGGGTGACTTGATAAAAGAGTATCACATTATGTGAGGCATTGCTACAGTAGATAGTTCAAATTTTTTCCGCAGGGTGGAAATGTAAATACATGCAGGCACAGGTGAGAGAGGGAAACTTTAAAAGAGATGAGCAAGGCTAGTTTTTTTAAATGCAGAGGTTGAAAGGTGCCTGGAACGCACTGTGCAGGAAAGTGGTAGGAGCTGATACGATAGCAACATTTAAACAGTTAAATGAATAAGCATGAAATAGAGAGATATAGACTAATTAGAGGCAAATGGAATTAATTAGATTGGTGTGATAGTCGGCAGACATGGTGGGCCAAGCAGCCTGTTCCTGCGCTCTATGTTTTATGTTTCAGAAATTGGCAATTGAAAGCATGAACTCCAATCGTGGACCAGTGAACACTTTGATTTCATTGATCAACGCTTCATTGGCAAGGTCAGCATTTATTGCTCATGCAATTTACTGGGCCATTTTAGACCATTCTTAGCATTCAGCTACATTGTTGTGCTTGAAGTTGCATTTAAACCGATGTGGGTAAGAATGACAGACGTATCCTTACTGAAGGAAATTAAATGCATTTTTATGACACTTTCATGGCTCCATATTGTAAATGTACTTGAATTTATATTTCTTAGATTTGGAGGATTGCCATGAACGTAAGTTTAGATTATAGAAATTGAATGAGACTATGTTGTAGAGAGGTTTAAGTTTAGTTTTAGTATTGTCATAATGTACTGAGGAACAGTGAAAGGCTTCGCTTTGCATGTTATCCAAAGAGATCAGATGTACTATATATAACTACAATCGTCAAACTCAAGTACAATAGGATTGCTGGTCGGAGGGGGACTCAGTTGGCCGAAGGGCCTGTTTCCATGCTGTATCTCTAAACTAAACTAAACCAAACTAAACTAACAGGAGCCACCTGGGGTCAGCTCATATCCAGGTGGTGGACAAAGGAGACTTAATGCAAGTTATAACCTGAGTGGGAAAAAAAATTCAGATCAATTCCAAATACTCAGAAGCAAGAACTGGTACGTTTCCATTACTTTATAAAATGTTATACCAAGGAAGCAACATAATATGCAGAATTAACAAATCAAGGAGGCTCATTTCTGCACATTCATTGGCATTGCTGACTTCCTGCAAATTCAGTTGGATACAATCTAGTTGGATCGGACTTGCTTGGAGAAACCTAATTGGTTTAGGTTGCATTTAAAAATGGAACAAAGTGTGAATGAAGGGCACATGGGAAAAACTGCCTTGTTTGTTTCTTCCTCCAAGATGATTGATTCCATTGATAATCTGCACTCGCTGTGAAGCATTAAACAGAAGAGGAATCTAACAGAATGAAAGGAAAAGGGTACCATAAAGGGAGAGTAATTTGGGCTTTTATAGGCTCGTACTGAGCAGAAATAAAAAACACTTTTTTGATAGGCATGCAACTGAGTTTTCTAAAATAGACATTGGAAGATTGCGGAGGAAATCTCTAAATTGAGGTGCTGCATATTCTTAACTCTACCTCATTTGTCTATTCCGTCATTGCATTTGAGTTTTGCTTTTTTTGCATTACTCCAGATTGCATTACAGTCTTTGCACCATTCAGCTCTTTTGTGTTTGTTGTCATATTTATTGCTGTACCTGTCATATCATGTATTTTGTGTACTCTGCACGCTTCATGCAAACAAGGAATTTCCTTGCACCCAATGTATATCACAGTAAATTAATCTGAATATTAATCTGAATGACTGCTGCACTTTTGAGAGGCATTACAAACATTTTATGCTCTAATAATTCTGCCACTTTTGATGTTGCCACTTGAATGCTTCCATATCCTGGTCTTTAAAAAAAACCCAATTTAACTGTTTCCAGAAAGCTAGAAAGTGCCTCACTATAAATGAGGGTGAAGCACATAAAAATAATGCCTTTTAGGAAAGGAAGTAGCTGATCAAGTGACCCGTATTCTTTATATGGTAACTTGACATAATATATTTTGTCTTAATTTACTGGATGTAGGTTTTGTAGATAATAATGTTCCTACTACCCTTGTGTGCATGTGCTGTGATCTGTTTGGACATCGGGGTTGATCTAGGTTCACCGGTCAGGGTATTGAGTATAGGACTTGGGACATTAGTTGAAGTTGCACAAGACATTGGCAAGGCTGCACATCAACTATTGTGTACAGCTTTGGTTTCATCCTATAGAAAATACATTATTCAGCTGCAAGGTTGACAAATGTGCTGGAGAAACTCAGCGGGTGCGGCAGCATATGTGGAACAAAGGACTCGTCCCCATCAGTGATACGTCCCACAACAGTGGTGTCGTCAGCGAACTTGATGACACACTCAGTGGCCTGTAGTTTCCGAAACACCGCTAGCTACCGGAGACGGAGGCTCCCGAAGTCCACAGGCCGAGCTGGGTGGTGTTGATGATGGAGTTCACACTATGAATCTCTTTTTTCACCCAGAGAGTTGTGAAATTGTGGAATTCACTGCCACAGAGGGCATTGGAGGCCAAATCACTAGATGGATTTATGATAGAGTTGGATAGAGCTCTAGGGGCTAGTGGAGTCAAGGGATATGGGGAGAAGGCAGGCACGGGTTATTGATAGCGGATGATCAGCCATGATCACAATGAATGGCGGTGCTGGCTCGAAGGGCCGAATGGCCTCCTCCTGCACCTATTTTCTATGTTTCTATAGTGCAATCAATGCAAAGAAGATTGATGGAAATTTTGCCGGGACTCGATGGCCTTAGAGGGAGAGGTTGGGTCGGCTAGGACATTATTTCTGTGAGCATAGGAGACTGAGGGATGACCTTATGGAGGTATATAAATTCATGAAGGCCACAGATAAGATGAATGTACACTTTTTTTAAGAGTATTGTGTTCAGTTTTGGTCACCGTGGTGTAGGAAGGAAGTCATTAAGCTGGAAAGAGAGCAGTGAAGATTTATAACAATATTGCCAGGATTCAAGGGCCTGAGCTATAGGGAAAGATTGGACAAGCTAGGACTTTATTCCCTGGAACAGAGAAGCCCAAGGGTGATCTAGTTGCGATGTATAAAGTCATGAGAGGAATTGAGATGTATAAAGTCATGAGAGGGTTGGGGAAACAAGAACTAGTTGAGGCAGGTGGAATAACAGCATTTAAAAGACACTTGGACAGGTATATGAATATGAAAGGTTTAGATTTATGCCAAATACCGACAAATGGGGCATTTTGGTCAGAATGGTCAGAATGGAGTTGGGTTTAAGAGCCTGTTTACATGCTGTATGACTCTATGAGTCTTAAAAGTGTATTTTGACCATTATTAACCAACTTTGGTATTGCGAAACACCAGTGATGCATTGGCAACCAAGTAACATGATTTCCAACAATGATGGGACAGCAGTTGACCTGTCCAACTTGAATAATGGACATTAACGAGCTCCATCTACAGTGCCTGGTATAATGATTAGCACATAGGAGTGTATCAAACCAGATTTGACCATGGGCCATGCGGAAGGTATTAGGATGAGTGAATGGGGAGGGAGATCAATGATAAAGATATTGGAGACATCTCAATAAGAAAGACACATATAGGTTTGTGGTGGGAATCCAAGAATTTAGGATCCAAGCATTTGAATATAAGGCTGCCCATAGTAAATGTGGAAAACTTTGTTTCTGGCTTTTTGGAGAGTTTACAGATATAGCATGGAAACAGGCCATTCGGCCCACAGAGTCCATGCCAACCATCGATCACCTGTATGTTAGTTCTATGTTATCCCAGTTTTGTATCCTAAACACTAGGGGCAATTTAAAGAAGCCAATCAACCTACAAACCTGCACGCCTTTGGAATGTGAGCGGAAACCGGATTTTATGCAGATTTTGGGATGCCCCCTTTTCAACACAAATTTAGATCATAGAATATAATACACAGAAAAATACAGCACAGTAACAGGCCCTCTAACCCACAATGTCCGTGCCAAACAGGATGCCAAGATAAACTAATCTAATCTCGCTGCACATGATCCATAACCCTTTATTTCCCGCATATGCATGTGCCTATCTGAAAGTCTCTTAAATGCTACTATCGTGTCTGCCTCCATCACTTCTGCTGGTACCTCTTGACAGAGAGTAAATCATCTAACAACTGTTAGATGGTGTTCATTTTCTGTGGAAATGTTCATTACTATTTGATTGACGTTTAATATATATGACATTAAAAAAATTAAGACCCGCAAAGAAATCAGTCATATCAGAGCATATCATCATATTCGATGAAGTGACATTTTGAAAGGTTAGATCAGATTGGGCTTTCTAAATTGCAGCATAGTTGGTAGAAATAAGCAGCTAATATTTAGCCAATTTTTAATCAACCTTCTAAATTATATTACAGCCATTTCACAATCCTTCTGAGTGTTTAAAAACCAGAGGCAGCCTTTTAACTGGTTATGTTCATTATTTGCAACGGGGACATTCCTTAAAGTACAACAATATTATGTTGCATTTGTATAGTCCCTCTTATGCACTAAAATAGAGTATTAATAAAAAGGAAGTTAACAACATTAGGAGAGTGATAAGGATAGAAGAAGTATAGAATGTATATCAGGATTCTCAGGAAAAATGAAGTACAGAAAGGCCTAAGGGTGCCAGCCCATTGCTCCATAAAAGTGACCACATAGGTAGTTAGAGTTGTAAAGAGTTGTAGCATTGCATACAAAAGTCGAAAAGTCATGTTGCAGCTGTGTAAAACCTTGGTTACCCCACATTTGGAGTACTGTGTTCCATTTGTCACACTGTAGGAAGACTGTGGAAGCAATGGAGAGGGTGCAACAAAGGTTCACCAGGATGTTGCTTAGATTAGATAAACTTGGATCGTTTACTCTGGAACATTGGAGGCTGTGGGGAGACTTGGTATACAACATTATGTGAGGCAGAGATGAGATAGATGACAGTCAGAGATTTTCTTTTTCCTGGTTAAAAAGGTCAAACACTTGAGAGCATAGCTTTAAATCGAGAGGGAACATTTTATTGGAGATGTATGATAAAGGAGAGTTTGTTTTACACAGAGCGCCTGGAACCCGCTACCTATGTATGTGGTAGAAGCAGACGTGATAGCTGTGTTTAAGAGGCATTTCGACAGGCATGCATACAGCCACTGTTCAGAGGTATATAGACCATGAGTAGGGAGGTGGGATTGAACTAGATTGGCATCATGGTCGACATAGACATGGTGGGCAAAGGACTTGTTCTTGCACTGTACTGTTCTATGTTCTATGAATGGAGGTTTGCTTGAAGATGTAGACTTTCGATGGGTATGTGCAGGTGTGAACAAAATTAAAAGACATGAGCTAAGCATTCACTTTGTGCAAATCACTCTGATGGATCACAAATTTAATCCGCCACACTAAAGTTGCCAGGATTGTCTTGTGCGGATGAGGATTATTCTCTAAGATCTTACTGCAAAAAGCACAAGAATAATCAGGAATAAGCAGAAGGACATTTTGAAAACCAAAATAATCTTGTGATCCTATTGTTTAATTGTAAAAGAAAGTATGATATTGGGAGGTGAGGCTGTTTGACAGAATTTAAAATTCTTCAATCGGATGAAGAAAATTCTGGTGCATTTCCAGGAGAAGGTGGGAAACCATGTGGAATGGATCTACTCCCCAATCAATGCGCACTGGAGAAAAGGGATCATGCGATGACATCTCCAGGAGTGTGTCTACTAAGATTTTCCAGGTTTGCCTGCCTCAAACTCAGCACATGACCTACTGAAATCCATTTGCAAAATAGCTTCTACCTGTCGCTTGACAAAAATGCTCTTTGTTAAAGGTTGGGATCCCTGTTTTCCTCCCTCTTCCCAATAATGTTGTGGTTAGTGGGTTAATTGGCTGCTGTAAATTGCTCCGGTGGTGAGTGGTGGAATCTGTGGAGAGTTGATGTGAATTTGTTAAGAATGAAATGGGATTTGTGTGAGATTGGTGTGAATGGGTCACCACACACTCGATGTGCCGAAGACTCTTTGGCTCAAAGAGTCTTATCGTGCTGTCTATCTACATGACGTAAGGCACATTTCATGGTTGAACTATTTTCCCTTTTTTTCTATTTAACTCATTGCCAGAAACAATTTGCTGCTGCTACTTTCATGCGGAGGTTTGAGTGGATTCCTCACTTCGGAATGTTTAATTCCAATAATAGTTTACAGAAGAATCCAAATAGACAAACAGCGTGAAGCCTTGATCTGATGTGCTGCGAGCTGCACTAGTTTCACAAGAGCTATCACTCAAACTTGTGTGCTCCTTATGCCCTGTGGTGTTTTTGTCAATGTAATCCCATTGGTTTACACCCTGTTCGACAACAGAATTGTGCCTGTTCCCAGCTTGTATTTTACATTGATTGCAGACTGTTCTGGAAACTGTGAAACATTGGTTGCCCCCCTTACAAACCAATTATGTCACGTTAGTGATCTGTTTTAATGATCAGAAAAGGAAACTGGCAGATTACGGGTAACCTTTTGCCACCATCAGCTGCTCTGTGTGCATTCTTGCTTAAATTCTCCAATTTTCTTCCAAGTAAATTTCCAATCTTGTTTACTGACTTTGCTTGAGAGATTCTACAGATGTGCTTTACATTTAGATAGGATCTGATGCTTTGTGGAGGATGTCTGCCCTGCAAAATTAGGCTTTTTTTTGTTTCAGAATCTTACACCCAAGTACTGTCAAATGCTCCAACTCTATCTGCCCTTAAATTTACAGCAATGATATGGGCCAATCGATATGATCAGCTTATTTATATTTATTTACATCTGCACTATTATTTTTGATCTTTGGGTATCAGCTGAGCTCATTGATTTGCTCACCTGCAAGTCATAATCCAGAACTAAACATAGAATCCAATATGGTGGAGTATTATTGGAGGTGGTATCTTCTGATGCAACTTCAGAGTGAGAACCAGTTTACTCACTCACCTTGACTTAAAAAACACTATACTCTCATGCATCACTTATCACAGAGCTGTTTGTGAGATCCTGCTGTGTACAAATCGGCTGCCATATAATTGTAGGCTGTTTAGGAGACTAGAAAATAGACACACAATGTTGTAGTAACTCTGCGGGACAGGCAGCATCTCTGGAGAGAAGGAATGGGTGACGTTTCGGGTCAAGACCCTCCTTCAGACACTCTTTCTGAAGAAGGGTCTTGACCCGAAACCTCACCCATTCCTTCTCTCCAGAGATGCTGCCTGTCCCGCAGAGTTACTCCGGCATTTTGTGTCTATCTTCAGATTAAACCAGCATCTGCAGTTACTTGCAACACAAGGATACTACAAGGACAGGCTGTGACATGTGCAATAGAAATACAAGCTTGCTGTTCGGAACTTTGAGACATACAAGGTACTTTGCAACTAGTCGTACAGCGCAGAAATGGGCCGTTGGGCTCACCACATCCATTCTGAACGTTTTTGACCATCTCCACTAATCCTATTTGCCTGCATTAGAACAGCATCCATCGATGCCTCTTAAACATCTTAAATGTATCTGATTGTGTCACCTTCTCTGGCAGTGCATTCACCAGATACCAAAAAATATTTGTATTTTTAAAAATCCCTAAAAATCCCCTTTAAATCTCCCACCCCAACCCTTCAAACTGTAGTCTTTTGATTTTGACATGTTTTAAAATGTATTTTTCTTATGGGCTCATGATTAGTTCCAGCCCAATGCTCCAACATCAGTAGTACAGGCCACTTTGTCAAATACCCAAGCATAATCTTTCCTTCAATATTCTTTCCTCCTTCTTTAGGTCATAAACACTGACCTCTGTTCGCCTCCTCTGCACAATTAATGATGTTCTACGTCCATTACATGGGAAATGCCATTCTGTGTTTTGCAATATGTGACACTGTATATCTTCATTGGCATTCCACACCTCACATCCTTGTGTTTATTACAACAACACTAAAGGAGGACACTTGGCCCGTGAGTCCAGATCGGCATCTTGCAGAACAAAGCCATCAGTCATATTGAGCCTTTTTCTTCTTTCCCTGTGGCCTTGCAACATATTTTATCTCACACCTGCCTGTTAAGTCCCCTTAAATTCCTTCAACACTTTCCTGCTGCGTGGTTTGATTTATAGCCGCCAATTCACCTTTGGGATGTGGGAGGTAACAGGACCACCCAGGGGACACACAAATTGTCACCGGGAGAACGTGCAAACTCCACAAAGACAGCACCCAAGGTTATGATTGAACCCAGGACCCTGAAGTTGTGAAGTAGCAGCACTATGTACAGCACCACTGTGTCAACCCCTTCAATAGATAAGTGACAGGTGTTGGATGTTTGGAAGTCAAATCAGGGCAGGACTTTCACAGTGAACTGCAGGTGCCCTGGGGAGTGTTGTAGAGCAGAGAGATCTAGGAGTACGTACATATCTCCATGACAGTGGTGTAAAGATAGAAAGGGCGGTGAAGAAACTGTTGGCATTCTGGGCATCATCAATGGGTCTATGACTCTTAACAGCTGCAGATAATGAACCAGCTGGCCCACAAGTTACAAAGATTTTATTTTTCTGTTCGGTGGTACTATTTACAAAATTATCACCCTGGAGCCATGTTTATTAAAGATTTCCACTTAGTTAGGCCAGGTTAATCAGACTGTTCCTGTAAGAGTGAAGTGCAAGGTTGGCAGGATTGGGGAACCCTGGTTGATAAGACAAATTGAGGCTCTGGTCAGATAAGGGCAGCTGGGTATAGGAAGCAAATCCACTGAGTATAAGCGATGTGGAAGTACATTTATGCCATTCCATATGAGATTCTTTCAATATGTATGGTGCAAAGGAACATACTTGAAGATAGAAATAATGTAGATATTGAAAAACTGAAACAAAACCAAAAAATGCATGAAACTCAGCAAGCTGGACAGCACCAAATGAATATAATTGATGCCCCAGGTCAACACTCCTTCATCAAAAGAAGGGAATCCATGTTTTAGTTTTCCAGTGCGTGGATACTATGAACTATGCAAATAATTAGACGGAGGGAGCAGAAATGAAAGCATCATATTCCTTTTATTAATTGGAGGAAAGGCTGGCATGACAAGCACTTTGGAACATGGATGTGCATTCTGGGAGGTTGGTGTGAAACCGCACAGCCCTGATGGACATCCAAAAATTGTTTAACTAAGCTTGAAAAGCATCCAAACACACATATGCACATGAAAAAAATAACATGGCATTTTTAAATTTTTGCATACTGCCATGTTTTAGAGGGAAGGAATGAGAGTTATAAGGAACTATTTTTTGGTAAGACTTTGGTTCCTTTGTTGGTGTGGGGGGTTGGCATAGAGAGTGGAAAATCCATCCACGATTTGGACAGATGCTCTGAATTATTTAATTCAGTTATGTTTACTCTGTGGTATGCGCATTGAAGCAATGTTGATTGACAGGGAAAGGAATGCAATGGATTAGGAATGCTATTGTGTGGGGAGGTTACATTTAGCCATTCCCTGTCAAAGTGGTCATTCATTAGTGTCAGTAAAATGAAATGGAATGGAATGCAGATGCATGGCAGATGCAGTATAATGTAGATAAATGTGAGGTTATCCACTTTGGCGGCAAGAACGAGTAGGCACATTATTAGCTCAATGGTGTCAGATTAGGAAAGAGGAAAGTGCAACGAGACCTGGATGTTGCACACCAGTCACTGAAAGTAAGCATGCAGGTACAGTAGGCAGTGAAGAAAGCTAATGGCATGTTGGCTTTCATAAAAGAGGATTTAAGTATAGGAGTAAAGAGGTCCTTCTGCAGTTGTCCCTGGTTAGATCACATCTGGAGTATTGTGTGTAGTTTTGGTCTCATAATTTGAGGAAGGACATCCTTGCTATTGAGGCAGTGCAGTGTAGATTCACGAGGTTAATCCCCGGGATGGCAGGACTGTCATATGACGAAAGATTGAAAAGACTGGGCTTGTATTCATTGGAATTTAGAAGGATGAGAGGGGGTCTTAAAGAAACATATACAATTATATAAGGACTGGACAAGCTAGATGCAGGAAAAATGTTCCCAATGGGGGAGTCCAGAACCAGGGGCCACAGTCTAAGAATAAAGGGGAGGTCATTTAAAACTGAGATGAGAAAAAACGTTTTCACCCAGAGTTATGAATTTGTGGAATTCTCTGCCACAGAAGACAGTGGAGGCCAATTCACTGGATGCATTTAAAAGAGAGTTATTTAGAGCTCTAGGGGCTAGTGGAACCAAGGGATATGGGGAGAATGCAGGCATAGTTTACTGATTGTGGAGGATCAGCCATGATTACAATGAATGACTGTGCTAGCTCGAAGGGGCAAATGGCCTCCTCCTGCACCTATTTTCTATGTTTCAAATATGCTTTTCGTTGCATAGAAATCATTCTTGCAAATTAAGATCACGCTGTTGTTGTTTCATTGACAATGCAATGACAACAAAACAGTTCCAGCGTGTGACACATAAGTAAATATGCTGTCTAATGGAATTGCAGTACGTTCTGGTTCAAAGTCCTTGAAATATACAACAATGAATTCTGAATAGAGTCATATAGTGAGTCATGGAAACAGGCCCTTCTGCCCAACTTGTCCACACCGGCCAACTTGTCCCAGCTACACTAGTCCACCTGCCCACTAGTCCCATTATTCAGAAGATCGCAATAACATATTTTATTGTTTTGGGGACTTTGTAAGCAAAGTATTTTTGTTTGTGTCCATGAAAAGACACCTAATAGGAAATATTTAAAAGATGTGCCACTCATATCCAGGTTTTCTAATGAATTACATTTGAAACATTATCCTGGATCTACAGTGGACAGTTTTATAAAAGATTGGTTTGACCACAATCGAAGAACTGTGCAGGTTCTGGGCACCACACTTTGGGAAAGATATGAAGACTTTGGAAAGGCTATAAAACAGATTCACCAAATGGGCTAAAGTATTTCAATTATGTGGAGTGTCTGGGGAAGCTAGGATTCTTCTCCTTGGAACAAAAAAAAAGATTGAGTATTTCTGAGAGAGATACTTAAGATCATGAAGAATATAAGGAGAGTAGATTAAGAGAAGTGGCTTCTATTGGGGGCAGTGTCAAAGGGATGACATAAAGGTAAATAGCAGAACAACTGCATGTAACATGAGGAAAACACTTACACATCAGTCAGTCAGTATCTGGTGTCAGTGAAGCCAAATTCAGTTGCAGTGCTCAAAAGTGAACTAAATATGTATCTGAAAGGAAATAATTTGCAGGCTGTGGGGACGAGACACCGATGTAAGATTTGCTGGATTGCTTTTACGTAGAGCCAGTATGGATTCAATGGGCTGAATAGCCTCCTTCCTCCCACAACCATTCTGTCAGTCTGTAACGCAAAAAGATAGGCAAATTACCCCAAATTTGCATTTGGTTACTTGTCTAACACAGTCAAATACATAATAGCAACTAACCACTTATTTTTCCTTTGATCAGCTCATTTGAATAAAGTAAAGATAAATAAATCACAAGTCATTAAAACAATATATTTCTTACTGCCTATTTACAGGACTTGTAGCAATGCATCTCCAGGACTTGTAACAATGTATTTACAGGACTTGCAGCAATGTCTGTCAATCCCAGCTAACAGTACATTGATTTTGTCTAAACAAGTTGGATTGCAATTCACCTCACGGAACATGCAAAGGCCAAGAGGGGAAATGAGGCCAGTTTTCCCTAACAAACTAACTTCCCCGTAAGTTTATGCTACAAGTTTATGTGGTGCAAAATTAATAGGAAAACAATTAACTTTATAAATAGCAATGATGTTGCTTTCAGATGTAACCAGTCATAAATAATTTGCTGTTTCTTGGACCATTAAAAGGAACTTAACTGTGAACAGAACAGGGACAGTGGTTGTAGATTTAACTGAGTGCTGTCTTCATTCATACTGCATTGTGCCAAACGGGTATAATTAAAGGATCACAGCTGGAAAGATATCGCACCGATATTGAGCTTAGAAAATCACTATTTTAAACAGAAGAATGCCCTTATCTTTAAGGTTCAAATGTTAATAATCCAGGCAATATGTGGCGACAACAGAATTTTGGAAATTGTCCATGATTAAGAAACACAGTTGGTCAAAAAATTATCTGCCATAATCGGTCATTTAAATCAGAATCACCCTTCTATAACTATAAAACTCTGATCGTGTGTGTGTGTGTGTGTGTGTATATTAACCACTGGGCATTCAGGTACAGGTTTCTGGCCTTGCCATTTATATGCAACCTAATGTTCCCATTTCGTCCAGAACCAATTAAAGGGGAATTACTTACTCAAATGGAGAATTTTTCATATTATTCTTTTAGCTCCTGGGGAGAGCCACTAATGAACCATCACTGTGTTGATGGCTCTGTCAGGTCTGAACCGCCAGGAGCTGTGTATCTGTTGCAGGATGATAGCGTTTTGATTATTACAGATAATGTAAAAAATAACACTGCGTTTACCAGACTCAGGTGACACAATGTGTATGTCTTTGTGGCTTCTTGAAATGTAGTTCAGTATTTTTTGCAGGAAAAGATAGTACTGGTAGAAACAAGATAGTTACAGTTCCATCAAGATCACCTTGGTGCTTTTTGTAAATGTTTGCTAAACAGTGGCCCATGTGAACATAGATGAATTTGTAACCTGTAAACATGCAGTGCTTATGATTTTGGTCGACCTATGATTCAATCTGCTTTAAATGACACGCATTGAAATATAATGGAAACCAACAAAGCGTGTGGAAAAAAAAAATCAAAATTCATTCAATAGGATAATTGCTTTCAGCTTCTGTGTAACTGTCACAACCTTTGAATCTAATAACTTTGCAACTATGGAGGTTTTAAAATTCAAAAATCTTAGATTAACAAACACACTTTAAATAGATTGACATTCATTCGTTTACCAAATTAAGTATAGAATCATAGTTAAACAGCATGGTAACGGGACCTATGGCCCAGCTGGTCCATGCCAACCAACATCTCCCAAGTACCCTCCCACATCTGACACACGTCCCTCTATTATTTTTCCTATCCATGTACCTGTCCAAATGTCTTTTAAATCTATATCTATCTATCTATCTATCTATCTACTATATTTTATATATATATGTATGTATGTATATATGTATGTATGTGTGTGTATACATATATATATATAAATTTGTGTGTGTGTGTGTACATGTATGTGTATATGTGTGACGAAGGGTCGGAGCGAATGACGGGCCCTGCACAACGACAGCAGCGGCCGCGATAGCGGCTCCACCGCCTCCTCCTCCCGCACCCCACCCGCTCTGATAGCGGCCGCTGCCTGACACTCAGCCAACGGCGCTTTCAAAAGAAACCTTCTCGCACGCCGAGGCCAGGAGGAGGGAGGGAGGGGGAGGCCTCCTTCCGCCGTCTGAAGCAGCTGCACCAAAGATCCTATAGCTATATCCTCCCCATTCATCCTGTACTGATCCCCTCATTCAGCCTGTAGTGATCCCCCATTCATCCTGCACAGACCCTCCGATCCACACTGTACTGACCCGCCCCCATTCATCCTGTACTGATCCCCCCTCCATTCAACACCACTGACATCCCCTGTGCTCTCCCCTCACAATTTTACATACTCCAACCAACGTACTAATTCACCTGCCTCAATCCATCCATTCCGCACCAATTGCCTTCTCACCCCCCCCCCCCCCCCCCCCGCCATCTATCCTCCCCGCACTAATTCACACGCTCCTGACCCTATTGTGCTGGACATGTCTTCGGAGCGAACATTGACCATGTTTGATAACGGAATGCAATCAAATATGTTTTAATTCCCAATGCTATTATTTGTTTTAGTCCATAAAGATGGATTAATTAAATTTGGAACACGTGAAACATTAAAACTGGTGTTCGATTGTCACTGCGATCATTGACATGTTATTACAGAATTAATTTTAACGGCAAATCAATGCTCTTAATATGGAGTATCAGTACTGTAATTATTTAATGAGCAACATTCACAACTACACATTGGATGTATCCAGGTTTTGCTTCCACAGTTGGTCATATACATCACAAATGTGGTCAGGAGATATTTCAGTTGAAATTTTAACGTTATGTCTGAATGATGGAAACAGCGTTTATCAATAATTTTTTTTAAATCTGGTGCGTACAAACTGGGTATCTTCATTTCTGTTCACAACACGTACGTCTAATCTGAATGTCCGGTAATGTGGCGTTTTGGCACCTTAAAGATATTACCAAAAGAACATTTGCTGCAGTTATGTCCTTTGGCCATCTCTGGTCAGTTAGTGTAATGTTTAACCTGTCAAGTGGGCATAGTCGGTTTTAACAGCTAATGTCATAAAATGCCTTTAGAAATTTCCTTGCAACCTGTATATTTTGTTATGGGAAGCGAGAGTGTTTCTGTACCAATAGCAATAATGACCAATGCTATGGCCATGTCATGGTAATTTTTGGTCCTTCATAGAAAACATGCTTACATCAATCTGTAGTGTGCGTGGTTAAGTATATATGTTACCATGGTTCAGGATTTATTGACACAGGTTGATCATACGCTGAATAATCCAACCACTGTGGATTCCACAGTTTGGAAGTGGAAAGAAGTAATATAAATTGCATTAATTGCAATGTGTAAAAAGAGTTGAGATATTGTATTATAATTGTGCTGCATGTCATTGTGGTATATATCATGTCTTGATTGGTGAATATGTTTAGTTTGTGAGTTATTTGAAGCAAAAATAATATGTGAATGTAGACAAAAGTGCTGGAGGAACTCAGCAGATGCGGCAGCATCTATGGAGCGAAGGAAATAGGCAATGTTTCAGGCCGAAACCCTTCTTCAGACTTCCGGCACCCGCTGTCAATCACCGGCAGCGAGGAGATTAAAGCTGAAGGAGTGGAGTGAGCAGAAGTTCGGAGAGAGCATAAGTGCGGAGTGTGCAGAGAAAATGAGTGTGGAGTGAGTGCGGAGTGAGAAGTGCAGAGAAAGCAGAAGAGTGACGTGAGCGGAGTGCAGAAGTGCGGAGAGAGCGAGTGCGGGTGGCTTCTGCGGAAACCATCACGATGAGCCGGTAGCCGCTGCGTGATGCCGAAAGCTGAAGGTGTGGAGTGAGCAGAGTGTGGTCTGCATCTGCAGTGACCACAACTCAGCCCCCAGCCACCCCCCCCCCCCCCCCCCACCGGCCACCACCCTCCCCCGCCACCCCTCCCCTGCCACCACCCCGCCCTTTGGAATACTTGACTCCAGAAAACTGTGGACGTGGAGTTGTAGAGCTATACGGCACAGTAACAGGCCCTTGTGCCCAACTCATCCATTTTGACCAAATTGCTTTCCTGAACAAGTCATTCAATATATAGTTAATATGTTAAATTTAACATTTAATAGATTTACGGTAAAGACTGACAGTTATTTTAACTACAGGGGTGTGGGCAAGAGGGAGAAAGCCACTCCATTTGCCAAACATTTATGTCACAACCGGAATGTTTCCCAGCTCTTTTCCCACCCCTTCCCGCTCACCTCTTTAGGCTGGCTATCTCCACTCTATTCTTTAAGTCTAAATTAAAGATCTTGACCCAAAACGCCAACCGTTGATTTCCCACCTGAGCTGCCCCCCTGACCCACTGATTCCCTCCAGGAACTTGCTTTTTGTCCTGGACCATGTACTCTTCACCTCATTGTGTAATGATGTCCTATGTGTCTTCACCCTCTCAGCGATAATAACTTTGTCCTTATCTATCCCTCTTCTCTGCAACGTAAAGTAATTGTTTTTTTCCTCCTTTCTCCAAGTTCTGATGAATGGCCTCGGGTCTGAGACATTGACTGCATTTCTCTTTTCACAGATACTCCCTGAATTTGCTGAGAGTTTCTGACAATTCGGTTTTTAGTTTTGCTTCTTCTGTGCCAATCTGCCGCTGATGTCAAAAACACACCTCTATTATAGTAAGAGCACCTTGACTCTAATTGAAGCTCGAGTGCAATATTCTGTGAGCACAGAGTGTAGAGCAAACAGCTGTCTTTCAGATGCCCTGTGCTCCTTCATTTTGACTCTCACCGTTTGGGTACAGATTAAGTGTACTGCTCATTGTGAATATATATATATATATATATATATATATATATATGTATATATCCTTCAAGTGTCTATGGCTCTTTGCTGAGAAAATAATACAATTATACCATTCACCAGCTAAAGAATAATTATAAATGATGATCCTGTTTGCACCAAATGGTTACAAATTGTCATGGTAAAATGCATATGCAGATTAGATTTAAGATCACAAGTTTAATACGATGAGAGTGACTATTTTGACAATCATTTGTCAATTCTTCTTTGCATCCACTTGAATAATTCCAAAGCTGTCACCTCCCAGACATTGCTTGTATTGGTCACCCTTTGCCTGACAGCATAATCTGCAGTCAACCATACATTTTCCTTCACTAGTGTGAACCTGCAGCCAACAAGGCTGTTGTCAAGAACAGGCTTGAAGTACTGCTGTCAACATCTTAACCAGTACAGGACTGCATTCAGCAAGCATCCCACACAATCTGAACTATGTTGCCTTCTGGTTCAGCAAGGCTTCAATTTTCAAATTTTAACATTGTCTTCAAAATCCTCCATGTTTCTCTGTCTCTGCCTGCCTGCCTGCCTGCCTGCCTGCCTGCCTGCCTGCCTGCCTGCCTGCCTGCCTGCCTGCCTGCCTGCCTGTCTGTCTGCCTGTCTGTCTGTCTGCCTGCCTGTCTGCCTGTCTGCCTGTCTGTCTGCCTGTCTGTCTGTCTGTCTGTCTGTCTGTCTGTCTGTCTGTCTGTCTGTCTGTCTGTCTGTCTGTCTGTCTGTCTGTCTGTCTGTCTGTCTGTCTGTCTCTTTCTCTCTTCTTCTCTGTCTCTCTCTCTCTCTTTCTCTCACTGTCTCTCGAAACAATCCTCCTTATTCTGAAGAAGGGTCTCGACCCGAAACGTCACCTAACTCCTTCGCTCCTTAGATGCTGTTGCACCTGCTGAGTTTCTCCAGCTTTTTGTGTAGCCCTCCATTATAAAAAAATATATAATGCTCCAGATCTGGTTTCATAAGTTCATCAATCATGGGAGCAGAATTAGGCCATTCGGCCCATTGGGTGTACTCCGCCATTCAATCATGGCTGATCGATCTTTCCCTCTGAAGCCCATTCTCGTACCTTCTCCCCATAACCCTCGACATCCTTACTATTCAAGAATTTATCAATCTCCGCCGTACAAATACCCATTGACTTGGCCATCACAATCCTCTGACAAAATAACTTCCTCCTTATCTCCTTTCTAAAGGTACCTCCTTTTATTCTGAGGCTGTGCCCTCTGGTCCTAGACTCTCCCACTCAGGAAACATTCTCCCCACATCCACTCTACGCAGACCTTTCACTACTCGGTAAGTTTCAATGACGTCTCAGCTCATCTTTCTAAATTCCAGCGAGTACAGGTCTAGTGCCGTCAAAAGCTCCTTGTACATTAATCCAATCATTCTCTGGATCATTCTCGTCAACCTCCACTAGACCCTCTCCAATGCCAGCACATCCTTCTGTGGATATGGGGCCCAAAACTGCGCAGTACTACCTGCTTGTTCTACATCACAATACGAACCCAATGGGCAGGAATGGCTGCGCCGCCGGAGAAGTGGATGGAGTGAGTGCATGGGGGTGGAAGGGCAAGAGGTGAAGTGAAGGGGTGAGGGAGGAGGGGGGATCAGGGGCATCACAACGGGAACCCGTCAGACGTGCCTGCGCAGTTAGGGGCTATTGAATAATGCATTGAGCATGCTGGTTGCGTTGGGGGAGCTGGTGAGTGGTGGAATATTGCGTTGGGGAATGGGTTGCGTTGGGGGACCAGGCCTCCCGTGTGACTGGGACCAAACAGGTCCCACTTAGTCTAGTTTCTTATAAATCTGTGATTTTAGTTGATCCAGTATGGTGGTCACGCCTTCAGTTGCTGAGGCTGTTGTCCCGAAGTCCCTCCCTCCATCTCTCCACCCCTCTAACTTAACAAAAAACAGCACAGCACCAGAACTGTGCCAAACTCAGCCCACAATATCTGTGCCAAACATGATGCCAAAACCTTCTTTCATCTACCTGCACATAATCTATATGCCTTCTGTATGCCTTCATACCCAGCATATACCTATGTCTATCCGCATGGGGTCACATAAACTTCTTTAAGATCTTCATGAAATCTTGCCTTACCCGCCCTGATGACCAAACCTTCTGCTTGGTCCTATAACATCTGCCATTCAACATGCCATACCATGACTACCCCAATGTAATAATCTTCTGCTCAGCAGTGTTAGCCACAAGACGCTTGTACTGCTCCATTAGAATCCAAAAGTTATCCTGCTGCTGCAGTAGGTAATTATCAGATTTAGCAATCTGGATGCCGAGGATAGAATCCCACTATTGCGGCTATGGAATTTAAATTACGTTAATAATGTAGATTTTTTTTTTTTTTAAAGTTATTCTTGTTGCACCTCACCACAAACCACACAGTTTCATTTAAAAAAAACCATTTGCACTAATCTTTGAGAAATTTTACAACATTGATGGTATATAAGTTCAACTTTATTTTTAAATAGGGTTCTGAGTTTTATGGTATCATCCAGCATTGAAACAGATCCTTCGACCAACCGAGTCCATGTTAACAATCAGGAACCCATATGCATCATTTAAATGTCCCCATTTTCCTATCACTACCACTGATTCTACCACTCGGAGCAAATTACAGCGGCCAATTAACCTACCAGCCCACACATCTGTGGAATATGGGACACGGGCCACTGATGCTGTGAACAGCGACTCTCTGCTCACACAACAATGTGCTGCTTTATCTTTTACTTACCCTTTGCTGTCTCATAAATGTTCCTCACGCCTCATTCCAGCCTCGCTTCCTTTAAAGAATGAACTGATAAAATTGCTCCAGTCACTGCCGATCAATCAATCTTCTCACTGCAGGGGTTGTAGCTCCACTTCAGCACTGCCCCTGGACTTCCCCTGTTTTACTTGCACATTGACAACTGACACCTAGTGAGATGTCTAACAAGTACGCTCTGTTTCAACATAGCACCTCATCCTGTAATTTTACTGATTTAATAAAAATAACCTTGCATTCTATTTGTTTACTGCTGGCCTGGAAGGTCTTACTTTGTCATGTGCTGGATCTGTCTGAGTTCTTTCATTTCACCTCCAAATCAAAGTAATCTGCAGCATAATTTTCCTTTTTTTTCTGGACATTGTCAGAATCTTGCATCTGTTCCTACTGATTTATTCCTGACTACCTCAACTATTTTCCTTTTGTTTCAGGGCAAGTGTTCGATGTCTAGAAAGAATGATGAGAAACAGTGTAGATTAAATGGCACCATCTTGCAGGGTGTGCAGAAACAAAGGGACCTGCATGTTTACATGCATTAATCTTTGAAGAGGCAGAACCTGTTGGTAAAATATGCAGGAAAGAACTGCAGATGCTGGTTAAGTCAAAGGTAGACACAAAATGCTGGAGTAACTCAGAGGGACAGACAGCATCAGACATGAGTCTGAAGAAGGGTCTCGACCCGAAATTTCATCCATTCCTTCTTTCCCGCTGAGTTACTCCAGCATTTTGTGTCTACCTGTTGGTAAAAAATATGGGATCCTGGATTCATAAGCAGAAGCATAATGGCAGAGATCATGCTTAATATCTATAAAACTCTGGTCAGCTACAGCTAGGTTATTGTATCCAATTCTGCCTCAGGAAGGAGGTTGAAGTCCTAGTGGGGGGGTGAGGAGAAGATTAATTACCATGGTTTCAGGGATAAGGTATTTCATGTTCAATCTTAGATTGTAGAAGCTGTAATTGAAGGCAAATGAGATTGAAAGGGATTTCATAGAGGGACGGTGGAAATAGAGAGGGTAGGTAAGGAGAAGTTATCGTTAGCAGATAGTTAAAAAAATGTCAACTGAGTAAAGATGATGGACAAAAGACACAAGGGAGATGTGAGGAAGAACTTATTTATGTATAGAATTGTTATCATCAGTAATCTGCAACCTGTTAAGGTGCTGGGATCCAAAAATAATTCATTAGGGCGGCACAATGGCACAGTTGGTACCTTACAGTGCCAGAGACCTGAGCTCGATCCTGATTATGCGTGCTGTTTTGTACGGAGTTTGTACGTTCTCTCCGTGACCTGTGCGTGTTTTCTCTGGGATCTCGTTTCCTCCCACACTCCAAAGACATGCAGGTTAATTGGTTTGGTAAAATTGAAATTGTCCCCAGTGTGTGTAGGATAGTGTTCATGTTAGGAGTGAGGATCACTGTTACCGCACTGTATCTCTAAACTAAACTAATCAAAACACTGGAGGGAAAATGGCCATGGGATAAGAGTGGAGGAATAGGGATAACTAGATTATTGTACAGGGAACCAGCAAGGATTTGATGGACAAAATGGCTTCCTGTGTTGTAATAATTCTGTGATTCAACCAAACCGGACCCCAGCAATGGTCCTCCTCAGCTCAGTCTGTGCAGCAAATAGAAATAATTTACAAAGAGATCTCTAGACAATTAAAAAAAAAGGCCTTGATGCTCTGACCAGGACTTGCACTGTCTGCTGATCCCAACAATAATTGCATATCAAGATAAGCAATTAAGACAGGAATCTGTTTCAACAAAGTTATTTTTAAATTTAGAACAGCAAGGATGGGGTTTCCTCCTCCCTTCTTGCTGCTTTTAGCGTATGAGATTCTTAAAGACATGGTTTGTGAATCAATTCTGGATGGACTACTTGCTGTTCAAGAATTACACAAAATAATATGCAGTTTTCCATCCCCTGACATATTGAAATGTTTCAAATGTGCTCCTCACAATTAATTGCTTCCACACTGTTGACATGCAGACATATCAAGGAGCTGAATGATGTAGCAATCTCATTATAAGTGGGAGGCTCACTCATTAATGCTCTGGTTGTCGATATGACTTGTGACAATCAGTGATAGTTGTGTCTTGGTGTGAAACCTTGTTTGTTTAGAAGAGCAGGAACCTGCGTTTGTACAGCACCCATCATGGGCTGACAGCATCCCAGAATGCTTGACAGCCAACAAAATACTTTTGAACTCATCTTCCCATTCCCACACTGACCAGTCTGTCCTCGGCCTTCTCCACTGCCATGGCGAGACTAAATGAAAACAAGAAGAACAGCATCTCATGTTGCATTTGGGAACCTTACAGCCCAATGGCATGAATTTCCCAATTTTGATGTTGCACTCTCCCAAAGCTCCCTTACCATTCCCACTAGTCCACCAGTCTCACTCCCTTTGTTTGCCATTTCTATCCTCTCCCCTCATTAACTAGGCTCATGGGGGAAAAACCTTCACCCAGAGAGTTGTGAATCTGTTGAATTCTCAGCCACAGAAGACAGTGGAGGGCAATTCACTGGATGTTTTCAAGAGAGAGTTTGATATAGCTCTTAGAGGTAATAAGATCAAGGGATATGGGGAGAAAGCAGGAACGGGGTACTGATTTTTGATGATCAGCCATAATCATATTGAATGATGGTGCTGGCTCAAGGGCCAAATGGTCTACTCCTGCACCTATTTTCTATATCTATGTTTCTACGTTTTATTACCCTCACTCAACTGATTTTAGTTGGCCATCACCCACATAGATATCCACTTGATTTTTTTTCTCACAGTTCATCTTTTCAAACAACTATTCCACCTGGTTTGATGTGCCTGACATTCCTCTCTTATCTTGTTCCATTGATCACCTAACAGCTTCTGACTCAACAACCACCATCTGATCCCCCTCCTCGCTTGGTTTGACTTGGTCTGTGGTCCAACAGCCTCTGTCTCACACCCTCCCTCTCACAACATAGGCCTACCATAGGCCTACATTGCCTCTACACTTTTAGTCCTGATGCAGGAAATGTCTCTTCACAGACGCTGCTCGACCTTCTGAGTTCCAGCAATTTATTTTATCCTCCAGAAACTAGCTTCCACAGTTGCTTGTCCCCAATGTACTTTTGAACTGTTGATTTGTTGTAATGCAAAATCCAAATTGCATGCAGCAAACTCCCATAAATGACAACATATTGAGTCAATACGAGGAAATAAATGTAATCTAAAATTCAATCTCTGGAGAAAATTGATTCTACCTTGTGTGGGCTTTAAATTTTTGGCTCTGTGTCTAGGACATCCATGAAGGCTCACGGACCTGTACAGTAAAGTGGGAGCTGGCACTGTGGCGAAACAAGTAGTGCTGCTGCCTCACAGCTCCAGAGTCCCTGACCTCCAGTGCTGTCTGTGTGGAGTTTGCATGTTCCCCCAGGGGCTGTGTCTGGTTAGGTTATTTGGCCTTTGTATATTGCCCTAACTGGAGGTGAGTTGCAGAGGAATAATGGGAAAGCGAGGAGCATGTGGAAGAGATCGAACTTGGATATGTAGGCGAGGGGATGGGACTATTAGTAGTTCTCTGAGAGCCAGCATGGACAATGGGCTGAATAGTCTACTTTTTTTCCAGAAGGAAATCTGTAAATTTATCATCCAGCATGCAATGGATATTCTTACATCACTTACAGAAAATGAATTTGTATGTCATAGGCATGTGATTGTTAGAGGAAGTACCTTGTAGACTTTTTCCCATTGAAGGCCTGTTGGTTTGACCATGATGCCTAGGGCGATGTATGCACCTGCAGATTGCTGCAAGTTCAGCATGCCTTTCTAGGTGCTGAGGAATTTCCAGGCCTTTCCTCTGCTGAGATACGCTGGCCTGCACACAGTGCCAAGTACCCTTACCCTTCTCTAGAATAGAATTCTCATTATTTGCTCTATGTCACAAGTTGCTGATATCTGCACCATGGACATGTCCTATCGCCTTACCTCTTGGGTGTATGCAATGGTATCAATGCAGGAAGTAAGTAATAAGGTGGGTAACGTTCTCCATCCCGTCGTTGTGGTCATGACCAAAATAGAGTCATAGAGTTGTACACTCCATGAATAGAAATGGATCGGAACTAAGTTTACTTTAGTGATACAGTGTGGAAACAGGCCTTTAGGCCCACCAAATCCAGGCCGACCAGTGATCCCTGCATACTAACACTATCCTACGTCACTAGGGTCAATTTACAATTATACCAAGCCAATTAACCTACAGACCGGTACGTCTTTGGAGTGTGGGAGGAAACTGGAGATCCCGGAGAAAATCCACGCAGTCTCATGGGTAGAATGTAAAAACTACGTATAAACAAGTACCCTTAGTCAGGATCAAACCTGTGTCTCTGACACTGTAATGGGCCTGTCCCACTTGCCGACTTTTTAGGCAAATGCCGGCTTCTGTCATAGTCGTAGCAGGTCACCGAAAAACCGGCGACAACCTGCTTCATCCTGGCGACAACCTATGACAGCACCTACGTCAGGGGAATTCAAGCTACGCTCATTGGCGTCAAACCCACTGTCGCTGAAAAATTTTCAACATGTTCAGAATTTAGCGGCGACCAGAAAGACGCTACGACTTTTTGCGTGACTGAGGAGACTATTCCCGGCGACCACCGGTGAACATTTGGCGACAAACTAGTCACCTGTAGTTGCCAAAAAAAATCGCCTAAGTAGGACAGGCCAATTAGACAGCAATTCTCCCAGTGTGCCGCCCTGGAAGTTTACAATTCCTTACAGGAATTCTATTATGGGTGAAATGAAACTGTTCTAGCCATCAGGACACATTTGAATTCACAAACCATTGTGAATGCTAAGACTGCCATTGAATTTAAAAAAACTGCAGATGCTGGAAATCTGAATTAAAAACAGAAAATGCTGGAAACACTCAGCAGGCCAAGCTGCATTTGTGAAGCGTAAAACAATTAATGTTCCAGGTCTGGGACCTTACATCTGACTTTGATTTTAAAACATAGAAACATAGAAAACAGTTGCAGGAGTAGGCCATTCAGCCCTTCAAACCAGCGCCGCCATTCAATATGATCATGGCTGAGCATCTTCAGAACCCCGTTCCTGCTTTCTCCCCATAATCCTAATTTCGTTAGCCCTAAGAGCCATATCTAACTCTCTTGAGAACATTTATTTTCTAACAACAGCTAAAGTAACATGCAACATGCTTGACTGCAACCACTTTCAGTATTCTTGTTAAATGTACTAAACACTACTGTATTTGGTTTCTTAAAATAATAATCTTCCAAAAAAAACAGACATTTAGTTGTAATTCGATATGTAATCGCCACAGATTGGTGGTATTTTATGGAAATTCACTCAGCTTTGTACAAGTATTTGCATATTGTTACTGATTTTATCAGCTGTGAACTGCTTTGCAGATATGCATCTTGGTTATTCAGCATTTCCTCCTTGATATTCTTAAGTCTTTGAAGTTTCCACAGCCCTGTACCTTCACTGCTGAGGCCGTTTATGCAGCTCATTAACTGTCTAAGATTCGGAAGCTGGCATAATTACAGGTACATCAAGATGGGTTAGATTTTGACCATGAAAGTGAAAATGTAGCTGACATATTTTATAACACGGCGAGTGAGGAATAAAGCTTTCTCCCTCATGATCCAAATTTGCCTGTCAACATGTTTTACATCTCCGCGAAGAAAGTTTTGTACCTGTGAAAGAATCATTATTTCACAGACGAGGCCTGTTTTCCTTTGAGCATAAAAGATTCAGAGGTAGTCTAATTAAGTATTTAGGGCGATTAAAGGATTGCAAAGATAGACAGGAATTGTTTTCTCCGGTGAACAAGTCCAGAGTGAAGGTCATAACCTCAGAATTAGTGGCATTTTGGGGATGATATCAAAGGACAAATCTTTATGCAAAGGCTCATGGAAATCTGACCCTTAGTCAAATGCAAATTTTGACTAATGTATTTTGAAAACAAAATCATCAATATGTTTAAGAATAAGGGGTAAGCCATTTAGAACGGAGATGAGGAAACACATTTCCACACAGAGAGTTGTGAGTCTATGGAATTCTCTGCCTCAGAGGGTGATGGAGGCCGGTTCTCTGGATACTTTCAAGAAAGAGTTAGGTAGGGCTCTTAAAGATAGTGGAGCCAGGGGATATGGGGAGAAGGCAGGAACGGGGTACTGATTGTGGATAATCAGCCATGATCACATTGAATGACGGTGCAGCCTCAAAGGGCCGAATGGCCTACTCCTGCACCTATTGTCTATTATCTAAAATGCCTGAAATACTATGCAGACTTTGTGGAGAGAGAAAAGTGGGTCACGATTTCATGCTGATGACCCATCATCTGAACTGGAAAACATAACTTTCTTTTTGTGCAGGAAGGAACTGCAGATGCTGGTTTAAACCGAAGATAGACTCAAAAAGCTGGAGTAACTCAGCGGGACAGGCAGCGTTTCGGGTGACATTTTGGGTCGCAACCCTTCTTCAGACTTTCTTTTTCCCACCTACACAGTTCACGTGTGATCATAAGTTCAAGTTCAAGTTGAATTTACTGCTATATGCACAAGTACGGGAGGACACTGAAGAAATGAAAATTTTGCTTGAGGCATCATCACAGGCACACTCAGACAACATACAAATGCATAAATTATACATAAATTACACATAGAATTTCTAAATGAAAGACGGTGGAAAAACAAAATACTTTAGTACAAAAAACATATTTCCAGCATTCCCTTTTGTTTATCTTTTCAGCAACTCCTGTGCCCTGTATCAAACAGATCCATTGTGTTATTTTATCTTTTTCTCTCGTCCTTAATTGCCGACACCACAACTAATTAATTCCTGGACATCTATATCACTTGCACTGCCCCACTATTACCCTTCTCAGTAACGTTAAACACAGTTTGTTTCTTGCTCTGATGAATTTGACATATCTAGCTCTGATGAAGGTTTGTCGACTTAAAATGTCAACTCTGTTTCTCTCCCCACAGATGCTTTCTGACATACTGCAAATTTACCACATTGTCTGTTTATATTTCAGATTTGAGCATCTACATTTTTGTTTTGGTTTAGCTGGGAGAATTTGATTGGGAAATGTATTTATTTTTTACTGAAGTTGAGATGGTGGTTCATAAGTTCTTTAAATTTTCTGCAGGTTTCCCACATTGGGTCCCCATTATTGAAATGAAAGCAGCAAATATTTATAAATAGCAGATCATCCTATTGCTTGTGGCAGTTTGCTGTGTACAAAGTGTCATCTATGTTTCTTAGATTATGCAGTAATCAGGGTCAGGAATTACTGCTGTGGTATACTTTGATCCATCTTGAAGGACAAATGTGCTGGAATGGCAAACCATGCCTCAATGCCTCCGTTGCCTGAAAACTATTACATACTTGTCACTGTGCTCTGAGCAGATGTGGACTAAATGTTGGAAGATGGGACTAATGGATGGGTCTAATGGGCCAAATTGCCTGTTTCCATGTTGTATGACTCTATTGGTCTATGTGACTAAAGCTGCAGACCAGTTGCTGGTAACAGAGATAAATAGAGATGGTCAGAATGAGCGAAGTGGGCCAAAGGGTCTCTCTTTGTGCAGTATAACTAGATCTCACAAGATTGGGTAGGCATGCTGGAGAGAATGGAACAGGTAATATGTTGGGTCATTGATCATTCATTGGAACCATGATTCAGATCAATGACCTTTCATTGTTCAATGAAACATTGTACTCTGAAGCATTAATACTTTATTTCTCTTCACAAGTGTTTATTGAGTATGCCCACATATTTCTCATCTCCATTATCCATTGCAATTTGGATTTTTGTGTCTCCATTGCTGTTAGCAGATTTTCCCATCCTTCATTGGCAAGACCATGTGTAATATTTTTTTTTTTGAAATGAAATTGTGGAACATTTTAGATTAATACACCATGTGAATGACAGCTTTTGTTACTCCTACTCCATAGCCAAACGAGTAAACTGCCGGTCTGGATGTATTGGACAATATCAGGTGCTAGAGAATGCTTGGTATTCTGAGAAAGGTTTGTGCATTTGTTCACCCATCTTCCCATCTAACAATATATTACAGTTTGATTTTTCCTTATTTTAATTATTGTAATATTGTTTGGGGTTCTACCTATCCTTCCTATCTTTCTAAGCTACTCATCATACAGAAGAAATTTATGAGATTAATTTCTCACTCAAATTCACAAGAACCTTCTGTCCCTCTCTTCAAGAAGTACTCAATTTTGTCTGCAGATAAACTGAATGCATTCCAAATATGTATTTTTATTTTCAAATATCTTAAATGTAAACATGATTTGCCTGTTTCTCTTCATGATATTTTCACCATTTCTTCTAATATTTACCATTACCCAACCAGAAGAAGAAATGATCTTCATCTTCAGTTTTGTCGAAAATCCAAACACCAACATTGCATTACTTTTAAAGGTCCTAAATTTTGGAATACCCTGCCTCTGTCATTAAAGTCTCACACATCCTAAGCCACCTTTAAGATTGAGCTTAAAAGGTTTCTCATCATGTCCTGAGTTCTGACCTCCAGCTTTTTGTAATGCTATTTATGAGCTCAAACTACTTCTGTTGACTCTTATCTCATACTGTACCTTATTATTTTATTTATTTTCATATTTTTAATTTCATATTTTTAATTTACATTCTTAAACTGTATTATTGTTTATTATTGTCTTTTTTATTTCTCCTACCCCTTGATTTGCCATTAACGCTCATTTTCAGATGGGAGCGGACTTTGTATAAGCCCTCTGGGCTTCCCTTCCCTCCCAGCACTGTATGGTATTATAAATTGATCGTTTGTCTTCTTTTAAAACATGGTGCAAAAAAAAATTAAAATAAATAAACAAATAAATAAATAAAATATGAAAAGAGCGATTTTGCCAGCAGCAAGTAATTATGTGATTTTATATCAAGAACCTGTTCTCATTTTATTCATTATCTACTGTTAAACTTGATCCCTAAATCACGCTGTGTGGCTTGTTTGATATACCAGCATTTCTTTAATATTCCTTTATATCTGTACACAGTTATATATGTTTAGAAATTGCAAATTACTGCTGAACAGTGAGGTTACAATTTGGTTGAATAGAATTTTACGCTGCAGATCATTCATATCTGTTGTGAATCTAAAAAGTTTGGAAGATAACTTGTTTTTTGCTTTTAACAAGGTGCTAGAAAATAAAATATAGATGAATTGACATCGTTTCACAGGATGTATAGTGCAGAAATGGATTATTCAGCCCAACCAGTCTGTGTCACTACTTGTCTTCCATTTCCTCAGATGTTTAAGGAGGTTCAGCATGTTGACTTGTACTCTATTGAGCTTTACACGTGCACGGTAAAGAACATACTGACTGGTTGCATCACGGCCTGGTTCGGTAATTTGAATGCCTAAAAACAAGGGAGGCTGTAGAAACTGGTGGACACTGTCCGGTCCATCATGGATAGTGACCTCCCCAAGGGGTGCCAAATGATGGCTGCCTCGCCAATCGTCTCTCGTCTTTTTCCTTCTTTGTGTTTTTAGTTTGTTGTATGTTTTAGTTTATCTTTAGTTTGTGTTATATAGGAGAAGGAAGTTAGGAGTGAGTGATAGATCAGCCATGATTGAATGGTGGAGTAGACTTGATTGGCCGAATGGCCTAATTCTACTCGTACACTTATGACCTTATGACTAATTACTCCAATTGCTGAGCTCATCAGTGGTCATGGGACAGCGATGGGGACAGCATTATACTCCAACACCCTCTCCCCATAATCCGAAAGTGCTGTGGCAGTTTGTGTTAACAAAACTCTTGTTTCCACATTTCTTTACGACATAGGAAGAAGTGTTTATGGCCCATTTAGTCTATGCTAGCTCACAGAGTCATCTCATTCCCCACTCATTTTTCATGTAACCTATTCTCTCCACATTTCCTTTGATTCTGCCTAAATTCTACTATTCACCTACACATTCTAGATAATGTATACCAGCCAATTAACCTTCTAACTTACACGTCATTGGGACATGGGACGGAATCTGAATAAACTCCACTTGGACAGCACCAGAGGTCAGAATTGAGCATGGGTCAGTCAGCCACGCAGGGAACACAGAGATAAGGCCAGGATTGCCCTGAAGTCCTTCCGCTTTAATCCAGACCCTGTGGTTTTATACCCAAAAAACCTTCAGATATATTACTGCGGCCTTATTCCTAAAGGAATTAGGGAGATCTACACACTGCAGTTCCAAATGCATCTCAGGAGATTATAGCCTTTGAGAAACAAGAAATATAAAACTTGTGATTTGTAAACTATTGACAGTTCAATTTCACACTTTTTAAGCAAATATACATGCACTTTTGAAACTGCAGAAAATAGACATCAATACAGTTTTGTGTTAAAAGTGCATTGATTTTTGCCTGTGCACAGTGGATTCTTCAATATGTCAGCTCCAAAAGATAGTTTGTGAACATGGAAATTAATTTCATGGCTACAAAACTTGGCGAGAGTAAGCCGCAGGGAGATAATCAAATCACCTCAGCTGAGCTTGTGCAAGCGCAGATTATAGATACGGTGCATAGAGAAAGGGAGAAGTTGTACGGTGTGTTTGTGGAATAAAGGAGAAGGTTGTAGATTATGCGTGTGGAGTGAGTGAGAAATTGGGCAGGATGTTTGTGGATTAAGGGAGTCCAGGGTGTGTGTGGATTGAAGGGGGTGTGTGTAGAGTGAGGAAGAGGTTGTCCAGGGTGTGTGCGTGGTGGGACAGAGAGGTTGCAGAGGGTCTGTGTGGTGTGTGGGAAATGTTGTATAGTGAATGGCTGAGCGAGGGAGTAAATAGCATTGTGATTATGATGATTGCTATGAGTCGAAAGATAAATCAGATGCAAGCTCTCAACTTTCTTCAGAAAAGAAATGCTCCAGAATCTCCTGCTTCTACCCGATAGAGCAGATGGTTCAGTACTTGAAATCTCTCTGAAAGATAGAACTGCTGAATAGGTTAGCACTCCCACAGGACTGCCTAGGTGAGTCAGTGAGGTTTCCCACCTAAGCTGAATTGCTAAGTGAGGACTGCCTATCAATTTGCATTGTGTAGGAAGGAACTGCAAAAGCTGGTTTACACTGAAGATAGACACAAAATGCTGGAGTAACTCAGTGGGGCAGGCAGCATTTCTAGATAGAAGGAATGGGTGACGTTTCGGGTCAAGACCCTTTTTAGACCGCATTGATAACCAGCCTCACAGAGATGTGTGCAAGTGATTGGAAGTACCCATTCCTGTGCATTTCATCAGTTTGCTCTGCGTGTATGCAGACTCTGGGCAGAATTTTAATTTGCAGGGAAGTTTGGGAGGACCGATCTGGCAAAATTAACAGCACAGCAGGAGTCTGCCTTCAACACTTTATCTGTTGCTCGTTAGACCGCAGGCAAGAAAATTCTCTTGAATAAAGCAGATTGACAATTTGAATTGAATTGAATTGAATTTAATACATTTTATTAGCCAAGTATGTACACATACAAGGAATTTGCCTTGGTGCTTTGCTCGCAAGTAAACATACAATATACAGTAGACAATTACAAATAAAACATTATAATTTAAACATGTGAAGAATTAAATAAAATACCAGAGCTCAAGGAGGCTACAGACTGTTGAGTCAAGCTATTGCTTGTGGAAAAAAAAGCTGTTTTTATGTCTGCTGTGGGGGCTTTAATGGTCTGGAGTCGCCTTCCAAATGCAAGTGCTTCAGAGTTTGTGGCCAGGGTGAAAGGGGTCAGAGATGATCTTACACGCTCTCTTCCTGGCCCTTGCAGTTTGTCGATGGGGGGGGGGGGGGGGGGGGGAGTTTGCAGGCAACAACCTTCTCGGCTGATCGAATGATGCGCTGCAGTTTCCGGATGTCGTGCTTGGCAGCTGAGCCAAACCAGATCATGATAGAGAAGGTGAGGACAGACTATAATGGCAGTATAAACTGGACCATCATTGCCTGTGGCAGATTGTGCTTTCTTAACTGCCGCAGGAAGTACATTCTCTGTTGGGCTTTTTTGAGTCGATGGTGGCCTCCCATTTAAGGTCCCTGGAGATGATGGTTCCAAGGAACTTAAATTACTCCACAGATATGACTGTGGTGTTGTTGATGGTGAGTGGGAGGAGGAGAGGGGGAGCTCTCCTAAAGTCTACACTCAATTCCACCGTCTTAAGATCTTTGAGCTCATGGCTGCCAACTCTCACGCTTTCAACGTGAGACTCACTCATTTCAAGAAATTCTCACGCCCTCACGCTGATCACAAATTTCTCACGCTCTGCCGTGAGAAATTCTGTGATCAATGAAAATTTCAAAACTCAGATAAACTGCATGGGCCGCGGGTGTTGGAGTGCCGGGGCTGAGGGATGGATGGAAGCAGAAGCAGCGGCGGGGAGAGATGCGGGTTGCCGGCACTGGCGAGTGTTTGCGAGGCCGGCGAATGTTTGCCGGGGCAGATGCCGGGAACGGGACTGGCGTGTGTTTACCGGGCTGGCGAGTCGCTCGCTGCATCTCCAGCCATGGAGCAGCCCCAGTGTAAGAGTCCTGGGCCGTCGGAAGCGTTGCGCCGCTGCCGAGAGAGTCTCTGTGCCGAAGGGACAGAGACTCTCCAAGGGAGGTGGAGAGAGAGGGAGGGGAAGGAAAAAAGAGAGAGACAGAGGTGGAGAGAATGGGGAGAGAGAAGAGGGAGGGGGGGAGAGGGGAGGAAGAGAGATAGGGAGAGAGAGAGAGAGGGAGATAGAGAGGAGAGAGGTAGGGAGAGGGAGAGAGAGAGGGAGGGAAAGAGGAAGAGAGGGGGGGAAAGAGGAAGAGAGAGAGGAGAGAGGGAAGAAAGAGGGAAGAGAGAGAGCGGGAAGAGTGAGAGAAGAACGAGGGAAATGGGGGAAAGAGAGAGAGAAAGAGAGAGGGGGGAAAGAGAAAGAGGAGATAGAGACAGAGGAGAAAGAGAGGGGAGAGTGCAAGGGGAGAGTGAGGTGGGAGGGAGAGGAGGGAGGGAGAGGTGAGAGAGAGAGGGGGAGAGAGTGGGTGGACAGAGAGCGAGAGAGAGGGGGGAGGGGGGAGAGAGAAAGGGAGGTCTTCCCCTTTACATTGGGGACCTGGGGTGGAGAGTGTTGCATGGAGCGGTGGTATGTAATAAACTTTTGAGCCGGTTCATGGACTTGTCCGCCGCATGTATTTTCTGCAGCGAGGAGGAGACCATGTTCCACGTGTAAATGGAGTGTGAGAGGTTACTGCCTCTGTACCAATATCTGAAGTGGATGTTCCTCAAGTTCTGTCTGCATTTTAGTCCCACAATCCTGGTGTTCGGACGCTAGGCAGGGAGTGGGGAGAGCCAAGTGGGGGGGGGGGGGGGACACTTACCTGTCAGTTTGCTCCTGGCCTGGCCAAGATGGCCATTCGCGGGTCCAGGCAGCGGGCGGTCGATGGTCAGGCTAGAGTCGGCTGCCTGCTCCTCTTTCGGGCCTACGCCCGTGCACGTGTGTCCCCTGAGAGGGAACACGCGGTGTCCACGGGGACTTTGGAGGCCTTCCGTCAACGCTGGTCACCGCATGGGGTTGAGAGTATTGTAAACAATGAATGTACTGTTGTACTACAATGATTTTTTTGATGTAGTGTTATTTTGATTACGTTTTGATGTGTTGTATCATATGATTGTGTCGAATAAAGTTTTTGGAAGGGAAAATAAAAGAGAGGAGAGAGGGGAGAGAGAGAGGGGGGGAGGAGGGAGCGGGGGAGAGAGAGAGAGAAAGGAAAGAGGGGGAAAAGAGAGGGGGAAAAGAGAGGGGGGGAGAGGGAGAGAGGAGAGAGAGAGAGGAGAGAGGGGGGAGAGAGAGGGGGGAGAGAGGGCGGGAGAGAATGGGAGAGCCCCTGGTTCTGGACTACCTCAACATCGGGAACATGTTTCCTGCATCTAGCGTGTCCAAGCCCTTAACAAATGGTAACAGAATACTGAGTGAGTATAATTTTATGGATGAGAAATTGTGTTCAACCAATTGTTGACTTATTTGACAAAGTAACTAGCATGTTAGATAACAAGGAAGCCAATTAATGTAGCAAATATCCATCATTTGGTCTGTGAAGTGCCCCATAAAGGATTACTACATTAGATAAGCACCTGTGGGCTTGAACGTAATAGGTTAAGTCCAGGGGGTCAGATATGGGGCTTTATGTGTGGGCCAGATATATTGTCAGTGCAAAGGGGCTAGGAGCAAGGCCAAGTGTGCATCCAGAGTCAAGGTCTGGAATAGTACTAGGTGTGCAGTCAAAGCTGGGACCAGGGGAGTGTTCAGCACTGGGAACCTAAGCAGCTATGATCAGGGTAGAACAGGGTAAGGCTGGACACAGGGACAGGAATGAGAGAAGGTATGCAACTGGAGTCATGGTCAGGAGTAGTACCAGGTGTGCAGTGAGACCCAGTTTGGTCAGCATGTGCCAAGTTTTTGATTATAACCTGATATCCATACATGAATACACTAATATGCACCATATGAATACAGTAGGCACCATATTGCACAATTTCAAGCTGAAAAATGCAAAGGTTCCATACCAATGGGAGGAGGGGAGAAGGGGCACCCTCCTCCCACACCCTCCCCCCCCCCAGTTGCTCCGCTCCCTCGGGCTTGATCTCTCGCAATTTCTCACTCCCAACTCTCACCCAATGTTGGCAGCCCTGTTATTGCGATGGCACCAGGACGCCAGCTGGGTCACTTCCTTTCTGTAGGCAGATTCCTCCCAATCCTAAAACAGTTCAATAAGGGTTATGTTGTCCGCAAACTTGAGAAGCTTGACAGAGGTGTCAGTGGAAATGCAGTCGTAGGTGTAGAAAGAGTAAAGGAGAGGAGAGAGTACGCAGTCTTGCGGTGCTCCTATGCTGAGGGTCTGCGGGTCTGAGATGTGCTTTCTCAGACTCACATGATGCTTCCTGTCTGTCAGGAAGTTGATGATCCACTGACAGAGGGGTTCAGGCACAGTCAACTCTGAAAGTTTGGAGTGTGGTAGCTCTGCACAATGGTGTTAAATGCAGAGCTAAAATCCACACACAAAATCCTTGCATAGATCCCCTGGCAGTCTAGGTGCTAGAGGATGAAGTGCAGGCTTAGTTTGACTGCTTCATCCACTGATCTATTTGCCCAGTAAGCAAACTGCACGGGGTCCAGCAGGGGGTTTGTGATATTTTTCAGCTGAACCAACACATCTTTCAAGAGTCTTCATGATTACAGAGGTCACTATGACATGCCTGTAGTCATTAAGATCAGTAATCTATTGTCCCTGGGTACAGGGACAATAGTGGAGACTTTGAAGCAGGCAGGGACTGGGCAGGTTTGCAGGGACTGATTGAAAATGTCTATGTGGACTGGGGCCAGTTGTTTGGCACCGAGCTTGAGGGTAGAAGGGGAAACTGTCGGTCCTGGAGATTTCCGGCCTTTCTGTCTCCTGAATATCTTTTCCACTTCCTGTATTGCTATTGTTATTGATGGAGAAGTGGCCAGACTGATATTGGGCAGCAAGGAAGGGGTGGGAAGTGGGCGAGGGCCCAGTCTTTGTAGACTGGAGTCAGGCAGTAAGTGGGTGTGAAGTGGTATTTGGGGAGGAGTGGGTGGGAAGCTCGTTTTTCTTGGCAGCTCTTTTCCCTCTTCCCAGCTTGTACTTGGCCTGCCTGTAGAGGTCTACATCCCCGCTCCTGTAGGCCTCATCTTTAGACTGGCGGAGCTGTCTGAGTTCTGCTGTAAACCAGGGCTTGTCATTGTTGAACCTGATCCGGGTCCTAGTGGGAATGCAACTGTCCTCACAAAAGTTGACATGTAACGATACAATGTCTGTACATTCATCGAGGCATGTGGTTGCTTCCCTGAACACATTCCAATCCGTGCAGTCAAAGCAGGACTGTAGGTTTTCAATGCCCTCGTTTGTCCATTTTTTCATTGTTCTGACCACAGTTTTAGCAGATTTTAGTTTCTGCCTGTAGGGCAGAATAAGTTCAACAAAACAATGATCAGAGAGTCCAAGAGTCGCACGGGGAACAGAGCGATACACATTCCTGATTGTAGTATAACAATGATCGAGTGTTCTCTACCCTCTGGTGGGCAGGTAACATGATGTCTGTATTTTGGAAACTCTCCAAAACTCTCCAAACTCTCCAAAAGACCTTGAACACAGCCACAGCCCCGCCGACGAGTATGTCCAAATAACCCAGTGAGTCAGAGAAATCCAGAACAATGTTTGGAGGTACCGAATATCTGATGTTAATGAGTACCTCTGACATGAAAATGAACTTTGTGGGATTTTCACAGACGTCATCAAGGAGCAGTACACCGTGGCAGCCATCATTGGCGCCACCTTTACAAGAGTCTCTTATTAATAGGTTTCCTCTGAACAATTTCCTCTTATTAATAGGTTAGTTGCAGCAGTTCAACTGCTTGCATGCTGGAATTTGAGGTAGTTCAAAGTCCTAGTGGTTGGATCTTTGTGCACTTTGGAGATCTGATCCATACTTCAAAGCAGCACGGGCATCGTTGCCTGCTGAGGAGAAATCTAACCAAAAATGTTAATAAGAGCAACAAGAGCTAACTGCTTACAGCTTTGTAGGTCCACAACTTAGCCCTGAGAGGAACATTTTGGTGGTGAACAGAACCAGTCACGTATTTGGTGAAAATAGCGTCAATTTAGTTTGCTCCTTTCAAATACTGTATTGAAATATGTTGTGTGGTTCATCAGCATCTAATGGGTGTTGTTTGGTTGTGAAACCCCCAAATCTTAAATATTAACCCAGCATGCATGTATTCTGGTGCTAGCTCCCGCTCTTGTGACTATTCCTTGCCCTGCCATTGCATTTGAAGGTTAAACTCTGGGTCTGGGAGTTAATCACAACGCGGTCAGTAGGAAGCCCACCTTTGTTCCCTATGATCACAAGAACAGGCTGCTTTGTGCTGTTACTAATTCCCATTGGACATATTCCTGGGGTTGTCATCATCTCTGGCTGAGGATGAGGCTTTATCAGACACTGGTCTGACGGCATTTGGAGTATTGTGAGCAACTCTGGGCCCCATATCTGAGGAAGGATGTGCTTGTGGTGGAGAAGGTCCAGAGGAATGATCTGCAGGACAATCAGGTTAACATATAATGAGCATTGGAAGGCACTGCTGGTGTTTAGAAGGATGAGTGGGAACAACATTGAAACTTACCAAATAGAGAAAGGCCTGGACAGAGTGAATGTGGAGAGGATGTTTCCACTAGTGGAAGCGTTTAGCACCAGAGACCAGAATAAAAAGACGTACCTTTAGAAAGGAGATGCAGAGGAATTTCTTTAGTCAGAGGTTGGTGAATCAATGGAATTCTGCTTCAGATGGCTATGGAGGCCAAGATAATGGATATGTTTAAGGCGGCGATTGATAGAGTCTTGATTAGTTAGGGTGTCAGGAGTTATGGTGAGAAGGCAGGAGAATGGAGTTGAGAGAAAATGATTGATTGACCAGCCATGATTGAATGGCAGAGTAGACTTGATGGGCCGAATGGCCTCATTCTGCTCTAAGAACTGATGTAGCCACAACTTTCATCTACTTCACTCCCTCAACTGTTCACCCAACATGTCCATCCTTGTGGTGCACCGCCATTCTGTCAAATGGGATGTCAGCTGACTTTTTTTGCTGATTGCATGATTGTTGATCATTAATGTTCCCGCTTTCAATACATGTTTAGTTAACAGTATAAAGATGGTTCTTTTAAAACCTTGGTTCTTTTAAAACCTATTTTCTTTCTCTTGAAGGATTTTTGGTGAAAATCAATTTTCATGTTATCCAAAGCTATTTTAGAAGGTGGGCTACTGCACTATTCAGATATTATTCTGCCCCAATATTGCATTCCTTTCTTGTCAGAACTATTAATTTTGTCCCTCAGTGACTTGCTACCTCAAACACTTGCAGTCAGTTTGAAGGCATTGGTTATTGGATCTTAGTGCAGTGTACATTGTAAAAATTACTTCAGAGAAGCATTAAGGTGGTTGCATATGTGGTATCAATATAAGACTCTCGCCACATCCCTGACCCAAGGTCATAAGGTCATTAGGAATAGTAGAATTAGGCCATTCGACCCATCAAATCTGTAGATACCATTGTTACAGCATTGTGCCGCTTTGAGGATTATCCTGCTCCAGATTCTGAGCTTCTGTTGTAGAGAATTGAAGAGAAGCGTGCCCATTCTTCTCCCCCGCAGAACCATGCAGGTCACCCTGGATACATCAATCACCATCTTTTATAATCCCTGCCCACCGCAGTCCAGCAAGCACTCCTCACAAAAACAGCTCAGACTTGTATATTGTCGACCCAACAAATCAATAAGCATTAGGAGAGCATGTAGTCATTGAACACTGTTATGCGCACATGAATAAAAGGACGATAATTAAAAGATATTCATCGAGAAATGAGTGGAGTTTCATTAGATTGACAATGGAAATAAATCAGTGCTCCACTCTACCAGTTATTTGCATCTAAACATTCTCTCTCATTATTGAGGCAACTGGTGAGTTGAGCCAGGGTTGATTTAGGTGAAGTGCTGAACAGTGCCAGCAGTGGGAATGGACTGACTATCCTACTCCTGTTTCATAAGCAGCTGTCAGTAGTGTTAAAGAAGGAACTGCAGATGCTGGAAAATTGAGGGTACACAAAATGCTGGAGAAACTCAGTGGGTGCAGCAGCATCCTATCTCCTTCGCTCCATAGATGCTACTGCACCCGCTGAGTTTATCCAGCATTTTGTGTACCGTCAGAGTGGTGTTATCCACTAGCAAATCAAATGGGGTGTGAAATCTGCATTTCCTTGCTTAGAAAGTGAGCAATATATTGGCACTGGATGTGCACTATTTTAGAAATGGCAGCACTCTTTTGAAGTTAACTATCTATATGTGGAGAGGCTATAATGTGAATATGCAGCACTCTCGTGCATGATTTAAAAAAAAATAACTGGACATCTTAATGTATCTCAAAAAAAGACATCATGTACTTGAGTAAATAAGCGGGTCAGGCAGCATCTCTGGAGAACATGGATATGTAACATTTTGGGTCGGGACCCTTATTCAGATTGATTGACGAAAGGTCCCGACCCGAAAAATTGCCATATTCCATGTTCTCCAGAGATGTTGCATGACCTGCTGAGTTACAATAGCACTTGGTGTTTTTGTTAATAAAGCAGCATCTGCAGTTTCTCGCATCTTAATTTATCTCACTTTCAAATTCCATGTAGTTTGCTGTGGGTTATGATGTATGTGTTCTCCCAAATATATTTCTATGAATGTAGTGTGCTTCCTATTACCAGGACATCCCAAAGCAATTGACACCTATTTAGGAACAGTCACTGTTGTACTGCACGAAATGCAGAAGCGTGAATCTCCCACATCCAACAATGTTATAGCACAGATCATTGGTGGTGATATCAGCTAAGGGAGAAAAGAATGGGGAAAATGTAGACCTAACATCAGAACCCAATATTTTGGGCTTACCTTAACCCATCATCAGCCAATAGAATGGAGATAGACACAAAAAGTTGGAGTAACTCGGTGGGACAGGCAGCATCTCTGGAGAGAAGGAAAGGGTGATATTTCTAGTCAAGACCTTTCTTCAGAACATCACCCATTCCTTCTATCCAGAGATGCTGCCTGTCCTACTAAGTTACTACAGCTTTTGGTGTCGATTTTCGGTTTAAACCAGCATCTGTCGTTCCTTCTTACACAATAGAATGGAGATGCTGAGACAGAAGGAACTTGGTCGATCTGGGCACGTTTGGCCAAAGGGCCTGTTTCCACGCTGTATGATGCTATGTCTCTGTTATTGTTGAATTAAACCTTCCATGCATTTTGTCAGACCTGCTCCTTAATTAACAGAGTGCAGTGAATCACATTGAGGTTCACTGCCACATCCAAGTTACACCAGACTCCCTCAGTACTGTACTGGAACATTGTGTTTAAGCCTTTGGAGTGGAGCTTGAACCCACAACCTTATGAATTAGAGGTGAATGCTCCTAGCTGAGTCATAATGGCACCTGAATAAAAATCAACATTACTGGTTCTAGAATAGAACTTGAAATCACATCCTTCTAACATTGAGCCAAAGTAGTTGGTGACAATGATAATTAGAGCTTGCCCAAGGAAGCTGTGATTATTGTCAGGTTAGATATTGTAGTAGTAAAGCAAACTGCCTTAAAAGTCATACAGATACAAGACTGACTCACATTTTACGATTGTCAATTTAGCCATTTTTTCTTGGCTTATTTGCTCCTAAACTAAAATATTCATATGAAAATATTACAAGGCAACCTTTCTTTAACCTTTTCTCTTAAGACAAAACAATCTTTCATTTCCAAGCTGAAATATTTCTACAAAATAGCACCTTCAGTTGACTATTAGATTGCATTTCATTTCAGCACATTGAATGCTGCAGTCTACAATATGATACAGAATTGTGATATATGTTTCTCTTCTGTAAACCTTGTTTTCTTGCACGTTGTAATTGCTGCATTTGTGTCATCAACTAAGCAGAGAAGGTCATATCCCTCAGCTTTTTCTTTGCTCTAACTGCTCTGGCAATTTAGAAGCTGTGCTTTATAAATCCTGTTGTTTACCAATCTGTTTGAAGGTGGTTGCTACTTTCAAGCCTGCCTCTCCATTTTGTAATGTGACAGATTGAGGGATATGTGGAGCAATAAGGTTCACCATTACTCCAGCAAGGGAAAGGGTTATGTCAACATACTATTTGGTGGCTCCACGAAGGAGCAAAGGTGTCCGTAAAACAGATCTGGATCAAGCACTGCCAGTTTAAAATTAAAGAAGACAGACACAAAATCTGGAGTAGCACAGTGGTTCAGGTAGCATCTCTGGAGAAAATAGATAGGTGCCGTCTCGGGTTGGGACCCTTGAAGCATTTTGTGTCTATCTTTGGTCTAAACCAACATCTGAGCTTCCTTTTTTTATTAAAATGTATTTTAAAAAATTAATTAAATTAAATTAATTTTAATTAAAATGTTATTAAAATTAAGGAATTTGGAACACCAGAATAAAGGGTCGGACCTGAAACATCGCCCATCCATGTCTTCCAGAGAGGCTGCTGACCCACTGAGTTACTCCAGTACATTGTGTTTTATTTTGTAAACCAACATCGAAAGTTCGGTGCATTTCTATGCAGTTGTATCAGGCTCTGGTAAGACCACATCTGGAGTATGGCGTACAGTTTTGGTCTCCTAATTTGAGGAAGGACATCCTTGTGATTGAGGCAGTGCAGCATAGGTTCACGAGATTGATCCCTGGGATGGCGGGACTGTCATATGAGGAAAGATTGAAAATACTCGGCTTGTATTCACTAAAGTTTAGAAGGATGAGGGGAGATCGTTTAGAAACATAAAATTATAAAAGAACTGGACAAGCTAGATGCAGGAAAAATGTTCCCAATGTTGGACGATTCCAGAACCAGGGGCCACAGTCTTAGAATAAGGGGAGGCATTTAAGACTGAGGAGAGAAAAAAACCTTTTCACCCAAAGAGTTGTGAATTTGAGAAATTCCCTGCCACAGAGGGCAGTGGGTCCTGTCTACAGGCACGCTGAGGTCGTTCCGGGACCGCTGGGCTCCGTAGGATGTAGAATGTATCCTCAATAAGGATTGTATCATAATTGTATAATAGTTTATTATGGATATATGTTTGTATTGTATTATGGTGGTGGGCTTTGGCTTGTTGTATTGTCGTGTAAATATATATTTTTTAATATTTGAATGCATTTTTTAATTTAAAAAAAACAAAAAAAAACAGGGCAGTGGAGGCCAAATCACTGGATGGATTTAAGAGAGAGTTGGAGAGAGCTCTAGGGGCTAGTGGAATCAAGGGATATGGGGAGAAGGCAAGCATGGGTCATTGATTGGGGCTGAACAGCCATGATCACAATGAATGGCCTCCTGTTGCACCTATTTTCTATGTTTCTATGTTTTCTATGTTTCTATGACCCACTGTGTATCAGTCAGGAGCACAGATAAAATGTGTTCAGTCTATGGCAAAATAAATGGAATGGGATGGAGAGCTGGATAATTGGGAGCAAGGTAGACAAAAATGCTGGAGAAACTCAGCGGGTGAGGTAGCATCTATGGAGCGAAGGAAATAGGCAACGTTTCGGGTCGAAGCCCTTCTTCAGATTAATTGAGAGCAAGGTTGTTGTTCTAGCACCATTCAATCAGACGATCTATCTCCCTCCTATGCTGTGACTCATCGTTACTTGAAACACGCCCAATGACAGTGGTGTTGTTGGCAAATTTAACGATGGAATTGTAACTGTGTCCTGCTAAACCGTCATGGGTATAGATTGAGTAGAGCAGGGACTGAGTACACATACTTGTGGTGCCCCTGTGCTGATGGTTATCGAGGAGGAAGTGTTGTTGCCAATTTATACTGATTGTGTTCTGTTGATGAAGAAGTTGAGGATCCAGTTGCAAAGGGATGCACTAAACTCCCTGAGGTTTGGAACAAGTTTGCAAGGGGTGATGGTGTTGAATGCTGAGGTATAGTCTCTGAACAAAAGCCTGACTATTATGTTTATACCGTCCAATTAGTCCAGTGCAGTGTGAAGAGCCAGCGAGATTGCATCCTTCATTAATTTATAGTAACGGTAGGCAAATTGTAGTGGTTCCAGTTTCTTGCTAAGATAGGAGTTGATATGAGCCATTACCAACCTCTTGAAGTTATTGTGTAGGAAGGAACTGCAGATGCTGATTTTACCCACGATGGATGCAAAATGCTGGAGTAACCCAATGGGTTGCGCATCATCACTGGAGAAAAGAAACAGGTGAGGTTTTGGGTCAGAACCCTTCTTCATCCGGCAGTCTGAAAAAGGATTCCAACCTGAAACATCACCTGTTCCTTTTCTCCAGAGATGCTGCCTGACCCATTGAGTTACTCCAGCATTTTGTGTCCAGTTCACAAAGTACTTCACCACCACTGACATTAGTGCCACCAGTCTGTAGTGATGGAGGCATGTCACCTAAAGGGCCTGTCCCACTTAGGAAACCTGAACGGAAACCTCTGCAGACCGTGTACCACAACCAAGGTTTCCGTGAGGTTCCTAGAGGTTCCCGGGGGGTCCGGTCATTCTCCATGAGTCACCAGAGGTTCTGGTCAATTGCCTGGAGAGCCTCAACCGAAGCGTGAGCTGCATCTACTACCTAGGATCTTTGCTGCCGACCGCGCGCACACACACACAAACACATCGTGAAGGTGGGGGCTAGGGACAGCGGAGGAGCGTTTTCTCCGTGTAAAGAGGAAAGTAAACGGCTGCCACAGAGCATGGTAAGTCCTTTAGAGAGGGCGGGAGGGAAGGACAGAACGACAGAGAAAGGGAGAGAGAAGGGAGAGAGAAGGGGAAAGAAGGGGGAGAGAGAAGGGGAGAGAGAAGGGGGAGAAGGGGGGAAAGAGAAGGGAGAGGGAAGGGTGGAGAGAAGCAGTGGAGACAGTTTTAGGAAGTTTAATACATTTAGCGGGCATTTTACCTTCCGGTGGATCTCCTATTTAAGAGGGAGTTAGATGTGGCCCTTGTGAGATAGGCGACATTTCGGGTCTCGACCCGAAACGTCGCCTATCTCCTTCGCTCCTTAGATGCTGCTGCACCCACTGAGTTTCTCCAGCTTTTTGTGCAACCCTCGATTCTCCAGCATCTGCAGTTCCTTCTTTAACACTAATAGTCATTAGGATGGGAGATTTAGCCACCTCACCGGTGCACATAACGTTTGAGTCATTGATCACCAGAGCAGCTCACATTTTTTTTTCTACCGCTCTGCTCCAGCAGCATTCAGGAGAATTAAATACAATGTCTCTGAGGATTGTATTTTTTAAAAGAAAGGAATCAATTCTTTATGAGAAGAGATTAACACTGTTTTTAAAACACAATGAGGAATGGAAGTACTTGAAGACTGACTATTGCTCTGGGGCTTGTGGTTGCAGAGGCCCGGGGGATCTGGATGGGATTGTCACATTGTGCTGATCAAGCTTCTGCCTGCTGACACATAGTAGTTTTCCACTCTGATGGACGTGGCCAGAACTCCCATGACAGCCTGGGGGTAATAATCATGAATTGAATTCTTCTAGCTTTACACACTGGAGAAATGTAGCCATTATATGAACTATTAATTTCATCCGCATGGCATTACCCAGCTGTTTTCTCTCTCATTCTCCCTCCCCTCCTCAACCGCCAGATTTTCCAGTGGTAATGTTAACAGACTGAGTAACAGATTATTTATCTGAAGTATGGTTTAAGCAAAAGTCTGATTAAGGACAATTTGTGAGCAGTGACATTGGAAGGTTACAAAACTGAAGAGCAACTTTTATTTGTTCTGCCCTATGTTTATTTCAGAAGAAAACTTTATTACGGAAAAAAGATTTAGATTTTTTGTTTTACTTTATATTATAAAGACAGCCATGTGTCATTACATCCATAGAGTTGTGCAGTCAATACATTGATAATGTTACCAGAACTATAGTTTAGTTTAGTTTAGTTTAGAGATACAGCGCAGAAACAGGCCCTTCAGCCCACCGAGTCTGCACCGACCTGCGATCCCCACACATTAACACTATCCAACACACACTAGGGACAATTTACACATACACTAAGCGAATTAACCTATATATCTGTATGTCTTTGGAGTGTGGGAGGAAATGGAAGATCTCGGAGAAAACTCAGCAGTCACGGGGAAAATGTATAAACTTTGTACAGCCAGCACCCATAGTCGGGATCGAACCCGGGTCTCCGGCACTGCAAGCGCTGTAAGGCAGCAACTCTACCGCTGTGCCACCATGGCTGCCCATTTCTACACATTTGTAATGTTGGTCCATTCTATTTACAAGGTACCATTGGCAATCGTGTGGGGTCTCCAAAGACAATACACACTGAGTGTTTGGGAAGCTTTTGCACAGGACCCCTCAGTGTTGAGTGGCGACAGGATCTTAGGCAGCTGACCTTCCCCATAGAATCATTGGGTTGGCTGCACTAAGCTCCACTCCATCCCTCACTCATAATGTATCTCTGTGCCATGTTGATGATTTTCTTGCAGTACTTAATATCTGTCCCTGGGAGCAGCCGATAGCTCAAAAACTCCTCTGTTACACATTTGTTTGAGATGAATCTCGAAAATGACCCTTGTATCCTTTTCCGGACCTTCTTTGCCATACACAGTCCACAAAGATTTGGAAAACTTGTCTCATCCTCATCCCCGCTATCTCGAGGACAGTGTCTGTGGAGGATGAGTTATTGACCTAGAAGGAAGGTTTATCCCTTTTACTTGAAACAAGCTGAAGAGCATCTATCAATTTTAATATGATTTCTCCAGTAAAGACCTACAGGTTTGCAGGTTAATTGGCTTGGTATAAATGTAAAATTGTCCTTTGTGTGTGTAGGATAGTATTAATGTGCGGGATTGCCAATCGGTATAGATTTGGAGGCCCAACGGGCCTGTTTCTGCACTGTATCTCTAGACTAAACTAAACTAAAGAACAAGCTGCGGTTGCACAACTAGTAGATCCTCTGCCTCACCACAGAGACCCGGGTTCAATCCTGTGTGGAGTTTGTAGTTTCTTCTTGTAACTTGGTGAGATTGTTCTGGGTTATACTGTTTCCTCTCATATCCTAAAGACATGGAAATTGGTTGGTTAATGGGCTAAAATAAATTGTCCCTAATGTGGGTTAATGTTAGACTATGGGGAAATTTATGTCGGATTAGTGTAAATGTGTGGTTGTGTTCAGCAAAGACTGACTGGGCTGAAGGGTCTCTTTCCCTACTTTATCTTCCCCTTTTTATTATATTTATCCTAGTTCATTCTGTCGATATGCTGGATTATGCTTTAAGGTTTCAAGGTCAGTTATTGTCACATGTAGCAATTAAGGTACAGTGAAATCCAAATGACCATACAGCCATTCTTAAAAAAAGCAACAAGACACGTAACTACATAAAAGTTAACATAAACATCCACCACAGCGGATTCCCTACATTCCTCACTGTAATGGAAGGCAATAAAGTCCAAACTTCTTCTTCTTTATTCTGCTGCGGTCGGGAAAGTCTAGCCATCCGCAGTCTGCAGGGGCGATCGAAGCTCCTGCAGCTGGTGCTCAAAGCTCCTGTGTCGGGCGATCTAAGCTCCTGCGTCGGGGGGATCAAAGCTCCCGCGATCGGAGCGGTCGAAGCTCCTGCGGCTTGGAGTTCCCGAAGTCTGACCAGAGACCGCGAGCTCCAAGATATTAAAGTCCACATGCCCCTGCAGTTGGAGCCCAGAGGTCGATCCCTGGCAAAAGGTTCGCGAGCTCCGTGATGGTAAGTCCACAGGTACCTGCGGCGGAGCTCGCGAAGGCCGCAGTGCGAACGGAGATATGATACGGAACAAAATTGCACTTGTGTCGAGGTAAGAGATTTGAAAAAGTCTCTCCGGAACCCACCCCTCCCACTCCTCCCACATCCCACATAAAACAAGCCATGAACACTAATAACATACATTTAACACATAACAACAAAGAAGGAAGGTTGAAACTGACTGTTGGCAAGGAGCCACCCAGTTTCCCATTAGCTGTGAGATTAACAGGTGTATCCTTGATATCAAAACTTGATCCTTGAGACTCCAGCTGTATCCTTGATATCAAAACCATAAACCTGTCTTAAACTGTCAAAGCAAATCCATTGCATTTCTTTCTTCGGCATTCCCCCCACCTCCTCAGGTGCTGACAACTGTTCAACCCCACTCCTGGTCCCAGCAGCCAGGCCTAACCCAGACGTCCCCCTGAAAACTCTTCAGGGCGGCACAGCGGTAAGTTATGCCCCTGTCCCACTTGGGAAAACTGAATGGAAACCTCGGGTGACCTTGCACCCCACCCAAGGTTTCCATGAGTTGCCAGAGGTTTTGGTCACTTGCCTGGAAAGCCTCAACCGAAGAGGGAGCTGCAACAACTGACCAAAGATCCTACAGGATATTTGTTACCGACTGCATGCACACACACACACGCACGCACGCACGCACGCACGCACGCACACACACACACACACACACACACACACACACACACACACACACACACACACACACACACATCGCGAAGGTGGGAGCCAGGGACAGCGGAGGAGCGCTGTCTGTGATGAAAAGGAAGGTAAGCGGCTGCCACAGAGCACGGTAAGTCCTTTAGAGAGCGCGGGAGAGAAGGGGAGGGGGGGGGGGGGGGGGGAGAAAGAGTGGAGACAGTTTTAAGAAGTTTATTAAAGTTAACGGGCATTTTACATTCCGGCGGATCGTCTAGGTCCTGAAAACCAAAGATCCTACAGGATCTTTGCTGAAAACTCCAATGGGCCAATCAAAACGGCCGGTCAGCGAAGGAGATTGCCTTTGACTGTCTGTAAGTAAATAGCAACCCCACTCCACTGGCTTTGACCAAACGGCAACCTATTTTTAGTCGAGGCCGGTTTTGGATTTTTTGAAATAATCGCAGTAACATAGAAGTAGCCTCGACTACATGGAAACAATTTTCCACCATTAGGGAGAGTGACCAAAACCTCCGGGAACCTCTGGGAACCTTACGGAAACCTTGGGTGGGCGCAAGGTCTCCAGAGGTTTCTGTTCAGGTTTCCTAAGTGGGACAGGGGCATTACTTCCTTACAGCGCCAGACACCTGGATTTGATCCTAACTACAGGTGCTGTCTCTACAGAGTTTGTACTTTTTCCTGGGACCGCGTGGGATTTCTCTGGGTCCTCCCATTTCTCCCCGCACTCCAAGGACATGCAGGTTTGTCCACACCCTGTAAATTGTAAATTGTTCCTAGAGTGTAGGATAGTGCTACGTGTACGAGGTGATCTCTGGTCGGCCTGGACTCGGTGGGCCAATGGGCATGTTTTCACACAGTAAATCTCAAGTCTAAAGTGAACTTCTGCAGAATACAAAGAGGTGGTGGGTATATTGATGCCTGTTTACAGGAGAAAAAGCTTTTTGCTCAGCCACCACTCATCACTCAGCACACGCAGGACCTTCAATTCAGGACTCTTTGAACACAGTAATGGCTGCAAACTTATGGGCCTGTCCCACTTAGGCAACTTTTTAGGCGACTGCAGGAGACTATGCAGTCACCACATGGTCGCCCGATGTTCGCGGTGGTTGCCAGGGAGTCGCCTTCATGGTCGTGAGGAGTTCCCACATTCTGGGAACTAGTCGCTGCCTCATTATGGTCACCGTAAATTTTTCAACATGTTGAAAAATTAGCGGCGATTAAAATGAAGCCGCCATGGAGAGTAGCGAGATTTCCCGAGCTGTAGGTGGGTCGCCAGTAGGTACTAGTGGGTTGCCAGGAGGTTGAAGATTTTCGTAGGTTGTAGTCAGTGCTGACTGGTGAATTTCATTGGCTAATTGGGAAAAAAAAGGTCAGCGGTAGTTTTCAGAACCAAGGATAACCGACTGGTAATGTTAAATGTCCGCCGAGTTTCACAGCCGTGTATGTCTGGCTTCTTAAAAGTTGTCTCCACTCCTTCTCCCCCATTGAGGATCCTCGTTGATTGCCAGATATAGTTGAAAAATATCAAGAAGAACCGACTTGCTTTGCATACATTAGAGGTGATACTGAAATGTGAATAAAGGCATTTGAGAGCAAAGAGAGTGTACTGCTTCGGTTGAGAGATCGTTCTGCTCGGACGAGAGTGTATTGTTGTTTATGCTGCTGCCTCTTAACCTGGGCTGGATTTCACCATCATTTGCCAGTGAAATGTTTAAAGCAATTCACTAGTTTGGCAAGTAGATAATAAAAGCCAAGATGACCATTTTCCACAGTCCTACTTCATCGCCTGCTTCATGTGGTCACCAAGACTCCTGTGTACTTAGGTCCAGTAAAATGCTTTGTTTTGCATACAACCCGGTAACAGTCATACAACAGAACTCAGGCAAACTCACAAGAGTCGCCACGTTCCTGGCGCCGATAAAGTTACAAAATGTTCACCAAACAGTCCTATCTTCTGCCTGCTGCCACACAGCTCGCAGCCCCACCACCCGGTCCCCCCCACCTCACCCCCATCGCTCTCGGCAATCAGTGATCTCAAACTTCGAATGTGACCTGTGATTAATTTTTATCTCTATAAAATGCAAATGTTTTCACACCTTTCCCAACTTAACTTATAATAAGTCAGAACTTTACCATAATCATAGAACTCTCTCTGCCCACATTGTCCAAGCTGACCCAGATATCTTTCGACATGAATCGCATGTGCCTGCATGAGGCATGTATCCCTCTAGGCTTTTCCTATCCAAGTACCTGTTCCAATGCCTTTCAAGCATTGCAATTGTACCTGCATCTGCCGCCTCCTCTGGCAGCTTGTTCCAGATTGCGACTTGTTTTGAGTGTGTGCCGTGGAGTGATCTTTGTTATGGTCACACAATGGTGTGCTGGTTGCTGATTGTAAGTGGGAGTTGAGTCTTGAAGGGTCAGCCGTCCATTGCATCCAACCCATGGCTTACAGTTTAACAGATTGCAGTTAATGTTTCTGATGGGAGGTGGAATGTCACTGTATTTGGCTGCTTGGGTGTTCTCTCTGTGTTCAGATGCCAACCTCTTGTCCTTGGAGAATGGCAGATGGTGTTGTTATTGTTATAAGTGAGAGACCAGGGCTGCAGTGCTCAGTCAGCAAGGTAATGCATTTGGCAGTGATGAAGTTGCGTTTTACTGCTGAGGTACATTCTGGTACACACTGTGTTCAGCTGATTTCCGGATTTATTGCCACATTGTTAGTGTGCATCTAACGTACAAGATGTTGCAGAGTGACTGGACCTTGGCATATTTAAAGGGGCAGCAGGCCCTGTTTCCCTGCTGTATCTATTTTTGTTATATTTTCCCTAGTTCACCCTGTTGATAAACAGGCTAATAGCAGATTATGTTTCACCTTAACTCTTAGATGTTAGATGTCTAGATGTAACCTTATGTCAAAACTGTAAACCTGTCTTAAACCAGCAAAGGAAGATCCATTGCTTTTCTTCCTTCAGCAATTGAATTGTCCTGAAGGTCCATCCTTAGAGTCATAGAATTGCACAGTGCAGGAACAGGCCCTCTCAGTCCATGCCGACTATTTTGTAACAATTACGAAGATAATTTCCAAGATGTTAGTGAGGCTGCACATGGAGTATTATGTTTAATTTTGGTCATCCTGCTTCAGGCAAGAATCTGTTAAGCTGGAAAGAGTGCAGGGAGGATGTTCGAGGGCCTGTGCTATAGGGCGAGATTGGATAGGCTAAAACTTTATTTCTTGGAGCACAGGAGGCTGTGGCGTGATCTTATAGAGGTGTATGAAATCATGGGCGGAAAACATAGGGTGAATGTACAAAGTCTTTATCTTCTGGTATGCGTATCAAGAACTTGAGGGACATCTTTTACATGGTGGGTTCATGGACCAAGCTGCAGAGGAAGTGGTTGAGGCAGGTACAATTAAAACATTTAATAGATATTTGTACAGGTACATGGAGAGGAATGGTGTTGAGGGATATGGGCCAAACGTGGGCAAATGGGACCAACTTTGATGGGGAATCTTTGTCGATGTCGATGAATTGGGCCGAAGGGTTGTTTCCATGCTGTAGAAACATAGACACATAGAAAATAGGTGCAGGAGGAGGCCATTCGGCCCTTCAAGCCAGCACCAACATTCATTGTGATCATGGCTGATCGTCCCCTATCAATAACCCGTGCCTGCCTTCTCCCCATATCCCTTGACTCCACCAGCCCGTAGAGCGCTATCTAACTCTCTCTTAAATCCATCCAGTGACTTGGCCTCCACTGCCCTCTGTGGCAGGGAATTCCATAAATTCACAACTCTCTGGGTGAAAACAGTCTTAAATGACCTCTCCTTTTTTCAAAGACTGTGGCTCCTGGTTCTGGACTTGTCCCACATTGGGAACATTTTTCCTGCATCTAACATGTCCAGTCCTTTTATAATTTTATATGTATGACTATATAACTCTGTGACACCTGAGCATTTCAGTTGAATATAATGACTAGGATACAGATAAATTGTGCCGATGAAGAACAAAAGTCGGCACCAAAAACTAATTAAGGCTTTTTGTGCGTAACTCAAAATGCCACGAAACAGCATGTGCTTAATTGTTCTCTTTCCCCTCAATGCACACATTCATAGGCCTGGCATTATCCTGTAAAATAGTCAGAGGGTTGTAGAGGGCTAGAGAGCATAAAATAGGCCCATATTCCTCCAAACCCAATCCTTGGAGACACAAGAGATTGCAGATGGTGGAATCTTGAGCAATAAACAAACTGTTGGAGAACTCAGCAGTTCAGGCAGCATTGGTGGAGAGAATTGGACAACACTTTAAAAACCCTTCCCATCCATGTACCTGCCTAAATGTCATTTAAGTGTTGTAATTGTATCCACCTCTCTCATTTCCTCTGGAAGCTCGGTTCCTTAGACGCACCACAGATGCACTTTAGAAAGCATCATAGGGGATGCATCACAGCTTTTTCTGGCAATAATTCTGCTCAAGATGACAAGAAATTACAGAGAGTTGTGGGTGTAGCCCAGCTCATCGTACAAACAAGCCTTTCCATCATTGAACCCATCTATACTTCACACTGTCCAGGGAAAACACGCAACATAATCAATGACCTTTTCAACTCTGCCCATTCCCTCTAATCCCCTCTCCCATCAGGCAGAAGCTAGAAGCATCTAACATCTTCATAAATCTTTTTTTCCACCATTTCCAATTTAATTATGTTGTTAAAGAAGGAACTGCAGATGCTGGAGAATCGAGGGTTACACAAAAAGCTGGAGAAACTCAGCGGGTGCAGCAGCATCTAAGGAGCGAAGGAGATAGGCGACGTTTCGTGTAGAGACCCTTCTTCAGACTTAATTTAATTACATCCTTTCTATCACAGAACAATCAGATCTGTACAAGGTATTCTCCAACTGTGGCTTTACGAACGTCTCATACAGCTGAAACATGATGTCCCGACTCCTGCACTCAGTATCTTAACCAAAGTAGACAACTGTGCCAAATGCCTTTACACCGCCCTGCCCGCCTTCTCAATAATGGTGAATATCAAATTGAGAAAATTGCAAAATAAATTGCTGAATTAAAGCTGTGAATTCTCAAAATAATTGTCTTCTTTTTATTTATGAAACACTTTGGTGAAGCCCCAGCAAGTCTTGGATCCAGCTACATTCCGAAAATAGTATCATAGTGTTTTCAAATAAAGATTATGATCAAGAGACCTCTGATTGGTGGCAGTGTTCTCACATCACCATCACCAAAGATGCATGATTAGGTTTTAATTGTGATAATGAATACCTCTTTGTGTGAAATTCCTTTGTTCGCTCTTTTAACAAGAGTTGTTAAATTGTGCTAATGTTTTCTTTTGTGACCTTTTCTCTGGCAGCTACGCTCTGTGCTATTAGATGTGTCTCAGTAGGCAGAGCTGTTGCTTCCCCGTTAAGGGTATTGTGAGTTCAAATCCTACTCGGACAAACAAATTCTAGCTCTAACCAGTCGCACTTGAGGAAATGGTGCACTATTTGCGCACCTTGGCGCACTTGAGGAAAGGGCAGAACAGTGGCACGGCGGTAGAGTTGCGGCCTTACAGAGCTTGCAGCGCCGGAGACTCGGGTTCGATCCCTACCATGGATGCTGTCTGAATGGAGTTTGTGCGCTCTCCCTGTGACCTGCATGGGTTTTTTTCCGAGATCTGCGGTTTCCTCCCACACTCCAAAGACGTGGAAAAAAATAGGTGCAGGCCCTGGGGGTTTATCTGCCTTCGGTACCAACAGTTTACGTAACATCATTTCCTGACTAATCTGGATTCCCTCCAGTTCCTCCCTCCCACTAGGTGTTCGGCAAAGATCCTATATAGGACTTTGGGCCTCGGCCCCCTAGTATTCCTGGGAGAATGTTTGTGTCTTCCTTTACAGGTTAATTGGACTCAGAAAACTGCCCCTGATGTGTAGGGTGGATGAGAACGTGGGATAATTAGTATGAATGGGCAATCAATGCTCAGCATAGAGAGCGCTCTTGGGTAAACTCGCATTGTGGGACAGGCCCTTTACAACTTTTCCTTGTACACAATTTCTCCTTTAATTTTTGCTTGATCTTCTGACATTGTTACATATCATGAAAATCATACCCCAGATTGATGGAGCAAATTAGTCGGTTAGATGGAAGTGCTGATTAATGCTGATAGGAAGAAATTTGATGAGATTTGCAAAGCCATGTGCAAATAAAGAATATCGCACTGTATTATGATCATTAAAGCAAAAATACACAGGCGTGGAAATGGCATAATTTATCAGCAATCAAGCCAGTGATTGATAAGTACCTGATTTGAGTAATTTATTTACTATAACCAGCATAAATAGTTTAAGCAGCAAAATGATACAGCTTGACAAGTCATTCCTTGCAGCGTTGCTGGTTGTAAGGATTTTCCTCAGGGAAAATCTTATTTCTATGCACCGACTTAGCTGTTTTATTGCTAGTTCTGCTTTCACACCATAGTTTTGCAAACATTTAACCATATAACAATTACAGCATGGAAACAGGCCATCTCGGCCCTTCAGGTCCGTGCCGAACAACTTTTTTCCCTTAGTCCCACCTGCCTACACTCATACCATAACTCTCCATACCCTTCTCATCCATATGCCTATCCAATTTATTTTTAAATGATACCAACAAACCTGCCGCCACCACTTCCACTGGAAGCTCATTCCACACCGCTACCACTCTAAAACTAGGGTTTTAAAACGCTGAGAATTCAATTGTTTTTTTTAGAAAAGATTGACTTCTATTTCTGGAGTGTAATTCATATATGTTTCAGACCACCTCATAATACCTCAAGGCCGATAAATCCTCAGGGCCAGATGCTCTGCATCCCAGAGTGCTCAAGGAGGTAGCCACGGAAATAGTGGATGCATTAGTGATAATTTTTCAAAACTCCTTAGATTCTGGAGTAGTTCCTGAGGATTGGAGGATAGCTAATGTAACCTCACTTTTTAAAAAAGGAGGGAGAGAGAAAGCGGGGAATTACAGACCAGTTAGTCTAACATCGGTAGTAGGGAAACTGCTACAGTTATTAAAGATGGGATAGCAGCGCATTTGGAAAGTGGTGAAATCATTGGACAAAGTCAGCAAGGATTTACAAAAGGTAAATCATGTCTAACGAATCTTATAGAATTTTTCGAGGATGTAACTAGTAGAGTGGATAAGGGAGAACCAGTGGATGTGTTATATCTTGGCGTTCAGAAGGCTTTCGACAAGGTCCCACATAAGAGGTTAGTATATAAACTTAAAGCACACGGTATTGGTGGTTCAATATTGATGTGGATAGAGAACTGGCTGGCAGACAGGAAGCAAAGGGTAGGAGTAAACGGGTCCTTTTCAGAATGGCAGGCAATAAGTAGTGGGGTACCGCAAAGCTCAGTGCTGGGACCCCAGCTATTTACAATATACATTAATGATTTGGACGAGGGAATTGAATGCAACATCACCAAATTTGCAGATGACACCAAACTGGGGGGTATAGTTAGGTGTGAGGAGGATGCTAGGAGGCTGCAGGGTGATTTGGATAGGCTGAGTGAATGGGCAGATGCATGGCAGATGCAGTATAATGTGGATAAATGTGAGGTTATCCACTTTGGTGGCAAAAAACATGAGGGTAGACTATTATCTGAATGGTGGCAGATTAGGAAAAGGGGAGATGCAACGAGACCTGGGTGTCATGGTACACCAGTCATTGAAAGTAGGCATGCAGGTGCAGCAGGCAGTGAAGAAAGCAAATGGTATGTTAGCATTCATAGCAAAAGAATTTGAGTATAGGAGCAGGGAGGTTCTACTGCAATTGTACAGGGTTTTGGTGAGACCACACCTGGAGTATTGCGTACAGTTATGGTCTCCAAATCTGAGGAAAGACATTCTTGCCATAGAGGGGGTTCAGAGAAGGTTCACCAGACTGATTCCTGGGATGTCAGGAGTTTTGGATCACCCAGCTTTGTATATATTCTCTCTGGTGGCAGTCACAGAGTGAAAGGCTTAGAAGCTTGGCACAGCGGTAGAACTGCTGCCTCACAGTGCCAGAGACCCGGTTTTAATCCCGACTAGGGGTGTTGTCTTTGTGGAGTTTGATGGAAGAAGTGTTATGGGGCAAATGGTCGACCTCTGCTTCTGTCCCTTCAGCCAACAGTGTATCGAGGAAGAGCAAAATTCTTGCCATAGAGGGGGTATAGAGAAGGTTCACCAGACTGATTCCTGGGATGTCAGGACTTTCATATGAGGAAAGACTGGATGGACTCGGCTTGTACTCACTAGAATTTAGAAGATTGAGGGGGGATCTTAACGAAACTTGCAAAATTCTTAAGGGGTTGGACAGGCCAGATGCAGTAACATTGTTCCCGATGTTGGGAGGTCCAGAACAAGGGGTCACAGTTTAAGGATAAAGGGGGATTCCTTTAGGACCGAGATGAGGAAAACATCTTTCACACAGAGAGTGGTGAGTCTCTGGAATTCTCTGCCACAGAAGGTAGTTGAGGCCATGTTCATTGGCTATATTTAAGAGGGAGTTAGGTGTGGCCCTTGTGGCTAAAGGGATCAGGGGGTATGGAGAGAAGGCAGGTCTGGGATACTGAGTTGGATGATCAGCCATGATCATATTGAATGGCGGTGCAGGCTCAAAGGACAGAATGGCCTACTCCTGCACCTATTTTTCTATGTTCCTATATTTCTACAATGGACTTTGGAAATGTGCTTGTTGTTACATTGTAGGCAATGTGGCAGCCATTTTGTATAGGGCAAGATCAGCTTTGCTCCTCTCTATTTTTTTTGTCTTTAAAAACTGCGGGTCCTTCAATGTCCATCAGGGACACAATCCATTAATGCAGAAGTTGGAGAGAAGAGACTTGAAAATTGGGAGCAGAAGTCTAAAATGTGAAACAGAGGGAAAAAGTGGGTTTCCCTGGAAAATAATTGGGATTTGGAATTCATGGCTGTAGAGAAAACAAGGTAAATTAATAACTACACAAAGAGAATTAGGTGGATGCTTACATGAGAGGAATTTACCAGGTTATGAGAAAGAGCTGGGAATAAGATTGACAATGAATGGAAGTGACATAATTACTTTTATCCCCATTCCCCCTTTTATTCCCTTTCCCCCTTCCCTATTCCCTTCCACTGAAATCCCTCCCTCTAGCTTGACATTTCATCTCTTCTCTTCTTTCCTAACCTGACACCCTTTTACTTCTTTTGCCCCTCTTGCTTTTGTCACCATAACCACCCGTCAACCTATTATCGCCCCTCATCTTATGAGATACGTGCATCACTTGCCAGGCTTTGCACCACCCTCACTTCTCCTTTCCAACTTTCTCTTCACTTAGTCTGAAGAAAGATCCTAACCTTAAATATTGTCTGTCCGTCTACTTCTACCGATGCTGTCTGACCCGCTGAGATTCTTCAGCGCTTTGTTTTTTGAATAAGATTGACAGTGTTACTCAGCAAGGAAGCCAGCATGAGCTCAATAGGCCTTGTGTGTAATAACAATTCCATTATTCTATGTACTGTCAACAAATCCCGACCTCTCTTCCACTCTCTTTGTTGCAAAGTATATCTAAATATGACATATACAAAAGGTATAACAAAAGTGATTTTTGTTTCAGTAAGCTGTTGATTACATATTTTGAAACTCACCAGATAAACTGGTGGATTTCGATTGCAGAGTGGAACAGCATGAAAACAGGCCCTTTGGCCTATCGCATCTGCAGCAACATCTAGAATTTAAGGCTATATTTCATGGTTAGATTGACAAGCTTAAGTTCTTGTTTCGGTAGTTTTTGAAGCATTACACACACTCAACTCAATTGCTGGCTTGTAATACTTCAAGTGATATGTTTATTTTTGCAAGACTATAAATTGCGTGGATGTCGTTTTCTGCAGAGACTGATAAAATGGCTTTTATGCTGGCGGAAGCAATCATATATTTTTGCATTTACGCTGGGCTGTTACGCATTGAGGGAAGTAAAAGTGAGGACATCTTGATATAAAACTTGATGTGATCAAGTGGAGATGACAAAGCAGAAGCAGACCTTAAGCTTGCACTGCCATTCAATATGATTGTGACTGATCCTCTGTTTCACATGTACTTTGGCATCTCCACCCCACACACTGATTCGCATGTCCAAAAATCCATCCAAGTTAGCGTTGAATAGCCTCCACAGCCCTCTGGGCTGGAGAATTGGAAAGATGTTCCATCAGTTGGAGATTTAGATCGAGCAGTCTGGCTGATGAGGAATAAGATTTAGAAGGAAGGGTGAAGAGATGGAGCAAAGTGAGATGTCAAAGGAGCCACGAATAGGTACAGAGGGCAATATGAGATTTAGCGATAAGAATCACTTTGCCAGTGCCTGTGTATGTTTTTCTGTACTGCAAAATTGACCACACTTCAAAACTGCAACACCGGCTAAAAGATCTGAGAGGAACATAAGATGCTATATAAATGTAAAATGTCCTAGAGCAGCATGATTTATCAACATTATCGGAAGCTCTTCTGACTTTGAGCTTAAATTAGTGCATGTTTAACATTTTTTCTTCTTTTGAGCTTAAACATGTTTGTTTTCATGAGATACCTTCCTCATGCTTTTACAGTTTCCCTTGCACATACATGCTTCTGTCACTGGATTCATATTTTCTTTTATATTTTGAATATCGTTTTTAACATGGGAAGTGTGCAAACTCAACACAACTGGAGTACAGGGTGAAAGTGTATCCAAGAACTATTCTGGTCGGATGCTGGTGAGATTTTTTCAATCTGTGTTCTCAGGTATCAGAGTTCAGCTCCATTTATTTTGTAAAGTCCTTGCTGTTAGAGGTAACAATTCCAATGTTACATTTCAATCCCAATGATCATTAGATAATTCCGATCAGTCTGAAGAAGGGTCTCGACCCTAAATGTTACTTATCCATGTTCTCCAGAGATGCTGCCTGTCCTGCTGAGTTACTCCAGCACTTTGTGTCCCTTTGTGTATTAACCAGCATCTGCAGTTCTTTATTTCTACGTTCTTTGTTATTTCCTTTGGTTCCATAATCTGCAGGTTGTACAAAATGATATCCCTGTACAGAGTGGGCAATTTCACGGTTGGTCAAGACAGGTTCCCCATGACTATAAAGGGCTTGTCCCACTTGGCGATTTTTTCGGCGACTGCCGGCATCATTGACTGACGTATCAGGTCACCGAAAAATACGCGGCATGACGTGGCGTGATGATGTATGACGCGGCGGTGAAGTAGCGTGATGACGTATGACATGCGGTGTTTTTTCAAGTGTCGCAAACTTTTTTTCGTCGCCACTGGATTTTGAAATGTTCAAAATCTTTTGGCGACACTGATATGATGCCAGCAGTCACCGAAAAAATCACCAAGTGGAACAGGCCAATCTACTGATGTAGATTGGAAGCAACACAATTTGTTATTGTCCTCCACTGATTGCATTCCTCCTGGCAGTTTACTATATATTGGCAGAGCTTGCTACAGTTTTCATCATAAGATTAATTTCCTCCATTCCGTTTTGTGAGCATATTATCTCTGCCATTAAAATTATGGTTTACTATGAGACTGGGCATCTTGGATACACCAGCAGCGTTGTCAATAAACGTTAAGTAACCGTTGGTATTTTTGTCTAACAATGTCTATTAATTTCAGCTTCGATTATATTTCCACTGGATGATACAACATTTTAGCGGGGTTGTTTCAGATTACCACCTCTTTCTCTCCACTAGAGAAACAATTTCTCTACATGTCCCCAATTTAATCCTTGAATCATCTTAAACATCGTAATCATCTGAAAATTGACCATCCAAACAGATAATTCTCTGAATATTGATGGGAATTTAATACGAAATGTGGATTCAGGAAAAGATTAAGCTCAGCTGACCCCAAGGAACGGGTATTAGTATTGGTTTATTATTGTCATGTGAACTGAGATGCAGTGAAAAATTGTGTTTGCATGCTATTCAATCATATCATATTCTGCATGAGTAAAATCAAGCCGTACATAAGTAACATAGAAACATAGAAACATAGGAAAAAGGTGCAGGAGGAAGCCATTCGGCCCTTTGAGCCAGCACCACCATTCATTGTGATCATGGCTGATCATCCCCTATCAATAACCCGTGCCTGCCTTCTCCCCATATCCCTTGACTTCACTAGCCCCTAGAGCTCTATCTAAACTCTCTCTTAAATCCATCCATTGACTTGGCCGCCACTGCCCTCTGTGGCAGGGAATTCCATAAATTCACAACTCTTTGGGTGAAAAAGTTTTTTCTTACCTTTATTTAAGACTATGACCTCCTCTTTATTATAAAACTGTGGCCCTTGGTTCTGGACTCGCCCAACATTGGGAACATTTTTCCTGCATCTAGCTTGTCCAGTCCTTTTCAATCTTTCCTCATATGACAGTTCTGCCATCCCAGGGATCAATCTCGTGAAACTTGCTCTGCTTCAATCACAAGGATGTTCTTCCTCAAATTAGGAGACCAAAACTGTACATAATACTCCAGATGTGGTCTCACCAGAGCTCTATGCAACTGCAGAAGAACCTCTTTACTCCTACACTGGAATCGTCTTGTTATGATGGCCAACATTCCATTAGCTTTCTTCACTGTCTGCAGTACCTGTAAGCCAACTTTCAGTGACCGGTGTACAAGGACGCCCAGGTCTCGCTGCACCTCCCCCTTACCTAACCTAACTCCATTGAGATAATAATCTGCCCTCTTGTTTTTGCCACCAAAGTGGATAACCTCACATTTATCTATATAATACTGCATCTGCCACGCATCTGCCCACTCACTCAACCTGTCCAGATCACCCTGCAACCTCCTAACATCCTCTTCACAGTTCACACTGCTACCCAGCTTTGTGTCATCCTCAAACTTGCTAGTGTTGCTCCTAATTCCCTCTTCCAAATCATTAATATATATGGTAAACAGTTGCAGCCCCAACACCGAGCCTTGTGGCACTCCACTTCCCACTGCCTGCCATTCTGAGAAGGACCCGTTCACTCCTACTCTTTGCTTCTGGTCTGACAACCAATTTTCTATCCATGTCAACACCCTACCCCCAATACCATGTGCTCTAATTTTAGTCACCAGTACTGCAGGTCATACAAAAAGAAAAATACCAGAGTGCAGAATATAGTTTTGCAGTGTTATAGAGAAAGTATAAAGATATAAAAGTGTAAGAGCAGCAATGAGGTAGGTTCGGAGATTGCAACTACATCTTTGATTCACAAGAAGACTGTTTAGAAGTTGATAGAATGGGGAAGAAGCTGTTCTGAAGGCGGAAGAAGGAAGATCTTGAGCATAATTTCAAACAAATCCTGTATCCAATGCGACTGCCAGTCTACCGTTAACAATTTTTTTTTAAAGGTTCATGAATTCATACTTAGTCAGTTCATTGACTGAAAGGGGTTTACTGCTTCTTACCCACTGGGGCCTGCCTATTTAATTGCCCAATTATGAAGCCATTGTCAGATGCCTGCAGAAAGCTGTTGGTTGTTCATGTGGAAGTATGTTTACACAGTGGCACTTGAGCATTTCACGTGAAAGATCGTTGCAAACTAAACAGGCTGTTTTGAAATTGGTTGAGAATATTGTTACATTTTTATGTAAAATATTAATGGAAATATCACAGAGTGGAATTTTAAAAGTGTGTCACCTTAAATGTTCAAAACTATTTGATACATTTCTTTCAAATCAGTGTTTTGACATTCCAGTAGAAATATTACAATTAGATTTGTTTTTTTTAAATGATTAATAGACTCAATCCAGAAATAAAAGACACTTCTATTGGAGGAAGGGACAGAAAATTCAAATAATTCAGGGTGGTATGATGGCGTAGCGGTGGAGCAACTGCCATACAGCGCTAGGGACTCGGGTTCCATCCTGACCAAGGGTGCTGTCTGTCCACAGTTTGTACGTTCTCCAGTGATCAGCGTGGGTTTTCTCAAAGATCTTCTGTTTCCTCCTGCACTCCAAAGACATAGAGGTTTGTAGGTTAATTGGTAGTATAAAATGTAAAAATTGTCCCTAATGTGTGTAGAGTAGTGCGGGTGTGTTGGGATTGCTGGTCAGCGCGGACTCGGTGGGCCGAAGGGTCTGTTTCCACACTGTATCTCTAAACTAAACTAAACTAAATGAGTAATAATGTTGGAAAATACTTCCACAAAATTTACCAAAGCAAAGGACTACATTTTAAAGATACCTCTTGGCTGTGATGTCATTTGAAATGTCTGAAGGAACAGGTGGCAGGAACACACAAAATAAAACAAATAGCTGGGGGAACTGAACAGGCTGAGCAGCAGCAGTGGAAGCATTTTAGGTAAGACCTCCCCTGGTGCAATAAAACTGGGTGAAAAAAAGGTCTTACCTTCCACTACCTACAACCTCCGGCAACCACCTTCAACTAGCATCGCAACTGGCTTTGACTAAAAAATTACCGATTTTTAAAACGGCAACCGATTATTAAAACGGCAACCTATTCTTAGTCGAGGCTGGTTTTGAATTTTTTAAACTAATAGCCGGAACATAGAAGAAGCGGAAACCACTTTCGACCATTTGGGAGTCTGACAAAAACCTCCGGGAACCGCACGGAAACCTTGGGTGGGGGCGCAAAGTCTCCAGAGGTTTTTGTTCAGATTTCCTAAGTGGGACAGGGGCATAAATATCTTTCTTTATTTTGAAACAACTGAAATGTTTTGTGAAAAAATATGGCATTAAAACCCGTTTGCTGTTGCGGACCATTGAGATGGTTTTGAATCTCTTTGTTTCGGCATTAATCCTTGAATTAAACCAGTTAACTATTATCTTGCGTCTTTTTCTTTATATAATTTTTATTTTTATAGTCTACACCTGATTTATGATGTTTTTAAATTTTAAAAAGTTATTTTACTTGCAAGTCTATGCCATTGCACAGTCTTTTTAAAAATATATATTTTTATTAGAAGCCGTGCATTGTTATAATGATATAACCGTTTTTTAAATACACATTTAACTTGTTTCAAGAGTTATACAAATATTACAAAATAATTTATGTAAGCTTCCATTTTTTTTAGAAAGTAAAGAAGTAAAAGAATAGGTGTATAATCAAGGTAGATGGAGATTAAATAATATTGATTATGATTAGATAAGAAAAATAAAATTTAAAAAAAACAAACACAAAAAAAACAAAAAATAAAAACAAAACAATAAAAAAAAATAATAATACAAGCAAACAATTATTATATAATAAAAAAAATACAGTATACATCTTAACAATGAATGGAACAATTTCACATAACAATATCTGTAGAGACGTGTATACAAATCTCAAAATAGATCATTTAATCTAATCCTACAACTGGGTATTTGTTGAATTATAATGCCGAGCTCAGCTACCCCTTCAAGTAGTCAATGAATGGAGACCATATTTGCTCAAAAAGTTCATATTTGTCCATTAGGACAAACCTGATTCTGTCCAAATGCAACGTCTCTGACATTTCCACTGTCCACATTTTAATTGTGGGGGATAATGTTCCCTTCCAGAATTTTAATATATATTTTTTTCCAATTATCAAACAGTAATCAAGGAAATTTCTTTGATTTACTGTTAATATTAGGTTCGAATCTGAAACTCCTAATATTATTAGCTTTGGGTCGGGATCCAATTTGATGCCATTGCACAGTCTACCTGGATTTAAATCTACAATGTTAACACCAGTCATCTTGTTCCTAGTTTTTCATCAACACTCTCTCTGCTGAAAATTGGATTCTTCCTATCTCTTCTCAGCAACACTACCAAATCCAATTTTCAGTCAGCTAACTGCCAACACCTGAAGGGAGAACTTAATGTCTCAGGTATGGATCTCCAGTCAGATCTTGGAGAAAATAAATTGCAGATGAATAGCATGTATAGAGCAAAGAAAATGGATGGGGGGGCGGGGGGGGTTAAACAAAAGAGACATGCACAAGTGAAATGCATCTGCTGCCTTCACCAGATGCTCAGGATGGGATATAATGAACATTAAATTACTCCTCTGCAGTTCAATCCCATTAGAGCAATACGGCATGGAAACAGGCCCTTCGGTCTACTGAGCTCGGGCTATCGCCACCCATTTATTTACACATTCTTCCCTCATTCTCGTCAACTCCATCAGACTCTATAACCTACCTACAAACAATTTATTATGGCCAATTAACGTACTGACCTACACATGGTTGGGATGTGGGAGGAAACACACAAGATCACAGGAAAAATTTGTAAACTCCGTGCTGGCAGGATTGAACCCGGTCTCTGGTACTGTGAGGTAGCAGTGCCACTGTGCCATCGTATTTACATCTAAGGGTCTCGATTTCAAAAGTAGCATATCTTGAGTAGCTGCTACATTATATTTTCAATATGTGCAACTGACAGGATGAAGCTACAAATCACATTTAACAAGTGTGTTAGTCAAAAACAGGAGATGGTTGCATTATTGTTGCAAAAGGCTGGGCTTTGCTGATACTCAAACTTTTCCAGCCCTCAAACACACCAGTCCCACCTCGCCATATAGCCAGTAGTGCCGCAGTGACCTTGTGCACCAATACTTATTCTTCTATCAAAGGCATTTATTAATATATGTGGGATCTTGTTGGTGCTCAGTTTTGTTGGTGTGTTTCTCGCATTTCATCAAAATGTGTACTCTGGTGTCTACTCTAGGGCATTCAAAGTTTATGCAAAGCATTAGATCGGACCATTTATACAAAACATAAGACATAATAGAGTTAATCAAGTGAGATTGGATTCCCAGTTGAAAATCTTTTCTAGCTAGGAATGGACTGATATGCATCACAGTTGATCTCATTGGTTCCCACAAGTAAGGTCTTCACCACTCAACCTTGCAAAATCCCATGCAGTTGAGTGAGCGTGAGTGACACTTTTTACACCTTACTCCACAGGAACTTTCAAAAGTTGTAGCCATCACTTTCATTGTTGCTGTACACGTGTCACGGGCATGGCAGAGAGCTGGGCAGTGAAGTCTGAACCTCAGGTGAAGCCAAATGGATTAAACACCAGGACTGGATCCTCTGGCTCACTTCTTACAGTTCCAATATTCTGTGCAGCATGAAATACCCTCCCCAATGTCCATCCAAATACTTTGAGGATAGAGGAAGTTTGATGGGAAGTTAGGAAACATCTACAGAAAAAAGGTTGGTGTTGTTCTATCTGTAAAGGGTTTCACAGAATTACCCTGACATTGCAGGGTAACAACTTTGTTGACTTGTAGAACGAGGAACTGCATTTGCTGGTTTACGAAAAACAATACAAAGTGCTGGAGTAAATCAGCAGGTCAGGCAGCATCTCTGGAAAATATGGATAGGTGAGATTTCAGGTCGGGACCCTTCTTGGGTGGGGGAGGGGGTGTGGAAGACCTTTATAGAACATGGATAGGTGCCTGACCCACTGAGTTACTTGCCTGACCCACTGAGTTACTCCAGCAGTTTCTGTCAAACTTTGTTGATGTGCTTACCAGGCAACCACACTCTTTTTTTCTTCAGTAATTTTATTTGATTTTTCTATGGCCTAATCCTCCTGAAGGTTGCTTCAGCAATGAAATCATCTGCTTGCAGAAAATTAGGATCTTTGCAACATTAAAAGGAGGAGCAAGGTCTCGATGCAATTATTCTCAATCCTTTGTAATCCGTTCATAACGGGCTGATCTATGCAGAATGAATTTGCTCTGTTTGCAAAATGTTAATCATAACCAGATAAATCAGGTTGGCATTTATTATTTGTAATGGTCACTGTTGATTCAGAGGTTAGAACTGGCTGAAGATACAGCATAAGACTGAATGGACTGACTTGGAGTCAACAATTTGATCATAGTGATCCCTAATATCCTGACCAACATCCACTATAAACCCACTGACTCCCACGGCTATCAGGACTACTCTTCCTTTCACCCTGCTTCCTGTGAGGACTCCATCCCCTATTCCCAATTCCTCTGTCTACGCCGCATCTGCTCCCAGGATGAGGTGTTCCACACCAGGACATCACAAATGTCCTCATTCTTCAGGGAATGGGGATTCCCCTCCCCCACTGTACATGAGGCTCGCACCAGGGTCTCCTTCACACCTCGTAACATTGCCCTCTCTCCCCATCCCCCCAACTCGCAACAAGGGCAGAGTCCCCCTGGTCCTCACCTTTCACCCCACCAGCCGGCACATACAACACATAGTCCACTGCCAGTTTCGCCACCTCCAACGTGACCCCACCACTCGCCACATCTTCCCATCCCCCCTTATCTGCCTTCTGCAAAGACTGCTCCCTCCGCAACTTCCTTGTCAATTCTTCCCTTCCCTCCTGCTCCACCCCTTCCCCGTGCACTTTCCCTTGCAACCACAAGAGATGCTACACTTGTCGCTTTACCTCCCCCCTCCATTCCATTCAAGGACCCAAGCAATCGTTCCAGGTCCGACAGAGGTTCACCTGCACCTCCTCCAACCTCATCTATTGCATCCGTTGCTCCAGATGCCAGCTGATCTATATCGTTGAGACCAAGTGGAGACTGGCAATCGTTTCGCCGAACACCTCCGCTCGGTCCGCATTAAACAACCCAACCTCCTGGTGGCTCAGCACTTCAACTCCCCCTCCCATTCCGTATCCGACCTCTCGGTCCTGGGCCTCCTCCACGGCCAGAATGAGCAACACCGCAAATTGGAGGAACAGCACCTCATATTCCGCTTGGGGAGTCTGCATCCTCTTGGCATGAACATCGAATTCTCTCAATTCTGTTAACCCTTGTTGTCTCCTCCCCTTCCTACCTCTCCCTCAGCCCTCGGGCTCCTCCTCCTTTTTCCTTTCTTCCCCCTTTCTAAGTGATTTGGCTTCAAAGGATTGAAAGATTGCATCATCTAGTTTCCAAGAGATCAATACTGCAGTTTTCACTTGATAACCTTTGGGGTCAAGGGACTATTTTAGCATAAAATTAAATGATAGCAAATGTTTTCAAAGTGGGCCTGCTCAGACTACTTGTTCGTCTTTTAATTTTCCTTATGATTTGAGCACCACACATTATTTTAATTAATATCCTGTCCATGGAATCATGAGAATGGGAAAAAATAGGTCCAGTATTTGTTTATTTATCCTTTCCAGCGATCTCTGCCATTCAATACTATTATAGCTAATCCTCTAATTCAATATTATGTTAACTTCTCCTTTCCATATCGCCTAATGCCTTTGGTATCTAGAAATATATCACTCATTCATAAGTAGTTTCAATGATATGGTCTGTCTTCTGTGATGGAGAACTCCACAGGTTTACTATCTCAAAATGATTTTCTTAATCTCAATCCTAAATGTCTTACTCCACGTCTTGAGACTGACCTCTAGTTCCAGGTAATTCCCTTCACCCCATCCCTGTTTCGTAGAATTGTAGGGTCACACAGCACGGAAATATGCTCTCAGGCCACTGAGTCCGTACCGACCATCAACAACGCTGATACTACACTCATCCCATTTTATTTTCTCCAGACTCTCATCAATTTCTCCCAGATTCTACCACTCACCTGCACACCATGGCCAACAGAGTCACAGGAGGAACGTACAAACTTCACACAGCAGCTCCGCTCACTGTACTTCTGCCCTGCGTGTAAACATGAAACAGTGTGTCTGCATAGACAAAAATGCTGGAGAAACTCAGCTGGTGTGGCAGCATCTATGGGGCGAAGGAAATAGGCAACGTTTTGGGTCGAAACTCTTCTACTTCAGAAGAAACCCTTCGTTTTGACCTGAAACGTTGCCTAGTTCCATTGCTCCATAGATGCTGCCTCACCCGCTGAGTTACTCCAGCATTTTTATCTATCTTCAATTTTCCAGCATCTGCAGTTCTTTCTTAAACAGTGTGTCTGCATCCAGTTTATCAGGTCCTCAGAACTTTGAGCATTTCAAAGGTAGACACAAAATGCTGAAGTAACTCAGCGGGTCAGGCAGCATCTCTGGAGAGAAGGAATGGGTGATGTTTCGGGTAGAGACCCTTCTTCCGACTGATGTCAGGGGAGTGGGTGGGGCAGAGATAGAATGTAGTTGGAGACAGTAAGACTGCTGGGAGAATTGGTAAGGGGGAGTGGACAGAGAGAGAGGGAAAGCAAGGGCATTTTGAAATTAGAGAAGTCAATGTTCATACTGCTGGGGTGTAAGCTACCCAAGCGAAATATGAGATGCTGTTCCTCCAATTTGCGCTGGGCCTCACTTTGACAATGGAGAAGGCCCAGGCCAGAAAGGTCTGATTTGGAATGGGAGAGGGAGTTAAAGTGCTGAGTTAAACAGTGGGAAGGCACGGCTGATGGGGTGGAAGGTGAAGACAAGGGGGACTCCTGCACTCATGCAGAACTCACGGACTTCATCAACTTCTTGACTAATTTGCATCCTGCAATCAAATTCACTTGGTCCATCAGCCGTCGCTTACAGCATTTAATCCTCCAACAATTTTGTCACCTCCAAAGGGATCCCACTACCGGCCACATCTTCCCATCTCCACCCCTTCCTGCTTTCCACAGAGACTGTTCCCTTCACAACTCCCTGGTCAACTCGTCCCTTCCCACCCTAACCATCCCCTCCCCAGGTACTTTCCCCTGCAACCGCAGGAGAATGAATTAAATTGAATTTATTTGTTATTCAAAAAAATAAAATTTGAACGAAGTGTCGTTACCATACAGTCATAACAATTAAAAGCAAACAAAACACACAATTACATAAATGTAACATAAACATAACATAACATAAACAGTGAGTCTCCTCCAGTCACCTCCTCTGTGATGGAAGGTAAAAAAAGTCATCTCTTCCTTGCTCCTTCTCCCACGGTCAGGCAGCCAAACTGCTGCGTCAAGGCGATTGAGGCTCCCGATATTGAAGCCCCTGCCGGGCGATGGAAAATCCTGTGGCCGAGCTGCACAGGGGGATGAAAGGTCAAGCATATGGGCCGATTCAAGCCTTGCGATTCGTGGCGGACGAAGCTGCTGTGGCTGGAGCCCCCTAAAGGTTGGTCGCCAACCAGGGACTTGCGAGCTCCCGATGTTACAGACCAGAGGGCCCGCGGCCGAAGCCTCGGAAAGTCGAGTCGCAGCCGCAATCGCAGTGCTACCACAGCCTCCGAAAGTCAGCCAGCTCCGCAGGTTAACAGGCTCTGTGACCGGAGCCCTGAAGGTCGATCCCAGCTGGAGGTCGCCCAGCTCCTCGTTGATACTCGCAACACAAACGGAGATACGACACGGAAAAAAAGTTCCATCACAATTGAAGAAAGAGATTATTTAAAATTTCCCCCTCCCCACACCACCCCCCACATAATACACAGCTAAAAATAGATTCCTACATACATTTAACATTAACAATAAGACAACGAAGGGAGAGAGACAGACAGACTGCAGGCGAACCGCAGACGCAGCACCATCACCTGTCCCTTTGCCTCCTCCCTCGACTCCATCCAAGGACTCTGACAGTCTTTTAAGGCGAGGCAGAGGTTCAGGTGTCCACTTCTGTACATCGGTGAGACCAAGCACAGGCTCGCCAATCGTTTTGCCCCTCCCATTCCAAATCTGATCTTTCTGTCCTGGGCCTTCTCCATTGTCAGAGTGAGGCCCAGTGCAAATTGGAGGAACAGCACCTCATATTTTGCTTGGGTACCTTACATCCCAGTGGTATGAACATTGATTTATCTAACTTCAAATAGCCCTTGCTTTTCCTCTCTCTCCATCCCCTCCCACTTCCCAGTTCTCCCACCAGTCTTACTGTCTCTGATTATATTGTATCTCAGACCCACCCACTCCCCTGACATCAGTCTGAAGAAGGGTCTCGACCCAAAACGTCACCCATTCCTTCTCTCTAGAGATGTTGCCTGTCCCGCTATGTTATTCCAGCATTTTGTGTCGACCTTCGATTTAAACCAGCATCTGCAGTTCTTTCCAATACATGTTGCCAGTTCACTCACAGAGTCATAGACGTATATAGCACAGAAACAACCCTTCTCATTCATGTCAACGCAGATACCCACCTAGGTCAGTCCCAGTTGAAGTGTATACTTCTAACCCTTTCCAAACATTATATTTTCCAAAGATTGTCGACCTTGTCTCTTCTCATACAGTAGTCCTACCATCCCAGAAAGAGGTGTAGTGAATATTTGGTACATTTGGCAAATATATTCTCCCTTAGGATGGGAGACACCGAGCTACACACATGACTGCAGGTGTGGTCTCACCTGTATAATTGCAGAGAGAGCCTTTCTCCTGTATTCAAGTGCATGTAATCTCGGTCTATACTACGCAGAAGTCTTGAGGAAGTCTCTTCTTGCATGATGACATGCTGTCATCATCATACTTATTTCATTTTTCTTTCCGCCATGTACATCAGTTTAATTTATACTCATGTCCATATTTTCCGACAGAGCCAAGAAACATTGCAGGGATGTTATGGCATTTGGTTCAAATCAGTCAAAATCTCCTGGGTTCAGAATTAATCTTTGAAGAAACCAGCCTCCTGATCGTGGTTTGTGAAGTGAGATGAACCTCTTGTGGGGAATGTTACATCCTCATCATATCTAATACTTAATGTTTGTTCTCATGTAATGCCAATCAGACAAGCATTGTAGGCTGCACAGGCTGGTCCATGGAAACTCTGCTTAACAGTGATAAACCACATCTGGTGACGTTTAATATGATCTGGACTCCAAGGGGAAAAACAAAAAAAAAGAACATTTATAACTACAAGGGTTGGTCAGGAATGAAACTGAAATTTAATTTGACTGAGAATCGTATTTAGATCTTCTGCAGAATTAAATCCAAAAGAAACAGATATTTAATGTTGGAACATCAGGATTAGAGGGGATTCTGTTTAATACATCTGAGATTGAAATGGCAGTGTGTGATTAAGAGATTTTTTTGTTTGATTTTTTTAATAATTGCTTGGTATTTAATTTAATACTGCACTTTCGTAACATTTGAAAATAACATGCTACTGACCTATTTTATAAATACAATTCCTGCCTAGATTTTAATAAGTTGCACTCTGTTGCTTAAAAATTTTGCTCCTAATATCCTTCTCCACACTAATTAAATGTCACAATTTTTGTCTATTTGAATTATTTGAATACGCTAACTTCAAATGTCTGAGGCAGAAGATTTATATTTAACATATTTAATTAAGTGTTCATTTCTTCAACTGTTTCATGGTTTCAATGCCAAAGTATAATTATTTTACATTTATGGATCCTACTGACTATGTGTGAAAGGGAGCTATTGAAAGACAGTTTCCTCACACGGCTAAAATTTAACTTTAAGGTGCGAACAGGCTATTATATAAAATTTTAATTTTCTACATTTGAATTCTCAGATTTTACTTGATGGAGAGATTATCTCTCCTTCTGTGTCCTCTTCCACTTCCATCTCCTTTTATTCCCACATTTGTAAAATACCTGGAAGTCTGGCACAGGCTTGAAAACTACAAATAACTTCTCAATGCCTGTGGGGGGATACTGATGCACTTTTTTAATCCTAATTCTATTTCCTTTCCTCAGAGAGTTTTCAAAGTATATTTTGAGGTGTCATCAACATTTTTTTTAAAATGTAGAATGCCTGCCTTGCAGCGCCAGTTACCCTAGTTCAATCCAATTTTAACGTTCTTTGTGTAGGAAGTTTGCACGTTCTCTTGCACATGTTTCCTCCAAGTGCTCTGGTTTCCTATCATATCACAACCACATGTAGCTCGGAAGGTTAATCAACCACTATACATTGCTCTAGTGTGGAGGTGAGTGGGCATAGTTCAAAAGTGTTTTTACTGTATTATCAAAAGTGTTTTATATTTTAGTGTTTTGGTGTTTTAGTTGATGAGAAAGGGTAATAATAATATTAATATTATGCAGGCTCTTTTGTATGTATGACTATCCACAAGTTTGCTGTTCACAAACCATGCATGACCTGTGTCTGTTTCTATAAGGTTGCCTCTCATTCTTCTAAACTACAATGGATTCATTTACTGCTTGTGATAGACTCTTAATACAGGTTAATAAGGCTTTGATGAACCATATAATGAGAAAAACATCCAGGTTGTTTCTGGTTATTATGGAGGGTTAGACTTAAACAAGAGACAGTCCAGAGAAGTTTCTTGATTCTGGGGATTAAGAGAACATGTTATAAGAAGAATTTCTTTGCTTGGACCATCCTGAAACTTTGGAGTTCTCTACCCCAGAGTGCTACCACTAACTATATCCAGAGAGGAGAGTGGAGAATAGGGGAGACAAGGATTAAGACATCAGGCAGGAAGATGGAGGTGAAGCAAAGATCAGATCAGCCACGAACAAAGAGCGTCAAGGACTTTATGACCAATTCTTCCTCCTGTTCATTATATTACCTTCTTTATAGCCACTGAAGTACTTTTGATCACTTTGTAATGAGGAGAAATGATCAAATTTGTTCTTAATTTTCTGAGGAGAGACTTGGTTTGTATTAATCTTAAACTGTTAGCACAATCAAAATCTTCAGGGTGAGTGTTTGGAACCGGATCACCTATTAAATAGTAAGATTAAACGAGAACTTACCTGTTCGAAGTTTGATCTTTATTTTATGAGGAGTTACGATGAGGGATTACATGAAGAAGCCCCACCTGGCGCTGGATCGGCATACTTCAAAGCAGCGGCATGAAAAACACAGAACGAATAGCCGGAGTAAGATAGTAAGGCCCAACATAGACTAGAACTACCAGATGATCATTTATATTATGAGGGTTGGGAGCGGAGGGCACGTAATCCCTCATCTTAACTCCTCATAAAATAAAGATCAAACTTCGAACAGGTAAGTTCTCGTTTAATCTTACTATTTTACTTCGGAGTCACGTGAGTGACTACGTGAAGATTTTAAAGCACTGTGTTTTTTATGTCGTAGATTCATTCCATACGACTCTCTGTTTAGTCAAAACAGTAGTGAGTAAATGGTATTTTAAGACATTGTTACAATTTATGTAATAAGTCCTTTAAAAAAAAAAGAACAATTTTTTAAATAATAACCCCTCTATCGTAGGAGAAAATTACAAAAGAAAAATGATAAATGATGTCAATGGTAACATAAATCGATAATTTAAATCGATAATATAAAACAAAACAAGTATTTAAAGAGAACCCAGTACTGCGTGCCCAAATCCTGGCACCGTGACAACAGGTTTATTGTAGAACTTTGAAAACGTTTCTTCTCTACACCACCCTGCGGGCTCTAAAAAATTGATTGAGTGGTACGTCCTGTACCTTCGCCGCAGACGTAGCTGCCGCCCTAGTGGAGTGAGATTTAAACACATCAGTGTCTATTCCTGCTAGATCCAAAACCTGTTTTAACCATCTAGAAATGGTTTGAACTGAAAATTTGTATGTGGTTTTTTGTGCGTTATCAATAACGCTTCCTCAGAACCTCTGAGATTTTTGGTTACCTCAATGTATTGAGTTAAATGCTTACTACACAATGTTTCATCGATAGGATATGTTTTAAACATTACCTTAGCTCCAGTTCTCCCTGGTCTGCTTTGTTTGATCAGGTCATAAACATAAAACACAATGTTATCTGCAGTCACATGCATGCAATCCAACCGTAACAATTGCAAAGTTTGTACTCTTTGAGCTGATACCAATGCCATTAACATTACTACCTTCAATGTTAACTTCTGCAAAGACATTGAAGTAATTGGAGTCCATTGCTTAAGCAAAGTGAGAACAATGCTAACATCCCAAAATTCTGTATATCTGGGCTTGGGAGGATTTTTATTAAAATTCCTTCCATGAATCAGGATACTAATGGGTGAGACCCAACTGAATCCCGATCAGAAATTTGTCCTAAGTAGGACGACAATGCACTACGAGCACAATTAATGGCACTATAACTCAAATGCTCATCAAAATGTAACCCAGCAAGGAACTCCAATACATTTGAAATGTTTGCAGTATGATAAGATATCTTTGACTGTGTACAAAAGCATCACATTTCCTTATATGTGACATATATTGTTTTTTAGTGTTATTTATCCAAGCTGGATCTATAACATCCATGGTCCTATCCGATAGTTCAAACTCTTGCAATGGTCTGGTCAGAACCTGCAGATTAACAAATTCATATGATCATGCAATGGATGAATTTCTTTTGTTACTGGTTGTATCAACAGATTGTCGCAACTGGAAATTGTCATACATGGTTCAACAATCATTTTAAGCCTCAATGGGAACTATGATTGCGTAGGCCAATTTGGCACCACCAAATGCCTTTGGCAGCGTCTTGCGCTATTTTCTTAAGACATTGCCCAATCAGACAGAATGGGGGAAAAGCATAAAAGAACGTATTCCCCCAGTGTAGCGATAAAGCATCCACCGCAACTGCCCCTGGATCGTGTTCCCAAGACACGTATTTGGGCAATTGGTGATTCAATCAAGATGCAAACAGATCAATGTCCGGTACTCCATACCGACTGACAATATTTTTGAAAATTTGTGGATTTAACATCCATTCTGTATTGTCTTTAAATATTCGTGATCTTTTGTCTGCCACAACATTGTCTCTCCCTGGGAGATAAATAGCTGAAACCCAAATATTTTACCAATACACCATTGCCACATCTGGTTTACCAGATGATCACGTGATATTGATCTGACACCACCCATGTGATTGATATATGCCACAGCTGTGGTATTGTCTATTTGTATTTGGACATGCAAATCTTTTAATGTAGAACAATAAGCTTTTAATCCATAAAATGCTCCTAGTAGCTCCAAATAATTAATACCATATGTTTGTAGCAATAAATCCTCTTGGACAGCCCATCTGCCCCCACAGCTGGTCTCATTATCCATAGCCCCCCATCCGAGAGAACTTGCGTCAGTTTGCAAAAACACTACTGGCTGCTGAACTAAAATGTTCTTAGCAGCTTGTGGAACATTCTCAACCCACCAATGCAATTCTGATAAGGCTTCCTTTGGCAATTGCATTGGCCTATCAATATGGCCTGCTCGCTGAATAAGCGCTTGAGTTTTTGCCCTTTGAAGATTTTGGTAATGTCGTGGACCAAATTCTACTGCTGGAAATGCTGCTACCAACTTTCCAATAACGTTAACTTCTTGGATGGAGGGATAAGGTTTGTTAATCAGGTTCTGACACACATTTGTCAAATCTATCACCTTATCCATTGGTTAAGTTACCAACATGGTAACTGAATTAATCACAAACCCCAGCTATTCAATGGTTTGGGATGGCTGTAACTTAGATTTTGTTGGATGAATCAGGAATCCCAACTTTTCAAATAAGTTTGTAGTTGCTGAGACTGATTTTTCAGCTGACTCCTGATTAGCATTGACAATTAAAATGTCATCTAGATAAGCCATAACGATGTGTTTTTGTGTCCTTAGCAATGCAAGTGCTGGCTTCAACAATTTAGTGAACAATCTAGGTGCTGAACTTAATCCATTAGGTAATGCTTTGTATTGCCACAGCTGTCCCATCCATTTAAAGTTTAAATACCTGCGAAAACTATGATGAATTGGGACCGAATAATATGCATCCTTCAAATCTATTGTAGCCATATAACAACCTGTTGATACCAGCTGCATTGCAGTGTTGAATGTGTCCATTTTAAAATGTTTATACTGGACAAATGTATTCAATTGTGTGAGATCTAAAATGATTCTACAACCCCCCATCTTTCTTTGGTCTGGGGAAAATATTTGATACAAATTGATGTGGATCCTCTCCTGTTTTCTCAATAACTCCTTTCTCACACAAATTCTTAACCTCTTTGTCAATTTGAATTTTTTCAGGAACTGAAAACATCAAAGAATGATTAGGCTTATTCTGTCCCAATGGATCCATACCTTCTACAAAATCAATGGTAGATCCTAACACAGTATCTAATACAACACGATCAGCTGTTATACTGTCCCATTCATTATAAAACATTTGGAGTCTACCACCAATCTGAGGTTCATCCAAACATTCTTCTTTGATAGGATAAAGTTTTTGTACCTCTCCAACTGGACGAAATGATCTCCTTTTCCCAATAAATGGGTGTACATTCGGCTGTGCTGGCTGGTAATTCTTTCTTATCATACTCCTGCCTCGGCTTGTTCCAGCTCCAAAATCAAATCCCCTTTTCATATGACCAGCCCTTCTCTGGCCAAAACTGAAGGGTTTCATAAGGCCAATAGTTTTTGCCTCTTCATCCATTTCTTTAATTTGTTTAGACAAATTTTCTCTGAACAAATAACCAGGAGTTTGAACATTGCTTGGCTTGCACAACCCTGCAAATCTTGGATGTAACACAGGCCAAATGGCAATCTTACTGATACAATTTATCTCAAAAAATGAGTTGCAGAATAAAGCCAACATATGCTTCTGAACTTTGGTCACTCCACAACCTTCCACTTATCTTCCAAAGGCAGTAATGCCAGCTGAAATCAGCTTGAGGATTCTTTGAAATCGAATCTCCTGCGCCCGCATCATCGATGACATTGGCGCCCAAATAGCCGGATTCCCCGTAGGTACCTTCAATGAGGCACAATTAATAGGTGTTTTATACAATTCTGCTGTCTCAACCATAACAGCTTCTTGAAGCGGGTGAGAGACCATATAATTAATATTGGCCGCCAGGTTTTCTTCCATGGCCTCACCGCCTCCTCCAGGTATAGCAAAACTTTGTGCCACATCAGGCACACCTGGATCAATATATTTGTATTCTGGTGTGTACTCCGGACCTCAATCACCACTTTCAGGGTCTGTCTCATACAGCCCTGGTACTCCTGAAACTTGTTCAAGGAGACTTCCTCCAGCCCAATCCCGGGCACTGGAGTTTCAAATTCCCAATTCAAACTGGCACCATATTCATGATATGGAACCCCCTCAGGGCCTGCCTGGGAATATTCTGGGTACTTAGACCCTTGGTTGATTATAGTTTGGAGCATTTTCTCCATTTGATCCATTCTGAGCCATAAGGCTTTTCTTTCTGGACTTTCTGAATCAGAATCCTCAGAAACCTCAGGCCTTTTAGCTTTTCTTTTACATTTTTTTAGGCACTGGGTTTTCCTCCAAAGTTTCTGTTTGTGGAGCAATCAAAGCCGCACTAACGGGTATTTCAACGGCCACCGGTATTGGAACCGGCTCCGCAATAATCTGCTGTCCTGATTTTTCTACACCCCGGGACGCACGTTTTACCCTCAATTTTTTTTTTTTTTCTTTGAATATTTTTTTATTTGAAGTAACCAGTTTACAATGTATAACACACATTTAAAACTATCATCTTAATTCAAAATTTCTACAAATAGCACATAGAAACATAGAAACATAGAAAATAGGTGCAGGAGTAGGCCATTCGGCCCTTCGAGCCTGCACCGCCATTCAATGTGATCATGGCTGATCATCCAACTCAGTATCCCGTACCTGCCTTCTCTCCATACCCCCTGATCCCTTTAGCCACAAGTGCCACATCTAACGCCCTCTTAAATATAGCCAATGAACTGGCCTCAACTACCTTCTGTGGCAGAGAATTCCAGAGACTCACGACTCTCTGTGTAAAGAATGTTTTCCTCATTTCGGTCCTAAAGGAATTCCCCCTTATCCTTAGACTGTGACCCCCTGTTCTGGACTCCCCCAACATCGGGAACAATCTTCCAGCATCTAGCTTGTCCAACCCCTTAAGAATTTTGTAAGTTTCTATAAGATCCCCCCTCAATCTTCTAAATTCCAGCGAGTACAAGCCGAGTCTATCCAATCTTTCCTCATATGAAAGTCCTGACATCCCAGGAATCAGTCTGGTGAATCTTCTCTGTACCCCCTCTATGGCAAGGATGTCTTTCCTCAGATTTGGAGACCAAAACTGTACGCAATACTCCAGGTGTGGCCTCACCAAAACCCTGTACAACTGCAGTAGAACCTCCCTGCTCCTATACTCAAATCCTTTCGCTATGAATGCTAACATACCATTTGCTTTCTTCACTGCCTGCTGCACCTGCATGCCTACTTTCAATGACTGGTGTACCATGACACCCAGGTCTCGTTGCATCTCCCCCTTTCCTAATCTGCCACCATATTCGATACCATATTAATCGATAATTAATATCGTCTGTTTTTTTGGAAATAAAGATAGAAAAAGATATATAATAAAGAGGAAAAGAAAAAAAAAGATAGGAATAGAAAACAATCTACAAATACAAATTAAAAAAAAATATATATTATATATATATAAATCAAAAACAACTAAGTACATTATACATGAAATTATTTCAAACAATAATATCAATAGGACATGCGCATTAATCCCATATGTAAATGGGATTAATCCCATATGTAAAAGTTATTCTCATCGGATTCCGTAGGGTGCCCGTCGAGCCGTGATGCCAAGAACAGCTACTTCTCTAGATACTGTATATATGGAGACCATATCAGTTCAAAAGAATTATACCTGTCCAATAGGACAAATCTAATTCTTTCCAAATATAACGTCTCCTGCATCTCTGCTGTCCACATTTTAATTGTTGGGGATAATGTTCCCTTCCAAAATTTCAATATGATTTTTTTCCCTATTATTAGAAATTTCTTTGATTTACTGTCAAAACCAAACTTGATTCCGGAATTCCAAATATTATTAATTTTGGGTCAGGGTCCAGTTTAACTTTAAGAACTTCAGAAATTACTTAAAAAATTTCTGTCCAGTAATAATTCAACTTAGGGCATGTTACAAAACTATGTATTAAGTTTGCTTCTAGATTCTTACATTTATCACAAATAGAGGAGAGATTGGGAAAAATACTATTTAATTTGGTTTTCGAATAATGTAATCTATATAGTACTTTAAATTGTATCAATATATGTCTAGCATTTAAAGAACACCGATTTATTCTCTGTAAGCTTTCTTCCCAAATTTCTTTTGTTATAGGTAATCCAATTTCATTTTCCCATGCTTGGCGATATGTTTCAGTTATTGGGGTCTCTTTATCTAGAATAATATTATATATATGAGCTATTAACTTTTCCGTATTTGGATGTAAATTAAACAAACCATCTAATAAGCCTGGTTCTTTATTTTTATAATCTTGTGTATTACATTTAATGTAATCTCTAATTTGTAAATATCTAAACAAATGTTGTGAAGGCAATCCAAAAATATCTTGCAACTCTTCAAATAATAATTTACCCGCAATTTAATAAAAGAAAAATTATTTTAATTTAACTCCTCCTGGTTTACCCATCAGCCTACGGAGTTTAGAAAATGCCCTGGAAGTAAAATAATTTTACTTACCTGCGGGCCGTTTCCTTACCGCTGTGTTGGAGCTGCGCTCTGCAGCTCTTCCTCTACCGATAGCGTCGACGTAATGCCGATCCAGCGCCAGGCGGGGCTTCTTCACGTAGTCACTCACGTGACTCCGAAGTAAAATTATTTTAGATGTCTCGGGATGTACCATTTTCTCATGTACAATAAATAAATGCAATCTGTTCTTATTGTTGTAGTGACACTTGTACCCAGGCTCAAACACTAGCAAAGTGAACTACATGCAAATTAGGACATTTTAGAGTGTATGCATCATGTTTTCTATGGAAGATAGACACAAAATGCTGGAGTAACTCAGCGGGTCAAATAACATCTCTGGAGAAAATGGATGGGTGACGTTTCAGGTTGGGACCCTTCTTCAGTCTGAAAGTAGGAGAGCTGGGGAAGGGGTAAAAATGAAGGGATACACGGATGTGAACAGTGAAACTAGTAGGATGACTAGGATGAGGGAAGGTGGGAGAAAGAGAGCCAGAGGTTACTTGAGATTTGAAATCTCCACTTCTTTTCTATGAGTTATTGCATAGCATACTTTATCCTTTCTTTTCATTCATGTTGGTATCATTGGTAAATCCAGCATAAAGGTTCATTTATTAGAGGGGCAATATTGCCCATCGCTAATTGTCATTGAGTTGGAGATGGTGAGCGCCTGAGTGCTCACCTCCAGCTTCTGATGATAGTGCCTCCAGATTGCATTTGCTTGGGGCTTTACATTTCTTAGATCTGATGATGATCATCAGAAAATTGTCAACACTTTATTGTCGTTTTCAGAGGTAGGAACAAACCTATTTTATAGCGTATTAATAATGTTGCTATTGAGAGAGAAAGTTAATAGTCTTACTAATTAGGCAGAGTTCCAGGTAAAGTCTATGAAGTCATGGACTGTCTGAGAGCTCTTTATTAAATGTAATGCTGCTTTCGTTCTCTTTACAGACTTCTGTTCTCTTATTGTCCATGAACTTTTGCTCTTTTAAGATCCTCAGTAATGAAAAATTTGCACAGATACAAGGACAGGAAATTGTATCCAGTTAATTTACATATGTATAGTGTGCCTGTAAAATATATGTGGTTTCATTTAGTATTCTTCTCTTTTACCTGGTAACTGCTTCCATTATATTCAGATGCAGATAGCAAAGTGTTGAAGTAGGCTTGAGTCTGAAGAAGGGTCTCGACCCGAAACGTCGCCTATCTCCTTCGCTCCTTAGATGCTGCTGCACCCGCTGAGTTTCTCCAGATTTTTGTGTAACCCTCGATTCTCCAGCATCTGCAGTTCCTTCTTTAACACGTGTTGAAGTAGGCCTTTTCTATTAGTTCTAATGCAGATTTTTTTTACTTCTCTCCATCTGTGTCAACATAGTGTAATTCTTTTAAATCTTCCACGACTTAGTAGATTGAAATCCTTAAATCTGATCAGGAGTCAAAACTGTCCAAAAACAATTTGTAATGATTTTGCATGGCCCTGCTCATGAAAAATACCATTAAAAAACAAACAATCATCGTTCAAATATTTCACTTTGGTTCTTTTATCTTTCGTGTTTCTTCTTTTCCAGTTGTATAGTTTAAGAAATCTATGAACTTAATTGCTTTTATTCAGGAGGAGGCCTTGCCTGTAGGAATAAATTGTAGGGAAGTTATTCCATAGGGAATGGTAGGAATTGTGATGTTGATTGGAAAGTGATATCGATCTCTGTCTTGTTCATCACTGAATAAATACATCACATGGGTGAGTAGGCCTCACTTGTTTTAAGAGCGTCTGGGCCTGCTCTCCCAGTGAGACTGAATGCTCCCATCACTTCATCTCCGATACAAGTTTCCTCTATTCACAAGAAGAAGTTAAAAGCCCAATCCTGAAACCATATGTAATGCGCTCAAGTTAGCTCAGGATCCATTAGCCAAGTAGTCTCAGAGAATGGAGGTCAAAACAAGAGATGTAGAAACAAAGAACTGTTGTTGCTGGTTTACAAAAAGGACACAAAGCACTGGAGTGACTCAACGGATCAGACAACTTCGCTGGAGAACAAGGATAGGTGACGTTCTATCATGCCACTATCCATTTTCTCCAGAGATGTTGCCAGACCCATTGAGTTACTCCAGCACTTTGCATACTTTTTTTGAAACAAGGGACAGCACGGTGGCACAGCGGTAGATTTGCCAGGGCATTAGAGACCCGGGTTCGATCCAGACTAAAAGTGCAAACTGGGGAAAGAACCTTCAAATAACATAAGAATGAATCAGAATCTCTGGTCCTACTTGAGGACCTTTTGATTGTTAGTCCACACTATCTTTGTCTACCTGTCACCCATTAGCCACTGTCTTTCAACCATCCCTCCCTCACTTCCAACTGGCTTAATTTGCACATCATCTCCAGCCCCACCTGGTTCCACATATCACCCACCAACCCACTGCTTCACCCGTCTCAATTCGAAACATCTGCAAAACCTCTGCCACCAGAGATGTTGCTTCACTGGTTGAGTTCATCCAGCAATTTGCTTGTTGCTCCACATTACAGCATCTGCTGTCTCTTGACTTTCCTCTGGACCACTAGTCTGGTAATTTAACCACTGCACCTGCTTTATTATTGGTTTTATTTTGGGGTCATCCCAGAATTCATTAATGTTTTAATCCAATAACCTTTGTCAAGAATTAACAATATTGGTTACACAAGCTTACATTTCACAGTGTATTAATAAGTTAAAATTAATAATATATGTTGTTTTACTTTTGAGGAAGGCAACTTAGCCCAAGGACTTTGTGAGTTTGATGTCCCCAATTTGAGTGTCAATCTATTTCAGTGCTCAGAAGAGTATTTCAAGCAAATGGACCCTTAAATACATTGATTTTCGCAGTGTCAGCTGTTGAGACAATTCATTTTGCTTAATGCATCTGTGTAATTTTTTTTAAACAATTAGAAAAGATAATATAATTGGATTGAAAATATTGTGCTGAGTGAAACATTATCTACTAATAGATTCCATGAATCTTTTGTATCATTCTCTAAGCATTTTGGCTGGCAGTTCTACTCACCTTCAATGGAACTGGAGGAGGAAATAATGCTTGATACTCATGCACACTTTTAATACTAAATACCACAGACAATCATGTCAAATTTAAAATCAAAGAAACTGAAGATGTTAGAAATCTGGAATAAAAAACATAAAATGCTTTAAACTCTCAGCAGGCCAGGCAACATCTGTGGGGAGAGAAACAGTTATATTTCAGGTCGAAGACTCTGTCAGAATTAGATGATTTTCTTAAGCACTTTATGTTTATTTCTGCAGATTGCTCTGGACATGTCTTCAGTCTCGATTTTTAGCTGGAAATCATATCCCAACCATTGATCACCTTGACTCATTGTTTTTTTGTTCTTGCAAAGTGAAGGCAGCCAACTTCCCCCTCCAGCGATTATGCAATACATTTGGAAAAAACACAAAGTGCTGAAGTAACTCAGTGGGTCAGGCAGCATCTCTGGAGGACATGGATAGGTGATGTTTCAGGAAAGACATTTGGAAGGGGATAGGAATGAGCTGGGTTTAGCGGGATATGGGCTAAATGCAGGTAAATGGGTCCAGCCCAGAATGCCAACTTAGTCAGCAAGGACATGGTGGACCGCAGGACCTGTTTCTGTGCTGTATAGCTTTATGACCAGAATTTAACTATTAATCTCAAAAACTGAAATCAGTAGCTTTGAGGAAACAGCTTAGGAAAAGAGCTTTTCAACAAGGAGTGCATTGTTAGATAATTGCAGGGATAAGGGAAGAGCTCAGAAAGTGGGACTGGCTAGATAGGAACCAATGCAGATTCAACCAAAGATCTTATAGCGAGCAAGATAGTCCACTTGAGAAAAAGACATAGTAGGGTCATGGGTAATCTTCGGCACCATTTTTGTAACCGGCTTCTGTCTCTGCACTCGTATCCAAAGATCCGAGTCTGGCCCGGATCAGCACGGCTGGGGTACCAGGGTGAAGTTGCAGGGAGGTTTACAATGTTTTTTTAATTTAATGTTGTCCCTTGTCTAGTCCGAAATAAAGTTTATTATTTGATGTAAAAATCTGGAGAAATATATATGTGTGTGTTATATACATCTATATCACATTCATATATGTGTGTTTGTGTGTTCTTTCCTACACAATCTAATCAGTTGTATGGTCGCTGAATAAAATCATCCTTAAGTTATATATAATTTGTAAATCTTGCTCAAAACAAATTTTATTTTGTTAAATACTTCATTTAGATAACCCCACTATTACAGACAGATCTCATTCCACTCTCTGGCTATAGGGAAGACCAGACCCACTTTATTATTGAAAAACAATTCCATAGACACAAAAAAACATTAAGGAACATTCCAAGAGTAGAGCAACTGGAATCTTCATATTGCTATTATTTTTTCCAAATACTGCAGTTGTGAACAGTGTGATTAGATGAATTACAGAGTGCAAGTGTAATATAAAAATCAACTCAAACACAGTACATGAGCCATTTAAAAATAAATGTTTTAAAAATACATTAAAAAAGAAAATTAACAGAATCATAATTTATAAACATATTAATCTTTAACAAAAATTAGCAGAATTATGAATTAACAGAATTGTGAGTTATGAATCTAACCCTATAATCACACACACAAACTGTTCCCCCGCAACGCTGATTACACTGCGAGAGGAATAACCAAAGTCGGATCGGGATTACTGAAATGTCTGAAGAAACGGCCCACGTTCTCCTCCATTGCGTACTACACGTCAGCCCATTGGATTTAGCAGGAGTGGACTATCTTGCTCGCTATAGGATCTTTGGATTCAACAGGAAGACATCAATTCAAGTTGAGTTCATTGTCATGGTTTAGTTCAGTTTATTGTCACATGTACCGAGGCACAGTGAAAGGCTTTTGTTGCGTGTGAGGTACAGATATAATGAAAAACTTGCTTGCAAAGACTCAGTAACTTCATATCTCTGGATTGGCCCAGTAACCAAGAATTCAGTGTGGTTCATACATGTTGGTTCCTCTCCATTCACCCTGACTAATATTTTAGCATTTCTGGATCCCAAGTATTTGAATACTCGCTGTAATGATTGCATCAGTAATGAACCAAAATCAAATCTACGGCATGAGTTTGGGCTGCCCGTGTCGATGATGATAAATTTCTATCAGTTTAACAAATGCTTAATTCCAGTAATTGAATCGACATTTCTAGAATATGTTCAGCATTAATTAGAATTTATTCTGTGAAACTATATGGACCTACAGTGAAAGGAAAGGCACATTCTAAGGGAACACGACGCTCTTTTCTGTTCACGGCAATAAAATGCCTTTTGAGGTGGTACTTTATGGCATCGGTTCTTGTAGAAATCATTTTGACACATAGGCTGCAAAGTGTTTATATAAGGAAGTCATTTGCAACCTTTTCATGTCAAAAAGACATTTATACAAATTAATAAGATGAATTGGATTTAGGGATTAACAACTTGAAAATATGAATTCTAAGCAGTGCCATTCATTTCTCCCTTCAAGTCAATGCAGCAACATTGTCTAACAGTTTCCTTTGTAGCTGTGTGGCAGGAATGGCACCTATATTCTGAATTGATTTGACTCTTCTCAATCCATCTGTGAAAAGCTGATTTTCAGCTCAAATAGCTGCAGCAGAACAATCCCAGATTATCAGTGCCGCCTTAATTCTAGAAAATGAATAAGCTGTCCTTTTTGTTGGATTGTTGTTACTTGCTGCTTTCACCAACCTGTGTTCTGATTTCTGAATCAGAACGGTTTAATGAAGGGTCTTAACCCTAAACGTTACCTATTCCTTTTCTCCAGTGATGCTGTCTGACCCTCTGAGTTACTCCAGCTTTTTGTGCCTATCTTTGGTTTAAACCAGCATCTGCAGTTCCTTCCTACACATTCTGATTTCCGGTGACTGATCGTTCAGAGTTAGAGCAGTGGTAGAATTGCTGAATCAGAGACCTGGGTTCAATCTTGACTATGGGTGCTGTCTGTACGGAATTTGTAGGTTCTGCCTGTGACCATGTGGTTTTCCTACGGGTGCTTTGGGTTCCTCCCACACTCCAAAGACATGCAGGTTTGCAGGTTAATTAGCTTTGGTAAAATAGTAAATTGTTCCTAGTGTGAAGGATAATGCTAGTGTACAGGGTGATCACTGGTTGGCGCAGCCATGGTGGGCCGAAGTGTCAGTATCTGTGCTGTATCTCTAAAGCCAAAAGTTAGTGGGCAGTAAGGTTCACCTCCAGAGATTATGGCAAAATGTTTTCCAGTGGTTATCCAGTCTAACTTGTTGGAAATATTATTAGTTTTCCACGTTCTCCTGATGCTTCTTGGTTGCACATTTCTGAAGCTATGTGTGCATGGCATGGATTGGGTAGACAGTCCCCATTGTAGGAGTACCAAAAGGAAAAGGGTATAGTTTTAAGGTGGAGTTTTAAAGAGGAGCTGAGATGGAAAATGTTTACATGGAGAGTGGTTGGAATTCTGGAACATGCTGCTAGAGAAGGTTATGGAGCCAGACACAATCATAATTTTAATGAGATATTTAGGTAGGGAGTTAAAGAGGATACTGTCCCAATGCAGGAACATTGAATCATTGTTGTGGGTAAAAAGGTTGGTATGGATGTGGTGGGATGTTTCTGTGCTGTACAACTCCATTAATAATGTGACACAGTCCTCCCTATTTGCCCGAATGCCTGGGTTTTGGAATTGCTTCACAAAAATTACTTATCTCCTTATCTCACTGGCCACATTCTCAGCTAACAATCCTTATATCTGCTCATACATAAAATTAATTTGAGGACAACACAGTGCAACAGCTAGTGATGTCACAGCTTCACATTTCCATCAACCTGGGTACAATACTTATCTCGGGTGCTCCTTGTGCGGAGCTTGCACAGTTTCCTTGTGACCACATGAAGTTCCCCTGGGAGCTCTGGCTTCTTCATCACTTTCTAAAGACATGCGGGTTGGTACATTAAGTGACCACTGGACATTGCTCCGAGTGTGCAGTTGAGTGATGGATTCTGGGAATGTTGTTGGAAATGTTTGGAGAATATAATCGGGTAAATTCAGATTAATGGAAATGTTTGATGATCAGTTTTCCGAAGGGCTTTTTTTCATGTTAAACGATTCAAAAATGTTGGGACATTTAAGTCGTGCGAGAAGCAATGGCCGGCATTTGGGAGAAAAACTCATGCATGGAAAATTGGGGTCGATCTAAAGGTTAGAATTCAGGGTTTGGCAGAGGCGAAAGAATTTGATCACCATTTGTGTGGGTTGGTCAAAGAGCTACAAAGACAGATTTTGGCATAGGTGGGAAATTATCAGCTTGGTCAGTTAAGTGAGTGGGTTTGAAGCTGAAAAAGGATTGGGAGAATGGAGAATGTGCTGGGTGGTCCTTAGCAAAGGTTGGTTGAGTGAAGTTGTGGATCATGGAAGGAGAGCAAGTTAGTAAAAAAACTTGAGATAGACACAAAATGCTGGCATAACTCAGCGGGCAGGCAGCATCTCTGGCGAGAAGGAATGGGTAACGTTTTGGGTCAAGACCCTTCTTCAGACAATGTTGTAGAGAGATATAGAACAAATGAAAGAAAATTGTGCAAAATAGTAACAATGATAAAGGAAACGAGTGAGATCGAAAAGCTGGTGTGATTTGGGTGGGGGACGGATGGAGAGAGAGCGAATGCAGGGGTTACTTGAAGTTAGAGAAATCAATATTCATACCCCTGAGTTAATGAGGGAGTTGCGGAAAGAACAGTCTCTACGGAAGCCGAAAAGAGGTGGAGAGGGGAAGATGTGACTAGTGGTGGAATCCCGTTGGAGGTGGCGAAAATGTTAGAGGATTACGTGTTGTATGCCACGGCTGTTCTGGTGAAAGGTAACGACTAGGAGGACACTGTCCCTGTTGCGACTAGGGGGAGGGGGGGCAAGGGCGATGCTGCGGGCTACCGAGGAGACATGTGTAAGGGCCTCAACTAGGATCAACAGGTACCTGTATTGGTTCCCAGTGTTCAGCTGAGACCCACTCGAGGAGCCCTTTTAAGTGCTACAAAACAGGCCTTATATACATTATGAAGCCTCAATCTGCAGAAGTGTAACCTAAGCCACTCCAATTGAATCAAAATTCCGGAAATTGCATTCTGAAGTGAATTCCATGTGCTGTGTGATTGATACATGAGGAAAGTGGGAATGAAAATTGCAAATTTATTTTTGTGCAAATTGCAAATTTTGTGCAACATGATATTAAGTGATCTCATTTCTAGATGTGTGGGACTTCTTATCTATATTCCAAACGTTACCATCAGACTTATCATGAAGCTTGGCTTCACTAAATTATATCCAACTGTTCCCTAATTTACTTTATACTCCCTTCAACTTTTATATTGTATTTTTTCCTTTAGAGAGTTGATAATGACTGCAGATGGGTATAACTCTTTCTGTGAACTAACAATACCCTGCCTCCCTTACCATGCCGGTCAGCTTGTGAATTTTTAATACAGGCTTGCATTGCTCAAGAATTAGCTCAGCGGCAGTTTATCTCTTGTATAGAGGAATTATCTAATCCTGAGAGGGAACACGAGTGCATGCGGTAGCAGGAACACTTGGTTAAACCATCACGGAGGTGAGCTTCACTTTAATGTCTCCCCCATAGGACAGCAGCTTCAATGCTGCAATGTTCAATCAGCAGCACACTGGTCCATTGGCTGATTCAGTGATATGCAACTTTCTTTTGCGTCAAATAATGCTATCAAATAAAATCAGAATGTTGGCTGTACAACTGCAGAAGTGCAGATGCCATGCTGCGCTGTCAACAGCATTGTCCAACTACTGGATTCTAACTTTCTGCCATTTCCCAACAGAATTACTTGGGGAAATGGCAGAATGGAAGCGATATCTGTGGAGGATTAGAGCCATGAGGCCACAGACAGCACAGAAACAGGCCATTTGACACATTGAGTTCAAACCGACTACCCATTCACACTTATTCCACACTAATCCCATTGTTCATTTCCCCCACATTCTCATCAACTCCTCCCTGATTCTACCACTCACACATAGGGGAGATTTATAGTGGCCAAGCAACCTATCAATCTGCACATGTTTGGGATGTGGGAGGAAATCAGAGCCCAGGCTGTCACAAGCAGAACATGCAAACTTCATGCAGGCAACAGCCAAGGCCAATGTTGAACCTGGGTCTCTGGAGCTATGAGGCAGCAATTCTACTTGTTGTGCTGTGTTTCAGCCATTGACTTGACCTGGCATAGCTTAAATAACTCAATTCATGCCGACAAAGAGGAATGGCTCTGATGGACAAAGGCACATTTCAGATGTTTTTTATGTTATTTTGATACATTTTAAATGAATTCATTGTTAACAAATATTGTTACATTTTTTTCTAATGATATAATTTTAATTTTAATTCAGTGGATGTTGAATTTTACTTTGATATGCAATCTGTGTATGGGAAGGGTGAGGGTTAAGTTGCTGGCAAGAGATCAAGTGTAGGTTATGGGAAGTGCTTTTATGCTTTTATATCATTTAATAGGAGTACTGTTTGCAAATGTAAGGATGTACTGAAATGTTGTATTTAAACGGTGTCCAATTTTACAGTGACCATTAGGAATTTCTTATCCCTTGCACAAAGATATTCTTCAGTTGTGATGTTCAAAAGGACGACTGGTCATATCACAACATTTAAGAAACATTGAGACAGGTAAATGGATAGGATAGATATTGAGGGTTATGGGCCAAATGCTGGGAGACGGGACTAGTGTAGATGAGACATGTATGGGTAAGTTGGGCCAATGGGCCAGTTTCTATGCTGTATGACTCTGGTCCGGCATTTTGGGGCTCTGCCCAGCTCCATATCACATAAATTGCCCAGTGAACGCGTACTTAAACGTGTACTTAAGCCCAAGGCTTGTCGGTTCATTCTGCATAAACCTGACCTCCGAAGGTGAACCAGCAGCTGCAAGTGTCAATTGAAGAGATTGCCTTGTCAATTTCCAAGGCAAATCCCTTAAGTGGTCCCCCGCTGTGAAATCTTGTTTATATATGTTTTCACATGAATTCTATGAAAGTTGATTTTTATTCCGTATCTCAAGTTTCGGTAATACCAAAAATGCTGCTGGTTCAAAATGTTAATATAGCTGCTCAGAGTCTACAGTGGCTACTGCAATTTAATGGTGCTAGACCATGAGAGTTGCTGGACTGCAGAATGATAGACTAGGGGATTTCAACCTATTTTATGAGGGAGGGAATTCTGGTAGACCTGTGTGATAGGAACATTATGCAATCCAAACTGGAAAACATAACAAATCTTTCACCCAAAGGGTGGTGGGTGTATGCAATAAGCTGCGAGAGGAAGTAGTTGAGGCAGGGACTATCCCAACATTTAAGAAACAGTGAGACAGGTACATGGATAGGACAGGCTTGGAGTGATATGGACCAAATTCAGGCAGGTGGGACTAGTGTAGCTGGGACATGTTCGCTGGTGTGGGCAAGTTGGGCCTTGGAAACTGACAAGGCCTGTTTCCACACTGTATCACTCTATACCTCTATGACCCTGATGAAAAAGTTCAGATGCCTCACAGTTTGAGCCTCAACCACAGGCACCATGTCCATAAGACTGAAGCCCCAGTCAGAAAGCGACAGTGTGAAAAGGCAGCCTACTGAATATAATTCCCATTACTTTCATCAATGGGATAGTGTATTATGTTTTATATCATTAGGAGAATAATCTTTGTAATGTTAACTGAAATAAATGACAAGTTCTTGATTGACTACTTCAGCTCTGCTCCACAGGATTCAGCTACTCAATAAATTGCCACGTCCGGGAACAGTTTGAATCCTTGTCAAGCTATTACACACCTGCACCAACTGTCAGGCTCAATCCTTAAAGCTCTTAAGCATTGGTAGTTTTTTAATTGGCTGCACAATTGTTCTCACATTCAAAATGATTGTATTATTTAATTAGACAAACACTTACAGAACCTCTATTTTATGCTTGCTTTGTTTTGCTCTAACATTTATTAAAAAGTTCTAAGTACATCTAATTATAAAATCGACCATCATCACTGAACAGTATCTCTTGCTCTTTGTATCTGTCAAACGAATCATGTCTGGGTTTCAATATTTTCTTTGAACTTGTAATGCAGAGCATTGACGTATTTATGTTATGTTTTTAACATTGGAAATGTGTCACAGGTTATCCAAACCTTATTCCTAATGTACTCCTATCATCGAGTAAAATTTCACACTTAGATGATTCCATAGGAAGAAATGTTTGGCTTCTCAAACCTACTCTGCTATTCAATAAGATCACAGCTGAACTAATATTGACCTTGACATTTTTTTCCCCCAATCTCTTTCACATCCCTTGACTCTGTTTGCCAGTCACCACCTTGAATACATCAATGGCCCCTTCATCAGTTTTCTGCGGAAGAGATTTCCAAAGAGTTGAAACCCCTGGAAAAATTCCTCCATATCTCCATCATAAATGGGTGATTCCTCTTGAAACTATGTTCCCTAATTTTAGAGACCTCAAATCATAAAAATATCCTCTCAGCATCCATACTGTAAATTCCCATCAGAATCTCACATGTTTTAATACAGTCACCCTCATTGTGTCAAAAACCAGCTCAGTTCATCCTATTCAATCCATTCATCCAGAATCAACATTGTGAATTTTATCTCCATTCTCTCCAATGCGATTATGCAGAATGAAACTGTGCACAGTACTCAAGATGTGATCCCATCATTATCTTCATCAAAATTTCTCCACCTTTATGCTTGCAATAAAGACCCATTTCTGTTAACCTTTCTGATTACTTTCTCTACCTGCATGTCACTTCTTTGCATATTGTGATGTGGAGTACCAAGATTCCTTTGCTCCCCAAAGGTGAAGTGATTAAATTCAATAATGGTCATGAGGACAGAACTGGGGGAGGGGAGATTTCTCAGACCATTGCAGATTTGGAGGGGTTGTGGAAGAACATTGGAAGGATTGGAGCATTGGGCTGATGAAGCTCAATTTGAACATTAATTAAGTGGGAGTCAACATGGGTTAGCAAGCACAAAATTGGTGTGGTGACTGGAATACTGAGGCAGTAAGTCAGGTATTACCTCATGTTTATGGGGGTAAATAACATCTTAAGTTTGTAATAAAAGTTGTTACTAAGATCCAAGACTCAAATATTGGGGTAAAAATATTCCTTTGGTTGCCTGGGCTGAATATCCAATGTAAAAGGTGTATAGAAAAGATCCAAGACTCAAAATAAATGTTGGGGTAAAAATATCCCTTTTGCTGCCTGGGCTGAACACCCAATGTAAAAGGTGTATCGAAAATAGGCACAAACTGGTGGAGTAACTCAGTGAGTCAAGCAGCATCTCTGGAGAAAAGGAGTAGGTGATGTTTCAGCTCGAGACCCGAAGGAAGAATGATCTTGAGATGAACCGTCACCTATTCCTTTGCCCCACGGGTCACTCCTGTGACCCGCGGAGTCTGGCACTTTTCTTCGGTGCATCTTTGGTGTAAACCGGCATCTGCAGTTCCTCCCTACACATAAAAGGTTTATATTTTACTTCACTTTTTAAATCTGTTCCACAGCTGAACCTCAATTATTGCTCAGATGTTATCACATTTCATGTTAACATTGGCCTCCATGATCTATCCATCTCCTGTTGATATAGATTTGCAAATATGCTTGGTTGCCTGATTCTGATATGAAATAATTGATTGCCATCAGGTTTTGTTTGATGATGGTTTGAAATGTTTTGGGACATTTACCTTTATTGGAGATGCAACATAAATGCAGGTTATAAAACAAACTACCTCAGATGAAGGAAATCAGAAATGAGAACAGAAAATGCTACAGTATTTCAGCAAAGGTAGACAAAAATGCTGGAAAAACTACCTTCGATTTTCCAGCAGCTGCAGTTCCCTCTTAAACAGTATTTCAGCTGATATGTTGTGTCGGTGGAGACAGAAACAGAATTAATGTTTCAGTTGGAAGATATTTCAGTGTCACTGGGCTAAATCCTGGAACTATTCATATTTTTGGGATTCGAGAAAGTGGGTCACTGAGGAGTTACAGATAAGAATAAATGCTGGCCCTGACTGCCATCCACACCCAAGAAATGAATAAACAAACTAGTTCTGAATTAATAGTTATTGAGTCACAGGGTAGAATTATTCAAAGATTCAATGATGTACATTGCAGAATGCTATTCATTTCTGGGAGATATAATTTTATAATTCGAAGCTTATATTGCCATTGATATAATATACTATAATGAAAAAATATGAATGCGTACATAATCTGTGAAATACGAGGACATATTGATTTTAGATTCTGTGGTTACCTTTGTCTGATAACTGAGATTAGACTATGCTTTTTTGATTTTTTTTGTAGCGGTAAAATGTAAACAGTAAGAGGAAAAACCTTTCTGCTGGTCAGGAGCCCTAGATGTGGGGGACCTTTTTGAAATTCGACTACAACCTTTTAAGGAAATTGGGAAAAGCTTTTACACTTAGAGTTGTTGAAAGTCTAACTCTCTTCCACACCACAAATGACAATTGACGTGAGAACTATTCATCTTAAACCATTAAGACCTCGCACATTTATGCCCCTGTCCCACTTAGGAAACTTGAACGGAAACCTCTGGAGACTTTGCGCCCCACCCAAGGTTTCCGTGTGGTTCCCGGAGGTTTTTGTCCTCCAGCAACCATCTTCAACTGGCATCGCAACCGGCTTCGACTAAATAATTACCGATTTTTAAAACGGAAACCACTTTCGACCATTAGGGAAACTGACAAAAACCTCTGGGAACTTCCGGGAACCGCATGGAAAACTTGGGTGGGGCGCAATATCTCCAGGGGTTTACGTTCAGGTTTCCTAAATGGGACAGGGGCTTTAGGTATCTAAACCTAAATGTTAATAGTTGTTTAAGTGATGACATCAGATGGAAGTTGCAAACCAAATCTCATTGCACTTATGTGCAATGATAATAAAATATATTATTATTATTATTATTATTTTTATCCCTATTATATTTCAAGCATGCATTGATGGATTTATGTCAATCAAATAGTCAGAGGGTGTGGGCCAAAGTTTCAGTCACAGGACAGCCATCCCAATGAGTGAAGGAACTGAGTCCAGGGTCACTCCTGTCATATGCACCCTTTCCCTTCAGGTTCAGGGTATCCATACCTCCACGATACATCCCTATGGACCACCATTTGCTCTATGACTTGTTTTGTTTTTTCTCTCCAGTCGTATTTTATCTTGTATTTTTAGTTTAGTTTAGTTTCGAGATACAGTGCGGAAACAAGCCCTTCGGTCCACCGAGTCTGCGCCGACCAGCGATTACCACACATTAACACTATCCTACACACTAGTGACAATTTCACATTTGTACCAAGCCAATCACCCTGCAAACATGTACATCTTTCGAGTGTGAGAGGAAACTGGAGATCCCGGAGAAACCCCACACAGGTCATGGGGAGAATGTACAAACTCTGTACACTACGTCACCCGTAGTCACGATCGAACCCGGGTCCCTTTTGCATGATCCTAGTTTTTCATTTTTACGGTCTTACAAAATTTGATGTGAAATTTCTGTATAATTTATGTTTGGATGTGTTGCCCGATTCCATGAGCTTGTAAGGCTACTGCAAGCACATTTTCGGTCCACCTCTACGTCACCATACATGTGTGCATGATAATAAAGTCGACTTGACTTGTATTGGTTGAAATATAATGGGGGAGTAAAGTGTCTATGAAGTCTATGAGTACAAGAAGTAACCAATCTTACTTGTACATTCGCAATTCCTCATTATGGTCATATTCTATCTTGTGTGAGAAAGTAGCTTGGGATGAATCTCCTCCATCCTCAGCTACCATCATCTGTGAGAAGTTAGAGTGGGAGAGTTTCTGTTGTTTTTGTCTCCAAAGATAAGGTACTGCCTGATGCACAGTATTAGGTAATGCACCATCACCTTTTAAAGAGGATCTTCATGGATGTTATTGTAAGAAAGTCACATTCAGTAGTTCTGCTATTATGTGTGTTTCCAAGCCATGAATTGGATATAACATGATTGATGAATTAGAGAATACTATTGTGCATTACATAGATGGAATTGGTTATAAAGTGATTTCCATTGGAAACTAGAGAACTACTTAAAAGTTACTTTGGAAATTGACAAGCCGATAAAGAACTCTCTTGCAAAATAAAAGTTTAGGTTTCTTTGTGACACACTGCATTAATCAGACATCATTATTTCTTAAGAACATAGTCTGTCACTTTCACCACGTGTAGCCAAATTGAATTGACAAGCTTCTATCGACAATAGACAATAGACCATAGGTGCAGGAGTAGGCCATTCAGCCCTTCGAGCCAGCACCGCCATTCAATGTGATCATGGCTGATCATCCACAATCAGTACCCCGTTCCTGCTTTCTCCCTATATCCCCTGACTCCGCTATGTTTAAGAGCCCTATCTAGCTCTCTCTTGAAAGTATCCAGAGAACTGGCCTCCATCGCCCTCTGAAGCAGAAAACTCCACAGACTCACAATTCTCTGTGTGAAAAAATGTTTCCTCATCGCCGTTCTAAATGGCTTACCCCTTATTCTTAAACTGTGGCTCCTGGTTCTGGACTCCCTCAACATCGGGAACATTTGACACTTGTGCAATTGTTCTCCATTAAACAATGTAACCTGCAGCATTACATATTTTTTAGCTTACTGTACAAAATAAAGTTTTTTGCTATTAAAAAAGATCTCTATTTTTGAAAATCCCATTGCGAATCTCAAAGTATCATGCCCTTTGGCCCATTGACACAGTTGTTTTCCTAATGTGATTTTCTGCAATATGAGGTATCTAAGGAAAACAACTATTGCATTATAGCAGAACTACCTGTATTTTTATGGGGCTTTTTATAATACCCTGCAGCACTTATTAGCCATAGAAGTGATGCAGAGAAGGCACCAGCCAATCTTTGCACGGCAGGATTCCGTAAATAACAATGGGATTATAAACAGTACATTTACTTTGGTGTTCTCAGGGGAGAAATGTTGGCCAAGGCACCAGCAGTAACTCCCTGTTCTTCATCAAAAAAGTGCCAAATGTTATTTCACATCTACTTGTGAGAACAACTTAACAATTGCATGGGAAAGGCGTGCAGCGAGAGATCTGGACTATTGATTTAGAGACACAAGTTCAAATCCCAGAATGCTGGCTGGGGTACTAAAAATCAAATAAGGAATTCAAACTGAAATTTAAACAATGTCCCTCTATTTCTTTCTCCTCATCATTAAGTCCCATTAAATGCATCCATACTATTCACTTCTCACACTTCAGCCCCACCACTCTTTGGGCAAAGAGGTTTCTTAAGGATCCCTTGGTTATTAATTTTATATCCAGCCATGCTCATTCTCTACACTTTCAGTTTCAAAAACCCGACATAATTTTTATGAAATATATATTGGGGCCTTTCAACTGCATTTCTCAAGCGAAGGGAGGGGCGGACACTGAATGTAATGAATGAATAAATACAGAAAAAAATCCACCGATGCTCCCTTTCCTCAAGCTCCAATGTGGTTAAATCCATAGACTGGGATACTTGTCAACCCTGGAATAATGCCGAACATCCTGGCTTTGCAGGGTTGCGTCTCAGAGCCACTCCACTTACCTTTAATTTAGTTGATTCTTGTTGCTCAGGATATCTCCTTCCACTTGGTATCCAGGTCTACAACTGACCTTCCTTTTATGTTGAGGATGACTGACTCTTTGAAGAATGGAGTGGCATATATGTTACGATGGGCAATCAGCTCCAGCTAATTACTTTTGAGCGGTTAATTCACAGTCTGTGCCAGTGGCGATTAATTAAAGGCTTGAGATTCACCTTTCTTTGAAGTTGGAAGTAGTAAGAGCTTCTCTGCAGGGTGAAATTATTTCTTAATTGATTTCACACTCCAATCTTTCTTCCCATTTTCATAGTATCTCCCTTTAACAGTTTGGCTTGAATTCAGATAACTAATTACAGGCAACTTGATATGGAATAGTATTTTTAGAGTTCATTGTGAAGCAGTATTTGCTCCCCGCTATTGGAAGGTTTAAAATAAAATTGATTTCTCAATGACCACTGTGGGAAGTTATTAAGTCTGCAGCAGAACCTGCCAAGGTAAGGAAAGTGCCATCCTCCATGAAAGGACAGACCAGTGTTATCACGTTCGTGATGGAATGCCATGGTGTACCATGAAAGTGGTTGAGGAAGAGACAAATGCAAGTATTTTACAGCATCTTCCATGGACTTACTAACATGCAAAGTACATTCTAGACAATGAAGATCACAACACACTTATCAAGTTCCTGTTAATGTTGGTCACTGGGATACTAAAGTACCATAGAGGTATGCAGCATGGAAATAAGCCCTTCAGCCCAACTCGCCCATGTCAACCAAACTGTTCACTGAACGAGTCACATTTATCTGCATTTGGCCCACATCCTCCTTCATCATTTCCTTTCGTTCACCCCTCAAAATGTTTTCCAACATTGTAACTGAGACATCTCCTCTACCACTTCTTCTGGCAGCTCATACCACATGCCAACCACCCTTTGTGTGGAAAAGTTGTCCTTAGATCCCTTGTAATTCTTTTTCCACTCACCTTAAAAGACAGGGACCATTCACTTCATCTGAGCCCTTATGAGTTTATAAATCTCTATAATATCATTCCTCACCATGCATTGCTCCTGGGGAAATAAAGTTCCAGCCTATCCAGTCTCTCCTTGTAACTCAAATCCTCAATTATCTCTAATTAACAAACCATTAGTTACCTGTCAGTGCATGGAATTTGTTTTGGAAACAGTACAAGCTTGCTCCACTGTACAAAAGCATTTGATGTTATTCACAGGGGGTGAATTCATAGCCAATTGTCGTTTTTTTATCGTTGCTGTTTGTGGTCTGCAATGCATAAAGGGGATGTCACATTCTCAACATCACAACTATATCTACACTTCATTGCCATCTGAAATACAACACTTCCAGTGTACTAATATCTAACAAAAACAGCCCAGTGGGCTCTTGGTGCTCTGCTGGAGCATGAGACTGGAATGCGAGTCCAATTTTAACAGTTTAAGAAAGAACTGGAGATGCTGGAAATACTCAAAGGTGGACAAAAATGCTGGAGAAACTTAGTGGGTGCGGCAGCATCTATGGAGCATAAGAATAGGTGAAGTTTTGGGTCGAGACTCTTCTTCAATCTGAGATCTCCAACAGCACTTTGCCCTCAAATTTTATTTGATAGCAGTCCTGTGAAGTGTATTGTAAAATAAGGTAGTTTGTGTCTTGATTCAGAGATTGAGTAGAGATGTTGAATATATTGCTATTTAAAATAATATATATACATTTCTTTTCTCTTATCACCTGCGGCAGAAAGAATTGAAATACATTTATTTCTTCTAAATACCTGCTCACATAAGGGACCTTGACCAAAGTAATATTGCATGCATTTTTCATGAGGGTGACGAGTTAATTTTATGTTTTCATAGCCTAACTAAAAAGTCCTTAATGTAGAAAAGATTCATTGTATTTTATCAGATATATTTCTCATATTACAAGAGGGAATAATATATTTCTAGCCGTGCATTATCACTGGCACTGGATCACAGCTCATGATAGTTATTTCATAAAGATGTACTGCATATTCTGCAGACATGAATTAATTGTCTGAAGCGGATCTTTCAATGGTTTCATATGCATGAAATATGTAGTGGGTCTGAGGAATAGAGCTATCGAATTTTACTTCTTCTGGTTGTTACAAGGCTAGTTCATCTGTATAACCCACTGGTTTACATACAAATAAGGTGGCTCTGTTTTCCAAGCCTATCTGTGGAAGAATATCAATTTTACATTATATTAGTTTTGCAGCATGCACTCAATGAACTGTGTTGTATGAATCTATTAATGCTTACAATTGAATGCTCAGTAGAAATAAAGATAGTTAACTCTTAGCAGTCTGTCTCTCAGGACCGCCAACATTGCTAGGATTTAAATGAGATTTAAAAGCAAATAAAGGAACTGCAGATGCTAAAAATCTGAACTAAAAACACAACGCTGGAAATACTCAAAGGTAGACAAAAATGCTGGAGAAACTCAGCAGTTGAGGCAGCATCTATGGAGTGTAGGAATATGTGACGTTTTGGGTCGAGGCCCTTCTTCAGTCTGAGATCTCTAACAGCACTGCCCTCAAATTTTATTTGATAGCAGTCCTGTGAAGTGTATTGTAAAATAAGGTAGTTGGTGTCTGAAGAAGGGTTTCGGCCTGAAACATTGCCTATTTCTTTCGCTCCACAGATGCTGCTGCACCCACTCAGTTTCTCCAGCACTTTTGTCTACCACAAGAAATACTCACCTGGCCAGCCAGCATCAGTGAAGGAAAACCATGGTTAACGTTTCAGGTTGATCATTAGGACAAGCGAAAACGGCAGTGTATTGGGGGTTTAAGTGGTTTGGACTATTGCATTCCAGACATGGATTTAAATACCAACATTTAATTTCGAGTAATTAACTTAATCTGAAATGAAAATTTAGTGTCCATAATAATCATCATATAACAGTTGGGTCTTTAATGCCCACTGGGAAGCAAAATCAGTCATCTTTTCTACATATGATTTCAAATCCACCAAAGTGGTTGACTGGAGTAGTGCGTGCAGTTTTGGTCCCCTAATTAGAGGAAGGGCATTCTTGCTATTGAGGGAGTGCAGAGTAGGTTTACAAGGTTAATTCCGGGAAAGGCGGGACTGTCATACGCTGGGAGAATGGAGCAGCTGGGCTTGTACACTCTGGAGTTTAGAAGGATGAGAGGCGATCTCATTGAAACATATAAGATTGTTAAGGGCTTGGACACACTAGAGGCAGAAAACATGTTCCCGATGTTGGGGGAGTCCAGAACCAGGGGCCACAGTTTAAGAATAAGGAGTAAGCCATTTAGAACGGAGACAAGGAAACACTTTATCTCACAGAGAGTGGTGAGTCTGTGGAATTCTCTGCCTCAGAGGGCGGTGGAGGCAGGTTCTCGGGATGCTTTCAAAAGAGAGCTAGATAGGGCTCTTAAAAATAGCGGAGTCAGGGGATATGGGGAGAAGGCAGGAACGGGGTACTGATTGGGGATGATAAGCCATGATCACATTGAATGGCGTTGCTGGTTCGAAGGGCCAAATGGCCTACTCCTACACCTATTGTCTATTGTCTATTGACTCTTAACAGTCCTCTGAAGTTTCCCAGTAGGTTCAAAGTTTTAAGAACCATTAGGATTGCACAATAAACAATAGGTTGTCAATGACCTCCACATTCTACCAATTAATTTTTAAAAAGAGTCAGTTTTAAGAAACAAAAGGTGAAACACAATGGAGAAAAATAAAGGAAAAGTAGAAATAGGAGAGATTAAATTATGCATGAAAAGTGTCGTGACACAGCACATTTTTTGTACCGTATAACACAACACAACAAATAAGAGAGGAAACTAAACTGGAGAAAGAGAGAGGGAGAACAATGCACATCGGAGGAGAGAGAAGAAGCGAAACATAAACTGAGGTGGGGAATTAGAGTGTGAATGAATCTGTGTAAGAGAGAGTAGCAAACCCAGGAATGGGAAGGAACAGGAAAACATGTGGGGGTGGGAGAAAGAGAGAGAGAGAGAGGGCGGGAGAGAGAGACAGAGAGAGAGGTTAAAATTGGAAGATGGAGGGAGATAAGCAAAATGGAGGAAGAGCTCATGGAGGAGCGAAGTAGCATTGTTGCTTTATACAGAGAACTAAGATTTGGCCTTTTGAGATGAGGTTCATTGGCAAGGTCTTTTTGTGAAAAGTCAGAAATCATCTGAAAGCTTTCTAATGACGGGCCTTCAACCTGAAACAGTTTCTCTTCATGGATGCCACCTGACATGCTGAATGTTTCCAGCATTTTCTGTTTGACTGAGATCAGTTACCTTTTATTGATGCAGTTGCACTTGCCTGTTAAGACATGTATATCAGTCAACTAAGCATGATGTGACCGTAAATGTGATGTAAGAACACTGATTAGTTATTGGAAATGCAAGGAACTGTAGATGCTGGAACGTTGAGCAAAACACAGAGTGCTACATGGGCTGCGGAACCACGGCATGGGCTGGGGGGGCTACAGCCCCCCCACTTTTTTGGCAATGTTTCCCCTGGGAGTTAGCGGCCAGCCCAGGGGATGTACTTTAGTGACTGACATGGATGGTTCAGTGTCTTCAGAAAGCACCAACCTCACCCGTAACACACCAGGAAGAGAGGTGGGGTTCAGCAACTCACGGAATGGCGGGCTTGTGAACGGGAAGGGGAGGGGTGGTGGAGAGAGAGTGGAGGTTTCCCACACGCACACATGGAGCCGAGTGGAAGCGAGAGATGGGATGAGGGGCCCGGGGTCTGAGGGCAAGGGGTCGGACTAATGGAGAATGCTGCTGAACAACCAAACCTTCCTGCTCCTATTTATAGAGGAATCAAAAACAAAAAAAACACAGAGTGCTGCCGCAGCAAACACTGGCTAACCCCGGATAGATGCAAGGGTCAGTTCTGGTCTCACACCAGGAAGGATGTCAAAATTTCATCGGGAAGCCAGAATGGGTGGGCAATGAAAGGTCTCAGTCATGTGTAGACTCTTGGGCTATTTACGTTGCAGGGCAGAGGAGTAGGAGACTGATAGCATGTTCACAATCCTGTGGTGGAACAAACAAGGAGAAGTTGTTCCAAGAGACGTACAACATGGACTTTGGGTGATCATACCAGAGGCAATCGGCATAGAGTGGAGAGACAGCGCTTCAGGAGACCTTTCACAAAGAGGGCTGGGCCAAACACTGAAGGGGAAACCTTGTAAAAGTCTTGGAGGAAGGGCAAGGCAATAGGGGAGATAGGCACAAAATGCTGGAGTAACTCAGTGAGGCAGCATCTCTGGAGAAAATGAATGGGTGACGTATCGTTTTGGGTCGGGACCCTTCTTCAGAGATGCTGCATGATCCACTGAGTTACTCAAGCATTTTGTTTCTATTTTTGGTATAAACCAGTGTCTGCAGTTCCTTCCCACACAAGGCTCTACCCTCCCTCGGGTCATGGGGTACTACGTGTGCCACCCCGTATCACTGACACTGAGCCCCGCTCCCGGGTCACCCTGGAAACAGAGGGATAAACGGAGCGGGCGCGGGTGCCCGTTAACCAGTACCTCAGTGACCTGTCGTGCCAGATGCCCCCTGTATCCGGTTCCCCTGATACATGGTACACAGTGTGCCAGGTACGTGGGGGATGTCCTGTATTATTATGATCAGTGATCAGTGGTCGCTCAGCCCCCCCACTTTCAAAAATGCTCCACGGCACCTGTGCTGGTATAATGCAATGTGTCAAGCAGCATATGTGGAGTGATAGCTGATGTTTCATTCCTTTAGGTTGTTAGCTACATAAGCAGAATATGAGGTGCTGTTCCAGAATAGGAGTTAATTTGCTGTCGTTAGTTTGCAATTACTAATGGAACCCCAAGTGTTTCTCAGAGATTACTATACTTGATGTTTATATCACAGCAGCCTCAAAGGCCAGATTACAAAAGCTTGAAAGCACATACTGTAACAGATTCATGAACACCTTATTTCCTACTGTTATCGGACCTGGCAAATGCTGGTGATGAATTCCTGATCTTCCAATCTACCACCTTATACTTTTTTATGTGCACTCTCTCTGGAGTTGTAACAATATATTGTGCAATCTGTTTATTTTTCTTTTGCACTACCTGATGTAGTCACGTGCAATATGGTTTGACTGGATAGAATGCAACATAAAGTTTCACTGTATCGCAGTATATATGACAATAATAAACATATACCAATACCTCCAAATGCAGTTCAGTGGAGTTTATTTAACGTTTCACATTGTGTTTACTGGTGAAGAATCATTACAGTAATATTTTTTATTCAAACACTGCATCAGAAATTTATCTGCAACCTCTAATGCCACAGATATTGATATTAATGAGGCTGATTATAGAGAAGGATGAATAATGGATAGACTATATTCTGGTACTATTTAGTGCTGACAACCAAAGATGAATTTCCAGCCTAATTTGTCTATTTTTCTTTTTGTTTTTGTTTTATGTTCTTTCTTTAATCCATAAAGTCTGCTACTCAACTCATGACAAACAAAAAATCGAGTAGGTTACTAGGCCTTTAATGCCAGAAAGGTACTCTATCAATATTGATTTTTAAAGCACTGGTAAATGTCACGTGTTTGTGATATGTGATGTGTCATATAAACAACTGTGCTTAAATATGGCAAACTATTGGCACAGAGGCCTGAAATTGGCACTTGGTGTATGTTCCAATTTGCCAATGAAACAATTCCTGTGTGTTGAACTGTGTTTCTGATATTTGGTTCCAATGGCTGTTCCATGTTGGTGACCTGAGTCATCCCACCATCTCCAAGGCAGATGGTTGACAGGCGAACACTTGATCTCTGTTCATGCTGAGTGGAGATAATGTTGCATCTCTGGTGGTCTGGGTTTTCAGTTGGTGCCTGGCTCCACCACAATTAAAAAAGCCCACAGCTACAATGTTAACAAATGAACATCAGTAGGGGTTGGGAGTAAGGGGGGAACTCTTGAAACCACTGGCATGACTAATGGCTTGCGGGAGCCAGAGGGGGGAGATCGAGGTGACTCTGCTCGAGAGTGAAAGGAGTTTAGCTAGTGCAACCAAAAGTCTCCCACACAGGGTGAAGCAATTGGTCCCGCGACGCAATGTTTTAGATGATATTTATTATTCAACCGATAGCTAAACTAAAACAAAAAAAAATCACCATCTTTTAGCTGGTTGTGGGAGCTTGTTGCACATAAATTGGTTGCCAGGTTTCCTATATCACAACCATTGCCTATATTTGAAAAGGTACTGAATTGACTGTCAAATGCTTTGGGTGATGTGCAGCTATTGGGGCACCACATAGAATATGTACTATAGAAAAGCACAGCACAGGAAAAGGCCCTTTGGCCCATAACAGGTCTTTGGTGCAATACCGTGGTAACAAAGGTGAATGTTTGGCCATCTTCTCCAGCTGGCTGCCTATTATCTTGACAAACGGCCAGGAAGAGACGTTTTGTCATGTTCCCAGTGTCATCCGACATTGGCACAGAAATTATGCCGGATAATCTGTCAAAATACACATGCAAGCTATCCATTTCCTTGTTCCTGCTCTCTGGACAATTATCACACCTCCCTTTAAATAGTAAACTGACATTCATCACTTAAAACCATGATCCAGCTACTTGCAATGTATATATTTTTTAAACTGCCTGTAAATCTGAAAGGGAAGTATGCTTTGGGGACAGGCAGATTTTGAACATTTCCTTGTGTTTGGAAAAGCAATCTGTTATTTATTTCCCTTTATGATGGTAACTTCTTCTCTTGCGATGAGGCAAAAATGTCAACACCCACTCCAGAGGTTTGAGCATGAATTTCAGGCTGACATTCCAGTACAGGACTGAGGGACTGCTGTGCCTTTTGGCGTGCTGAATTTTTTCGACGAGAATTTAATTTATAGCTCTGCCTGGCAATGGAAGTGGCAGTCAAGACACCGGGATGAGGAAAAGTAGGGACCTATCCCCAGTGTGTTGGTCCGTCTTTGCCCCATCATCAAAATCAGTGAAGCAAATCACCTGCCTTATATTACATTGTGGTTAATGGAATCCTCCTGTGCACAGCTTACTCCTACATTTGCATTTTGCACTTCACAAAGTTTAGACTCCAGATAGAGAAAGCCGCCTCTTGGCATTTACCTGGTCAATCCATCTCAGTATCGGATGTTACATCTGATATGTTTACCAACATGTTCATTACATCTAGCTGTGTTTTTATTTATTCTGAATGGGCACTAATATTCTCTCCATTAACTTGCCATGGACCATTTGCACAATATGTTTCTGACCAGATATAGCTAAACAGATCTAAAGAAAGGTCCCAACCCGAAATGTAATCTATCTACTTCTCCCCAGATGCTCCCTGGCTTGCTGAGTTTTTCCAGCATTTTGTTTTCTGGGAACTGATTATGTATATCAGCCGATAGTTTCTTAGATATTCAGCAGATACCTGAGAGGTAATCCAATGGTATTGAATAAAGGTTTCAATCTATCCATGGTGGCAGACATGATATAGGAGTATCAGAGGCTTTTCGATAGGTACATGGATATGCTAGGAAAGGAGGGTCATAGATCATATAGTCAAAGAGTCATAGAGTCATAAAGTGGATTGAAACATTGTTGAAACAGTACCTTCGCAATGTATCTTCTCACTCATAGTCAGGGACCCTATTCAGATGAATGGGGCAATGCTTCTAGTACCAGCCATCACTGGTACTATAATGCTGGGGGATGGATATAAAAGGGATCTTGATCATCATCTCTTGCTGCCTCTGCTCTGCAGTGAATTCTGTAGCAGTGCAGAGGGTCTGATCTGCCCCAAACTTGGAACTTGGAGACAATCTCAGTGGCATGCAGCAGCAGGTAAGTATGATATGGACCACTGGTGTAGAGGCCTTTTGCAATATGAATCATTCTTGGTTGTTTGTGCTAAATGTGTGATTTTGTAATGAGTGTGCATGGTTCATGTTTCCAACCTTTGACTCCAATGACTACAATGAAATTGTGGATTAGATGTGGTCTGCAAAGCCAGTTAGCAACTACACTGTGCAGTTAGCACAACAATGCAAGGATGAATTTCCATTGCTGCACCAAATGAGGCCTTTCAACCTTTTATAACCAGGACAGTCTGTGGCCCAATTTCACAGCTTGCTGCCCCATACCATCAAGTTGCAATTACCCTCTAGAGATCCAAGGGAGCAGTTCCCTCCAAGGTGAGCTCAACCCCCTTTGCAAACCAAAGTTCAGTGCCACCCAGCAGTATATCTTCAGTTACTTTCCCTAAACTCAATTGCACTACTCCAGTACCATTAATGAGTTGCAAATCTCAACAACCCTCTGTGTGGTAAAGATGCTAAATTATTTTCTTGTTCTCACTAATCATTTTAAATCATTGATGCTCATCTCTGACTCAATTTGCCCGAGGAAACTGTTCTATCAAATCACTAAATAATTTAGAGTACTTCAATTTGATTTCCTTCTTAATAATTGTTTAAACTAATGGTAGCATCTTAGAACCATAGGTGCAAAACATATTATCATTGGTTAAAAATAGTAGTTACAAAGGGAGAAACAAAGCTCAAAGCTGCAATTTAGCACCAGTTTTTAAAATAAATAACAGTGTTTAGCTGATTTCTGGAAGACTTTAAATCTTTGTGACAACAGGGACAATACAACTTGAAATGCGATGGTCTTACAAAATAATCTGTTGAACAAGTTATAATATATGCATATTTTCATTTGATTATACCTTAAGATATATTTGCATAATTGTCTATTTTTATTGTAACCGACAGGTACGTTTGTTTTTGCAGCTTGCTTTTTTTCTCACTTACTCCTCAAATCCCATAGGTCCCCTCTGCAAATTTAGAAATTACTTTTTTCCCCTGCACTTAAATATTTCACTCCTTACTTTAATGAACCCTGACCATTTTTATTTTTGTGTTTGAACTGGTGCCACTTCATTTATTCATTGAGGCTCTGTAAGGCACGAATAAATTCATTCTACCCAGCATTTAATAAGAAATTGAATTAAAAATGGGCTTTTGCTATGACATGCTTAGTACTGCCCTTCTGGAGTGTGAATTTTGAACCATTGGCCCTCTTAAGAACATGATGTGTCATCAATCTCCTCGTTATGTGACAAGGCCACTAATTCTTCCAATAGTACTCCAGGCAGTTGTTTAATAATTAATTTTTTCGTTGCTGAAGTACTCAATAAAGTGGATTGAAACATTTTATTCAAGGGATATTACATCTTTACCACTGGAAGAAAAAAATATATAATTCCCATGCAAAGGCAGGAACATAAATCAAAATGTAGTTGAATAAAAGTCTAATTCTGCAGCAATTATTATTTATTTCTTCTGAGGCGTGGAATGTTTTGAAGGCTCCTAAATTTATACTTTTTAATATGTGGCAATAACATTTCCATTTACTTCAACTGTGAAACATAATGCTGTCTACACTAATGTATTAAGTTTGATGTTCATAGATTATATTGTTATTGGTTAACTAAGTAACATTGTGTCTGTTCTGTGAAGGCATTAAATGTGATGCAAGGGCCGTTTTACGTATTAATAGCAATGAAGAACTGGTCCAGATTGTCAAATCAAAAACATAGCAGCAATTCAATTGAAAATAAAATATTTTCACTTCTACCCTGCCCTTGATACACACAAATCTTTGTGAGGGTCAAGCAGGGTAGATACAAACATAATGTTTCCTCTAGAGTCCAGAACTGGAGGTTACACTCAAAAAGAGTCAAAAGAGTCAAAAGAGTTTATTGTCATGTGTCCCTGACAGGACAATGAAAATCTTTCTTTGCATAACACAACAGAACATAGAAGGCATTGACTACAATTCTATACATAAATACACCCATGACTTAATAAATGAATAAAGTGCAAATAACAGATGGAGGGATATTAATGTTCAGAGTTCCGAGCCAGGTTTAATAGCCTGATGGCTGTGGGGAAGTAGCTATTCCTAAACCGGGTTTGTTGCAGTCTTCAGGCTCCTGTACCTTCTACCTGAAGGTAGCAGGGAGATGAGTATGTGGCCAGGGTGGTGTGGGTCCTTAATGATACTGCCAGCCTTTTTGAGGCAGCGACTGTGATAAATCCCCTTGATGGAAGGTCAGAGCCGATGATGGACTGGGCAGTGTTTACTACTTTTTGTAGTCTTTTCCTCTTGAGGGCACTCAAGTTGCCGAACCAAGCCATGATGCAACCAGTCAGCAAGCTCTCTACTGTACACCTGTAGAAGTTAGAGAGAGTCCTCCTTGGCAGACCAACTCTCCGTAATCTTCTCAGGAAGTAGAGGCGCTGATGAGCTTTCTTAATAATTGGATCTGTGTTCTCGGACCAGGAAAGATCTTCACAGATGTGCATGCCCAGGAATTTGAAGCTCTTGACCCTTTCAACCATTGACCCGTTGAAATAAACAGGACTGTGGGTCCCCATCCTACTCCTTCCAAAGTCCATAATCAGTTCCTTGGTTTTGCTGGTGTTGAGGGCCAGGTTGTTGTGCTGGCATCATATGGACAGTTGCTCGATCTCTCTTCTATACTCCGACTCACCCCATCAGTGATACGTCCCACAACAGTGGTTTCGTCAGCGAACTTGATGATGGAGTTCGCGCTATGACCGGTTACGCAGTCATGAGTATAGAGTGAGTACAGCAGGGGGCTGAGCACGCAGCCCTGAGGTGCTCCCGTGCTGATTGTTATCGAGTCTGACACATTTCCACCAATTCGAACAGACTGTGGTCTGTGGATGAGGAAGTCGAGGATCCAATTGCAGAGGGATGCGCAAAGACCCAGTTCTGCGAGTTTCGTAACCAGCTTGGAGGGGATGATTGTGTTAAATGCCGAGCTGTAGTCAATGAATAGCAGACTGACATATGAGTTTTTGTTGTCCAAGTGGTCCAGAGCGGAGTGGAGGGCCAGCGAGATCGCGTGCACCGTTGATCTGTTGTGGCGGTAAGCGAACTGCAGTGGGTCCAGGTTTTTATCGAGGTAGGAGTTGATTTGCGCCATGATCAACCTCTCGAAGCACTTCATCATCACAGGCGGTAGTGCCACAGGTCGATAGTCATTGAGGCACGTCACCTTGCTCTTCTTGGGCACCGGTATTATTGATGCCCTTTTGAAGCAGGTGGGAACCTCAGACCTCAGAAGTGACAGGTTGAAAATGTCCGTTAAAAACTACAGCCAGTTGGTCCGCACAGGTTTTTAGGACACGACCAGGTATGCCATCAGGTCCAGACGCTTTTCGAGGGTTCACCCCTCTGAAGGATTTCCTGACGTCGGCCTCTGTGACTGAGACTGAAATACCATCACAGCGATTAGGGGCTCGGGAAGGCACATCGGTGTTCTCCCTATCAAAGCGTGCGTAAAATGCATTGAGCTCATCAGGGAGTGATGTATCGCCGACATCCGAGCTGCCTCCTGGTTTCGCCTTCTAAGAGGTGATTGCATTCAGTCCCCGCCACAGCTGCCGAACATCTGTCTCCAGCTTCCAGCTTGGAGCAGAACTCCCTTTTGGCCTTTTTGATGGCCTTACCAAGGTTGTATCTGGACTTCTTGTAGACCACTGTGTCATCAGACATGAATGCCCGGTGTCTGGTCTTCAGAAGAGTGCGGATCTCACAGTTCATCCAAGGTTTCTGATTGGGAAACACTCGGAAGGTTTTTGTAGGGATGCAGTCCTCCACAAAATTTATTGAGCAGAAGCCTCTTCATTCAAAGAATCATTTCTCTCAAAATGTATTGAGCAGAAGCCTCCTCATTCAAAACGTAGTGAATCTTCAGAATATCTATCTCAGATGGACAGTAATGGGGATGGATAGTCTCATAACATTTAAAAATTGCCGAAATGAGCACTTGAATTGCTAAGTCATAGAAGGTTGGTAGTATAGATGGTTGGCATGGACATGGTGTGCCGAAGGACTTGTTTCTATGATGATGACTCCATCAGTCTGGAGGTTCAGTTGCTGATTACATTCAAAATGTAAGTAGGTAGATTTCTAGAAAGTAGAAGAGTTAAGGGCCTGTCCCACCAGCATAAGACTCCATGCGGTGAGTGTGACCTAACGTGGTCGCTTGAGCCGTCCGGCCTCGCGGGGCCGGTCCCACGTCGATCGCCGAAGCCGTAAGGAGTTGTGCAGAGCTGGTCCCGATATCACGTGGGGCTCCATAAAACTGGCCATGTTAAAAAATTCTGCACGGCAACGGCCTGTCAGCCCGCAGCCGCCTCGACGCATTACGCACCGCCTCACGTCATGCCTCCGTGACCCTCTCTATATGTGCCTCCGTGACCCTCTCTATGTGCCTCCGTGACCCTCTCTGTGTGCCTCCGTGACCCTCTCTCTATGTGCCTCCGTGACCCTCTCTATGTGCCTCTGTGGCCCTCTCTGTGTGCCTCCGTGACGCTCTCTCTATGTGCCTCCGTGACCCTTTCTGTGTGCCTCGATGACCCTCTCTCTCTGTGCCTCCGTGACCCTCTCTGTGTGCCTCCGTGTCTCTCTCTCTGTGTCCCTCTCTGTTCTTGCGAACTTACCGCGGACTTCGCTCCAACTTCGCGCCACTTTGTGTCACTCACCCGGCCTCCACGCGGCCCCCGCTGTCGGTTTGTTCGCGCTCGCCGCATGCAGGCGCATGCTGGTGGGACCGGCCCTGTACGGATATCACTAGACCTCCGTGCGACCCCCGCTTCCTGTTTGGCCGCACTTGCCGCATGCAGGTCGCATGCTCGTGGGACAGGCCATTAAGGGCCTATTCTGAATAAAAACAAAAAATGCCAGAAATTCTCAACAAGTCAGGCAGCATCTGGAAAAGGAGAAATGGGGTTAGCATTTTAGATATGGAGCCCTCCATCCATTGTTATTATTAATCCCGTTTCTCTTCTGCATGTGCTAGTAAAATCTTATAGAGTGTTTCCAGCATCATTTGTTTTTATTTCAGATTTCTGGCATCTGTAGTTTAAAAAATATTTTTTTTTCTCTTCCTCAGTACTGCATTAGCCAATTCTGATTTTTGTACTTAAGTCCTGGGGTTGTGACTGAACCCACACCTTTTTGCTACAGCAAAGAAAACAGACAAATGTCTCTACTTTCACAGAAGACTATGGAAATTTGGCAAGTCTGCAATGACTCTTGCCAGTTTGTACATATACACCATAGAAAGCATCCTATCAGGATGCATCACAACTTGGTTTTGTAACTGCTCTACTCAAGGCTGCAAGTAACTGCAGAATTGTGGACGCAGCTTGGTCCATTACGCAAACCAGCTTCCACTCATCGACTCCTTGGCTTCCACACCTCACACTCTCTCGGAAAAGCAGCCAGCATAATCGTGAATCACTTACACCTGCTTCTCCCTCCTCCTGTTGGGCAGAAGATAGAAAAACAGGAAAGCATGTATCATTAGATTCAGGACCAGCTTCTTCCCTACAAAACAGAGAATTAAAAAAGTCAGGGTACAGTCCCGATCGCTCATCCTACCTCTTTGTGGCCCTTGTACATTATGTTTATTTTTGATCTGCATTTTCCCTGTAGTTGTGACACTCTGTACTTCACTCTGGCATTTTTCTCTTTGCACGACCTATTGTACTTGACTATGGCTTGATTGTATTCATGTATTGTATGCATGAGTGGAAAGCATGCAGAAGTTTTCATTGCATCTGACGATAATAAAAGAATGCCAATACTCGGTGCTTTTGAAGCAAGTGTGTTATGCACGGAGCTACAGCTGACAAGTGGGATGATAGTAGCCAATTAAAGTTCCTGGATGTGACAGAATCCACACAAACACCTACCATTGCCAGCATTTATTTGTTTGGAGCTGTGTTTAAAAATTGGAATAATCTCTGAAAATGTTTTTGGAGTCTCTATAATGTGCAGAAATATTGTGTACACTTCCAAGGTCAAATTAGCTTTCGTTTATAGATCAGCAGACATGTGAATTCGAAAAACATATTATGAAATGTTTTGATACTTCACAAAAGGTGTGAGGTTTTCTTTCTGATTATGTGAACTTTGAGGCACTGATTTCAGTCTAGCATAAATGCTGCATTGCTTTCATTTTGACTTTGGTCCTCAGCAGAATCAGCCTTAGGCAACATCTGTAGAGGGAAGAGGACAGGCGATGTCATAAGGTCATAAGTGATAAGAGTAGAATTAGGCCATCCGGCCCATCAAGTCTACTCTGCCTTTCAGTCATGGTTGATCAATCTCTCCCTCTTAACCCTATTCTCCGGCCTTCATCCCATAACCTGTGACACCTCTACTAATCAAAAATCTATCTCTGCCTTAAAAATATCCACTGACTTGGCCTTCACAGCCTTCTCTGGCAAATAATTCCACAGATTCACCACCCTCTGACTTAAGAAATTTCTCCTCATATGAAGCGGCTGATTCAGAACTCCAAGCCGCTGAGAGTGTTATTTCCGAAGGCCGAAGCTCCATCATCCGGCGAGAGGGCCTGAAACATCGGGCCTCCGCTGTGGTGATTGCGGAGGCCTCAAACAGGCCCCAACCATGGTTGAACACAGAGGAAGATGATTGAACTGTTTATTGCGTTCCCCCACAGTAGAAAGCGGGGGGACGTTCATGTTAAATTCTATAGTGTGTTCTGTTTTTCTTTTTATTTGTATGGATGTATGGCAACCCAAATTCTTCTATGTACAGCACTTTGGTTCAACGTGAGTTGATTTTAAACGTGCTATATAAATAACAATTGATTGATTGATCTCCCTCCTAAAAGAACATTCTTTAATTCTGAGGCTATGACCTTTAGTCCTAGACTCTCCAACTCGTGGAAACATCCTCTCCACATCCACTCTATCCAAGCCTTTCACTATACTATATGTTTCAATGAGGTCCCCCCTCATTCTGCTAAACTCCAGTGAGTACACGCCCAGTGCCGACAAATGATCGTCATAGGTTCTTACTAATTCCTGTGATAATTCTCGTAAACCTTCTCTGGACCCTCTCTAGAGCCAGCACAACCTTCCTCAGATATGATGCCCATAATTGCTCAAAATATTCCAAATGCGGTCTTACCTGTGCCTTATAGAGCCTCAACATTACATCCCTGCTGGGGGTTACACAAAATGCTGGAGAAACTCAGCGGGTGCAGCAGCATCTAAGGAGCGAAGGAGATAGGCGACGTTTCGGGTCGAGACCCTTCTTCAGACCTTTAGTCTGAAGAAGGGTCTCGACCCGAAACGTCGCCTATCTCCTTCGCTCCTTAGATGCTGCTGCACCCGCTGAGTTTCTCCAGCATTTTGTGTAACCCTCGATTCTCCAGCATCTGCAGTTCCTTCTTTAACAACATTACATCCCTGCTTTTGTATACAAGCCGTCTTAAAATTAATGCTAGAATGAATGTGATGTGTTGGGTCGTGACACTTCTTCAGTGATGGAACAATCAGGGTCAATAGACAATAGACAATAGATAATAGGTGCAGGAGTAGGCCATTCGCCCTTTGAGCCACACCGTCATTCAATGTGATCATGGTTGATCATCCAAAATCAGTACCCTATCCTGCTGTAAATTGCTCGCTCTAAGCTTCCCGCTAGTCTAGTTTCAGTCAAAAAACCACTGAATCAAGCACTTGCGCAACTAATCTTTATTTTGACAAAACACAATTACAGTTCCAACTGCTGTACCTAATCACTGCGGGTTCAATCCTCATATCTGCCTGATCAAGCCCTCTAGGCCTCGCTCAAACAGAGACACTCCAGAAGGTCACACAGTCCTAAGCGCTCTCCCAGAAGATCGACGCAGGACCTCGTGGCAACGGACTTTTATAGCTTCCTGGATCTCGAGGGGCCGAACCACATGGGAGTGGTCTCTTTACAATCCAATTACAGATATCGATTAACCCCATACATAACTGACATTTCCCTAACCCAATAATACAGTGGCTAATACATTGTATTCAAACAGTGTTTCTCGGAGGAAGTGAATCTCACAACATTTACCCTGATATGCAAGAAAACCAGACAAGGCTCAATAACACATCCAATTAACATTTGGCAATGTAAAGCTTTGCAACATTATTTACAATTATTTACAAAGTGTATGTCTAGTTTGCATTCATTCTATGCATTTTGCATCTAGTCAGGGCATGCAGATGTTCCCATTCTCTTCCTGCAGCTCAGATCTATGTTCTAGACAATCTGGCACCACTCTGCAGCTTGTCTTATTTCTACGGATGCAATTCCAAATTGACCATATGGCCCAGCAGCCATGAAGCCTTTACTCAATTTTAGAGTTCTAGCCTCTCCAATCTGGCCAGGATTAACACTGCCTTCTCCCCTTATCCCCTGACCACTATCTTTAAGAGCACTATCTTTAAGAGCACTATCTAGCTCTCTCTTGAAAGTATCCAGAGAATTGGGCTCCACCACCCTCTGAGGCAGAGAATTCCACAGACTCACAACTCTCTGTGTGAAAGTGTTTTCTCATCTTCATTCTAAATGTCTTACCCCTTATGCTTAACCATTAATAAACTGTGTCCATTTGTCTCCCTCCACAAATGCTATCTGACCTGCTGAGTTCCTCCAGCACATTGTTTTTTTGCTCAAGATTCCAGCATCTGCACTCTCCCATGCCTCCATTTTACAGGCTCAGTATCTCTCCTTGCATGTCGGAAATTAATTGAATTATTTCTTGCTTTTATCACATTATAAATTGTGTCCATGCTAATTTCCTTGCATATCAAATAGCTTTAAAATGTGCAAAGGACCCGTCTGCATTGCCTTTGGAGAAAGAGAGTTCCAAATACTCAGAACTCTCTGGGAGAAAAATGTCAACACCTCATGTCTCCCTTAAATAGCCTCCAATTTATAAACAACACCCCCTTCTACTTGATATGATATTCAGTTAAATTTATTGAAATTAATTTAAGTTATAACAAATGTTAAAAAGAATGGATAACATATGTTTAAAAAAATATATATTCACTCATTAAATAAAACCAGAAGCACTCGGTCTCCAAAATGAAACATCAATTTAGTTTCTCTCTCCACAGCTGCATGGTATTTGCAGCATCTTCTGGTTTTGTTCATATTTCTAGCACCTGAAATATTGTAATTTTTTTGTTAATTAATTAAAAACCTAAATATATAATGATATTACAAAAAAAAACACCCTGAGCTTATCTTTTCAATGAAAGTGGATCACGTGGTTCAGGTGAGTGGATTAGCCAGTCATGGATATTGTGGAGCTGAATTCTGGATGAAGGAACGTAACCAGTCCTGATCTTGGTCGTTACGCAGTTCCTGGATTTAATAGTGGGTACTAGGTTGGAGCAGAAGGCCTGTTGATCTCCAACAAATTCCAGACATCCCATCCCCAATGTCGGCTGCAGAAAACCATAATAGACAATAGACAATAGGTGCAGGAGTAGGCCATTTTGCCCTTCGAGTCAGCACCGCCATTCAATGTGATCATGGCTGATCATCCCCAATCAGTACCCCGTTCCTGCCTTCTCCCCATATCCCCTGACTCCGCTATCTTTAAGAACACTATCTAGCTCTCTCTTGAAAGCATTCAGAGAACCTGCCTCCACCGTCCTCTGAGGCAGAGAATTCCACAGACTCACCACTCTCTGTGAGAAAAAGTGTTTCCTTGTCTCCGTTCTAAATGGCCTACTCCTTATTCTCAAACTGTGGCCCCCGGTTCTGGACTCCTCCAACATCGGGAACATGTTTCCTGCCTCTAGTGTGTTCAAGCCCTTAACAATCCTATATGTTTCAATGAGATTCCCTCTCATCCTTCTAAACTCCAGAGTGTACAAGACCAGCTTCTCCATTTTCTCAGCATATGACAGTCCCGCCATCCTGGGAATTAACCTTGTAAACCTACTCTGCACTCCCTCAATAGCAAGAATGTACTTCCTCAAATTAGGGGACCAAAACTGCACACAATACTCCAGGTGTGGTCTAGCTAGGGCTCTGTCCAACTGCAGAAGGACCTCTTTGCTCCTATATTCGATTTCTACCTCTTTGCTCCTATATTTGATTCCTACCTCTTTGCTCCTATATTAGATTCCTACCTCTTTGTTCCTATATTCGATTCCATAAATGGCATTGCTTCTCTTTGAACTATCAGCAAGCTGTTTGGTGTGCCAGCAGTTCTTCCTCTTTATTACCATTATTTTTGTCTGCCATCTAGCAGTACGTGTTGCAATGCCCTTCCAAATATTCAAAGCCATACTTTATCATGGTGCTCCACTTTCCCAACATTATGCACTGTTTTCAAACTTAGTAACTGAGTCAAAAGAATTAACCATGTAATCCTTCCACGGTTTGTCTAAAATTGCTTGAATTGAAAATAATGCAGTGCTGCTCTGAACCCTTTCAATTCATCTCCATCCAGGTCTGAAGGACTTATCCAACAATCTCAATTGAAATTAACTAATCAAGTTTCATCTCACTACTATTTCATGGTGTGTTGTTGGCTTAATCTAATGATGTGCATTGAGGTCTTTAATCTGGGCTCACAAAGAATGAGGTCATTTGAAGACCATGAGAAGAGCAGTTGAATGTGTCCTCAACACATTAATATGCCTGGCTCTGACTAACTGACCGTGACTGTTGCCCAAGGGAGGCTCCAAGGAGATGATGCAGTGAGAAAGTATGCAAGGGCATGGTCTGAGAAATGCATCCTTGTCTAGTTTACTTCTTTTCATATTGAAATTGATTATTAGGAGACCAGGACACTTAATCTGCTGTTACATCAACACTAGTATTTGCTAGAGCTGCTGAAGCGATCTGCTCTATATGCAAAGTAAATTGTAATTTAATAAAAGTCGCTGTTTTCTCAAGAAATGCCGGCAAGTGGCTGGCAGACATTACCAGCAGAGAGGTTTAATTGTTTTCTGTTTCTAATCATTGGTGCTGAGACGCTGGGCTAATGCATAATGCATTTGCATGATTGCACTTCATTGGTTAATTTGAATATATTTGATGTCTGTGTCCGTCTAGGCAAGGATTTCATAATAATAAAAAAAGCTGGAGCCTCGGAGTTCACTTGCATGCAAAGCTAATCTCCTGGCTGCCCTGAAAAATCATTGCCTTTATCCAGTAAGCAAACCATAAGGGTGAAGAATACAATATTTTGCCTGTATTGAGTTAACTGATCTCAGCTGGGGAGCATTAGTCGGAGGTGTTTACGTTGTCACTGCATTTGGTTTTAATACTCTGAGATTAGAGAAAGGACAAAAATAAAATGGCTGTGGATCCTGTATCTGATCATTCCCTAAAGATCTGCGCCGGGGCTGTGTAAAATTTCACTGAGCAAAAGATGGACTCGGATGCGAGACTCCAGAGGGTTGGCAGCTTGATGGCATCCTTTCTCCTCCCTGGCATGAGAACTACGTGTAAGAATTACCAAAAACATGTCTGCAATTAAGAACTATTTTCCAAACCACGATGCAGTTTCAAATTCAATGGTACAATTGTATATTTTGTTCAAGCTTACTTTTGGTTTGCCTATTTCTAAGTATAACCAGTGCTGCTCATATTTAGCAGAGCGATGCAACAGTTCAATGGTTAAAATACTTGCTACATGACTCTGCGATCAGTGATCTGTATCATAGGACTGCCTAAGATTTCCCTAGCTTGTTTGCTACACAGCACAAAACAGATTTTTACCAGTTTATTTCTTGGTTAAACACAGATGGGGTGCCCCATGTGAATGGAGTTTGTGTTCCCTGTAGATAAAAATCTGACACAGTCCACCTTGCCTCACAGTGTGGCCTGTGCCCTAACAGATTGCTGACAGTAGACAGGCTGACAGCAATGGAGATATTTGTGGAAAAATAAGGGAAAACATATGGGAAATGGGAGACGATAATAAATAGAGGGAACCAGTTGGAGTAGGTTGTGGACCACCTGCATCTGAAGCATTTAGTAGCGTTTGTATCTCAGAGATGTTTGTCTTTCATGCTTGGGTACCCAAGCAAAATTTTGTCTTTTATTCATTGAGATCGCTGTGAATTGATGGGAGGTAACTTACGAGTTTTGGATCACCCAGCTTTGTATATATTCTCTCTGGTGGCAGTCACAGAGTGAAAGGCTTAGAAGCTTGGCACAGCGGTAGAACTGCTGCCTCACAGTGCCAGAGACCCGGTTTCAATCCCGACTAGGGGTGTTTTCTTTGTGGAGTTTGATGGAAGAAGTGTTATGGAACAAATGGTCGACCTCTGCTTCTGTCCCTTCAGCCAACAGGGTATCGAGGAACAGCAAAATACTTGCCATAGAGGGTGTATAGAGAAGGTTCACCCAGACTGATTCCTGGGATGTCAGGACTTTCATATGAGGAAAGACTGGATAGACTCGGCTTGTACTTGCTAGAATTTAGAAGATTGAGGGGGGATCTTAAAGAAACTTAGAAAATTCTTAAGGGGTTGGACAGGCTAGATGCAGGAAGATTGTTCCCAATGTTGGGAGGTCCAGAACAAGGGGTCACAGTTTAAGGATAAGGGGGGATTCCTTTAGGACCGAGATGAGGAAATCATTTTTCACACAGAGAGTGGTGAGTCTCTGGAATTCTCTGCCACAGAAGGTAGTTGAGGCCATGTTCATTGGCTATATTTAAGAGGGAGTTAGATGTGTCCCTTGTGGCTAAAGGGATCAGGGGGTATGGAGAGAAGGCAGATCAGGATAATGAGTTGAATGATCAGCCATGATCATATTGAATGACGGTGCAGGCTCGAAGGGCCGAATGGCCTACTCCTGCACCTACTTTCTATGTTTCTATGTTTCTAAAATATTGCAGACACTGTACATAAGCAGAAACACCTGAAAAAATGCTGGTGAATGCCCTCCAGATCGTGCGGCATCTGGCAATAGAAAAATCGGATAGTGTTCCTATCCAACGAGAGGGAAAAGTTAGAGAAACCTGCCATGGTTGTAGAAACGAGACTTCTTTGGAAGCCGAGTCTAAGGTACATCTGGTATTGGCCTGTCAATTCTCATGCAGGAAGGGCTACCAATGTAATCTGCCAATGACTAGGATGGGGCATATCAAGAGTCAAGAGTGTTTTATTGCCATATGTCCCAAAATGGAACAAGGACATTCTTGTTCCATTTTGCACAACAGTACTCTGCAAAAATAAACAGAAACAAACACAACTAGACTATAATAACGAGTTTTGGATCATGAACTATAATAAACAAATAATAAGAGTGCTGTGGAAATTCACATCTCGGTAGGTTTTGTCAGAATATGAAGATTGACAGTTGGAAGTAGGATATATCCTCAACCTCTGCCCTTTGTAATTGTAAAACACGACCAATTTTGGACAGTATGTCTAAGAATGCATGCCGGTCTTTCACCTAAATATTACAGTGAAATCTATACTCCTGTTCACATCGACTGGAATTTAAATGATAGGTTAATTTACTCAGCCAATATTTTAGAAAATGATATATTCCTGACAATTATGTTAATTGAGTGTAGCTATCCTGTTGGGTTTTGACACAGTAGAACAGGATCTTTCCACCTTCTCACATGAGACACAGCAAAGAGGTCAAATATCATCGGATAAACAATGAAATCTAATTAATTGTTATAAATGTCATTGCTTCGCTTGGAAAGCAATACACCATATTTGAATCAGGATGTGTTAAAATCCCTGCAGAATAACAATTGTAATGTTCTTTTTGTTGCTTGTGCCCTCCCATTGAAGACAAAGCCTCACAGTAAATAAAATTGCAGAAGGTTTGGGAAAACTGTTATCTAGAAAATAAATAATAAAGGAAGACATTATTGTTTAAAACCCATAAACACACTTTTAGCATTTAATCAACTGAGAACATGATATAGTTTGTGAAGAAAGAAAAAAAAATCTTCATTGAACTGTAATCAAACTTTAATAATTCAGCTCCATCAGGAGATTGGTGGTGCTGGACAGGCAGTTTTCAGTTCAGTTCAGACTAGTATATTGTCACATGTATCGAGGTGCAGTGAAAAGGTTTTGTTACGTGCTAACCAGTCAGCGTAAAGACAATACATGACTACAATCAAGCCATTTACAGTGTGTAGATACATGATAAGGGAATAACGTATAGTGTAAGGTAAAGTCAGTAAAGTTCGATCAAAGATAGTCCAAGGGTCACAAATGAGGTAGATGGTAGTTCAGCACTGCTCTCTAGTTGTGATACGTTGATTCAGTTGCCTGATAATGGCTGGCAAGAAACTGTCACTGAATCTGGAGATGCGCGCTTTCACATTTCTATATATTTTGTCCGATGGGAGAGGGGAGAAGGGAGAGTGGCCAGGGTGCGACTCGTCCTTGATTATGCTGCTGGACTTGCCGAGGCTGTGGCAGGTAACAATTGAGTCAAATGCAGGGAGTTTGGATTGCTTGATGGTCTGGGCTGCGTCCACAATTTGTTGCAATTTCTTGTGGCCTTGGATGGAACTGTTCCCCAACTAAGCTGTGATACATCCTGATAAAATGTTTTCTATGGTGCATTTTCAGACTATTGGATGTTACTTATAATTGTTATCACGACCAATTTTTAATTCACTTTTTATTTTTATGTTACACAATAGGGTAAGCATTTTTGAATAAACAGGGTGAATTTAAAAAGGTGTGGGAGAATATAAAGGGAGCATTTAAAGGGAGCATTGGAAACAGGGCCCTAAGGAGTTTTAAGGAGTGTAGAATGGTGACCCTGTGAGTTTATAAAGAGCAAGAGAATAGTAAGATTGAACGAGAACTTACCAGTTCGAAGGTTGATCTTTATTTCATGAGGAGTTGCGTTGAGGGATTTCGTGAAGAGCCCACCGGCACGCATGCGCGACATTCTTCAAAGCAGCGGTGTGGAATCACAGAAACAACAACAGAAATGATTTGGCATAGTAAGATTTAAAGAGACTCTGATTACCAGCTGAAGATGATCGAGGGTTGGGAGCGGAGGGCACGAAATCCCTCACCGCAACTCCTCATGAAATAAAGATCAACCTTCGAACTGGTAAGTTCTCGTTCAATCTTACTATTTCATTTCGGAGTCACGTGAGTGACTTCGTGAAGACTTTAAAGCTTCTGTGATTACACGCCCTGGACCACGTCCATGCAGACACACCACTAGCAAGGATGGATTGGAGTAAACAAGTTGATGAAAACGAGGTTATACTGAAACAAAAGAAGATTTATTAATAACACAGCAAACAATCCCCTTTTAATCAGGGACATCCCCACGTTCTCGCCCGGCGTTCAGCACGGCCTCCGCGAACTGTAGGGGAGCAGCAACTATTATAGAACCGCTGGAACACAGCTTCACTCGCCCATCCTGCTGTGGCGAGGATATGGTCCATGGGTACCTCCATGACCCTCGCCGCCGACGTAGATGCAGCCCTGGTGGAGTGGGATTTAAACACATTAGTGTCAATACCTGCCTTATCCAAGACGATCCGGAGCCACCTGGATATCGTCTGGACTGTCACTCGATGGTGAGGTCTTTTGTGAGTGACAAGCAGGTACAACTCCATTCCTCTGATGCTCCTCGTCACCTTGATGTAGTAACGGATGTGAGTGGCTAAACATAGCCGAGCATCTGCGGGGTATGCCGGGAACTTCAGCTGCAGCCCTGTGCACCCAGGTGCACCCAAATATGCCAAGCTGCTTAAGTAGCTCATCAACGAAAAAGACTACTTCTCCAGGGGTGGACGTCATCCTGTCAATACGTAGTTTGTGGAGCGTCTGAACCCGCTGTGCTGAAGTCAGCGCTAGTAACATCACCAATTTCATAGTGAGTTTGTCCAGCTGTAACCCTTCCATGGGTGACCACGACCTGAGCAGGGTAAGTACATCCCTGACATCCCAGGTGATGTTGTAGCATGGTGTAGGCGGATTCAGATTGAATATTCCCCGCATAAGCCTGGACACTAGCCTGTTCGATCCTACCTCGATGTTGAGGTAGAATGATAGCGCACTCCTGGCGCTGTTGATGGCACTGTAACTCAAGTGCTCATCGTGGTGCAACCCCGCGAGGAATTCCAGGACGTCGGCTATGGAGACATCATCATAGGTGATGTGAGAGCGACTGCAGTAGGCTTCCCACTTGGTGATGTGGGAGAGATATCTCCGCCTGGTTGACTCTCGACATGATGCTCCAATGGTGTTCATGGTCCGGGTGGTGAGGCCATACTGCATCCATGGCCTGGTCAGAACCTGCAAGCCAGTAATTTTAGATAGGCATGGCAGGGGTGTAACTCCCCTGAAACAGGGTGAGAAACCAAATGTGGGCAACCCTCTAAAGGGACCCAAGGTTGACTAATCATGTCAAAGACCACCGGATACCAAGGCTGCGTAGGCCAGTCGGGTATGACAAGAATGCCTCTGGCAGAATCCATCTTGATTTTTTGTAATACCCGACTGATGAGGCAAAACGGGGGGAATGCATAGAAAAACCAATTCCCCCAGTCTAGCGAGAATGCATCAATCGCTAATGCCCCAGGGTCTGGTTCCCATGAAACATATGTCGGTACCTGATGGTTCAACCGGGACGCAAAAAGGTCTATATCCGGTTGGCCAAATTTGGCTGTAATTTGGGCAAATATTTGAGGATGCAGCATCCACTCAAGACTATCATTGAATTTGCGTGACCTGGTGTCTGCCACAGTATTAAGCCTACCTGGCAAATAGGTGGCTGAAATCCAAATATCACGATCAATACACCAGAGCCAAATAGTATTAGCCAATTTGTCACAAAAGACTGACCTGGTACCGCCCATATGGTTTAAATATGCCACCGCCGTGGTGTTGTCTATTTGGAGACGGACATGAGTTCCACTAAGATTAGCACAATAAGCCCGTAGTCCGTGAAATGCTGCAAGCAGCTCCAAATAGTTAATCCCTTGTATTAGCAACATGCTAGCTTCAAGGGAATCCCACCTGCCTCCACAACTTGAAGAGCTGTCCGCAGCTCCCCAGCCTAGGGAGCTTGCGTCAGTTTGCAAATATACCACCGGATTGGGCACAACAATGGGTTTGAATGTCCTGCCAATATTGGACACCCACCACTGTAGCTCAATCTTAGCATCAGAAGGCAGCCCCATAGGTCTGTCAAAATGGCCAGCGTTCTTTTTCAACGCAGCAATCTTGGCTCTTTGTAGATTTTGATAATGCAAAGGCCCAAACTGGGATGCCGGAAATAAAGCTACGATTTTTCCAATCACCTTAGCTGTATGCCGAATAGATGGTATACTGGCAGATGCGAGATCCTGACATGCAAGGGAGACATCCTCAACCTTGTTAAATGGTATGGTGGCCCTCATTTGAATAGAGTCCACCGTGAAACCCAAATAATCCATAACCTGGGATGGGTAGAACTTGGATTTGTCTGGATGGACTATAAACCCTAACCGCTGAAATATAGTGACAGTAGCTGAAACAGCCCTTTCAGCTGCTTCCAGAGTGTTGCCAATAATCAGGATATCATCTAAATAGGCCATTACAACATGGTGTTGTATGCGTAATTGGGCCATAATAGGCTTGAGTAATTTAGTAAAGAGCCTAGGGGCAGTAGTAAGCCCATTTGGCAAGGCCCTATATTGCCAGAGCTGATCCATCCAGACAAATTTCAAAAACTTCCGGTGATGTTTCCGGATGGATACTGAATAGTATGCATCTTTCAAATCAATACATGCCATAAAGCAACCATGCGAAATCAGTGATTTGGCTGTCTCAAAAGTATCCATTTTGAAATGTGTGTATGTTACAAAAGTATTCAACTGGGTCAAGTCAATAATCACCCAACAACCTCCATCCTTTTTTGGTCTAGTAAAAATATTGGAGACGAATTCAATGGGCTCGTGAATAGTTTTCTCTATCACGCCTTTTTGTTCCAAACGAAAAATTTCAGCCGTGCCTGCTGCCTGCTCAACGGCAGACAGCGTAAACTTCCATTTAGGCATATGCTGGGATGGAGGAATGTCCCCGTGAATAAATTCAATAGAATGACCCCGAATATTTTGTAAAACAAATTTATCTGAAGTAACAGATTTCCAAGCTTCAGCAAAGAACCGGAGTCGCCCTCCAACATGTGATATTAAAGGGGCAGGAGAAAGAAAACCAGACCACCTTACCTCCATGGTCACCGGCGGTCCCTGACATACTTGGGTGGCCGAGGAGGTGCTGGGTTGGGCTGACGATGAGGTGGCTTCATCTTCCACTGGGGTCGCTGTGTGCCTGACCCCAAAAAAGGCCGCTGCTGCTGGCCTTGTTGATAGTAGTGTTGAGTAGCAGCATATGGTCTTGGTGCTGATGCGACCGGACCTCGCGGTCGAGCAGGAGGAGCTTTTGGCACCATCGGTCTGGGGGCGATCTGAGATCGCATAAGTCCCACCGTTTTGGCTACCTCGTCAAGCTCCTTGACTCTCTTCGGAAGGTCCTCTCCGAAGAGTTGTCGGGGCGGCGGTGGCGGTGGTGGTTTACACAACCCAGCAAATTTTGGGTTGATAGAAGGGCGGATACTATTTTTCCGAAAATCATTGATTTCGTGCTGGGTGGCACATAACAGCGCCAATGCATCCTCTTGGTCCAATGACAGGTCACCACCATCGACCGACCGCGCAAAGGCGGTAATACCGGCCGTAAGAAGTTTGAGGATCCGCTGGAGTTTGACCTCCTGATGGCGGATAGCCACGCCGATGTTGCCCCATATGGGCGTATTGACCAGAGGCACGTTGAGGGCATTACAGTTGGAAGGGGGCTTGTGGCGATGAATGGCCTGCGAAAGTACTTCCTCCTGGAGCCGGTGATTCGTAAGAAAGTCTACCGTTGCTGCCAGTTTCGGTTGAAGCGGAAGTCCAGTTGTGACTGGTGCAGCAAATTTGGCCGCCACATCCAGTAGCTCAGCTGTCGGTGGCTCCGACGGTGCTGGCGTAGGGTCAAACCCATCTTCCCCTTGTGGCTCGCTGATGAGAGAAGCTAGCGAGGTGGCCCTGTGCCTGTCGATGTTCGTGGGTGCGTACTGCTGTTGATTATGGAGCAACAGCTCCAGCAGCCGCTCTATGCGGTCAATACGCCCACCACCCTGAACACTCGGGTGGTCGGAGTCCTCCGGCTCAGAAAACATGCCGGGGCTCCTATCATCAGCCCGCACCTCTGAGAAGTGATCTCGGTGCCGGAATAGATCGCTTTCGGCCGCCGCAGCGAAACCGTGCGATTCCCGCACGGGCGAGGTGTTCAACCGCCTCTTCTTGGCGGGAGCGGAAGCCGTTGCCACAAAGGGCCCTGACGGCTTGGGGTCGACTCCAGCAGAAGCATGGAGCGACGCCCGCGCGGGCTTGCCGGCTGTCCACATATTGGACGGTGCCGACGCATGGTCTCGTCCACCCATCCATGGGGGACTCGGCGACCGAGGCGGTTCCGTACCCAAGCCCCCCGTCCCGGCGGCGGGGGTTGGGAGTTGGGTAGCAGACCTTAACGACCCAGGTCCCGCCGTTGCACCAGACCGCTCCATGGCGGCTGGTGGAGCCTTGGCCCGAACCGGGTTAGGCTTACGGGCTCCTCCCCTGCCCTTCAATGAAGGGCTAGCGGAGGGGGGTCGGGCCGCAGCACGAGACCCCTTCCCCGTTGTCGCCAAAGGCGAACTTGTGGCAGGGTCCACCCTTTCAGGAGGCACCCCGTTGTCCTCCTCCACGCACTCCTCCTCGGAGCTGTGGCAACTCAGCGGGTCCCGACCTGCAGCAGCAGACGCCAACGGTTTCCCCGCCTTCTTCCCGGCCCCAGGTGTAAACGATGAGGGCGCCGGGCCGGCCGAACGACGATTTCGACCAGACATTCCGTACTCCAATCCACACCCTTGCTGAAAGACAAAACCGACAGCAAGGGCCAACCAGCTTAAGGTTAGTTTAACTTACCTAAGCGGCTCCTTATGAAGTGCTGGCGAGGAGCGCGCCCCACCGCCAGCTGTCGGCAGCAATGCGTTGCGACGATATGTCGCGCATGCGTGCCGGCGGGCTCTTCACGAAGTCACTCACGTGACTCCGAAATGAAATGGGGCCCCTTGAGGGCCTGTCCCCCCAGCATGCGACTCCATGTAGCGAACGCGACCAAACTGGAAGCGGGGGCTGCGCGGAGGTCGGGTGATCCCCGTACAGGGCCGGTCCCACCAGCATGCGCCTGCATGCGGCGTGCGCGACCAAATGGGCAGCGGGGGAGGTGCGGAGGTCGGGTGAGTGGCGCGTTGTGGTGCGAAGTTGGAGCGAAGTTGGAGCGAAGTCCGCGGTAAGTTCGCAAGGACAGAGAGGGACACACACAGAGGGACACGGTGGCACACAGAGAGGGTCACGGAGGCACACAGAAATAGGGCCACAGAGGCACATATAGAGATGGTCACAGAGGCACATATGGAGAGGGTCACGGAGGCACAGAGAGAGGGTCATGGAGGCATATAAAGAGGGTCACGGAGGCACACAGAGCGGGTCACGGAAGCACTACGTGAGGCGGTGCGTAATGCGTCGAGGCGGCTGCAGGCCGAAAGGCCGTTGCCACATGGAATTTTTGAACACGGCCAGTTTTTTGGAGCCCCGCGCGATGTCGGGACCTGCTCCGCACAACTCTATACGGCTCCAACGATCGAAGTGCGATCGGCCCTGCGAGGCCGGACGGCTCAAGCGACCATGTTAGGTTGCGCTCACTGCATGGAGTCGCATGCTGGTGGGACAGGCCCTTAGGAGTATGGAAATAGGGCCCCACTGAGTTTAAAACAAACACAGGAATGGGGTTTTGGTGTCTTTCTAGGGAACATGGAATTTTAGCACTGTTGAATTTCTAAGGAGTGTGGAACAGGGCCCTTAAGGAATGGGAACAGGGTTTCAGTGAGTTTATTAGGAGCGGGAGAACGGTGTCTCGCTAGGTTTATAAGGAGTATGGGACTGGGGTTCCAATAAGTTTATAAGGAGCATGAGAACGGGATCCTGGTGAGTTTACATAGATCATAGGAAAGAGGGCCCAGGGTCCAAACCTCTGGGATATCCAAACAGTTAGATGGTGCATTATTGGAGTTTCACCATAACTGGCTATTACTATAAGGAATATTTTATGTCCTTCAATACACAGGTTTTGGAAATATTGACCACAATATTGCACCATATTTGAATCGACTTGGTGATTTCTGACTCATTTCTTTTTCAGAATCAAAATATACTTTGTTGCTTTTCCACACTTGCTTTTATGAGCGCATCAAAATTAGGGGAATGTAATCAAGGGAACAGAGCAAATTTTCTCATACAGAAACTTACCTACTGAGTTATCTTTATTTGCAAGCTTAGAGTTATAATGAGTGTCTCTGAGGAAAATCAAGAGAGTCGCACGATTTGGAGATACATCCATGGGAACAGCCAGAAGTTCCATCTGAAATTGAGTTAATTTACACTCTAAAGTGGTGCTCGTAGTCCTAAATTTCGAAAACGTTTGTTGTTTATATTTTATTTGATATAAGTGTAATCATATCAGCCTTCTGATAAACCAAAACAAACCATCACGGGAATCAGTGTGTGCATTCCTTTTATTACATGTAATCCTTCCGCAGGTTGACCAGATGTATGCACAATAGCCCAGATGTAGATTCACCAGGGCCCCCTATAATTGGAGCAGTCAGTGTCTATTCTCATACTCAAATTCTCTTTAAGTAAAGGCCAACATATCGTTCCTAATGACTCACTGTACCTACATGTCAGCTTTCAGTGATTTATGTGCAATGACATCAAGCGCACGTGTACTCTTAACATCTTTCATACTCACCATTTAGAAAATATGGTTGACAATCTGTTTTAGTCAACCTTAGAGTTTCAAATTAATATAGTCAAAAGCCTTGTAAGAATGTAGTGCCAAAAATCACCAGGAAACTATTACAATTATTCAGCTGTTAAATAATTAATAAAATATTGAAAGCACTTAAAATTATAGTAAACAGAAATATTTGGCATACTTAATGCAACTGACCTGAAATATGCATCTTCTTCAGAAAATAAATAAAAATACATGCTTAAAATCTAAATTTAAAACATCAACATTAGTCTTAGACTCATAGAGCTGTACAACTAAATTCGTGCCAACTAAAATATCCATTTAAGCTAGTCCAATTTGCCTGTATTTGATCCATATCCCTCAAAACAGTTCCTATCCACGTACCTATCATCTAATGTCTTTTGAATGTTGTATTAGTAGCTGTCACAAACACTTCCTGTGGCAGCTCATTCTATATACGTACCACCCTCTGTGTGAAAGGTTGTCCTTCAGGTTCATATTATCTGTTGTAAATATGCAATGGGTAAGGCACAATCTGCGTAGAGAGAAATAGACTATGTTTCAAATCAAAAACCGTTTATTAGAACAGGTCAGTTCTCATGTATGGTCAGCATCTTCAAACATTCACTGTTTTTCTCATCACAGATGTTGCCTGACCAACTGAGTATTGTCAGTATTCTGGTTACATTTCAACTTCCTCAGATATGTTCTGCTTTTGGAGTCAAGTTATTAGTGTGCAGCCAGAATGACTGAAGTAAGAGGGGGCTTCAGAAAATGTTACATCTGTTCAGCTGAGAGGATCACAGACACAAGTTATGTTGTTAATCTGTCCAGAAGATTGCTCCAGGAGAGAGCAAGAAGGAGCACACTGGAGAAATTCCCAGTGAACAGGGTTCAATCCTGACCTCAGGTGTGAAATGTGTGGAGTTTGCTTGTTCGCCCGGTGGCATTACAGGTATAGAGGATGGTGATGAAGCCTTTTGGCATTATAGTCTTCATGAGTTAGGGAATTGAGTATAGAAGTTGTACAAGACGTTGATGAGAACACACTTGGAGTATTGTGTCCTGATTTGGTCACCCAGCTGCAGGAAAGATGCCATGAAGATGGAACTAGTACAGAAGAAATTTGCAAGTGTTATCAGGACTCGAGTGACAGAGTTATAGGGAGAGGTTTGCTCAGGTTAGGACTTTAATCCTTGGCGCATAGTAGACTAAGGGGTGATCTTATGGAGATGTATAAACAACAAAATTATTAGATAGGGTAAATGTACACAGTCTTTTCACTGGATTGGAGAACCGAAAATTAGAACTCATTGGTTTAATGTGAGAGAAGAATGGTTTAATGTGAACCTTAGGGGGATTTGTACATAGTGTAAAATACAAGACTAAGTGGAGGCTTGGTCTCCCAATGCAAAATTTCCACTACTCACCCATAACCCCCGACTGCCCAGGTGCAGCTCATTTCCCCTCATCCCTAGCACTCTCTCCCCCTTCTCTTCACACTCCCTCTTCTTCCCCCTCTCCTCCTCCCCTTCCTAATCCCTCCATCACTTCTCTCTCCCTCTCCTATTCCCAACCCTCAGTCACTCTCTCCTTCCCTCCAAACCCCTCTCCCCTCCCTACCTCCTCCTATCCCTCTATCCCCCACTCCCCCCTCATCTCCCTCTATACCCCACTCTCTACCACTCCCACTCCCCCCTCCTCTACTCCTCCCCTCCTCTCCCTCTTGGAGAAAAGACGGGGGAAGAACCATGGGGGAGAGGGGGTATCACGGGGGAGGGGGCAGGAGCCAGCAAGGGGGACCAGAGGGGAAGGGGCTGGAGATGTGGGGTGTTGCGATGGCGGTGCATTTGGGATTCACAGTGGCCGATGGACGCTCTCCTCTGCCGGGATCAGATTCTCTGCTTTCCGTTTGGCGACATCTCCCGCTTCCAGGGGCTTCATCCAGTCCCTCCAAATATTGTGTCCCCAGCTCCAGTAAAGACAGGACGAGAGACAAATCCGTGCAGCGCTGACTGTCAGGGGAAGAGATCGATCTGCACACATGTGGTTTTAAAATGTTTTAAACCTCGCTAACTTTTACAATATACCACCGACCTGAAGGAAACTTGTTGCACTCACAGCACAGGAGAACGGTGAGTGAGATGGTGAAAAATCGTAGCGCTATCGCGTACTGTTTTTGCGCAAAAAAAACAAACTGCACAAACCGGAAAAGCACAAGATCAGAGTTTTAGTTATGGACAGACAGACAGACAGACAGACAGACAGACAGACAGACAGACAGACAGACAGACAGACAGACAGACAGACAGACAGACAGACAGACAGGTGCATGGAACACACTGTCAGAGGAAGCAGTTGAGGCAGGTATTATATCAGCATTTAAAATACAGTTGGACAGATACAGTGATAGGAAAATCGCTTGGAGGAATATGGGTTAAACATGGACTAATCGGACTAGTTTAATTAGCCATTTTGATTGGCATGACGAGTTGGGCCGAATGGTCTCTTTCCGTGCTGTGTGACTCGGGCTTTGAGACTGTCCACCACATCCCAGAGACTTGCGGTTTGGCAGCTACATTGGTCACAATAAATTGTCCCCAGTTGTACCACTTCTACCAGAGTGGGAGAATCTGAGGGGAATTGGGGAGAATAAAATGTGATTAAAGTTACATTAGTATAAACAGATGGTTAATGTTGGCTGAAGGGCCTGTTCCATGCCATGTGACTCAATACCCATCCTCTCAAAAACGTGTGGCCTTTTGCACTTAAGGATCTTTTCACTGGCATTCATACAATTAAAATGGACATAATTCATAGAAAGTAAGTAGAAAGCTACAAACAAACAAACCAGCATATCCACTGTAAATATAATATAAATGTTAATAAATCCAGCAAGAAAATCGGGAGAATTTTCTCGATCTAAATAGTGCTGAGAGAGTGAACCTTCCTTTATATGAGCAATTGAGGTGACAAACAGGAACACGATGAAGAAGCTTACAATGAAGAAAAAAAGGATAAGCTGATGGGGAAAAAATACTTGAGTAACTCAGCGGGTCAGGCAGCATCTCTAGGGAAAATGAATAGGTGATGTTTCAGGTCAGGATCCTTTTTCAGACTGATTGTGGTGCAGAGGGGGTGGGGGGGAAGCAGGGAAAACACATAGGAAGCACGAAGGAGCCAGATAAATCACGGCTGGCAACAGAGTGAGCGAGTGAGAGTACTCGCTCAACAAGTGAGTGAGCACCCTGACAGGCGGATTCATTGACAAAGAATAGATATAGAAGCAGGTGTGGGCCAAACAGGATATATAGTTGTGAACAGTGAAGCCTGAACCGCTGAGTTAGTCCAGCATTTTGCGTCTATCTTTGGTATAAACTAACATCTGCAATTCCTTGTTATGGCATATTGATGGGATTTGATTGATTAGAGACTCATTTGTTATATGTGCATGAACAGACCTGATGCAAGCATCATGTAACCATGATTCCTAAACCTAGAGGGTTCAACCTGTTTCCATTGTCCATGTGTGGAGAATGGAGCATGTTTGGGATGTTGCTCTGAAAGTAATACAGAGGAGATTCACCAGTAGGTTGCCAGGATTGGAGATCTATAGTTATGGGGAGAGACTTGATGGACAGGGTTAGTTTGTCTTGGAGCAAAAAAGACTGAGGGGCAACTGAGGATTATGAGAGGCATTGAAGGGGTAGATGGTCACAATCTTTTCCCCTTGATGCCCTGTCTACACTCATCCCACATGCCTGCACTTGGCCCACATCCCTCTAAACCTTTCCTAATCATATACCTATCCGAATGCCATTTAAATATTGTTATAATAATAACATTGAAAAGAAAACTTTAAACATTTAAATAGGAAAAACAGAAAAATGTTTCCTGGTATGGCAGATTGAGAAATTTTTGGATGGGGGGGTTCATTAAAGTTGAAGATTGTTATATTTATTAGAAACCTTAGGTTCAACGTGAGAGAGGAAAAGTTTAATGAGAAACTCAGGGGATGTTTTCAAGCTGATCCTCCATATCTGATTTCTCCTACAAAGTGTTCTCAACCTGAGGAGGTAGATCCTAAAGTACCAGAACACCTTCACGACCATTTGACAACTCGCTATTGTCATAGTTTGAACTACTATTGAATTTCTGTAATCATCAGGTATGTAGAAACATTGCAGGTAAACTTTAAAAGACTAAAAGTGAAGTTACTAAAATTCATTAAAATATTATGTCTAAAGTAAAATGAGTGAAAAAACTTCCCCATGCCATTTTACTCAAGCTGAATGCAGAGAATGGAGGGATATAGATCATGTGCAGGCAGGTATGATTAGTTGATCTTGACCGTGTTTGGTACAGATATTGTGGGCTGATCGTGCTTAATGTGTCTATATTCCAAGTTCTGAATGGAGAATAGATAACACTAAATGGTTCTCTTTGAGTCAGGGCCAGACTTTCACCTGCTAAGCGGTATGAAATTTAAGGCCCTTCTCTAAACAAAATTTGGGTAAAAATGATACAATAAAAATATATTTCAAAAATGAGGCCCCGAGGGTGTGTGGCCCTAAGCTATAGCTTATTTAGCTTATAGGTAAGTCCAGCACTGCTTTGAGTGTATGAAGTACAATACAGCCCTTTATTTCTTAAACTTACCGTCTTTACACACATACCTTGTGTTAAATCCATGTGGCTTTTATTTTTGTAGGAGCTCAACTCCAATTCTATCCACTGTCACTGTTACAGGCATTTTACAACACATTGATATGTGTAGGTGAACAAGACTGATTGATTTTTAAGTTTTCTTTCACGTTTACATTATGTCCATCAAGGCCAGTGAGATTGAATGTACAGTATCAGTCTGGCCTCTTTTGTGGGACTTTCTGTGGGTTTTCTCCCAAGAGTGGACTCTCCACAGAGAATGTGTCACAAGCAACTAAAACTGTGTGTAAGTTATTCTTAATTAAAATCCAATTATACCAACATTTTGCAGAGCAGGGTCATGTGCACATACATGTAGTGCTGAATTTGCAAGCCGATTATACAGTATAAAGTGAAACAAATAAAGGACAACTTGCTAATTGTACTGGACAATTTTGCATTGCAGAATAATTCTGAGACAGCAATTTTCCTCTGTGGAGTAACGAACTGTCTATCATTTATGTTAGTTTCTTGTACAATTTTGGAATTTCTTTCCAGATTTTCCACAGCAGGTAATATGGCTTGATTCAAAGATATTACAATATTTTATTTTTCCCACGAGAGAAAGTTTTAATTTTTGAAAATAATTTATAATTTGCACACAGCTCTTATAGTTGCCGTTCCCCCTCCAGCCCCCATCCCCGCGCAACACCACCACCACTGTTTTAGCCAACATTTCAATAAAAGATTCCTGTATTTTCTCAGGGTTGAGGAGCCTGATGCTTGTGATCTCAATAACGATTAGTGGGTAGAGATTCATCCCTGGTCACTTGAACCAAGCAAGTGACATGGTAATGATTGGGTATGGCACAATGCTACTAGGCGGTACAGTGGAACAGTTGTAGAATTGCTGACTTACAGCGCCAGAAACCCAGGTTCAATCCTGACTACAGGTGCTTCTCTGAACGGAGTTTGTACGTTCTCCATGTGACCTACGTGGGTTTTCTCCGAGATTTTTGGTTTCCTCCCACACAACAAAGATGCAAAGGTTTGTAGGTTAAATGATTTGGTATAAATTTAAATTGTCCTTAGTGTGTGTTGGATAGTGTTAATGCTCAGAGAAGAATCAGGGGACCCCTCATTGAAACATACAAAATAGTGAATAGAGTGGATGTGGAGAAGATGTCTCCATTAGTGGGAAATTCTAGAACCAGAGGTCATAGAATTAAAGGATGTTCTTTTAGGAAAGAGATGAAGAAAAATTTATTTTGACTAAATAAATTTCTCTTCATCTCTTTCCTAAAAGAACATGGGTGGTGAATCTATGGAATTATTTGCCACAGAAGAGTAGAGGTCGAGTCAGTGGATATTTTTAAGGCAGAGATAGATAGATTCATGATTAATACAGGTGTCAGAGGTTATGGGGAGAAGGCAAGAGGTTTGCGTCCGGAAGGAGAGATAGATCAGCCATGATTAACTAGCCTAATAGACTTGATGGGCCAAATGGCCTAATTCTATTCATATTATTTATGACCATGTGTGGGGATCACATTGGTGCGGACTCGGTGGGCCAAAGGGCCTGGTCCGGTTCACCAGACTGATTCCTGGGATGTCAGGACTGTCTTATGAACAGAGACTGCATAGACTCGGTTTATACTCTCTAGAATTTAGGAGATTAAGAGGGGATCTTATAGAAACTTACAAAATTCTTAAGGGGTTGGACAGGCTAGATGCAGGAAGATTGTTCCCGATGTTGGGGAGGTCCAGGACAAGGGGTCACAGCTTAAGGATAAGGGGGAAATCCTTTAGGACCGAGATGAGAAGGAATTTTTTCACACAGAGAGTGGTGGGTCTCTGGAACTCTCTGCCACAGAGGGTAGTTGAGGCCAGTTCATTGGCTATATTTAAGAGGGAGTTAGATGTGGCCCTTGTGGCTAAGGGGATCAGAGGGTATGGAGAGAAGGCAGGTACGGGATACTGAGTTGGATGATCAGCCATGATCATATTGAATGGCGGTGCAGGCTCGAAGGGCCGAATGGCCTACTCCTGCACCTAATTTCTATGTTTCTATGTTTTCGCGCTGTATCTCTAAACTAATCTAAACTGAACCAAACTAAGCTAAGCTTCTGTAATTCAATTCACTAATGTCAATTAAAGCGATTTTCAAAAGCAGAGTGTAAAGCAGGGCCTGGTACAATATTGCACATATAATATATGTGCGTGCAAGAACAATTTTTTAGTCTCTAGTTTACTATGCTTCTTTCTAACAACCTCTGCAGGCAGTGAGAAATTGCACATATGCAGGGACCGAAGATAAAAGTCTGATGCTCAGCCATGGCAATGTTTACCCATTCAAGACTAACACAGTACCTAAATATTTGAACAAGGGAACGATTCTCCATATGCCGCAAATCAAAACATGGTGCAAACGATTCAGTTGGTTAACCAGCATTCGTAGAGAGATTTTCTCATCTTCAATCTGGTGTTATGGAGAAGGGTGATCATTCTCTTCGTAGATCCTACCAAACTTGTTTTCCATTTTAAATTTGCTTTATATGAGCAATATATCTATGCTTTGACTGCAATATACTTCAATGACACTCAATCCCAGGTGTCTCCTTCATCATTCTAAAATGCTTTGTGAATGTGAGCACAATGCTCAATGTATTGGACTCTTTATTAAACCCTTTAGAATTACAATTGACTTATATCCATTTTTTCAGGACAAATCTTTGACATTTTTGACGTTTCCCACCTGAAAGGGGTGAAAGCACGAGAACGGAATACAATCATAGCATAAAGAAGTATGCAAAAGTGCTTCTCTAGAGATGTATGGCTCATTTGAGTAAACATATCAAAGAATTTTCATGCTCCTGGCTTCATAACTAGAGGTATTAAATATAAAAGTGAGGAAGTTGTAACAAACCTTTAAAGATCATTGGTTTAGCCACGCTTTGAGTCTTGTGTCCAATATGGATCACCGCCCTAGAGGAAGGATATGATTAAGAGGCAACAAAGCGAAAAATTATCTACGGGAGTGATTACAAGAGGGACTTCAAGAGTCGAGAATGTTTAATTGTCAAATCTAAAACTCTGATTCTGTTATCTTCTGGTTTGTGCTGCCTTTCTATTTGCGCAAAAACGGTTTGAGATAGCGCTACAATTTGTCACCAGTTCACTCAGCGTTCTCCTCTGCTGTGAGTCCACCAAGTTTCATTCCAATCGGTTGAATGTCGTAAAAGTTAGCGAGGTTTAAAAAATGTTATAAACCGCGCGTGCGCAGATCGATCTCTTCTCCTGCCAGTCAGCACCGCACGGATTAGTCTCTTCCCCTATCATTCACCGGAACTGTTCGCCCCCTTCCTGCACCAATGTGTCTTTACTGGAGCTGAGGATGGCCAGCGCAGCTTTCCAACCGGATACAATTTTCGGAGGAACCCGAAGCAGCCCAGTGTCGGAGACTCGACCCAGCCCAGCCCAGCGTGGGAGACCCAGCCCAGCCCAGAGTAAGAGACCCAGCTCAGCCCAGAGTCGGAGACCCAGCCCAGCTCGGAGTTGGAGATGTCGCCGATGTTGCCGAATGGAAAGCAGAGACTCTGATCCTGGCAGAGGAGAACGACCAGCGACCAGCGCCCGCTGTGAGTCTCCATCGAACCGACAATTCCAGCCACAATCCTTTCTGGTCCTCCTTGCTGGCTTCTTTCCCACCCCCCCTCCCCCTGATACCCCCCTCTCCCCCAAGGCTCTTCCCCCATCTTTTCTCTGAGCTCACCCCCTTTGCCCACACACCCATCTCCCCACACAACTCCCCTCCCCCTGCCGACACACCCCTCTCCCCTCCCCCCTCCCCCACAACACCCCCCCCACACCCCCCTCACACTGCCACCGCCTTCACACACCCCCCCTGCCCTCACAGCCCCCCCGCCCTCACAACCCCACAGCCCCCACCCCTGCCCGCCCCCACACACCTCTACCCCCACAACTCCCCTCACTTCGCTCACACATTTCTCTCCATCCACAACACCCCACCGCCAACACCTACCCCCCCCACAACACCTCCCATCCCTACACCCCCCCTTACACCCCCACTGCCCTTACACACCCCACCCCCCACCCCACACATCGAACTTCCCTCCCACCCCTCCCTCCTGCCCTCCCACACATGAAGAGGAGGGGGAGTGAGTGTTTGGGGATGAGGGGAAATGAGCCATGCTTGCACAGTTAGAGGCTATGGGTGAGTGGTGGAATAGTGCGTTGGGGAATGGGTTACGTTGGGGGACCAGGCCTCCCGTGTGACTGGGACCCAACGGGTCCCACTTAGTTTAGTGTATCATAAAAACAGAACAATTAAATTCTTGCTAGCAGTAGCATAACAGGTCTGCAAACATAGTACTTGTGGATAACATAATAAGGGAAAAATGGTTCAATAAATTAAAAAAAAATTAAAGTCATAGTCACACAATGTGGAAACGGGTCATTTGACCTAACCTACCCACACCGGCCAACATGTCCCAGGTGCATTAATACCACCTACCTGAGTTTGGCCCATTTCCCTCCAAACCTGTCTTATGCACATACCTGTCTAACTGTTTCTTAAAGGTCTGGATAGTCCCTGCCTCAAATACCTCCTCTGGCAGCTCATTCCATATAAGTACAAAAATTGCCCAAAATCCTACGTGCAACCAAGACTGTTCATGGTTTATAGTTTATTTAGTGTTTGTAGTGTTCAACAGCCTGATGGTTGTTGGGAAGAAGTAGAGAAGTCCAAGAGAGAAGCATGCATGGAACAAACCTTTGGCCCACTGAGTCCTTGCTGAGCATCAAGCACCACTTTACACTAATCCTATTTTATTCTCCCCACATCCCATTAACTTCCCCCAAATTTCACCATCTAGTTAAACACTCCGGGTAATTTGCAGAGGCCAACTAACCTACCAACCCTCATATCTTTGGAATGTGGGAGAAAACTGGAGCACCCAGAGGAAACCAACTGGTAGAACATGCACACTCCACACAGTTGGCATCAGAGGTCAAGAGGTCTACTAGCTGAGCCACCATGTTGCTTTGATTGTTTTCTTTAGAAAAGTTTGAGAAGAGTAGTGATGTCAGCGTTCAAAAGATTTTTAGTTGTTTTAGTTTAGTTTTTTAGTTTTAGAGATACAACGCGGAAACTGACCCTTTGGCCTTGCAAGTATGCGCTGACCAGTAATCCCCATACACTAGCACTATCTTACACACACTAGGGCCAATTTATATTTATACATAGCCAATTAAACTACAAACCTGTATGTCTTTGGAGTGTGGGAGGAAACCGAAGATCTCGGAGAAAACCAACGCAGATCACGTGGGCAACGTAAAAAACTCCCTATAGTCAGGATCGAACCCGGGTCTCTGGTGCTGTAAGGCAGCAACTTTACCGTTATGCCATCATGCCACAAGCCACAAGTAAGAGAGAGCAAGGTATAATATAGCAATGTTACAAAATTTTGAGATTTTAAAAATCAAGTCTGCAATTTATCCCATCAGATAAAGCATAAAAAGAAGTTTAATTTGGCACCTAATTCACTTTCATATCTTCAGTATTAAGAAAGTTATGACCATTTTCATACTCGGAAATTAGCATCTTGTTCCCCATTGTCTTTCAATTGACTTAACTCAAAAGCTATGATCTAGAACAGTTAAAAGCCCATAACTTTCTTAAAAATTAAGAGAACTCAATGAAATTTTCAGTTATTATAGATTGAAGCATTCTGAAACAAATATGAAACAATCTTACTTGGATGACCGGAAACTAAAGCGTATAATTAGTTAGTTATATAATTGTAGCTAATTACAAAATTCAATGAGTAGATCTAAACATCTATTCTTTTCATAAGAAAAGATAAACTTTTTTTAAATTGCCTAAGTGTCCAAATAACATTCACACAATAATCCACAATATAATATAATTTTTAAATCTCATTTTCATGAATTTCTAGGCCAAATGGAAGGAATTTAGTGTTTAATGCCTGTAAATTAATGGTCATTTAAATCAACTAACGAGTGGGTTTTAGTGGAATGCGGTGGATTAGAACGTTGCGGTTTGCGGTGAAGTCGGTATGAAAAATACAGCTGGTTCATACATTTTTTTGGTCCCCTTTTCGCAACATGAAAATGTGATTAAAGCCTTCCTAAAAACCAAATTTTTATGTAAAAATAAACTATGTAGCTTCTTTTATCGCCTACCTTAGTTCTGTTCTGCTGTCACCATTCAGAGCTTTAGAAGATGATTTTTAAACAACTCTAGTTAATAAATAATCTAGCGTAGTTTAAAAATATCTTTATGAATGAAATATAGGAGCGCTTTCTCTTTAGCGACAAAATCGCCCGACATGGATCGTCTTGGACTGCCTAGAAAAATCGGCATTTTAAACCCGCCCCCCTCTGCCAAAGTCGCGCACACGGGGAGCGGCAGAACTGCAGCGCTGCTAAATGTAGGTATTGTAACATACCTATATAGTAGACCCTTGTTTCTAGGGTCAATAATCAGAATTCACCCACGGGAGGCAATTGGTGGAGGAATCAACACAACATAGGGAAAAGCTTTAAACTGAGTGGTCTGCCGTTGGCAAGATAGTCTATCACACAATCCAGGAGACTGATTCAGTCATCCTAAAAAAATCCAGACGTGTATAATAAAGAACAATAGTGAAGGACTTTTGAGAAAGGGTAAGAGTGTTGGCAAATGAGATTGCTTGCAATGCTCTTGCAGAAACCCAGCAGAGTTTTGAAGGGCCAAATTGCCACTTTCTGCCCCTCCACCTTCTAGAAAAAGCGGTTGGCCATTCAACTTCTTGTATCTGCTCCATGGCTCAAATAGACCATGACGTCATTTACCTTCTAGAAATGGTATCTCATTCCTTGATTCCTTTAATTTCCAAAAAATCCATCTCTTTGTTACCAATTTTTCCCTTCAGGTTTCATGCTCTTGGAAGGTTCACATTAACAATTTAGCTGTGCTTGAAATGCCACAAGACAATTAGTCATCCTTTGAACAAATCCACTGCCTCTGTGTATAGACATAATGGATGAATATGAGGATAAAGCAGATGGGAGAGAAACTTATTAAGGATAACAATGTGTAGGTTCACAGCTTAGCTGGTTGCTAGCAATTGGGAGAGGAAGAATGCTGGGATAGTGGGTAAAATAGATTACAGAGAAAATCACTGTGGGAATGGGATTGCTCCATGTGTGGGTATGAACTCAATGGGCCAATTGGCTTCTCTCGGATCATAGGAAAGTACAGATTATAGAAAATGAAATTTGGGAGAATATTTGTGTAAACATTTTTAAGACCATTTGGGCTGAAAGACCTGTACTTCAAGCACATCTCTGGAAGATACATTGACTCCTACTCATCTTACAGAACATCAATGTGAAATTATTTTGCACAGTATGACACTTTCATGAGTGCATTTTAGCTGATGCCAGTTTTTCCGGAGGTTGAGCCCAAATCATTATGCGTGTTATGCATAAGCAGGGGACTATATAAGAATGTATACAACACACATTTGACATCAAGTATGAAAATGAGTTGTGTTGAATAGTGTCGTTCACTTTGAAGTCTTAAGAGTGACTGGCATCTTGTGCCTCTTTTGATTGTTAGCCAGTTGTAACTTTGAATTTATAACTTCAATCTAAATGTTAAATATTTATGAAAAATGCTTCATTGGACAGAATATGATTAGTTGTGAGATATCTTTGCTCTATTGATATTTAGTTTGGAATTATCTATTATCCAGCTCTGTCATCTTACTCTCAGTCTCAAATTTCCGGAGGTATCTCCAGACACTTATTTAGATTCTGTCAAATGATGTTCCGTTCCGATGTTGAGTGTGGAAAAGATTGTGGAATGTAATAGGTCTGAATGAAGGAGATTTGTGATTGAATCGTCATGCATTTAGAAAATGGACGAATGAAACCTTTCATTTGATATGGATAAAATGTGTAAGAAAGAACTGCAGATGCTGGTTTAAATCAAAGGTAGACACAAAATGCTGGAGTGACTCAGAAGGTGAGGCAGCATTTGCTCCATTCCAAGAATCAGGTTTCGTACTGGGGCAGGGTGTTGATCATTAACCAACTGGTAGCGTCCATGCTCTGGTACACATTGACCACATTGGTCCCATCAGCCACATTTGCTGGGATCATCCAGAAGAACTTGGTGGACTTCTTCTGGGGCAACAGAAAGCACTGGGCCTCTGCAGCAGTCCTGAGTCTCCCGATCGAGGAGGGTGGTCAGTCGCTGGTGTGCATTCGCACCAAGTTGGCGGCTCTCGACCTCAGGATCTTGCAGAGATACCTGTACTCAGGGCATCCTCCCAGGTGGCACGTGCTGGCGACGCACTTTTTCCAATGGGGCCGCTGCCTTCAAGGAGGTATGCGGATCCCGATGGTGGGCGTCAGCTGTGCTGTCCTGCTGGGGATTCCCGGCTTCTACAGAGACTTGTTGAGAGTCTAGAACATGGTTGCCGTTGACTGGGCCCCCCATCCGCCGGCAGAGGGCGACGGCCCGGGCGTGAGAGCAGCCGGCCCTTGTTCCGTCCCACCGGGTATCGGGGGGGCTCAAACGTGTGGAGTGCTTGCGGTTGAGGAAATCCCCGCTCAGCCGGAAGTACTCGTCGGACCCAGGCACCGTAATCCTTCTGGGAGCCGGTCCCACACAACTTGGGCCACCTTTCCTCAACACCCTTCACCTCCCTCCGAGATGCAGGGAGGCATGTCCTGTACGGGCTCCTCCGTACCCTGCACTTCCTCGCCCTGGTCCACCGTCCGCGCACCAAGTGGCGGTCGGTGTTTCCTTCCGCTTTGTGAGGCTGGCCCCCAGTGGGGTCCCTCTACGCAGGGATTCTCCCCTTCTACATTGGGAACCTGGGGAGGAGGGTATTACAGCAAGGAGTTTCCTGCAACCTGTTTCTCTCGCGGATTACAGACTGGCCAGCCGCCTGCCACTTTTGCAGGCTGGAAGAGTCTGTGTACCACGCGTACATGGAGTGTGTGAGGCTGCAGCTACTGTTTGAATACCAGCCCTGCCCCTTTTCCAGGGTTACGTCCGCGCCCGGGTGGTTCTAGAAAGGGACTATGCACAGTCCATGGGCACCCTGCTGGATTTCCGGGAGCGTTGGGTACTGAGGGGGGTTGAATGTATTCTGACAAAGATTGTAATATATTTGTTTAGTAGTATATCTGTATTGTCTTGTGCTATGGTGGTGGGTTCTGTTTTGTTTTATTGTGTTGTAAATATTATTTTAATAATTTGAATAAATATTTTTGATTTTAAAAAAAGAATCAGGTAAAAAATTGCTATTTGTTTTCTGTGCTACACATTTATTTTTTGAAAATAGTACTGAAAACGTCGAAAAACTCAGCAGGCCAGACAGCATCTCAGTCATAAACAGATACTGTACAGAAAAAGATCTATTAACTACCCATTTACTCTAATCGTACTTTCATCCCATTTTTTTTAATTTACCCACATTTTCATAAATTTCTCTCAGATTTTACCACTGACCTAGACACTAGGGGGAACCTGCAGTGACTGATTAAACTTTCAAACTTCTGAAGAAGGGTCTCGACCCGAAACGTCACTTATTTCCATCGCTCCATAGATGCTGCCTCACCCGCTGAGTTTCTCCAGTATTTTTGTCTACCTTCGATTTTTCCAGCATCTGCAGTTCTTTCTTAAACTTTCAATCTCCACATCTTTGGGGTGTGGGAGAAATCCAGAGTACCCAGATGAAATAGGGTACCACATATTCATAGGGTGAACATGTAAACTCCACAAAGACAAGCATCTGAGGTTGTTTCCATCTGTGGAAGGAGAAACAGAATTATTGTTTCAGATCAAATAACCTGCATCAGAACTGCAAATGTGAAAAAATACAAGTTGTTTTAAGCTGTGCAGAAGGTGTTGAGAAGGGAAGAATATATTGGAACACCCAGGCGCTTACAAGGAGAGCATGTAGACTCCACACAGTCAGCACCAGAGGTCGGGATCGAATCCAGGTCACTGGAGCTGTGAGGCAGCTGCTCTTTTAGCTGTGAGACAGCTGCTCTTCTCATTGTGCCAGCCATAGGAGGTTAAAAATTGGAAGAGAAAAATAATCATATTTTTTAAATGTAGACAGTTCACTCGAGTTTATGGAAGATTATAAGATGCCAAGATGTCATGATAAGAATTGACTAGTTTTCTTAATAACACCAATCAATACGAGAATGTAGAAAGTAGAAGACCAGGAGATGGTTTTTTTGGGGGAAAATCTATCCAAATAAATATTTCCCTATCACAAACTGAATAAAAATAACAATTATGCCATGAGAGATTGTGTTTAAATATGAAATGCTTAATTAAGTGCAATGTCTATTTACATAGGTGAAACAGAGTGTCAAAGATCAACTGAGCTAGAACATATCCCTTGCATTATTTCTTGTTCACATTAACAAGTATGTAATTTTAATGGTTCAGTTGTTATTTATGTACAGTATAATCAGTACAAGCATAATTCTAACGGCATAGGAGAAACGTCTAATAGCATTAGCTTGGCTGGCCTTAGTTAAATGACAGCCAGTAACCTCCAAGAAGGGAATTTACAGTGTAAGACTTAGGAGATAAAAAGTTATGTTTTTTTTAAATTTAAACAAACGGGGAAGATACAAAAGCTCATTAAATACAGAATTGTCACCATTGCTTAGACGACTAGCAGTAAAAAGAGCAATTACAATGGACCAGTGCAGTTTGGAATGGTATTTCCAATACTGAATTTAAGATTTGGAACAAAATAAATATTTTTTTAATGTTGCCGACTGAACAATAATTGGAAACTTGTGGAAGATTTAAATATTTGTCCTTTGCAACAAATAAACTCCAGGAGCAACTAAACTAAAATGTCACTTCTAAAAACTAGTTATTTGAGAGCAACCTATTGTTGGATAGATGATTGTTGATGGCAAAATCACTGTCTTTGTTCCAACATTTTACTGGTGCCCTGACTATTGCACCTGGCTTGTCAAAAACAGCCATTATCACAAGCAGGAAAGTACTTTGTCCAATCTAAACCAATCGCTTGCCAGTGTGATATAATACTGACACTTCTTTTTGATATGCAATCTATTCGCATTGAGTTGTAACAACTTATATGTGATTTATGAAAATGTGGGAGGATGCAATTTATATCCTGCCCTCGCAATGATTATACAGTAGGTTCTCTACCATGTGCAAATAATCATGGGCCATTCTCTTGCATCAATAGCATCCTCCCAAATGTTTCACTTCAGACTGAGTGCATGAATTGCTAACCAGAAGTTAAGTGAGGTCTGATTTAAATGTCCAGAAGGAAAGCATTTTGTTTCAAGGAGTTTTATTAGTACTGTTGTCCTCAGCAATTTCAGTTTAATCTTGTGTATTTCTCAAGTGATCACAAGGCATGTTTAGCACCATCGGAACTTTATGAAAAGCTGGTTCAATTAGGCTGTCGCTGATCCATAACCGATCTCCTTGTTAGGCGTCAGCTAAAACCCTAGTAATGTGTCAGAAGGAACTGCTGATGCTGGTTTAAACCGAAGATAGACACAAAAAGTTGGAGTAACTGAGCGGGACAGGCAGCATCTCTGGAGAGAAGGAATGGGTGATGTTTCGGGTCCAGGACCTTCTTCAGACTGGTTAGGGATAAGGGAAACAAGAGATATAGGCGATGATGTGGAGAGATAAAGAACAATGACTAAAATATATTCAAAAAAGTAATGATGACAACGGAAACATGCCATTGTTAGCTGTTTGTAGAGTGAAAATGAGAAGCTGGTGTGATTTGGGTGGGGAAGGGATAGAGATGCCGGGGCTACCTGGTGAGATAAATCAATATTCATACCACTGGGCTGTAAGCTGCCCAAGCGAAATATGAGATGCTGTTCCTCCAATTTGTGTTTAAACTCACACTGACAATGGAGGAAACCTAGAACAGAATGGTCTGAGTAGGAATGGGAAGGAAAATTAAAGTGTCCGGCAACAGGGAGATCAGGTTCAGGCAGGCTGAGTGAAAGTTTTCCACGTAACGATCGCCCAGTCTATGTTTGGTCTCGCTGATGCATAAGAGTCAGTGAGACCTAACTTAGGCTCTTTTACGTCGGCGCCTCAACACCAAACATCACCCAAAACCCTAGTAATGCTCACTGAACAAAGCACCATCAACCATGTTTCCAGAGTTTTCAGTTCAGCTTTATTGCAGTAAACACCTCAATTTCTGGAGAGAAGCAGATGGATCTCCTCAACCCTTTTTTGCATGAAAAAAATGATTTTCATTGTACGTTTACCTGCTCATACCAATGCATATGGTAAAAAACTCAATTTTACTTCCTGAACATCACCTCTTCACAATCCAGTTCTAATTTTAAAGCTAGGGTTCTTCATTTTTTTCTACCTCACCAGGAAGATATTATCTCTCTCTGTCTCTGACATTGTCTCTGTCTCTGTCTCTGTCTCTGTCTCTGTCTGTCTGTCTGTCTGTCTGTCTGTCTGTCTGTCTGTCTGTCTGTCTGTCTGTCTGTCTGTCTGTCTGTCTGTCTGTCTGTTTGTCTGTCTGTCTGTCTGTCTGTCTCTCTCTCTCTCTGTATCTCTCTCTGTCTCTCTCTGTCTCTCTTCTCTCTCCTTCGGAAATCCTCTAATCAATTTCAACACTTCAAATGTAACTTTACAAAGTGTTGCTCCATCACGTACGCACTCACTAGGCATGTTACAAAACTTACCTTGAGCAGCGCTCCCCGTGTGTGTGACTTTGGCGCCTTTCAGAGGGGGGCGGGCTTAAAGTGCCGTTTTTCTGCAGACTGGGAAAATCGATCCATTTCGGGCAATTTCGTTGCGGAAGAAAAATCGCTCTGACTTTTCATTCATGAAGGTATTTTTAAATTACGCTAGATTATTTATTAACTAGAGTAATTTAAAAATCACCTTCAAAAGGGCCTGAGCGCCGACAACGGGAAGGATTTTGCGTAGGGGAGAAAAAAAGGTACACAGTTTATTTTTATATTAGAAGCTGGTTTTTAGGGAGGCTTTAATCACATTTTCATGTTGCAAAAAAATGTATGAAACCAACAGTATTTTTCCTCCCGACTTAATTGCAAACCGCAACGTTCCAATCCACCGCATTCCACTAAAACCCACTCGCTAGTTGATTTAAATGGTCATTAATTTAAAGGCATTAAACACTAAATTCCTTCCATTTGGCCTAGAAATTGATGAAAATTAGATTTAAAAATTATGTTATATTGTGGATTATTGTGTGAATGTTATTTGGACACTTAGGCAATTTTAAAAAAGTTTATCTTTTCTTAAGAAATGGACAGATGTTTAGATCTACTCATTGAATTTTGTAATTAGCTACAATTAGATAACTAACTAATTATATGCTTTAATTTCAGGTCATCCAAGTAAGATTGTTTCATATTTGTTTCAGAATGCTTCAATCTATAATAATTAAAATTTCATTGAGTTCTCTTAATTTTTAAGAAAGTTATGGGCTTTTAACTGTTCTAGATCACAGCTTTTGAGTTATGTCAATTGAAAGACAATGGGGAACAAGATGCTAATTTCTGAGTATGAAAATGGTCATAACTTTCTTAATACTGAAGATATGAAAGTGAATTAGGTGTCAAATTAAACTTCTTTTTATGCTTTATCTGATGGGATAAATTGCAAACTTGATTTTTAAAATCTCAAAATTTTGTAACATTGCTACACTCACTGGACGCAGCCTGAAAAAGACATTGATCTTTGATCGATAGTACAGATTGAACAATAAGCTGCTTTTGAGCTTTTGATTTTCTCATGTAATTCATAAAAAATGGAGAGCTCAGTGACAGAACTGTCCATCCACCCTGCTTTCAATTATTGGTCACGATCATAGGTTCATAAAAACAAGAAATAAGCCATTCATTCTATTGAGCCTGTACCAACTCTTGGGAAGAACGAACCAAACGGTCCCATTACCCTGCTCAATATTTCACTACAATGTAGAACGATGTCCCATGTCCCTAGAAGTCTGTGTCAGCTCACAAGGAAGTCAATTTATCTATATCCTATTCTCTCCACATTCCCGTCAGTACTCCAATTCATCTACACTTGGAGCAATTTACCAGCAGTCAATTAACCTATCTACCCCCACAATTCACAATGCGGGAGGAAACCAGAGCACCCAGAGGAAACCCACAGGATCACAGAGAAACGTGCAAACTCCACCCAGACAAATCCTGAGGTTAGGATTAAACCCCGGTCACTGGCACTGTGAGGCAGTAGCTCTACTACCTGTGCGACTGTAGCATAACTGATGTTTTGTACGTTAATTTGTTTACTTAATTCTGCCAGCCTTTCCATGAAGGATAAAGGCAGAAATTAAATGTCAGCTGTTAATCCCACTTCTACCAGCAGGTTTATCTGCAGCCCATGATAACTAATAAACAATGTGTTCCATTTGCTTATGGAAGGAAATATAGCCAAATCCTGTGTGAGCATTAATACCCCTTTATCTGTTATTTGCACTTTATCAATTTATTTATGCATGTGTGTATTTGGAAACTGGCAAGTGATAGGTAGATTAATGTGAGCTGGGTTTGATTGGTAAATGCGTTTGGGTGGAGGAGAGAATGGTAACGATAGTAAACAGGGCCGGAGGTGATAAATGGAGAAGATAAAAATGGTGCAGATGGTGGAAGATTGGACAAGGATGGAAGATGAGGAGTTTATTATAGAATCAGGGAATGGATGGATGTGGATGGATGGGACCCAAGTGGAATATGAGATTCTGTTCTTTCAGTTTACATGAAGCCTTGATCTTGAAGACAGAAAGGTCATTATGTGAATGGGAGTGGGATGGGCATTTAAGATGACTGCAACTTAACTCCTGACATAAAAACACCCATCACTTACTAGTTCTTGCCCCTTCTCCTCACCTCTCCCTAACAACTTCCCCCTCCACTTAATCAGCCTGAAGAAAGGTCGAACCCAAAATGTTACCTTTCCATTTCTCTCCACAAATGCTGCTTGACTTGCTGAGTTTTTCCAACAGCTTTTTTATTATTCATAATTCCAGCATCTGTGGTGTTTTGTGCCTCCATAACTACTTCTTTGACTATGTGTCAAAGAGGAAGATATAGCCAACACCTCAGGATTAAGTTAGGAAATGATCTGAGAAATAATTAACCTTTGCTGCACTTCCGCCTATCAAATAGACAATAGACAATAGGTGCTGGAGTAGGCCATTCGGCCCCTCGAGCCAGCACCACCATTCAATGAGAACCGGCCTCCAACACCCTCTGAGGAAGAGAATTCCACAGACTCAGAAATCTCTGTGAGAAAAAGTATTTCCTCGTCTCCGTTCTAAATGGCTTACCCCAATATGTGGAGTGAGTTGTCTAATGCAAGAACTATATAAAAACAAGTCAGCTTACACTTTGGAACAGCAGTGGTGTGCAAATACTTTTGAGTCCAGATCACAGAAAGGTGACCCAGAATTTGTAATTCCTTGACTATTTCTGTCAGGCCAGCGAGCTTTAATAATCATCTTCTTTAATGAAAAAGAACTACAGATGCTGGTTCATAACAAAGATGGACACAAAATGCTGGAGTAACTCAACGGGTCATGCAATACCTATGGAGAAAATAGATGTAACATTTTGAGTCGGATCCCTTCTTCGGACTGATTGGAGGGGGGGAACTGAAAGCAAAAAAATCACCAGGACAAATCAAAGCTGGCAATAGATGACCTCAGGCAGGGAGGTTTCCTGATCGGCCGATTATTAGCTTGGGATTGTGTGATCATGTGGGGAATATGTTGTTGCGAACTGTGGAACTAGTTAACCGACGTTCAGTGGAGAAAGTGGTCAGGGGAGGTGGGGGGGAGGGGGGGGGGGGGCAGGGGGGGGGGGGGGGGAGGAGGAGTGGGGAGTGTTTGTGGAAGTTAGCCAAAATTAGAGAATTCAACATTCATACCACTGGGTGGTAAGATACTTATGCAAAATATGAAGCGAAGTTCCTCCAATTTGTGTGTGGCCAATCATGGAGGTCCAGGACAGAAAGGTCAGTATGGGAATGGGAAGGGGAGTTGAAATGGTTAGCAATTTGGAGATCCAGTAGCCATGGCAGAACAAGTGCAATAGTTCAGCAAAACGGTCACCAAGTCTACACTTTGTCTCGCCAATGTTCAGGAGAGTCAAAGCATAGACTCGGCGTCCGTTTGTCGATACACTTGGTCCGCCAAGGCCTATTGGATCTCCTGATTGCTAACCATTTAACTCTCCCCATCCCATTCCTATAATGACTTTTCCGTCCTGGCCTTACCCCATTGCCAGAGTAAGGCCACATGGGAATTTTGCTTTGGTACCTTCCAACCCAGCGGGATGAATGTTAAATTCGCTAACTTTAGGCAATGTCAGGAAATACTCCCCTCCGGATGACTTGACAAGTGCCAATCAATTAAATATGCTTTTGATTTTTGATGAGACTCATCACTGGAAGATAAGAGAGATTTTAAGATCAGCTGACAAACAAGTATCATAGAAAAGCTTGTTACAGAAACCTGTATTTTCAATGGCACCATCACTCCTGGACAATCAACAGTTCTCCTGGAGAGTTGACATATTTCAAGCCAGTGAGGGCGTGGAAACATAGGTAGTCACTGCGTTAATATTGGTGGATTTTCCAAGTTCTGGAATTCATTTCCTGAACAGGTGTCAGGGGTTTCTGGGGGAAGGCAGGAGAATGGGGTTTGGAGGGAGAGATAGATCAGACATGATTGAATGGCGGAGGAGACTTAATGAGCTGAAAGGCCTAATTCTGCTCCGATCACTTATGAAGTTACAGTATGAATCTCTCTGCTTCCCCAACTCCTTTTAAGAATCCTTGAATCTCGCAACCTTGTCTAACCTTTGGTTACCTCTACAAACATTGTAGAAGCTCAATGTCAAATACTTTTTTTTTTAAGCTGTCATGAAACATCTCAAACTGTAAATATTTTAACTACGTTAAAGCTGTTGTCTAACAGGAAGTGTTTGATGCAGAATTGCTGCAATGCCTTATTCTGCCATGTGTTCTGTTCAGGAATGGGACTGGTTCTTGGTCCCTTTCCTTAATACAGCGTTAGTGACTGGTCCAAGTTACTGTGGCTCAGACTGCTCACTGAATAAATGTGTGCCATTCTCAAACTCCCAGCAACTCAGATTAAATAGACGTAGCTCAGTTTTATAACTGAAGCCATTGAATAGATGGCTATTTTAAAATAGAACTATTTTACCAAGTTCAATGGGAAGGAAACGCAGCTGAAATCTAGCACAAAATTAGTTTTCATGACACTTGATCTCATCAATTTCCTAACGCCGAGTTTTGTTGTGTTTTAACATTATTTTAAACACTGTATCATGAGAAACTCAGTTATCAATTCCCCAATGCTTAGACCCAAAGCAAAATATGGCAGATTATGAAATAAAATGTTCCAATAAAAGGCAATCAACCTGACATTGTGACTGTTTCTTCCTCCACTAATGCTGCCTGACCTGCTGAATATTTTCAGTATTTTGTTGTTCGTCTTCCATAACTTTGCAATCTCTAAGTGATACAAGGCACATTCATCGATTGGAAAAAAATACGTTCCAAAACTCAAGAGCAATATTTTGAAAGGATAAATAAATTAAAAAATAATCTTTAGTTTGCGACAACTAACCTCTTGCAGCAAATTACATTATTCATTAATCAGTAAAGAGTAATGAAAATGCTTCTCCTGATCAATGTAGCTCATTAAGCAGTGGAAATGTTCTAATATTTGCTAAGCATAAAACCTTGTTTAGGTTTTTGGCATGATGAAAAACCAGTGCCACAGTAATGTGGAGAAACTTTCGCAAGTGAATCACTAATATCATTTCCTAAAGTTATTGCATTGATAAATTAATTTTAATCTGGTTTTGTTGCTTTTCCAACCTCTGCCCCCAATCAAGCATTTAAACTATTAACAAATAACAGTTGCCATAGTTACTGTGGCTAATGTATCATCTGTGGACAGAAATTATAGCAAGCAAGATTGAGCCTTTTTATTCTTTGCATAGAATTACAAGGTTCCGTCAGGAGAATGAATAGAGTGACTAAGCATGTAGATTGTCGTGTGACAATTTAAAATGCCAAAACCAATGATTATTTCACCTCCACATTGTTTTGATGTGAGTTTGGCTTTGTCGACTTTTTTTTCCTTTATCTGTTCACAGAAACATTAAAATCACACAGAAGTTACCACATGTTAGGAGATAATTGGCTTGTTGACAGTATAGAATTTTGTGTAAGAGTGAACTTGCTAGTGCAATCCTACACCTTCTCTGCATGGCTGTTGTATTTTCTTTCTTTCAAATATGTATCCAGTGCCTCTTTTCACAGAATATACAGTAGAATCTGGCTCCATTAGAGACACATTCCAGACCCCAACAACTCATTGCGTATGTACATTTTTCCTCGTGTCTCTCTTTGGTCCTTTACCAATCACCTTAATTTTATGTGTCCTCCCTTACATTTGCTGGATTGGGAACAATTTTACTCTCTCCATATATCCTTCCTGGTATTAAATCTCTTTCTCAGATCCTCTCACAATCACCCATAGATTTAAGGTGAGAGGGGAAAAAATTATTGGGAACGTAAGGAACAACTTTTTCACACAGAGGGTAGTGTGAATGTGGGTTGAGCTGCCAGAAAAAGTGGGTGATGTGCATACAATTGCAATGTTTAAAATACATTTATGTCGGTACATGAATAGGAAAGGTTTAGAGGGACATTGGACAAAGACAGGCAAATAGGACTAGCTCACATAGGCAACTTGGTCAGCGTGGATGAGTTGATCCAAAGGGCCTGTTTACCTGCTATATAACTCTATGACCTTTGTTCCAAGGAGAACAAGCCCACCTTCTCCAATCCATTCACATAACTGAAGCCGTCATTCACACAAGTCCATCAAATCTCTGAAGCATTTCTTAGAATGTTATAACCAGTCATGGCTGAACCAGTGTTTCAAAAAAGGTCCACCCTAACTACTTTGCTGTGTGCTCTATATATCAGTTTACAAAAAACTCAATGTCCCACTATAATAAGAAAGAAAGGGCAAGCTGAAGACCATTGAAAGTAACTGCAGCAAACCTATCTGGGAATTAGGTCAGGCATTAATTCACTTAGAGTCATAGAGTCATAGAGTGATACAGTGTGGAAACAGGCCCTTCAGCCCAATTTGCCCGCACTGGCTAACAAAGGCCCACTACACTAGTCCCCTTTGCCTGCGCTTGGTCCATATCCCCACCAAACCTGTCCTACCTGTCTAATTGTTTCTTAAACGATGGGATAGTCCCAGCCTCAACTACTTCCTCTGGCAGCTTGTTCCATACACCCACCACCCTTTGTGTGAAAAAGTTACCCCTCGGATTCCAATCAAATTGTTTCCCCTTCACCTTGAACTTATGTCCACTGGTCATCTATTCCCCTACTCTGGGCAAGAGACTCTGTGCATCTACACAATCTATTCCAATCATGATTTTGTCCACCTCTATAAGATCCCCCCCCTTATCCTCCTGTGCTCAATGGAATAGGGACCCAGCCTACTCAACCTCTCCCTATAGCTCACACCTTCTAGTCCTGGCACCATCCTCATAAACCTTTTCTTAACCCTTTCAAGCTTGAGAATATCTTTCCTATAACATGGTATCCAGAACTGAACACAATATTCTAAATGTGGTCTCACCAACGTCTTATACAACTGCAATATGACCTCCCAACTTCTATACTTATATGACTGATAAGGCCAAAGTGCCAAAAGCCTTTTGACCACTTTATCTACCTGTGACTCGACGTTCAAGGAACCATGCACCTGTACTCCTAGATCCCTCTGCTCCACAACACTACGCAGAGGCCTACCATTTACTGTGTAGGTCCTTCTTTGACGTCCCAAAATACAACACCTCACACCTCTCTGTATTAAATTTAATCAACCATTCCTCCGCCCACCTGGCCAATCAATCCAGATCCTGCTGCAATATTTCACAAAAAAACTTCACTATCTGCAAAACTACTCACTTTTGTATCATCAGCAAACTTGTTCATCTTGCCCTGTATGTTCTCATCCAAATCATTGATGTAGATGACAAACAGTAACGGGCCCAGCACCGAATCCTGAGGCACACTGCTAGACACAGGCCTCCAGTCTGAGAAGCAACCTTGCACCATCATCCTCTGCTTCTTTCCATGGAGATAATTTGCTATTCATTCAGTTATCACTCCTTGGATCCCATGCAATCTAACTTTCCGGAGAAGCCAACAGCTCTGCCCTCATCGACCTTTTTGGTCACGTCTTCAAAAAAATCAATCAGGTTTGTGAGACATGACCTCCCAGGTAAAAAAACCATGCTGACTATCCCTAATCAGCCCTTGCCCATCCAAATGCCAGTATAACTTATCCCCCAGAAAGCTCTCTAGTAACTTTCCAACTACAGATGTTAAGCTCACCGGACTATAGTTCCTAGCACTTTCCCTGCAGCCCTTCTTGAAAAGAGGCACAACATTTGACAACCTCCAGTCTTCCGGAGCCTCTCCTGTATTAAGGACGACTCGTATATTTCAACCAGGGCTCCCGCAATTTTCTCTCTATTTCCCACAATGTCCTCGATATATCTGATCTGGCCCTGGAGATTTGTCAACCTTCATACACGACAGCACCTTCAGTACTTCTTCAACAGTAACACTGACTTCCATCGACTGCCCCAAGTTCCTCTGCCTATTCGGTAAATATAGAGCAGAAATACTCAATGAGGACCATCTCCTGTGGCTCCACATAGAAGTCACCACTATGATTCCCGAGAGGTTCCACTCCCTCTCTAGTTACCCTTTTCCCCCTTATGTATTTATAAAATCTTTTGAGATTGTCCTTAATGCTACCCGCCAGACCCGTATCACCTGGCCCCTTTTGGCCCTTCTGATCTCCTTTTTCAGTTTATTCCTTAGTTCCCAAAGGGATGCACTTGATCCCAGCTGACTAGACCTGTCCCATGCATCCTTCTTGTTTATGACCAACACCTCAATTTCCCTTGTCAGCCAAGATTCCTTATGTTTGCCTGCTTTGCCCTTAACTCTAACGGGGACATACATATCCTGGGCTTTCGTTAGCACACTTTTAAAAGCAACCCACTTAGCTGATGTTTCTTTTCCATCAAATAACCTGCTTCAGTCAACATGAGCGAGACCTTCTCTCATACCCTCAAAGTTGGCCTTACCCCAGTTGAGTAGTTTTATCATGTGGACCCTCTCTGTTCCTATCCATAACTATCTTAAACCTAATCAAACTGTGGTTACTGGTCCCAAAAGGCTCCTCCACAAACACTTCATTAACTTGCCCTTCCCAATTTCCCAATACTGGATCCAGCATTGCCCTCTCACACATGGGGGCCTCTACATACTGCTTAAGGAAACTCTCCTGAACACTTTTGAGGTGTTTAAACCCTTCACACTATGATTTTCCCAGTCTATATTGGGAAAGTTAAAATCCCCTGCTGTAACAACCTTATTTGACCTGCAGCTGTCTGCAATCTCCAGGCATATTTGTTCTTCTAATTTTCATTGACTATTCGGGGGTCTGTAGTACACCCCCAACAAGGTGACCATCCCTTTCTTGTTCCTCAGGTCCACCCATATAGCCTCACGAGATGAACCATCCATAATGTCACCTCTGATATCTACTGTGACACCCTCCTTAACTGAGGCCAGTTCATTGGCTATATTTAAGAGGGCGTTGGATGTGGCACTTGTGGCTAAGGGGATCAGGGGGTATGGAGAGAAGGCAGGTACGGGATACTGAGTTGAATGATCAGCCATGATCACATTGAATGGCGGTGCAGGCTCGAAGGGCCGAATGGCCTACTCCTGCACCTATTTTCTATGTTTCTATGTTAACCAACAATGCAACCTCCCCTCCTCTTTCTCCCTCACCCCATCTCTTCTGAAGCTTCTGTACCCCGGAACATTGAACTGCCAGTCCTGCCCATTACAGGTTTTGGTGATGGCTACAATATCGCTCATACCTATCCATCCCCTGAGCTCATCTGGTAACCTGTCAGGTCCCTCGCATTAAAATAGGTGCAGTTTAAACCAACTACTAACTTCATTCAATAATCAATGCAGATGGTGCATTTGAGAGATTATTGTATCATCTGAATTTCCGTGCATGTTTAGATACATTATTGGTAACCATCGGAGTGTCGGCAAGGATATTCTGTTTGGTTGGGGATCATGGAGCAGGTCTCTAAACTAAACCAAATCAAGTTGTTCTTTACAACAACATCAAATGGACTTCAAGTGTATTTAGACAGGTAAGTAAATGGATACTGATATGGGAGATGGAACATAATGTGGAAAAATGTGAGGTCAAAATAAAATGGAATAAAATTTTATTTTGAAATAAAAATGGAAGAGCAGAGCTTTCTACATGGTGTAATTGACAATTGATTGTCAATTAAAGGGTCTTCATAGACAAATTATGTAAAGGTTTCGCAAGCATTAAAAAAGGTAAATGGCCTGTTGGCTTTTATTACAAGAAGATTTGATTCCGAGAGCAATGTAGTCTTATTACTATCAGCTACCTCTGACCCCCATTCTCTCTATTCCCTCTACACCAGGAGCACAGTTGAAACACACAAATTATGACTGACCTTAATATTCATTCCTGTCAGCGTTGACAACCAATCCATCGGGAAGTAGAAAAAATGTTTACCCGAAAACATTGACAAATGGGATTAGCGTAGATGGGCAAAAATGTTTTCATGGAGATGATGGGCTGAAGGGCCTGTTTCTCTGCTGTCCGATTCTGTGACTCTACAATCCTGTGGACAGGATTATTAAGAGGATTACCAGGTCTTTTGGTCAGAATTCATATAGTGGGAAAATCTATCAAAAAACAACATTTGAAAATGTAACAATTTTAAGGCAGAACCAGCTTAAAAATTTCCAAAGCAGTGAAATTTACAAAAGCAGTAATTATATTCATTAAAGAATAAACCTTGTTTTTATGTTCTATGTGTGAAAAGGTAGGAATGAAAAGAATGAAACATACTTTGCTTTCCACGAACAATCTAAACATAATTCATTTTCCAACCAGAATAGTCCGAAGATTAGTTTCTTGTTGAATTGGTTAACAGGATCACAAGGGTAGTAATTAGTGATTTCTGAATTACTCTCATGTGCTACTGATTACAGAAATAGAAATACAGCTACATGGTGTGAGAAACGATGCAGATGGTTTTCAGATTGCTGAAGAATTTGGAGTATTTACAGCATGAGGGAGGTGGTACCTCAACAAGTCAGATAGGATGGACCTTAACAGGAAAATAATAAATCCCCATATGGATAGATTTTGTAAGCGGTGTTGGGGGATAGATTTCGGCAGGGAGAAAATGAAGATAAGGTAACGCTACTAATCAAGAATGCAATTAAGGCATTGGTGTGGAATGATACTGTTCCAGGAGTACAGGATTTAGAGTCAGTTTGGCTTGAGTCATATATTTGCTTGGTGAATGAAAGAGCAATTCAAAACTCCGCTATCATACAAAACATAAAAACAAGGAACTGCAGATGCTGGTTTATACCAAAGATTGACACAAAACTGGAATAACTAATCAGGTTTCGGGTCGAGACTCTTCTTCAGCATCTGGATGACAGAGTTACAGTGCTTACAAACTTCACTGCTGGTAACCACATACTATAATCTAGACAAGTATGTCGGCAGACCCTCTGCGTCCTGCCATTTATGTGGGTTTTAGGCCAATGTGGGAATATCAGACTCTTGCCCATGCAGGGTAGAATGTACGTGATGGGACAGGTGAGCAAGTCATCGCTGAGGGGGTGCGTTCCTACTGCTAATTATGCTGAGCTTCTTCGATCAGTGATAAGTGATCTTATTCAATTTACATCTTCAGTATTTTCCTCTGTCCACCTGGTAATTTCTTCCCCCAAACTCACATTAGAATGTCTATATTGGGACTATGGTGTCAGGTTTATTCATTGTTATCAATTGCCCGGCACAATAACAGGGCAAGTAATGTAATGGTAGTTTACTAATTAACTTTGAACTTGAAACAACATCATAACTTAAAAAAGATGGGTGCAGCCTTTCAGACTGTGAGTCCTGCGCAAGTCCCACATCACCGTCCTCTGACTGAACGGTGTTTCCAATCTACCGCGCACACATGCAACCTTGACCGTCCCGGTGGGCAGGAATGACGGTGCGCATGCATGTAAGATATCGGCGCCCATGCACGGGAGTTACCGTTTGGAACGGTACACTCAGCTAAGTATGCCAGTGTAATTTAAGCCTCAATGCCGGGCATGTTGGCCAAGGAAATGATGCTGGTGTTGGCTTGCTGATTCTTCCAAAATATATGGAGGATTTTCTGGGGAAGGATTGGTGGTGTCTTATTATTGCTTTGAGGTGCTTATTATTAATACTATAAACTGGGAAACATACTGGACAACATAGATTAGTGCCAACTAGGAGACCCTGAGTTACATGCCAGGTCTTATTCTGCAAATGTCCATTTCCTCATTGACCAAAGCATATGCTGGCTATGTTGCTATGAGGGCATATCCTTCATTGTTCCTGTTCTCTATGTTTCTTCGTCTAAGTACTGACATAAGCATCAATACAAAGATTGTTTATTCAACTAATCATCCTAGCTATCCTTCCTCACTTCCTGTAGTCACATAGAGATTAAGCACAGGAACAGGCCGACCAAATCAATGCCAACCACCAAGCACTCATCTGATATTATTTTCAGGCTAATGCTGCAGTGCAGTACTGAAGGAGTGCAGTGTTGTTGGAGGTGCTATTGCTGAGACACCAAATCAAAACTCATTCCACTGTTTCACATGGGCCCAGAGAGTTATGTAGAGATACAGCACAAGAACAGGATGGCACGGTGGTGTAATCGTAGAGTTGCTGCCTTACAGCGCTTGCAACAGCAGTGACCCACATTGGATCCCGACTACAGGTACTGTCTGTATGGAGTTTGTACGTTCTCCTCGTGACCACATGGGTTTTCTCCGAGATCTTCATTTTCCACCCACACTCCAACAGAGTACAGATATGTAGGTAAATTGGCTTTGTAAATGTAAAAACATTCCCGAGAGTGTGTAGGATAGTGTTGTTTTTATCGAGTCCACATCATTAGCTTAGATATTGTTCAGCAAGAGCTGAACACATTTCTCGACATCTTCATTGAAGGCCGCGAGATCGGCAGCTGTGCATTGGTTTTCCATATGAGGGCATTTCAGCAGGTGTTCCATTGTTTGTGGTTCAATAGCATATTCACAGGTGACATCATTAGAGTTATATCCTGACTTGTTTAGAGACCTTGGCTCTGCCAACACCAGTTCTCAGTCGATTGAGGCATTTCTATCTGGCCCAACGCGTCCTCACCAGGAGGGAATTGCTCACTTGCCGTTAGTCTCATGGTAGTTGAGGGAGGTAGAGTGGATATTCTATCATCCCATATGGAGACTCGTGCTTCACTTGTTGTAATGCCAGACTTAAGAAGAGCCACACAGTTAAGAAAACTTTTCATCGACTTTGGGCAGCTTGGAAATGATGTCTGGCCGAACATTGGATGTCGTTCATCTGTTATCTACCGCTGGCACTCCTTCATGCTTGCTCCTGCTCTTCTGATGACTGGCGGGCAATGACTGTCAGGAGGTAGAGGCTGTCAGTACTTGTTGGCTTGAGACACCATGTGACAAGTCCGCAGGAAGCATTGAGGATTGGGTCCAGCTTCTTGGCATGGGTGGATCTTTCCCATACGGGGCATGTATGCTCAACAGTAGAATAGCAGGGGGCTAAGGCAGTGGAACATAGGGTCTGTGGGCTAGCACCCTATCTTGTGTTGGTGAGCTTACTAAAAATATTGTTGTGTGTGGTCACTTTTGCCTTTGTCTTCTCAATATGGGTCTTGAAGGTAAGACATTGGTCAAGGGTTACACCAAGGTAAGCCGGATGCTCACAGTGTTCCAATTTGTTCCAGACCAGTTTACCTGAAGTTGTCGCTTGACTTCTCGGTTTCTCAAGTGGAAGGTACACACCTGTGTCTTAGATGGGTTTGCCCGAAGTTGGTTCTCCTCATAATATGGTGTTAGTTGATTGAGAGCATTAGTCAGCCTTTCCTCCACCACTGAAAAATCAGTATCTTGGGCAGCAACACACACATCATCAGCATATGCAAAGCGCCGAGTTCTGTCACTTCTTGGTTGATCATTAGTGTAGATGTTGAAGAGTAAGGGAGCAAGTACGCTCCCTTTTGGAGACCATTCTTCAGCCTCAGATTCAGATTCAATTTTAATCACCATCATGTACTGTACAGTACACCTACAGTGTACAGCCTACACCATCTGCTTCGTTTGCCACCCAACTCCACAAAGAAAATCATGTTCTCCAGCACACTTTCAATCAGCTCTGTGAGCCGAATGTCGTTCGTCAAATCCAAGATCTTGCTAAGCAGACATCTGTGGTTGACATCTGTGGTTGACATCTGTGGTTGACCTGCAGACAGATCAACAGACTATGCCTGTCATCATCCCTTTCTCAAATTCATCTTCGATGTGTTGTTTGAGTTTGAGAACTTGGCTTGTTGTTGACTTCCCAGGGCAAAATTTTGCTTCCGTGGGGATGAGGCATTCATCTACTGTTGGAGCTATTCTGTTTAGGATTGGGCATTCAAACAGCTTGTAGGTGTGACTAAGAAGTGAGATCGGCCTTTAGCTCTTTGGGGTTGATGGATCTTTCCCTGGTTTTAACAGTGCTATCACATGTGCTTTCTTCCAGATCTTGGACAGCTTATTGGTTGCTAGGCAGTGATTGAAAAGTTGTAATAACCACATCAGGCCCGAAGCATTTGATCTGCTCAGTTGCGATGTTGTCCAAGCCAATTGCCTTTCCTGGTTTAAGACTTGAAATGGCAGTTTCCAGCTGTTCCACGGTGAATGGTATTGTAAAGCCTGGGTCTTTGCTCTACTTGCTACGGTCCAGCTTGGTCTTCCTTTGCTTTTTTCCACTTTTACCATTCAAGAGCAATTGATGAGCAACTTGATTTGCAGTGACCTTGGGTTGTTGAGGAGCAACTTTAGGGTCACCACGAAGCTTGCAGATTAGAGACCATGTCTTCTTGCTGTTCTTTGACATGTCTGTAGACGCAACCAGTGTGTTCCAAGTCTTTTGGTCCTCTTTGGAGATAGCATTAATGTTCGGGGGATCGCTGGTCGGTGCGGATCCAGTCGGCCGAAGGGTCTGTTTCCACGCTGTATTTCTAAACTAAACTAAACTAAACTACACTAAAGACCACTGAATCTGCACTAACCATCAATCTTCATATTATGCTATTCTATCCAAACCCATTTTATTCCTCACACCTTATAGTCAAACTCTGCCACCCCACTCCACTCGACCACCTCTTAACTTGACACACAGGGGCAATTTACATTGATCAGTTGAGCTATCAGCCCACATGTTTTGGTGATGTGGCAGGAAATTCAAGCATCCAGAGGAAACATATGAATCTCACTGGGAGAGCGTGCAAGCTCCACACAGCACCTGAGGTCAGGATTGTACCCAAGTCACTGGAGCCATGAGGAGTGGCTCGAGTAGCTGCACCACAGTGCCACCCATGGCACAAACAAGATGCCATGGTGTGGTTTCAAAAAAAAGCAATCAAGTCCCAGAGTATTCAACTGGAATCCTCCTAACTTCCCCCATGAGAATGGGCTGTAGACTCTTCACTGATCAACAACACTGGAACTGCTTTGGCCAGGAGGGTAGGGGAATGGGTCGACCAACACCTTTACTATGCCTTTACTCTCACTTAGGATAGAGGAGACTATTAAATCATTTTGATTTTCAAGGTTGGCACACAGCACCTCGCTCTATTATCCACAGGAGATTTAGTTGTTGAATTGATTATTTACGATGCCAATAAATCTTGTCTCTCCTTTCCTGCAAGAGCAGCTTGTTAACTCGTCAGTTTGTTGTACAGCCATGTACGTCCCTGAGTTGGAATGCTTTGCTCAATGATGTGTTGTACAGAGCTGCCCATTCTAATTGAGGTGATGAAATTCAATTCATTTCTCTGCTTAACTCTAAGACAATCCTGGGATTTTAATATTAAACCACAGGTGATACAAAGAAAGCTTCGAATTGAAAACAAAATATACCTTGGATTATAATGAACCTGGAAAGGTTCACCTCTGAGGAATAAGCACTCTGCTAATCTGCTGCTGACTGCCAGTCTAGATATCAGTATATAAACATAGCATGCAAGCACCCAAGAGACAATTTTCCAATTGCTTTCCATGTTGAGATTGGAACTCCTGCGAGATTGATATGCGAGATCCATGCACAGACCCCACTCTGGAATAATGCTCTTCCACCAATGTGCTTGCAGAACAAAGTGTGTTTATTTTGGCAAAGCTGCAGCTTGGCATGATTTCTAATTACCTGCGGAGTTTGCGATGATCTGGATTTCATAAGACTTGAATTTTGATCTGTTTTTATGCAATGCAAGTGGGAGTAAATTGCTTATCATTATTTATAAGGGTGCCTGGATTATTCTCTGCACCAGACCAAATCTTATTCTTCTATGGAATAAAGACACTTATGAGGTTTCTTTGTGATTGTTATTCAATCAAGTTATCAATCGCTTCTTGTATTTTGACCATTTGCCAGCAACAGAATCGATCAAGGTTAGATAGGGCAGTTTGAATTTAAAATGATTTCTCAAGGCAATGTGGTAGAATTAATGAAGGGGTAAGGAGTGTGGGGAAGATTGCCCATTTGATCTGTGTGATGTGTCAGGCTGCATCCATAACTCTCAAAATTCCTGCTGGCAGAGCAGTTGCTATGGAGGAATAATGAGGAAATGCTGAGTAAGTTGGGCCTGTAATCTGAAGTCTAGAAAGGTGACCTGTGATTTCAGTGATAAATGAATGATTTTATGAAGGTGTGACATGGTAAATGTTGAGAAAATATTTCCCCTGTTTGAGGAATCTTAATCTAGCGCAAGGAGTGTAGAAATGAACTGCAGGTGCTGGTTTATACCAAAGATAGACACAAAGTGCTGGAGTAAATCAGTGGGTCAGACATCATCTCTCGAGAAAAAGGGTGGGTGATGTTCCAGGTCGGGACTGATGAAGGGTGCTGACCCAAAATGTCACCCATCCTTTTTCTTCAGCGATGCGGCCTGACCTGCTGAGCTAAGGGGCTGTCCCACTTAGGCGATCTAATCCGCGAGTTCTAGCGAGTTTGCCCTCGATTCATACTCGCAGCATGGTCGACACGAGGTCGTAGGAGGTCTTTGTAACACTCCTTCATGCGCGAGAGTAGTCCCCATGTACTCGAGGCCTCAGCTAGGTCGCGGTGTATTTTTCAACATGTTGAAAAATGCCCACGAGTAAAAAAAGGTTGCCATGGAAAGAAATTGATACTTTTTTTACTTGTAGGTTTAGTTGTAGTAGGCCGGCATATTAGTCGTAGATAATTGAGGGTAGTCGAAGGTAGTCATAGATAGTCTTTATCATGGTGATTGGGAGGTCAAAGGGAGGTCGAAGGAGGTCGTCTTCACTCTCCATTATTCGGTGTCCAATTTTTACGAAGTTAGTCGAAGTTAGTCGTAGCTAGTCGAAGCTAGTCTTCAACACAGTCGAAGGAGGTCGAAAGAGGTCTTCTATATAGTTGTAGGAGGTCTTCAACATGACATTTTTTAAACTCTCCTAAACACTTCTAAACACGCCAATTAGGTCACCCAAGTTGGACAGCCCCTTTTCTCCAGAACTTTGGGTCTGTCTAGCAAGACTAGTCTTAGGATCAGGTGTCAGCCATTTGAGAAAGAGATGAGAAAGAATTGGTGGTTGCTAGGTCATTTGGTATATTCCCTGCTGGGGTAGCTGGAATTTTAGACCCCAGGCAAATCAGGAGTTAGAGGAAGCAAACGAGAAAATTGTATTGAATTCAAGACCAGATCAGCCATAATCCATTGTCCGCACGCATGACTCTGCTCCTACTTCCAGTGATAAATGAACCCACATAGCCCAGAGAATGTATACCTTGACAACAAAATGAAAGTATGCTCAAAATAACCATGACTCAATTAATTAGAATTGAATACATGTTGCTTTTCACATACCTGAACACCAATAGTTACAGTGCCACAATATCTGGTTTAGCTCTGGGATCACTGGATCTCTTTTTCTGTTTCTTTCTTCACACATGCTTTATGGTGCAACATGCATGATGAGTGACATGGTCAATATATAGAATCACTTTTTCAAGGATAGTACAACCGGGTGTTTGCAGTCAACTGAAGTTCATTCTGATGGCCAGTGAGACTTGGGATGTAGGACTGGGATGTAGGATGAGAAAGTAGAAATATTGTAGACTGAATTAGTGCTGTTGTTTCAGAAAATGACCTCAGAATTTTATATGCCTCTCTTTGATCTCAGTGCCTGTTAGAATCTAACAATAACATCTGCCAACGCATGGCTGATTCCATCGTACCCTTCATAACAGTCTCCCTTAACTCAAAACTGATTAAAGCTGGCGGGAGCAATAAAAACAGCAAATAAAAAATGATGTTTCCATTATAAATCTGTCTCTGGATTACACACGGCAAGTTGTATCCTTGATTATTTAGAGTACTATTGTTATCACAACACATTTTGGCATTGTCAAGGCAGATCAAGCAAGATTTATCTGTAATTATGTTCATCTCTTGAACTGTTATTGAGAACATCAATTAGAAATAGTAGCTGGAATTTCTAACACAGCGCCACCTAGAGATTTCAGAATTAGACAGAGGCCCGATCTTTTTTAAGGTCAAAAGTTCAATTGGTCTAATATGACCTGTCTTCAAATTAACCATGTAAGTACTCCAATTAAAACATCTTTAAAAATAGGGGCACAGAAACTCAACAACGGTAGTATGGGTTTTGTTTTTATTTGTTCTAAAATTGATTCAATGTGGAATATTGATTTCAAAATGTGATCAAGTCTGAAGTGCTGTGTGAAATTGAATTTAGGCATCTGGTTTTGTATGGCTACATCTTTGTACAGAGAATGGCAGGATTATGGGGGTGATATTAGAGTTTAATATACACTGGATGTTGTTTCTGCAAGAGTGGAGTGTGAGTATATACTGAAGGCGCCTTGCTGGGTTTGACTGTAAACATTTGACCTTAACTGGGAACTGAACTAAAGTTGGAGCATAGCGAAGACTGAAATGCTTTCAGGTTGCTCACATTGAAACGAGCAATGGAATCACACAGATGATACATATGTGTATGGCACCCTGATGCAATTTGGGATGTTATATAGTGGCAGTCTGTATACAATTAATGACAGTGACCTTAGGAATATTGGTGTTCAGAGATATCTTATAGTTTAAATTCAGAGTTTACTGAAACTGATGACACAGGTGCATTGGGTACGGAACAAGATATGTGGCATGCTTGCCTTCATAGGCCAAGGCTTTGAGTAGAAGAGTTAGGATGTCATATTGTAGCTGTATACAATATTGGTTGAACCTCACCTAATGTACAGTTCTGGCTGCCACACTACAGGAAGGAGGTGGCTGCTTTAGAGAGAATGCCAAAGAGATCAAAGAGATGTACCAAGCTGTTAGCTGGAATGGAGGGCTTCAATTGCCATCGGAGATTGAATAGGCTGGGGTTGTTCTCACCAAAGCATAGGAGTCTGGGGGGTATCCATACAGAGGTTTATGGGGAACATAGATAGGCGAGACGGTGTGTTTTCTACAGGAAATGAGGTAGTCTAGAATTAGAGGACATAGATTTAAGGTGAGAGAGGAGAAATTGAAAGGCTATCTGTGGGAGGTTGTTCATACAGAGGGTGGAGGTTATATGGAATTATCTGCCAGAGGAGGTGGTAGAGCCAGATACAATTACATAGCATCAAAGGCATTTTGACAAGTACCTGGATAGGAAAGGAGCGATATGGACCTAATGCAGGCAAATGGGATTAGCATTTATAGGCATCTTGATCTACATGAATAAGTTGGGCAGAAGGGCCTGTTTCTGTGCTGTGCATCACTATGACTCTCTGTCTCTATGGTCAAACAAAGAACATCATTCTATTCAAATTGGGATGTTGACCCCATCAATCCTTTCACATATGATGTCTGCCTCTAATGCCACATACCCAATTGGTCATTGAAGAACAGGAGGTTTGCTTTTTATCTATGACCCATCACCGCTGGGACCAATATTACACCATTAGCTGAAGCAACATGTCCTTTTGGGAACCCCAATGTTGAGAGCTCTTGCCATCGCTTTTTGTCTGAGACTCTGTGCACAATGTCCATTAGGAACCCCTTCCTCATATCTCCTCTGGTATAAATCCAACACCGTATAGAGCATGCTTTTTCACCCACTTAACCGCTTTTGGCCTTGAATCACTACACAGAATACTGATTAAGAAATAAGAGCTGGAAACCATTAAATAACAAAATAGAATAGAACAATTGTGTTAATATAATGTCCTTCATGAGCTTGCAACCTCACAAAGTGTTGCAGCCAATAATGTCCTAGTGAAGCTTAACTCTTTACTTTTAATATTGCAAGTGTTCAATAAAAAAGTGAGAAAAGTCAACTGAAATGTAAGATTGATCGATGACTTAAATAGGAAGAAAAAGACTTGAAAGATATACAGAATACAAGTCAGATTGGATAGTATGATAGATCGTGCAGTAAGGGAGTAGACCAAAGACAGGTGATGACTGGTTGCTATATTATAGTAAAGAGATTACCATTTGCATAGTTTAAAGATTTTCATATCATTAATCACTGCAAATGTTAAAAAAGATATGGAAGTCTTAAAGAAGAGGCAGAGAATTAACTGCTGGCAAGACCATTGGGGGTATGTGGAACGGGAAATTTTTTTTTTTTTTTAATTTGCACTTTCTCTGCAGTTGTAACATTAAGTTCCACACACTGTTTGTTCTCTCCTTTAAATTATTTGTTAAACTTGTACATGATTTAAATGTAATCATGCACATTATGATTTGCCTGTACAGCAGACAAAACAAAATGTTTCACTATATTTCAGTACACGTAACAATAATAAACCAATCCCAATATTGGGAGCAGCTGGAATCGTAGTAACTGAAATTCTTGCTGTGGAAATTGGAATGCAGCCTCTTGTGCCTGGGTCTGATGTCTCCCTACTTGGCCAGAATCTCCTTTAAGCTATGAACTATCGGAATTGATCGTGACTTTCTCCTAAAATTGGACTTCACTGAAGTTGGATCATACATGAATTGCCTGTGAGCACCCAGAATTCATGTGGATCCAACAGCATGCTTGTACGTGAGGGTACACAACAGGGTGGAGAAACTCAGCGGGTGCAGCAGCATCTAAGGAGTGAAGGAGATAGTCAACGTTTCGTGCTGAAACCCTTCTTCAGACCCGAAGTTTCTGAAACGTTGCCTATCTCCTTCTCTCCTTAGATGCTGCTGCACCCGCTGAGTTTCTCCAGCCTTTTGTGTACCCTCGATTTTCCAGCAACTGCAGTCCCTTCTTTAACAACATGCTTGTACGTGAACTTGGACTCTTTGGCCTCTATGCAACCTAAGTGCATCCAATCAATTCAGGAATGTAAGAGGACCATGCAGTGTCTGACATCATCGGGTTATCTCGCTGAAACCTCTTTGTTCTTCATTCACACAATGTGGGAGCAAGGTGAACGCTTATTTTCATCCCTAGTTGCACACGAGAAGATGGCAGTCAGTTGTTTTCCTGTTGGATTGCTTTAGGATTGTAGTCCACTGTGATACAACCAAGTGTTTGGACAACCCTTTCAAAGTCGAATGAAGAATTAACATTAAGCTTGTTCATCTGGGTTTGGAGTCATATATAGGCCAGAGAGGATCGGCATGATAAATGTATTTCCTTGAAGGGCATTAGTGAATTTAATTGGTCTTTTAGCAACAAAACCATTACCACTTCTAGCTATATTTTAACTTAATTTACGGCAATTTTTAATAATTTATTGGGTTTGAATTTGCTGTGATGAGAACTTAAACTCCACATCAATTGGTCTGGCTAAGAATTACCAATCTATTAAATTGAACGTTGAACCACATATCCACGGTAGATTGCAGCTCCATACCTTTTATCATCTGAGATGGTAAAAAGTATGGGGCTTAATTGGGGCACGATTTTCATGGAAATGTTACAGGAGAGAAGGAGGCCAATGAACACATTTAGTTCATACTGGCGTTTAGTAGAACAATCCTCACTCTTTCCTCATAGTTATGCAGATTATTCCTTTTCAAGTCTCTCTTTTGCGATTTATTAATTCGTTGAAATGCTGTATTGATTATGATTCCACTGGTTCCAGAGGTTGTGAATTCCAGATCCTATGTTGAGTAAAATAGTTTTATCTCATATCCCCTTTTCCATGCACTTCAAATCCGCATCCTAAGACCTGCTCTAATATATAGATGAACACCGTCTGTGCACTAATTGTAAATCTTAATCACACCTCCATATGTAGTTGTTCACTTATCCAAAATCTTGATGCCTCAAATAAGGCAACACAGAAAATGCCACAAATACTCAGCATGTCAGACAGCATCCATGGAGAGGGAAACAGAGTCAATGTTTCTCGTGAATGTCCTGTTATCCTAATGTCTGGTAATCCTCTCTTCAATCCCCAAACTCTCTGATTTCTACTAGTTTATCTTTTGCTACAACATTATTACCACTCTGCTTGTTTGGTTTCCCACTGAGCGAAAGTTATGACTCACCAGCTGTTCAAAAGAAAGCACTCAACCTTTATGTATTTTTACAGAATGGCCTGCAGGGTTGTCTTTTTCCACAAAGCTATCGTCCAACTAAACTAATGCTTTATGTGGTGCAACATCAGTTTGTTGTTCAACAATGTTCCCATGAAGCTCCTTGCAGCACTTATGCTCTGTCAAAGGTTAGTTAGAAACAGGCTGTTTTTGTTCTAGAATAATAGTTGATAATCATTCTTTGACTAATTGTATGATTGGACATTTAAAGGCTCACGGATTCTTTCACCTTGTCAGTTCCAAATTGTATAATCTTGCTTGATTTATTTCCGGTGTACTAATATCATCAATCTTTCCTGACAATATCCAACTTTAACCCGTAAGAACACCACAAAACATGTTGAGACACGAGTGCTAGAGTAATTCTAAGGGTTAGGCTGTATGAGGGAATGAATAGGCCATTTTTCAGACTGGGACCTTTCTTCAAACGGTTTGCAGTAGAAGGAAAAAAGCTAGAAAAAATGTTGGGGCAGCACAAAGCCTGGCAAGTGATAGACAGATACAGGTAAGGGTGTTTAAATTGGCAGATGGGTAGACAAAGACTCGAGATGAAAAAGATACTAAACAGTCAGATAAGCAGAGCAGAGTTGTGAAATGTAATGCCAAAGACTTCCTTGTGATTACAAACATGTTGTTTATTTCAGAATGACATTATGCACTCTTCAAACAGAATGTACAAGCTTTACTTTGGCCAAATTCAAACAGCCTGTGGAACTTTGTCTCATTTGTGGCGTTTTTATTTTTAAGGGGTCAATGCTATCCTTCTTTGAAAGTGCTTCCTCGCTCTCCTTTTTGACTTCCAATGTTGAGAGCTTCCTCCTAACCAAGGAAGTATATATACCAGTCTCATTTTGTGAAACATAACCTAAATCTAAGTATTTTTCTTTAAATAGTCTGGGCCACACTCAATTCGTGCTCACGAATTTTATTGGGAAAGTGCGCAAAAGTTAAATGGACAATCAGTCATTCATCAATTGGGTTATCAGGGGGAGGAATTCAATTTATTACATTGTAAAGGATTGTTCGCACAATATGTTTGCAAAATGAATACAAGAAAAATAATATCCATTTGCTGTTTGGATTCTCCACAAGAGTTTGTTGTATCAGCGATCCCATTGATGTTGTCAGTTTGAAAAACAGCAATGGTGTCAGCATGTAGGATATGTATTTATAATTGTTGGGCTGGGTATCCCAGTGAAGCAGCAATGCCTTTAATATGCCATTTGCACAGCAGGGAACCCATCTTACATTCATGGAAGGGGTACATTGCAAGACATTAAACTTTTGCTGAAGGTCAGATACTGAGATCTTTTGCATTTATCCATTGGATGAATGTGACCAGAACTTTTCTTCTGATGAAAGTAAAATAAACTGTTAAATGAAAACAAAAATGCTATAAATGCTGTAGGTAAGGAAAAGTCGACAGTAAAAGATGTTTTAGACTCTTCATCAGAATGTGCCGAATGCCATTCTCTTTGTTATCATATGTTATTATATTCATGAATAGGAAACATTTCGTAGATTTATGGGCCAAATGCAGTGAGGTGGGACTAGTGTAGATGGGACATCTTGGTCAGCATGGCCAAGTTGGGCTGAAGGTCCTGTTTCCATGCTGTATGACTCAATGACGTCTCGATGACCTATCTGGTAGAATCCTTCAAGTGGGTCTCTTGTTGGTGCATATTTTTCCCTTGCAATTTTCCAACTAAAGTTACTGAGTGGGTTGGTTGACACTTAACATCATAATCAAAGCAGTATGTTCAAGCAAGCTTCGAATTCTGGGCTCAGAAGGCTTGCATATATTATCATAGCATCCCAGCCCCTAATGAAAAAGCTTCTCTGTGCCTAATGTTATTCTGTACACATAGTCATGGTTTATTTAATAATTATTATAGTTTTAATTTCAAATTAAAGTGATACTGACTACATGATAGCTTTAATGACCTGGGATATCCCTATTCCACAAGTGACTATCTCAGCTGAACACACTGTACTGTTTTGCACTATGTGCTTGAACTCACGGTTTAACATGCGTCCAGAGATTATGGCTAATTTTGATCAGCACTAATAATCCTCAAATATGTGGCTAATTCCATTTGGTAATTACTAACAAAACTGCTTCTGAGGGGGTAAAAATATATCAGAGCTGGACCTGCACACTGCTCAAATTGTAAACCACTTATGAAATATTACAATTAGTGGGGTGTCTGGGTTTCATTTATATGCAAATTCCGGATGGATACTGTAAGCAGCTTGTTTCTTCTTGAGGGGTTTTAATGGCCATGGATCCCAACAAAAAAAAGAGAGAGAGGAAGACCAGTGTTTCTGCCTTGTGACCGGTGTCAGTCACGACAATAATTTTGTCCTGTCATCGGGGTCCATGCAAAGCAGCACAGTGTCCTGTAGAAAGCAACAGTTTATGCACTGTTTGCATAGAAAACTGGTCTTTCTGTAGCTGGCGAAGTTACTGAAGTAAAAATGCATTCCATAAATTGGATCCACCCTGCTGCTTGTGGCATGGCAGGGGGCAACACGAAGAAATACAACACTGCTTGATATGCAAACAAAGACATTTTCTATGATGAACTGTTCCATGGCAAAACAGAAACTCTGGTTAGAACAGACCGTCTGTTTTATACACTATTTACAGGGTCCCAATTTACAATGATAAAGTGAATGTTTTCCTGATACATTCCCTGTATTTACCATGGTTTCTTGAGATTAAAAATGATCAGAAAAGACCTGACGTTTTATGTCCTGGCCACAACAAACACCACCAGGGGAGGAGATCAACACACCAGAGATCAAAAACGACATGGTTTGTAAAATAAAGCTTTGTAATCCCCTTTTTTGTATGGTGGGCCATTTACTTGTATTTATTAATGAGGTACCTCAGTGATCCCTCCTGAAATAAACCAAAATAAGGAAAAGAAAGGCAGCTCACCATTAATCATTTATAATCTTGGACGTGCTCTGTCAAATATTGCATTGTGTCATGAGGGGTTCAGTGTTGAAGTTTGACTGCTCATCTTAACATCTGGGAAATTGCCCAATTTAATGTGTTCTTACCATCCATGGAGAGATATTTGGCAAGAGTTGACTAACACTATGAGGGGCATGCAATGGATAAATTAATTGTGTTGTGAAACACGTCTTACGTGATCCATCAAGAGCCACAGAGGAGACTGTAGATTCTGCAGTCTTGGCTGAAAAATACCCTGCTGGAGGAGTTCAGCCAGCCAAACAACATATGTGGAGGGATATGGGCACAGGAGACTATGTCCATTTGCCTCACAGATGCTTCCTCACCATCCATGGGCTAAACTGATTTATTTCATGGCGTAATTTGAATCAGAGTTGCCAAAGGATTCATTTTAGATGTCCATTTGTTTAAAATGAGTTAGGATTCCATGAAAAAGGGGTGTAAGATAAATATCCTGTGCAGGGTTGCAGAGACAAAGCAGGAGGTTAGAGTACTAGAGATTTTTTGTGGCAATCTTTGAATGTGTGATGGGACAAATTGACTCCTGTGTTGCATTATGCACTTGAAGCCTATTAGTTTGATCTGTACATGTACCTGAATGAATCTGAAGTAATTTTGAAACAGTATGAATTCCAGATAAATGCGCCTTGATGATCGGAATCATAGAAGCATTGAAACATAGAAAATAGGTGCAGGAGTAGACCATTCGGCCCTTCGAGACTACACCGCCATTCAATATGATCATGCTGATCATCCAACTCAGTATCCCTTACCTGCCTTCTCTCCATACCCCCCTGATCCCCTTAGCCACAAGGGCCACATCCAACTCTCTCTTAGATACAGCCAATGAACTAGCCTCAACTACCTTCTGTGGCAGAGAATTCCAGAGATTCACCGCTCTCTGTGTGAATAATGTTTTTCTCATCTCGGTCCTAAAAGACGTCCCCCTTATCCTTGGACTGTGACCCCTTGGTCTGGACTTCCCCAACATCGGGAATAATCTTCCTGTATCCAGCCTGTCCAACGTCTTAAGAATTTTGTATGTTTCTATAAGATCCCCCCTCAATCTTCTAAATTTGAGCGAGTACTAGCTGAGTCTATCCAGTCTTTCTTCACATGAAAGTCCAGACATCCCAGGAATCAGTCTAATGAACCTTCTCTGTACTCCCTCTATGGCAAGAATGTATTTCCTCAGATTAGGTGCCCAAAACTGTACGCAATACTCCAGGTGTGGTCTCACCAAGACCCTGTACAACTGCAGTAGAACCTCCCTGCTCCTATACTCAAATCCTTTTGCAATGAATGCAAACATACCATTCACTTTCTTCACAGCCTGCTGCACCTGCATGCCTACTTTCAATGACTGGTGTAACATGACACCCAGGTCTCGTTGCAGCTTCCCTTTGCCTAATCGGCCACCATTCAGGTAATAGTGTACTTACCTGTTTTTGACACCAAAGTGGATAACCTCACATTTATTCACATCATGCTGCATCTGTCATGCATTTGCCCACTCACCCAACCTATCCAAGTCACCTTGCAGCCTCCTAGCATCTTCCTCACAGCTAACACTGCCCGCCAATTTCGTGTCATCTGCAAACTTGGAGATGTTGCATTCAATTCCCTCGTCCAAATCATTAATATATATTGTAAATAGCTGGGGTCCCAGCACCGAGCCTTGCGGTACCCCACTAGTCACTGCCTGCCATCCTGAAAAGGACCCGTTTACTCCTACTCTTTGCTTCCTGTCTGCCAGCCAGTTCTCTATCCACGTTAATACTGAACCCCCAATACTGTGTGCTTTAAGTCTGCATACTAATCTCTTCCCTTCTTATATCTTTTTCTCTTCATATATCTATAAAAACGTTTGCAGTCAGTTTTTATGTTCCCTGCCAGTTTTCTTTCATAATCTATTTATCCTTTCCTAATTAAGTCCTTTGTCCTCCTCTGCTGGACTCTGAATTTCTCCCAGTCCTCTGGCAGGCTGCTTTTTCTGGCTAATTTGTATGCTTCATCTTTTCTTTTGATACTATCCCTGATTTATGCTTTTGTCAAACTGTGATGAACTGTAGTTCCTCCATGCAGTCTTTAAATGTCTTCCATTGCCTAGCCACCGTCAACCCTTTAAGAATCAATTGCCAGTCTATCTTGGCCAATTCACGTGTCATACCCTCAAAGTTACCTTTCTTTAAGTTCAAAACCCTTGATTCTGAATTAATTATGTCACTCTCCATCCTAATGAAGAACTCAACAATATTATGGTCACTCTTGCCCAAGGGGCCACGCACAACAAGACTGCTAACTAACCCTTCCTCATTACTCAATACCCAGTCTAGAATAGCCTGTTCTCTTGTTGGTTCCTCTACACGTTGGTTTAGAAAACTATCCTGCATACATTCCAAGAAATCCTCTTCCTCAGCACCCCTGCCAATTTGATTGACCCAATCTATATGTAGATTGAAGTCACCCATTATAACCATTTTACGTTTGTTGCCCGCATTTCTAATTTCCTGTTTGATGCCATCCCCAACTCCACTACAACTGTTAGGTGGCCTGTACACAACTGCCTCTAGTGTTTTCTGCCCCTTAGTGTTCCGCAGCTCTACCCATATTGATTCCACACCCTCCAAGCTAATGTCCTTCCTTTCTAATTGGTTTAATCTCCTCTCTAACCAGCAATGCTACCCCACCTCCTTTTCCTTTCTGTCTATCCCTCCTGAATATTGAATATTGAATATCCTTGGATGTTCAGCTCCCAGCCTTGGTCACCCTGGAGCCATGTCTCCGTGAACCCAACTATATCATATTCATTAAAACTATCTGCACATTCAGCTCATCCACCTTATTATGAATGCTCCTTGCATTGAGACAGGCTTGTTTTTACAACACTCTTACCCCTTGTACAATTATGTTGAAAGGAGGCCCTTTTTGATTTTTGCCCTGGATTTGTCTGCCTGCTAATTTTACTTTTCACTTTGCTACCTATTGCTTCTACCCTCATTTTATACCCCCCCTGTCTCTCTGCTCACACATTTAAGAAACCCACCACCTCTTATTCTCCGTTTATTATCTTTTTCTTCTTTCTCACCTACATGTTGAGTCTGACTGCTTCCCTTCTCTGCCTCCTGCCTCACACGCTGTCTACTAGCTTTCTCTATTTGAGTCCCTCTCCCCAACTGTTCTAGTTTAAAGCCTTCCCAGTAGCCTTTGCAAATCGCCCCGCCAGGATATTGTTCCCCCTCGGGTTCAAGTGCAACCCGTTCTTTTTGTACAGGTCATACCTTCCCCAAAAGAGGTCCCAATGATTCAGAAACTTGAAGCCCCGCCCTCTGCACCAGTCCTTCAGCCACACATTTATCCTCCTTCTCGCTCCTTTCTTAATCTCACGGTCGCGTGGCACAGGTAGTAATCCTAAAATTGGTACCTTTAGAAACACAGTGGTTCTTCTCCCTAACTCTCCTCCTAATTCCCTAAATTCTCCTTTCAGGACCTCTTCACTTTTTCTACCTATGTCATTGATACCTATATGTAACACGACCTCAGGCTCCTCTCCCTCCTCTCAAAACAATAGCATTCCCCTCAATGGGGATGATTTTAACCTTGCCTCTGAGACCAAACCCTATGGATTAAACGTGATTTTAGTTTTACACCCCAACCAATATTACTCACAATTAGTCTGAAATGGCAAGGATTCCCACCCTGTCAATTTCATTTTATGCCTTTTAAAATAAAAGACCTTCTGCATATGAGTCAGCATGAGGCTCAGCTCACTTGATCAAGTCGGTGTGATCTAGATTCTGATCAGACTGTTTCCCGTTCATCCACTTCAGTGAAGGTCTTATTGTAGGCAAGGCATAATGTTCCAGCGAGGAACACAACCTTGCTTGACCCTAGTCTTTTCAGGATTGCTTTTGCGATTGAATTGCAGCTTGCTTTTGTGGAATTGTCTCACACATGTAAATAGAGATGGGTTTTTGAGAGCAGTAAAATGTTAGTTCCCTACAGTCCCTCCCAGTTAATGGGTCAGAAGCTTTGGTGAGGTTAAAAAAGGCCATAAGCACAATGTGCTTTAGCGTGAAAACTCTTTCAGATATATCCATTGTGGAGAAACTTGAAGATTGTTATAATTATAATGGAGGTATTCAGATGTATGAAAGGATTGAATAAGGACATTTTATTTCTTTAAGAAGGAGAATAGGCAGAGACATTGTCATGTGTTCCTTGTAATTGTTTGAACTCAGCAAAGGACAGATAGAGAGGTATAGGGGGGAACTGCAGATGCTGGTTTAAACCAAACACAAATTGGAGGACAACACCTCATAATTTGCTTGGGTGGCTTACAACCCAGCGGTATGAATATTGATTTCTCTAACTTCAAGAAACCCTTGCATCCCTCTCTTTCCGCCCCTCCCCCACCTTAGTCCTTTTACTAGTTTCAATGTCGTCCTGGTTAGTTTCATTGTCTGTAACTCATTTTCACCTAGCTAACAAGGGCCTGTTTTCTTTATCATGGTTATTTTTTTTGCATTCCTTCCATTCATTTGTTCTATATCTCTCTATATCATAATTTATATATTTTGTTTCCATTTTCCCTGATCTGGTCACTTTTACCAATATTCTGTTATTTTGGATTTTCCAGTTTCCAATTCCTTTTATTTCCCTTCTCTATTGTCCCCTTTCATCTTCCTTATCATATACCCTACGGACAAATGAGCTATGATCCAAGGAGTCATTAAATCACATAGAAAGACAACAGCCTGAAGAAGTGTCTCGACCCGAAACATCACCTATTCCTTTTCTCCATAGATGCTGCCTGACCCGCTGGGTAACTCCAGCTTTTTGTGTCAATCTTAGGTTCAGAGGCCCGTTGGTTCTGCATGCTGAGGTCTTATTTTGATCGTTTTTATGAATGAATTACTCTGCATGCCATGTATCAAAATATATTGTAGAGTTTGTAATCACTGCTCATTGGTAACACAATTTCTAGAGAAATGGTGAGGGGTTCACAGACTTGCGTCACACTGCCACAATGAAGTTAGCTCCTCTTTGTAGTGGCATTGTGTTTTACGATTCAGGTAAGAGATCAGTGCATTGTCATTGAATAAACACTCATTAAACTAATTACTGTGTATTCCTCAAGAGTGCATTTATTAAATGAGTGGGGGGATAGGGAGAAGATATACAATACAGTTTAAGGAATGTTCAAGAAAGAACTCCAGGTGCTGGAAAATCGAAGGTGGACAAAATTGCTGGTAGGCAACGTTTCGGGCCGAAACCGTTCTTCAGACTCAGTTTAAGGAAGACTGGAATAAACAATGCATGCATAGATTTATTTAAGAAGGGCCATCTACATACACCATACAGTATCTTCTGTGTAGGAAAGAACTGCAGATGCTGATTTAAATCGAAGGTAGACACAAAATGCTGGAGTAACAGGCCGCATCTCTGGAGAGAAGGAATGGGTGATGTTTCAGGTCAAGACCCTTCTTCAGACTCAAATTCAGATTCTGCAGTATTTTCTGTAGCTGGAAAAGCCAATAACAGTAAAATGGAAGCTTATATAAAGCAGTAAAGTGCTTCAAGCAATGACCTTTGCATGACTGTATTTCACAAATTATAGTTTATTGTTGCTTGAGCTTCCTCGAGCTAAAATCATGTGTTAGTTACAAAAGGCTCATATTTTATAGCAACTTTCAGTACCTCATTGTTTTCCAAAATGCTCTGCAGGCAATAGAGGGTAGTCTTCATTGTAACAGTGGATATTATTATCCATTTTTTCATATAACAAAGGTCTCACAAACAGCAATGTTCCAGAGATAAATATGCACCAGGGAACATTCCTCTCCATTGCTTCAGAACCAAATTGTCAGGCACCACCCTGCAGTCAGGATCGGACCCGGGTCTTTGGTGCTCTAAGGAAGCAACTCTATCACTGTGCTGTTGTGCCACTGATGCCAACGTTCACTGCATTGTTTTGGAGAGTCAGTCAAGAGTTGGAGTGGGATTCACACTGAGCTACAAATAACACACTGTGTAACCTAGAAACATAGAAACATAGAAATTAGGTTCAGGAGTAGGCCATTCGGCCCTTCGAGCCTGCACCGCCATTCAATATGATCATGGCTGATCATCCAACTCAGTATCCTGTACCTGCCTTCTCTCCATACCCTCTGATCCCCTTAGCCACAAGGGCCACATCTAACTCCCTCTTAAATATAGCCAATGAACTGGCCTCAACTACCCTCTGTGGCAGAGAGTTCCAGAGACCCACCACTCTCTGTGTGAAAAAAGTCCTTCTCATCTCGGTCCTATAGGATTTCCCCCTTATCCTTAAGCTGTGACCCCTTGTCCTGGACCTCCCCAACATCGGGAACAATCTTCCTGCATCTAGCCTGTCCAACCCCTTAAGAATTTTGTAAGTTTCTATAAGATCCCCTCTCAATCTGCTAAATTATAGAGAGTATAAACCGAGTCTATGCAGTCTTTGTTCATAAGACAGTCCTGACATCCCAGGAATCAGTCTGGTGAACCTTCTCTGCACTCCCTTTATGGCAATAATGTCCTTCCTCAGATTTGGAGACCAGAACTGTATGCAATACTCCAGGTGTGGTCTCACCAAGACCCTATACAACTGAAGTAGAACCTCCCTGCTCCTCCACTCAAATCCTTATGCTATGAAAGCTAACATACCATTCGCTTTCTTCACTGCCTGCTGCACCCGCATGCCTACTTTCAATGACTGGTGTACCATGACACCTAGGTCACGCTGCATCTCCCCTTTTCCCAATCGGCCACCATTTAGAAAATCTGTATGACCTGCATATTTAGCATATGACCTGAAATATTTACCGGTACTTGATTTAATCAAGTGAAGATTAGTCATATCACCCTCTCTGTTACTTAAATGCAGCAAATGCATGCTTTATATATTAAAAAAAAATCGTGCTTGGCAAGGATATTTCTTATTTCTCACTTTATTTTCACATGATGACTTCATGTATTAATGTTGTGGTTGAAACTGATTTTTATTATCACACGCTTTCCTTGCAGAGACAAAATAAATGGTTTCCTGACCCCTTCTTTTGAAGGCAGTTCCCTTTAACTCATGCTAGTCTCATTCTTCAAATATCTAATCTTTTCTCATTGCAAGATGGCAGATCTCTAATATTAGAGAATGTGGCATTGCTAATGTAATTCTGAAAGTAATGCAATAAATTATCAACTCTGTCAAAGTATTTCCATCGTCATAGAAGGGAATAAATTTCATATATATATGGCCTCGAACAAACTGTTTCAGCTGTTGCAGGTTTACTGCATGCTGTGTTCATGAGATTTATTGGTGTCTGCATGTTTCACATTGTTACCTTTTGAGTCCACCCCCTACAGCAATGTATTATTGATCAGCACTTTCCTTCCAAGTCATACCATCACTCTTGGATAGGACCATGTCTCTATACTTTCTCTTAACTTATTCATTCAGTAGAAGATCTTTCCAGGGAGTCTGACAGATGCCCTAAAAGCTTCAATAGGCTTGAAAGTACCTGTGTTTGAGATTTATGGTATCAGTGAGCTAAGGCCAGTATCAGTCCTACAGCAGGCCAACAGGAGCTGCAAGGCAGATGTTCCCAGCTGGGTTTGTCTCAAATTCCCCCATACACACCCAGCTCGATAACCAAGAGTAGGATGGGCTGAGGGGTAAAAATTAAGTCCCTTTCCCCCCTTGCAGTGTTCCACCTCTGGGGAGTGAGTCCAATAGCAGGACACTGGTGTGCTGTGAAAGTCACATCTGACCCTTTGTGTTACTCCAGACAAGGCAGATGTTAGAACTATGGTACTTGAATAGGACACTAATCGGTGGATAAAGGAAATGATTTTATTATTGTAAAAAATATATTTGCGAGTATTATAAGTGTCTATAATTTAATGTAAAGATTTTGTTTTAAATTACTTGTAAACATTTAAATATTTTGTAATTGCCTTTACAAACTCTTTGGGGGACTATGATGGTGATAAAATGTTCGCCAAAGGCCATCAGTAGTTCTGGGGTGGAGCACAGACACACCAACTACGGTCTAGAACCTTGCTTGCCGCTTGGGGAGGGGGAATCAGCTGAGTTGAACATCTGTATCCAACACTGACCAGCTTGTTGTGACGATGGACAATACAGGTGGCGCGTGGCCTGAGCCAATTAGTGCTCTTTAAGATGGTGGGATAAATACATTGAATGTGTATCCTCTCATTGAAGATAGACACAAAAAAGCTGGAGTATCTCAGGAGAGAAGGAATGGGTAATGTTTCAAATCAGACTGAAGAAGGGTCTCAACCCGAAACGTCACCCATTCCTTCTCTCCAGAGATGCTGTCTGTCCTGCTGAGTTACTCCAGCTTCAGTTTAAAATAGCATCTGCAGATCCTTTCTACACATTACATGTTTCCTCTCATTATTCAGAGGATGGTTGATCACAATTTCAGAAGGGGTGATTTCCTGAGCTGACATAATATTGTGATCTATCATCCGTCATCTTAAATTTAAATTAAATTATAAACAGACTTTTTGCATGTGGAATCTTATGTACCAAAGAGCTAAGAACAACCAATGCATTACTTTCTGTCAATCAATATAGGTTTGTACAGAAAAATATGTGAATCTTGCTGTTTATGTTAGCATGGATCGCATTGACAATCACTGACAGATCATTAGAACTGTTGGCTGATTTAGTGTGTTGCTCTGCTTTTTCTTGACTTCCGCATTGCCAAATTTAACATAGCAGGACGGAACACACTTGACATCAAATATGTCTGCCAGACCCAAAGCTTTAGTAAAGCTTAGTAAAGTGGGTAAAGCTTTAGTTTCTATCACCTGAGGCCTAATGGCCTTTTTTCAGCTTGTTCCACTATGGGGAAGCCCCAAAACAGCATGCTGCCTGGCCAGAAAATGCCTATGGGCTAGTGTGAGCTGAAATGAGATGTACTGTAGAAAGTACCCTGACTAGTTGTGTTATGGCCTGTGACAGTAATTCCAATACACAGTGACGAAGATGACTGCAGAGAGTGGTGGGCTCAGCCCATCCAACAAGGGCACAGCCCTTCCCTTCATTGAAAGCATCTGCATTAGGCACTATTACCTAGGATCCCCATTGTCTTCCCACTGAGCAAGAGGTAAGAAGTCCCACACCACCAAATTCAGGAAGTGCTACTTTCATACAACTATCACCTTCCTATCACAATCCTATTCTTAGCTCAACAACATAATACTTTGACCCACGTCCTGCATTACCATAGGGTTGTTGTTTTTAATCTAATTGAGTTTTTGCGCTGATGATGTTTAATTTAGCAACATATTCCTTCTTTTGTGCATAATTTATGTATAATCTCTATGTTTTCTTTTGATGGTTTGAGTCTGTGTGCCCATGCTGCTGCTGCTAGAAATTCATTGTAGCTGCATCTCATCGTATTTGTACATATGATAATACACTCAACTTGATTATACAACAGATAGGTTCAGACACTTGATAAACCAAAGATAGATACAAGGTGCTGGAGTGACTCAGCAGGTCAGGCAGCATTATTGGAGAAAAAGGATGGGTGATGTTTCTGAAGAAGGGTCCTGATCCGAAGTGTCACCCATCCTTTTTCTCCAGAGATGATGTCAGACCCATTGTTATTCCAGCATTTTTGTGTCTATCCTTGGTATAAACCGGTATCTGCTTTGTTTCCACATGATAAACGAAGACTGAAATAAATTCCTCCAGTGAGAATTGTCCAGTGTTCCATGTGGAATAAATTTATGATGGCATAAAAGCATCTCCTCTTTAAATAGATCAGGCATTTATCGCATTTATTGATTGTACTATCTGTATCAATAAATGACCATCACTGTTCTAAGGCTTTACGTCAGGCAGAATGATGCATCAGGTAAATTTAAGAGGCTTTTAGATAGGCACATGGATATGCAGGGAAGGTAGAGGTATGGATTATTTGCAGGCACATGAGATTTGTTTAGTTTGGCATCGTGTTTATCACAGAGATTGGGGCAAAAGGACCTAATCCAGCTATACTTTTCTATATCCTATGTCCTAACTGTATTTGATACCATTGTAAATGTAGATGCAAAAACCAGCTCTTCCCCATATTCACAGCACAACATACAACTGGATCCTCGATTCCCTTAAACAGTACGAATTAGCAACCACATCTCCTTCTCACTGGCCATTCACTAATTCTCCTCCTATAAATTATGAACTTATGAGAGCAGTCCATGTTGTGAACACTGAATGCAGTACACTAGTTTAGGAGAAATGCAAGTGAATCATTACTTAAGTTGGACGACCTGATGAGGTCCCTGGGAATGGTAGACTTAAAATGACAGATATAGCATCTTATATAGTCACATGGGATTCCAAAAGGCGGCAACATGCCCAGACAAAAGATGAGATGCTGTTTCTTAAGATTCTGTTGGGTCTCATTAGAAGAAATGTATATTATATTTTTGTTAGTCCATGTCAAACAATAATTTTCTTTGTGTTGAGTAGATGTTAAGAAGTCAATTGTATGTTTTAAGGCTTCTTTTCTTTTGTTTAAAGTTAACAATTAAGCTTCTTTTTCTGCCTATTGCAAACATTAATCTTCTGCAATGTGTAATGATTGGAATATAAGTGCCAAGCATTTGACATGTAATAGGTCATACATGTTTGGGGAGAGATGCAAAGGTCGCAAAAGATATCAGTAAAGTTTTCCATCTAGATTTCCACTATCTCTTGTACTCGTACAAGGATCCTGTGCTTTCATCTGTTCCAGAGCTCGGGTTGTCAGGGTTACAGCGTTTAAGAGATAGTGATAAATATTTTTGCTTAGAGGGCTTTACGCCTTTGGAATATTCTATATTACAGACTGGTGGATTCTCAGTCATTCAGCATAGACAAGGCTCCCACTGATGGAGGATTTAGAGATGAACAAAGTGAACATGAGGCATATGATCACCCATGACGTTAGCAGGTCAATAGTATGTTTCTGATAATTTGCTGTGCACTCTAACTGGGCCTTGTATGCAATCTTTGAAATCATTTAGGGATCTTCAGTGGATGCAAAACTCTCTGGACACTTCCTTTCCATCATTGTCTCATTGATGTCTCCCACAATAGATGGCAAAGTGCAAAAAACAAAACAGCATGTCAGCCAGCATCTGCAGAGGCAAAGGGATTGTAGATGTTTTTGGATGAGACTCAACATCAAGACTGAGGGTGCAGATGACCTGTATAAAGATCTATGGGAAAAGGGGTGAGACAGGAGTTGGCAGGTATTAGGTGGAACCAGGTGAGGAGGCGAATGGTGGGAAGTTGAAACCAGTGACAGAATGGTTTGCATATTCTCCCTGTGAAAATTGTGAGATTGCAATGGACCATTTGGTTTCCTCCTCTATCCTAACGGCATGCAGGTTGATGGCTTTATTAGCCACTGTAAAGTGTCCCTCTTGTCGTGCAGTAGAACCCAGGGATTGTTGGTGGGGATGTGGGGAGAATGAGTAAAAAGATACAATTTTGGTAAATGCGTAAGGGATCTATGTAAAATGGGCGTGGGGTTAATAGTCTTCAAGGACTCAGTGGGCTGAAGGGTCTGTTTCTGTGCTATATGTTTCAATGCTCTATGAAAAGAGTACTGTGGGGAAAATGCTGTACTGTGAAGATTGCTGCCGGAACCTGAGTTGTAATCATTGGGCTGTTTAATCTTCCTGCCACAAGCAAGGATTTACAGTCGTGACAATCTGTATTCATGAGGGAGTTTATTGAACTACTTGATGAAACCTTCCATAAGATGAGGAGAGCCACAAACCGAAGGCAAGATTGGATTGGCACCTAATTAATAAGGTGAAAATCATGAATGCAGCGAACGAGACAAAGCAAGTGGTGTGAGGATGGGGGTGGCTATATGTGTTGTGATCGTAAATTTGTTGCTTTTCAGGTTGAAGTATAACAGAACAGATAATAAAAAAGAGCATTAAGGGATTGGATTTCGATGGAGCAATCTGTGAGGGGATGACAAGAATGGGCTAGATGTTCCTAGGGCCGACATTAATCTGTCAAAGTGCAGACGGCCAATGATCATTTGGGTATAGGAGCAACGCTTGAAAATTTAATGGCGCCAAAGGCTTTAGATGCGATGAAATTGGTATTATGCCAGAATAATGTCTTTCTTTCAAATGCTGAAACAAGGCAGAGAGTGTGCAGGCAAAGTACAAGGAAGGGAGAGTGCTAATGGAGTAGCTGGGGGGCTGAGAATCATGTGAAATGATATCTCACTGTACCTTACACTCAATCACAACTCATGTCCAGGGTTGTGATTGAGATATCATTTCACATTCAGTGATGCCACAGACAGATACCAGCTTCAATTGGTCAGTTAGTCAAAGAGGGTCCTGGATAAAGATTTGACAGAGAAATTCCTCTCTTCATTTCACTCCGGGTGAACAAAAGAAATTCAATGCTAATAGAAATGAAGGAATACCATGGAAAAAGTTGTGTTTTTGAGAATGAAATTCAAGTTTAATGATAATATTTAACAAACAGCAAATTTTAGCTAGCGGGCTTAGTTCACTTGCAGTTCTAAGTATAAAATTTGCTGATTGCTTCTAATTTAGCTTACCTGCACGGGATTGGCACGATTTTACTCATTCTAGGGATTGATATGTTAGTAAAGGCTGATTCAACAGTCCATTTGAGGGTAATCGATTCACTGTCTAAAGCTAACAAGTTCCTTCCTGTTAGGTTCAAATACCTTTGCTCTCACAATGTTCCAGCTGTGCAGGCTATATTCAACAGCCCAACGTCTGGACTTAAAACCCTGCATCCCGGTAAGAGCACAGAGATTGATTTTAATACGGGCACCACAGTTCATAGCCATGACACCATGAACATCTGAACCACAGAATGTCATTAATGTGCTCTCAAAGTTCTATGCAGAATTGGAATTGATTTGTGATTCAGTAAATCGGCTTGTGCGCAACATTGTTGCATATCCAAGGATATAAAATAGATCAACAAGGTGAAGTTTTCATGTTCTCATGTTGGTTCATCATCCCGAAATAGCTACCTATCAAATTCTTATATGAGCCCGCAGTGCATGGTAATTAAGTTAGTCGATTAGTATCCAGAAAGCTGAACTATAGATCAGGAGTCAGGATCATGGCTCATCTGGGTAGCTGGAGTATTAAATTTCAGATTGTTTTAATCTGGAATAAAAATAAAACGAAAGAAGTATAATGACCGTGAAATATGTAGGTTGAAGTTCAAAAGGATACCAGAGGAGCGAAGGTGGGTGACTGCGAGAAAGAGGAGTAAACGTGGAGTGCAGGAGACCCCGGTGGCTGTACCTAATGAAAACAGGTACACCCTCTTGTGAGCTGTTGGGGCAGACGACGCTTCCAGTCCGAGCGGTGGACAGGTTGGTGGCTCCAATCCTAGCAATGAGACTCGACCGACGAGTTCAACGTTGGGCAGAGCCATAGTGATGGGTGACTCCATTGTCCGTGGTGCGGACAGGAGATTCTGTGGTGGCAGTCGAGACTCGAGGATGGTCTGTTGCCTCCCTTGTGCCAGGATTCGCAAATTTTCTGCGACCAAAAATTGGTCGGCATGGAGAAAATTGATACGTTAGTAGTCGTAGGTTTAGCCGAAGTAGGTCGTAGTAAGTCGGCATGTTATCGTAAGTTATCGTAGAAAATCAAAGGTCGTCGAGATAGTCGTAGATCGTGTTAAGGAGACCAAATCCGCAAGTTAAGAAGAGTGCCTTCGACCTTCAAGCTCGAGGGCAATCGCTTGGAAAGCCTCGAGCTGGATAGACCGCGTTGAAATCGCGAGCTGGATCGACCGCGCGCGTGCACACACACACACACACACACACACACACACACACACACACACACACACACACACACACACACACACACACACACACACACTCACACACACAAATTCAAAGGTGTCTGAAATTCACACCTGCGATGAAGAGGAAGATAAAAGATGGCTGGCACAGTAACAGTAAGTCCATTAGAGAGCGGGGAGGGGGGGGGGGAAGAGAAGGGGAGAAGAAGGGGTGAGAAGATGGGGAGCAGGGAGGGGGAGAAGGAGTGGAGACACTTTTAAGAAATATAATAAAGTTTAACGGGCATTTTATTACCAGTAGGTTTTCCTTGGTCCTGAAAACTCCAATGAGTCAATCAAAGTGCCCGGTCAGCGAAGGAGATTGCCTACGACTGCCCTCGACTGCCTGTAACTAAACAGCGACCTCACTCAACTGTACTACGAGTTAAAAAGAACCATGCCGCCCAAATTGCACTTGCGGAAACATTTTCAACATGCTGAAAATTTTTCCACGACCTAGCTGAGGCCACGAGTATTCGGGAACTTCCCTCGAGCGTAAAGAAGAGTTCCAGCGACCTCATAGGACCTCCTAGGACCACCTGTCGACCATGTTGCGAGTTTGAAGGTCAAAGACACTCTTCTAAACTCACCCTGCAACATGGCAGGCAGTGACTAGTGGGGTATCGCAAGGCTCGGTGCTGGGACTTCAGCTATTTACATTATACATTAATGATTTAGATGAAGGGGTTAAAAGTAACATTAACAAATTTGCAGATGATACAAAGCTTGGTGGAAGTGTAAACTGTGAGGAGGATGCTTTAAGATTGCAGGGTGACCTGGACAGGTTGGGTGAATGGGCAGATGCATGGCAGATGCAGTTTAATGTGGATAAATGCGAGGTTATCTACTTTGGTGGCAATAACAGGAAGGCAGATTATGATCTGAATGGTGTGAAGTTAGGAAAAGGGGGAGTACATTGAGATCTGGGTGTTCTTGTACACCAGTCACTGAAAGTAAGCATGCAGGTACAGCAGGCAGTGAAGAATGCTAATGGCATGTTAGCTTTCATAACAAGAGGAGTTGAGTATAGGAGCAAAGTGGTCCTTCTGCAGGGCCTGCAGGGCCCTAGTGAGACCACACCTGGGGTGTTGTGTGCACATTTGGTCCCCCAATTTGAGGAAGGACATTCTTGCAATTGAGGGAGTGCAGCGTTGCTTCACGAGGTTGATTCCCGGGATGGCTGGACTGTCATATGTTGAAAGAATGGAGCGACTGGGCTTGTATACTCTGGAATTCAGAAAGATGAGAGGGAAACTTATTGAAACATATAAAGGTTTGGACACGCTTGGTGCTCCGCTCACAAGTAACAACATGACATACAGTGACAGTTACGAATGACTCAGAAAACACTAAACATTAATAATAATAAAACATTAATGATAAAACACCATTGATCAAGCATGTGAATCAACAAAATACCAGATCAAAGGGAGGCTACAGATTTTTGGCTGTTGCGTAGAGCAACTACTCGTGGATAAAAACTTTTTTTGTCTGGCTGTGGCAGCATTGACAGTCCGGAGTTGCCTTCCAGAGGGAAGTGATTAAAGAGTTTGTGGCCAGGGTGAGTGGAGTCAGAAATGATCTTGCCCGCTCGCTTCCTGGCCCTTGCAGTGTACAGTTCATCAATGGAGGGAAGGTTGCAGCCAATAACCTTCTCTGCTGATCGAACAATTTGTTGCAGCCTCCAGGTGTTGTGCTTGGTGGCTGAGCCGAACCAGACCGTGATGGACTCTATGATGGTTGTGTAGAATTGGACCATCATTCCCTGTGGCAGATTGTGATTCCTCAGCTGCCGTAGGAAGTACGATGGTAGCCCCCCACTTGAGGTCCTTTGAGATGATGGTTCCCAGGAACTTAACAGACTCCACAGATGCGACTGTGGTGTTGTTGATGGTGAGTGGGGTGAGGGGAGGGGGAGCTCTCCTAAAGTCTACAATCAATTCCACTGTCTTAAGAGCATTGAGCTCTAGGTTGTTACGACGGCACCAGGACGCCAGCTGTGACAAGTTCAAGACTCATGAGGAATGGGTTTTAATTACTGTTCATGATCCACAGTCAGCCACTTACTATTCCAGCATCTGCAGTTCATTGTGTCTCTACCATCAGTAACATTTACTTCTGTGAATGAGTCTACAATTCCTGTTAGTTCTGATCCACCCACCTGCTTACCCTCATTGATTATTCTTTAAACACAATAACTTCCTGACATTGCCGGGCCAGATTTAAACCGACTCTTTACAGTCTATTTGGCTTACATTTAATTTAGTGTCTGGACTGACTTTTTCTCTGCTGAATAACACTCCACCATCTTATCTTGGTCATCTCCATTGAAGGCCTAATTTTTTTCAGTCTGGCATGATAGTCTTTCTCCACCATTGTTCAGTTTCTTGGAGTTTCTCCACACCCATTCCAAACCAATAAAGAAAGTATTGAAAGCACAGAATGAATGGGCAACAATCTGGAATCTTAACTGGCAGTGTTGCAAATGAATGTCAACTTCTTAAAATTCTAATTGTATTTTGGTCTATTTTTGTTTCTTTGATTTAAAAAATATAAGCAAGAAACACAAAGAAGAATAAGAATTGGTCACTCAATAGACTGCTCGTAGTGGGGTAGGCAGTCACTGTGAAAGGCCATGGGCAGACAACTTTATAGGTTGGGAACCCTCATCAGTCTGATGAGCCAGAGGGGAGATAGCTAGCAGAAAGAAGTGAGGGGAAGGAATGGGGCAAGAGCTGGCCAGTGATAAATGGGGATCCATGCGAGGAGGGAATTCATTGACAGATGAGTCAGGTGTGGGAGAGAAGAATGGAAGTAGAAACCAAGGCTGAAGGTGATAAGTGAAGGAGGCAAAAAGGTGCTGATGGTGGATTCTGAAAAAGAAAGAAAAAGGGTGGTGAAGTGCAGACCAGAAGGATTGGTTGCACTAGGGAATGGGCAGGTGGGGGGTGAAAAATGGGTGGAAGGGGGGGAGAGGAATGGGGGGTGAGAAGAAAAACAGGGGGTGGGGGGAGAAAAATGGGGGGATGGGAAGAAGAAAAGAGGGATCAGGAATTGGGACATGTCTTTATGTGCTTTTACAACCAATTTATCATATTGGCAGATCCTGTTGGCATTGAAAATGTACTGGCAAAAATCAAGCAATTTATTTTACCTAATGATATTTGCTCATGTTTTTTTTTGTTGTTGCTATATTTGGAAGGTTTCAATGATTATTTAATGTTTTCCGTTAGATTGAATTCACTAAGTCTAATCATTTGCGTTTTCTTACTAATTTCCTTCTGCTGATCAGAGCTAATGGGTAGAAGTGGTTCTTTTCAGTGTCATCCATATATATACGTAGCTGTGTGAAGATTTTGAAAGGCGCTTTCACCTACTTAATAGTTTATTTGGCTCTCCTCAAATTCTGACCCCTCTATCATATTGTATGTCTCAAAAAGTTCAGTGAGGTGAAAACGTCAAGGGAAATTATTCAGAGGTTCATGGAGTTTAACCTGCTGTGATTCACTGCACATTAAATATGTTTAACATCATTATATCATCCATGATTTTGTTTAGGAATTTTCCCCTGCACTGTGAGTCTACACTGCACAACACAGACAAGAATAATTTTAATTAATTAAGAATTAATTTAACTAGAGATAGTTTAAATCTTCTACTTCCTTGGAGTCAATATCACCAACAACTTCGCCTGGACAACATTCTGAAACAACAACCAAGAAAGCACACGAACGCCTCTATTTCCTTAGAAGGCTTAGGAATTATGTCATGCCCCCTACAACTCTCACCAACTTCTACAGATGCACCATAGAAAGCATTTTATCAGGATGCATTACAGCTTGGTTTGGGAACAGCTTCATCCAAGATCATTTATACACAATCAGTTTTATTCGGCACATTCGTCACATCGCCCATCATCATACAAACCAACCTCCCTTCTATTGACTCAATTTATACCTCATGCTGCCTCAGCAAGGCCAGCAGCATAATCAAGGACAAGTCACACCCTGGGCACTCCCTCTTCTCCCCTCTCCTATCAGGCAAATGGTATAGAAGTGTGAAAACGCGCATCACCAGATTCGGGCAACTGAAGCCTACCACAACCAGAGAGTAGTGCTGAACTACTATTTACCGCTTTGATGACCCTCGGACTATCCTTGATTGGACTTTGCTGGCTTTACCTTGCATTAAACGTTATTCCCTTATCATGTATCTATACATTGTAAATAGCTCAATTATAATCATGTATTGTCTTTCTGCTGATTGGTTAGCATGCAACAAAAACTTTTCACTGTACCTCGACACACGTGACAATAAACTAATCTGAAACTGAATTTAGCAGCATATTCGACACAGACATTGTGGGCTGAAAGGCCTGTTCTTGTGCTGTGTTCTTCTTTGTTCTGCCTTCTATGTTCCTGGATTTGAGCAGTTCCAGAGACCAAGGCTTGTGATCATGTCACTTCATTAAAACTTGTTGATATTAATAACATACCCTGTTATGAGTCACCTTGCCGACTGTGTTTTCCAAACAGTTTAACTTACTATTTGAGTCCTGGGGGTCTGATTAAGTTAAAGGCTTGACTGCTTGTGCATGGCAACTAAATCTCAGATGGTTCATCCTGCAATTGCCTTGATGATGAATTTTTGACAGGAAAGAAACGAACTAATCAAACAAATAAAAACTTAAATTAATTAAACATGTTTAAGTCCAAAAACAAAGTTAAAATATATATTAAAAAAAATAAAAGATCCACACTTAATCTATCACTCCAGATCATCAGTCCTTTTAAGTGAACAGGGTCTGTTCCTGACACCATGTCTCCGTGGTGAAAAGGTGAGGGGCAGGTGCATCGGGACCCTAACTTAGGACATTTGTACTTCACCCCTAATCTTGGTGCTGATGCACTGATACCTGAACTTCACTTTGTTCAGCTTCTTGCATTGGAGGTCACAGGAGTGGAAGCCACAAAAGTGCAGTAATAATGGCCTTCAGTAAATAAAATAAATGTGTTTATTCCTTTGCTGGATGGTACCAGAGCAGGAAAAGAATTAAGGTCCAGGAGCCCATATATAGAACTATTATGCTGTGAAAAGAAGATCATTCAGTTCAGCAATTGTAAGCTAGCTGTTACAATCTGTTTATATGGTCCTTTCCTCACTTTCTGCTGATATTTTACATTTGTTTTAATTCAGGTGCTTCTCCAATTATGTTTTTAAAAACTAGAATTAAATTAGACGTTTCTGTAAATTGTGGATCCTAATGGCACTAAAATACCAATGGTGGTCTTCACATTTGTAGTCTTGTGATGGAGGTCTTCTCCAATCCTCTTTGTTTGCACAGTGAGCATGCTGAGAACTTTTAACAGTTAAATAATGTTAATAAAGTGTTCTCAGTAAATTAATGAAGAATGGAAAAATCACAACTAAAAAACATGACAAAAATTTGTGCAAGAGAAGTCATGCTTTACTGACAGAGATACATTAATTTATTGTGAACAGTTTTATTCAACTTTTGTGACTTACAGTATGTAAATGCGTATATACACATTTGGAGAAAAACTGATCATTTATTAGTCTAATTGTAATGCGGAGCTGGGTTGTTTGGGGCCAATGTGAAACACAGTCATATGAAGAAATTAAATAGTCAAATGAAGTGGTCAAATTGAAAAAAACTGTAGCTGATCTACCAAGAGAAGCTCAGCTGAGTAAAGCTGTGAGACTGATGGAATATTTAGTTGAAGTGGCATTTTAATTAGTATGGGTGTTCGGGGGTTTGGGGAGAAGGCAGGAGAATGGGGTTGAGCGGGAAGGATGGATCAGTCATGATTGAATGGTGGAGAGTAGACATGATGGGCCGAGTGGCCTAATTCTGCTCCTAGAACATATGAAGTTATGAACTTGATCATAAGGGCCATATATTAACATTGATTGTTTGGCCCTGCTATGGAGATTGTGGATAAATCTAAGCATTGAAGGAGGATTCATACAGGTTCATGGATCTTAGGGGAATTAAAAAGTAGATGATAAGACTGAAGACAACATCACCTGTGTCTGAGAAGTTCCAGAGAATAAGTCTTGTGAGCTTGTCAGGCAGTTGCAGAGAGATACAGCATGGAATCAGGCCCGTCGACCTTTTAAGTCAATGCCTACCATCAACCATCCCTTTTAAACTAATCTTTTATTAATCAATTTTTTATAATCTCCCCACATCATCATTAAATTCCTCTCTCTGATTCCACCACTCACCTGTACACTCGTGGGAATTTACAGCGGCAAATTATCCCAACCAACCGGGTGGCGCCGCAATGGCTGCCTCGCAAACAGTCTGTCTCGTCCTTTTAATTCTTTGGGTTTTTTTAGTGTGTTAACTGTATGTTTTAGTGTTCTTTAGCTTTGTTTTATGTGGGGAGTGGGCAGGGGGTTGGGAGAAACTTTTTATAACCTCTTACCTCGACGGAGATGCAAGTTATTTTCCGTATGGTATATACATCCGCACTGTGGCTTAACATCGAGGAGCTGCCGGCCTCTTGCAGGAGCTCCAATGGCGAGAGCCTGCGACTATAATATTTTGGAATTCGCGTCCCTTGGTTAGGGATCGATGTTGGGAGCTCCAGGAGCTATGACCGCCCCGATCGCGGGAGCTTCGATCGTCCCGACATGGGGGTTTCGATCGCCAGCTGCGGGAGCTACGATTGCCCCAACTGTGGATGGTTTGACTGCCCTGACCGCGAGAGAATAAAGAGTGAAGAAGATTAGATTTTATTGCCTTCCATCACAGTGAGGATTTGGGGAATCTACTGTGGTGGAAGTTTATGTTAACTTTTATGTAGTTGTGTGTCTTGTTGCTTTTTCTAGTATGACTGTATGGTAAATCGCGTTTCACTGTACCTTAATTGGTACACGTGACAATAAAATACCTTTGAAACTTTGAACCCTTGAATTCCGGAATGTGGGAGGAAACTGGATTGTCCTGAAGAAACTTACATAGTCAAGTCAAGAGTCAAGTCAAGAGCGTTTTATTGTCATGTGCCCCAGATAGGACAATGAAATACTTGCTTGCTACAGAATATATACACATAATACAGAATGGGAGATAAAAGTTCAGTGTGCCTATAGACCATAGACCATATATACACAATCATTAAACAGATAAAGTGCAATAGTAATAATAGACTGTTATTGTTCAGAGCTTATTTGATGTTGTGCTTAATAGCCTGATGGCTCTGGGGAAGAAACTGTTCCTGACCCTGGATGATACAGATTTCAGGCTCCTGTACCTTCTTCCCGATGGCAACGGAGGGATGAGTGTGTGACCAGGATGGTGTGGGTCTTTGATGATGTTGGTAGCCCTTTTGAGGCAGGATTGAACCCGAACTCTGAGAAGCAGCTCTACTTGCTGCGCCATTATAAAACCTTCAACTATCGCTTCTTGTTAAGTATAGAACTTTATATTTACCAAGCAGTTGACCTTTTACATAAATATTCTTGCTCATTTTATCTTGTGCAAATAACAGGACCATCTTACAGATGCTATCAATCAATATCATGCTGGGTGAACCTTCTATATTTACAAGGGATTAAAATACTAAAATATAATCCCTAGCAGACTACAAATGCACAACCATGACTTCTGATGTACTTTCTGCTGTTGTTGTGGGATTAAGAAAACAAATCTTCACCAATATGAGTCAATCAATTACCGACTGTAGGATTTCTCCAATTTCTTTTAACCAATTTTCCACTTAAATTCCACTTCCCTATTCTGATCAGAAGGACACTCCAAATAACTTTTGATGTGGGTTTGACAAATCATTCCTAAGTATGTTCCAGTGCATTGCTAAACATTCAGCAGATATTTATTCTGAGTTCTGCTTCTGAAACAAAAGAGATTAATATCTTAATCTACACAGAAAGCACACATTCATCCTTCCTCATGCTTATGTTTTATTGAACCAGGTTTGAAAAAAACAAAATGTTTGTTGTCAATTATCAAAACCTTGATCCTGTACACAATCCAATTATTTTTTTAATTCATTGTTGTAGAAAAAGCTTAAGCTTAGAAATGATTAATTAGTCTCTGAAGGCACTTGCTTATGGATATAACCAGAGCGCCAAGGGTTAAAATGTAAGGCAATGTGACATAAGGCAGACTTGTAGACCTGGGCTAAACAAGATTAAAGCATTATTACCGCGTTTGCTTAGGGTGAAATGATAGGGCAGATGGAACATTATTTTTCCGATCATGTGGCCCTCAAGGACAAGCTCTGCGTTCCAATTTAGACCATTCAGTAAAGTGTTCAGGAATACACTTCTTTGTACAAGATTAATGCATTGTGGAGCTCTCCACAAGAACTAATGAATGCTAGCTTTGTTAATAATTTTGATTTTTTGTTAGCAGCCATGTCGAATTGGATGAATGAATGAATACTTTATTGTCACATGTGACAAGTCACAGTGAAATTCTTTGCTTGGTATGCAAATAGCCACCACATAAGGGAGCTGACAAAGCTACAAAGTATACACAGTCTCCACACCAGAGCCCCCCCCCCCCCCCCTCGCACATAGATAGGAATGAGATGCCTGAATATTCCCAAAGATAGTGGTAAAAACATGGAAAGGTATACAATTTCATAGACTTTACAAGGATGTCAAAATGAATCAGAAAATTTGTTATTCCTCATCCTTTCATTTGATGTTACCTAATTTCATATTTATCTCCAACCCAAACCCTACAATGTCTCACCCTAGTTTTGTTCATCAAAAACAGACTAATTCAGGAATATGCTGCTGTCATTTGTCACACTACTATTCTTGGATACGTTATCTGTAGATTTTCCTTTTTAGTTCCCATTATGATATGAATAGGCAAGGTACTTGCTCAATTTCTTTAATCTTCTTAATAGTTACATCAATGTGTTGGGCCCAGGATTGATTATCTGAGATAAGAAGGCACGATGGCGCAGTGGTAGTAGGTATGTTACAAAACTTACCTTGAGCAGCGCTGCAGTTCTGCCGCTCCCTGTGTGCGCGACTTTGGCGCCTTTCAGAGGGGGGCGGGCTTAAAGTGTCATTTTTCCACAGGCAGGGCAAATCGATCAATGTCGGGCGATTTCGTTGCGGAAGAAAAATCGCTCCGACATTTCATGAATTAAGGTATTTTTAAATTACTCTAAATTATTTATTAACGAGAGTAATTTAAAAATCACCTTCAAAAGCCGTGAGCGCCGACAACCGGAAGGATTTTGCGTAGGGGAGAAAAAAAGGTAGTTTATTTTTATATTAAAAGTTGGTTTTTCGGGAGGCTTTAATAATATTTTCATGTTGCGAAATGGGGTCCAAAAAAAATGTATGAACCGGCTGTATTTTTTATACCGACTTCACCGCTAACCGCAACGTTCCAATCCACCGCATTCCACTAAAACCCACTTGCTAGTTGATTTAAATGGCCATTAATTTACAGGAATCAAACACTAAATTCCTTCCATTTGGCCCAGAAATTAATGAAAATTAGATTTAAAAATTATGTTATATTGTGGATTATTGTGTGAATGTTATTTGGACACTTAGGCAATTTAAAAAAAGTTTATCTTTTCTTAAGAAATGGATAGATGTTTAGATCTACTCATTGAATTTTGTAATTAGCTACAATTAGATAACTAATTAATTGTATGCTTTAATTTCAGGTCATCCAAGTAAGATTGTTTCATATTTGTTTCAGAATGCTTCAATCTATAATAACTGAAAATTTAATTGAGTTCTCTTAATTTTTAAGAAAGTTATGTGCTTTTAACTGTTCCAGATCGCAGCTTTTGAGTTAAGTCAATTGAAAGGCAATGGGGAACAAGATGCTAATTTCCGAGTATGAAAATGGTCATAACTTTCGTAATACTGAAGATATGAAAGTGAATTAGGTGTCAAATTAAACTTCTTTTTATGCTTTATCTGATGGGATAAATTGCAGACTTGATTTTTAAAATCTCAAAATTTTGTAACATTGCTAGTGGTAGAGTTGTTGCCGTACAGCGCTTGCAGCGCTGGAGACCTGGGTTCGATCCTGACCTTGGGTGCTGTCTGATGGAATTTGTACATTCTCCCCATGACTGCGTGGGTCTTCTCTGAGATCTTTGGTTTCCTCCCACACTCCAAAGACATACAGGAATGCAGGTTAATTGGCTTGGTATATGTGTAAATTGTCCCCAGTGTGTGTCGGATAATGTTAATGTGCGGGGTTCACTGGTCGGTGCAGACTTGGTGGGCTGAAGGGCCTGCTTCCACACTGCATCTCTAAACTAAACTAAACTCAATTAAACTAAGGATCACCAGGAATTTGAAGTTGCAAACCTTCTCCATCGTCGTTCAATTAATGAAAACTGGATCGTGGTTTTACGACTTCCCTTTTCTAAAGTAATTAATTAGTTCCTTGGTCTTGTTGATGTTGAACGAGAGTTTATTATTATGGGAACACTCAACCAATGATATCTCTCTCGTACACTGACTCATAACCACCCATGATTTGGCCAACCACAGTGGTATAGTTAGCAAATTTAGAGATGACATTGCAGCTGTGCATAGCAACGGTCATGGGTGTAATGAGAGTAGAGCAAACTTTAACTAATCCATACATTTCCCAGCTCTGAATCGATTTTGAAACTCAATGGGGACATCTTGATTATCAGTGGGAGGTCATAGGTATTCTGTCCTGCTCCAAATTTGAAGGATACTTTCACAAGTTGAGTACAACAAACCTTCTGGGAGAATGAAGCTTGTCTTAACACTGATGCAGATAAAAGTAAGATGGTGATTCTGTAGCCATGACATTTTGCCTCGGTTCATGCTTTACTCTTCCTACTATGCCTTCTAGTTCATGCCTCAAAGGACCTGGACAACTCCTGAATGTGTTACAAAAACACAATTCTGTTCAGTGTTCAGTACATCAATCGGCATGTGTGAGGCCAAGTTGTAAGTCTGAAGAAGGGTCTCGACCCGAAACGTCGCCTATCTCCTTCACTCCTTAGATGCTGCTGCACCCGCTGAGTTTCTCCAGCTTTTTGTGTAACCCTCGATTCTCCAGCATCTGCAGTTCCTTCTTTAACACATTGTAAGTCAATATGTTGGGTCATGTGCCTGTATGAGGATTGAGAGGAGACAAGAAAGATTGCCAATATATAGCGATATGAACTGGGGTGGGATAGAGGCTGATAGGTGATAAGTGGAATGAGATGAAGAGGGGATGATGTATCCTCAAGTGAACCGCAGACAGTTCAGCCTGACTTAATCAAGGTGATATACATTTTCTTCAGATATTTTGCTGGTGTTGGGCACCTTTACCTCATCATTACTTGGCAAAATGGAGACAAGAAAGTTTCCAGCTCATCTGATGTTAATTTTGGAGATGTCCTACTGACTTAGAAATTACATTTCATATTCTTATCTTACATTTGCTCCCAGGGGTAATACCTTGTGATAATGAAGTGGCGTACCTGTGTGCAGTCAAGATGATTCGATTCATTACACAGCTGAATATGGAAAGTGAAATTTTTCAGGCAGAGATTTTGATTATAACACATCTAAAGATCCCTATTTGATTTTTGTTTCAGTATGTGTAGTCAGAAGGAAAACCTGATCGCTTTTTGATGTCACTGATGAAATTAATTCCAAATATGTTAACTTATCATTCTCATCGTGTCTTATAAAGAAGGTTATTTAAACTGCATTCGATGGCTGATCCTGCAAGTTATCTCTTGTCCATTTTACTGGGATAGACCACGACCTCTTTGCTACCTTTTAGATATGACTTGTTTACATGTTTGGTTGAGACCATATTAAAGCAACATAATTATTCAAAGCATTGTCTTAACAAAATTCAATATCTATGCTACATTGTTAAGCAAGGTCCTCACACCCAATTGATGGCAGACCATAATACAAATGATAAGCTACTCAGTTTGTTTCTGAACAGCACTTTATTCAAACTTCCCTTGCTTGGCTCCTACCAAAGCTGTGATATTTGTGCTATCTGAAGAAGCGTTATGGACACAAAGTATTGGTCTAAATAATAATAATAATAATAATATCTTTTATTGTCATTGCACATAAGTGCAACGAGATTTGGTTTGCAACTTCCATCTGATGTCATAATTTAATCGACAAATTAAAAAATATATTTTATCTTCCTTTGGCTATAACTCGCATATGTGACTTACAACATGCGTAAAGGCCCTCCGGCTCACCTGTGCTCATTTAGATTAATCCCATTTTTGTGTTATTTTCCCCATATTCTCACCAATTCTACCAAGCTTATGGCAAGCAGTCAATGTAAGTAGTAATGAGAGAAAGTTGGAAAGAAGGAAAGGTGTAAGGTTTGTATGGGGGATATTCTAGAGCTGAGGGCTGTTGCATGGCTGCCAACACAACAAATACATATATCGGGTGTGGGGGGGGGGGGCTTAGAATGGGAGAAGGACGGATAACTTCAGAAGCAGGAGGAAGTTACAGGGATAGTGAAGGGTGAGACTATGAATGGATTTAAAAACAAGGATGTATATTGATACTGGGTTATCATTGCAACGTGTACCATGATATTGTGGAAAACTTTATATTAACTCAACTTGAAGCCAATGTAGGTCAGTGATAATAGGGATGTCGAGTGCCGGAACATGATCCCAATTAGGTTACGGGCAGCAGTGTTTTGGACTAGCTAAGGTTTGAATGTAATGGGATTTGGGAAGTTAAAGGATGATTATGGAAATCCTAAAACACAAGATCAGGTTCTCGTGGTCCATTGGTGAAAGATCAAAAGCGTTTGACATCTGGAGATAGGACTCTATTCTTAGTCTATTTCTCCTGATACATTTAAATGTCTGCAACTAATGTCCGCAAGGCTCAGTGCTGGTACCCCAGCTATTTACAATATACATTAATGATCTGGATGAGGGAATTGAAGGCAATATCTCCAAGTTTGCGGATGACACTAAGCTGGGGGGCAGTGTTAGCTGTGAGGAGGATGCTAGGAGACTACAAGGTGACTTGGATAGGCTGGGTGAGTGGGCAAATGTTTGGCAGATGCAGTATAATGTGGATAAATGTGAGGTTATCCACTTTGGTGGCAAAAATAGGAAAACAGACTATTATCTAAATGGAGGCCGATTAGGAAAAGGGGAGATGCAGCGTGACCTGGGTGTCATGGTACACCAGTCATTTAAAGTAGGCATGCAGGTGCAGCAGGCAGTGAAGAAAGCAAATGGTATGTTAGCTTTCATAGCAAAAGGATTTGAGTAAAGGAGCAGGGAGGTTCTAATTCAGTTGTATAGGGTCTTGGTGAGACCACACCTGGAGTATTGCGTACAGTTCTGGTCTCCAAATCTGAGGAAGGACATTATTGCCATAGAGGGTGTGCAGAGAAGGTTCACCAGACTGATTCCTGGGATGTCAGGACTGTCTTATGAACAAAGAATGCAGAGAATCGGTTTATACTCTCTAGAATTTAGGAGATTGAGAGGCGATCTTATAGAAACTTACAAAATTCTTAAGGGGTTGGACAGGCTAGATGCAGGAAAATTGTTCCCGATGTTGGGGAGGTCCAGGACAAGGGGTCACAGCTTAAGGATAAGGGGGAAATCCTTTAGGACCGAGATGAGAAGGACTTTTTTCACACAGAGAGTGGTGGGTCTCTGGAACTCTCTGCCACAGAGGGTAGTTGAGGCCAGTTCATTGGCTATATTTAAGAGGGAGTTAGATGTGGCCCTTGTGGCTAAGGGGATCAGAGGATATGGAGAGAAGGCAGGTACGGGATACTGAGTTGGATGATCAGCCATGATCATATTGAATGGCAGTGCAGGCTCGAAAGGCCGAATGGCCTACTCCTGCACCTAATTTCTATGTTTCTATATACTCTGTGTGCCCTCAACCCTTATTGGTATGATCATGTAATGGCTAAATTACTGAACCAACAGCCAAAGATTTGGGCTATTGATCCAGAGGCATGACTTCAAATTCACTATGGGGATGTACAAATAAAATTAAATAAATCTGGAATGTAAAAAAAATGCTAGCTCAGTTATGAAATGACTGCATTGTTGTAAAACCTTATCTGAATCCATGATACCTTCATGGAACAAAATCCTACAACCTTACCATGTGTTAGTTTAGTTTTATTAGAGTCACATGTACTGAGGTATAAAGAAAAGCTTTGTTTGCGTGCTATGCAGCAAAGAAAAGTCTATACATGATTACAGTCAAATTATCCAAAGTGTACAGATAAAAGATAAAAGGTACAACATTTTGTGTTAGATAAATTCCAAAAAATACTGTTTAGATAGTTCAGAGGTCTACAATGAGGTAGTTGGGAGGTCAGGTCCACACTCTAGCTGATGAGAGGACTGTTCGGTTGCCTGATAACAGCTGGGAAGAAACTGTCCGTGAATCTGGAGCTATGCAGTTTCAAACTTGTATCTCTTGCTCGATGAAAGAGGGGAGAAGAGGGAGTGACTGGGGTGAGACTGATCCTTGGTTATACTGGTGGCCTTGCCAAGACAGCATGAAGTGTAGATGGAGTCGATATCTGCCCTATATGTGGCTTCAAATCCATCTATGTGGTTGAATATTAACAGCCACCTAGGTTCAGGGACATTTGGGGATGTGCATCAAAGAGGGAATCCAGTTTAAATTCCATTTGGAATATTTTGGAGGACCAAGACCCAAGATCCAAGATTCATGAATGAATAAATGTAAAAATAAATACCTTTTCTTTGGCGCAATCTATGGGTAAATACATTACAGCGGCAGAACAGGCTACCCTTTCTTCTTCTGGCATGAGAAGGAATGGCTTTCATTTTATCAAAGTGAATTTATGAAAGATTAAATAGTCACAAAAGGGAAGGACAAGCCAAAAAATAAATGTATTTGAAGCCAGCCTTTCTTAACCTATCAATAATTTGTCTTTTGTGGAATATATATATCTTATGCCGTGGCATTGAAAAGTAGTTTATTAATGGAGACCTGCGATCCAACATCAAATCATTTTTGGTGAAGTCTCTAATCTCCTGCTGTTTTACTTTTATTACTGTGTTTGGCATTTTCACTTGAATTTATCCTGACTACAGTAATTTTTGTTCAAAAATGTTTTGCTTTCACATCTGAAAATTGAGAGCAGCACAAAATCTGGAATGGTAAACGAGTCACAACTCGGAGTAGTTACATTTATAAATATTTCACTCTGACTTTCACAATTGCAAAGTGCATTTCTCTTGTTAACTGCTACTTCTGGCTTGGAGTCAAATCCCATATATCTGATTCATTGCCTTCACAAAAGATCAGATATGTAATAAGGGGAGCTGGGGAGTGGGGGGAGAAATATTTTTAAGATGATCACATAACCACTAGTTTGTGGAACAGTTTTCATTTGGAGATACAGTTTTTAGAGATACAGTGTGGAACCAGGCTCTTCGGCCCGCCAAGTCCACACCAACCATCGATCTCCCATACATTAGTTCTATGTTATCCTACTTTTGCATCCTACACATTAGAGACAATTTACAGAACCCACAAACCTGTGCATCTTTGGCATGTGAGACGGGAAACTGGAGCAGCTTGAGAAAACTCATGCAGCATGGGTAGAACATACAAACTCCGAAAATACAGCACCTATAGCTAGGATCGAACTAGCATCTGGTAGTGAGGCAGCAGCTCTCACTGTGCCACCATCATTGCCGTCACTGGTACAATGATGGACTATCTTGAGAACAGTCAAATATAGATACTTAGTGCAGACATGTTACACCCATTTTCCTGTTTTGTAATATATTAACCCTTGTACTTTGCTGAAATATCTGGGAGTGTAATTTTGGGTCAAGCCATTGTATGGGGAAAATAGTTATTCCAGCCTTGTTTATTAATTAATGTGGCCTGTAAGGATTTAACTAATCCCAATGTTAAGTTGTGTTTCAATGTAATACCTTATACAGTCAAAAACAAAGTGCTAGAGTAATTCAGCCAGTTAGGCGACATCTATGGAAGGAATAGACAGACAACATTTTGGGTAAGGACCCTTTTTCAGACTGACTCAATATATCGTCTATCCATTTCACTCCACAGATGCTGCCAGACCTGTTGGGTTACTCTAACACAATGTTTTTTGCTCAGCATTCCAGCATCTGCTGTCTTTTGTGTCTTCACCCGACACAGTAGCCTAGTTTTCTAGGTGCTGAACTGGATATAGTGTTATAATCTTACTGCATTTCTTCAGAAGATTGGGATATTACTGGATTTCTAGCAAGACCCCATGAAAAAAGGAAAAGCTAGCAAGCATTCTTAGAAGTAAAAAAAAGATGAATAACATAGTATTTAAATTAATTTCACAGATTTAATTAGGTTTGACAATGTTCTCAATCCTGAAACCTAACATATCTGGCATTTTGCAGAACTACCCCAGGTTGCTTGGGGAGGTATGAGGAGTAGAAAGCTGCATTGTGCTGGGTCAGAAGATTTTTGATTCACGTCCCACTCTGGAGACTGATGGCGAGGGAGGGTGACATGGATTTACACTAACTGGTTGTAAATCTGAGTATGTTTATGCTCTATCAGATGAAAGTACATTGGCGATTTTTCCAAAAAATCATATAGAGGAATTGTCGCCATTGGCTTCACATCAAGAAATCAAATTATCTGTTTGTGATCTTGTTCTTCTTCATGGGATCTGCTGATCTGCTCATGTATTTCCAACATTATAACAGTGAAAAAACGTTAAAAAAAACTGTAAAAACTGGTGTCAGAGGTTATGGGGATAAGGGAGGAGAATGGGGTTAGGAGAGAGAGATGGATCAGCCATGTTGAATGGCGGAGTAGACTTGATGGGCCGAATGGCCTAATTCTACTCCTATCATTTATGTTGACTATTATACACCTGGGGACATGGAACTCGCTATATTAATGCATGTTTTCATTTGCCCAAATGATCCTAAACTCGAATGAATTCTGGACGTGCTTTGCATTGTGTTTTATTTTTTACTAAGTAGGTTTAGCCAAGTAGTTCTCCAATAATCAGTCAAAATGCACTTTTTGGTGTTTTTTCAAGTCATGCTATGATAATAGATGTAAGAATGTGGGTACAAAAGGAAGCCTTTCGGCCACTCGAGAGTGTTCCACAATTGATTGAGATCATGCCTTGCTATAAGCAATAGATTGAGACAAAATGGTTAAAGCCTCACCTTAACACCCAAGTCGGGTCCATATTTATTGGATGACATCTCTCAGGTTGTATGCACACAGATGCTTGGGGAATAATGAAATTATTGAGGAATGAAAAACAAATATCAGAAAGCTGCATTTGGGGGATATTCCAATTTATAATTAACTATCTCAAACAGTGCATTTTATAGAGTAATTAACTTGCTTTATTGGAAGAAGTGCCTTTAGTTTCTGTTTCCGCTGTGGTTGGAAAATAGACTCTTATTTTTTGACGATGTTGACTATGTTTGGTATCCAGCAGATTATTTGCAATTAATCATATGTCCTGTTCTATCTACAGTAATCGATGTGGTCTTGGTGATAAATACTCTGCTCTTAGATTGAAGGAACTGTGCAATGCATCTGCTTCCCATGCTCCCCCTAAACCTGAGTTTTCAAATCTAATAAAAAAACCCATGAGAACAGGAGGAGACCTTTCAGCACTTCAGCCTATCAATCATCCAGTGGGATGACAGCTCACCTGAAACCTCACAGGATACTCTATATCCTCGAAAACCATTGGCTAACACCAATCCATTAGTCTTGAAGTTGCATTATTAGTTTAGCATCAATGTCCTGTTAGGAACAGAATCATTTTACCAGTATTTGTGTTTTCCCTATTTTTTCTTACTTTAGTTTTATAATTTAGAGATACAACATAGGCTGTTTGGCCCACCGAGTCAGCGCTGATCAGTGATCATCCCGTACACTAACACAATCCTGCACACATGAGGGACAGTTTACAATTACACCGTCAATTAGCCGACAAACCCTTACGTCTTTTTGGAGTGTGGGAGGAAACCGGAGCTGCAATTTGCTGCAATTGTCCATGTTGGTCGGCACAGTCTAGTGAAAGCTTGTGGTTTTCTATTCCTTCTTCTAAGTTAGTAGTCAGTGCAATTGATAGCTGCAGCCCCAACATAAATGCAATGAGAGATACACTGCCAATCTGAGTCCCTGTCCATCATTCTTGCTCTCTCTCTCTCTCTCTTCTGCTGCTGTGCAACTTCGCTAACCAGTTCGATAACAGGTTTATGAGGGACTATTAAAAAATACCTTCTGAAATCACGTACAAATACAATACATCCACAATCCCCTCGTCACCTGTTCATATGATCTGTTATATTCATCGTGCTGTCACAAATGTGTGAATACTTTCTCCGTAGGTTGGCTGCAGGCATCCTTTCATTGGAAATTTCAATCACTTCTGGCATGGTGGACAGGGCAAGAGCTTCCATAATTCAGTCAGAGAAGCTATGAGGTGGCTAACACAAAAAGCAATCAAATAACCCACTGATGCAGTTTATGGTGTGAGTGTGGTTAAAGAACTCTGTGGGGAAGTGCAGAGGTTAGGCAACTGCCCGTATCCTGTGTGGTCCTAAAAGTTCTTCTCTCAAAGATTCCCAATATGTAAGATTATAAGTGGCATAGATAGGATCGATTGTCAAAATATTTTTTTCCTATGATAGGGGTTACAGAAGTAAGTGCGCATAGGTTTAGGGTGAGAGGAAAGAGATTTAAAGCAGATTTTAGGTGGCAAAATTCGTGAGGTGAGTGCTTTTCGTCTGGAACACACAGCCAGAGGAGATGGCGGAAGGAGATACAATTACTATATTTAAGAGGCATTTAAACAGATGGAAAGATAATGCAGGCAAATGAGATTAATATGGGTGAGTAAAAGGTTGGTATGGACGTAATGGGCTGAAAGGTATATTTCTGTACTATATGTCTCTATGACTCTAAAATATGGGGTCACAGTCTAAGGATAAGGGGGAATTCCTTTAGGACCGAAATGAGGAAAACATTCTTTACACAGAGAGTGGTGAGTCTCTGGAATTCTCTGCCACAGAAGGTAGTTGAGGCCAGTTCATTGGCTATATTTAAGAGGGCGTTAGATGTGGCACTTGTGGCTAAAGGGATCAGGGGGTATGGAGAGAAGGCAGGTACGGGATACTGAGTTGGATGATCAGCCATGATCACATTGAATGGCGGTGCAGGCTCGAAGGGCCGAATGGCCTACTCCTGCACCTATTTTCTATGTTTCTATGTTTCTATATATTTGCAGCACCAAATATGAACTGCTGACAAAGGATAACGTAATGTCCTCACAAAATAAAAATTCTCCTTAACTTACACAATTTAAAGGTAGAGAAAGAAACAGAAGATTGACAAAAAAATAACGTGTACAGTCATAATGATACAATCCATATCTTGGGAGGGTTAGCAGTGACCAGAAATTGAACTAGTGTAGCCATACTCCAGAGGAGCCATATATTGCACTGAACGATGTACCTTTATCTTTCATCTGTGCTCTGTGGACGGCTTGATTGTGTTCATGTATAATCTTTTGTTTGACTGGCTAGTTGGCAAATAATTTTTTTTTGTTGTACCTCAGTATACGTGACAATAATAAACAAAAATAACCTAATATACACAACACAGCTACAAGAGCACATCAGAGGCTAGGAATCCTGCATTGAGTAACTCACATGCTAAATCTACCAACTAAAAGGCTCAAGCCCAGTGTGCGAGGGAATACTCTCCACTTGCTTAGATGAATGCAGCTACAGCAATACTCAAAAAGCCCAGCACCATACAGGGCCATGTCTGCTTGATGGCCATCCTATCCATAACTATTCCCTCACTCCACCACTGACGCACAGTGGCTGCAGTTTGCACCATCCACGGGATACTCAACAGAAACTCACCAAGACTCCTCAGGCAGCACCTTTCAAATCCACAACCTCTACCAGCCTGAAGTAAAACAGCAGCAAAAGCATGGGAACACCACTGCACATCAAGCCACAACCATCCAGACCCGCCAAGCCATGCACCACACTGACTTAGAAATATATTACTATTCCTTCATTCAAGGAGTCAAAATCCTGCAACTCCCTTTTGCACAGCATCCTGGACTATAGTGGTTCAAGGCAGGTCATCACCACCTTCTCAGGGGTAATTGAGGTTGGGCATTTAAACACTGTCTCGGCCTGCAAAGCCCACATCCTTTGAATGAATAAAAGAATACATATATTAAACTTATTACTGTCCTAGTAACAACCTTCCTTTTTGCCAACACCTTTCAATATAAAAATAAATTGGGTCAGAAATGGAGGATTGCATCTCAGTGGACCTAATGAGAACTATTTTACGAATAATAACTACAGTTATAGTGAGGTGGACCCTTCTAATATAACACTGGTTGGGTTTGGTTGGAAATAAACTTTTAGAAATTGTTCAAAATGCAGGAGAAATACAATGGGTCAGGCAGCATCTGTGGAGGGAAATGGACAGACTACATTTTGGGTCAGAACCGTTCTTCAGACTGACCTGGTGAGTTTCAACAGCACATTAATTTTTGCTCAAAATTCGAGCATCTCCAATCGCCTGCATCTCCATTTTAGAAGTCAAACGTCTGGAAATTCAGTTGCTCTGCATTTTGCGTGGTGCTCGGGATATCTTCAGTTGTTAGCACATCTGGGGGGAGCGATTTGATATTAGTTTAATCTTCCTTTCTACGCTTGGATACGTGTAGACAAAGCAAATGAATCTTGATGTTGATGCTCAAATTACATAGTCGGTGGAACAGAACCGAAGTGAATGTTGCAAATCTATTTTGTTATAAGTTGATTATCATTTTCCTCACTGCTGGGTTTCAAGCTGAAGAAAGCATTTTTATAGGATTGTGGGTCAGCAGTCCATTTTTAAACCAGTGACTGTGTGCAGAAGCGAGAAATATATAGGAATGCTGATGGATTGGGTAAACAACTCACAGTCTGAACCTTTTTTTATTAGGCTCCAGGCTTTCTTGATGATCTTTGCTCCTCGGCTTAAAATTGACTTATTCAACATTTCTGATTTATTTTTCAGCCGGTTGTACATTTATCTGATCAGAAGCTGATTTATTTCTGAATGAAATTAAAGCATTTTCAGTTGGATGCACCGTGCAGTGTTGGAGGTGTCTCTGAAACCATGGTCTCCTCCCACACAAAACCCACGCTTGGCACAATTAGTCGTTCAGATGAACAAGGAACCCCCTGCCTTCACAACCCCTACCAGTACAAGACTTCGACAGGGAATGGAACAAACATCTCAGGTATCACGCAGTGATTTACATGCACAAATATTAGCATAATATTCAGGTTTTCATATTTCTAAATCCACATAAGTAAATATTTGATTGGTATTCATTTAAACTAGAGAAAGGATGATGTCATGAATGAGCAGTTGAATTAGGAAATACATTGATTTGTTGGGTCTCCACTTAAAACAATCCTGTAAAATGCACATTCAAGAGATATTTAAATATAATGAGGCTTGTTCTTTTGTGAGCCTAGTTAACATCTCGTTAGTGCATCAAGGGTACCGTGCACCTTAAATTAATCCATGTCACTGCCTTGCAGCCAGGAGGAAGGATTGATGTGAAACATTAGAAAGTAACGGTTTCTTGAATACTGTTGTCTTTTCAAGATAAAGCAGGGAACTGAAACTAAGAATTACCAGCCTGACTACAAAAAAATATTGGGGATGAGCATTCAGCATTTTGTTTCAGAAGATGGAAAGAAACCATTTGGCCTGATTGTTCTTCCCATTTCTTTCATAAACTTCCTTTTCAACAATGAATCCTTTCCTTTTGACCGATGTTATATCTGTGCCTTCTGCCTGATGGTACCAGCGAGAAGAGGTCATGCCCCGGATGTAGAGGATCCTTAATGATAGATGCCTCCTTCTTGTGGCAGCACCTCATGTAGATGCTTACGATGCTGCGGTGGTCTATGCACATAGTGGACCAGGCTGAGCCTACCACTCTCTGCAGCCTCTTATATTGGAATTGCCATTCCAAGCGATCTGCAACTGGCCAGGATACATTCTATCGTACATTTGTAGAAGTTAGAAGTTTAAGTAACTGGACACAGAAGTGCCTTCTTTATTATGCCTTCATGAGCCATAGGGTCAATCTTCTCCTGTTGCCTTACAGTTAAGGAAGACATAGAGGAATGGCATTCCTCAATGCATTCTGGCAGAGTGCATTATTTTCACTAAGTTGTTGCCAACCTGACCACTGTGTACAAATTTCTCATTGTTTAAGAAGGAACTGCAGATGCAGGAAAATCGAAGGTAGACAAAAATGCTGGAGAAACTCAGCGGGTGAGGCAGTATCTATGGAGTGAAGGAAATAGTCAACGTTTCGGGTCGATACCCTTCTTCAGACCAAATTTCTCATTGGTTCTTTGGCTTATCGGGGAGATAGTTCAAATATCTCAACTACACCTGAATCACTGGCCAATAAAGTATTCATTAACTTTCATGGAAATAGTATACAACAGCTCTCAAGTTTAGAACTTTGAACTCTTGGACCCAAAATTTAGCATTCAGAGGAGTGAAGGGTGACCTTCTTGGAGCAGGTCAGGGCAGATGTCGAGATGTTTCCACGAGTGGGGAAACTCTCAAATGAGGGGACATAGTCAGATGAGAAGGTGGTGATCATTTAAAACTGAGGTTCATAGGGCAGCACATGCAAAACTGGTAGAACTGCTGCCTCACACTGCCAGAGACCTGGGTTTGATCCTGACATCAGGTGTTGTCTCTCTGTGGTTTGCATGTTCTCCCTGTGACCCCATGGGTTTCCTCTGAGCATTCCGGTTTCTTCCCACATCCCAAAGATGTGCGGGTTGGCACGTTAATTGACCTCTGTGTGTAGGGTGTGGACACAAGAGTAGGATAGCATAGAACTAATGTGAATTGGTGACCGATGGTCGGCATATACTCGATGGGCCAAAGGGACTGTTTTCATGTTGTATCTCTAAACTAAACCAAATTCCCACAAGATTTTACCACTCATCTCCTCTCTAGGACCAATTTACATTAGGCAATTATCAATGCACTTGTCTTTGGCTTGTGGGAGAATGGTAGAGTGCTGCTTCCTTGTCTGAAGAAGGGCCCCAACTCAAAATGGTGCCTATCCATGTCCTCAGGAGATGCTGACTGACCCGCTGAGTTACTCTGACCCACTGAGTGTTCTATGCAAGTTTTCAGCATCTGCGGTTCTTGTGTCGACATGTCGAATGGCAGGGCAGGCTTGAGTGGCTAATGGCCGACTAATCCTCTTATAATTCTCACATTCTTATGCAAGTAATCGTGACTTATTTTATCCAATTCTTGCCTTATTTATAGAGTCAAAGAGTCACAGAGTGATACAGTGTGGAAACAGGCCCTTCGACCCAACTTGCCCACACCGGCCAACATGTCCCAGCTACACTAGTCCCACCTGCCTGTGCTTGGTCCATATCCCTCAAAACCTATCCTATCCATGTACCAGTCTAACTCTATCTTAAATGTTGGGATAGTCCCAGCCTCAACTACCTCCTCTGGCAGCTTGTTCCATACACCCACCACCCTTTATGTGAAAAAGTTACCCCTCAGATTCCTATCAAATCTATTCCCCTTCACCTTGAACCTATGTCGTCTGGTCCTCGATTACCCTACTCTGAGCAACATATTCTGTGCTCCAAGGAACATGCTCCTGCGCAACCCAATCTATTCCTCTCATGATTTTTTGCAGCTTTATAAGATCACCCTTCATCCTCCTGCATTCCAGGGAATAGAGACCGAGTCTAACCTCTCCCTATAGCTCAGACCCTCTAGTCCTGGCAATATCCTCGTAAATCTTCTCTGAACCCTTTCAAGATTGACAATATTTTTCTTATAACGGTGCCCAGAACTGAACACAATGATGCAAATGCGGTCTCAACAACGTCTTATACAACTGCAACATGACCTTCCAACTTCTATACTCAATATTCTGACTGATGAAGGCCAATGTGCCAAAAACCTTTTTGACCACCTAATCCACCTTCAGTAGCACGAAAAATGCTGAAAAAAATAATCTTACTGGCTTCTTGTCGCGGGATACAATTGCTTGAATTGCAGGATTTAGAAATCTAAGAGGCCTGGACTTGGAATAGGTCCAGGCATGAGTGGGTTAATTTATGATGAGCGTTTGACGGTACTGGGCCTGTACCCGCTGGAGTTTAGAGGAATGCGGGGGAATATCAGTGAAACTTACCTAATAGTGAAAGGCTTGGATAGAGTGGATGTGGAGAGGATGTTTCCACTAGTGGGAGAGTCTAGGACTTGAGGTCAAGATCTCAGAATTAAATGATGTTCCTTTAGGAAGGAGATGAGAAGAAATTTATTTAGTCAGACGGTGGTGCAACTGCGGAATTCTTTGCCACAGAAGGCTGCGGAGGCCAAGTCAATTGATATTTTTAAGGCAGAGATAGATTCTTGATTAGTATTGGTGTCAGGGATTATGGGAAGAAGGGAGGAGAATGGGGTTACGAGGGAGAGATAGATCAGCCATGATTGAATGGCGGAGTATACACGAAGGGCCAAAAGTCCTAATTCTGCCCCTATTACTTTTGACCTTATGACTTAACGATCCAGAAATGGGACTTCAAATTGCACAATGGTGAAACTATTTCAAATGGTAGCACGAACTACAGACCTATCATTTTAAACCCAACCGGTTGATTTTACAAGAGCATCCAGTTCACTCATGTGCTTCAAGGAAGGAAATTTACTAAGCTGATTTGGATTGATTTATATGCATGCCCAAACTCCAACAATTTTTCAATTATTGACTTGCCTCTGAAATGGCTCAGCAATTTACTCAAATCAAGGAACAGTTAGGTATAAACAGTGAATGATGGTCTTGCTTGTAAAAACCCATGTACCTCAAATGATACAAAGAAAATGGAGGGAAATATCTTGTGTCAGCAAGTAAAACCAGGTAAATAGGAAATATAATGGGCCTTGAATGATTCATTCCATTTAGACACTAAATCCAATCTCTTAGAAGGACCAAATCTCTGGCGTAGTTGGACGCTTTTTAGCTATATTTTAAAATATATCTTAATGCCTAAGACTAGAACATTTGACCAGCCATTGCTGGAGCTTTTTATTTTACGTTTTCTGCTCTCTTTCGTGTAAAGCATGCAACTCCTAGCCATTCACCCTTGCTGAATGGTTTCTGACAGCTTCCTTAAGTTTGCTTGAATTGCTGAACCTAATTGATTTCAGTGAAAGGTTTGCCATTGGTGCTCTTGATGGAACCTTCCACAGCCTTGCCTCGTAGCTGTCTTCTGCTTCATCTGTTCCCAGCTGAGATTCTCTTCTCTATTCATTTCAGAGAATTACCGGTAATGAAAATCAGACACAATGCACCCATCTAATCCATTCCTTTGCTGTTTTTTTCCTGTAACCTTGCCTCTGCTTGAGATGCTGTTTTGATGGGAGCTACATTGGAATTACATGGAGCAGGGGATTCAGCCCAACTGCTGCGTGTCAGTGTTTAGCCTCACAGCAGTTTCCCGAAACCCTTCCCTTTCCCTAACATTGCCAGTTCAAGTCATGTGAAGTCGAGTTTATTTTCTTATGCACAGGAATGTGAGGTACTAGTTTAGTTTAGTTTAGAGATAGAGCTTGGGAACCGACCCTTCAGTCCACCAAGTCCACACTGACAATCGATCACCCATACACTAGTTCTATGCTATCCCATCGTACGCACTAGGAGCAATTTACAGAAGTCAATTAACCTACAAACCTGCACATCTTTAGAATGTGGGAAGAAACCGGAGCACTCGGTGAAAACCCGCAGGAAGAAGTTACAAACTCCGCACAGACAGCACCAGTGGTCAGGATTAAACCCGGGTCCCTGGCGCTGTGTGGCAGCAGCTTTATCGCTGTTCCACTGACCTGCCTCTCCAATGAAAATTTTGCTTGCAGTGGACATGTAGACTCAGAGAACACACAAAATACATAAATGAAACAGTGAACAGAAAAAGGCTGTCCAGAACAGTAGTACATGAGTGCAAAACACAATTAGCAAACAGGTCCATGGTGGTGCAAGAGGAGGTCTGTATTGTTCTGTTGCCAGGGTAGGTGTCAGTAGGTGTTGCTCTTTAACCTACTACTTGTATTTTCCACGACAAGCTACGTGCTCTTGATAGACACAAAAAGTTGGTGTAACTCAGTGGGTCAGACTGCATCGCTGGAGAAGAGGAATGGGCACCTATGTTCTCTTTCATCATGCTTAATTCTACAATAATGACAGAAATTTAATGCATAAAATGAGGACATTATATCCATAGACCCATTGGGACTAGAAATAGATTTTAACTTAATCCCTTGGTCCCCTTGATCCCCAGTCTTGCAGATTGCGACATCCAGGTAGTTTTTAACTGTGCTGGGAGTTTCTGACCACCACCCTTGTCAGTCTGAAGTTGAGTGAGTGAGTGAGTTGAGGCAGTGAGTTCATGTTCCCATTGCATGTTGAATAAAAATATTTTTTCACAGCTATCTTCTAATGCTCTTACATAAATCTACACTCCTGGTTAACGTTCCCTGCTAAATGCAATGAGATTGATACTGTTCCTCTAATGCAGGCCACTCATTGTTTTATGTGCTCAATTTTCCCTCGGCCTTCTTTGTTCCAAAGAAACAGACGACAGCATCTGTTATGCAATTCCAAGCCAAGTCTACAAAATCCCTCCTTCCAACAATGGTTCTCCAGCTCCTGGAATGTCTTCCTAGGTATGTTCTGCACCCTCTCCAGTCCTCTCACATCCCTCCTGGCCAGAAATGTGCACATTATTCTCAGCTGTCTCTGTATGGGCCTCAACATATCACGGCAGTGGGTAACACCTGTATTTTCAAACGAGTGGCAGCAAAGTAGCAAATACACTCAAGCAACTTCAGACTGACAACCTTAGCAATGTCTCTGCTGATCATGCTATAAATCTGACTGAGTTCCTGCTATATACATCTACCTGTACAATAATGCACTTCCAAATGCATTTATCAGAAGAAAGACATCTGCCAAGACATAAATCAAAATACTATCAATGGTGGAGACCTGAAACTTTTGGAAATGCTCAATGTGTCAGACAGCATCTCAAGCTTAATCCAATCCTTCCTATAATGTGGTGACCAAAACTGTACACATTACAAAAGTTAGGTCTGACCAACGATTTGTGTAACTGTAATATAACATCCTAACTCCTATACTCAATACCTCAATCAATGAAGACAACCATCCCATATGCCTTCTTCACCACTCTTATCTATTCTGTGACAGGGAACAATGTACAGTGTACATCAAGGTCCCTCAATAACACTCACCAGTGCCCTGCTATTCATTGTGTATATTGCCCTGGTTTAACTTCCCAAATTAGTCACTTTGCACGTTAAATTCCTTAAGAAATATCCTTAGACTTCCATGAAATGCTGGAGTATCTCAGCAGGTCAGGCAGCATCTGTGGAGAATATGGATAGGCGCCACATTGGGTTGGGACCTTTCTGTTTTTTCTTGTGTCTCCTCAGATCTTCAGTTCTAAATCCACTGGCGCATTTAGGAATATTATAAAGAATTGAAATTTAGAAGCTCAAGGTTATAGAATGTAGGACAGCTAAAGTAATATTGGATGGGAGTCATGTCTTAAGGAGAATTATTCTGTAGAATGGGCCTAAATCATGTGAAGAATAAGATGTGGACTGTGCAATTTTGAATGTTTTAACTGGGTAGATGCTGAGAGAGTGTCTCGATTGATGGAAAAAACAAAAACTAGCAGGTATGATCTCAGGATGGCAGCCACTATGATTGAGATAAAGAAGGGTTTTGATCCTTTGGAGTTCTCTATCCCATAGTAGATGCCCAGATTGAATATATTCAAGGCTGGAATGGATGTTTCAGGGAAATCAAGGATTCTGCAGAACCCACAGTAAAATGTTGAGTCCAACATTTGGCTCAAGTGTGATCTTGAATAGCATTCAAGATGTAGAGAAGGTGACTTGCGAGTTTGTTTTGTACCACTGTACAAAATCATTAAACAAACTGAAATTAAACCAGAATATTACTTTCTTTGAAATACAGAATCAGAACTAGGAGATCAAATGCTCAAATCACAGAAGGATCACAGAAACACCTTTGATTTGGCATTTTGGGTACTTTGTGTGTGCAGCAGACTTATAGATAGACTATAATAAGGTCTGAAGAAGGGTCTCGACCCGAAACGTAACCTATTCCTTCGCTCCATAGATGCTGCCTCACCCGCTGAGTTTCTCCAGCATTTTTGTCGACCTTTGATTTTTCCATCATCTGCAGTTCTTTCTTAAACATTATAGATAGACTATTGACAGCACAATTGTATGGATATATCTGTTAGATGATGTGAGAATTTTACAATCTGTTAATCTAAACAATCAAACTGGATCATTTATTCTCCTTCAACTGTAATTACATTGTGAACTTTAGAATAAAGCCTTAGGCTCTGTGAAGTTTTATATCTCAATGTACAATTAATATAGTCTCCCTGACCTGTGGCTGAGATTATGAGTCATCAGTGTAACACCTATCTGTACAGATGGAAAGACTGTACTGCACTGTCTGACTCACACTTGTCAAATGACATCTTCTGCTGGCTCCTTGGTTTGTTGACAGTGGTGTGGCTTATTTGCTTAAAACAGAAATATCTCTGACGTTGAATGATTGAACCAGACAATGAAATCACAGAATCTCAATGGAGCTATTTTGTTGTGGAAGTAGATATCACATAATTAATTATATAGGTCAAAGATATGATAATAAAAAAAACTCTAGAGTGGGAAGCTAATTATCAATGTATTAACGCACCAAAAATGTTCTACTGAAAGGTATGTGAATATTAATGTCTATTAAAATTGCTCTGAACTCTATCAGATTGTTGTAAAGCAAAAATAAAATGCAGGAACTGGAAATTTATGTAAAAATATAAAATGCCAGAGTTACTAACAAATAAGGCAGCATCCAGAGAGAACGATGTCTTGTCAACGAACCTTCATTCAAATGGAAAAGTGCAAAATCTAGACACAGTCTTTCAGTTGCAAAGATGGGGAGAGGCAGGAAAGAACAAACGGAATTCTGTGACAGGGTGGAGACCAAGGTTGTTCAGGAGATACAATTGCTTTCATTCTTGCCTTAGAGAAGGAAAGTAAGTTTGGGGTGGCATAGAATCATTGCCTCCCAGCTCCAGAGACCCAGGTTTGATCTTGGCCTCTGCTGTTGTCTGTATGAAGTTTGTCCGTTCTCCTTGTGACCATGGGTTTTCCTCGAGTGCTCCAGTCTCCTCAGATATCCCAAAGATGTACAGTTTACTTCCTACACCGACCTCTCCGTCCTTGGTATCCCCCATTGTCAGAGTGAGGCTAAATGCAAATTGGGGGAACAGCATCTCATATTTCACTTGGGCAGCTTCCAGCCCAGCGGTATGAATATTGATTTATCTCACTTCAGGTAGCCCTGGCATTCCCTCTCTCTCTCTATCCCTCCCCACCCAAGTCGCACTAGCTTCTCATTTTCGCCCTACAAACAGCTTACAATGGCCTGTTTCTTTTATCATCGTAATGTTTTTGCATATCCTTCATTATTTGTTCTTTATCTCTTCACATCGCCGTCTATATCTACCGTTTCCCTTTATCCCTAACCAGTCTAAAGAAGGGACTCGACCCGCAACATCACCCATTCCTTTTCCCCAGAGATGTTGCCTGTCCCGCTGAGTTACTCCAGCTTTTTATATCTATCTTCAATTTACTTGGATAATTGGCTAGGTTAATTGGGTAAGTTATCTCTAGTATGTAACAGGTGATAGAATTTGAGTGGAGCTAATGGGAGAAAATGGAGAGAGTAAAGTGGGTTAGGGTACAGTTAGTGTAAAAAAATGAATACCTAATAATTGTCGTAGACAAGGTAGGCTGACGTTCCTGTTTCTCTGAAGATCGACACAGGAAGCTGGAGTAACTCGGCGGGTCAGACAGCATCTATGGAGAAAAGGAATAGGTGACGTTTCGGGTCAAGACCCTTCTTCAGACTCTGTTGCCTCTCTTTGTGATTCAATGACTCCATGGATTATGGCTCTTGTCCAGAGGGTATATGCTGAGGAAGAGGAAAGGGGTTGATAGAGAAGGAAAATATAAGGAAACAGAATTTATGAACTGTCCCTGGAGCAAATGCAAAATAAAAGAATGTTGGAAATAGTGAACAGATCAACTAGCACCTCTGGAGGTAGAATAAATGAGCTAACATTATAAATGGATATTTTGCATCAGAAGTGGCCAGTTCCGACACAAGCTGGAAAGGCTGATGAACCTGCAATTGTTGAATTCAATGTGACGTCTTAAGGGTTTCAATGTACCCAGAAAAAAGTGACATCATGTTTCTTTTACCCTGTTCCATGTAAGGGTTTGTTGGCAGTCTGAGTGCGAATGGGATGAAGAATCAGAATTAAATTAAATTAAATAACATTTGTTCCAGTGCACTGTTGACATAATTTTTAAGATTGAAATGCAATGGGGAAAAGAGTGGTGGAATGTTAATGATGGGAATCTTCATCTTATAGCTGGCTTAAACCCAATGGACAGAACAGCCTCATTTTGTACGATATCAAACCAGCAATGTAGACATTTATAGAAAATAATTTTCAAATAACCAAAGAATTTCCTTCTGACGCATGAAAATGGATTGAGTATTGGGACATGATTTATTTTGAGTAATGATGTGAGATTGAAATATTCAATGAGAGCCAGATGGATAATCCTTCCTGCTAGTGTGCCGTTGCCCAAGGTAAAATTCATCACCATAAGCTTCTGAACTGTAAGGATATTTATATCACCGTCGAGGATGATGTCATATGACTAGGGTGGGAAACATTGCCATACCGGAGATTTCCTGTCCTCATGAGTAAAGACGGATAATTGATGATAATTAGCTTGCATTTGTCATAGTGATCTCATGCCAGCTTTGGTTCAATAAGTAACCTTCCTGCCTTTGTAGTACAATGTTGTGGTCTCAAATCTCACTTCAAAGTACAAAATGTCCAGGCTGATTCTACAGGGCAGTGCTGAGCAGACACCGTGCATTCAAAAGTGCAATCTTTAAGATTAAAGTTAAACTCTATATTCTTTCTCCAATATGAAAGATTCTATGGCATGAAATAGAGAGACATTTCTCCCTCATATCCTGGCCAACATTTATCCCTCACTCAGCATTACATATCAACATCTTGTTCATCATTCTATTGCTTGTGGCAGCTTGCTGTGTGAAAATTGTCTCCTATGTTTCTTGCGGACAACAGCAAGCAGGTTTAACTCAATTTGATTCATCTTGAAGGACAAATACACTGGAAAAGCAATCCATACCTCTGTGATTTGGTTGCCTTAAGTCTATTCCATTCTTCTTGGTCCATTGTTCTGAACAGATGTTATTATTGCACTCTTGTTGTTTGCTGTTTGTGTATACGTATGTGTGCGTGCGTATATATATATATATATATACCAACGAGTCCCGCCCCCTCAATGCGTGGTTGCGGAGGGGGGGGTCAGCCTGCGGCGTCACACACACATTCACCAACCCCCACACACAAACCTCCCCCGTTGATATTATATTAATATTATTCATTGGCTCCTTTTACCCCATCCCCACCCTATCCACTGACGCATAGCCCCCACCTCGCAGGCACGTCTAGAGCGAGGGGGGGTAGAGAGGGAAGGCAGAGAGAGAGGGTGGAGAGACGGAGGGGCGGACAGAGAGAGAGGGGCAGAGAGAGTGGGGCAGGGAAAGACAGAGATGGAGTGGGGGGGGGAGAGAGGGGGTGGAGAGGGGGGAGAGGAGGGGCAGAGAAGAGAGGGGGGGCAGAGGGGTAGGAGAGAGGGGAGGGGAGGGGGGGAGAGGGGAGGGGAGGGGGGAGAGAAGAGGGGGAAGGCGGTGGAGAGGAGGGGAGAGTGAGTGGGGAGAGTGAGTGGGGGCAAGGGGGGTGCGGGGGAGGGGAGGGTGGAGGGGGGGAGGGAGGAGAGAGGGGGAGGAGAGAGGGGAGGAGGGTGGAGAGGGGAAGGGGAGAGAAGGGGGAGGGGAGAGGGGGAGAGAGGGGGGAAGGGTGTAGTGGGGGAGAGGAGGGGGAGGAGGTAGAGGAGGGGGAGAGGAAGGAGGAGGAGGGAGAGGAAGGAAAGGACGGGAAGGAAGGGGAGAGGAGAGGGAGAGGAGGGGAGAGAGGAGGAGTGAGAGGGGCTAGCGTGTATCGTGCATCAACCTCGGAAGTGCTCAGTATGTTCTCGAAATGCTAGCGTGCGTTGTGCATCTACCAATGCTCTCGGCAGCTCTCGGGAATTCTCAGGAAACCCGATCTGAGGTGCTAGCATTCATTGACCTCAGAACCACTCGGATAGTCTCAGGAACCCTCTGTCTTCAGAGCGACCCTACATCTCAAACAGTCACGCCTTGTTCCAGGTTCCTCCCACTACAGCAAATATTCCCTCTAAATTCACCCTGTCTAGACCGTGTAAGAACTTGCATTTGAAGATATTATTTAAATGAATACCCCTGCAATCTTCTGGAAAGCTCAAGAAGAATAACTGCCCCCAAAGAGCCAAAAGGGAAAAGGATGTCAAGAAGGGTCTCGAACCGAAACATCACCTATTCCTTCTCTCCATAGATGCTGTCTCACCCACTGAGTGTCTCCATCAATTTTTCCAGCATCTGCAGTTCTTTCTTTTAATATCTGTGGTAATGATATTTTCTTCTCTGTAAACTTCTAAAGTGAGGCTTCTCTGTGATTAGTCAGTTGCATATCTAACCAGGTAGATAAAAGCCAATGGTCTGACTATAATGTGATATGTCTATAGGTTTATTTGCCATATGGATTAACTACACCTCACAGTGATAATATACAAAACAGCAAATTATTAATTTCTCAATTTCTCATCTATTCATTCTTTTCATTACATTCTTTTTTTGTCTTTGTAAAATGCAAGTGTGTGTTTTTGAGAAATATCACAGAGCTCTTGTCACATATTGTTTTACAAATAGACAGAAAAGACTTCCAAAAAGAAGGAACATTGGAAATGATGTTAGTGGCAGGGTTGCATATATGGCTCGTGGACTGATAACTCCTTTGCTGGATTCTGATGATAAGCTTTCCAAAAAACCAAGGTTACTTTAAGAAGTTGAGTGCAGACACAAAGAACTGCAGATGCTGATTTACAAAAAAAGCCACAAAGTGCTGGAGTAACTCAGTCGGCCTGGCAGCATCTCTGGAGGATAGAGATAGGCACCATTTTGGATGGAGACCCTTCTTCAGTGAGTGGTGGAATGTGCTGGAAAGCTGATAAGATCTCTCCTGTTTCCATGTTCCTATTCCATTTGTGCTCTTTCCCATGTTTTGGGCAAGTGAGTAATTGAAGTCCATATGATTGGTGAAGATTGGGATCCTGTCACCCTTTGTGTTGGCACCTTCAGCAATTATATTCACTTACTAACTTACTTCACTTACTAACACGACAACATGCCTTCAACTATTGGGACTAAAAAGAGAATTATTAATGTTTATGTACTGCCATGGGTGTAATTAATATTGGAAAAAATCACTTTGTAAACCAACCATCACTTCATTACCATTTAACACACTTACTTACACCTACATCAGAGTGAACAAACAGACCTCAGTTGTCAGTGATGAAAGACTACACAAAAATATTACTGCAGACTAAAGATAAACTGTTCGGAGCATCTCGCTGCATGTTCTCAGAAGTTGCTGGAATTATATTGGATACAACAATGAGAGACGGTAAATTCACAGCCTTGTTTATCAGAAAGCCTCATGTGGTGACTCTTTAATGCTCCAGTTATTTGTGCACCAGCTATAACATTTGTGCATCTGAGTCAATGGTTGTAGGTTCACATCCTGTTCTTGAAACTCAGGCATGAAAATCTAGACTCCCATTTCAGGGCAGCATAGAGATTGTCATGGGCACACTCCCATTTGTACGAGATCTTAAACTTTAAGCCAATGATCCTTCTGCTTTGATGTGAACTATTAATAGAGAGAAGAGTTTCCTCACAAAAAAATATACCCCTATCTGTCACTGAAAGTTCATTGTTTGGAACCACTTGGTGATTGTGGGAGCTTGCTGTGCTTGCAATTGTCTTTTTGCATTTCTAAATTAAATATAAACATTGTTTTAGATGTCACGAAGTTGTGAAAAAATGGAATGGAATGGAACAAATTTGAATTGATTTTATTTTCTTGCCTCCCCACATCATCTTCAGTTTCATTTACTGCAGAGCTTCACAGTACAAACATATCAAAATTCAGACAAGCTCCCAAAGTCCCAAAATTGTCACATTGGCAGCTTTTATTTAGGATGCACTCATGATTAAAATACATCTTCTAAACCTCAAACAGCCAAAAAATGCATTATCCATGTTGAAAATACTATAAGTAACATAATTTCTACCTCAATTGCTAATATATTTTGCAGTTGTAATCTTTTGTTTAGAAATAGCTAGATGAGGATATTTTATTGACAGTCCTCTTGGTAAATGTTATGTCAGTTTGTTCCTCCAGATTCATTCTTTGGTGACATAATAGTTTGGTTAATTGGCCACGGTAGATTGCCCTCAGTGTGTTGGTTAGCGGGGAGGATCTGAGGAAGTTATGGGGAATGCGGAGACGACAAGAAGGGATATTGTAGGATTACTATAAATGAGTACTTAATGTTCAACAAACCTTGGTGGGCCAAAGTACCTGTTTTCTTGCAGCGTGACTCTAGGGCTTCACAATGACACTCGTTTCATATTAGGAGTATAAGAATTGTTTCTAAACCAGCATTTACAATGCTTTACTCTTAACCCAGAGTTGTGAGTTCATATCTAACACAGCAGCGGAGTAATTTAAATTCCAGTAATTAATAAATTCAGAATTCAATTTTGAATCAGTAATGGTGAATATAAAACTACTGGACTGTTGTAAAAACATAATGGTTCCCCAAAGTCCTGTTGGAAAGGAAATCTGCTATTCCTGTCTGGTCTCAATGAGTCCAGTCCCACCACATAGTTTCCCTGTTAATGGTGAATTAGGGATGGACAATTAATGTATACATTGCCTGTGATATCCAAATGTTGTGAATGAATAATATTTTGGATGTGTGTTTTACACAGGCGAACACCTCTGGTATTATAATAAGAGGTATTTCAGATATCTAGCTTGAGTTATCCCACAGCCTATTTACAGTGGCATCATGATGAGTATCAGTGATAGTATCAATGAAAAGTCAGAGCCAGACATGGTGTCTGATGCCATGTTATCATTTACTGCTGTGGGTACCTTCTCACCATCAGCATATTAAATGGTCCTAAAACACCTCCATTCTTTTGGGTGTTGACCTGTACTATGTTTTACTCTATGAAAGTAACTTGACACACAAATGTAAATGTTACACAACTGGATATTGATCTAGTTAATAACGAATCAAGTTAATGTTTCTGCAAGTAAAGTGCAGGCAAGTTCGCTCAGTATCAATTGCTGGTAAACTCACTTCCTAATTTCTAATTCTACATGTCGCTGTGTTGATAGTTGCTTATGCAGTTAAACTGGCAGTGATCTCTTCAGTGGCTGCATACAATAAGTGGCATTCAACTTCTTTGAAGGTAGACAAAAATGCTGGAGAAACTCAGCATCCATGGAGCGAAGGAAATAGGCAACGTTTCGGGCCAAAACCCTTCTTCAGACTGATGTAGGGTGGGATGGGAGGAGTGGCAAAAACAAAGGAAGAGGAGGAGCCAGAGGGCTGAGGAAGAGCTGAGAAGGGGAGGAGACAGTGAGGGCTACCTGAAATTGTTTAATGTTCAATGTTCAATACCTCAATGTTCATGCCGCTGGGGTATAAACTGCCCAAGCAAAATATGAGGTGCTGCTCCTCCAATTTCTGGTGGTCCTCACTCTGGCCATGGAGGAGGCCCAGGACAGCAAGGTCAGATTCAGAATGGGAGGGGAAGTTGAAGTGCTGAGCCACCGGGAGATCAGGTTGGATATTGCAGACCGAGCGGAGGTGTTCAGCGAAACAATCGCCAAGCCTACGCTTGGTCTCACCGATGTAGATCAGCTGACATCTAGAGCTGTGGATGCAATAGATGAGGTTGGAGGAGGTGCAGGTGAACCTCTGTTGCACCTGGAACGACTGCTTGGGTCCTTGAATGGAGTCAAGGGGGGGGGGGGGGGGGTAAAGTGACAAGTATAGCATTTCTTGCGGTTGCAAGGGAAAGTGCCCGGGGAGTGTGTGGTACGGGTGGGAAGCGACAAATTGACCAGGGAGTTACGGAGGGAGCGGTCTCTGTGGAAAACAGATGGGGGGGCTTGAGGGGGGGGGGGTGATGGGAAGATGTGGCGAGTGGTGGGGTCACATTGGAGGTGGCGAAAATGATGGAGGACTATTTGTTGTGTGTGACGGCTAGTAGGGTGGAAGGTGAGGACTAGGGGATGCTGCCCTTGTTACGAGTGGGGGGATGGGGAGAGAGAGCAGTGTTATGGGGTATGGAAGAAACCCTCGTGAGATCCTCACCTATAGTAGGGGACATGAACCCCCGTTCCCTGAAGAATGAGGACATCTCCGATGCCCTGGTGTGGAACACCTCATCCTGGGAGCAGATGCACCATAGATGGAGGAATTGGGAGTAGGCGATGGAGTCCTTACAGGAAGCAGGGTGGGAAGAAGTGTAGTCTAGATAGCCATGGGAGTCAGTAGGTTTGTAGTGGATGTCGGTCAGAAGTCTATCACCTGCGATGGAGATAGTGAGGTCAAGAAATGGTATGGAAGTGTCGGAAATGGTCCATGTGTATTTGAGTGCCGGATGAAAGTTAGTGGTAAAATGGATAAAGACAGTGAGTTGTGTGTGGGTGCAGGAGGCAGCACCAATGCAGTTGAACTCGTTTGAAACTTGTTCTGCACAGAAAATGGACTGATAAAAGTAAACCATTGATAGCTGATAGATATTGGAGGAGTCATATGTGCATTGAATTGGAGTTAAACAAGAGCTCACTTTTTCTCACTTTTCTTAATCAGGGCATTGGGTATAAGAGTCAGGAAGTAGTGATACAGCGCCATAAGGCTTTAATTAGGCCACATTTGGAGTGCTGTGTGCAGTTCTGGTCACCCATTAAAGGAAGGATGTGGAGGCTTTGTACAGGGTGCAGAATAGGTTTACCCAGAATCTGCCTGGATTATGGGGTAGACACAAAATACTGGAGTAACTCAGCGGGACAGCCAGCATCTCTGGAGAGAAGGAATGGGTGACGTTTTGGGTCGAGACCCTTCTTCAAACTAGGGTCAGGGGGTATTTCTTTGAGTACAGGAGGATGAGGGGTGATCTTATAGAGGTGTATAAAATTATGAGATTAATAGATCGGGAAGATGCACAGAATCTTCTTGCTCAGAGTAGGGGAATCAAGGACCAGAGGACATAGGTTCAAGGTGAAGTGGGAAACGATTTAATAGGATCTGAGGGGTAAATTTTTCACACAAAGATTGGTGGGTGTTTGGAACAAGCTGCCAATTGAGGCTGGGACAATCCCAACATTTAAGAAATAGTTAGACAGTTACATGGATAGGACAAGTTTGGAGGGATATGGATCAAGTGTAGGCAGGTGGGACTAGTGTAGTTGGGACATGTTGGCTGGTTTTGTCAAGTTGGGCTGAAGGGCCTATTTCTATGCTGAATCACTCTATAATGACTGTTTCCTCTACAACTCTGGAGGATGTGGAGAGACTTGATAGAAGTTTGATGAGAGGCATGGATAGGGGAGACAGTCAAGGTAAATAAAGCCAAGCAATATGAACACTAGCAAACAATAATACGTTTTTTTTCCACTGATGGAGAAAGATTTTCTCTCTTGCAGATTTGCTTCCAATCACGTCTGTTTGGTCTAAGTCTTGCATTTATTTATCCTTTCACCTCCACAATCCCCTTACATGCATCAACAAAAATAATTAATAATTTAATGTTTGCAAAATTAAGTTAAAAACCATGCATTCATTGAACTCACTAATTTCAAATACTTGTTTCTGTCATCAAACGTGTACTCGTGTTTCAGTTCTTTGATATCTTTATTTGCATTTTTTCCACATGTTTTATCAGATATCAAATTGCATAAATAAAACACTTTACTGAACAGGTTTTATCTTTGAAAGGTAGCAATCATGCATATTTTTTAAAGACATTCATTCTTCAAATAAGTTAATCTCTACTATTTCTTCTTTATGATATTACCAGTTGTAAAAATGAATTAAACAAGAAATGGAATGTTAAAAGGGTTTCTTCAACATTTCTCTGAACACTTCTGAAAAATGAGGAAGTTAATTTGCTCATTTAACATGAATTCTCTTGTAACACTATTAGACAGAGATTGTTTTTGTGAAAGAATGAATCTCACTTGCAGGCTTTTTTCCCATATGAATAACCTTGTGATTTTAGGCTGTAAAGACCTGATATTGTAACATAATCCAATGACCAAATAAAAATACTTGTATTTGGTTAGGAAACAAGCTTGAGTGGTTTAAAGGATGGAATTCATGAATTTAGTGTCTGAGAATTGGAGGGCATAGATAGATTCAATCTCTTCAATCAAGAGATTGAATCTTCAAGAGATTAAAGGCACAATCTCTCTGTTCTCATTCATTCCATTCTACCTACACATCCTCCAACCAGATCAGTTACAATCCTTCACCTCCTTCCAGCCATCACCATTTTTGTTCAATGTCATTCAGTTTCTCTTAGTCTCTAGCCTATTGCAGAGATTCAATTTGTTCTTTTCACCCCCCCCCCCCCCCCCCCCCCCATTCTACAACTTAAAAAATGATTGATTCCTAACATTTCCTTGTTGTGATAAAAGGCCATTGCCCTGAAAAGGTAATTCTCTCTCATAAGGTCATAGGAGCAGAATTAGGCCATTCTGCCCATCAAGTCTGTTCCACCATTCAATCATGGCTGATCTATCTCTCCCTCATAACCCCATTCTCCTGTCTTTTTTCCCATAACCCCTGAGACCTGTACTAATCAAGAATCTATTCATCTCTGCCTTGAAAATATCCATTGACTTGGACTCCACAATTTTCTGTGGCAAATAATTGCATAGACCCGCCACCCTCTGGCTAAAGACATTCCTCCTCATCATCTTCCAAAAGGAAGACTCTCCCATTAGTGGAAACATCCTCTCCATATCCACTCTATCATTTTCAACAGATGTCGAGCAGTTTTTTTCATTTTCATCTTTTGTTATTGATTTCCAGTATCTGCAATTGTTGTTTTTTTGTTATTGATGATTTAGTCTATGAGTTAAGGAGCTTTTCTGATTGATGAACAGCTGTTATTATAATACATGCTAGCCACCATTACAAATGATCTTAGCTCAATCAATATTCATTTTTATTTACAATGACACAGTTGGTCATAGGCTAGGATACATGGGACTGTTAATTTCCTTAACAGGATCATGGGACTGTTAATTTCCTTAACAGCATCATCTATAAAACAGGCGTACCAGCTTGCAAGATGGGGAAGGTGGGTTTCATGTGGTGGGATGGTGTCAGAAAGAGACTGTAGGCTGACGAAGTGTGACTTGGAGGCTAAAATTGGGTAACATGGAAATAACAGTTGCCACCAACAAACTGGAGTTTTAGGTGTTTTACCAGAAACCTTAGAGTCATATAACATGGAAGCAGGCCCTTCGGCACAACTCATGGAGTCATAAATTTTTCCTGGCTTCTAATGACTCAAATAGCTCTGGAACCTTTGGTAAACATGGTTGTTGGAATGTTTGAGTATGAGTCAGGAGGCATCTCCTCCACATAATATGATCGTGAATGATTAAGTGACGAATGAGGGGGTGGAACATGGTGAAAAACACTGGTAAGAGCTTTAGTCAGTAATACCAGGTTGGTCGGAAGGAGATGTAAATAAGCAAAGACAAATGATCATCCGATTTCTATTCCTCCATCTTTGGCAGATGTGTCTTCAGGATGCTGTAAATTCCTCTATAAACATTTCTACGCTCCACCATCCTTTAAAAGCTGTGCTTGTAAGCCTGCTTGTGACCAAGCTTTTGATTACTTACCCTACTCTCTCTTCCTGAGATTTGGTGGCAGATTTCGTTTGATAATGCTTTTGTGAAGTTCCTTGGACATATATTCTGCAACTACTGATATTTTTGTAAAGAGATGTAATGATACCAAGCAACATGCTTGAAGTTCTGACAGTAAAATAAACAGTCATTTGTGGGTTTTTTTGTTTGAAACTGACAATATTTCAGTCTTGAAATAAACCTATAAATATTTCTAAATGCTAGTAAATTCTCTCATATGTTTTTCTTCAAAATTGAAGGCTGACCCTCAGCACTTACTGAAAATAATTTTTATGCTTTTATGTGAACATGAAAATGGTTGTTTGTCTGAATACTAGGTTGTGATGTATTTGACATAAGCACCTAATCAACCTTAGCAGGAATTGATCCACATGTCATGGGGGACTTATATGGTCCGTGAATTGGAAAACAGATTTTCAACATCTTATGTGTTTTATGTTGAATCTTAATGTGGAAATGTCAAATTGATAGTATTTTCTAATCATGATATCAGAAGGTCATGATGTCTCACATGGGCATTTGGATGTGAAAGTGCCACGAGGAAAATTGTTTAAACCACTTTTTAGTGCAAAGGAAGGAAGCAAACATATTATAAGCTAATATTATTTGAACGTTGCATATACTACCCAGGAATGATAGGAGAATTAATACCATTCCATGTTACAGGAGCATTTAATGCAGCCAAGCATTAAATATAATATGGTTAATTAGGATAGTTTGGAGCCAAAAAAAAACAAAGACTAAGAGGGCATGTGCAATAAAACTCCAAGTGTTCAAAAAGTGATTCATCATTTGGCTTCCAGGTCATGTTACCTGCACTCCCATAACATTCATCTGCTCCTCGTTTTCCATACTCTCCTTAAACTGACCAGGGATCCCCATTTCCATGTTCCTTTTAATGTTAATAGGTTCACTGGAGAATTTATTGGAAAATAGTTATGGAATTATGAATTTATGAAAAAAAAGATGAATTAAAAGTGTGTTGGGTATTAACAGTGAATAACATCCAATAATCCAAGACTGCTGAATTATTAGAGTGTGACTAACCGGGCAGCAAAAGATTTGAGTTGAAGGGTCTCTGTGGTAGTGTTGGCATTGCTCTCAGAAGTTTCTGGAATTTAAGCCTCACATCACAGACATAGTGCAGAAAAAGCTACGCTGACACGTCAGTGTATTACTGAGAGAATGCTGCACTTCTTTGGATGAGCCTTTTGGTTGAAGAATAAACTATGACCAGGGTACTTAAGGTAACTCTTCTGGAACATGTTGGCTGAAAGATAAGATCTTGTGTGGCCTTCATAACAGGACCATAGACCTTTTATTTCAAACTGCATGCTCCATTCCATTTGCACAACTACCTGTATTTTCCAGAGATGTTGCCGCTCATGTATTTTTTAGGGTCTCACCAGAAATCATGGAGTCATACAACATGGAAACAGGCCCTTCTGCCCATCTCAACCTTGCTGACCAAGATGCCCCATGTAAACTGGTCAAATTTGCCTGCATTTGACCCATATCCCTCCAAACCTTTCCAATCCATGGCACATATCCAAATTTATTTTTAATGTTATTTTACTTCCCTCAACTACTTTCTCTGGCAGCTCATTAATGTACATATGACCATGAGGAAAAAGTGGGCATCAGGTTCCTATTAAATCTTGTGTAAGAATGAACTGCAGATGTTAGTTTAAACCAAAGATAGACACAAAAAGCTTGAATAACTCAGTGGGTCAGGCAGCATCTCTGGGGGGAAGTAATGGGTGATGCTTCAGGTCCAGAGATGCTGCCTGTCCCACTGAGTTACTTCAGCTTTTTGTGTCTGTCTTCTCTTATTAAATCTTTCCCCTCTCACCTAAATCCGATACCCTCCAATGATTCCAAGCAAAGTTTCAACAATGTATTTTTTAACCATATTACTTACCAACTTCTATATTTAATTATTTGACTGATAACGCAATATCGATCTGATACTTCACCACCCGACCAACCTGCGATGACACTTTCAGGGAACTAGGTTTTGTTCCCCAGGATCTCTCTGCTCTACAACACTCATCAAGGCCCTACCATCCAAGAGCACACTTGATCTCAGCAACCTATACGAGACTCATGCCTTCTTCTTTTTATTGACAAGAGTCTCAGTTTTTCTCTTCATCCAGGGTTCCTTTCTCCCATCTGCCTTGCCCTTCACTCTAACGGGAACATGCATAACTTGTACTCGAAACAGGGGTCCCGACCTGAAAATTTCCCTGTCCATTCCCTCCATAGATAATGCCTGATCTGTTGAGTTACTCGAGCACTTTGTGTTTTTCTCGATATTCCAGCATCTATAGCTCCAAGTGCCTCCATTAACTTTCATTGGCATTGAATTCATGGTGGAATAACTAGGCACCAAATGAGAGGTAAAGATAATACAACTATTTAGGTGGTATTTGTAGTCCTTACAGCAAATGAGAAAATGGAATTGAAGTTGTTCATTATTTAACACCTTGAACCTCTTTAAAATGGAGAGGAAAAATAAATGTTTTCTATGGGCACTTAGACCAGAACATGGTATGGTTACATAATTGACTTTGTTTCTATCGTTGAATGCTGTGCAAGCGTGAGCATTTTCCCTTATTGAATGTGAAATTATATTGAAGTAAATTGCAATTTTTTTCAACTAAGCCTCTAAAATTACAAAATCCATTTCAATGCTTAGTGTTGACATAGTAATAGCAGATGGTGGAATCTTGAGTAAAAACATAGTGCTGGGGGAACTTAGCGGGTCAGACAAAGTCTGAAGAAGAGTCTCAACCTGAAACTTCATCTGTCCATTTTTGCCCACAGTTGCTGCGCGAACCACTGATTTCTGAATTCCTGTCCCCATATAGAAAATAGTGCACGCCTTTATTCCTACTACCAGAATGCACGACACCACACTTTGCTACACTGTGTTCCATCTGCCACTTCTTAGCCCATTCCCCCAATGTGTCCAAGTCCTTCTGCAGTGTTCCTGCTTTCAACACACTACCTCCCTCTCCACCTATCTTTGTATCATCTGCAAACATGGCCACAAAGCCTTCAATTCCCTCATCCAAATCATTTATATACAACGTGAAGAGTAGCGGCCCCAGCACCGAGCCCTGAAGAACATTTATTAAAGAATCAAACCTTAAATGGTTGCTTTTCTAAATCAGAAGGCCCTCCACAATGTGTTAATTTGTTGGATATTGCATCAGGCTCCCACTATGAAGACGGAGTGCTGGAAAGTAATTAAATGTGAATCGTCCCCGTGTTTCAGCTTCAGAATGGACATTGGCTATTATAAGTACAGACATTCATCTCAGACTGCATCTGGAGGAAATGATTCATTGATTATTAACTTCATGCCAATGTGCCCCATAATAGGAAGCTGTTCAGTCCATGAAATTGGCACCCAGAGCAATGCCATCAATCCCAACCTCCCACTTCTTGCCCTATAACATATTCTCTCCCATATTTTCCTCGCTCCCTCTAGATTCTACCTGTCCCCTACATACTATGGGAAACTTACATTAGCTAATTAATGTCCCAGCTTGCATGACTACTGCCCAAATGTCGTTTGATGGCTAATATTTTTATATAATTGTTCAACAGAAATAGATATGGAACAAGGGTGAAATAAGCAAAGTGTTTTTATGAAAAAGGAGGGATGATGAAAGCAAAGTATAAACAATATAGATGCCCTGTGATTTTATACTTTTCGTGGCTTGCAGTTGTATCAGGGGAATTATTGTGAAATCCAAAGATACTCAGGACTCCTTTTTCTTTCCATTTTGAAGTGATTGTACTTTTAAAATCTGAAGGATTGCACTATTCTTTACTTCCAAAGAGAACAAATTGCGAGCTCTAGCTTTTAAACTCGTGAAGTACTTTCAGAAATATCTATTAGTGCAGATTGCCCTCACGAATACTTTGCATTTGCGATAAAATTTCCATCCATACTGCTTGAAAATAGATTCATTCAACTGCATCATCTGAAGGAAAAGCTGAGGAAACAGAACAATCTGAAAGAGGAGAGGAAAGAAATGACTGAATTACGTCTTGTGGCAATTATATTATACCTGCCCGGCTGGGCCTCGATACTATTTCATATGCCAGCCATAATTTAATCCCCAGCTCCCAAAGTGTTGTGTCCAAATCCAACTCAGGACCTTTAAAACCAGTACTCTAAGCTAAGTGCAAAATAAAGCTGCTGGAGGAACTCAGCCACTCATACATCTCCAGTCGCTTGTGTCTGCAGCCTTATGTAAGACACCAGTGTAGTACAGAGGGAGTGCTGAGTGGATGGAAGTTTTGTTTCTGAAATCTTCATCATTACGGGCCTTTTAATAACCAATTTTGGTTATAGCATACAGATTTACTGACCTTCACCGCCGGCTGGGCTGTGGACACCACCCCTGGGCAGCACCACTTCCCTGTCTGTTTTCAGGCCAGGCTGCAGACACTAGCACCGGCCCTCACCACCTCCCCGACTGTTTCCAGGCCAACCTGCCAACGCCATCCCACCCCTCCCCCCTCACCCCTGTCTGCATCCAAGCCAGACCTACTGCCACCACATCCAGTCCACACAGTTTCCTCGGCCGTTTGATGGCCGTGCCTGCCACTGCCACTGCCGCCATCACTGGTGACCCTTACCTGCACTCCGGCAATCTACGGGCCATAATCAAATACTTCACAGATCCTCACCGCTCCCCTGATCGCCAGCAGGTTGGGGCTGTCAACTCCCCTGGATTCCAGGGCCAGTTACAGACTGAGAGTCTGAGAAATGGTCTCAACCTGAAACATTACCTATTCATGATCTCCAGAGATGCTGCCTGACTTGCTGAGTTACTCCAGCACTTTGTGTCCTTTTGTGTATTATCCAGTATCTGCCATTCTCTAATTCTACTGCATATACAATTATAATCTATTACTCAGTAATCCCTTACTAGGTTATAGCAGACAATTGGCAATAATGGGCACCATTCCCCCTCAACCCCCATCGTCTGTTATAATGAGGGTTTTCTCTACAGATATGTTACACGTTAAAATTCTAAAAGAAAGAAGACTGTGCAATAAAACAAGGCATCAGTGCAAAACACAATTAGAAAAAGAAACAAGTCCATGGTCATACAATTGTGGTGGTCTTTAGTATTCCATTGCAGAGGGACACTGCCCACCCACATTAGGGGTGAGATGCCAATTAGCTAGCAATCAGTAAGCACCTGCAGAGAACTCACACGGTCGCAAGGAAGGCGTGCAAACAGCACCAATAGCACCAGAAGTCAGGACTAAACACGGATTGCTGGAGCTCAGAAATAGCACAATTAATTTCTACATGGAGCCTGATAAATGGGTTTTGTCTTGAAATGTTAACTTTCTCTTGCAGCAGATGCTGTCTGATCTAATGAATGAGTCCAGCATTTTCTGCTGTTTTTATTTCTACAAATGGAATGTCTGTTAATTATCACAACACTTTGTGGGATCTTGCAGTGTCCACATTAACTTCCCCATTTCCAATGCTTTCACTGTGACCACATTACAAATGTACCATATCACCTTTAAATTACTTTGGGTCTTTGTCATCCAAAACCAAGATGCTGGATTTTTTTTTCCAAAACCAGTTGAGAATTTGCAGCAGCCTTTGTTTTTATGTGGAACTTTGTAAATTGCAAGGTTTACTTTTTAAATTGTTTTGTATATCAAAAGGTTAAAATAAAATTATGTTGCTGATGAATTATGATTTTGACTTGCTCTCAGTTTCTGTCACAGATGCTGAATTGCAATAGTCACACTGCATTGCAGTCATAAAACATGCTTGACAAACTTAACTAAAGCCCCAATGTTTCACCTTGGATTATTGTGGTACAGAAGCTGAAATTTACTGGCAATTTTCTGGCCTTTAGTCCCTTTCACCAATTTATAAGCAACTGAATTTATCACAGGATAACTTTGCCAACAATTTTAAAGGGATAATACACATGAACAGATAAACAACATGCCTTAGCTCCAAATGTCAGACTTGGACAAAACCACAGGTAATTGGCAATTATTTTACCAATTGCCAAAATATGCCTTTCTCCATAACTAACATCAGTGTACAGACCTATGCAGTTAAATATAAGAGTATAACTGGATTATTGGCCAAATCATGTTGGAGGGAACCTTAGTTTATTGTCTTAGTTTTTTTTCCCATTAAGATATATTTTCAGAGGGGTTGAAATGTGTCTCAAGTCAATCCTCACATTTTAAGAAAGACAACTTTTTAAAAATGTATTCACTCAAAATGTATCCAGTCATTTAAAAGCAAAAAAAAACCACCTTTGTTGGAAATCTGTACTGTAGCAGCTAGTCTTGAAGCTGCATGATTGAGTTCACTCCTGAACCCCAATGGTACCGAGGGAAGGTCTGAACTAAAGCGATGGTCCGTGACAAAGATAAAACTAAATGGTCAGTGAGGTGAAGGAGTCTGCTAAATTAGGATAGTAAAGTTAGTGAAAAATGAAAGGTAGATCTGGAACAAGTGTAAATGGGATGGATGAATAAATGGATGAAATTACTACCAGAGATTGGAAAATAATTTTATATGCTAGAAATAAGAAATAAGAATTGCTGCATATCTGAAATTGATGAAGTTGCATTATAAAGGTACATTTGGGATTGCCTGATTTTTTTTTCTACGAATAAAATCATTTGGGATTCATTCTGGAACAAGATTTTTTTGCTCAAATTTAAAACGAGAACGGTATAATTCAGTGTTCCTCCAGGAAGATGGCCAATTATACATTTGTTGGCTTTTGGGGAAAATTGCTGGTGTGTAGGCTAATCATATGCGGCAGCAATGTTTCATGTTTGAAATGGAAATGAGTGTTGGAGAACCGGTATTAATGCCAAATGAGCTACTTTAAGAGGGGTCATTTCAAACTGATGAATATAAAATTACAAGCGTTATAGGAAGAATCTATCTTCCTGCACAGACAGGGGCAAATACCAAGGGGCATAGATTTAAAGCTATTTGTAGAATGATCGGAGAGATATTTAAGGGTGATGTGGTCTGGAACTCACTGTGTGAATGGATTGGAATGGCAAAAATCTTCATTACATTTACAGAAGTTCAGTTCAGTTCAGAGATACAGCATGGAAAAAGACCCTTTGACCCACAAAGTCTGCACCACCATCAATTGCCCGTTCTTTTTTTTTGTTTTTTTGTTTAATTTTCTTTATTATTAGAAGTAATGTACATTACAATGATATAAGCCAAAAATAACATCATACATTTCCTGTACCACTTCCTATTTTATACTTTAAGAAGAATAAGAATAAGAATAAGAATAGATAGAGTTAGATAGGATAGTAAGTGCATGAGAGAGTGATCCGGAAGAGCCCGTAGAAGTGTAAGACACAAGAAAGACCAAAAAAAAACAAAGGAAAAAAAAAGAAGAAAAAATACAAGACAGAAAATATGAGTAAGTAAAATAAGCTAAGATAAAAGGGATGTACCTCCTTTGTATCTTTACACGCCCCTCACCAGGTCCTGATACCATTTCTTTTCAGAGTTGTGTTGCACCCTATGCTTGTAATAAGTCAATAAATGGAAATCAAATCTTTTGGAAATGGTCTGATTTGCCTGCTAGGAAGAATCTCATATCTTCTAGGTGTAACGTTTCGGACATATTTGAATCCACATTTTTATCGTTGGTGTGGGAGCGTTTTTCCAGAATTTAAGTATAAGTTTTTTTGCCATAATTAAGGAACCTCTTTTGGAATGAAGTCAGCTCAAAGCTGGCTTCCATTTGTTCCAAAAATAGTCAATTCTGCATTCGGTTTCAATTTTATTTTGTAAACATTTCAAAAATTGAATTCCAGGATTTTTGGATTTTTATGCAAAAAACAAAGGAATGTGCTACGGTTGCTTCTTGGGATAGACATTTGTCACAAATTGGTGAGACATTTGGAAAAAAATTACTTATTTTAGTTTTTGAATAATATAGTCTATGTAAAGTTTTAAATTGGATTAAAATATGTCTTACATTGATCAAGCATTTGTGCACATATAGCAAGTGTTTATCCCAACTCTCTTTCTAGATTTTTATAGCTAGTTCTTGTTCCCAATCTCTTCTACAGACTAGTTTGATGTTATTCCACTTTCTTATCCATTCCTTACACACAGGGGGCAATTTTATACAGGCCAATTAACCCACAAACCTGCACATTGTGGGATGTGACAGGAAGCCTGAGCACTAGAGGAAAGCTAGTCATAGTCACAGGGAGAAAGTGAAAACTTCACACAGGTATCACCCGAGGTCAGGATTGAACCTGGTTCTCCAGGAGTTGCACTACAGTTCCCCCTTATAACTTTGATGCTTGCTTGAAAAGTTTTAATGTTCAAGACTATGGTTTGAGTATGGTAACATGGGATAGTTTAGGTAGCTCTTGTGCAACTGGATAGACATAATGGGCCAAATGGCCTTCTTCTGTGTCATAAATTTTCAATAATTCTATGTCCCTCTAGGGGCCTGGAATTGTATATCGGTTGGTCTCAGGGAAAATTGGTAATGCATGAGCTAATCATAAAGAGCAGCCAAGTTTCATTTTTGATATGGAAATTCCATATAATAGGGGATTGTTGGCCACCCTGCCTCCAACACCACAACCTTGTGCTTTGTTATTGTTCTCCCTTTACCACTTTAAATAACTTGCTCGTACATGTCTAAGCTCAAAGATATGTCACACTGATTCTAATGAAGTCTAATGCTGGGCATGTGAATTTTTCATAGCATGTCCATTTAAATACCTTTCAGATTTGCTTCATGGCTGTGGAAAGCAATTGCATCAACATTATGCCAGAGTGAATGATGGTAATGGGGAGAACAATTTGAACTGATGACTTAAGAGTGTCACACAAGACAGATATTGGCACAACACTGGGATGTGTGTGTGCTTTATGACTGCATATCTTGACATTGGTGCTCTGATGTTAAGATTAAATCCAATGAACAGACTGTGAGGATAACACATTTAGAATGGTTTGCATTCATTCCTGACAGTAGTCAGTGGACATATCTGTCCTGGGACTTTGCAAAATGAGATTATTCAGTCACAAAGATCGTTGCTGTATCTGACTATTATTGAGGCATTTCTGCCTGAATTCCAGAGCTTCATTGGGTATCTCTGTGGAGCTCATAGTTCACAGCACCACTTTCAAACTAAGTTGGCATTGGCTTCTTCTGATTAACGTCCATTGGCTGTTCTGCAAACAAGCAACCATCAGTTTAAAATGTTGCTTCTTTCTGAGCCAATAAATTTACTGCATCCTTTACAAAATGATTTTTTTTAACGTTTACAATTAAACATAATTTCATGAGCTCTGGATATTTGCTAATCTGTTTATGGCACTTGTCTTGGTTCTGAAGCCAGTTTGAATGCAGCAATCTCCTGCCAAACAACACTGTGATAATGACGATGACAATCATTTCTTTAGTGCTAAGGATTGAGAAATAAAAATTGAGCAGGAACCCAAGTAGAATTCCTAGGCGCACATACCAATGAATGGTGGATGATTGAAACAGAGTTGAGCTACATCCTTTGGTTGCAATTGGCTAGATAAATCCAATTTCTCCTGGAGAAGAGCTGTTGGATTGAAGGATGAATTCGGAATTTCTGCCGACATCAAGAATAAATTCCACCAGAAGGGAACTAAATAAAAGTGTGTGTGGGGGGGGGAGGATTTGGAACTAACCCTGAGCTCTCTCCTGACTCAAACAGTGTATGGTTAAGTCCTTTTCAGTGCAGAATTTCAAGATAATGGAATCACTCTGCTTTGGGCACTTGTTTTAATTAGCTGTCTGTCCCCATTTCAGTAAGAAACCTACAGGACCCTTGGGCGCATTCTTCTAGGCATAATTTCTACACAAGTGGTGGAGCAAAATTAACACATGCTACATGAGCCCAATATTAAATGAGCTTATTCATGTTTTGGAATATCGCATCTGATGGAGCAATGAATGTTCCAAAAATGAGGCAATGGGGCTGGTAAGCCTTTTGTCAAGCAAGGCTTCTCATGTGAAGCAATGCCTAACGACTTTGGGGCCGTCCTGTACAGTTAGATAATGGTGAGATTATGAGATTTGACTGAGCACAAAGATGTCACCACATCTAAATAAATGTCAGCAAAGCCCAAATGTTATGACAAAACCAAAACACATGGAATGTACAAAGTTTAAATAATACACAAACATAGTGCTAGAAATGCTGAACAGGTCAGGCAGCATCTGTGAGGAGTTAATGCTTCAGAAGTAGATATGGTGGCATTTCAAAAGCAATACCCGATGCTAATTTTCTGGGATAAGAGGGTTGTCATATCTCATGCAGCTAAATAAATTAGACAGTATTCTTTGGAGTTTAGAAGAATGTGGGGTGTTCTTACAGAAACATATAAGATTATGACGGGACTTGATAGAGTAGATGTTGAAATGTTTTATACTCAACAACCACCACCATTTAAAATCCAGGCTTTCATTAAAGACACTGCATTATGGTATAGTAACAGAACATTCCAGAAACACTCAGCAAGTCAGGCAGCATCTGTGGAAAAAGATACAGCCAATGTGCAGAAGCGGGGGAAGAGGAGATGGAAGAGGCAGGCAAGGAGCAGTGAAGGGAACTGACTTCAGAATGGTGAAATGGGCAGGGATGGGAAGGTCTGTTGATGATAGAAACTCGAAGAGTTTGTGTGTGTTTTGTTGCAGTTTGTATGTGAAATAATGCAAGACCATTAATGTGATATGAGCACACAGATATAGTTTGTGACAAATTGGTTCAAAGACATAATTGACAGAAATGTATTGAATCAATTTGTCATCAAGTCAGCTGGCAGGTAGTGATCCTTTTTATGTTGAGCACACCTAATCAGCTTGTTCATCCCTGTTTGATGGAAGGCATCTCATATAATACTTCACAACATGGTATTTTTAGTATCTCATTTCTCAACTGGTCAATCAGCACATGTATTAAATTTAAAAAAGATCAAGGGACAAGGGATTAATTTGACAAAACAGACTTCAAGGTTTCAAGGTCAGTTTATTGCCAGATTTACCAATCCAGGTACAGTCAAATTTGAATTGTTACAATGGAAGACTTTGAACATTGTTGTGATTTAACAGCTGGTTGATGTTCAATTGAAATGCCACATTGACAAAAGATTATCCCATTTTACAGGTATCAAGGTTTTTTTTGGACCATGTAGCAAATACATGGACTTAAATGTGATTTAAAATAATGTATCACGCCAATTCATTTTGGAAATGGTACTTAGTTAATGCTGTTATAAATATTTGTCATGGTTATGTTATGTTAGTGCATCTCCAGTTGTATAAAACCTTTATCATATTGTATCTTAAGTTGTTTCACACGAGCATTGTCAAACAAGCAAAGTCAAGCCACACAAAAAAGATATTGGGGGTACACAAAATGCTGGAGAAACTCAGCGGGTGCAGCAGCATCTATGGAGCGAAGGAGATAGGCAATGTTTCGGGCCGAATCCCTTCCTCAGACTGATGGGGGGTGGGGGAAGGCGGGGGGGGGGGGGAAGAAAGAAAAAAGGAGGAGGAGGGGTCTGAGCCCTCCATCGCAGTTGAAAGACTCCTGACGGACTTCCACAATAAACCCACTGACTCCTACGGCTATCTGGACTACTCTTCTTCCCACCCTGCTTCCTGTAATGACACCATCCCCTATTCCCAATTCCTCTGTCTACGCCGCATATGCACCCAGGATGAGGTGTTCCACACCAGGGCATCACAAATGTCCTCATTCTTCAGGGGATTCCCCTCCCCCACTATAGATGAGGCTCGCACCTGGGTCTCCTCCATACCCCGCAACACTGCCCTCTCTCCCCATCGCCCCACTCGCAACAAGGGCAGAGTCCCCCTGGTCCTCACCTTTCACCCCACACGCCAGCACATACAACACATAGTCCTCCGCCAGTTTCGCCACCTCCAACGTGACCCCACCACTTGCCACATCTTCCCATCTCCCCCCTGTCTGCCTTCCGCAAAGACCGCTCCCTCCGCAACTCCCTTGTCAATTCTTCCCTTCCCTTCCGCTCCACCCCTTCCCCCGGCACTTTCCCTTGCAACCGCAAGAGATGCTACACTTGTCGTTTTACCTCCCCCCTCCAATCCATTCAAGGACCCAAGCAGTCGTTCCAGGTCCGACAGAGGTTCACCTGCACCTCCTCCAACCTCATCTATTGCATCTGCTGCTCTAGATGTCAGCTGATCTATATCGGTGAGACCAAGTGGAGACTTGCCGATCGTTTCGCCGAACACCTCCGCTCGGTCCGCATTAAACAACCCGACCTCCCGGTGGCTCAGCACTTCAACTCCCCCTCCAATTCCGTATCCGACCTCTCTGTCCTGGGCCTCCTCCATGGCCAGAGTGAGCAACACCACAAATTGGAAGAACAGCACCTCGTATTCCGCTTGGGGAGTCTGCATCCTCTTGGCATGAACATCGAATTCTCATTATTCTGTTAGCCCTTGCTGTTTCCTCCCCTTCCTACCTCTCCCTCAGCCCTCGGACTCCTCCTCCTTTTTCCTTTCTTCCCCCCCCCCCGCCTCCCCCCACTCCCAATCAGTCTAAAGAAGGGTTTCGGCCTTTAACATTGCCTATCTCCTTCACTCCATAGATGCTGCTGCACCCGCTGAGTTTCTCCAACATTTTGTGAACCCTCGATTTTCCAACATCTGCAGTTCCTTCTTTAACAAAAAATATATTGGGGGAGATTACTATAATTTGGTGAAAACATACATTTAAGAAAGAGAAATGGGGATTATGAGAAGTTTAGTTTAGTTTAGGGATACAGTGTGGAAACAAGCCCTTCGGCACACTGAGTCCGCGCCAACCAGTGATCCCCTCACATTAACACTATCCTACACACACTGAGGACAATTTTACACATACACCAAGCCGATCAACCTACAAACCTGTACGCCTTTTGAGTGTGGGAGGAAACTGAAGATCTCGGAGAAAACCCACACAGGTCACGGGGAGAATGTACTAACTCCGTACAGACAGCACCCATTATCTGGATCGAACCCGGGTCTTCGGCGCTGCAAGTGCTGTAAGGCAGCAACTCCACTGCTGCGCCACCATGCCGGTGTGGAAAGAAAGTTAGAGCTTATCGCCTTAGCAGCAGAAAGGGCATCCATCAAAAAGTGGACTTTGCCCTTACCTATCTCTGTAATGCCTCCTACCCCATAACCCACTGAGACTGCAGGTTCTTCTGAATCATTGATTTTAGTTGTTCTAATATTTGTATCTTCAGTTGTCAAGATCCTCAGCACTGAATTCCCTACCTAAATTAATCTCTCATTCATTCCTTTATTAATTGTCCTCATGTGAAGATTTAATGTTGTTGGACTTTCCTTCCAAATATGGGAATATGTTGTTCACAGGTGTAAGCTTGAGCTGAGGGAGGAAAGATAAACTACTTGATATTCGGTGAGGCAACATTTTATCATTGGGTTTAACTTATTTTCTTTGAGACTTTGGTTATAATGTGAGCATTCAGCAAACCAAAGAAAGTTTAAATTACCAATTCCTTATGCTCTGCAGGGGATATGGTGATAAAACAATTGTTGCCACAGCTCCCAAAATGTAACAGTGCATAGATATGATGTTGTTGTATTAAGGTCCATCATCAAAAAATACTTCTTTGTTTTGCAACATACCCTTTAATTTAACCAATAGTGGAAACCAGTTTAATGATGCCAAATGAATGAAAATCTGTAGCATTAAAACTAATCTTGGTTTTCCTCAAATGCTAACAATATGTCTCATCTTGTTTGCGAAAAGCATTGATGAATTGTGATAAAGTAGACCTACTTTTCTTGTTTGTGAATAATTTAGGATTTTTCTGAACATTGCCCTACAATAATTGAGTATTTTTCTCATTAAGAAAGTTATGCCTGACACTCAACCCGAAACGTCACCTATTCCTTTACTCCATAGATGCTGCCTCACCCGCTGAGTTTCCCCAGCTTTTTTGTCTACCTTTGATTTTTCCAGCACCTGCAGTTCTTTCTTAAACTTAAGTAGACCATCAGCTCTGCTCTGGCAGTGAAGAATTTTTTCTTCTCTTTTAGTTTTATTTTGAAGAAGCAGAGAAAGCTCTTTAATTCAGAATGACAAATTATCATCATTTATAAATTGGCACTAAGATCATGGAGCTACTCAGTACTGCAAGAACTGGTTAATATTTGTTCATTGGTATAAGATGTCAAGATCACATAATGTACCCATCTGATAAATTAAGGGAAGGGTATTTATGGAGTTGCTTTTTCTCAGCATTTTCGCGTATGTGGCAAGACTGGCATTTATAACCCATCGTTTGTTGCCCTTGAATTCAATGGTTTAAGGTGAGTGGGGAATGATGTATCGATCACATGAGGGAGAGGAGATTAGTTTAAACTGCCATGTTCAGCCTGGGCTTTGTAGACCAAAGAGAAATAGCCTTAATTAGAAATAATCCATGTCATTCTTGACAATAGATATATTGTGGTGATTACCTCCCTCCCTCCCTCCCTCTCTCCCTCCCTCCCTCGGTTGAGTGGTGCCAACTGCTTCATGATATCCTACCACTTTCTTCTGTCCTTAGATAGTCAGCTAGCTCTAACCAGAGAGTTGATGTTCTTTTTGATGCAGTCTGCATTCTGGCAGTCACTCCCTCTTTTTTGTGGTCTTCCTCTTGGGCGGTTTCCGTGGACACGTGCCTCAAACGCTAGCTTGGGAAAGCGTGATGGTGGCATTCGCTGGATTTGGCCGAAGTAATATAGTGTTTTTGTTGTAATTCTGTCTAGAATGGTTAATTCCATACCAAGGGTTGCACGTATGGAAGTGTTCCGGATCCTGTTGAGATGTGACACTCCTATTATTTTGCGAAGGCACATCATTTCAAATGTTGGAAGTCTTTTCATCTTCCTTCTTTAGTGTCCATGTTTCCGCTCCATACAGCAGCATTGAGAGCACATACTTTATAGAGCTCGATCTTAGTGCTGCTTTGGATGTCTTTGGCGCTCAATATCTTTTGGAGTTTTGGAACAGTCCCAGCAGTTTTCCCAATGCGTAATTTTACATCTTCGGATATATATCAAAAATATTTTCAAACTTGAAGTACGAAGCTTTCTTTTAAATGTACTGTATCTCCTTCAATAACCTAACATTATAGCGGGTTATACAGTTTAAGGCACTTTAAGGCACTTTAAAAATAAATGTTTGATTTTATTTATTTAATCTGCTCATAGCTATTCCTTTAATGAAATTATTTTGTTTTGGACTCACTGGCTAGTGAAAGCACATTCACCCTAACTAGTCCCTTCATCATTTGATAAATTTGTATCTGTTTTTGTTCTTATCCTAATCCTGGCATTGAAAAATAAAACCATAATTCCCATCTTTCTTGATAATTGCTCTGTTTCATTTCTGATAAAATCTTTTAAGGCCTCTTTTTACATTTACTATAATGCTCCAATATCTCTTTTGTAGATTCCTAACTAATGGTGCACATTTTTCTAGGTTTGGTTTCAGCATTTCTCTATATCAATATGATTTTATCTCATTGTTCAGATCCTATTTATTTGCAAGTCTATTCACATTTTTCATATGTAATCTTTGTGGTGTTATGCACCAGTAATTTGTCTTTAGAATGTATGTATTTCCTGTTCATTCCACTTAATTCTTTGCTACATTGAGCCTTAAACCAACATGAATACTTTGCCCATCCCTGCCTTCCGATTCACTCTGCGATGACACTTTCCTTCTTCGATGCCTTACTCCAATTTAAAAAACTGAATTTGGAAGTAGCACCAAATTTGTACAAGGAAATGTTTCTCTTTCATAATCTTCACTGAAATATTATTGCCAGTTTTAGGTACGTTGGCATATTTGCTCTCAGCAGACCCATATGTGTGACAGTACATGCAATTAATGGCTGATATGCTCACACATTGCTTGCAACCAAAAACTAATTTCTCCTCATTCTAAGTCTATGTGAATCGAGACGGGCTATGTTTCCAGCACAGATTACAGTGGAGCATCATTCTTCTACCATTCTGCAGAGATTTTCTCCAGACCCAATCCACTGACTTACTCAGCTTTTTGGCGCTATCTTTGGTTTAAACCAGCATTTGCAGTTCAAACGCAGAGGTTTCTTAATCTCTTACTCTCAGTTTGTAAGGGATGCAGATGCTGGAATTTTAATAACAATGAAAATGCTGAAGAAAGTTAGTGGGTCAAGCAGCATCTTTGGAAGGAAATGGACAGAACACATTTCAGATAGGGACCCTTCTGCGGACTGATGGAGTGGAGGAAAGTGGTGGGACCGTTTTGATAAGTGATAAGTGGACCCAGGTAAGGAAGGTGTTGACTGGCAGATGAGTCGCGTGGAGAAAAGACGGGCGGAGATAGTAAGCAAGGTTAGAGATGATAAGTGGAGAAGGCAAAGGCACGAAATGATGAAATCTGATCAGAAAATAAGTTCAGGAGTGAATTGTAGAAACAGAGGAAGGACTGGTGGGCTCAGTTCATTGATCTGTATCCATCTTTACACTACTGATACATATCTCCATATCTATGCCTTTGACATTCATCTCTATTTTTGCCACTGATACATCTGAAGGTATTGGTAAACCAAATCAGTGCGATGCAGGTGAATGCTTGTCTTTTCTATCTATTCCTTATTAAATAATTCAATAAAGTTGAAGGAAATTGTAAGATTCCGCATTGGCTATTTTTATTAACACAGTTAGATGTTTTATGATCTCATCCTTTGGCAAATATTCTAATATACATCCCACTATCAATGTTAAACACAATAGATTTCTGGATGATTTCCATTGAAGGCAAGTCATATTTGTTGTTTTTTATCCCTCTGTGGATGAAATAACATGTAAACATACAAATATTATATATTTATAAATATAATTAATAAACTGTTCTGAAGTGTACATTTGAACTTGACACAAGAAAATAGAAGCAGAAGTAGACCACCAAGCCCCATTAGCTTGGCTGGCCTTTCAATGTGTTCATTGACCTCAAATCCTCTTCTGTGCCAATTCCCCATTACCCTCAATTCCTTTACTTTGTTTCAATCTATCTCCACCTTCAATGTATATCATGATCTGACCTCCACCATCCTCAGGTGAAACAAATTCCAGAGGGTCACTACCATTTAAGAGAATACATTTCTACGCACCTCAGTTTTAAATGACTGGCCTATTATGAGGGAATGATAGTCCAAATGCACAACTTATGTTGGTTTTTTATTCTTACAGGTACCAAGATACAGTGAACACTTTGTTTTGCATGCTATCCAGGATAATCATCCATTCATGAGTCCAATCAGACCATATGTGAGTACAATAGTCAGTGCAAAAACAGAACGGAAACGGAGAGCAGAATATAATGTTATAGATACAGAGATAGTTCATAAAAGTTCAATGCACAGAGTCTTTTACCCAGAGTAGAGGAATCAAGAATCCAAGGACGTAGGTTTAAGGTGAGAGGCGGATAATTTGAAACCTGAGTGGCAATTTTTTTTCACACTGAAGGTAATGGGTACATGGAATGGGATGGCAGAGGAGCTAGTTGAGGCAGGTATAATAACAACATTGAAAAGACATTTGGACAGGGGCAAGGATAGGAAAGATTTTGTGGGATATGGGCCAAATGCAGGAAGGTGGGACTAGCTTAACGGATCGCCATGGGCAAATTTGGCCAAAGAGCCTGTTTCCGTGCTGTATGACTCTAGGACTCAATTATAAAATGAGCAAGGTCTGCATCAAGGTAAACTGGCAGATCTGGAATATATTCCTGAGTTTTAAAGTCCACCATTCAAGAGTCTGATAACAATGGGAAGAAGCTATTCTTGAATCTGGCGCAATGCGCTTTCAACCTTGCTTGCCCATGCTCTGTTTCTGAGCTTTCCACATTAATAAAAACTGATTGTACTTATGCAATGGAGAAACAATAACAGAGCATTCTGGAAATACTCATTGGGTCAGGCAGCATCTGTGGAGTCAGAAAAACCGAGTTAACTTCTCTGGTCAATGACCATTTACATATTTTAAATTGCAAAGTGTAGGAGTTGAAGAAAAAACAGCAGATAGATTGCACACCAAAGTTGATAATGACTGTCAGAGTAATCTATTTAGTGGAAAAATTAAGGCAAATAAATAAAGGAAGTCAAATAAAAGGGCATACAGGAACTATACGCTGCAGAACACAACAGTTGTTGGAAATCTGAAATACTATAACACAAAAATGTTATTGGGATATTTTAAAGAGTGACTGGTTTATAAATTGTTGTTTTTCTAACAGCTATTTACTTCAAACTTTGATTGCAGTGGATAAAACTGCAAACATTGCAACTTGTAAAAGAGAGATGACACTTTAGAAAACCTCAGGATCTCTGCATTAAAGACACTTGTCAAAATCCGCGCTTGCTGTTAACGTTGTTACAACAGACGTTGATATTTTTGCCGTAATTGCATTAGCAAGCTTCAGCCTTCAGAGGCTCTGAAACTTTTCCAGTTTTTCCCAGAGCCCTTTTACACATACCAGATAGAGAATGTTGGAACCCAGCATTCATACCCAGTGGAATGAATACTGATTTCTCAAATTTCAAGTCATCCTTGCATTCCCTCTCTCTCTGTCCCTCCTCCAACCTTTGTCATCCTACTAGTTTCACAGTCATCCTGCTAGCTTCACTGTTCGTATTTACATTGTGGGCTCAACCTTTACTTTGTCATCGGTGCAGACTCTGATTTGTTCTGTACCTTTTCATAAATCTAGTTTCCCTCTCCCCCGACTCTCAGGCTGAAGAAAGGTCTCAACCTGAAACATCACCTCTTTTTTTTTCTACAGAGATGCTGCCTGACCAGCATTTTGCGTCTGTCTTCAAAGAATGTTGGAGATTAGGTTGTTAGTGGGGGGAGAGAATTTCAGCCATGGTTGTGTTTAGTGCCATAAGGGGAATTATAGCGTATTCCTTCTCCTATCCCTTATGCTCCATATTCTTAAAATGTAAAGAGAGAGCTGGAAGTGGCACACGGCCAGATATAAAGGTAATAACTAGAAACCAAATAGTACTGTAACCAATTATTCACAAGCTGTCTTGACTTCTTATGCAGCATGTGACATAATTTATTTGCAGTTCTATTGGACCTGGAGGATCATAAGAAACAGGGTTAGTTAATTTTACAGTAAAATACATACTCACTTAGCTGAGTGATGAGGCCTTCAAGTGCTTGACTAAGTGAATCATTGAACTAATGGCTGGTCTTGCAACAACTAAATTGGTATTCTAAGACAGAGTGTTAACAATAAAGTCCCAATGAATATTTGCAGTATATGCACAGCTTTTTTATAATATTTGAAAATTATGGAACCATGTGGTAAAATGGGTTTGAGATTTATGGGGTGGAACTGAATAAATCTAAGTGACTTCTTGGACTGATGAGAGAGAAATATGTTAGTATTACATATCCCTTGTCACAACCGATATTTGAAATGTGGTAATTATTTTTATGGGGGGGATGAGCATCCTTCAAGGTCAAAAATAGCAGAGGGTTATTGAACAGTCTGGGAAATGAAAGATAAATGGTTGGTGGGGACACAGAGGTACTCTCAACTCTTCCTCGTCTATCACATATGATCATCAGTCTGAAGAATAGTCCCGACCCATTCATATCTCTCCACAGATGCTGCCTGACCTGCAGAGTTCTTCCAGCACTTTGTTCCTTGGAAAGTGATAGTAATATAATAAAGTAATATCATAGGATCTATTATATTAAACCGGAAACTGTGGCATCGGTTTCATGTTTCCCTAAAATATGGCACTATCAGCAATGCAGCGCTCTCATGGTACAAAATAACTCTCAGGAGAGTGACTCTGGAGCAAGAGCATGAGCCAAGTTCAAAGAAATAACATGAGTATCTTCCCAACCCCATACATATTATAAAAATCTTTTTCACAAAGCATAATGACTTCAGATTAATGTTATTAACACCTGCCCATTAATACAAGATTATCGGGTTTAGGGAAATTTAATACAATCTTGAGGTCATTGACCTAATTAAATCATATTTACTCATTTGTTCATTTGAAGAAATGTAAGTCCATGGCATCAAATTAAATTATAAATTAATTAATCTGGCAATCATCCCTCATTCTAAATAATCCATGTTTTTGTCTATGTTCAACCTTTTTACTGGAAGCCAACAATATAAAAAACACTAGAAAATGGGAACAGGAGTAGGCCATTCAGTCCCTCAAGCCTGCCCAGCCATTCAATATGACCATGTCTGATCTACATCAGACTCTTAACTCTTCTTCTGTGCCATTTTCCCATAGCCCTCAATTTCTTGATATTTCAAATACTTATCCATCTTCACATAAACCATATATAATAACCTGACCTCCACCATCCTCTGGGGCAAACAATTCCAGTGATCCACTACCCTTAGTGGGGAAAAACAGAAGCCTTTCCACCTCATGAAATATATATTTTTTCCAGTCTACCTCACTATTAGTCATAGATGCTGAAGAAAAGATGAACAAGTAGAATGTTAAGATTGAGAACTAATTAGCTACCCATGTCTTTCCTTGAAGGGCGATGGCTGTGATGATTTAGCTTAGAATGGCACATTAGGTTCACAAATAGCAAATGCACTGGCAGAGGAATGTTTGCCGAAAAAAAAGAAAGAAATCACAATTCTCTCAAAGAATTATTATGTTTTATACACAGGTGGGGTTTGAGGAGAGAGTGGAATTGGTTTTGAGATGGTGGATTACTCATATTGAACAATGAAGCATTGTTGAAGGGCCAGATAGCCTACATTTGCTCATTTTTCCTATGTTTTAGTGTTTTAATGTTGTTCTAGAAAAACACTAAAATATAGTTTTATTTTTCAGCATTCACTAGAATACTAAAACATAAGTGTCTTAGTATAATCTTTCCAATCACATACAAACATAGGAGGCTTTTTCATAAAGCATAATGACTTCAGTGATTCATGCTACAAATGCCATGCACAATAATACAGGATTATCCACTTTAGAGAAATGTAATACAATCTTGAGGATGCTGATCTAACCAAATCATATTTACTTATTTGTGTATTTTTCTTTTTGTATGAAAAGGAGAAAAGGCTCGTAGGCCCTGATAGATGATTTTCATCAGCTGAACTTTTACCTTAGAGGTTGTGGAATATTTTTGTTGAAGTTCAAATTAATATGCAGCACATACTCAGCAGGTCAAGCAGCATCTGTGGAGAGAGAAAAACAAAGTTAAAGATTCACTTAAGGATGGGTTTTTTTCATCAGAACTATTTGTTTGTAGAAATTATGTTTGCTCGTGGAGAGAATAAAATGGGATACAAATGGCTAAGAAATGGGAAAATGTATTAGATTTTTGTTTTGGAAGAGTGTTTGCAGTGAGTGCAAGGCCAGGATGTCCAAACCAACTTCTGCCTGTAGTTTCCCCCAGGATCTATTCTACAGGCATGGCTTTTCCTAAGATACAGCCTTTAACGGACATAGCACAAGTAACATAGAAAAGTATGGCATTGGAACAGGCCCTTCGGCCCACAATGTCTATACCGAATATGATGTTGAGATAAACCAATCTCCTCTGCTTGCATATGATAAATATCCGTCCAATAGTATGACAGTATGAGATAGGGAGAATAGACAGGTAGTGCTACGTTTATAAGATAGATCAAGGCTCTAGGGGCAGGGAATTTATGGATTTTTTTTTCTTTTGCACAGAGCACGAATACTATCTGGAGCTCACTAGAAGAGTGGTGCAAATAGTATAAATCAATGTTTTCAATAGGAACAAGTATTTGAAAAAAAGTTTCTGCAGTTACTGGTAAAATCGAAGGTAAACACAAAATGCTGGAGTAACTCAGCGGGTGAGGCGGCATTTATGGAGAGAAGGAATTGGCGAAGTTTCAGGTCAAGACTTCCCAGACTAATGTCAGGGGAGGGGGCAGGAAAGAGAAAGAATGTAGGCGGATATAGTAAGACTTGTGGGAGAACTGGGAAGGGGGAGGGGATGGAGAAACAAAGCAAGGGCTACCTGAAATTAGAGATGTCAATGTTCATACCGCTGGGGTGTAAACTACCCAAGCAAAATATGAGATGCTTTCCCTCCAATTTGAAAAGTTTGCAGGGAAAAGGAAGAGCATTTATCTACAAGCACGATGGTCTGGAAAAATCTGGCATAGATTTGATGGAGTAATTATTCTCCTCTGCTGCAATAGTTCTACAGTCTGAAGGGTGGGAGAAACAAAATGCTTTTGATTAATGAAATCTTGGCAATAAATGATGCAACATATCCTGTGCGTTTACAATGGTGGTATGTTGTGAACAGATGTACGTTCTCCTGAAGTACTGCGTGTGTTCTTTACATGGAAAACAGCTTTCAACGGTAAACAACTGCAGGCACTTTGCAGACTCCTGTTTGCACCCTCTCTTACATGGTAAACAGCTGTTGATGGCTGGACCTCTTGTTCCTCAGTCCGCTGTTTCGTAAACAGCTGGAGGCAGTTCATGAGTTTCTGTCGCCGATGCCTCTTATGAGAAACAAGAAAAAAAAGTCATTTGCTGCTGCAGTGTACTTGTTATATAAGACATGTCGAGTAGATCACAACTCCTGGACTCTGCTGTCATTTTGACAGGATTTGAATACAATAATACACACAGGGTAATCCCAGAGGTATTGCATTGGGAGTGCTGGAGAGAAGCACAACTTTCTGTTCACAACACTCATCTTAAGTACATACCGGAGGGATAATTTTTACTGCTATCTTGAGCCGCAACAGCTTCCACTTATATAGCACCTTTAACAGTACGAAAACATGTCAAGACATTTCACAAGTGTGGTATCAAAAAAAATAATAACTATCTGTCTAATGAGATATTAATAGAGCTGACATAAGACTTCATGGTGTGACTAGTCGATGTGTTGTCTCACAGATCCAGAGACTTAGGTTCATTCCCGTGCTTAGGTGCCGTCTGTGTGGAGTTTGCTCATTTTTTTCTCTGTGACTACATAGATCTCCTATAGTTTCCACCCATATTTCAAAGATGTATGTAATGGTATCTTAATTGGACACTATAAATTGCCCCTAGAGTGTTGGCAATTTAAAATAATCTCTATGCAATTGATGAGATTAAGATAAAAAATTAGATTAATGTAAAATCATTAAAAAATGTGGGTATAATGATTGGCAGAGACTCACTAGGCTGAAGGGTGCGTTTGTGCACAACATAGTTCCAAGACACTGTAAAATAGGTTTAAATGAACCTTAAAGAGGCCAAAAAGTGACTGCAGAGGTTCAGAGAGGAAATTTCAAAGGCTGGAATTTGCAGCTGAAGGCAGAGCTGAAAATGATAGTGTTTAAAATCAGGGACAATCAGATGAACACAAACAATCAGAGGGTTAGAGAGGGACAAGGCAGTCAATGGTTTGAAGACAAGGAATATTAGTTTCAAATCAAGGCATGATTTCGGAGATTGTGATCCAGGTCAACAGCACAATGTTCACAGGTGATGCAACCATACAGTCAAGACAAGGGCAATAGAGTTCTCGATGCACTCAGGTTTGCAGAGTAAAACAAACTCCTTGGTATGATTAAATCTAGAGATAACAGAAGCCTGGTTGAGGTACGGCAGGGAAAGAGCTGAGTGATTATGAAGATGGTGACATTCAGTTCTGACACGGATGTGTGGTCAAAAACTTAATTTGGCCTCAGACTCAGATATGACTTAATGGCTATAAGCAGCCTCGATCACTTTCAGGCAGCTGCCAGGGAGAGCGATAAAGTCAACATTGAGGGAATGGAATTTGTCGAGCGAATGTTTATCTAAAAAATGCTCCTACATTTCCCCGAGGTCAGGTTGGTTTGCATGCAGCTGCAAACGTTCATGTCGATGCTCAGGCAAGGAAACTGTAACTAAGAAAAAAAGACTTGATAAAGCCATGTAATTTCTGGCAAAATGCCATAGGGAAAGAAAATACTTAAGGCAGACGGATGCTGCCAAGTAGGCCAGAGTGTTTGATGGACAGCAACTTGCCTTGCAATGGGCCAGAAGCATCTAATTAGCTGCTCAGAGAATTCACACATGCTTTAGGTGTTGTCCAATCAAAACAATGCCCATTTGCTTTTATCACCGTGACAGCAGAAATTAGCATGTATGCCTCAGTGCATTCAAGTGAACGTATATCTGTGAACTTCAATTGGGGTGCAGATATTTTATTGTGTAACCCGTTTGGTCCTGTGCATGGGTGTTTGTGTACGTGTGTATACAAGTGTGAAATGTGTGAATATGTCTCTCCGTATGTATGTGTATCTTTGTGTAGGTGTATTTCTATGTATGCAGGCGCATATGAGTGTATGTATCTGTAAACGGGTGTTTGCACACGTGCATGCACGTCTTGTTGCAAATAATTAATGGAAGACGTTGTTTTTTTTTGGGTGAGATAAGAACTAAGAACAGGAGTAGGACACTAAATAAGATTATGGCTGATCTTCTACCTCATCTCTAACTTCCTGTCTATGCTCATGTCACTCGCTTGCTTGAATTTCCATACATCTATTAATCTTTGTTTTTAATAAACTGAATGACTGACTCCCAGGAATAGAGAATTCCAAAGAGTCTCCACTCAATGGATATCAACATTTCTTCTCATTTCAACCCTTAATGGCCCACTCCTTGTGAGATTTTGTCTCTTAGTTCTACGCTTCTTAGCCAAGGAAAATATCCTCCCCATTTCTATTCTATTAAGCTCTCAGAGAATTTCATACATTTCAAAGAGGTCACCTTTAATCTGCTACACCTAGTTTAGTTTAGTTGAGTTTAGTTTAGAGGTACAGCATGGAAACAGGCCCTTTGTCACACCGAATCTATGCCGATCGCCGCACACTGGCATTATCCTGCACGCACTAGGAACAATTTACATTTTTACCAAGCCAATTAGCCCACAAACCTGTGCATCTTTGCAATGTGAGAGGAAACCCAAAATCCCGGAGAAAACCCATGCAGGCCATGTGGCGAACATATAAACTCCGTACACACAGCACCCGTAGTCAGGATCGAACCCGGGTCTCAGGTTCTGTGCTGGCGCAGCAATTCTACTGCTGCGCCACCATACTCTAAAGAATTGAGATCTATTCTACCCAATACCTCCTCATATGACAAGCCCATTGATCCAGGACCAAGTCTTTGCCATGCTCTCTCCATAACAGGTAAGTCCTTCTTTATATATGGAGACCTAACTCTAGGTGTGTTCTCACCCAGCCCTATATAACTAGTAGATTTGCACTTAAATCTTCTTGCAGTATAGGTCAACATACTATTTCCCTTCCTGAAACATATGGGCAATGTTAACTTTCAATGACATGCACAATGACACTCAGGTTTCCATGACCATCAACAGTCTGCATTCTCTTACCATTTAAAAATACTCAGCATTTCTAGTTTTTTCCACTGAAATGAAAAACTTTATACTTTTCCAAATAACATGTTGTAGCCTATTCACTAGCTTGTCTACATCCCCTTGAAGCCTTTGTGTATCCTCATCACTACTTACAGTCCTGCTTAGTTTCATATCATCAGAAAACTTAGAAATATTACTATTTGCCCCTTCAGCCAATTAATTAAAATAGATGATGAGTAGTCCAGGCTCGCTCAATATTATCGGAAATACTTCACTTATCATTCCCTGCCTAACTGAGGCGAATCTCCTTATTCCCACTTGTTGTTTTCTATCTGTTAACCAACTCTCAATCTTTACTACTATATTACCACCAATTTCATGTGCTCTAGCTTTGTTTACCATTTTCCTGTGAGAGCCTTACCAAAGCCTTCTCAAAATCCAAGAACAACCTGTTGTTCTCCCTTTTCTGTTCTGTAGGATATATCCTTCAAGTCCAAAAGATTAGTCAAACATGATTTCCCTTTTATAAATCTGTTACCTTTCCCAATCCTATCGTTGTTTTCTAAGTATCTTGATGCCGCATTGATTGTGTAAGTTCAAGCTTGTTCTCAACTACCTGTGTTAAGTTAATACGTCAGTTATTCCCTGTTTTCTCTCTCCAAGATCAAAAGTATTTTGAAAAATAACAACCAGAACATCTGTTATATCTACAGCCACATCATTCAAAACTCTAGATCATTAAGTTATTGGGATGTAGCAGTTTACAGGCTACACTATGGGAAGGCCAAGGATGATGAGGATATTAGCCAGTTTTGAGGAGAGACTGGATAGCCAGGGTTTGGTTTCCTTGGAGCGGAGGAGTTTGAGAGTGACCTGATAGAGGTAGACAAGTAATGAGAAAGGGTGAAAGTTGAGAAATTTTCCCCATATCAGACATCTACAACAAAAATGGCGGGGATAGGTTTAAAATGAGCGGTAAGAAGATTATTGGGGATGAGGGGAAATTTGTTTTCAACTAAAGAGATTGTTGCAATCTGGAATGCACTGCCTGATTAGAGGGATATAGGCCAACTGTGGGCAAATGGGATTAGTTTAGATGGGGCACTTTGGTTGGCATGGACAAGTTGGGCTAAATGGCTTTTTTCGCTGCTGTTTAACTTGAAGAGAAAGAGGTGTGCAGCTAAGTCCTTTCACAACATTTCGCAAGTAGTTGGGCCTGTGCAGCAAACTATTGACCAAGTGCTTGTAAATGGGATTAGTATGTATGCATACCCGATGGTTGACATGGGGACAGTGGGCCAAAGCTTTCAATTCTCATCTTAAATTTTTCCTCTCATCTTAAATATATGTCCTCTGGTTTTTGATTACTCTACCTGGGGTAAAATACTATGTGCATTCACCCTACCTATTCCCCTCCTGATTTTATGCACCTCTATGAGATCACCCTTCAGATTCCTGTGCTCTCAGGAATAAATATCTAGCCTGCCAAATCTCTCCCTATAGCTCAGGCCTTATTTCTGGCAACATCCTCATAAATTTACTCTGCAGTCATTCCAGCTCAATGACATCCATCCTACAGCAGGGTGACTAAAACTGAAAACAATACTCCAACTGTGGCCTCACCAACATCTGAACAACTAAATCACTATGATAAATGTGAGATACCAAACAAAAAATTGCTTATGCAGGATTTATATCAGAAAAAAAAACTAAATAAAGAATGTGTGAAAGAAACCACAAATGTTGCCAATTTTCATCAGGGGTTGGTGTTGGGGGAAATGCTAATATGGTAGTTTTTCCACTATTACAACCCCTCCATGAGGCAGGGACATACTATATTTTCTGCCTGCCTTTATTTTGTTTTGTTTCATTTCTAACTTCTAATTCCAGCTTTGTTTTTCGCCTTCCTCATATTGGTATTTGTATTTTTTTTATTCTGATCATGAAAAACATGATACAGTATAAAAAAAACCTTGATGCTTCTCTCAGGCTCCCACTTCCCTGTCACCTTTGTTTAAACCCTCCTCACAACACAGTAGCGAACCCTCATCCCACTCCATGTGTAGTCATTGTCAGAGAACATTGAGGGAATGGAACAATGACACAGCTTGTAGAAACAAGGAACTGCAGATGCTTGTTTACAACTGCCAGTAGTTTAACTTGAAGAGAAAGAGGTGTGCAGCTAAGTGTGCTAACAACTGCTTCCTCATGGCTCTGATGATCTGGGTTCGATCCTGACCTCGGGTGTGTCTGTGTGTTTGTATGACCGTCCAGTGACCGCGTGGTTTTCTTACTGGTGCTTTAGTCTCCTCCTACATTGCAACAAAGTGCTGGTTGCAAGACTAGAATTGGCCACTGCAAATTGCCCCTATTGGGTCGGTGATGATAGAATCTGGGGAGAGTTGATGACAATGTAGACAGAACTGAGTGTAGGGTAAATTTGTGGTTGAATGAGATAGCTCTGTGAGCTGGCAGAGACTTATTGGGCTGAATGGTCATCTCCTATCTGGTAGGGAAGTAGGATTTGCAGTGTTAGAGGTTTGCAATTTGAATTGTCATCCTGACACAATTGCAAGATGCACATCATATCCCTGTAACATGTGACATTGTCCGAAAATCCAGGAAAATCCCATTGAATAATCAGTCTGCTGAATAGGGATGAATTATTTATCTGCAGAGGATGTATTCTGTTGCAAGGTATCCAATGATTGAGGGCTGCTGGAGCAGGAGAAAGGTAATATGAGAGACTTAAAGGTTGCAATTACACCACAGAATCCGGCAAATCCTTGTAGTTGAGGAAAGGTTGAGAATGCGGTGAGCAGCTCCTGTTTTCTCAAGACTGGCATGTCACTCCCTTAAAGATAGCAGGAGGGAAAGAACAGTGCAAATTGACTGTCTCCTTGGAACACAACTACATATGTATTAACGACTCATTAAACTGGACAAGTCTTGTACATGGTGAGCAGGGTGAGAAAAGCCATCACTGGGCGACGCCGGCAAGAACTGTCCAGTTTAAGTTTTGTTTCATTCCATTCATCTATTTCCTTTAATCTGCTCCACATAATCCTTCTCTGGTCATGCTACCAGCTGGTAAAAAGCAAGGGATATTACAGATCGTTTTAAGAAAAAGCTGCGAGGGTATTAAATCACACCAATTAAAAGGAACCGTTAAGGTAGCAGCCCTGAAATATTTCACCTGGGCTGCAATTGATGGGAAATTCCTTCAGTGAACATATTAAATTTATGAACTGTGTTCACTTATGCTCAGTATTCTCCTGGAGCTATTAATTGTCCTGCCACTTTAAGGAGTCTCAGACAGATACAGGCGCCACAGAACCAATCTGTCAACAAGAATGCTGACATATCATGCTCATATTCGACCTTGAGAAACAGGACAAATAGGTTCGGGGACAAAGAACAACAGAAGTTTGAGATACAGCGTATTGCCGAAACTCTAGTGAAATTGATAAATGGTTAACAAGTAAAACAGCAGAGGGATCTGAATAAGTTGACTGTTAGCGCACAGTAATGAGTTTCTCATCAGAATGCAATTTGTTGGCAATCAGGAGCCCCTCAGTAACCCTCTGTGGAAGCATTCCTTCCAGTGGCTTAATTCACATCATGGCTCCGGCAGAAGCAATTGCAAGGAAGGCTGTTAATCACTTTTCTGAATCTCTGCACCTGTATTCAACCTTCCTGCAGTCAGCAAGCACTGGTGTCTGGGTCAGATTATTCATTATCCGTTAACAGATGCCAGCAGTCACCTTGCTGTACCTTCTTGCCCAGTCGAAGATCATCATTCAGAATGTAGTGGGTCGATTCTAATATTTCATAATACTAGTTTATTTTGTAACTTCAGGAAATCTCATAGTGAGCATTTAGAGCCTCTGATGCTCTTAAAAACACAGTGCCCTGGGATGTCTTGGATCTACATATAAATAGGATTGGCGGAAACAGGCCCTTCGACCCACTGGGCCCTCGCCGACCAACGATCCTCACATATTAATACTCTCCTACACACACTCGGGACAATTTTCAAATTTACCAAGCCAATTTTGCTACATATCTGTATGTCTTTAGAGTGTGGGATGAAACAGAAGATCTCGGAGAAAACCCACGCAGGTCATGGGGAGAACGTACAAACTCCGTACAGACAGCACCCATAGTCGGGATCGAACCCGGGTCTCCGGAGCTGCAAGCGTTGTAAGGCAGCAGCTCTACCGCTCCGCCACCATGCCGCCGTTAATTGGATAAGTTGGACAAACTTGGATTGTTTTGTTTGGGATATCAATGGTTAAGGGAAGACCTCATAGAAGTTTATTAAATGATGAGAGGCATAGATAGGAAAGACAGTCAGGACCTTTATCCCTGGGTAGAAATATCCAACATTAGAGGGCATAATTGTAAGGAGAAAAGGGAACAATGTAATAGAGATTTGTGGGGGACTGGAACACACTGTTTGGGGTGGTGGTGGAGGCAGATATGATTATGGTGTGTAAGAGGCTTTTAGATAGGCACATGGAAGTGCAGGGAATAGAGGGATATGGATCATGGAAAGGCAGATGAGATTGGCTTAAGGGCATTATTTTTGGCACAAAACACGCTGGGTCAAAGGCCCTGATCCTTTGCTGCACTGGTCTTATTTTCCTTTGATAATGTGGACAGATATGATGCCAGTTGCAAGATGATAATATCTGGGATATAAAGAAATAACCAAATTTGTAAACAAGTGCATTTTCAGTAGCATAATAAAATCTACTGGAGACCTACATGATGGAAGCAGGCCCTTCAGCCCACTGAATCACTTCCAACCATCAAGCATCCAGTAACACTAATCCCATTTTATTCTCCCTTCCTTACTACCAACTCACCCAGATTCTACTGCTCGCCCACACATAAGGAATAATTATCAGCAACCAATTAACCAACCAACCAACCCAAACATCTTTGGGATGTGGAAGGAAACCAGAACCGACAGGGAAAACACCATACAATCACAGAGGGCACTTGCAAACGCCACACAGAAAACACCAGAGGTTAGGATTGAAATTGGGTTCCTGGAGAATTGAGGCAGCAGCTCTACCAGCTGAACCACTGTGTCATTTGGGAAGAAAAATGTAACACAGCAATAAAGAACATAGGAATAGGGAAGTCCAGTTACTCTTTTCATTCTATTCTATCATACAATTATCTATCATACAATGCTGATCTGTACCCTTACATGTATAGTTTAATTTAGAGATACACGATGGAAACAGGCCCTTCTGCCCACCAAGTCCACACGGCCTATCAATCACCCATTCTCACACGGATTCTCTGTTATCCCACTTTCTCATCTGATCTGTTGATTGGAACGGCACTCTATACAGTGGAGGATGTGTTTGCCAATTTATTTGGCTGGAAACAGTGGCCATTGCCTGGCCTGTTGCCTTTAAACTACAGCAAATAGAGTTAATAGATAGCATTTGTATGACAATATAACTACCATTCCAGTATTAACCTTTATTTGATTGCACATTTACTTTGGCCCAGAACATTAACTCTCATTGTAATTCAAGCCACACATTGCTGAAGTGCATGATTTTCTGCGCCCCAGAGAGATGCTGGGAGATGGAGCCTTTGGGAAAAAGGTCATGACTGGTGAAGTAGCCAAGTAAGACTGTTAAAAGGACATGAACCGGTCCACAACTTTAGTTTGGCTTGTGGTTCTGTGTTTGCCAGTTTAATGTATGTTGAGTCAGTATTTGATTGAAGCTTCACCCACCACCAGTGACAATTAATTCATTTTCACGATCCACCATATGTGTTGTGTAATCATATCCTTGAGTGCTTCCTATGATTGGCTTGCTAAATGAGCAATTGGCAACAGTTTGTGAGTCTTGAATGCCCACAAGGCAACTGGTGGCTTTATTGGTGCATACTAATATGATTTATGTGCAACAATTCTGCCAGAAACTCTGAACAAGAATCTAATCATTATGGCGTTCCCACTTTTGTTTGCCAAGAATGTACAAGTCATCACTTGGTGAGTTTGGCAAGAACTGTTAGTTTGACACAGTCCCAACAATTCCACCAGAAACCCCCAAAATTTGAAAACAAATTCAGTTTTCTACAACCTATATTTTGCCTATACAATTTGCAAGAATATCAGGTGATAAATATGGCCGAGATTGTGACAGTGGCTTTGGGGAATAATCGAAGAGCTCACCATCCTTTTAGTATCTTCCAATCCAAGCTGAGTAAGATAGTTGTAATTTGTTCGATCTTGCCAATTAAGCCAATGAAATTTGAAAGTTAGGCACTGCATCTGTCAGTGAGTAAAACTGGCATATTTGAAACAATGACTACAAGTTGATTTCCTTAGCATTGAGAGTTTATTAACGGGGAAATGTTGGAGCAGCAAACAGATCGGTCTGCGCTCAAAATTCCGACTGATTTTCTAACTTTTGCAATCTGGCCCAGCCAGATAGTGTCCCAAAGCAAAGCAGACATTTTCCAATCATACCATAGTTTTCGCTTCTTCCTCTCTTCTGTCTTGGTGTCTGAGTGAGTGTATAAGACAACTGAGAGCACAAATACCATTGGCTGGAATTTTATGGCAGCTGCCAGAGTGGCATTATATTATATTTTATATTTTCTCGCAACACAGAAGGACGTCATCTAGACCACCCCGTTTAGTTTAATTGTGAGATACAGCTTTGAAATGGGCTCTTCGGCCCACAAAGTCCACGCCAACCAGGATCCCCACAAACTATGCTATCCCTCTGGAATTAAAGCCCTTAACAATACTTCTTGACAATGTATATCTGTTCATTGTGTTGATAGTTACTTGTCCAAATGCAAGATTAAAAAAAAACAGCTATTATAGAAAGCCTGGCTTACTGTTCTATTAGGGGAAAGAACTGTCTATTTTACCATTTCAGCATATGAAAGGTCAAGCATATAGTGCTGCCGCTCAAGTGATGCCTGGTTTAATGATCACAGGGGTCTTTACACTCCTAGAAACATTCCTCTCATCTCTGATAAGCAACAGATGTAGGCCAAACACCTGCAGAGGGAGTGGAAAGCAACAGGCCATGCAATGACTTGGCTTCCTTCCTTCATTTATCTCTGCACTGAAACTGTTCTATGAAGATAAGGTTTTACAAATGTCAATGAGAAAAGTAGCCCAAAGGGCCATTGCTCTCACAGGCACTGTAAACATTGCAGTCTGGTTTTATCCCTGCTGAAAAAGCTCATGTTGTGATTGTCGAGGACAGACAGGGCTTGTCGACAAGAGGCACATTAGGCGGGATGTCTTTTTGTGGACTACCTGCAGCAACTCTATCAGTAAATTGTTCGTGCATTATTAACGTTGACTCTTCTTGCAATTGTAATTAAGCCAGTCTTTTACCAGTTCTTTCCCCACTGAAATCAGTTTTCCTTCAAAACATAAGACATTGGAGTGGGAGTTGGCTATTCAGTCCCTCTCGTCTGTTTCACCATTCATCAAGATCATGGTTGACCAGCCACTTAAAAATCATTTTTTCGGCATTGCTACCATGTCTATTGCTTCCTCTTATCTCCAAAAATCTATCAATTTGACATGAATTAAATCAATGCCTACATAGACCAAGGACACCAAAGATTCACAATGATTTATTTTTATTTTAGTTCTAAATGGTCTATCCAAAGTTTCACACTGCAATGCTTAATTCTAGCCCCCTCAGCCAGACAATGCATTATCTCCGTATCTAACCTGTCCAGCTCAATAAAGATTCTGTATATCTCAATGAGATTGGAAAATGAAAGGATGAAAATTCTTTTGTGGGAGAATTTAAGAGCACAAGAGTACAAATATGAGTATGAGTCAGTCTCTTGAACCATTCAGTCGAGGGCCTGTCCCACTTACGTGTCCTTGGCATGCATATTACGCGACCTCGTTGTCGCGTTGAGGTGCATGGGCATCGTATGGCCACACGGGGCCGGCCCCACTGAGAAGCGCGGAGGGGTATGTAGTTGTGCGCAACATCGCACGGGGCTCCGAAATTTTTGTAGCGAACAAAATATTTGCACACCGATTGCCTGTCGCGTAACTGACGGCCAAAGTGGTCTGTTGACCAAAGTGGTCAGTGGTCAGCCAAGACCCTGGCACGACGCAACGTCTCACCTCCAACAGCAGCAGAAGCAGTCAAACGATCGCCGAACTCGGACTGGGGTCCACGACCGTAGCAATCCGGATCCGCGCCCACTTCTACTCCCAGAGCAGGGCCACGAAAATTGAAGATAGTCACAAAATGCTGGAGTAACTCAGCGGGACTGGCAGCATCTCTATAGAGAAGGAATGGGTGACATTTCGGGTCAAGACCCTTCTTTCAGACTGAAAAAGAATCTCAACACGAAACGTCACCCATTGCTTCTCTCCAGAGATGCAGCCGGTCCCGCTGAGTTACTTCAGCGTTTTGTGTCCATCTTCAAATGACGGCTGTGCGGATGCATGAAATCGCGCGTGACCTTTGCAAGAGTATGAGCCTAATCTATTCAAACTAAAGAAATCCTTTCTTCCCAAAGCCACCTGTAAAACTTCTTTTCACTCTCACCAATATAATAAGGAGAACAAAACCAGGCTCAGAGCCTCAGGGATCTGTGTTGGGTCCACTGTTGTTTGTCATGTACATCAATGATCTAGATGATGGGGTGGAAAACTGGATAAGTAAGTATGCAGATGATACTAAGATAGGTGGTGCTGTGGATAATGAAGTAGATTTTCAAAGTCTACAGAGAGATTTGGGGCATTTGGAAGAATGGGCTGAAAGATGGCAGATGGAGTTTAATGCTGATAAGTGTGAGGTGCTACATCTTGGCAGGACAAATCAAAATAGGACGTACATGGTAAATGGTAGGGAATTGAGGAATGCTGTGGAACAGAGGGATCTAGGAATAACTGTGCATAGTTCCCTGAAGGTGGAATCGCATGTAGATAGGGTGGTAAAGAAAGTTTTTGGTGTGCTGGCCTTTATAAATCAGAGCATTGAATATAGGAGTAGGGAAGTAATGTTAAAATTGTACAAGGCATTGGTGAGACCAATTCTGGAGTATGGTGTACAACTTTGGTCGCCTAATTATAGGAAGGATGTCAACAAAATAGAGAAAGTACAGAGGAGATTTACTAGAATGTTTCCTGGGTTCCAGCAACTAAGTTACAGAGAAAGGTTGAACAAGTTAGGTCTTTATTCTTTGGAGCGGAGAAGGTTAAGGGGGGACTTGATTGAGGTATTTAAAATGATGAAAGGGATAAACAGAGTTGACGTGGATAAGCTTTTCCCATTGAGGGTAGGGAAGATTCAAACAAGAGGGCATGACATGAGAATTAAGGGACAGAAGTTTAGGGGTAACATGAGGGGGAACTTCTTTACTCAGAGAGTGGTGGCTGTGTGGAATGATCTTCCAGCAGAAGTGGTGGAGGCAGGATCGATTTTAACATTTAAAAGTAAAGTGGATAGGTATACGGATGGGAAGGGAATGGAGGGGTATGGTCTGAGTGCAGGTAGATGGGACAAGGGGAAAATAAATGGTCGGCACGGACTGGAAGGGCCGAGAAGGCCTGTTTCCATGCTGTAATTGTTATATGGTTATATGGTTATATGGTTTAGGGGTGAGCTCAGGGTTATATAATCACTGAGCACCTTATACAGAACCTCTCCACTCGGGTAGAAGATACAAAAGACTGGACCACCATATTCAAGAAAAGTTTCTTCTTTGTTGTTATCAGATTCTTGAACAGATCACTTTGGGCAGCACGGTGGCTCAGCGGTAGAGTTGCTGCCTTACAGCGCCAGAGACCCGGGTTCAATCCTGACTATGGGTTCTGTCTGTACGATGTTTACATGTTCCTCATGTGACCTGTATGGGTTTTCTCCGGAATCTCCAGTTTTCTCCCACTCTACAAAGACATACAGGTTTGTAGGTTAATTAGGTTTGTATAACTGTAAATTTTCCCGAGTGTGTGTAGGATTGTGTTAGTGTGCGGGGATCGCTGGTTAGTGCAGACTCTGAGCCTGTTTCCGAGGTGTATCTCTAAAACACTCATATGCTAGGAATAAATATTCCCCGATCTTCCAATCGAGCTCACTGTGTCCTTGGACTTTTTTAAATTTGTACCTTATCTATTGTTGTAAATTATGTTTTACACTATTTACTTTCTCTTTTGCATTACCCAATGTACTCAGGCAGAGTATGATTTGCCCGGATAACACACAAAAAACCTTTTTCACTGTGTTTTTGGTACACGTGACAATAATAAACCGATACTATAACCAATATCACATAAAAGTTCTTGTATGTCCCAATTTGAGCAGTGTATAGTTAGTATGTGCTTAAGTAACTAATATGTACTAATATGTGACTTGGACTATTGAGTGAGTGGGCAGATGCATGGCAGATGCAGTATAATGTAGATAAATGTGAGGTTATCCACTTTGGCGGCAAGAACAAGGAAGCAGATTATTATCTCAATGGTGTCAGATTAGTAAAACTGGAAGTGCAACGACACCTGGGTGTCCTTGTACACCGTTCACTGAAAGTAAACACGCAGGCACAGCGGGCATTTAAGAAAGCTAATGGCATATTGGCCTTCATAACGAGAGGATTTGTGTATAGGTGTAAAGTGGCCCTTCTGCAGTTGTACCCTGGCGATACCACATCAAGTCAAAGTCAAAAGTCAAAGTCAAACAAACTTTATTGTCATTTAGAAATACATTGATATATGCAGTTCCAAACAAAATTACGTTGCATTTGACATCTGGAGTATTGGGTGCAGTTTTGGTCTCCTTATTTGAGGAAGGACATCCTTGCTATTGAGGCAGTGCACAATAGGTTTGCGAGGTTAATCCCCGGGACGGTGGAAATGTCATAGGAGGAAAAATTGGAAAGACTGGGCTTGTATTTAGAAGGAATTTAGATTTTAGAAGGAATTTAGAATTTAGAAGGATGAGAGGAGATCATATAGAAACATATAACATTCTAAAAGGACTGGACAAGGTAGATGCAGAAAAAATGTTCCCAATATTGGGGGAGTGCAGAACTAGGGGGCCACAGTCTAAGATTAAAGGGGAGGGCATTTAAAACTGAAATGAGAAAAAAAAATTTCACCCAGAGAGTTTTGAATTTGTGGAATTCTCTGACACAGAAGGCAGCAGAGGCCAATTCACTGGATGAATTTAAAAGTAAAGTAAAGTATTTTTTATTGTTATTTCGGTCTGAACGACACGTTAAAAGAGAGTTTGATACAGCTCTAGGGGCTAGCAGTATCAAGGGATATGGGGAGAAGGCAGGCATGGGTTACTGATTGTGGATAATCAGCCATGATCGCAATGAATGGTGGTGCTGGCTCGAAGGACCAAATGGCTTCCTCCTGCACCTATTTTCCATGTTTCTATGTTTCCATATCTTTTGGATGATTAGATGAATTAAAACGGATTACAAAAGAGATACTAGGGAATAGAGATTGAAGTCAATGGATCGAAGCTTTAGGATCTATTGTATGCCTGACACCACAATGTGCATTCAGCACTTAAAACAAAGGAAAGATTTTCACTCTTCAATCCCACCAATTCAGAACAAATTTCCTCAACTCTGGTTCCAATATATATGCAATGACAGGAAGAACACTTTCATTCAAAGGGCAGTGTAATCTGGAACTCTCACCACCAGTCACAATTGCCAAATAGTAATTTCAACACTCAAATTTTGGAAATGCTCCTTTTGGACAGCGGTGGTAATGTTAAGGGAAATGGACCAAGTTGTGTTGGAATACAGATTGTCACTGGACTGATTGAGAGCCAGAACAAGTCTGAGGACTGGATGATCTTTTTGTTTTTGTTCTTAACTGAAGAAAACCTGAAAATGCATATCAGAATCATAATTGCAAAACTCGGTGTTAATTTGCCATCGAGAACAGGACAGCACAAGAATAGATCATTCAGCCTAAAACCTCTGTGCTGAAAATGATGCCAAAAGTAAAATAATCAATTTTTCCTGCACGTGATCTATATCCCACCTTCCCTATCTAAAAGTCTTTTAAATTATATTATCTTATCTCCATCCATTACCAACAATGGTTATTGAAGTGCATTCCAGGTACTCTCTATCACTTTCTATGCAAAAACAATTGTCCTAAACATCTCCTTTAAACTCTCCCTGTCTGGCCTTTTAGTTATATCCTCTGGTTTTGACATTTGAAACATAGAAACATAGAAAATAGAACCACCATTCAATATCATCATGGCTGAATATCAAAAAATCAGTACCCCGTTTCTACTTTCTCCCCATATCCCTTGATTCCATTAGTCCTAAGAGCTATATCTAACTCTCTCTTGAAAACATCAAGTGAATAGGCCTCTGCTGCCTTCTGTGGCACTGGGAAGATATTCTGACTATCTACCATATCTCTGTCTCTCACAATTTTCATAAACTTCTATCAGGTCTCCTCACAACCTCCAACGCTCCAAAGAAAACAATCCAAGTTTGTACAACATCTCTTTATAGCTAATATTCTCTAATCCAAGCAGCATCCTGATCAACTTCTTTTGCACTCTCCAAAGCCTAAATAACAATAAATGTGTGGAATTTACATTTTGCTCTCACAGTGTAAGGCCAGTTTCAATGTGTGTAGTCAGATACTTTGCAGGCTCAGTTGGCTGTGAGATGCACTAATCATTGATGTGGCTCTGGAGAAAAAAATAAAATAAAGGAAGAGTTTCAGAAAAGATGCCTGAATGTATGAGAGGAGATGAAGGTTCAGTAAAATTCAATCTGAGGGATTTTATTCCAAAAGAAGTGTAATCTCAATGTGGAAAGGCTCTAGGAATCAACTAAGCAGGGAACAAATGGAAACCTAGACATTGTGACAGATGGGATCACTTTCAAAGCTAAAAGTGTTTCCTTGCAGTTTGCTCAAATAAAATTCTTCATCTCCTACATATGGATGAATGAAGTGTCAGTGTAAACGGTGAAATACACTAACTCCTCGAAAGAAGCAGAGTTTTAAGTCGAGCCTTTATCACCAAGAATCTCCCCAGAGGTAGCTTTCAAATCACAGCATAGAATTGGCATGTAAGCTGCAGAATCAGTGCTTGGATATATTGTATCCAAGAATCAAGATTGCTTAATTGTCATATGCGCCAGTAGCGGAACAATGGAATTCTTACTACCTGTCACTTTACAGGGACATTAACGCAATTATATATCTAATAAATATACAGTAAACACTAATACAATGTTTTACAGTATTAGTTGCTGGCTTTCAGCGCCAGAGACTCAAACCTGACTACGGGTGCTTGACTGTACAGAGTTTGTACATTCTCCCCGTGACTTACGTTGGTTTTCTCTAGACCCATGGCAGTACTTCCAAAGATGGTGCTCTCATAGTGTTGCTCAAAGGGTGTTCCAGGATTTAAAACCAACAGCAAAAGAATGGTGATATATTTTGAAGCGTCCAATGGGAAAGAAACCTAAGGGGTGGTGTCCCCACCATATGATGCCGTTGTCCTTCTTGGTGCTCAACTTCATGGGTCAGGACATTCTATCAGAGTAACCTAGGTAGGAAAAGGCAGCATATTTGTAGATGGTACACACTATCGTCATGGGTGCACTGGTAATGGAGTGAATTTTTTAATTAATGTTTAGGTGAGTGGATGGGGTACTAATTAAACTAGTTACGCTGACCTAGATGTGGGTTGGACTTTCAGAGAGTTGTTGGAGCAGTACTCAGCCTGGGAAACAGAGAGTATTCCATCTCACTCCTGACTTGTGTGCAAAGACTGTTGGATGTCAGGTTGGTTTCTTTACTCAGTGATTTTACATTCATTGATTTTCTTTATGTTAAAACCAACCGGCTTACACAGCTATATTTACAGAGGATCTTCTTTGACCTCCCAAAACATTTTGCAACTAATGCGGTCTTTTTGATGTGTAGTGACTCATGCCATGCTGTGCACCCATTCTCTTCACACCAAGTTCCCGTAAACATCAATGTGGTAATAACACTTCTCTTGTTTCAGTCCCATGCGTCACAATGAAACTCCACCATGATGTACTTTAGAGTTTCAAAAAGATAACAGTATATAAACATGCCCGTCAGCACATCTAGCACTCACTGACTATCGAGTAAGTATTTCTACGCCAATTTTACACTAATCCCATGTTATTCTTCCCACATTCCCATCAATTGTCCCCAGTTTATACCACTCATCTACACACCAGTGGCAATTTACTGCGATCAATTAACCTACCAACTCACAAGACTTTGGGCTGTGGGTGAAAACCAGAGATAACTTATGTGGGCACAGGGGGAATGTGCTAACTCCATTCAGACAGTGCTAACGATAAGGAATGGACTTGCATTACTGGAGCTATTGGACAATAGCTCTGCTAGTTGCACTACAGTGCTATTGAATTATTTCCGCTTGGGAATGCAAGTGGCTCCTCAATTTAGTATCAGATCAAAGGCATGAACTCCAAAAATGCTCTGTCATCTCAGTATGGCACTGGCACAGCAAACAGCCTGGATCACAAATGTCAATGTCCCTTTAAGCCAAATAGAAACAAGATTGTGTTAATTGGCACGTTTAACATCTGATATTGAAAGCAATTGGAAATTTGCAAAATATATCCGCTCATGACAGCAAGAAGTTAGAGTAGAAAGAGTCTTCCCTGATCTCAGGAATCCCCGTGTACTGAATTATTTGAACTCATTTCCTCACTCACAGTCAGTTAACCTATTAATTTTACATTCAGATTGGCTCAATGGGATTGATCTTGAGATACTGAGCTAATAAGCAACATAAAAATGGTCGTAATGAGAACATTAAAACTTAAATAAAGTGAAAATGTACAGGAGATGATTTTGAAATGCTTAAACTACTTAAAAAAAAGATGAATGGAATCCTGGCAGAAGCTGCTGGTTTATGAGATTGCTGAGCGGTTCATTGCAATCATCTGCACCACTAGATTGCTTTGCTGTGTTACAATATCGATAGAAGGAAGACAGAGCATTCAATTAAAATGAACTCATATCCTCAGGATTTTCTACAGTGGTTTATGGCCAAGGATATCATTTTGTAGTCTTCTTGCAATGTTAGAAAGTATCGCAGTTGATTTGCAAACCAAGATCCTATATTGAATACAAGCCCCTCAATGCTTTTGGTCAAGGGATAGTGATTGGCTCCAGATGTCAGGGGAACTAGCATGCCTGTCACCAATTTGTGGAATGCATTAATTTGACTTCAGTGTGAGATGGGACATAGGGACATGACTTAAGCCCCTGTCCCACTTGGGCAACCTCCACTGCGACCTCTGGTGAGTTTGCCCACGACCCATAGTCGCGGTAAGGTCGCCATGAGGTCGTAGGAGGTCTTCGGCACTCCCCTTCATAGTCGAGAGTTGTCTCCGCATAGTCGAGGCTTCAGCTAGGTTGTGGCGTATTTTTCAAGATGTTAAAAAAAAATGTTGTCGTAGGTCTAGTCGAAGCCGGTCATAGTAGGTCATGATGCTAGTCGTAGGTAGTCGAAGGTAATAGCTCCGGCTCAAAAAAAAGGTCAGTAGAAAAAAAAGGTAATTTATACAGCAGTACGTCACCTCTTTCACTCCAAGGCATGTTCATTCAAAGCTGGAGAGTTTTTTGGAGAGGAGTCTTGTGTTTTAGAGATGGCACCAAAAAGGTAGCAGCGCCGGGGGAGGGCACAACCCTAAAAAAAAGCTGCCATGCAGGTGTTGCCCTCCCAGGAGGAGGAGTGGCAGTAGGTGATGCCACAGGAGGTGATAGTGCAGGAGGATAGTGCAATAGCTATTGCTATTGATGTAATGAGGAGACAGCCATGATCCCAGCATCCTTGCTGCCTTGCAACCATAAAACAAAGCGCGGGATTGGCCAATTTGCATCTGACCTCAATGTCAAACGTACATTGATTGGGCAATTACTACTCAGAAAATTTGATGTTTTTTTCATATTTCTTAAAAATGTGCAGGTTTTGGTCTTGACGAGTTTTAGGTATGAATTATATAATATTTTTACACAATATGTTAAAAATTCAGGTAGTCCTGTGAGTTGGGTCACGAAACTAAACGAAAATGCTCCTCGGCCCTCAGCCTAAACTGCAATGAAATATTTACAATAGATTGGACAAACCTCAAGTAGCAACCAAAAGCAACTTCTTTCAAAATCAAGGTAATCTTTGCTCTTGTACACTTTGCTGTGCAATGCTTGCAAGCAGCCACATGCATGGTACTGATACATGGTCTCAACCTTAAACCTCAATCATCCATCTCCCATCACAGCTGCTACCTGATCCATTGAGATTTCTCCCGCAGTTTGTTCATTGCTCCAGATTCCAGCATCTGCTGTCTCTCATGACTCCATTTAACATTTTTAGCTGACCACACACCTAACGTCAAGAAAATCTTACAGGGAGAGATCTCAATGTGAAGATCCTTTAATGTGAAGAACTGTTTTCCATCTCGCTCTAATTCTAATGCTGTATGAAATATTAAAGGTCTCGCTCAAATGCAAATTAACCTTTTTCTTCAGGTAGTGAGTTGAGGGAAATGAGGCTGTGTGGTGAACATCAGTTATTATTGTAATACAAATCAAGGAAATATTTGCATTGCTCTCGCTGCTATGTGGCCTCAGAGCCTCACAAAACACCTTACAGTCAGCAAAGCACTTTTTGAAGCAAAGTCAAGAAAAAAAGCTTCCCATTACATGGCTGTCATCATTAATAAGAATATAGTAAAATTGCAGCAGAAACTTTTGTGCCGGGTGTAAATAGTATAGATATCAGTTGACTTCTTTGTGGACTTGTGACTTTAAAATAAACTTAAGGTTCATATTTTCACTTCCCATGGTGTAAAATGACATTTGTCACACCCAACAGGCTGCAAAAATGTTTATACTTGACCAATCAATATCTGTCTTTATTACCATGGATATTTAATAAAAGTTCTGTTATGTAAAGGGACCATAAAAGATCATCACAATTTTCTTTGGATATGGAAAAAGCATTTTATTTTTCCAATGGTCTGCAAAGTCTGTATGTCAAACATAATAAAGCTTAATAATTCCCATTCTCTGTGGAATTGTTTCACCATACTATTGGTGCCAGTCAATTGCCAGGTGAATGTGTTGTTACTGTAACTATTATGATTGATTGTTGTATGTCTTGTTTGCACAAGCCTATATTTAATGTCAGGTGTTATGCATTTGACTGGCAACTATTGATCCCTCAGCTTTCCCCAATGCCTGGGATAGTTTAATAGCAAAACACAGTGTGAAGGGATGGTTAATGCCCCCCTTCACACAATGTTTCACTATTAAATTAATTTATTGCCACTGCACCATATCCTCTCCTGGCTTCTGAAGCCTGGCTTCTTGTACATAATAGTGAATCTGTGGAATTCTCTGCCTCAGAAGGCAGTGGAGGCCAATTCTCTGGAGGCTTTCAAGAGAGAGTTAGATAGATCTCTTAAAGATAGAGGAGTGAAGGGATATGGTGAGAAGGCAGGAACGGGGTAGTGATTGTGGATGATCACCCATGATGACAGTGAATGGCGGTGCTGGCTCGAAGGGCCAAATGGCCTACACGTGCACCTATTGCCTCTAGTCTGTTGTCTGTAACAAATGCCTGCTCAAAACTGTATCACAGGAATGTATTTATTTTATTACATTTTTGTGAATTTTATAATTTTGAGTATTGTGTGCAGTTCTGGTCGCCCCATAACAGGAAAGATATGGAGGCTTTGGACATGGTGCGGGGAGGTATACCAGAATGCTGCCTGGATTAGAGGGTGTCAGCTAAAGGGAGAGGGTCCATAGACTTGATTTGTTTTCTCTGGTGCATCAGAGAATGAGGGGAGACTTGATATTAGTATATCAAATTATGAAAGGCACAGATAGGCCCTTTGGACTGTAGACAGTCAGAACAAATGTCCAGCTCTACTGGGGATAACAAAAAGGGGAGAGAGGGAAAGTTTAATGGAGATGTGTGGGGCAAGTTTTTTACACAGGGAGTGATGGGGGCCTAGAACACATTGCCATGGGTGCCATGGGAGGCAGATACGAAAGTGGTGTTTTAGAGGCTTTTAGATAGACGCATAGCAGTGCACGGAATAGAGGGATATAGATAATGTATAGACAGATGAGATAAATTTAACTTGGCATCATGTTCAGCATAAACTATGTGGGCCGAAGAGACCGTTCATGTGCTGTACTGTTCTATGTTCTATGTTCTCTGTGAGCTATAATTTAGTTGATACTCGTGTATTTATTTTAAATCGTTGTGACGGATAGGTATTTTAATCTCAAAATAGTTTGTGGAAAATTTAGCAGTGATTTTGGTTATCTTATCTGTTGGTATCAGATGTGGGAAAGTTGGAGCGATCAGGGATCAGTCATTGAGCTCCAGTATGTGAACAAGGCTAAAATTTGCATTCATTTGGAGGCCTTGATTGGAAGTCATTATTGTCTCACTGACTGAGGTGTTCTAGAGCATTGACCTTGCACTCATCAAGCATCGAGTAGAAAGACCTGCTCCCGCCCTGAGGGGTCCACGATTTAACCCTGAAAAACATAAATTTTACTTCGGAGTCACGTGGGTGACTACGTGAAGAAGGCCGTCAGTCGTCATGCGCATCATTACATCTGACGCATGTGCCAATGATTGACTGGCAGGCGCGTTGCGTCTCTCCAGCGGTAAGTTTAAAAAACTGAGGTAAGTGTTTTAAAAAAACTTACTTACGGTTGTTGTTTGGCAGGTTTGGTTGTTAGATTTCTACCAACAGAACGATCCTACCATGTCGAAGGTGCGGAGACGGTCTGCAAAGCCGACTACGGAAGATCGCGGTGCTGCGGGTAGCGGAAGGCTGTCCGAGTCACCTTCCAGGCCGCTGGTGTTGGAACCAGCGGCAGCATACTTGGTGCTACAGGAGAGCATCGTGGCAGTCCTGCCGGGGCGCAAAGCCACCCACAAGTCTGCCAGACCCGTAGGCTCAGGGTCCGGGCCGGAGGAATCACCTCCCACACCGGGATGTGTCTGCGGGCACCTCTCCCAGATGGAGCACCTGTTGGAGAGGTGCCTCCAGACTGATCTGCTCCAGAGGAAGGAGCAGTATCAGCCCAGGTCTTCTCGGGAGCCCGTGCTAGCAGCACGTTACACAGGGCTGTGATGTGTCTCCCTCTCTGGAGAGGGGAGTACACGGAGTCAGCAGTATCCTGATTCAGAGCAGGGAGGCACATCAGGGGAAAACTCTAGGGAGCGAGGGGCCGCAGTGCCTCTATTGGCGTCAAAATTCACCATACCTACTCTAACCGGAGAGCCCTTCGATGAAGAGCTGGCCACTACCATTAATTACCTGGCCTGCACCAGCTCAAGGACCAGTTTATGGAGGAGACCACCGGCCGCTACAGTACACCTGCCAACTGTGCCTCCCTCCGTGTGCCGTCAATCATGCCATCTGGGGCCATATTGGAGCAGGGGTAACAGCCCTGGAAGTAAAACATCCCAAAAAATTTTAAACTGCTGGCCTCAGGGGTAACGGCTTTTGCCAGGTCTATAGATGGCAGGCCACTGACGGAGACACAGCAGGATGCTGTGGGGCTCCTCTGTATTGCTCTGTTCGAGATTAACTGTCTGCGCAAGAGTGCAATACGGCCGGCACTGAACCCAAAATTTGCGGTGCTGTGCAAGGCCAGCAATGTACAGCCGGCCAAATACATCTTTGGGGCAGACCTGCCGAAGCAGGTCCGAGAGTTGGACGACGAGGCCAAGACAATACGCCTCATGAGCCGAGCCCCAACTATACCCAGGGGCTCATCACTACGGGGCCACCCCTATGCTGCCTTCCACACCAGGCGCAACCATCCTAGGGGCTCAAGGACAGGAGGAAGACTCCAGCTGTCCCAAGGCGGAAGGACGGAGGCCAGGACCAGCCAAACAGTAACGCCCAAGGTAGGAGATTTTAGTTCCTTGTGGGACAATTTACACACCTCTAATTTACAAGTTGGGGGGAGGCTACAACATTTTTTGAATGAATGGAATTGGATCACAGCAGATCCGTTCATACTACACAGTGTACAAGGGTTTAAAATTGAGTTCCCTCTTGATTCGTCACCACCCACACAAAATTTACCAAACCGCACATATATGTTTCCACAACTGGAAAGATTTGTGATACAAGCTGAAATTCAGGTTTTACACACAAAGGGGGTGATTCAGAGGTCCTGCCAGGAATCACACCAATTTGTATCTAACATATTCCCCAAGCAAAAGAAGGGTGGAGGAAGTCGTATTTTCCTAGACTTGATGGAACTCAATACCCATGTGCAGTATAAACATTTTAAAATGGACAACTTTGGTACAACTATCCAGCTGGTTTCCAAAGGATGTGATATGGCTTGCGTAGATCTAAAAGATGCATACTACTCAGTACCTATACACTGGGAGCACTGGAGATATTTGAAATTTAACTGTATGGGGCAGATGTGGCAATTCAAGGCGTTGCCAAATGGGCTGATTTCAGCTCCCAGACTTTTTACAAAATTTTTAAAACCGATTCTGGGACTGCTACGAGCACAGAACCACATTGTGATGGCTTATTTGGATGACATTCTAATAATTGGGGACACAAAGGAATCAGCAATAGCATCTGTTTCAGCTACCAAACTCATGTTTGAGAGGTTGGGATTCTTAATCCATCCAGTTAAGTCAAAATTGACTCAAATTAGGGTAATGGAATACCTAGGGTTTACAATTAACTAAATTCAAATGTCGGTTACTCTGCCAGGTGGCAAGCAATCAGACTTGATGGAAGCCTGCAATAAGCCAATTGCAAACCAGCAGCCAACAATCAGACAAGTAGCAAGTATAATTGGCAAGCTTGTGGCAGCCTTTCCAGCTGTATGCTTTGGAACTTTGCACTACCAAAATCTACAACGTGCAAAGGAACGGGCCCTTAAAACTCACGCAGGCCAATTTGGGAAACACATGCACTTACCACCAGATGCCATTGCGGTATTACACTTGCGGATTCAAATTGACACTCCATCGGTAATAATACAAACCGATACAAACAGACACCAGTTCCAGCTGCGGGGGCAGATGAAATGTGCAGGAATCCTTAATACTACAGCAATATGGCATCAACTACTTAGAGTTGTTGGGAGCACTCTATGGCTTAAAGGCTTATTGCAGCAGTATGCATCATGTGCATGTTCAATTACAGATTGACAACACCACGACAGTGGCGTAGGTCAATCACATGGGTGGAACAAAATGAATCATGTGATAAATTGGCAAACCTCCATTGGCATTGGTGTATTGCAAGGAACATTTGGGTGACGGCTATCTACCTGCCTGGTAGATATAATATGGTGGCGGACACTAGATCACGGAAATTCAATGATAACACAGAATGGATGTTGAATCATGTCATGTTCACCGACATTGTTGCCCGATATGGCATGCCAGATATTGACTGGTTTGCCTCCAGGTTGAATCACCAGTTACCCAAATATGTCTCATGGGAGCTAGACCCAGGGGCAGTAGCAGTCGATGCGTTCACACTGCATTGGGGAGGAATGTTCTTGTATATTTTTCCTCCATATTGCCTCATCAGCCGATGCTTGGTCAAAATAAAGCAAGACAATGCCACAGGCATTTTGGTAGTGCCAGATTGGCATATGCAATCTTGGTTTCCACTCATCCTGGAAATCATGCCCCAGCCTTTGATGGCTGTCTCCAACAGCAGGGAGCTGCTGGTCCACCCGGTTATGGGGAGCCATCATCCACTACATGACCAAATTAATTTGTTGGTTTGCAGATTCAGAGGAGGACTCTCCTGGGACTCGGACTGCCTGATCGAACGGTGGATGTAATTACAGCGGCCTGGAGAGACAGCACACAAAAGCAGTACTCACAGTCTCTCACATGAAGAAGTGGGAGACGTATTGCCGCGCTTCCAACATTGCAAATGATACCTCCTCGGACACCTCCTCCTACTTACCCCTGGACCATGACCCCACTAATGAGCACCAGGCCACCATCTCGAGCACCATAACTGACTTCATAAACTCCGGCTCCCTACCCCCCCCCCGAGCCTCCAACCTCATCGTTTCCCAGCCCCACACGGCCCGATTTTACCTTCTCCCCAAAATCCACAAACCCGACTGCCCCGGCAGACCCATTGTCTCTGCGTGTTTGTGCCCCACCAAACACATTTCCACATACCTTGACTCCATCCTATCCCCCTTTGTTAAATCCCTTCCCACCTATGTTCAAGACACCTCAGACACTCTCCGTTGGCTCCGCGCATTCCATTCTCCAGGCCCCCATCCTCTCATCTTCACCATGGACGTCCAGTCACTCTACTCCTCCATCCCCCACCATGATGGTCTCAAACCCCTCCGGTTCTTCCTGGACGAGAGGAGCAACCCATACCCATCCACTGACACCCTCCTCCACCTAGCAGTGTTGGTCCTTACCCTCAATAACTTCTCTTTTGACTCCTCCCATTTCCTCCAAACACAAGGTGTAGCTATGGGCACACGCATGGGCCCCAGCTACGCTTGCCTCTTTGTCGGGTACATCGAATCCTTGTTCTCGGTGTACCAGGGCCCCATCCCCGACCCCTACCTCCATTACATCGATGACTGCTTTGGTGTCACCTCCTGCACCCACACACAACTGACTGACTTCATCCATTTCACCACCAACTTCCATCCGACACTCAAATACACTTGGACCATTTCCGACATTTCCCTACCATTCCTTGACCTCACCATCTCTATTGCAGGTGATACACTCCTGACCGACATCCACTACAAACCAACTGACTCCCACAGCTACCTGGACTACTCTTCCTCCCACCCTGCTTCCTGTAAGGACTCCATCCCCTATTCCCAATAAAAAAAAGGAAGAAGGGTCTCAACCCGAAACGTCGCCTATCTCCTTCGCTCCTTAGATGCTGCTGCACCCGCTGAGGTTCTCCAGCCTTTTGTTTACCATTGCATATAACACTGTGTGCATCACGGACATACTGGAATTTGTGTCTACCCTATATCATGACCAGAAATTAGGCTACAGTGCCATCAACAGTGCCAGGAATGCACTGTCATCATATTTAGTGCTGGGAACAGGGGCCCTCCCAGTGGGAAAGCATCCTCTTATTACCAGGTTCATGAATGGCATATACAACACTACACCCCCCAGGCCACGGTATACCGACACATGGGATGTTAGCGTGGTGCTAACGCTTCTCCGTCAGTGGGCCCCAGCCACCACACTATCCTTACACGAGCTCACCCTCAAGATGGTCATGCTAATGGCACTCATAACGGCGCAACGAGTCCAGACTCTGCACAGACTGCGACTCAACAACATGAACACCACTGCCAACACCATAACTTTTGTCATTTATGATGTAGTTAACAGAGCAGGCCGGGGGTACCAGGGCCCAGGCTTCAGTTCCTGGCATACACCGAAGATCCACGACTATATGTAGTCGTTCACTTGCACCAGTATATTACAGTCACCAGGAGCCTCAGAGTCCCAGAGTTAGCTGTCCTAATCAGCCACAAAAAAAACACACCATAGGGTGTCAACACAAACCATTTCCAGATGGCTAAAAGAGGTACTGGCAGTTGCAGGAGTGGATACTGACATTTACAAATCTCATTCCTCCAGGGCTGCATCAACGTCGGCAGCAAGGGCTATGGATGTGCCCCTCGACAGCATTGTAGCGGCAGCAGGATGGGCCAATGAATGGATGTTCCACCGGTTTTATAATAAACCCATTGCCAGACCGGGGGTGTTTGCACGTACCATTTTGAATTCTGTTTATAGTTTCCCCCCGGGTTGAGTGGGGTCACTATCATTTTTGTTTTTTCATCAAAGCATCAGTAATGTTACCTAACTAATATATGTCTGAATGCATTCATATTTTCTCACTCACCCATGGTCAATCCATTCAGTGTGTGACGCCCGGATTCGAACCGGCGTGAAATCACAGAACATTGAAATCTTCACGTAGTCACTCACGTGACTCCGAAGTAAAATAGTAAGATTAAATGAGAACTTTCCAGTTTGAAGTTTGATCTTGATTTTATGAGGAGTTACGATGAGCGATTACGTGCCCACTGCTCCCAACCCTCATATTATCAGGTCATCTGGTAGTTTATAGTTCTTCAAATCTTACTATCTTTAGGTCAACTTCTTTATCTGTGATTCCGCACCGCTGCTTTGAAGATTGATGCGCATGATGACTGACGGCCTTCTTCACGTAATCGCTCATCGTAAGTCCTCATAAAATCAAGATCAAACTTCAAACTGGTAAGTTCTCATTTAATCTTACTATTATTTCACATACTAGGTGCAATCACTCAATAAATCCAAACATTAATGATCGCAATGATGACATTTGTGATCACCTTCGATATATCAGACCAGCTTTTGTGAGCCAAAACGAAATAATGTTTGAAGTTCAAGATTTCAAACCTATGCCCTTAAACACATGCCCTTCTGAATTTTACCTTCTTATGTAATTTGGAAACATGGCCTGAAGGCCTTCAAACACACTGAAGCATCTACGTTCTATAATGGTTCATGAGATTTATATGATTATGCAAACAAATTTTAGCAGCTACTTGAAGTTTAACCTGATGAAGTGTGTCTCGGTGCTAATTCCTGGTTGTACCTTAAGTGAAATTCCATCTCGTGGCCTTTAAGGGAGCTTTGAAATGTCAACTATTTAATCATGTTCTCATGGTCAAATACATTGGCGATCGCCATCTAGTTTACAAGACAGCCTTCGTTTGCTAATAACTGCTGGTAAATTTGTCTTTTTCTCATGTTCATCCATCACTGTAATGTTTCCTTCCACTGGTGCACACAAGTGTATGAGCTTGCAAGTTGAATACTGATAGGAAGTGGCCAGTCAAAAGTATCCCAGGACAGCACAAGGTAGCTTCTACTGTGGTCTTTCTGGTAAAATATGGTGATGCAATAGCGATACATAATGCAATAGCAAGGAGAGACATTAGCTTGGATGCTGTAGAATCGGTATAACCATATAACAATTACAGCACGGAAACAGGCCATCTCGGCCCTTCAAGTCCGTGCCGAACAACTTTTTTCCCTTAGTCCCACCTGCCTGCACTCACACTCAGTCTTCCCGTGGATTTTGAAGCAACAGCAACAAAGAGAAGCAGGAGAAAGCACTGATTGGCTCTAGCCCAAGTGGGAGGAGAGTTCTCAGTGAGTCAGAGGGGGAGGGCAGTTAAAAAGGAGAGGCAAAGCACAGGCAGACTTCACTCAGTCTTCCCGTGGATTTTGAAGCAACAGCAACAAAGAGAAGCAGGAGAAAGCACTGATTGGCTCTAGCCCAAGTGGGAGGAGAGTTCTCAGTGAGTCAGAGGGGGAAAGCAGTTCCTCAAAACTGAGGAATTTGGTTTGTAAATTAGGCAATTGAACAGTCAATATAAGCAAGGCAGCTCTTGGGGAGCGGCCTTGTGAGGGAAGTGCCCTGTGAGTAAAGTGTGAGTCTTTGGCTCGAGAGTCTTCGGCGAGGAGGCTGCGCAAAATACTGGATAGGGCGAGACCGAGGCAAAAGAAGATGTCAAGCAAGCTGATGCAGTGTGATGCTTGCAGTATGTGGGAGGTCAAGGACACTGCTGGTGCCTCTGGATGCTACAAATGTGAGAAGTGCATCCAGGTACAGCTCCTGAAGGACCGTGTTGGGGAACTGGAGAAACAAGTGGATGACCTCAGGTTCATTCGAGAAACTGAGTCGTTTCTCGACAAGTCCTTCAGTGAGATTGTTACACCCAAGGCACTAGAAGAGAGAAGGTGGGTGACGGTGAGAAAGGGAGGAAAACATGGGATGCAAAGGTCCCCGGGTGTTGTACCTCTTGTGAACAGGTTCACCCACGTGGAAGCTGCCGGGACAGAAGACGGTATCCCACTGAGCGGCGGACTGGCTTGCCAAACAAAAAGGGCTGATGAGCCAAACCCACAGAGGCCAAAGTCGGGCAACGCCATTGTAGTTGGAGACTCCATTGTGAGAGGTACGGACAGGGGTTTTTGCGGCAACAGACGGGATTCCAGGATGGTGTGCTGCCTTCCTGGTGCCAGGATCCAGGATGTTACGGACAGAGTGCAGACAATCCTCAAGGGCGAAGGTGACCAGCCGGAAGTGGTCGTGCATGTTGGCACAAATGATGTTGGAAAGAAGGAGATGAATTTTTTGCAGCGGGACTTCAGAGAGCTCGGAAAAATGCTGAAAAGCAGGACTTCCAGGGTTGTTATCTCCGGTTTGCTTCCAGTTCCTCGTGCTGGCGAGAGCAGGAACAGGGAGATATGGGACCTGAATGTGTGGCTGAGGAACTGGTGCAGGGGGCAGGGATTTAGATTCTTAGATCACTGGGATTTTTTTTATAGTAAGGGGGAACTGTACAAAAGGGACGGATTGCATCTTAACAGGTGGGGGACCAGCATTCTGGCCGGCAGGTTTGCCACTGCTACACGGATGGTTTTAAACTGAATAAGGGGGGTGGGGTATCAAATGGGATAGTCGAGGACGGAGTTAGAGGGAAAGAGAGTAAAGCGATGGTTAATGACCCCAGAATTAACGGGGAAGAAAGCTCACAAAGGGATAGGAGAGTATGGCCAAGTGTAATAGGGATCGATGTGAAAGGGGCCACTTGTCAACATAATTGTATAAGGAGTAAGAGTGTTGTAAAAACAAGCCTGAAGGCTTTGTGTCTCAATGCGAGGAGCATTCGTAATAAGGTGGATGAGTTGAAGGTGCAGATAGCGATTAATGACTATGCTATAGTTGGAATCACGGAGACTTGGCTCCAGGATGACCAAGGCTGGGAGCTGAACATCCAGGGATATTCAATATTCAGGAGGGATAGACGAAAAGGAAAAGGAGGTGGGGTAGCGTTGCTGGTGAGAGAGGAGATTAATGCAATAGAAAGGAAGGACATTAGCGTGGAGGATGTGGAATCGATATGGGTAGAGCTGCGAAACTCTAAGGGGCAGAAAACGCTAGTGGGAACTGTGTACAGGCCACCTAACAGTAGTATTGGAGTTGGGGATGGCATCAAACAGGAAATTAGAAATGCGTGCAACAAGGGTAACACGGTTATAATGGGTGACTTCAATCTGCATGTAGATTGGGTGAATCAAATTGGCAGGGGTGCTGAGGAAGAGGATTTCCTGGAATGTATGCGGGATAGTTTTCTCAACCAACATGTGGAGGAACCAACGAGAGAGCAGGCTATTCTAGACTGGGTATTGAGTAATGAGGAAGGGTTAGTTAGCAGTCTTGTTGTGCGTGGCCCCTTGGGCAAGAGTGACCATAATATGGTTGAGTTCTTCATTAGGATGGAGAGTGACAAAATTAAGTCAGAAACAAGGGTTCTGAACTTGAACAAAGGTAACTTTGAAGGTATGAGATGTGAATTGGCCAAGATAGACTGGCAGGTGATTCTTAAAGGGTTGACAGTGGATGTGCAATGGAAGGTATTTAAAGACTGCATGGATGAAGTACAAAGGTTGTTCATACCAGTTTGGCAAAAGAATAAATCGGGGAAGGTGGTGCATCCATGGATAACAAGGGAAATCAGGGATAGTATAAAAACAAAAGATGAGGCATACAAATTTGCCAGAAAAAGCAGCCTACCGGAGGACTGGGAGAAATTCAGAATCCAGCAGAGGAGGACAAAGGGCTTAATTAGGAAAGGGAAAATAGATTATGAAAGGAAACTGGCAGGGAACATAAAAACTGACTGCAAAAGTTTTTATAGATATGTAAAGAGAAAGAGACTAGTTAAAACAAATGTTGGTCCCTTGCAGTCAGAAACAGGTGAATTGATCATGGGGAACAAGGACATGGCAGACCAATTGAATAACTACTTTGGTTCTGTCTTCACTAAGGAAGACATAAATAATCTGCCGGAAATAGCAGTGGAACGGGGGTCAAATAAGATGGAGGAACTGAGTGAAATCCAGGTTAGCCGGGAGGTGGTGTTGGGTAAATTGAACGGATTGAAGGCCGATAAATCCCCAGGGCCAGATAGTCTGCATCCCAGAGTACTCAAGGAGGTAGCCACAGAAATAGTGGATGCATTAGTGATAATTTTTCAAAATTCCTTAGATTCTGGAGTAATTCCTGAGGATTGGAGGGTAGCTAATGTAACCCCACTTTTTAAAAAAGGAGGGAGAGAGAAAGCGGGGAATTACAGACCAGTTAGTCTAACATCGGTAGTGGGGAAACTGCTAGAGTCAGTTATTAACGATGGGATAGCAGCGCATTTGGAAAGTGGTGAAATCATTGGACAAAGTCAGCATGGATTTACGAAAGGTAAATCATGTCTGACAAATCTGATAGAATTTTTCGAGGATGTAACTAGTAGAGTGGATAAGGGAGAACCAGTGGATGTGTTATATCTAGACTATCAGAAGGCTTTCGACAAGGTCCCGCATAAGAGATTAGCATACAAACTTAAAGCACACGGTATTGGGGGTTCAGTATTGATGTGGATAGAGAACTGGCTAGCAGACAGGAGGCAAAGGGTAGGAGTAAACGGGTCCTTTTCAGAATGGCAGGCAGTGACTAGTGGGGTGCCGCAAGGCTCAGTGCTGGGACCCCAGCTATTTACAATATATATTAATGATTTGGACGAGGGAATTCAATGCAACATCTCCAAATTTGCAGATGATACCAAGCTGGGGGGTATAGTTAGGTGTGAGGAGGATGCTTGGAGGCTGCAGGGTGATTTGGATAGGCTGAGTGAATGGGCAGATGCATGGCAGATGCAGTACAATGTGGATAAATGTGAGGTTATCCACTTTGGTGGCAAAAACATGAGGGTAGACTATTATCTGAATGGTGGCAGATTAGGTAAGGGGGAGATGCAACGAGACCTGGGTGTCATGGTACACCAGTCATTGAAAGTAGGCATGCAGGTGCAGCAGGCAGTGAAGAAAGCAAATGGTATGTTAGCATTCATAGCAAAAGGATTTGAGTATAGGAGCAGGGAGGTTCTACTGCAGTTGTACAGGGTTTTGGTGAGGCCACACCTGGAGTACTGCGTACAGTTTTGGTCTCCAAATCTGAGGAAAGACATCCTTGCCATAGAGGGGGTACAGAGAAGATTCACCAGACTGATTCCTGGGATGTCAGGACTTTCATATGAGGAAAGATTGGATAGACTCGGTTTGTACTCGATGGAATTTAGAAGATTGAGGGGGGATCTTATAGAAACCTACAAAATTCTTAAGGGGTTGGACAAGCTAGATGCTGGAAGATTGTTCCCGATGTTGGGGGAGTCCAGAACAAGGGGTCACAGTCTAAGGATAAGGGGGAATTCCTTTAGGACCGAAATGAGGAAAACATTCTTTACACAGAGAGTGGTGAGTCTCTGGAATTCTCTGCCACAGAAGGTAGTTGAGGCCAGTTCATTGGCTATATTTAAGAGGGCGTTAGATGTGGCACTTGTGGCTAATGGGATCAGGGGATATGGAGAGAAGGCAGGTACGGGATACTGAGTTGGATGATCAGCCATGATCACATTGAATGGCGGTGCAGGCTCGAAGGGCCGAATGGCCTACTCCTGCACCTATTTTCTATGTTTCTATGTTTCTATACCATAACCCTCCGTACCCTTCTCATCCATATGCCTATCCAATTTATTTTTAAATGATACCAACGAACCTGCCGCCACCACTTCCACTGGAAGCTCATTCCACACCGCTACCACTCTCTGAGTAAAGAAGTTCCCCCTCATGTTACCCCTAAACCTCTGTCCCTTAATTCTAAAGTCATGTCCTCTTGTTTGAATCTTCCCTATTCTCAAAGGGAAAAGCTTGTCCACATTAACTCTGTCTGGGTAAAACTGTGAAATAGCCAAGGACAGAAAACACTTGTAGGAGTGGTAAACCGACCACCAAACAGCAGTAGGGAGGTTGGGGATAGCATCAAGCAGGAAATTAGAGATGTGTGTAGTAAAGGTACAGTGGTTATCATGGGTAATTTTAATCTACATATAGATTGAGTCAACCAAATTGGTAACAGTGCTGATGAGGATGATTTCCTGGAATGTATGTGGGATGGGTTTTTAAACCAATATGTAGAGGAACTGACTAGAGGGAAGGCCATCCTAGACAGGGTATTGTGTAATGAGGAAGGATTAAGGGCCTGTCCCACTTTGCAATTTTGCCGGCATCATATCAGTGTCACCAAAAGATTTTGACCATTTCAAAATCCAGCGGTAATAAAAAAGTGGTTGCACTTGAAAAAACACCGCGCGTCATACGTCATCATGCTGCATCACCGCCGCATCATACATCATGCCGCATATTTTTCGGTGACATGATATGTCAGTCAATGATGCCACAGTCACCGAAAAAATCGCCAAGTAGACAGGCCCTTTAGTTAGCGATCTTGTTGTGGAAGGCCCCTTGGGCAACAGTGACCATAATACAGAAACAGTTGTTTCTGCATTAGGATGGAGAATGACACGGTTAATTCTGAGACTAGGGTCCTGAACTTGAAAAAAGGAGACTTTAAAGGTATCTGACAGGAATTGGCTAGGATACACTGGCAAATTATACTTAAAGGGTTGACAGTGGAGATGCTATGGTGAAGATTTAAAGACTGCATGGATGAACTCCAGAAATTGTTCAACCCAGTCTGGCAAAAAAATAAAACTGGGAAGACGGCTCAACCATGGCTGACGAGGGAAGTCAAGGGTAGTGTAAAAGCCAAGGAAGAAGCATATAAATTGGCCAGGAGAAGCGGCAAACCAGAGGACTGGGAGAAATGTCAAACTCAACAGAGGTCCATAGAAGTTAATTAAGAAGGGGAAAAAAGAGCATGAAAGAAAGCTTGCGGGAAATATAAAAACTTACTGTAAAAGTTTCTATAGTTAAGTAAAAAGGAAGACAAATATAGGTCCCTTACAGTCAGAGACAGGTGAATTTATTATGGGAAATAAAGAAATTGAAGAAGAGTTTAACGAGTACTTTAATTTTGGCTTCACTAGGGAATACACAACAAACTCCTGGAAATACGAGGGGATCAAGGATCTAGTGGGAGGGAGGAACTAAAGGGAATCCACATTTGTCAGAAAATGGTGTTAGGTAAACTGTTGGTAAATCCACAGAGCCTGATGGTCTGCATCCCAGAGTACTCAAGGAGGTGGCTCTAGAAATCATGGTGATGCATTGGTGATCATTTTCCAATGTTCTCTTGACTCTGGATCAGTTCCTGTTGACAGGAGGGTAGCCAATGTAATTCCATTGGGAGGGAGAGAGAAAACGGGGAATTATAAACGTTAGGTTTCCATTGGTAGTGGGGAGGATGCTGGAGTGGATTATTAAAGATGTTATTGCACCGGATTTGGAAAGCAGTGACGAGATTGGTCAAAGTCAACATGGATTTATGAAGGGGAAATCATGCTAATCTTTTGGAATTTTTGAAGGATGTGACAAATAAAATGGATAAGGGTGAGCCAATGGATGTGGTGTATCTGGACTTTCAAAAAGCATTTGACACGGTCCCACACAAGAGATGAGTGTGCAAAATTAGAGCACATGGTATTGGGGGTAGGTATTGACATTGATAGAGATCTGGTTGGCAGACAGGAAGCAAAGAGTAGGAATTAACTGGTCTTTTTCAGAATGGCCGGCAGTGACTAGAGGGGTGCTGCAAGGCTCAGTGCTGGGACCCCAGTTATTTACAATATATATTAATGATTTAGACACAGGAATTAAATGTAACATCTCTAAGTTTGCGGATGACACAAAGCTGGGTGGCAGTGTGAGCTGTGAGGAGGATGCGATGAGGCTCCAGGGTGACTTGGATAGGTTGGGTGAGTGGGTAGATCCATGGCAGATGCAGTATAATGTGTATGAATGTGAGGTTATCCACTTTGGTGGCAAGAACAGGAAGGCAGATCTCCTAATCTGAAACCATTCAGATTATGAAGATGCAAAGAGACCTGGGTATGCTTGTACATCAGTCACTGAAAGTAAGCATGCAGGTACAGCAGGCAGTGAAGAAAGCCAATGGCATGTTGGCCTTCATTGCAAGAATATTTGAATTTAGGAGCAAGGAGGTCCGACTGCAGTTGTACAGGGCCCTGGTGAGACCGCATGTGTGCTGTCTTGGTCTCCTAATTTGAGGAAGGACATTATTGCTATTAAGGGAGTGCAGTGTAGGTTCACCAGGATAATTCCCGGGATGGCGGGACTGATGCATGATGAAAGAATGGGTCTACTGGGCTGGTATTCACTGGAATTTAGGATGAGAGGAGATCTCATAGAAACACATACAATTCTTAGAGGATTGGACAGGGTAAATGCAGGAAAAATGTTCCTGATGTTGGGGGAGTCCAGAACCAGGGGTCACTGTTTAAGATTAAGAGGTAGGCCATTTAGGACTAAGATGAGGAAAAACCTTTTCACCCAGAGAGTTGTGAATCTGTGGGGACGTTTTGGGTCGAGACCCTTCTTCAGACTGATCTGTCTGATCTGAAGAAGGGTCTTGACCCAAATTGTCGCCCATTCATTCTCTCCAGAGATGCTGCCTCACTCGCTGAGTTACTCCAGCATTTTGTGTCTACCTTCGATTTAAACCAGCATCTACACATGTGAATCTGTGGAATTCTCTGCTGCAGAAGGCAGTGGAGGCCAATTCACTGGATGTTTTCAAGAGGGAGTTAGATTTAAGGTTCAAGGTCCTTTATTGTCACATGTACCAATTAAAGTACAGCGATATTCGATTTACCATACAGCCATACCAAAAAGAAAAACAAGACACACAACTACATAAAACTTACCATAAACATCCACTGGATTCCATGCATTCCTTACTGTGATGGAAAGCAATAAAGTCCAATCTTCTTCCCGCGGTCGGTGCTATCGACCACTGCAGTTGGAGCGATTGAACTCTCGCAGCCAGCGATTGAAGTCCCTGCGATGGGGCGATCTCCCACGTCGGGGCGGTCGAAGCTCCTGCAGCCTGGATCTCCCGAAGTCGGTCTCTGACCAGGGACTGCTAGCTCCACGATGTTAAAGTCCGCAGGCTCCCGCAGTTGGAGCTCCTGAAGTCGATCTCCAGCAGAGGCCACCTGCTCCTCGACGGGGATACGATATGAAAACAAATTGCATTACCCCCAACCTCCCCCCCACCCCACCTCCCACATAAAACAAGCTAAAGAACACTAAAACATACATTTAACACATGTTAGAAACATCAAAGAAGGAATGGACAAGACAGACTGTTGGCAATGCAGCCATTGCTAGCGCCACCCGATGAAAAGGCTAAGGGAATCAAAGCATATGGGGGAAAAGCCAGAACGGGGTGATGATTTTGGCTGATCATCCATGATCAGCTGGCTCGAAGGGCTAAAATGGCCTACTCCTGCACCTATTTTCTATGTTTCTATTTGTGTAACAAAGACCCCCTTTCTATACAGTAGCTGTGAGAGAAACATCCAGAAGTATTAGATCTAATACAAATCATTTATTCTTTAATTTATTATTTTTTTTAAATGATATAACTTGTAAGACTGATCCAAGAATAAAATGTGTCAGCTGGTTGAAGTGTGGAAGAATATGCCGGCAACTTTGCATTCCTGATGACTAAGCTGTCACATTTCTACTTGCTTGTTGCAGCCACAGGTATACCCCCAGGCCTGAGGGAATAATATCATGAAGTAATTAATTGCCATCTTTGCTACTTAGTTGTGTTTTGAGCATTGGAATCAATGTTGATTTTTACTCTCTTCCTTCCAGTTCCTCAGAGCTATTAATTCCTCACTCAATTATTTAAAAAAAACACAGTTTGAAGGAGGTAACCATTCTCATATCCTGTGTCCTGTAAAGTCAATCAGGCAGATTATAAAATAGTTAGCATGTCAGGCATTGATGGAGATAGAACAGGAGCAATCAATTCACTTCATAATTACCTTAACCAGTACCTCTTGTGTGTGCACTGTCTAATCAAAAACAATCCAATCCGGCCTGGAGTTTCATTTAATGAAAATCGATGTATATTCTACTGTGAAAAGAACTGATACCAATCATTGCTTTGCCTTCCACCTAGAAGGACTCACTTACTTTATTTTTAATTCATTTAGATCATAATATTTCCACTATCTATTAATTGCTAATTTTCGTCATGACTCAAATTGTTATAGACCTCACTTTGGAAGGCTGGAGAATTTATCTCCAAGACTGACAACATGGATAACTTCTAATTTTTGACATGCGGCTTCTTCCATTTGTGTTTTCACTGGAAGAACCTGGTTGTCAATGAATATCATCTGAAAAAGAAATCCACAGGCTAGTAATCTACTGTTAACCAGGAGCAGTGGTATTGCCACTGTGATTTATTCCGCTCCAACTGTGCATCTCTTCCGGTGGAAGGAATTATTAGAAGGGAAAACCGCAGAGAATCAATGCTGTGGTATTTTGGGAATATGGGATTAATGGGAACGTTCTGAGAGTTGTCATGACAAGGTGGGCTGAATGGCCTGCTTCAGTGTTGTTAGGAAACTTGGAAAGTTATGTCCTGTGTCTCTACTCCATTGAAGTAATTTGACTGGACAGTAATGGTTCATTCTACAGGATTGGAAGGAGTGGTCAGAATATTCAATATTGTCATTTCATTATGCAAAGCATTTGCCCATTAACAGGCCTCCTACGCAAACCTACCTGTGAACCCATCTGGGAAATATCCTGGAGTGAAGTGCAGCATTACGAAGCTCCCCTTCTGTAATTCATTTTTATATTGTCTCATCAGTTTCCGTGACATACCTTATATATTCAATGGATCCCTGGGTTTGTGGCATCTTCCCAGTTCTTATCCTCTGCTTCAGAACAAGTTGTCTTACTGTTGATCACCTGTCCCAGTATCAGGGGTACTCCTGAAAATTAGAGGTCCTGTAGAATCATAGACTCATTGAGTCCTACAGCATGAAAACAAACCCTGAGGCCCAACTTGCCTATGCTGACCAAGATGTGCCATCTGCACTAGTCCTATCTGCCCACAACATCCACCGGGTTGCGCTTCGAGGGCAGCCTCGCCTAAAGTCTGTCTGTCCTTTTGTCTTTTTTTGTTGTTATTTTTCGTGTGTTTATAAAGTACTAGACTTGATAGAGTCTACGGGTTGGCAGACAGGAAGCAAAAAATAGGAATTAACGGGTCCTTTTCAGATTGGCAGGCAGTGACTCGTGGGGTGCTGAAAGGCTCGGTGCTGGGACCGGATCGGATTTGCAGATCCTTTACAGATGATAATACAAAGCATTGCAATTGTCTGTTAAACCTACCACCTTCCTATCAGAGATAGATAGATAGATAGATAGATAGATAGATAGATAGATAGATAGATAGATAGATAGATAGATAGATAGATAGATAGATAGATAGATAGATAGATAGATAGATAGATAGATAGATAGATAGATAGATAGATAGATAGATAGATAGATAGATAGATAGATTTTATTTGTCACATGTGCCAATTGGCAGACAGATATTGCCTTGGTCCTAACCATACATACCTACATCACTCAACTTCAAACTAACTGGTCTTTTAGTTTAGTTTGTTGTCATATGTACCGAGGTACAGTGAAATATTTTTTTCTTACCTGCTATCCAGTCAACGGAAAGACTATAGGTTTTTATTCTTTGGAGCGCAGAAGGTTAAGGGGGGACTTGATTGAGGTCTTTAAAATGATGAAAGGGATAGAGAGAGTTGACGTGGATAAGCTTTTCCCATTGAGGGTCGGAAAGATTCAAACAAGAGGGCATGACATGAGAATTAAGGGACAGAAGTTTAGGGGTAACATGAGGGGGAACTTCTTTACTCAGAGAGTGGTGGCTGTGTGGAATGATCTTCCTGCAGAGGTGGTGGAGGCAGGATCGATTTTAACATTTAAAAGTAAAGTGGATAGGTACATGGACGGGAAGGGAATGGAGGGGTATGGTGTGAGTGCAGGTAGATGGGACTAGGGGAAAATAAATGGTTGGCACAGACTGGAAGATGCCGAGAAGGCCTGTTTCCGTGCTGTAATTGTTATATGGTTATATGGTTATATGATTACATTTAAGCCATCCACAGTGTACAGATACAGGATAAAAGGAATAACGCTTAGTGTAAGATGAAGTCCGATTAAAGATAGCCCAAGGGTCTTCAATGTGGTAGACAGTAGCTCAGCTCTCCAGTTGGTGATAGGATGGTTCAGTTGCCTGACAACAGTTAGGAAGAAGCTATCTCTGAATCTGGAGGCCCTGATAAAGGATCTCCAACTGAAACATTAGGTTTTTCTTTCCAGATGTGCTGCCTGACCTTATATAATAAATAATATCTATCTGGACGACTACTTTATTTTAAAAAATGAAGAGATTGACTGCTGAGAGTGAACTGAGCGAGCAAGAGAATTGAAGTCACTTCTATGAATTTCCTCTCAATGCACATTAAAGGCAATAGGTCTCAAAATAATTGGATAGCACTGTGAGGAAGATAAAATTCCACTTTTAATGAACAATCAGCCACTTTCTCACTGTAAGTAATGAACTGCCATGTGACTTTGAAATGTGCAATTTCTGAGAATGTCTTTGCTTCGCAGATATTTAATCAGAGTCAAAAACTGACAGGTGCCAATAACTCATTAGCAAATGAATTTTACGCCCTTCAAATTATGTCAGGTGCAAAATGCGTCAATTTAAAAAAAATCACACGTATTTATTTTCAAAGATAAAGGAGCTCATTGGTTTAAAAATAATAGGAACCATTTTTAATTACATCAAACTCGTGACTGAATGTTAAAACCACAGCATCCATGGAATCAGATGATTAAATGGAATTCTCCTGAAAGAGGCCTTTTTTTACTGAGAGAGCAATCAATATGATTTATTCAGGGCCATATCTAAAGCTCAAAATTAGCAACACCAACCCATCTCACAGACACCTGTGCAACTTAGCAAATGCATGCCTGAAGATTTCTCGGGATAATGTACTCCTGTTCAGTTGCTTAACAAAATGGAAGACTTGGTGTTGCTGTCTCGGTGATAGCTTCAGTGCAGTTATTAATAAAAATCATCATCTAATGTTCATCATGTTCCCTTGTCCTCACATGACAAGACTCTTTTGCATTGAAATTGGATTTTTTTCTTGTTTTTGGTTGCGGTGAAACATGAAGCAGGTCAGGATCCCCCAAAATGTGGGTGAGTTTGGCTGCAAACATGTGTGTGTGCTGTTACAGTGGTTTCCACCCAGAAGGAAGCATTGAGTCATGCCTGGCAAGCCGCAATGGGAGCACTTCTAATTACAACTGCTGCCACTTTAGCATGAAATACATTTTATAGCTGGCAACAGGGGTTGCAGATAGGGTGGACAGAGGGAGAGTCCAATGGAGCAATGTTGGAAAAAGTGTCATGGCATCATCAAGGACTTTGACACTTCAGGTATTGAAATATTGCTCTTCAGTGTGGATATTTAAGTAAACCATGCACACCAATATGCAAGTATGCACACACGCACATGTGTGCCCACACCCCCATGCAAGCATGCGCACACACATGAACATACACACACCCATGTACAAGCATGCACTCATGGGTATGCACAAACGCACATGCAAGGTTTCACACATGCAAATGCACTCACCCTGTGCAAAGCATGTAGAAATGCATGGGAACACACAACCACATGCAAACATGTACATATGTATGTGCGCACACACACACACACACACACACACACACATAGACAAACGTCTCCAGAATAGTTATCACACTACCCCCACTAACCCAAGATTGACAACAAACATATAATAGTTCCTTCATTAAATCAGAACCTAGTGGGGTGACTTACGACTTAGACAGCCAGACAAAACCTCTTGAGCATAGTGCTCCACCGCAATGGATAATTCTAAATGGCAGAAGGAAATAATGAGGTATACTGTTTAATAAATTTGCCATATAGCACACTTTACTGTTTTGAACATAGTCTCAATGTTTTGGGAGGTTTGTGTGCAGCCTCCAGTAGGGTTTTGGAACTGCATTGTTGTAAATAGCTCGTTCTAAGTTCCCCCAGTCTAGTTCCAGTCAATAAAATACTGAATCAAGCACTTGAGCAACTAAACTTTATTTTATTTTTTATTTATTTTTTATTTAAATGTTTTTATTAGAAGTACATAATAAAAAAACATTTTGTTTGTGGTGGTCATACATTATTAATATTGCCAATATTATCAATTATTTAATAGTTGTACTTCTATATATATATTTAGTACAACTATTTTAAATATTTTAAATATAAATAGAAAATAATAGAGAGAGAGAGAAAAGAAACCCCCCAAAAAATTTAAAAAACAGAAAACTAAATAAACAAAAAACAAAACTTTATTTTGGATACAATACAAATCCCCCTAAATGATACCTAACCACCGCGAGTTTGATCCTTGTATCGGCTTGGCCAAGCTCTTCTAGCCTCATGCAAGCGGAGACACTCCAAAAGGTCACACAGTCCCAATCGCTCTTCCAGAAGGTCAACAAAGGACCACGTGGGGGCTCCCTTTTATAGGTCCCCGAACCTTGAGGTGCCAAACTACATGGAGGTTGTCTCTGTACAGTCCAATAACACATATCGATTACAACAGTACATGAGTGACAGTTTCCCAACCTAATAACAATAATATAGTAACTAATACGGGGAGCAAGAATTGGAAGAGCTAATTTGTAAGGAGATAGCAGATATTAGTAGTAAGCACAAGGTAGTGATTGTGGGAGATTTCAATTTTCCAAAATTGACTGGGAAACACATTCTGTAAATGGCCTGGATGGTTTGGAGTTTGTTAAATGTGTGCAGGATAGTTTTTTGCAGCAATACATAGAGGTATCGACCAGAGAAGGGGCAGTGATGGACCTCCTGTTAGGAAATGAGGCAGGTCAGGTGTCGGAGGTATGCGTTGGTGAGCACTTCGGGACCAGTGATCACAATACCATTAGTTTCAATATAATTATGGAGAGAGTCAGAACTGGACCTAGGGTTGAGATTTTTGATTGGAGAAAGGTTAACTTTGATGGAATGCGTAATGATTTAAAAGGAGTGAATTGGGACATTTTGTTTTATGGGACGGATGTAGAAGAGAAATGGAGGACATTTAAAGGGGAAATTGTAAGAGTACAAAATCTTTATGTCCCTGTTCGGTTGAAAGGAAATGGTAAAAATTGGAAAGAGCCATGGTTTTCAAGGGAAATTGGACACTTGGTTCGAAAAAAGAGAGATATCAACAATAATTATAGGAGGCATGGAGTAAATGAGGTGCTAGATGAGTATAAGGAATGTAAAAAGAATCTTAAGAAAGAAATAAGAAAAGCTAAAAGAAGATATGAGGTTGCTTTGGCAAGAAAGGTGAAAGTAAATCCAAAGGGTTTCTACAGCTATATTAATAGCAAAAGGATAACGAGGGATAAAATTGGACCATTAGAGAGCCAGAATGGACAGCTATCTGCAGAGCCAAAAGAGATGGGGGAGATATCGAACAATTTATTTTCTTCAGTATTCACCAAGGAGAAGGATGTTGAACTCTGTGAGGTAAGGGGAAAAAGTAGAGTAGCTATGTAAACTATGAGATTCAAAGAGGAGGAAGTACTGACACTTTTGAAAAATATAAAAGTGGATAAGTCTCCAGGTCCTGACAGGATATTCCCTAGGACATTGAGGGAAGTTAGTGTAGAAATAGCAGGGGCTATGACAGAAATATTTCAAATGTCATTAGAAACGGGAATAGTGCCGGAGGATTGGCGTACTGCGCATGTTGTTCCATTGATTAAAAAGGGTTCATACAATAAACCTAGCAATTATAGACCTGTTAGTTTGATGTCAGTGGTGGGCAAATTAATCGAAAGGATACTTAGAGATAATATATATATAAGCATCTGGATAAACAGGGTCTGATCAAGAACAGTCAACATGGATTTGTGCCTGGAAGGTCATGTTTGACAAACCTTCTTGAATTTTTTGAAGAGGTTACTAGGGAAATTTTTGAGGGGAAAGCAGTGGATGTTGTCTATATGAATTTCAGTAAGGCCTTTGACAAGGTTCCCCATGGAAGGTTGGTTAAGAAGGTTCAATCTTTGGGTGTTAATGGCGGAGTAGCAAGATGGATTAAACAGTGTCTGAATGGGAGATGCCAGAGAGTAATGGTGGATGGCTGTTTATCAGGGTGAAAGCCGGTGACCAGTGGGGTACCTCAGGGATCTGTGTTGGGTCCACTGTTGTTTGTCATGTACATCAATGATCTAGATGATGGGGTGGAAAATTGGATAAGTAAGTATGCAGATGATACTAAGATAGGTGGTGCTGTGGAAAATGAAGTAGATTTAGGAGATTGAGAGGGGATCTTATAGAAACTTACAAGATTCTTAAGGGGTTGGACAGGCTAGATGCAGGAAGATTGTTCCCGATGTTGGGGAGGTCCAGGACAAGGGGTCACAGCTTAAGGATAAGGGGGAAATCCTTTAGGACCGAGATGAGAAGGAATTTTTTCACACAGAGAGTGGTGGGTCTATGGAACTCTCTGCCACAGAGGGTAGTTGAGGCCAGTTCATTGGCTATATTTAAGAGGGAGTTAGATGTGGCCCTTGTGGCTAAGGGGATCAGAGGGTATGGAGAGAAGGCAGGTACGGGATACTGAGTTGGATGATCAGCCATGATCATATTGAATGGCGGTGCAGGCTCGAAGGGCTGAATGGCCTACTCCTGCACCTAATTTCTATGTTTCTATGTTTTTATTTTCAAAGTCTACAGAGAGATTTGGGACATTTGGAAGAGTGGGCTGAAAGATGGCAGATGGAGTTTAATGCTGATAAGTGTGAGGTGCTACATCTTGGCAGGACAAATCAAAATAGGACGTACATGGTAAATGGTGGGGAATTGAGGAATGCTGTGGAACAGAGGGAACTAGGAATAACTGTGCATAGTTCCCTGAAGGTGGAATCGCATGTAGAAGGGTGGTAATGAAAGCTTTTGGTGTGCTGGCCTTTATAAATCAGAGCATTGAATATAGGAGTAGGGAAGTAATGTTAAAATTGTACAAGGCATTGGTGAGACCAATTCTGGAGTATGGTGTACAACTTTGGTCGCCTAATTATAGGAAGGATGTCAACAAAATTGAGAGAGTACAGAGGAGATTTACTAGAATGTTGCATGGTTTCCAGCAACTAAGTTACAGAGAAAGGTTGAACAAGTTAGGTCTTTATTCTTTGGAGCACAGAAGGTTAAGGGGGGACTTGATTGAAGTCTTTAAAATGATCAAAGGGATAGACAGGGTTGACATGGATAAGCTTTTCCCATTGAGGATAGGGAGGATTCAAACAAGAGGGCATGACATGAGAATTAAGGGACAGAAGTTTAGGGGTAACATGAGGGGGAACTTCTTTACTCAGAGAGTGGTGGCTATGTGGAATGATCTTCCAGCCGAAGTGGTGGAGGCAGGATCGATTTTAACATTTAAAAGTAAAGTGGATAGGTATATGGACGGGAATGGAATGGAGGGGTATGGTCTGAGTGCAGGTAGATGGGACTAGGTGAAAATAAATGGTTGGCACGGACTGGAAGGGCCGAGAAGGCCTGTTTCCGTGCTGTAATTGTTATACGGTTAGATGGTTATATATACATTGTATCTGGTAAGGCTTCAAGAAGGAAGCTAACATAGATGAATAATGCAACATGTGCCTTGGGATTCAGTCAACCCAGACAAGGCTTAACATTTCAACCAATCAACAACTAACAAAGTAAGGCTTCGCAATATGTATACCTGGTTTGCATTGATCCAATTAGCTCTATGCATTTCACACTGCACATGTCCCATTCTTTCTCTACAGCACTTATCTGGGCCACAGACATGCTGGCACCATTCAGCAGCTTGTCTCAGTTCGACAGAGGCACATTTAACTTGACTAAAATGGCCTAGCAGCACATTTCCTTACTCAATTTTAATTCCATGGCTGCTCCAATTTACACAGGATTAACATTGTGACATGCCCGATTGTGAGCGGTAGCTCTCGAAATGCCATCTTAATTCACAATTTAATGTGGCACTCTCCCTTTATTTTTGTGACTTGAACAATATCTATTACCGTCTGTGTAATGCCTGGGCAAAAATAAGTGGACGTATTAGTGTGAAACCTCAGCAGAGCATTTGAGTACACATGCAATGTTTCACAACGACAAAGTACAATGGTCTGGTGAGATCACAAATGGAGTATTGTACACTGTTTTGGGCTCCTTACCAAACAAAGGATGTAACTGATTGAGGGTTCACCTGTTTCCTGAGATATTAAGATTTTTATTTGTTGAGAGGTTTAAGCAGATTATTCTACTGGAGCAAAAAACAACCTACTGGAGAACTTATACGGTCAAACTGAGGATAGGGAGGATTCAAACAAGAGGGCATGACATGAGAATTAAGGGACAGAAGTTTAGGGGTAACATGAGGGGGAACTTCTTTACTCAGAACTTCTTTACGGTCAAACTGAGTCTATGGGGGCAAAGGAATTGTCAACATTTCGGATCAAAATCATGCATCAGGATTGAAAGTGGAGAGGGAGATAGCTAGTATAAAAAGGGGAGGGGGTGTGATGAGCACCGGTAAATGATAGGTAGACCAAGGGTTGAAGGATGATAGGAAGATGAAGCCAAGTGGAAGAAAGGTGGGGTGGAATTGGGCGACAGAGGCAGGTGGGTAATGGATGGAAGCAGACAATGGAAAACGAAGGCAGGTAAAGGTGGAAACAACTACTGGACATTGAGAAGCAGGGACACAAAGGTTAGAGTCTGTTGAGTGAGGAATGTGATAATGTGAACCATTGAGGGAAAGATGAAGGGTAGATGGAACCAGGTAGAGATGGGGAGCAGGATTATTTTACTTTACTGTGTTGCCTAAAGTTTAGATGAATGTGATAATCTCTTTGAAACTAATAAAATTCAATCTGGGCTCAACGGAATGGTTGCAGGGAGGACATTTCTCCTGGCTGATGAGTCTCGCACCAGTGGTCACAATCTGACAAGAAGGTACCCTGCTTAGGACTGAGCTGAGGAGAAATATCTTCACTTCGAGGGTGTGAATCTCTGGAATTTTCTATGCTCAATGATTCATAGCAGCTAAGTCTGAAGATTCAAAACAAGATTGATAGATTTCCACATGTTAAAAAATCATGAGATATGTGTATTGACTGGGACTGAGCATCAAGAAATTAAACTGTGATCTTGATAAAAGGCTGGGCAGGCTTAGAAACATAGAAACGTAGACAAATTGGTGCAGGAGTAGGCCATTTGGCCGTTCGAGCCTGCACCGCCATTCAATGTGATCATGGCTGATCATCCAACTCAGTATCCCGGAGCTGCCTTCTCTCCATACCCCCTGATCCCTTTAGGCCCAAGTGCCACATCTAACGCCCTCTTAAATGTAGCCAATGAACTGGCCTCAACTACCTTCTGTGGCAGAGAATTCCAGAGACTCACCACTCTCTGTGTAAAGAATGTTTTCCTCATCTCGGTCCTAAAGGAATTACCCCTTATCCTTGGACTGTGACCCCTTGTTCTGGACTCCCCCAACATTGGGAAAAATCTTCCAGCATTTAGCTTGTCCAACCCCTTAAGAATTTTGTAAGTTTCTATAAGATCCCCCCTCAATCTTCTAAATCTAAATCTTGAAGGGTTAATTGACCAACTCCTGCTCCTAATTCTTAACAGCCCATGTCCTATTTTGAAATTGATGCAATTTCATTCAAAACTGATTACCAATGTGATTCAACCCAATTTTGGCTAAAAACAACTGCTTTTGGCCATTCATTTACTAGGCATTTAAAAGTTATTTGTGTTTTTATTATTGCAAGAGGTCAGTTCTGAAGATTGTTCCCTTTGTAGAATGTCTGCTGTGGAAGCATGGCTGCTGATTGTTATTTATCATAATCCACATTGGCATGCCAGTAAGCTTCAATGTCTTCTATTTGTTAGATGTGCCTTCATAGGCAATGCTCCCATTCTCATCACCACGCAGGGTCCTATTTGGTCATACGGATGTGTTCATTCGGGGAGGTTGGTATAATCAGTTCAAAAGGACATGAAGCACGTGTCAAGCTGACTCTAGAAAGCCATCGCTGACAGTTTGAACGCAAGTGATTGCTTTTCTTATGCCGTGTCCCCTCTCGCTTGAATCCCTGATGTCCTATGACAGACTTGCTGAGCCAAAGCCTTAATCAATTCTCAGCAGAACAGTGACAAATGCCGTTGTGTCAGATGCAATATGGACCAGGCTGAATAAAACAAACCAAAGCCTGAGGCACTGGAAAACAAGTAGCACTTAGCAGTACCAGAAAAACGTGGTCTGATTAAGTGAGTTTTTTAAAATGTTTTTCTCACCACACATGTACTGAATATATCCTGAAGAATATTCTGCTGAACAATTGATACTATCAGTAATCCATGCGCTAATTAACTCGATACATTTTTTTAAATTTTGGTAAATGAATTATTTTGAGATTAGGTTAATCACAAAACTAGTTTCCGGCTGTTATTGGCAAAGTGTTCTTCATTTGTTATCCCTTGTATCTCAACTATTGGGCTATTGCCTGAAACAATGCATTTACTGGTGTTATTTTTAAGTAACATGACCTCAACAGCTCCAGAGAACTGATAACATTTGAAATATGAATAATTGAATAGTACCCAAGGCTCTTCACACTTGCAAACCCTGAAGCAGTTGTCACCCATAGATTTTAGGTTAATTATTGTTTAAGAATTCAATTATTACCTTTATTTCTCCTGAGGGTATAAATGATTGAATATATTTTTTGTTCCTATTTGGTTTGACAGCGATTAGTATAATTCATTGACCTCGAATGTGCCACGGGGTGAGGAGAAGAGATGTGCATGGAGTGTGATTATTTCCAGTGTTTTAGTTTATACACCATATTGGCACTGAACTAGGAGATGATCCAGACTGAAGTTAAGGGAGGAGGCAACATTGTGGGAGATAAAGTCCCATTATGATAAATAAAGTAAAGATGGAATATTTCTTAAGATCCATTGTCAGATTTTGCCCCATTATTTGTAAAAACATTGTCAAATATTGCAGTAAATTTATCAGGAAAGTACAATTATTTGGCGTGCCGCAGTTTTAAGAATGCATTAAATAGAAGGGGTAGAAGAGGTAGCGTTATAGGCTTTTGAGCTTACTTCAAAATCAAACCTGTTCTTCTATCTCAACTTCATCACCAGTCCCCCTTTGCTGTAATTCCCTCAGAATGTTAAATGTTCTATCAATTCTTAGCGTGAATTAATACAAAGGTTGTGGATTCGTAGATTCCGATTCACTTCAGAGCTGCTGATTTACTTTTTAGATATTATGGTTCCAAATGTTAAGTCTCTCAACATTCTCCAAGAAAACACATCTTATGATGCCTGTTATGAGTTTTATAAGCTCCAATAAACTTCTCATTTTTCATTAAGACCAGGCAAAATAAAAATAAGAATTATCAGTCTACTCAATATCGCATCATCCGAGAAGTCAGTTGAATGAGCTAACAGTGCATTTCTTGCAAGACATGCTTGTCTTTGCTTTCATGAAGGCAAAAACATACCTGGGTTTTCCACATAAATACGACGGGTGTTCTATGGCTAATGTGTCACTTTATCACTCAAAGCAGATCTACCATCATCAGAAGGCAGCGACACTTTGAAAACATTCTTTGCTTATCTGGATGGGTGCAGTACCAATAGCATTCAAGAAGTTTAACACTATGCAGAATAAAGTAGCCAAATTAATTGGTATCCAACTTACCATCCAGAACAGTCATTTATTACACTAAAGGGCCAGTCCCACTTGGGCATCATTTGCGCGTCACACAGATGGCACACTAAGATTTTGTACAAACCAAATTCCTGGGCGTCGCACACGACTACGCGTCATTGCCTACGCCACCACGCACTATGCGCTCGTAATGTGCACCACGTGCATGTCGTGCATCGTGACGCGTAAATGATGTCACTTAAATTATGCGCAAATGTCGCCCAAGTGGGACAGGCCCTTAATGGTGCACAGTAGCTATAATGTGAATCATCTACAAAATCTCATACTGTTGCTCACCTAGGCTAGATTGGTGCAACTTCAATTCTATGACATCTACCACCCAGAAAGACAAGAACATCGGCCATACGGAAACACAGCCGCCGATGTTTTCCGCCAAGTCATACATCACCAAACTTGCAAATACATTGCCATTCCTTCAAAGATGAATACTAGATATCCGTTCCTGACAGCATTGTCAGAGAATTTTCACCAAAAGGATTTCAGCAGTTGAAGAACGTGACTCACTGGCACCTTCTCACAGTAACTTATAAATGTGCAATAAATGCCAGCCACATCAGCAACATGCCTATTCAATAAAAATACATGTAAAAAATTCCCCAAAGTTGCGTGTAATCCTTGAGATGTGATCTCGCAGCCAACATTATTCTTAAACCCATAGGACTGCCTAAGAAGAAGATGCAATAATGTTGAATGACTCATTCTAACTCCACTGTTCTACTATAAACCAAACATATCATTTGTTTTTATTTATGTTGCTTTATCAAGAAGGTAATTATCTGTTATTCGTGTATAATGTTTTATGAATACCAACAATGTTTGGTGACTTGCCTTTTTGGAAACAGTTTAGGATTCAAGGAAATTCAATTTTCTCATATTGCAAACAATTTTAGAAAAATGTTTGCAATATGAGAAAAAAATGATTCACTATTGATAAGGACTAAGTGAGTGGAAGGGAAGGAAAGGAAGATGTTCTTCTGCATCTACTTTGAGAGGTAATATTTCACCTGAAGATACATTTGAACGCAAATTTTAATTTTGGTGTGAGCATTAGAAAGCTAAGTTGAGTGGAAGATAGTTTGATTGTCAGAATGTGGCAACGAGACAAGTATGGTGAAATATACATTTGAGGTCACAAACAGGTGTTTATGGTTAAACTCGTGTCAAGCACATTTGACACAGTATTTTTAATGATAAAGTTCTTTGCATATAAAACATTGGTGGTTTTAACAATAGGGTAACATTTTATTTTTCAATTTATTTGTTCATGGGATATGGATGTCATAGGCAAGGCCCATACTAACTGCCCTCCTATCTTCATCCCAGAACTGAGAAGGATATTAGGAGTCAGCGACTTTGGCGGGTTGGAGTCAGATCCAGACTGGCTAAAGGATATGACTTCAGTATTCCTGCACTGAAGAGCACCAGTGAACCTCACGGGTGTTTACAACATTCCAGTACTTTAATGCAATTTTATTTAAATTCCATATTTTTAAATTCAATTTCTTGAATTTCAATTCCTTAGTTCTGGTTGGATTCAAACTCATCTTGCTAGAATAATTGTTAAGAATGCTGTCTGTTATATTAGCAATTTCTCTGTGACCATCCATGTTTTCATGTTCTTTATTGCTTCAGCTGAGATGGGAGGACGCTAAGCGTTCAGCTCTACATTTCTATGTACATAGAAAAAAAGTAGTGGTCCATGGTCAATTAATCCCCTTTGCTGGGCGAACTTAACTTTTAAATGTCTCTTTTAAATGTCAAGGAAACATCTCCAGCAAAGTGTTGATTGTGATCTTAGCTAGTCAACCTACAGTGTGTCCAGAAATGGTGCATGTATGGTATCAGAGCAAACTGAATTCTATGATTCTGTTGCCAGCTAGAGTTGGTTTGATTTGGATTGCTTTGCACGCTGGAGCCCGCCTGAGTGAAATTGTTTGGGTAAAACACAGCTTAATGAGCACACTCTCAGAGTGACAGGGATTTATTTTTGTCAATAAGGTTTCTATTGATTTACTCTTTTTTCTTAGTAGCTTGATGTTGTTTTTGCTATACAATAGACTCTTGGAGTTGTACATCTCGTCTCTACCTAAACTCTTTGATTGTCACCTCATAGCTGAACGACAGTCAGAAATGTTTACATTTCAAATGTAAGATGGTTGCAAATTATTATGGTGCAGTAAAGGAAATCAGCATTCCAATATTCCAGCTGCCATAATAGGATCTGAACATACTTCGGGATTAAAGGTCTCGGTGTCAGAATGCTACATTTGTAACTTGATACCACTCTATCGTACTGCTACTGGTTGAGAGGAGTTTTGAGTATTTCGAGTATTTGGAACTCTACTGATGGCAGTAAAAATTTCCTGTCCATCATCTACTCAGTTTTCAATGGAAATGATTTCAAACATTACCTTCATTCATAATATTTGCACGTATACTGATATATGTCACCATTCAAGATGCAAGACATATATCATTCCACTTATTTACGTGATATCTGCATGGCAACATTATTTTATTGTTCACGTACCTTCCATTAAAAAAAATAAGTTCAACCGATTTTAAGCTTGGGTTCCAATGTTCAGTAGTGGGAAATCCTTACATTTTGGCCTCTCCCCATTGGGTCCTTGCTATCATTGTGCTAAGATTTAGTTCATACCCTTTCATGGAGGTTAGAATGTACCGATTTGCAATTTGTGGTTAGCTCTTTGTAGCTCTTTGTATTGGAAAGCCAGCAATTTTCAGAAAACCCTTACATAGCTGTTATCTCTCAGTACCGGCTGAAGTTATTTCAGTGGAACAACGCCAATTCTGGGAGGTCAGAGTAATGTACCTAATTTATTTAAAGCTTTCAGTTTAAATTCGATATTCTGATTTTTCAACTTTTTTTTCCTGTCAGCATTTACAACGTGTTTCTTATGTTCTGCTCATTTTTGAGGACTTTTAATAGTTACTATCTAATTTAGACTTAATCATACTAGTCATACTCAGTTCAGTTGAGCACAATTTTACAACAGTCTTGCCAAGTATTTTTTTTAAACAGTCGTTTTGACCATTTGTTCATCATTATTAAATGCTGTTGAGTGTTTGGCATGGATAACAGTAAGCTATCATTAATATTGTTTTAAAGAAGGAACTGCAGATGCTGAAGAATCGAGGGTTACACAAAAAGCTGGAGAAACTCAGCGGGTGCAGCAACATCTAAGGAGTGAAGGAGATAGGCGACGTTTCGGGTCGAAACCCTTCTTCAGACTGGTCAGGGATCGGGGAAACGAGAGATATAGACAGTGATGTGGAGAGATAAAGAACAATGAATGAAAGATATGCAAAAAAGTATTGATAATAAAGGAAACAGGCCATTGTAGGCTGTTTGCAGTGTGAAAATGAGAAGCTAGTGCGACTTGGGTGGGGGGGGGTGGAGGGGAGATAGAGAAGGAATGCCAGGGCCCGAGGGCTGAGGGAGAGGTGGGGAGGGGGAGGAGGCAGCCTGGGTTAACAGAATTGAGAAAATTGAATGTTTAAGCCCAGAGGATGCAGACTCCCCAAGCGGAATATGAGGTGCTGTTCCTCCAACTTGTGGTGTTGCTCACTCTGGCCGTGGAGGAGGCCCAGGACCGAGAGGTCGGATACGAAATGGGAGGGGGAGTTGAAGTGCTGAGCCACCGGGAAGTCGGGTGGGTTATTGCGGACCGAGCGGAGGTGTTCGGCGAAACGATCGCCCAGCCTCCGCTTGGTCTCACCAATGTTTATTGTTTTGTTTATTTACCAACTTTTGTCAATGCAGAAGGTTGGGAAACTTGAGAAGAGGGTGGGATTTGTTGGGATGTTTGTTTCAATGTCAGTTTAGTAACTGAATCACAATATCATCATGCCTGACTAATAAATGAAATGTTATTACTAATGATGAGTCAAAATGCCTAAATAGAAATGTGCACATGATATACTTCTTTCCCAATTGTAAACTAGTTATATTTACAGGGCAATGACAATCTTATGTAACCTTCAAACAGCTACAGGAACCTCTGATTATATTTGTTACTGACAGACAATGTTTCTGGAAGCACAACACTTAAGTCAAGAGAGACAGGAGTCAAGAGTGTTTTATTGTCATATGTCCTGGATGGGACAATGAAATTCTTACTTGCTGCAGCACAACAGAATATGTGAATATATAAACATAATACATAACGGGGGAAGAGAAAAAAAAAGAAAAAGTTCAATAAATAACAAATATAGTGCAATAATAATATAGTATTTTGCAGTTCAGAGCTCAGAGCTTATTCATTGTTGTGTTTAATAGCCTGATGGCTGGAGGGAAGAAGCTGTTCCTGAACCTGGATGTTAAAGTTTTCAGGCTCCTGTATCTTCTTCCTGATGGCAATGGTGAGACGAGTGTGTGGCCAGGATGGTGTGGGTCCTTGATGAGTTGGCTGCCTTTTTGTGACAGCGATTACAATAGATGCTAATAATGCTAACATCAAAAGAATCTCAAACTGACGGGTTCATCGCCCAGTTTCATGAAGAAGAATAGTAAGATTAAACGAGAACTTACCAGTTTGAAGTTTGATCTATATTTTATGAGGAGTTACGATGAGGGATTACGTGAAGACCCCGCCAGCACGCATGCGCGACATTCTTCAAAGCAGTGGTGTGAAATCACAGAACAAACAGTCGCAATGACTAATATAGTAAGATAAAAAAGAGAACTTTCATACCAGGTGATCTTTATAATAGAGGGTTGGGAGCGGAGGGCACGTAATCCCTCATCGTAACTCCTCATAAAATAAAGATCAAACTTCAAACTGGTAAGTTCTCGTTTAATCTTACTATTTTACTTCGGAGTCACGTGAGTGACTACGTGAAGATTTCAAAGCTCTGTGATTTCATGCCCTGGAAGCTCCATGCTCACACACCGCTAAAGTTGGGATAAGAGGATGAACGTAATTCAGACAAGACACTGGCTGAAAAACAAAAACAGGTATTTATTCATACCAAAACAATATAGTCCCAAAAGGGTACTATCTGGCAGTACTTAAAATCCTCCCTGCAAAAGTATCAGGGGAGGTCACGGGTTTAAAGTAAAAGCGGTGGAATGTCTTTTCGTTACTCCAACCCGCTGTGGCCAGAATGTGATCCAGAGGTACTTCCATCCTTCTGGCCGCCGAGGTGGATGCTGCCCTGGTGGAGTGAGATTTATAAATGTTAGTATCCACCCCCGCCGCATCCAATACCACCCTTAACCATCTGGAAATGGTTTGCACCGTGACTCTATGATGGGGTTTCTTGTGACTGATGAGCAATGCTGTCTCCGTGCCCCTTAGATTTTTAGTAACTGAAATGTATCGTAAAATTAATGTAACGATACAGAGGCGAGAATCTGTTGGGTAAGCCAGAAACTCTAATGTATGACCAGACACTCCGGGACGATCTTGTTTCAATAGTCCCTGCACATAAAAAGTGACTTTATCACCGGTGGAGGTCATTGCATCCAAATTGAGTTTGTGCAGGGACTGGACCCGTTGTGCCGTGATAAGTGCCATAATCATGATCATTTTGTACGTGAGTTTGGCCAAAGGGAGTCCCGTGATAGGCGTCCATCCTCGTAGCATGGTCAGGACCGTGCTAATATCCCAAGTATGGCTGTATCTAGGCCTGGGGGGATTGGAATTGAATATTCCCCTCATAAATTTGGACACTAGGGGATGTGATCCAATGCCCAATTGGTCACTTCCCTGGCCCAGGTAGGATGATAGGGCACTCCTGGCACAGTTGATGGCACTGTAACTCAAACCCTCATCGAAATGAAGGGTAGCCAAAAATTCCAGCACTTCCGTGATAGTTGCAGTTTCATAAGTGGTGTTGGCTGAGACGCAGAATCCTTCCCATTTTCTGATGTAGGTCAGATACTGCTTCCTTGTGGACTCTCTGCAGGCTCCTGTGATGGTGTCAATGGTCCTGTTGGAGAGTCCGTATCCATGAAGTGGCCGTTTTAGAATCTGCAAATTAATAGATCCATGCGATCATGACATGGATGATGTTCCCCTGTAACAGGGTGAATGAGCAGACTAGGTCTTTTTTTCACCCTGATGCAGGGTTCTGTGGCCATCTTCCGTACCATAGGGAACCATGGTTGGGTAGGCCAATCGGGCACCACCAAAATTCCCGATGCGGTGTCTTGCTTAATTTTCTGCAAGACCCGACTGATGAGGCAGAAAGGGGGAAAAGCGTAGCAAAAAAGATCTCCCCAATGTAGCGAGAATGCATCCATCGCTACTGCCCCCGGGTCTGGTTCCCAAGCAACATATGTTGGTAGTTGGTGATTAAGCCTGGACGCGAAAAGGTCGATATCTGGTGTTCCATACCGTTCCACAATATCTGAAAACACACTCCGATCCAACATCCATTCTATGTTGTCGTTGAATTTACGTGATCTGGTGTCTGCCACTGTGTTTAGCTTACCTGGAAGGTAAGTAGCTGATATCCAGATTTCTCTTTGCAGACACCAGTGCCAGATATTGTTTGCCAATTCATCACATGATATCGACTTAATACCGCCCATGTGGTTAATATAGGCTACCACCGTGGTGTTGTCAATTTGTATCCTTATATGGACTTTGTGCATATTAGTGCAGTATGCTTTAAGGCCGTGAAATGCTGCCAGCATTTCTGAATAGTTAATCCCCAAGTTTTTGAATTGGGTTAACTCCTGTGCACTCCATCTACCTCCACAACTAGAGGTAGTGTTAGTAGCTCCCCACCCTTTGGCACTAGCATCTGTTTGTAAGGTGACCGAGGGATTGATGATAGTGATTGGTTTAGAGCAGTTTTGGGCATTGCCCATCCACCAATATAGTTCGGCTTTTGCCTTCTCCGGTATTTTCATTGGCCTATCAAAATGGCCAGCCTGATTTTTGAGCGCTGTAATTTTTGCTCTTTGTAAGTTTTGGTAATGTAAAGGCCCAAACTGAGCTCCCGGAAATGCAGCTACTATCTTCCCAATCACCCTGGCCACCCGTCGAATGGATGGGTCCTTAGTGCCAAAGAGGCCCCTGCAAGCCTCTATCAGGTCCTCCACCTTGCTTGGTGGCAACGTGATAGACATTTGCTCAGAGTTGATGATGAACCCTAAGTACTTCATGGTGGTAGAGGGTTCCAATATAGATTTATCTGGATGTATAATGAAACCCAGCTTCTGAAAAAGCTGTTTAGTGGCTGTTACCGCCAAAGTGGCCGTTTCCAAATTTTCCCCCACAATGAGGATGTCGTCTAGATAAGCCATAACAGTATGGTTCTGTTTCCTTAAACGGGCCAAAGCTGGTTTCAATATTTTGGTAAACAATCTGGGTGCTGATGATAACCCATTAGGCAAGGCTTTGTATTGCCATAATTGTCCCATCCAGATAAATTTTAAATATCTCCTATGATCCTTGTGTATGGGTACTGAATAATATGCATCCTTGAGGTAAATGCATGCCATGTAGTACCCATGACCTATTAACTGTATAGCAGTGTCGAAAGTGTCCATTTTAAAATGAATATACTGGACAGAAGTATTCAGTTCAGTTAAGTCAATAATGATGCGGCAACCGCCATCTTTTTTATTTTTGGTGAATATATTGGACACGAACTCCCGGGGTTCCTTAGTGGCTTTCTCCACTACCCCTTTCTCTATTAACCTATGAAGCTCTGCATGTCCTGCTGCCTTCTCTTGTTGAGAAAGGATAAATTTCCGGCTAGGAACATGCTGAACCGGGGTAGGGAGTTCGTGAATAAATTCAATTTTGTAGCCCTGAATACTCCTGAGTATATAAGGATCAGAGGTAACAGTGAGCCAATTCTCGTGGAACAAGTGCAACCTGCCCCCCACATACAGTGAATTTAGACAAGATGTGTTCCTGGGGACTCCAGACCCACCTACCTCCATGGTTACTGCCGGTGTTGAGGTCTCTACCCTTGCTTCTTTGGCTGGTTGGGAGTGTTCTGGGAGTGGCGCATCTTCCAAGAAGGCCGGCCTGGGCCATGGCCTAAAAAAGACCTTTGTGCAGGATTGCCGGCCTTCGAGCTTTCACCACCTGCAGACCTGGAATGGTAACTCTGCCTGGTGGATGTGTAGGGGTGCTGTCTTTGTGGGTAGTGGGGTTTAGGGAAACCCGGTATCTTTATAAGGCCCAAAGCCTTTGCCTCCTCATCCAGGTCTTTGACCTGCTTAGGGAGATCTTCCCCGAACAGCAGGCTAGGAGGCTGAGTCTTCCCAGGCTTACACAACCCCGCAAATTTGGGGTTAAGCGCCGGCTTTATGATGCTTTTCCGAAAATTGTTAATCTCGTACTGTGTGTTGCACAGCAGAGCCAATGCATCTTGTAGTTCCTCCGGCATATCTATACCCACTGCAGTTCTTGCCACTGCCGTAATTCCCGCGGTTAGGAGCTTCAGGATCCTCTGAAGTTTAATCTCCTGTCCTCTGCTCGATGGACTCATATTCCCCCAAATAGGGTTGTTTACCGCAGGGACATTTAGTGAATTGCAGTTTTCTGGTGCCATGTATTTATCTCCCGTAGCATTTATGGCCTGTTCCTGCAGCTGGTTTGTTGCCATGTAGTCAATACTGGCAGCCAGTTTGGGGTGGATGGGTAAGCCCTTCTGTTCGGGCATGGCATGCTTGTTCACCACATCCATAAGCCTTCACACACCCCTGACACGGTCGGTGATTCAGCCAACTCCCCTTCTTCTGGGTCAGCCCAGTTCTGACCCTCAATGCTCCCCTGTATAGAGGGGGAGACATTAGGCAGTCCCCTGAAGGAACCTGCCGTGGGCCTACTGGTAGGCCTACTGTGATCCTGCCCCTGCATTAGCAGGTCACGTTGGAGCAACTGCTCCATCATCCGCTCCATGCGGGAAAGACGACCTCCGTCGCTGTCCGCGAACGGGGTGTCCTCAGGACCGGACTCCGCTGAGTCGGCCCCGGCCGACTTCCGGGTGGCTTTCCCGCCTGACCGTGGCGTACCAACGGTCCCAAATGGCGAAAAGTCGGGAGCTACAGGTAGAACCTGTAGCTCTGGAGAGGCGGCTCTCTGCTGGCTGCTTTCTTTTGCAGTTGCTTTGGCCGCAGCTCTTTTTGATTTTCGTGCTTCCATCTCTCTCTGTGTCGACGACTCACTCCTCCGGTGAGACTTACCTGGCGCAAGCTATTTAACTTGCGCTGGAGGAGCCCCGCTCCTCCCGACCGTCGCTTCCGCATGCGTACGACGATATGTCGCGCATGCGTGCTGGCGGGGTCTTCACGTAGTCACTCACGTGACTCCGAAGTAAAATATATAATTAATGGCTCATTGATCCATTAGCATAATTTAAATTTTGGTCTGAGAAAAAGGGTCAAAGTGCGTACCACTCAGCCACATCCGTCATGATATACTTGAAGTTTATAAGATCCACATTGGTTTGGTTTGAAGCTCTGTGATCCCAGCCCTTGGACCAATTAATTTGCAGGATCAAACAATTGTGTTCTACAGTCTCTAGCACACTATAGCCATCTGCTGTCAGCATAGTCGCACAATAAGATGGTTTCCAAATTGCTCAAAGTCAAGCCTGTTCTTTTATTTAATAATTCTCTTCTGTCTATCTTTCTGCAGTTTATTACTCAAATCATTTGTATTTTATGAAGAGTGGTGAGGATATGCTGTCATGTTAGAGGGCAGAATTGTTCTGAAAATGTGCACTCCTTTTCACTTTGCTACATTGCTATGGTTGGGGGTGAGCAATTCCTTCAGACCAGATTAGGATTCATGCATCACTTTTACTTCATTCTTTAAAAGACATTCCGCTACACGTGTAGCATCTGACAGGTTTGACATTTTGTCAGACATCAGATATTCCCACATGATAGATGGAAGTTTAATTCCGAGCAAGTGTGGTTTTGGAGAATTTGAATGCTGATGCTTTTCTCGGTTCCTAGTTGGCTGCCACAAGGTAAAATAAACCTCGCAACCTGAGATGTTATTTAACAAATTGCTGCTTGCATAGCTTCTAGGAAAAAACTCAATTAAACGACTCTTGGGTCAGCTCTTCATATCCAAGAAAATGAACCATACTCGGTGTTGCAAATCATAGTAATTCTCCTGTCCAGAAGGCTGTAGATGGTCATCAATTAATACATCCAAGGAATCATAGGATCATAGAGCATGAAATAAGGTAGTTCAGCACATTGACCGCATGTTAGTAGCAAGTACCAGAATTCTATCAGTCCAGTTCCTTGCAGTGTTGCAAATTATTCTCTCTTATGCCCATCCAATTTCCTCTAGGAACCCATGACAATTCTTTTTTTAACCATGATTTCACATAATTGCTGCTCCCTAAGTAAAACATTTTTTTCTTGCATCCCTGTTTAAACATATTGGATATTTTAATTCTGTGTCCTAGAGTCATGGTGTCATGCAGTACAGAAACAGTTGCTTTGGCCCATTATGTTCATGCTGACCATCAAGTACCCATCTGTACAAATCCTATTGACCAGCACTCGTCCATGGCGATTATACTTATCTTGTTGTTGGCATCCGTCCATCCGCGAGAGAAAATGGTGCGACTTTGATGTTATCCTGCTTTGAGAGGGGATTGTTTAGATCCTCTAGTTCATTAATTATCTGTGAATGAAAGGCATAGATAGAGTGGATATGGAAAGGATGTTTCCACTGGTGGGAGAGTCCAGGAGCAAAGGTCATAGCCTCAGAATTAAAGGGTGCTCTTTTAAAAAGGAGGCGAGGAGGAACTTCTTTAGTAAGAGGGTAGTTAATCTGTGGAACTCATTGCCACAGAGGGCTGTGGATGCCTAGTCAGTGGATATTTTTAAGGCAGAGATAGACAAGTTCTTGATTAGAACGGGCGTCAAGGGTTTTGTGGAGAAAGCAGGAAAATTGTATTTGGTGGCAGAGTTCAGCCATGATTGGATGGCGGAGTTGATTCAATTCTACTCCTATAGTATAACTTGTGAACTTGCGAATGGAAACAAGTCACCTCTTTCTCGCTTGTCATAATGTTCTCCACCTCCATCAAGTCCCCTCAGAGTCTTCTTCATTTTGAAGGAGAACATCTCCAGCTCATCTAGTTGAGCCTTGTAGCTGTAACCCCTCATGCCTGGAACCATTCAAAGCAGAAATGGATGGATACTTGGAGACCCAAGAGTGCTCAGTCAGATTCAGTTGGAAAGTGGAACTTTTCTTTCGTATCAGACATGATCTCATTGAATGAATGAGCAGGCTCAAGGCACTGTATAACCAATTCTTCTTTTAACTGTGCATGTCACTGAAGTGGCTTACAGCAATTTCAAATATTTGCTCTCTCTAATGCACCAAACAATTTGGTGCTTGGAAAGTTATTCCCTTTCAGTTGATGTGGAAGTTACAAAATTGATTTTCACTTCTCGTGAGATTAAATCAGGGAATCAAAAACCTGTTTCTTTAATTCTTTACATTTCAAGGAACAAATCAGATAAAGGAACTTGAATCCTTTGAAGCAATCTTTCTTGCAGAAAACCTGTGACTGTCCTCAGAGAATTAACTGCCTAACTCTTGATCTTCTAGGAATAATTAAGGACACTTGCTGGGCTCATTATTATTCCTTATCAGTGATCAAACCACCTTCCAGTTATGGAAGAAGAACATTAGAATATTAGAAATAAAAATAAATGCCATTGTTATTCAAATACTTCGGCTGCATAATTGATTAATGACTGGAGGATGTTATTCGAATGGAGTAAAATATGTTTCTCCATATCAAAAAAAAACAACAAAGTGCCAGAGGAACTCAGATAACATCTGTGCAGGGAATGGACAGGTGACGTTTTGGTTTAGGAACATTCTTCAGACTGAGTGGAGTAGTGGGGGAGAAAGTAGGGAAAAAAAGAGATAGGGATTGGGGAAAGCATGATAAATAATAAATGGCAAGCGGGTGATTGATGGATGGGTATAAATCGTGACAAAGATTAGGAGTGAAAAGGAGACAAAAGGGTGTCAGATAAGGAGGGGTGAAATGTAAAGCCAGAGTGAGTGATAAGGGAAATGAAAGCGGGGAGGGGGGATAAAAGGAAAATATTGAATTTGAGGATGGGAGATTAGTGGACAGAGAAATGGAAAGGAGCAATGTGACTGGGATGGTGGGAGATGATGAGGTAAATATATGCAGACCAGAGTGGGGGTTGCATCTGTAAGCAGCCACTTTTTCTTTCTCTCTAGTCTTTCTGCCATGTTCTCTTCAGATTCTTCTCACCATTTCCCCTCCTCACTTCGGTTGGAATTATTGCTTTTATAGGGAGTAGGCTGACGAGGTTCAGGAGGCCAAACCAATATCAGCTAACTGGACCCAACTGTTAGTAATGATGCTGGGCATTGACCTCTCCTTGCCTGTCAGCCAGTGATATGAATCAGAACAACATCAAAGGAAGGAGGCACTGTCACAACAGGTTAAGCAAAAAACTGAGTGGGGTCAATGGGAACAATATTAAACATCAAGTAAGGATCAGGTTGCAGAGAGTGGGAAGCAATTGTTTAACATGTTTTTAATCCCTTACCAATTCCTCTATATCTATTCAAGATGCAGATATAAATAAAACCTGGCAATTACGCTGAAATCGGGGATTACGTAGAAGGAGGATGTGGGACCAGAGCACCCATGGGAAACCCACGTAGTTACAGAGAGAACAGTAAGCCTCGCACAGAGCACCAGAGGTCAGAATTGAACCCACAACATCAAAGCCAAGAGGCAGCAGGCCAACCTGTTGGCCATTGTCCTACCCTGATCTAAAATGAATACACAATATTCTGGAAATACCCAACCAATCAGATGATCTGTGCAGGGAGAGGAAGGGTTACTGGCTGACACTTTTCATCGGAACAAGGAAATGTTAGGAAAGATTGAAAAGACTAGTAATCACTGGAGTTTAGAAGGATGAGGGTGGATCGTATAGAAACATATAAAATTATAAAAGTACTGGACAAGCTAGATGCAGGAAAAATGTTCCCAATGTTGGGCAAGTCCAGAACCAGGGCCACAGTCTTAGAATAAGGGGGAGGTCATTTAGGACTGAGGTGAGAAAAAACGCTTTCACCCAGAGAGTTGTGAATTTATGGAATTCCCTGCCACAGTGGGCAGTGGAGGCCAAGTCACTGGATGGATTTAAGAGAGAGTTGGATAGAGCTTTAGGGGTGAGTGGAGTCAAGGGATATGGGGAGAAGGCAAGCACTGGTTATTGATAGGGGATGATCAGCCATGATCACAATGAATTACGTGCTGGCTCGAAGGGCCGAATGGCCTCCTCCTGCACCTATTTTCTATGTTCCTATGTTAGGGAAAGAAAATGTGGTTTAAATTGCAGATAGGAAGGGAGGTCGGGGTAACAAAGAGAATGACTGTGATAGATTGGAGAAGAGGAGTAACTGAATGACACGGTTATGCTGGCAAAAGTTTGTTAATTGTATCTAGCCTATCAGGTCAAAAAACATGAATGCAAGAAGATAACAGAGGAAAGAGGCAAAAAAGCTATAGCTGGAATTGTGAGAGATAACACAGAACAGTTGCTGGAAATTCAAAATAGAATGGCATGCTGTAATTATGCAGTAAGCCAGGCAGCATCTGCAGGGACTGATACACTGAATTAGTCTCACGACCTTAAAAAAGATAGGGTAAAACTGGCAGATTCTGATGGTAATTCAATTGAGATGTCGTCAGAAAACAAGCAGGGGAATTTACAAATCAAAGTAGTGTAGGTTTGTAAACACAGAGGTGATGGGCGGGTGCACCAGATGCAGGCATCTTAGTTGCTTGAATGTAATCAGTCCAAAACCATCAGCCAGCATCCACCTCTCTTTTCCAGCTTTCTCCCGTACTACAATCAGTCTGAAGAAAGTCCCGACCCGAAACATTGTCGGTCCATTTCCCTCCACAGATGCTGCCTGTCCTGCTCAGTTCCTCCGACACTGTGTTTTGCTCAAGATTCCAGCAACTGTAGTTCCTTTTGTCTCCTTTTATCATTCAGATCTTCAGAAAGAGCCTAACAGATCATTAAATCAAGAGATAGCAGCAGTTCAGGAAGAAGGGAAGGCCATCAGCTATTAATCTATCTAAGTTCTGCAAAAGGTCATACTGAGCCATTTCAGCAACTAGTTGAGAGCCGTTTATATTGCATTATTGCCCTCAGCTGTTGACCCAGTCACTCTCGACCAGATCCCACAAAAGCCAACACTTGACGACCTTGACCTTCATCCATCTTTGGAAGAGATCAAGAAGGCTATCAGTCAAACCAGCACAGGCAAGGCATTAGGCATGGACGGAATACCTATTGAACTCTACAAGGCAGCAGGTCCTGAGACACTAGATGCCTTCCACGACATCTTGCCCAGCTTCTGGGGGACAGAAAGTATGCCCGATGAATTCAGGAACGCCACTGTTGTCTCCTTATTCAAAAACAAAGGTAGCAAAGCTGACTGTGGCAACTACCGAGGCATCTCCTTGTTGTCCATCGCTGGAAAGATAGTGACCCGTGTCATCCTCAACCGCCTAATCAATAAGATCGCAGAAACAAGCTTGCCGGAGTCTCAGTGTGGTTTCAGACTTGGTCGCAGTACTGCTGATATAATCTTCACGGTGAGACAGATACAGGAAAAATGCATTGAGCAGAAGATGGATCTCTACGCAGTCTTCATCGACTTGACAAAGGCCTTTGACATGGTCAACCAGGAGGCTCTGTGGTTGATACTTCACAAGCTCGGCTGCCCAAGAAAGTTCATCCAGATCATCCGCCTGTTCCATGATGGCATGACAAGAACAGTTCTGGTCAATGGCGAAACATCTGCACCTTTCAACATCTCCAATGGAGTGAAGAAATGGTGCGTTCCGGCCCCTGTACTCTTCAACCTCTTCTTCGGCCGGGTCCTGACTCGCGCACTCCAGGACCTCGTCCGTGGCGTGTACCTGAAGCACCGTCTGGACGGGTCTCTCTTTAACTTTCGATGACTGAACGCCAAAACCAAGACGCACGAACGGCTCATTCTCGAAGCCCTTCTTGCGGATGACTGCGCCCTCGTGGTCATGAGGAATCTTACCTCCAGTTCATTGCGACGAAATTTGCGGAAGCAGCACAGGCTTTTGGTCTCACAATCAGCCTCAGCAAAATGGAAGTCATCCACCAGCCAGCTCCAGACTGCAGCACCACTCCAAGTGTGCATGTTGACAGCACACAGCTGAAAGCTGTTGACTCCTTCAAATACTTGGGAAGTGTAATATCATCTGATGGCTTCCTGGACGAAGGAAATCTCAACGAGAATCAGCAAAGCCAGTCAAGCACTTGGACGACTGCGTACACGAGTGTTGAACCAACACATCAAGCTGTCAACTAAACTCAACGTCTACAAAGCAGTTGTGCTCTCCAGCCTGCTCTATGGCTGTGAAACATGGACCTTGTATAGGAATCACATCCGTCAACTTGAGAAGTTCCACATGCGCTCGTTACGGTCCATCATGGGCATTCGCTGGCAGGACAAAGTGCCCAACTTAGAAGTATTGGTCAGATCCAGCTGCACATGCATCGAGGCAACGATCATCAGAGCACAGCTTTGATGGACTGGGCACGTCATCAGGATGGATGAAACCCGCATGCCTCGACAGGTCTTCCGTGGTGTGTTCTCCCAGGGACAAAGGAACCGTGGGCGTCCTAGGAAGGGGTACAAAGATTGTGTCAAGGACCATCTCCACTATTATGGACTTGCACCCAAGCAACTGAAAGCCTGCGCCAGCGACAGGACACGCTGCCGCGCTGCAGTGCGGACAGCAGCTTCAAGGAGCACCGCCTAGAGTGACTTACCAAAGCCAGGCAGAGGAGAAAGGCTGCCACCCGGAACCCGCCAGCGATGACCTTCATCTGCCCCCAATGCCCTCGAGTGTGTGGTTCATGAATTGGAATAGTGAGCCATATCAGAACTCACCAGAATTGAGACTGCAACCCGTCATCGTTGTTACCGATGAGCTACCACCATTAATTAAGTAATATAGACACAATTATAGGACAATCTGGTATGGGGTCACATCTGAGCCATGTCAGGCTGGGTAAGGAAGGCAGGTGTCTTTCTGCAAAGGACACAGTGAACCAGCTGGGCTTTTATAACAATCCAGCAATTTCCTGGTCATCATTACTAACGCTAGCTTTTTATTAATCAGCCTAATTAAAATTGTCAGCTGCCATGGTGAGATTTAAATGAGTGTCTCTGGGCTATCATTATTGTCATTTGCATTGTTTATTTAGTAAATTAACCGCTGTGCTCCCAAGCACCCTGTTGACTACACTGGCTCAAGTTCCTGGTTCCATTCTACCAGCAAGCATTTAAAATCAATCAATTTAAACAATTATGCAGGTGCAAAGTGGATACTGATCAATTTTCGTTCACCATTTTCAGTTGACAGAGTTTCACTGAAGAAGCCTGTGGCTTAATGGACATAATCTGGAGAAGTGAAATAATAACCCTGAAAATGTGAGTTTCAAATCACTTCTTGAATACTGAATTAGCTTATTCACCATCAGTGCTATTGTAAAGGTCAACTGGCTCACTAATTTCATCAAGGGGAAGAATTGTGTCTTCCGTATTGGTCTGGTGTACATGTGCTGAAGCAAAATACTGCAGATGCTGGAAATCAGAAATAAATACTGAAGTCCTCAGCAGGTCAGAGAACATCTACAGAGAGATAAATAGCATTAATATTCCAGGTTGATTACATTTCATTACAAATCGTTTACCAGCAACAGTGGTACTGGACTGGACATTTTGCGACCAGTCCAATGTGGTTGAAATTTGAGCCTCCATTGCTCCAGAGAACACAATCCAAATTTGGCAAACTTTTCCTTATACCTAATATTTTTAATACTGGTAACAGTCAACAAAATGAGCATTTAAAAAAAATTCCAGATATACTTGGGCCTTCAATTTAAAATGTTCAATTGCCATGCTGGGATTTGAACTCATTTAGAACTCTGACTGTCAACCCAGTAACACAACGAAAATATTACAGTATGCGTATTAAGGAGTTTCTGCATGGTCTGACCTATGCATATTATTTAGGATATAATTTTTTTTTAAAGTTTCAAATATATGAATTGTAATTAAAACAATGGCGAAAGCGGGGCCATTTGCATTGGTTGTGGAACAAGGTCATGAGGGCATAGGTTCAATATTGGATAGGCTTTCATGAATGAAGTTAGGAAACGATTAGCAAGGAATAACAAGAGTATGAAAATCTGCCCTATGATGTCAATTTTTAGTATTAAACCAAACATTGATAGATTTCCATTAAATTGAGGGCATTAGAAAAACAATGGCTATGTAGAATTTGGTCAAAGATTAGCCATTATCTAATTGAACATCAGGACATCAGGTGGGGCTAAGTGGTCTCCTCCAGCACGTATCCTAAAATTAATGGGTTTTCAAAGGATTATCGACTGGTAATACCTTGAACGTGGAATCATATTCTAGTCCTGACATCCTGCTGCATAGCTCATTTTATGACTTAATATCTTTAATGCCAGAAAGCCTAACAATTGCAAAAAATGATCCTTGGCAGGCATAGGATAAGTGGCATCTTACCAAAGAGCAACAAGGTGAAAATCAGAAATGACAGATGCCTAGACTTTGTTGGCACTTTGTCAGATGCCAAATATTGATTGGGTTTATTGTGTTTTGTTTTCGTGGAGGTATGGAGAGCTACAGATTTTATAGCGTCCTGTATCATTTGGACATCCGTGTCATTACCCTGGCAGCTGATCTGTAACTAGGTAGGCAGTCACAGTCAACCATTGAGTCAGTATTGTCAAGCATAGTTAGGGGATATTTGTCAGACTGTTTTCGGGAAACGCTTTTCACTAAGGATTTACTCATGTTAGAGTTTTTGTCATGTTGATGCACTCAATGTATTCCAAAATGAGCTAATTATTTTGTTTTGAGGAAAGATTGAGCAAGATGTACCTATATGCCCTGAAGCTTGCAATGATGAGAGGTAATTGCAATCTCTGAAAGAGATTTCTAAGATTCATGTCAGGAGGGCATTTTTCTGGATAGTTAGCCAAGTTGTTGGGCCAGACGCTGTTTGGAACTGAAGTAAAGAGATATTTCTTTGAATAAGAGACATTTTTGGAATCCTCTAGCCTAAAGAACTATGGATATTCAACCACTGATTATATGCACAGATACATCATGATATTTGGGATTTGGTCAGAACAATGGACAAGAGGAAAAAGATCAACCAATTCCTGCTAAAGTCAAGTAATGGCAGAGCAGACACGAGAGGCCAAATGGCTTACTCCTGCTCCTATTTCTTATGGTACTATTTAATTCTATTCTGACGACATTGGGGTTGTTCAAGTGTGCCATTTGTGTTTTTCACAGAGTTGGATATTTATCAACTTCAGAAATATCTTCTGAATTCGAACATTATATTTCACCTTTAAGGAATATTGCTGATCGGACCTGATGTCTGAAAAACAGTTTCATTGCATCTAAAATTGGACTTAACTGGAAGCCCCGTGAAACCTGTGACATGAATTCAATGTAATAAATAATTCAGGCACCAAAGCCTCAAAAGGTGCTCTTTATCCAAGATTAAAGTAAATTAGGCCTAATTTACATTGAGTGTAGAGTACAGGGGAAAGTCAAGCTCCGTGTCTTCAGTTTTCATTTTAAATCTACTGAAAGCAAAATATAGAATATTCACTCTTTAAAAAAGTAATGGGCCTATCCCACTTTGGAGACTATGCAACTGCCAGGGACTAGTTTTAATGGAATTCATCTAAAACACCTACGTCAACCTACGACTGCAAAATTTGTCGCCACTGTCGCCCAAAAAATCGCCTAAGTGGGACAGGTCCATTAAGGTTGCATAGTTAAAAAGTCAAGATTTTTTTTTAAATGTATCGATCTTCTATTGCAAGTCCTATTTCTCATTCAATCTATGACCTCATGTAATTTATTGCCTACAAATCTATTAATCTTAATTTTGAACATACCTGATAAGTAGATGTGCACAGCCGTGCATGGGAGAGCATTCCAATGATTCACAGGATTTGTATTGAAGAAATGTCTTCTCATATACCTTTTTACCTATACTTTTTCTGTAGCTGCAACACTATATGCTGCAGAAGAGCAGTCTAAAGAAGGGTCCCAACTCAAAACATCATCCATCCATGTTCTCTATGGATGCTACCTGTTCTGCTGAGTTACACCAGTATTTTGTGAGGTTTACTGTAAACCAGCATTTGCAGTTCCTTGTTACAAAATTCTGCACTCTTTTCTCTTTTGCACTACTTGTTATACACACGTGTGATATGATTGTACGATATGGTCTCATCTGCCTAGACAGCACACAAAACAAAGTTTTACAGTATGTCCATTTTACACTGACAATAATAATAAACAATTAATTGGCATTATAGTTGACATGGACATGATGGGCTGAAGTGCCTGTTCATATGCTATGCTGTTCTATATTCCCCGCTCTGTGTACTGGATATTATAATATAAGGCTGATAGATTGCAGTACTGAGGGAATGCTGTGCTACTGGAAGTCTTGTTTTTTGGGGTGAATTTTAAATTGAGGCTCCATCAGTACTTTTAGCTGCCTGTAAAAGGTCTTGTGAAACTACTTCGAAGAAGTGTGGGGTGGCACAGTGGCGCACAGGAGGTGTTTCTGTCAAACAGTGCCAGAAACATAGCTTTGATCCTGACTTTGCTAACTATTAGTATGGAGTTTTTAGGCTTTCTCTGTGACCACATGGGCATCTTCCTCTGGTTTTCTCCCATATCCCAAAGGCATTCCGTAGGTTATCTGGCAACTGCAAACTTCCATTAGTACAGATGGATGGCAGAAGACTCGGGAATAAATTGATGTGTGAGGGAGCATAGATATGGTGGAATAATAACAATGAAAATGAGCTGAAGGCTGGCTGGCATAAACTTGGAATGAGTGGCTGAATGGCCTCTATGCCTTATGGAAATATAAAATATGGATGGTTCTTGTGATATGCTGGCAGGTAACTATCCTCAATCAACATCACTTAACCAGTTTGTCATTTTGAGGTTGTTTGCGAGAATGAGCTATGTGTGATTTGGCTGCTGGTTACCTAGGTAAAAACAATGAATACATTTCAGGGGTATTTAATTGGTTGAAAAAGTGTTAAGTGCATCGTGACAATGTGAAGAGAGATGAGCAAATTGAAGTCTTCAGTCTTATTGATGCTCAAGTTTTGCTTTGGCCATCTCAGTATTGCAAGTTATTGGTGACATTAGGAACTGCAGATGGTGATTTACTAAAAAAAGACTCAAAATGCTAGAATAACTTATCAGATCAGACAGCATCTCTGGAGGCCATGGATAAGCAATGTTTCTGGTTGGGATCCTTCTACAGACTGATTGTAGGAGGGGGCTGTAAAGCTGAAGTGAGGTATTGGTGGGACGAGGCCAGGCTAGTGATACGTGGATGCAGGTGAAAGAGGGAGAGGTGTGATTGGCATATGGTTGGACAAAGGCCAGAGATAAAAAGAAGAAACGTGAAGCCAGAGGAAAGGACACGGATGGAAGAGGACTATGGAAGGGGAATGACAGGCCAGATGGGGGTGCACGTCCAGGTGCAGCACTGGGAAGAGATGGGGAGGAAAATTGTGGCGGAAGGTAAGTCATTGTACCGCTTCACAGGACAGAGTGAAGCAGGCACTGTTACTATCAGCGGTAAGAATGCATAACATGGATATCAGTATAGATTCTCTGATTACTGCAGAGAAAATTAATCCATTTGGCAAAGCCCGTCTTTGTTATTAGATTCTCTTCACTTAAACGCGGGAGTGTTGTTGCTGTTAACAGAATTAATTTATTTTCTTCCCAATTTTGCTACCAGTCTTGCTTTTCGTCGTCATATGGATACTAACTCTTTGCAGGGAGCTGGAAATTGCTCCAAGTCTTGTATGATGTGCAGAGGTGTATAATGTGCCAATCATTATCTTATGAGACATACAAATAAAAGTCTTTGAGATCGTCTTGTGAAAGGCAGATAATTGTGCTTCATTGTTTTTTTAGAAATGCGTTTGACAGACATTTTTGAGATATTTGTTGCAACATACAAGCTCAGAGAGCAAGATTTTATGTGCACAGATTTTGTCACCAAGATTGTCATCCTGCAAATTGGACCCACTTTGTTCCAATTTACTGCGTAGAATGATAATAAAAATTGTTTTACACGATTGCTCCCATTCTGGATGAAATCCTGCCCATTGGAAAATTATAGACACAAAATGCTGGAGTAACTCAGCGGGACAGGTAGCATCTCTGGACAGAAGGAATGAGTGACGTTTTGGGTCGAGACCCTCATATCTCTCTTTTCCCTTATCCCTAACCAGTCTGAAGAAGGGTCTCGACACAAAATGTCACCCATTCCTTCTCTCCAACATGCTGCTTGTCTCATTGAATAACTCCGGCATTTTGTGTCCATCTTTGGTCTAAACCAGCATCTGCAGTTCCTTTCTACACCCTTGGAAAATCAGTCAGGTGTAATGTAGCAGATGTAATTTCTCCTTAATCTTTGCTGCTCTTGATGACATTATTACCAGTGTGTGAGAGGCTGTTTCTTTATTAACAATTAAAATCATTGTGCAAATAATGTACGCAACCCATGCGTGTGTTTCTTATTGACATCAAACAAGCAGCAAACCGAACTACGCATTAATTAATATGCCTCTGCTGGGCATCAAGGTTTCATTGTATCACGGTCCCTCCCTGGCAAGCAACTGGAACAACTCAGCTCTGTTTGTTTGAGTGACTGCAACATGTTTTCAATGGAGAGGTCGGAGTTCTGATCTTCACTTGCCTTATGATCTCACCTCACAGTGGTTTGACATTGTTTACTGGACTGGAATGAAAGCATCGTTGACTTCACAAGGTGGACGCCTATGGTGCGGATTGGGTGGGTCATATGATAAGACAAATATATTCTTTGTTCCCATTTTGATTTCTTTGTTGTATATTCCATGACAGCCTTCGTACAGCTGCTTGGCACCCTGATAATTCTTTAAAGATAAATTTCCTTAATTTAGTACGTTTTTGCAGTTCTTCCAGTTTGCCACTCACATTAAATACAAGACAGATTTAGTCACCAAAATAGTGTAAGGAAGCGCCTCGGCCCGAAGCATTACCCATTCTTTCTATCCAGAGATGCCGCCTGTCCTGCTGAATTACTGATGTGTCTATTTTTGATGTAAACCAGCCTCTGCAGTTCCTTCCTACACAGTTTGTCGCAGTCATAACGTCCTGCAATATGGAAACAGGCCCTTCAACCCACCGAGCCACCACCAACCATTGAATACGCATTGACATTGTCACTACATTGAACCCATTTTACTCTAACTGCGTTCCTATAAACTCCCACTCCTCCACTCACGTACACACCATGGGCTAGTTACTGTGGATAATTAACCTGATAGAAACCCTGTCCCACGTTACGAGTTCATTCCAAGAACTCTCCCGAGTTTGCCCTGATTCAAGCTCGGAGAGTTACGGTAATGGCCACTCGTCGGTGCTCGGGGCTCTCGAGAACATTTTTCAACATGTTTAAAAAATCTTCACGAGTTTCCCGTGCTTACCTGCCATTAGCGAGTATTCCCGAGTACCTGCCGTTAGCGCTAAGAGATGTCCCCGAGCTCCGACGTACCTGCTACGTTCATTCTCCGTGCTTACCATGAGTTTGATTTTTTTTTAACTCGGGAGTGCTCTTGGAATTAACTCGTACCATGGGACAGGGCTTAACCCTCATATCTTTAGTATGTCAGAGAAAACTGGAGCACCTGACAAATCTCACGCATGTGCATTAATCGCTTGTGCATGGCCAAATCCTATTTTGCGCACAAGAAAACTCTCAAAATGTTGTTTTGTAAATTTTGATTCGACATCCAGGTGTGATGCACATGAATTTTTTTCAATTTTCAATCATAGTCATACAGTGTGGAAACAGGCCCTCCGGCCCAACTTGCCCACCCTGATCAACATAAGGTCATGTCATAGGAGTAATATTAGGCCATTCGGCCCATCGTCTACTCGGCCATTCAATCATGGCTGATCTATCTATCCCTCCTAACCCCATTCTCCTGCCTTCTCCCCATAACCTATGACACCTGTACTAATCAAGAATCTATCCATCTCTGGCCCCATCCAGCTGCCCCATCTACACTAGTCCCACCTTCCTGCATTTGGCCCATATCCATCTAAACCTAACCTATCCATATAGCTGCCATGATGTTTCTAAAACTTTGCGATAGTACCTGGAACTGAATCGTAATCTGGCCAAAAAACTGAGGATGTCCTTACTCCAGAGATTGTTAGATCTTCTTAAGCAAATGTCCTCGAGTTCAGCAACATGTTCCACAACCTCATTGCCAAAGGGAAATATGGCCTTATGCTTTTATGTGGTTCACTAATTTAGCATGAAACAGTTTTGTTAATTTGATCTTTTTTTGGAGATTGTAGTTGCTGTTTGTGGGAGTTTGCAAGAATAATCAAGATCACTGTATGTCACCTCTTTATGTCTCCATAAAGTGTGCAGCCTTTTTGGTTGTTTGAGATTTAACTTTCACAAATGAGCATCTTTTTATTTGCGAAACAAAATCTATGGGTTGTTGCCTCTGACTGCGTTACAAACAAGACACTTAATTCATAGCACATACTGTTATATCACCGTGGTGAGGAATCTAATTGTAGACTGGGTGACTGTTTTTACAGAACACCTCTGTTCAAACCATAAACTTTGATGAACAGGAAGAGGCCATTAATTTCCTCATACATATACTGACTCTTATCGTAGCCTGCAAGACTCAATACCAGGCTCTTTCTTTTTCCCTGTATCAGAACTGGTCATCATTTTGCCAGTTTTCTGCTTCTTGTCCATGCAGTCTGGCCTGCTAAGGATGTCCGACAGCCTTTTTATCAACAACGTGCTACATAGACAAAGAACCAAAATCTGCCACTAACTGCCCTCATCAACCCATTTGGTCCCATCCTATCAGAGATATTCACTTTATTCTAACCTTCCTTCACCATCCCCTATGCTACTAAAACTAATTTGTTTTAGCTCTTTCCCAATTTTAATGAAGCATTCTAAAGGCCCTGTCGCACTTACCCGAGTTACTCACGAACTTTTCCGAGTTTTCCCCTTGATTCGAACTCTGAGAATTACGGTAATAGCCATTCATAGGTACTCGGGGCTATTTTATTTACTCGTGGACATTTTTCAACATGTTGAAAAAACGTCCCTTCTGACCTGATGCCTCGAGTTCCTACGGCTGGCATTACGAGCCGCTACGAAACATCTATGGACTCCTACGGGCTCCTATGAGATCGCTACCGACATTACCCGACATTCCCTGAGTTCAAATCAAGGGGAAAACTCGGGAGAGTTCGTGAGTTACCTCAAACAGTTTAGAACTAGGTCTTTCGGCCCATCATATCAGTACTGACCATCCATTAATACTAATTGGATATTAATTCTCCCCATATTACCATCAATAACCCGCAGATTCTGCCACTCTCTCACACAATCAATTTGGAAATAGGCCTTTCGGCTCACCGTGTCTGTTCTGACCATCCATTGACAGTAATCAGACATTATTTTTCCACACATTACCATCACCTACCCCCAGATTCTGCCACTCACTTACGCACTCAACTTACAGTGGCCAGTTAACCTAACAATCAGCACATCTTTAGGACGTGGGAGGAAACTGGAGCACCCAGAGGCAACCAATGTGGTCACAGAGAGAAGAATAAACACTGCCAAAGATCAGGATTGAATCCAAGTCAGTGGCATTGCGAAGGAGTAGCTCTACGATCTATGCCACTGAAATATTTTAACAAAGCTAATCATCATCTGCAGAATAAAGTTCCAATTCACTATTACCTCTTATGTCAATATGTCAAAGTATATGCTAACTTCACTACTTAAAGATGTTCCTCTACTTTTTATGCTATATTTGATCCTTGAACTTCCAAATCAGAAATAATTCTTGCAAGAAAGAATATCAGTTCCTCATAATAGGCTGACAGCTTCAATCCAAATGCTGGTTACCCTTCTAAAGTCAAGGGTATACAATCCTGATTTGTGCAACCTCTCCTTGAAATGGTTGCACATGGAGTCTTGTTATTATTCTCAAGTCAAGTCAAGACGAGTTCATTTTCAATATTGTTACTTGTTCATTACTTGTTAAGTCGTAAGTTCGCCCTTCGGAGATACCAACTGCATTTCGTTGTCTCTGTATTGTACACTGCACAATGACAAGATTAAAGATTGAATTGAATTGAAGTGAATATTGTTGTTGAAGAAAACCTCCTTTGTTTGGTTCGAAGATAGACACAAAATGCTGTAGTAACTCAGCGGGACAGGCAGCATCTCTGTACTGAAGGAAGGGGTGATGTTTCGGACCAAGACTCTTTTTCAGACTGAAAGTCACGGGAAAGGGAAACAAGAGATATAGACAATGATGTAGAGAGATATAGAACAAATGAATTAAAGATATACAAAAAATTAACAATAATAAAGGAAACAGACCAGTGTTAGCTGTTTGTTAGGTGAGAAGGAAAAGCTGCCGTGACTTGGGTGGGGGAGGGATGGAGAGAGAGGGAATGCAGGGGTTACTTGAAGTTAGATAAATTGAAATTCATACCCCTGGTTTGTAAGCTGCCCAAACAAAATTGTGATGCTGTTTAGCCTCACTCTGACAATGGAGGAGGCCTAGAACAGAAAAGGTTGGTGTGGGAATGGGAAGAGGAATTAGTGTTTAGTAATCTTTGTTTTGTTGTTTCTCTATGGAATTGCTCTGTGTCATTTACCAGTGGCTACCAGTAGGCAGTGTGAGGATAGGTTGGGCTGCGGGCTCGGTTCTTTAATGAGCAAAACAGAGTGCTGGAGGAACTCAGCAGGTCTTGCAGCATCATTGGAGGAAATGGACAGATGTTATCTTGGATTGGGATCCTTCTTCAGACCGGGACTCTTCTTCAGGTCCGGACCCGAAACTGCATCTGACCATTCCCTCCACAGATGTTGCCTGATCTGTTGAGTTTCTCCAGCACTTTGTGTTTTGCTCAAGATTCTAGCATCTGTAGTTTCTCTGTTCTTAGATGGTTGTGTCTAGTTGGGTGTAAGGTATTTATATTATTCCAGATAAGGCATATGCCTTTGGAATTTAAGTGGGCTCAATGGGCACCACTGATTGGCGTTGTGAGCTGTTAAATCAGCATGTAATGTTTTATTTATTTGTTGAAAGCAGACTGGCAGGGTTACATGAGAGAAAAATGCACTGTGAAAATGGGCACTTACAGTAAGTATGCCAATCAATGCTTGAATGAGCACACATCAACCTTCTATTTATTTGTTGTGCAGAAATAAGTTTTCTGCGTCCTTGCTCAATTTGCACGCAAGGATTACAGAAGTAATCTCTGTTGTGTGACCAGGACACTTTATCAATAAGTAAAATAAAAATGGCTGCTGGCTTTAACCCTTAGCCCGCTACATAATGAGGGTGACGCACATTCTGGGCCTGGGGAATTGCAGATGTAAGAAGGATGAAGGAAAGCAATCGGTTCAGTGCAAATTTAAGTTCCATAGACCAGGGCTGGCCTTTGGAGGTGGAGGGCCCAATTGGGAACAATTTTGGTGAGCCCCAGGTTTCCAGCCAAGGTCTGTAGATTCATAGAAATATAATTAAAGTCTATTATAGACTTTATATCTCTATGGTAGATTGGAAAGTAATCAAAATGTGCGCTTAAAAAGTGCATGTGACTTAATGGACCAAACAGATCTAAACTACATTTTAATATAAAATTGCATACATGTAAGCCTACAAGTAACAAACAAAATGTGTAGATCAACTCTGAAAAGTACATAGTTACTGTTACTGTTTTAGTGACTGTGAAATGATATAAAAAAAGTAATTTAATTAAATAGATCCTGGAAAACCAATAACTATTGGTGAAAAACCAGTCCAGGCATCAAGTTTTGGGCTTCAGCCCCATCCTACCCTTTGGGGTTCTACCCCATCCTAACTGTGTGTTAGTTGTCTGTGCGTGATGTGTGTGTGTGTGGGAGGGAGGGAGGGAGGGAGAGAAGGGAGGGAGGGAGGGAGGGAGAGAGGGAGGAAGGACAGAAGGGAGGGAGGGAGGGAAGTGGAGAAAGGAGGAAGGAGAGAAAGAAGGGATGGAGCGAATTAGAGAAGGGAAGAGAGAGAAGAAGGAGGGAGGGAAGGAGCGAAGGGAGGGAGGGAAGAAGGGAAGGAGAGAAGTGAAGGAGAGGGCCAGTGGCAGGAGCAGATGCCGGGGTTCGGGCGGACGGGTGTGAGCTGAGGCCGAGGTTTGTAAACATTGCTCCAAACTCCGGCCCAGCCCTCCGTGTATTGTTCACTGCGTCTCCACGGGGAGAGAGAGGGGTGGAGCCGGGGCTGTGTGCGTGAAGCACGGCGACTGGAGGGGCAGGAGCGCTGCCCCGGGACCGTGAGTGACCTCCTCCTCTCCCCCTTCTCCATTCCCCCACACATCCCCCTACCCGTCTACCCTTTCTTCCCCATCCACTGCTCTACTCTCTCGCCGCCCCTCTCTCCCCCCTCCACCCGGCATGCATCTACCCAAGCCGAGAGTAGATTACTCTGGCGCGGGGCCCCCTTACTCGCGGGGCCCAATTGGGAGCAATTGGTCCAATCGGTTTAAGGCCGGCCCTGCCATAGACCATTCGACTTCAGTGAGGAGGCAAATGGGAAGATACGTTGCATGAGTGAGGTTTTCTGCAGAGCTGCAGCTGTTGTCTGGCTGATTGTAGTTTCCCATATTTGCCAAAAACATCAGACTTAAAAGAAAGGTAGACCAAAATGCTGGAAAAACTCAGCGGGTGAGGTAGCATCTATGGAGCAAATAAATCCTATGCAGATTTGTAGCTTAATTGGCCTGTGTAAAATTGTCCCTAATGTGCAGGATGTGGATGCCAAAGTGGGATAACATAGAACTAGTGTGAATGTGTGATGAATGGTTGTCTTGGATGCCAAAAGGCCTGTTTCAATGCTGTATCTCTTAAAACTCCCTTAGTCCCACAATAAGATGTCGGAGTTGTGCTCAACCCTCTGAATTACAACCCCCCCCCCCCACACACCGTCATTGTACATTACAGCAGTAACTGTATTACACTGAGAATACTGTAGTAAATTATACCTGGATCCTTACTGACTCCAACAATGGTTAAGATTCAGTAAAATGGTTGTTGATGGAACACTGTGGACAATGTATTATACTCTAATTGAGCCATACACTGTCCTCCATTTGTGCAAAAGCTTTAAAGATGGTGAACTATTTGTGGCTTTAATTCCATTTGATGGTCATGAGTCAGAAACATCGCCAGCCTTTTGATATTAAACTGAAGCATGGATTTTTTGGTGAATGGTAGATCATTCTGTCCCTGTCTAAACAACGGGACCATTGTTGAAATAGAAAGGTACTGAAATCATTTTAGATTGCTTGAGGCTCAAGTTTGGACATGAACATTTACTGGACAATTTGACTTCTCATGTTGCCCCATTTTTCTTTAGATTCATGTGCTGTTAGCAGGCTCAACAATGGTACCCAGCTGGGAAAAAAACACAGGCTTCAAATTTCGGTCTGGGCAGTGAGTTGTCCCAACAGTAGGACTGGCCAGTTCAGAAACTAACTGATAAAGAAAGTGTGTAGGAAGGAACTGCTGATGCTGGTTTAAACTGAAGATAGACTCAAAATAGGGATCAGGGGGTATGGAGAGAAGACAGGTACGGGATACTGAGTTGGATGATCAGCCATGATCACATTGAATGGCGGTGCGGGCTCAAAGGGCCGAATGGCCTACTCCTGCACCTATTTTTCTATGTTTCTATGTTTCTAAAAAGCAGGAGTAACTCAGCAGGAAGGCAGCATCTCTGGAGAGAATGAATCAAACCCTTCTTCACTCTTCTTCTTCTTCTTCTTCTTCATCTTCATCGTCATCTCTTGTTCTATTTGATCTTATTTGATTGTGCACGCCGGGTTGATTGCATTTGTCGAAACAGAGCGGACCACGTGAAGGTTGCAATCTCCCACCCCAGACTGTTCTGAAATTGTTAAAATTTATATTAGTTCTGGAAGGAAGCAACATTCCCAGACCTATGATGAGGTACTGTTCGTTAAGTTATATGGGGCCTTCATGAATCAGTATGAGGGCGCAGACACAGTGAGACATTAAAGTGACAGATAACAGGAAGCTCATGGTCACTTCTGCCAATAGAGTGGAGGTGTTTCACAAAGCAGTCAATTTCAATTATTTCAGATAACTTGCTTTTTTCTGTTTGCTTTTGTGTGAACCAGTTCTGCAGTAAGGTTTACTCCTCTGCAATATCAACACATCTCTTCTGTCTCCACAGATACTGTCTGTTCTGTTGGGCATTTCCAGCATTCTTCTTGAGGTTAAAGGTTTCAGCAACCTGCAATTCATAGCTTTAATGTGACCCTTTCACCCTCTTCTCTCTCTCTCTCTCTCTCTCTCAAATTGCCCTCATTTACCAACACCATAAACAACTGGCGTCACTTGGTAGCCATGGTCTCCCCCTACCAGAGATATTCAAACTTAATCTTGGTACAATATTTATCGTTTAGTCCTTGATAACATTTTGAACATGAATCAATTTTCCTGTCTGTTCAGAAGAAGCTTCAAAGACAAATTGGATATTCCACTGCTATTCACTTAAAAGACAATGCATAGTTTGGAACTTGCAGTTTATTGTATGCTGCATACATTGAAATGACCATAACCACTGCATGTAATTCTTTGTGAAGTTTTCTAAATCCTTTCGAGGCTTTGTTTTCATTAGAGTGCTTTGACACTTAAAAGTGGTAAACAAATGGGACCTGGCTACGTCATCATAGAATGCAACCGACCAAAAACAAAAGACATTTTTTGGATTGGTGGGTTTAGTTTGGTTTGGTTTAGTTTAGATTAGTTTAGAGATACAGTGCGGAAACAGGCCCTTCGGCACACTGGATCCGCACCGACCATCAATCCCCGCATATTAACACTCTCTTACCCACTGGGGACAATTGTCACATTTACCAAGTCAACTTACCTACATACCTGTACGTCTTTGGAGGGTGGGAGGAAACCGAAGGGATTTCTGTACAGACATACAAACTCCGTACAGATCGAACCCAGGTCTCCGGCGCTGCATGCGCTGTTAGACAGCAGATCTACCACTGGGCCATTGTGCGGCGTTGGTCACCATAAATTGCCCAAGTGAATTGAAAGTTGTAGAAACTGGGGAGACTTGATAGAAATGCAGGAAGGATGAAAATGGGATTAGCAGAGGGTTAAGGGAAATGGATGATTCATAGTTGGCACAGACTTGGTGGGCTGAAGGCCCCTTTTCAAGAGGGAGTTTGATTTAGCTCTTACGGCTAAAGGCATCAAAGGATTTGGGGAAAAAGTGGGAACGTGGTACAGATTTTAGATGATCTGCCATGATCATATTGAATGGTGGTGCTAGCTCAAAGGGCGGAATGGCTTACTCCTGCACCTATTTTTCTATGTTTCTATGCCAATGACTTTTAGGATCTGTTGGTTAAAGTGCACATTGTCAGATTTTATTAAAGGCCATTTTTATACATTTTGGTTTCACCATGTAGAAATCACAGCAGTGTTTATGCATAGTCCCCTTCATTTCAGGGCACCATAATCTTTGGGACACACGGCTTCACAGCCATTTATAATTGCTCAGTTGTGTTTAATTACTTCCTTTATGCAGGTATAAGAGAGCTCTCATCACCTAGTCATTTCTCCAGTCTTTCCATCACCTTTGGCAACTTTTATTGCTGTTTATCAACATGAGGACCAAGGTTTTGCCAATAAAAGTCAAATAAGCCTTTATGAGTGAGAAATGGCTCAGCCAAACCTCAGGCTTACCAAAATCAACTGGAACATCGTTAAGAAAAAAGAGAGTACTGATGAGCTTACTAATCGCAAAGGGACTGGCAGGCCTAAGAAAACATCCACAGCTGATGACAGAATAATTCGCTCTATAATAAAGAAAAATCTCCAAACACCTGTCTGACAGATCAGAAACACTCTTCAGGAGTCAGGTGTGAATTTCTCAATTACCACTCTCTGCAGAAGACTTAATGAATAGAAATACAGAGGCTACACTGCAAGATGCAAACCACTGATTAGCTACAATAATAGGATGGCCAGGTTACAGTTTGCCAAAAGTACTTAAAAGAGCAACCACAGTTCTGGAAAAAGGTCTTGTGGACAGATGAGACACAGATTCACTTATATCAGAGTGGTAGACAATAGACAATAGGTGCAGGAGTAGGCCATTTGGCCCTTCGAGCCAGCACCGCCATTCAATGTGATCATGGCTGATCATCCCCAATCAGTACCCCGTTCCTGCCTTCTCCCCATATCCCCTGATTCAGCTACCTTTAAGAGACCTATCTAGCTCTCTCTCGAAAGTATACAGAGAACCAGCCTCCACCGCCCTCTGAGGAAGAGAATTCCACAGACTCAGAAATCTCTATGAGAAAAAGTGTTTCCTTGTCTCTGTTATAAATGGTTTACTCCTTATTCTGAAACTGTGGCCCCTGGTTCTGGACTCCCCCAACATCGGGAACAAGTGTCCTGCCTCTAGCATGTCCAAACCCTTAACAATCTTATATGTTTCAATGAGATTCCCTCTTATCCTTCTAAACTCCAGAGTGTACAAGCCCAGCTCATCCATTCTCTCAGCATATGACAGTCCCACCATCCTGGGAATTACGTCACACTCCCTCAATAGCAAGAATGTCCTTCCTCAAATTAGGGGACCAAAACTGCACACAATACTCCAGGTGTGGTCTCACTAGGGCTCTGTACAACTGCAGAAGGACCTCTTTGCTCCGATATTCGATTCTTCTTGTTATAAAGGCCAACATGCCATTCGCTTTCTTGCGGCAAGAGCAAAGTATGGAGGAGAGAAGGCACTGCCCAAAATCCAAAGCATACCCCCTCATCTGTGATACACAGTGATGGGGGTATTGTGGCCTGGGCATATATGTCTGCTGAACGTACTGGCTCACTTATCTTCATTGAAAATACAACTGCTGATTTTAGTAGCATAATTAATTCTGAAGTGTACAGACATATCCTATCTGCTCAAGTTCAAACAAATGCCTCAAAACTCATTGGCTGACGGTTCATTCTACAGCAAGACAATGATCACAAACTTACTGCTAAAGCAACAATGGAGTTTTTCACAGCTAAAAATGCTCAATTCTTGAGTGGCCAAGTCAATCACCCGATCTAAACCCATTGAGCACGCTTTTTATATGCTGAAGAGAAAACTGAAGGGGACTAGCCCCCCAAAAAAGCATAGGCTAAAGATGACTGCAATGCAGGCCTGACAGAGCATCACCAAAGAAGACACCCAGCAACTGATGATGTCCATGAGTCGCAGACTTCAACCAGTCATTGCATGCAAAGGATATGCACCAAAATACTAGTCTCATTTACATGACATTGCTGTGTTCCAAACATTATGATGCCCTGAAATGGGGGGACTATGTATAAACACTGCTGTAATTTCTACATGGTGAAACCAAAATGTATAAAAATGCCCTTTATTAAAATCTGACAATGTACACTTTAACCCCATGTGATTTTTTTTCTCTTACAAATCTCAAATTGTGGAGTATAGAGGCAAATAAATAATTGATGGGTCTTTGTCCCAAACATTATGGAGGGCAAGGGTTACACAAAAAGCTGGAGAAACTCAGTGGGTGCAGCAGCATCTGAGGAGCGAAGGAGATAGGCGACGTTTCGGTTTGAGACCCTTCTTCAATGTATACATTAGTGTATTACTTACACTGGTAATTTACACTACATGCATTAGTGTTGAAGCAACATGCATATATTACAATATTGGGAAGTGGGAGAGAGAGAAAAAATGTATTTAGTTTAAGTAATCGTTTTCAGTATGCAGATTCAGTATAATATCCGTTACTCAATGATGATTACAAAGTACCCTGGGTCAATGTAGTGTTAGTGAGTCATAAAGTCATAAGGTAAAGATAGAGGCACTTCGGCCTGCCATGGCCATGCTGACCTGATTGCCCATGTACATATGTTAGCCTGCATTTGCACAGTATTTTCCATGCTCTCCCGATTTAACTGTTTGCCTGTAGTAATTGTATCTGATTCCACCATCTCCTCTGTTAAAATATACCACATCATTTCAAGTAGTCATGGATGTCTGAATGGTTGAATTATAATGGGCAGAAGTAAAGAATAATGGGAGTTCCACATATTGAGGGTTTGACTTTTAGTTGTCTTGCTCCTTTAGTTCAATCGGACACATTATCATCCCATGCAAAATTGTGTTTTACTGCTTAGTTTATCTCCTGATTTAAATTTCTTTTCAACCAGTGCTATCCTTTTGCCTGAAGGGACTGCTTCTGAACAAATTAGTTATGGATTCCCTGACGTTCCTCGAAGTAATGAAAATGTTAGCACTATAATTTGTGGGTACTAAAGAGCTGGAGGTACTTCAATATGCAACAGAGTATTTAACTTTTGTCAAGTGTTCCACGACCCTAGCCTCTCCACACAATTAATCAAAGCAAAATTTCTGTTCAATCTACTTCCACATATGCTAAAGCCTTGGAGCTTGAGGATAATATTGTTTTTTTTAATGTGCGTTATTATTTATTAATATCACAGTTTGATAATTTGCGTTTGATTGTTCTTGGTACTTGAGTAAAATATTCCGGTTCATTTATGTCAATGAAAAATCACCGAGAGAGACAAGTGAAAAAATACCCCAAAAGAACACCAGAGGCATTAAAATAAAATTAGATTACAATGTAATTATTAGATTCATGGACATATATTCCAAAATGGTTGAATAATGATGGTGTATAGATGGGTTATTTTATGGTACTGAACTAGTAATCCATGAGCATTGACTAATGATTCAGAGACCGAGAGTTTAAATCCAATCCATTGAACAAACCTGCAATAGATAGCTGGTTTTAGTTTTTGGTGACAAAAGAACCCGACAATTGTTGCAGAAAACCTATCCAATTCATGAATGTGCTTTACAGGAAGAAATCTGTTGTTCCTATCTAATTAGTCTCTATGTAATTCTTGGTCACTAAAGTCTCTTTCGGTCTCAGGCATTCCCTGATAACTTGTTTCCACTCTGGTTTTCTGATCTCAACTGCCACTTCAGAATAGGAATCACAGACAATCCCACTAGTGCCTGATGCGGACCAGAAGGCGATGTCCACTTTCCACTGATTATACTGTGTCTTTGCGTGCTTCCTATATATGGAGTCAAAGGTTGAGGGCCATAGATTAATGAGGGTAAAGGATGATGTTTGATTCCTGAAATTGGAGATTAGACTGGGCAGAATTAGTCCATGATAGGTATTTGATCTCAGTTCCTTGGCCAAGTGCCCATTGATCAGGATGGCATTGAGCTCTGATATGGTTCTCATTGGAAATTAATAAAAGTTTGGTAGGGACACAAAAGACTGCAGATACCTGACACAAGACCAAAAAGGGATGATTCTTTCAGTCACTCATTAAAAGGAGTTTGTGTGCCAATTTAAGTTTGTTTATTATTAAAAGGGCTTGTGAAACTACATATATACATACATTTACACACAAGGAAACAACTTAAACATGTTTTATAATTTCTCGTGGATGGTGGTGAGGAATTTGACCATGCTTTCTAGACTGAATGCTGAGCAGAACCTTGGTGTATTTTACACCCTTCCATTTATTCTTCATACACCCCCAACCCCCAACCTCTAAGATAGAGGATAGAAGGCATAAGACCCATTTGAGAGATCTGAGCAGAGAAATATAGGCTGACATTCCAGTTCAGTACCACAGTACTGGAGACATGGTCTTTTATGTAAGACATTAAAGCAAGGCAAGGCAGCCTTTTAATGTTTAGCATAATTCATAAGACTTTAGAGATACAGTGCGGAAACAGGCCCTTCGGCCCACCGCGTCTGCGACGACCAGCGATCACCCTGCAAACTAACAACATTCCGCACACCAGGGGCAATTTATAATTGTACCAAAGCCAATTAACCTACAAACCTGTATGTCTTGGAGTGTGGGAGGAAACTCAACACTCTTCTAAACTCTTCTAAACTCGCAGCTTAGGTTACCCAAGTGGGACAGCCCCTTAAGTTAGGATCAAACCCGGGTCTCTGGAGCTGTAAGACAGTAACTCTGCGGTTGTGCTACTATGTCGCCCCAATAACTCTGCCCATTTTGACCAAGAAAAGAACTACTGACACTGTAAATCTGTCATAAACAAAAAATACCAGAAAATCTCAGCAGATCAGGCAGCATCTGTGGGACGAGAATGATGATACAAGTTGATTTTCAGTGGGGAGAAATGGGGATGAGATGTTTAGAACTAAGGGAATGTCTGTGAAAAGCTAAATGAAGGCAGTTATTAATACGTTAAGAGTCAAGACTGTTTTATTGCCATATGTCCCAGATGGAACAATGACATTCTTACTTGCTGCAGCACAACAGAATATGTCAGCGTCTTGGTCTACATATAATATGGTGTTAATAGTAAGGTTGTGGGATATGCTGAGGAGGCAGACTCCTGCAAATAGAATAAAAACAATACTGGGCCAACACACAGTAAAAACTGAAAATGCAAAATACTGATAAAAATTAAGCAGGTCAGGCAGCATCTGTGGAAAGAGAAACAATTATTGTTCAGCAGGAAAAGGAACAGGAAAAGGTCAACAATTTGCATAATAAAAGCATTTCTAGTTTCTCTCATGACCTTAGGATGTTCAGTAATTCTTTGCATCCAATGACACATCTTTGATGTGGCAATCATTGTTCAGTACAAAATGTCGCAGCCAGTTCACTCACAGCAAGTTTTTTTTATTCCGCAGGTGCTGCCTGAACAACTGGGTTTATCCATCACTTTCAGTTATTTATTCCATTATAAATAATCCTAAATAGAACAGTAATATATAACTGCTGGTCATAAGGTCATAATGATTAGAGGTAGAATTAGGCCATTTGGCCCATCAAGTGTGCGCCATTCAATCATGGCTGATCTATCTCCCCCTCCTAACCCCATTTTCCTGCCTTCTTCCCATAACCTCTGACACCTGTACTAATCAAAAATCTCTATCTCTGCCTTAAAAATATCCACTGACTTGGCTTCCACAGCCTCCTGGGGTAAATAACTTTATTGATGTTTCCTTCCTTCCATGATCAGATCCACAGTCAGCTTGTCAACAAACAACTAAGCAGCACAGTTTTACTAATCATATGGAAGTCTGTGGCAGGCTGGCCTTATTTTGCACAGTAGGATTTACTGGGCATGGATTGAAAGTGAAGCAAAACATTTTGTCACTGTTTATAAACATTAGTTTACTCATAAGTATATGTTTTTAGCGAAGTAACATGATTCATTGAACACATTGCAATGCTTTTACAGGTAGATACACAACAAATTGTACTTCTACACTGTTGTTTACCCATCTGAAGATCTAGATTACACAAGCAACTAATGGACCCTGAGCTGATTAAACGTCTTCATCCTTTTGAAATGAAATTCATTCAAGCTTTCAAACATGAATTGCAACCATATGATTTCATTGCTCAAATCAAGGATTGAAATGATTTTTGGTGATATTAATCAGAGATGGATCATTTGCATCTGTTATTTTTTATTATTTTTATTTACTACAGCAAAGGCCATTGTGTTTCAAAGAAATATGTATTTTGGACAGCATTGGTGAAATTATGAATATCTTGAGTGAAAGGGAAGCTGTTTAAATTGACTTTGGCAATGGAATGACTGAAAACAGCACTCATCAAGACAGAAGGATACAAAATGCAGTAGCAACTCAACGGGTCAGGCAGCATCTCTGGAGAACATGGATGGATGACGATTTGGGTCGGGACCCCTCTTCAGATCCAAAAAGGCGCCTCTTTATGTTCTCAAGAAATCTTGCCTGGCCTGCTGAGTTACTCCAGCACTTTATGTCCTTTTGTGTCAACCAGCATCTGCAGTTCTTTGTTTCCACTTATTCCGACAAGGCAGGTATCGGGATTATTGGTTTTACAGCTCTGCTTATATTCCTCACCGCTCTCTGTTGCAGTGGGACAAATGCAGGCAGTGTCCAAGACAAATTACACTCAGTCACATAAATCTTCTGGTAATGAACTCTTGTTAAATTAATTTCACCTCACTCGCGTTTTTGTTAAAAAATGTGTTAGGGACAGCTGTGTTAATTCAATTGAAGGTTAAGGAATAGTAACAGCACTGAAACATTCTCATCATTATGGTCTTAATATTTGTCCACTCGTGTTTTTAGTGAAACAGCTTCTGTGTTGTGGGCACCTGGATATTATTTTGTTCTGATTGTTATCCCAGGCATGAATGCCATCTTGAGCATAGATTTATGATATGCAGCAATTGAGACACTCATCCAATATGGCATGACACAGAAAATCATTTATTAGACAAAGCTGATAAAGGGTTCAATTATTACCACGGAATAACATTAGACTCATTGAATTTCAAGAGTTAGTGAAGACATTTGAGAACAGATTATACTATAAAATACAGAGCTTAAATGCCAAAATATTAGAAGGAAATATACGATGGATGTGAAATATTGCAGTGAAATGATGGACTGTAGCATATGACTGCATTTTGGATAAGGTACTATATTTTCCATATCTTTGTTCTTTATCTCTCCACATCACTGTCTATATCTCTCGTTTCCCTGATCCCTGACGAGTCTGAAGAAGGGTCTCGACCCGAAACGTCGCCCATCTCCTTCGCTCCTTAGATGCTGCTGCACCCGCTGAGTTTCTCCAGCTTTTTGTGTAACCCTCGATTTTCCAGCATCTGCAGTTCCTTCTTTAACAATACTGTATTCCTTTTTCAGAGGTGTGGATAAATGATTTGGGGAAATTTCATCTTGTCTGCAGCTCTTTGATAATGTCCTTTAAAATTGTATTTGTCACTATTGAGACCCAGCTTGATGTCACTTGATTCTCCCTTCCACTTCGGTTGACCTCTCAACATCCTATAAGGTGTGGACCCCAATTCCTGGATTGGCTTGCTTGTAATACTGAAATTCTGCTGTTGACTTCTACCTGACGCCATGCCTCATTCGCCCTACATTGCCTTCTGCTGAAGCACTACCCTCAAGTTCATTCAAATTCCTCACAGTCATCCTACCCCTATAACCTCCCTAAAACTCTTGAAGATCTTTGCTCTCTCTCCCAATTCTCACCTCCTGATTATCCCAAAAATGTATTACTCCACTATTAGAAACCATGGCTTAAACTCTAGAATTCCTAACCCAGTCAACTCCAAAGTGCCGGAATAACTCAGTGGATTAGACAGCATCTCTGGAGAAGGGACAGGTGACGTTTCGAGTCAGAACCCTGCTTCACTTACATTAGCCTGAAGGAAGGTCTGAAAAAGAGTCCCGACCCAAAACATCAATGTCCTCCAGAGATGCTACCGGACTCATACAATTAGTCTAGTGCTTTGCATAGTTTTTAGTAAACCAGCATCTGAGATTCCCTGTGTCTACATCTAACCATCTCCATCTCTTGTTTCTGCTTGACGTATATAAGGTTGTCAATTTGTCATTTATTTCACTTTTCAAGATTTAATGTCAATTGACGTAAAAGGCTTGTGTCTCACAACAACAGACCACCAAGTTACAAGTACATAAGATTCATTAAGAAAGTTGCATCTAGCGTAAAAGAAGCAACACTTAACAAAGAAGATAGACACAAAATGCTGGAGAAACTCAGCTGGACAGGGAGCATCTCTGGATAGAAGGAATGTGTGACATTTCAGGTCGAGACCTTTCTTCAGACTGAGCTTAACAAATACTTAACAAAGATGTTTGTCATAGTTTGTTCTTCTGAAGCTAGGAGGCTCACCCTCAGAGCGACTGTGGTGATATCTCCCTTCTTCCTGCTGTGCCCTGATGAATGCAAATACTTTTCCTTCTGCACGTGCTTGCTCATTCTTTCTGACCTTGTACTTTTATGTGTTTTCCCTCTTTGTTCTTACATGCCAACAAATGGTCTCCTGAGCCATATCATCCCTGGTTATTCAAAATACATTTTATGTTTTATTCATTACAAGCCATACTTCTTCTTATCATCAGTCTATGCATCCTCTGAGACTGAGCTGCTTTGAGTGGAATCCTCACACTAATTGTCTCGCGTTCTCATGTAAAATATCTGTTGCTGCAGTCGAACATATTTAAACCCCTCCTTTGTTCTCTCTATCTCTAAATCAATGTTATGGCCCTAGTTTACTAATTCTGAGTGCAATAATTTGTTTGCCTGTTCTTGGCGGATTTAATATACTTATGCTATCCCAGGCATGTTTTCCATTTCCAACATAACTCCACACTCTAAATTAGTGCTCTGACCTTTACAGTGTTCAAGTTTTAAACAGAATCCTCTTTCATCACGTTTTTTTAATACTTGGCAATGTTTTTTATTTAACTAGCTGACCATCTTACTTTGCTTCTCGACCTTGTGCCATGTAAATACATAGTCTTTGCTTTAACAAACTAAAGTACAATACTAAGACACCTCAGTAAGACTTTAAACTAGACATATATTTAAAATATTTCATGATTTGTTTAAGCTATTTCTTACAAGCTGGCTGCTAATCCTATCTCTTTGATCAAATCATTTAGCCTAATATCTCCTTATGCTGCTAAGTGTCAAATATTGTTTGATCGCAATCCAGCAAAATGCCTTTGGACATTTTATCACATTATGTATGCTACATAAATGCACATTGTCTTTGCTATAACAGCTGCCTCATTTTCATTCTGTTTTCTATATCAAAACACCCATTTCATGTTCTTGGTGTATTAATAGATGGAATGAGCTGGAAGTGATTGCAGTAATTTCCAGGCATATTACAGAAATTGCATGTCAGTGCCACAGAAACATGTCACTAACTGTTGCAGGAGACCGCAAAAATAGAGGCCCATTCCAAAGACCAGCACAATGTGTGCAAAACCCCCGCCTCGTTCCCAGTCACTGACTCTTGTACGGTTTGAGTCATCAGTGTAATGGTGCTCATTCACAGAATAACTAGTAGCGCTGCATTTGCAATGACACAGGAATAGAATGATCGCTGTGGACTGTTTGTATAAAACTATTTATATGAAGGTAAATTGATGGCATCTAAACATGCATTAATGCATCAATTTGTTCTAAAAATGTTAACTTGAACATTCTAGGCTTATATCATTCGGAATTTGTTATTAATTAAGTATACTTAGAAATATGGGTGAGACAATAAGTGCAGCCCTGTGGCAGGGTGAAAATGTTGCTTGGATTTTCTAAATAAATATCCAGCTCAATTAACAATGTACAGTCCACAAAATGCATTACTGCAGAATGGGATGTAATCATCATAAACCAGTCTACCCCTCCCTAAACCATAGTACATCTTTACACCATCTCTTAGTTAAAGATAGATTTTGCACATTACTTTGAAAAAATTGAATGGATGGAGAAATAATGAAAATATACCTGGGTGGAAGTAAGAGAACATTTCCATAACCATTTACAAAATGTTCCTCAGGCAATGTTGGATAGTTGTGGTTGTAATGTCAAAGAACGGGACAGCCAATTTGGGCAGAGCAAGCTCTACAAACAGCAAGGATATACAAATGTCAAATAAAGTACAAGGAATCAGAAAATGATGACATACTTTAGACTTTAGAGATACAGCGCGGAAATGGGCCCTTCAGCCTACCAAATCCGTGTTGGCTAGCCATCACCCTGCACGCTACCACTATCCTACACACAAGGGACAATTTGCATTTTTTTCCAAAGCCAAGTAACTTAGGAATGTGGGAGGAAACCGGAGCACCCAGAGAAAACCCACACGGTCATAGGGGGAACTTACAAACTCTGTACGACAGCACCCATAGTCAGAATTGAAACCAGATCGCTGGCGCCGTATGGCAGCAACCTTACCACTGCATCACTGTGCCACCTCACATATGGTCAGCAGAATGTGAAAAGTGTGTAGGATAAAACAATACAGTCAGAACCTTTTTCCCTGAATGGACAGAGAACATACTGTATCTTTAGGGTGATGGGGAAAAGTTTAGAGAAGGAATAAATCGGGTAGATGCACAGAATCTCTTGCCCAGGGTGGGGGAATCAAGGACCAGAGGACATAGGTTCAAGGTGAAGGGGAAAAGATTTAATAATAATCTGAGAAGTAACTTTTTCACACAAAGGGTGGTGGGTGTATGGTACAAGCTACCAGAGGAGGTAGTTGAGGCTGGGACTATCCCAACGTTTAAGAAACAGTTAGACAGGTACATGGATAGGACACGTTTGGGGGGGGATATAGACCAAGTGCAGGCAGGTGGGACTAGTGTAGCTGGGACATATTCGCCGGTGTGGGCAAGTTGGGCCGAAGTGCCTGTTTCCACACTTTATCACTCTATGACTAAGTGAAGTAAGTTCCGAAGTGCAGTCTCTGTCACAATACAGGAAACATGCCAGTCAATTTTTGCATAACAAGCTTCCATAAAACGAAAATGCTTATAACCCAATAATCTGTTTTTATCTTGCTGGTTGAGGAGTAAATATTGGCCAGGAAATCAGATTGGCAAGAGATAGATGCTATCTATGTTTCTCAGATTTTCTCCCCGTTCTCCTTCAAAATAGAGCCATGGGTTTAATTAGGTTTACCTGAGACAGTCTTATCCAACAGACAGCATTCCTGACAGTGCAGGACTCCTTCAATGCTGCCTCTTTGTTGGCAGCACAGATTTTGGGGTTCATATCTGTAGTGGCAATTGCATCAGATTTACTCACTAATTCACAGCTGCCACTGAAGCTAAATTCAAAAAGGATCTTGTAATGAGCTGAGTCATACATACGTCAAGGTACAACACATCTTTATACTTATAAAACTCTGATCTTGGATGAGTATTTAGGTGTGAGTGTTTTTGTGTGTTTGTGTGATTCACATTTCGAAAACAAGAGGCGCTAACGGTGCCATTTTTACATATTCCAATAGAGATGATGTCAAAAATCGCCTCATCTGAAAATTTGATGCATTATTTCCACAATTTAATAAAATTGTTCACAAATCTGAAATCTTTTTTAAAGATTTAAATAAATCTTTTTTTACTGATGACGTCACAATGCTGATGTCCTCACAATGGCTCTGCTCTTTGCGGCCCGTGTACTGTTTTCAATGCAACAGCCTGCTGGGCACTGTTTTGCATGTGCTGCGAGTTACATCGCCCGCATTACCCCCCCCCCACTCACAGTCGACTCGCACTCGGCCGCCTCGCCCGCAGCCCAGCCGCCCTCCCCCCCGGGCTCTGGATTGAAACTGCTGAACACGCAGTAATTTGGTTGGGCTTCTGAGGTCCACCGAGGTCCTCTGTGCTCCCGAGGCCTGCCACCCACTCTCAGTCGGCCCCGACTGTTCAGTGTCTGCGCCGCCTGTTTGCTGAGCTCCAGTCCACCCTTTCATTCCCCCTTCCACCCCTCCACCCTCCACTCCCCCCTCCACTCCCCGCTCCACTCCCCCCTCCTCTCCCCCCTCCTCTCCCCCTCCTCTACCACTCTCCCACTCCCTTCTCTCCCACTCTCTCTCCCTCCTCCTCCACCCCTCACCCCCTCCCTCCCCCGCTACCCCCCTCTCCCCACCTCTTCCCCACCTCTCCCCTCTCTCCATCATCCCCTCCCTCCCTACATCCTCCCCTCCTCCTCCCCTCCTCCTCCTCTGCCTCCTCCCCCTCCCCCTCCATCCCCCTCTCTCACCTCTCCACCTGTCCCCCATCCTCTACCCTTCCCCCTCTCCCCTCTCCCCCTCCCCTTCTCCCCACTCTCCTCCCCTCCACCCCCTCTCCTCCCTCCTGCCCCTCTCTCCTCCCCCCTCTCCCCCTCTCCTCTCCCCCCTTTGCCCTCTACATCCCCTCAACCCCTCCCCTCTCTCCCTCTCTCCCCTCATCTCCCTCCACCCCACTCCATCTCTCTCTTTCTCTGCCCCCTCTCTCTCTGCCCTCTCTGTGCCTCCCCTCCCCCTCCCTAGATGCGCCTGTGAGGCGGGGGCCATGCATCAGTGGGTAGGGCGGGGATGGGGTAAAAGGAGGCAATGAATAATATTAATATAATATCAAGAGGGGTGGTTAGTGTCTGTGTGATACCGCAGGCTGCCCCCCCCCCCCCCCCCCCACTGTGCGTTGAGGGGATGGTGTTTACTAAAGTTCACTCACAGCATTATTTTGCAAGGTGTTACAGTATACCAGCAGCTACCCAGACTAATTACTAAAGCAGACTAATAATATAAATCGCATAATAGGCGGAGTTCCTACTAACAAGCACTACAATTGGTTAGTAAGCAGAAACTAATCTACATCTTTCCTTGTAGAAACAAAATAAAACATTGATACAGGGTGGCTAAATAATACAGTAGCCAAAATGCTAATAACACATATGGGGAAATAGCTGATTACACAAAATCTCCGTATCTAAGGGCTGGCCTGCTAATCCGTCTGGCGTGCGTGGCTACTGTGGACAACGGCAGAGAAAGAACCGGGTGCGATAGCAAAGGTTGTTTCTGCTGGTGTGGCGTTAGGCTTTTGCAGATGGCGCAGACTTCAGTTTTTTCACATATGTACTTGGTCAAACCAGGCCAGTAAAACATGCTCAGCGCCCGTTGTCAGGTTGCCTCTACACCGGGGTGGCCCATGTCGACGGCATTGTAGTACTTGTCCCGGAGAATGGCTGGGACAACTGCTTTGTGCCCCTTGACTATAATCCCGTCCTGTAGCACCAGTTCGTCGCAAACGAGGTAGTATGGGCAGATTGCGAGTGGGGTGCTGTGTTGTTTATCTGGGCAGCACGCAGATGACTGCAGACAGTAATTGTAAAGTCTCGTCTGCAGACGTGTGCTCTGCCAGGCTGCTTAGGCAATCAGTGGGAACATACGATACCTTCATTACTGAGAACTGGTCTTGTTCAGAGGGCTATTTTTCACTGGTTTTGCGTGGGGCCCTTGATAGCATGTAGACCTTGCCCTTTTTGTAGACTATGTTGATATAGAAACGTTGCTGCTGCATCATCATCCATTTCAGGTGAGCCGGAGCGGCGTGGATGGGTTTGTTCAAGATAGTGACCAGCGGCTGGTAGTCTGTTTCTACAGTCACAGATTTCCCAAAATTAAAGTCTTTGAATTTTGTGCAGGCGAAAACCATTGCAAGTGACTCTATTTCAATTTGGGCGTAACATTGTTCAGTGTCGGTCAGTGTGCGGGAGGCATATGCAACAGGCTTGCAGTTGCCATCGGTGGTGGTCTGTAGGCAGGCTGCGCTAAGTCCATAATATCACTGAGGTTGGGAATAAATTTCCCCAGGTAATTGACCATTCCAAGGAATCTTTGTAAACTCGTAACTTCAGTAGAAACCGACATCTCGTTGATGACAGTAGTGTTTGATGGGTCCAGTCTGAGACCATCACTAGCGATGACATGCCCAACATTGGCGTCATGATTAGTCAAGTTGCGTGCATCAATGAGAATGTCGCCAACAATGATGCCGCAAGGATACGCCACAAACAGTTGTTCCATAGTGCGCTGGAAAAACTCACTGGCAGAGTTGATGCCAAAGGGCATTCTTGGGAACTTGTAATGGCTGAAGGGGTTGCCGAAAATAGTAAGGTTGGATGAGTCTGGGTCCAGCGGGATCTGCCAAAACGGGCTTTTGGCATGAATATCGGTGAACACGGATGCGTTGCCTATTTGAGCAGCAACTTCCTCTATCGTTCGCATAGGGTAGTGTGGGCATTTAATTGTTGTGTTTAGGTCCTTGGTTGATGCAGATATGGATTTCTTCCTTGTTTTTTTCCATTGCAACCACCATAGTGGAATCCCAGTCAGATGGGTCAGTAACTGTAGTCATCACCCCCAGGGAGGCCATCCGCAGGAGCTCATTGTGTACTCTGTCGCACATGGCATGTGGAACATGGCGTGGGGCTTGGACCACAGGAGTGATTTTGGGATCAACGGCAATATTATATTTTAGGGGCAGCTTACCAAGCTCATCATTAACAGTTCATTATATTGTGAGATTATCTGCTGAGTGGGACCCTCGGTGAGAAAGAGTTGATGGACAGCATGGCCAAAGTAGACTAGGCCAAGATTGTGGCATGTATTGATACCAAGCAGAGTTGCAGAATCCTCTCGGACAATAAAAAACTTAAGTGTATGAGACCACGAGTCTATGATGCAGTTCAAATCTGTTTCTCCAAGCGGGTGCAGAACCTCACCCCCGTAGGCCCGTAACATGGCCGAAGCTTTTTCAACATGCTCAGCATTACCTACTATTTTAAATTCAGATAAAGAAATAATATTACGCTTCGCTCCGGTATCAACTTAGTGATCGCGGTGTTGTTATTAACAATCATGGTGACTTCAGGGTCGAGTTACTCGGTAGAGGAAGGGAGGAGGGAGTGAATGTCTGAACTGTTATCTTGGCTTTCAGAGAGGAGAGTGGGGGGTGGCGCATCGAGCTCTTCGTTTCCATTATCAGTAGATTTCTGTTTTAGCAGGTGCACATTTGTCCTTGGGATGGTTCGAGTCGCACGGGAACAGCAACATTTTGTGAAGTGGTTACATTTCTTACATTAGTTGCAAATTTTACCATAAGCAATGCAGAATTCCCGACATGGAGCATGAGAATTTTTAAAATTAGGGCATCAAGCAGTAGACCTTTGTTGCTGCCAGCAAGGGGAAGTCTGTGAAGGCTTGTTATGAAAGGAGGTATTGGCAAGGTTGACACTATACTGGGAGCTCTGCCCAGAGGTTACAGACCTTGTGTGAAATGCCGTTATCTCAGCGATCTGACAGGCGTGTTTGGCTTGATTTAGAGTCCGTTCAGTGTTACTAAGCAGTTCGTCTCTCACTTTGTCACTGAGCATACCTCCGTTGAGTTTGTCGCAGATCAGATCATCGCACAAATTCTCAGAATGGCAGCCCGCAGCCATGTGCTTTAAGTCGCTAAAAAAACATTTAATGGGTTTGTCCTGCTGTTGGAAACGAGCAAAAAACTTTGTGCATTTGATTATAGAATTCGAAGGGAGGTCACACAGCTGTCTGAAATTTGCAAGTAGAACAGCAGGGTCATGAATCATTTTTGTAGGCACCAGGACCAGACTGTTGTGGTCTAAAACAGCAGGTGCAAAAGTTAAACGATCCGCACACTTCACTGCCTCAGGGCCAGAAAGGTTTAAGAGTAGGGAAGCACGTACCTCTGGTGGATCGTTGCGATGAACGATACGAATGTAGTGGGTGTAGTCACACTCGAAAAGGCACCATCATTGGGTGATATCAGAGTCAAAGATCAGAGGTCTTGGATGGCGAGACAATTTGCCATAATGGAGATAACAGGCACATAAAACAAGTTGGAAAGAAATAAAACCCAATACAGAGAAAGGTTGAACAGGTTGAACAAGGTTGAACAAGTTAGGTCTTTATTCTTTGGAGCGCAGAAGGTTAAGGGGGGACTTGATTGAGGTCTTTAAAATGATGAAAGGGATAGACAGAGTTGACATGGATAAGCTTTTCCCATTGAGGGTAGGGAGGATTCAAACAAGAGGGCATGGCATGAGAATTAAGGGACAGAAGTTTAGGGGTAACATGAGGGGGAACTCCTTTACTCAGAGAGTGGTGGCTGTGTGGAATGAGCTTCCAGCAGTAGTGGTGGAGGCAGGATCGATTTTAACATTTAAAAGCAAAGTGGATAGGTATATGGACGGGAATGGAATGGAGGGGTGTGGTCTGAGTGCAGGTAGATGGGACTAGGGGAAAATAAATGGTCAGCACAGACTGGAAGGGCCGAGAGGGCCTGTTTCCGTGCTGTAATTGTTATATGGGTATATGGTTAAAACCCGATAAACTTAAATGGGGTGGGTAAGAAACTACTTTTCGACACCATGCAATGAGCTGAGTCATACGTATGTCAAGGTACAACACATGTTTATTAAAGTTCAGTCACAGCATTCTTCTGCAAGGTGTTACCGTATACTAGCAGCTACTGACTAATCACTTACGTAGACTTCTGATAATATAAACCGCATAGTAGGTGGAGCTTCTAATAACAAGAACTACAATTGGTTAGTAAGAAGTAATCAATCTACAGATCTCCGTCATTAGAAGTATTAGAAACAGTAATTAGAATCTGCCCAACATCGATACCTGTTCAATTTCTAAACCAATTCCAAAGGAATAACTTCGATCTATAACGATCCTTGGAGATTGCTTCCATGAAGACCATTTTCAATGAACACAAGAGGAGACACAAAGCAAAAAATTATAAATGCTTCCCATCCAAAATCAATCAAATAATCAGCAGGTCAGGCAACATCTACGTAGAGGCTAACAAGGTTAAATGGTGACTGTTTCTCTCATCACATATACTGCCTGACCGAGTAGTTATTTCCAGCATCTTCTGTTGTTAGTGGGTGTGGAATTTCAATGTTAAATCTGTATTGTATCGCACATTGGCACGGCAACAGCATTTCTAACTATGTGCCACAGAAGCTTAGTCTGATACACTGCCAGGGATAATCTCACTATTTGAGGAAAAAGTTCCTATTTCCTGTGCACCCAACCGTGCCATCAGCGTGCTGCATTCCGAATGAAAATACTTTGGATATGTGCTGGTAAAGTTTGACAAAGTGTAGCTCTTGATCTTGGCAGTGATGTTGAGTGGTGGTGCCATAGACCCACTGCATATTGTAGTGTGAATGGCACGGTGTGATACGCATATTTATTGAGACACAGGCACACAACGTGCAATAGATGTGAAATATGTTTTATGAGGGGTTTTTCTGCCAGAGAATGACAAGTTCCATTTGCAGTGAAAAATATAACTATTTTTAATAAACTACAGTGAATGGAAAACATAGTCGCCAATTTGCATAAACTATTTTGCACCTGCAAAATTTTGGGGATGATTTTAAAAATTGAGTACGTTCAGGTAAGTTACTGAGTAAAGGGCAAGTCACAGCCTGTATTATATGCAGAGGTCAGTACTGTAATTGTGGACTATAACAATTGGCTAATAGTCACAAAACTCTCGCAAGTACAACTAAATCGCAGCCAGAAACCCCAGAGGTTCACCATTGGGTGGAGGCATTTTATCGTGTAGTTTTGTTTGTTGACCTTTGCCAGGTATGTAGAATATTTTGGTAATGAGTCACTTTATTCATGGATCACAGAATCAAACAAAGCTGGCCATTTGGCCCATCAAGCCCATGATCGCTCCATGTAAGGCCTACCTATGCAGAACATAGGGTCTATGCTTGCTCTGAAGGCAGGTCCAACTACCATACCAAGGCATATCTGGTGAAAGTTACATCATCACTGCTGCTACCTTTTGCAGAGGTGAAACCATGCCCTGTCTCCATGTCTCTAAGTTACCATAAAATATGTCATGTCATTGTTTTGAAAAAAATGAATGAATCCTGAATAATATTCATCCCTTAACTGATAACTATCTCGTATTCACCACATTGTTATTTGTGGGAGCGGCTGGCTATGAAATAACTGCTGTTAGAATTGCACTTCAAAATTATTTAATTCTGCAAATTTCCTGGAAGTGACATGAAATTCAAGAGTAAATGCGTTTTTTTCCCCCAATACATTAATGAAAGGGAAAACAGCTTTCTGACATTGTAAGATTTCATTTTAACACTTAAAGTTCTTGTATCTCAATTTTTTTAATTGATGGCTTTAATACAATACCGCTCATTGAGGTTCAAACGTAAACTACAACCATGCAGAATATCTTGGCTGTTTGCAACCCAATTGATCTGTAAGTAGTTCTGCTATAAGCCGATAATTGTGTTCCTAAGAAATTTTGTGCTATAGAAAATCATGTTGTAAAGGCAATTATATCAATGGGGAAAAGGGGTTTAGAGACTAGAGAGTTTTAGCTTGCAACAAGGTTATTATTCCCTAGGTTTTTTTTAAACTAATGATCTTTTCAATAACAATAAATTTATTTTTGTTACTGCAAATTAAACATACTAAAGATTGTATGTTACATTATTTAATCGAGTATCATTGCACAAGTGTCAGTAGGAGCGATTGCTTGTCAATTTCGATGACTACCTGCAGTTGAAGTAGCAGCTGTGTTAAGAGACAATAGTGGTTTATTACTGCAGGGAGGTTACATCGAAATAATAGGTTTTATTCACCTGCACTTTAAATCCAAGGCAGTTTTTTTCTCTTTGCTTGTTAATTTCCAGAGTAACGTTTAAGTGGTGCTCTATTTCCCAATCGAAATTGGGCTATAACCAATTTGGCCAGAGTAAAAGAAATAGCGTTCCCCAATTCATCGATCTTGTTATATACAATTCATGTTTAGTTTAGATATACGGCATGGAAATAGGGCCTTTGGCCCATTGGGTCCACACCAACTATCGATCACCTGTTCATGCTAGATCTACAGTGGCTTGCAAAAGTATTCATACCCCTTGAACTTTTCCACATTTTGTCACGTTACAACCACAAACGTAAATGTATTTTATTGGGATTTTATGTGATAGACCAACACAAAGTGGTACATAATTGTGAAGTGGAAGGAAATTGATACATGGTTTCCAAATTTTATGACAAATAAAAAGCTGAAAAGTGTGGTGTGCAAAAGTATTCAGCCCCCCTGAGTCAATACTTTGTAGAACCACCTTTCGCTGCAATTACAGCTGCAAGTCTTTTGGGGTATGTCTCTACCAGCTTTGCACATCTAGAGACTGAGATTTTTGCCCATTCTTCTTTGCAAAATAGCTCAAGCTCAGTCAGATTGGATGGAGAGTGGCTGTGAACAGCAATGTTCAAGTCTTGCCAGAGATTCTCAATTGGATTTAGGTCTGGACTTTGACTGGGCCATTCTAACACATGAATGTACTTTGATCTAAACCATTCCATTGTAGCTCTGGATGTATGTTTAGGGTCGTTGTCCTGCTGGAAGGTGAACCTCCGCCCCAGTCTCAAGTCTTTTGCAGACTCTAACAGGTTTTCTTCCAAGATTGCCCTGTATTTGGCTCATCCATCTTCCCATCAACTCTGACCAGATTCCCTGTCCCTGCTGAAGAAAAGTACCCCCACAGCATGATGCTGCCACCACCATGTTTCACAGTGGGGATGGTGTGTTCAGGGTGATGTGCAGTGTTAGTTTTCCGCCACGCATAGCGTTTTGCATTTAGGCCAAAAACACTCAATTTTGGTCTCATCAGACCAGAGCATGTTTGCTGTGTCCCCCACATGGTTTGTGGCAAATTGCAAACGGGACTTCTTATGGCTTTGTTTCAACAATGGCTTTCTTCTTGCCACTCTTCCATAAAGGCCCGATTTGTGGAGTGCACGATTAATAGTTGTCCTGTGAACAGATTCTCCCACCTGAGCTGTGGATCTCTGCAGCTCCTCCAGAGTCACCATGGGCCTCTTGGCTGCTTCTCTGATCAATGCTCTCCTTGCCCGGCCTGTCAGTTTAGGTGGACATCCATGTCTTGGTAGGTTTGCAGTTGTGCCATACTCTTTCCACTTTTGGATGATGGATTGAACAGTGCTCCGTGAGATGTTCAAAGCTTGGGATATTTTTTTATAACTTAATCCTGCTTTAAATTTCTCCACAACTTTATCCCTGACCTGTCTGGTGTGTTCCTTGGGCTTAATTATGCTGTTTGTTCACTAATGTTCTCTAACAAACCTCTGAGGCCTTCACAGAACAGCTGCATTTATACTGAGATTAGATTACACACAAGTGGACTCTATTTATTAATTAGGTGACTTCTGAAGGCAATTGGTTGCACTGCATTTTATTTAGGGGTATCAGTGTGAAGGGGGCTGAATACTTTTGCATGCCACACTTTTCAGTTTTTCATTTGTAAAAAATGTGAAAACCATGTATCATTTTCCTTCCACTTCACAATTATGCACCACTTTGTGTTGGTCTATCACATAAAATCCCAATAAAATATATTTACGTTTGTGGTTGTAACATGACAAAATGTGGAAAAGCTCAAGGGCTTTTGAATACTTTTGCAAGCCACTGTATGTCATCCCACTTTTTCATCCACTCCCAACACACCAAGGATAATTTTACAAAGGTCAATTAACTTACAAACCCACACGTCTTTGGAATATGGGCGGAAACCAGAGCACCTGAAGTCAAACCATGTGGTCACACGGAGAATGAGCAGACTCCACAAAGACAGCACCCGAGGTCAGGATTTAACCTAGGCCTCTGAAGCTGTGGGGTAGCAGCTCTACCGCTGCGCCACTGTGCTACACTTATGGAAACATGCATTATCGGAGAATTACATGTATTTGTTATCAATTGGCTGTAGTACTGGGCAGACTGAAAATGGTGCCTGTGAGTTATTAGAGGGCAACAAATGGCCAAGACATTGGTATGAAGAAGTAAACACAAAATCTAAAAGTTAGAGGCAGGCCTTTCAGTGGCAAAGTTATAGAACAGGGTGGTGGAAATTTAGAAACTGCACCACCAATGGTAACTGATAACAGGTAAATTATAAACCTGAGATTGCTAGATCTTTGTTCATGATAGATGTTGAGGGCTATGGGATCGAGGATGAATGTCGGATATAGTCAGATATTGACATTCAGTGTAGAAACTGGCCCTTTGGCTCATCGGGTCCATACTAACCATCAAAACACCCTTTTACATTTATCACATTTTTTTCCCTCTCCACATTTCCTCAGTTTTCCCCAACATTATAACTAATAGCCTTATGATTCTCCAAATCCACACATCCTTAGGATGTTGGGGAGAACCAGTTCCCAGAGGGAACTCCTGTGATTTCAGTGAGAATGTGTAATCTCCCCACAGAAAGCACCCGAGGTGAAGATTGAATCTGGGATGCTGCTGCCAGCTGCAATTACTAAGTGATGAAATAGCAGGATTGGCTTTAAAAGCTAAATTGCCTATTTCTCCTGCTACATTTTGACAGTAACCTTTGACAATATAAAGCCAATGGCTTGTTGACTTCCATTAAATACTCACCTCTTACTCCCTTCCACAACCCAATAAATTAATATCACAGGCAGTTGTGAAACACGGAGGACCTAAATTCTAATGAACGGTTGGAACATCCAAACCATATTTACCAAGAGTTTGGTGTTTATAGTGTTCTTATTTTCCCTTGTGGTTTTACCTCGCATTGTAAACTACTGACATCCAAAAAAAGATAGCATTGCTTTTTGTAATAGGCCTAAGTTATTTTTTACCTCAGTGGAATTAAACTCGTTCACCAATCACTGAAGCTTAATTAGAAGCATGACTGAGAACAAGCGAGATAAGATAAAAATAGAAGGGGAGCATCTGAAGCTATTTGGATTTCTGAAATCCTTAAAATGTAGACCTATTTTCACAAAGCGCTGGAAGAGGATTTTGCTTGCAGTAATTTTAAGACTCATGGATCAGTTCCAGGAAAAAAAGGCAATAGTCTTCTATTTATCTGTTAAGTGCTGGTGAAAAAAAGGCAAATTGCTTAACATCTTCTGCTGGAACGCAAATCAGCATATTTGAAATTGTGCCTTCATTTATTTTTGATTTTATCCCCCTATTAATGATTTTAATAGGAGGTTGCTAGTCAAGTTCTTTTTACTAATAAAATAACTCCATCTGTGCAGTATACTGTAAGACCTATCTGTTGTACTCTGCTCTGCAATTTGGATGCAGTCCAATTATACCTCAGTTTGCTTTGAGAAACACTATGTAAATCTGTAAGATTGCTTAATTTGGCCTACATCCAGTTTATGCTGTGTCTGCTGTCATAATCTGTCAGTATATGTTTCCCCTTCATTCTTACATATCAGTCTTTGATCACATATCATCAAGATGTGCTATTTTGTTCATTTCAGAGGGAAAAAAACTAAGAAATAGGGGTAATCCTGGGCATTCATTCCCTTGAGTTTGCTACATCAATGAATAAGATCACCGCTCATCCTCAACATGGTCCTCCTAACCACCTAATCTCTAATTCCATGTTTTCTCTGGAGTGAAAACATCTAACAATCTCAGTCTTGAAAATACTCAGTGTTTGGGCATTCAGAATTCGAGTTCAGAGTACACTAAATCTCCAATATTCCACTGCAGTATTGCACGTTGTGGGTGGGAAGGTGAGTTTTCAGTTTGAACGCATCCTTTGCCGATTTTACATTGGAGCCTCGATTGACCACTTTGTGTCAGTCAATTCGTTTGTTGCAGGGCAGGGCATGATTTTGGGCTCGCAGCAAAGAGATGATCATATGGCGAACAAAAGTCTAATTTACTCATTGCAGAAAAGAACTGCCGATGCTGATTTAAATTGCAGATAGACACAAAATGCTGGTGTAGCTCAGCGAGATAGGCAGCATACCTGGAGAGAAGAATTGGGTGATGTTTGGGGGTCAACAGACTGAAGAAGTGTCTCGACCCGAAAAGTCACCCATTACTTCTTTCCAGAGATGCTGCCTGTCCTGTTAAGTTACTCCAGCATTTTGTGTCTATCTTCAATTTACTCATTACTAGGCTGGAAAAGGACCACAAAAAAAGAGAACAAAAGAAAGTTGCAATGGATTCTCCAGGCAGGTTTTTTTACTCAAAATGCAATATATGGAGGACAGCTACGCATAAATAACGTGCTTCAATTCAATTTCAGTCAACAGGCATGATTGACAATGGAGTTACCTAATCTTGCGTGTACTGTCTTTCAATTGTACCGTTAATATATGCAGTTGTTTTGTTTTTAATCTTTTGTACAAGGAAGAACATTTTCTAACTTGTTACTTTGTAGTAGTATGCATTCTAAGATCAAAAACCCAAAATTGTATATTTTTAATTAACGATTGTTCTGAAAGCCATACTTTCCCCAAAACAAAGTCACGAGATATCATCGCAATCAGGTTCTTACAAGCCATGAGAAACAACTAACTTCTATAGCTTCTAATTTGTTCTTACGTTAAACAACAAAAAAAATACTATCTCACAACCTTCTATTGTATATATGGTCAATCCTTAACAGTTGTCTAAAATGTTCCCGCCAAGCATTGACATATTTAGAGAGTAACATCACTGTAAACCCTAGCCAAAACACCATTCATCTGTCTGAGCTTACCATTGACCAGAAATTCAACTGTGTATTTCTGTGACTTCATGAGCAGGTCAGGGGCTGGGTATCTTGTGTCAAGTGACTTTCAGTCTCACATCCCAATACCTATTCAAGGCACATTGGGAATGCTCTGGAATACTCTCCACTCTTCTAGATGAGTGTTATATCTACAGCACTTGATAATGCTGATGCCATCCAGGATAAAGCACTCTGGATGATTGGCGTCTCATCCACCACTGGTACAGTTAAACTTTATTCCCTTCACCACTAGTACATCTAAACATCCATTCCCTCCACCCCTGGAGTACAGTGGCTACAGTGCAAAATACACCTTAATTTCTCGCCCAGGCTGTTCTGTCACCACTTTCCTAATCCATGACCTTGAACACCAGGAAGGACAGGCCAGCAAGCATATGGGAATCCCACCCCTAGAAAGTTGCCCTCCATGTCCTGACATTAGAAATGTATCATGGGTCCTACATCATGACAAGGTCTAAATCTTCCTGCTGTCTTCACTGTGGGAGAACTACAGGTACATTATGTAGCTTGGCTTCAATTAACGAAGGGTAAAGAGGGAGATAGACAATAAATGTGCAAGAAGGAACTGCAGATGCTGGTTTAAACCAAAGACAGGACAATAAATGTTGGCCTTACCATAGAGACCCACAACCATAATGATGTTCACATTTTGTGAATGGCTAAAATAAAATATTAATGAGTGGTGTATTCTGCTCCAGTTGTAATGCGTGGTGGCATTTCCACTTAAGAAGGGTTTCATTTTTAATTGACTGCCTCTTGCAGTTCAAGTGAACTCAGTTACTTCCCATGAATATTTTGGAATAGATTTAAAAAATCACTGCAAATACTTAGCTAGTGCCCTTTCTTTGCCCATTGGGACTGCTGCAGAATTTTGAATATTTGAACAAATTAATTACAGATTCACTCCCCTTTCTCCGTCTTTCTTATAACTGTGACAAAATATAATACTTTCTGGGATAGTGGAGAGATAAAATTGCTTTGAAGCACAGTGCAGAATTTCATGCATTCATGTGAATTGATGATAGGATATGCACCATCGGAAGAGGGCTTTGGATTTCTTTTCTTGGTGTTCTGTACTTCTGTTCTGTGCTTGGTGCCAAGTTTCCACTAAACAGTTATATCAAGGTCTTCTGTGGTGTCGTCTCATAATATTTTTTATCTGAATTTGACACTTGGGAGGAAAGGGAATTGAGTGGTGCAGTGGGATTTAAACACACAGCAATCCTTGGTCCGAACTGAATGATTTGCTGATACATAGGGAAAGATAGAGGGAATGGGACTAATTCAATCATTCATCATCGTTGAAAACATTAACGACGCAGTGGTGCTGGTTTCCAACGGGAACGGTGACAGACGCACCACACATCTCTGTCCTCCAGTTCCTGTGGACTTCTGCCGTTGGAAGTATAAGATTTTGGTGTATGCGCTTTGTCATTGTTCCTTACAATGCTATGTACGACAGTGATCACAACTTCTACTGAAGTGTGGATGGGCGTTGGCTCGCTAGAAGCTCATCCGCCCTTTGACAGGTCTTGTTTTTGGTCCTGCTGGGGGTCCACAGCCCCCTCCTCGCCTGGAAAACCAGGTGGGAGAGACAGATTAGTCACCGACTATCCAACCATGGAGCAGGTAACACGGGATTACATGGTACCTGTGGCAGGGGAAACTCCCCCCGACCTGACCTGGGACTAATGAAATTGCTTTATTATGACCAGGCATATACTCCATGGGTGGAATGTCTCCTCTTTGTAGCTGACTGATCTATAATTCTGCAGACCCAAAGAAACAGATACTTTAGTTGGAGTCAACAAACATTATACTTGGGGACATGGTGGTGGAGAACGGAGACAGGGCTGTGCATTGACCACCTCCAAAATTCAACTCAGGCGTAGACTGCAGAGGTAAAACAAATATGTGCTAATGTTAGAAATCTGAAAAAAAAAAAAACAAAAGGTACAGCACAAACTCAACAGTTCAAGCACCATTTGTGGAGAGAGAGAAACTTTGACTTTCCACCAGAGTTAATGTCTAACCAACTTCTCCAAGTTTTCCTCTCTCCCTCCCGACACTCAGTCTTAAGAAGAGTCTTGAACCGAAATATCACCTATTCATGTTCTCCAGCGATATACACAATATGCTGGAGTAACCCAGAGGGCCAGGCAGCATCTCTGGAGAAAAAGGATGGGTGACATTTCTTCTTCAGACTTCTCCAGGGATGCTGCTTGAGTTACTCCACCACTTTGTGCCTTCTCCATGTGTCACCTGATCTGCTGAATATTTACAGCATTTACTGTTTTTGGAACTACAACAATAATATCTATGTGATTCAGGTATGCAATTAATCAAGTAGCTTGAAAATGTGATCAGAAATCTGACCACATCATTTCATCTGAGCTGGACAATGTTGGAAGGTTTCACAGTTTTACAGTAGAACATTTATCACATCCCCGATTATCCTCTGAACTCAGATTGTACTACCATTGCTAATTACTTTAGTAATATTCTAAATAACAAGCTGAATTTAAATTCTGGATTAGTAGTCTCCAAATGTAACCATCAGGATATTACTGCATCCTGCATGTGTGGTTTTTGGTTCTGTACTGTGCAGCCAAACGGAACATCTCCATTGGGTGTGAAATTGTCACCTTCCAAGAGTATCACCTGTAATATTTAAGTTGTCTCAAATCTACATGTTTCATTGGGGCACAGCAAAGATCATGTGATCTACTACCTTAGTTGCTGGTGACAACACTTTCTTAGTTTCATGCATGATTGATGTGGAAACACCAGTTGAATTTCTGAGCCATGTGCCCCTAACCCAAAGAAAGACTACGCTTTCGACTCACCAGCAATCACCCCGGTCAATAACACAAATCTACACACTAGGGACAATTTTTCAACTTATCAAAGTCAATTAACCTGCACACCTGTAGACTTCACATTGTGGGAGGAAACCGCAGCACCCGGAGAAAACTCACACGGTAACACAGAGAATGTACAAACTCCGAATCGCCATCACCTGCAAGCAGGATTGAATCCTAGTCTCTGGCGCTGTGAGGTAGCAACTCTACCACTGTGCCACTGTGCCACCCCAGACACTGGTACGAAATTTCAGTGAAGGTTTCCATGTCCACTTAATACTCCAACATTCCCTGCAATTCTGCAGTTCAAATCTCTATTCCATATGCCACACTTTCACATTTACTCTGGATATTGTCTCCGCACTGCCTTTTTTATATTACATACCCTTGACAATGAGGGCAACATTAGAATTAGACTGCCTAATTGCTTGCTGTGCCTATGTTTCCTCTAAAACCATTTGTATCCTGACATTTTGTGGACTCCACCCACGTAGCAATATATTGGTGAGTTTAAATTGTTCAGGGAACAAAGCAGGAGACTTGTGGACCACATCGCAGGACTGGGCTGAAGGAAGTTTAAGTTTAAATATAAGGGAAGATTATTGTCATCAGTCTGACTGCAAGGAAAAATAATCTGGGGTCACCCCTAACAAGGGAATGATTCTATTAAATTTCTAGCTGGAATAGGAAGAAAAGGGAGACATTATGATCTCTGCCACCAATTCACAATGTAGATTTTAATAGATTTAAAATACTTTGCCAGCTTTTCACCAGTCTTTCCTCCCACAATGATTTCTTACTGAACTGTTGGTATAAAGTAAAGCATTTCCTTTATAATGTAAAATACTTCATGAAAGGCTCATCAAATTTCATGACATTCTCCCCCCCCCCTCCCCCAGGGAATGACAGTGTTCATTTTGATATCTGCTTGCTGAGAACCATCTACTGAGTATCAATGAGCAGTCTTGCAATTGTTTCACGAAGTCAATCAACCTTTAAAAATACTTGTCGCTAATTTACACTAATTTACTGAAATCCTTTCTGTATAATATTTCTTGTTCTTCTGAATTATTTTTTATATAAATTCAGATCAATATATTACAGTAGAGGTTTGTAAAACTGTGACCTTAACCCGAACAGGTTTGTCAAATTCTGATTAATTTATTTAATTCCATCAATTCTTTCCAAACCTTTCAGGGAAGAGAATTTTTGTAGTGTTCCTGATGTCTCTGGGAAACTAAAATCTATCCTCACAACTCCTGTAGCTTACGTCTCACAAAAAAGTATGATTGTACTTTGCAAAGAAGTGTTGCTTTTATCTTATCATTGAGCTTGAAGCTATTTGGAATTTCAAGTTTTAGAAGATCCAGAAATTAATCCAGCAGTGTACTGATAATATCCCTTTCAATAAGGAGAGATGTGCATTGGAGATAGATGGATTGTTAGCTGGCATTGACTTAAGGGACCAAAAGATCTCTTTTACTGTAACGTATGCGTAAAAATGTTTTACTCTATTAGCTAAATGAAATAAAGATATTGCTATTATTTCAGTACATCACTATAATTATAAAACTCTGATCTTAGACGTGGATGTGTTTATTTGTATGTGTGTGGGTCTTGTTTGCATGTGATTCACATCTCCTCGAAAACATGACGTGCTAACGGTGAAAACTTTACATATTCTGATAGAAAATTACCTCATTATATCAAAAATTGCCTCATCTGAAAATTTGATTCATTATTTCTACAGTTTTTTTATTAAAATTGTTCACAAATCTGAAATATTTTTTAAAGCTAACGAGCTGATCACATCACAATGGCTCTGCTCCTTGCGGCCCACTGCACATAGTTTTCAACCTACTGGGCCTACTGGGCACTGTTTTCCATGAGCTACGAGTTACGTAACCCCCCGCCCCCACGACTCGCAGTCATTTTGTCGACCTCCTGCTCGCATTCGACTCGCACTCGGCCGGCCATCCGCAGAACCCCGCCCCTGCCCGCAGCCCAGCCAACCTCCCCCCCCCCCCCCCCCCCCCCAGCTCTGGATTGAAGTCACTGAACACCCAATAATTTGGTTGGACTTCCGAGGGCTTCAGAGATCCCACAAGGTCCCAAGGCCCACCACCCGCTCTCAGTCGGCCCTGCCCGCTCAGTGTCCGCGCTGCTCGTTCGCCAAGTTCAAGTCCGCCCTCTCACTCTGTCTCCCCTCTCCCCCCCTCTCCTCTCCCCCGCTCTACCCTCTCCCTGCTCTCCCCCTCCTCCTCCCCTTCCCCCTCCCTCCCCCCACTCACCCTCTCCTCTTCCCTCCTCCCTCCCCCCTCTTTCCCCCCTCTTGCCCCCCGCTTCCCCCTCCCCTCTCCCACTCCCTCACTCCGCCTCCCCCCTCTCTTCCCCTCCACCCCTCTTCCCCTCTCTCCACACTCACCCCTCCCCCTCCACCCCTCTACTCCCCCTCTCCCTTCCCCCCCACCTTCCTACCCACCCCACTCTTCACCCCCTCCCCCCTTCCCCTTCCCCTCTCCCTCCCTCTACCCCTCTCCTCCCCCCTCTCCCCCTCTCTCCTCCCCCTCTCCCCCATCCTCCCCCTCTCCTACCCCTCTCCTACCCCTTTCCCCCTCTCCTACCTTCTCCCCCTCTCCTCTACCCCTCCTCTCCACCCTCCCACCCCCCTCTCCCCCTTCCCTCCACCCCTCTCTGCCACCCCCCTCTCCTTCCCCCCTCCCTCTCTCTCTTTCTCTGCCCCATTGTCTCTGCCCCTCTCTCTCTGTCTCTGCCCCTCTCTCTCTGCCCCCTCTCCCTCTGGCCTCTCTTTCTACCCCCCTCCCTCACTAGACATGCCTGTGAGGTGGGGGGCTATGCGTCAGTGATAGGGCGGGGATGGGGTAAAATGAGCCAATGAATAATATTAATATAATATCAAGGGGATGGTTAGTGTGTGTGTGTGGGGTGGGGGGTTATTAGTCTCTGCGTGTGGGGGTGGTTAGTGTGTGATGCCGCAGGCCACCACCGCCCCTGCAACCGACGGGTCCCTCTTGGTCTAGTGTAATTTAAAAAGCATATTATTCTTGATCATAACTTTTCAAAATATTAATTGGTGCTGCTGCCTCAATCTTGTTGCTGCTGCAACCTCCAGTGCTGTCTACGTGAAGTTTGTATGTTCTGTCTGTGACCGCATGGGTTTCCGTGGATGCTCTGGTTTATTTCTACATGCTAAAGATTCAGATTCAGATTCAGATTCAATTTTAATTGTCATTGTCAGTGTACAGTACAGAGACAACGAAATGCATTTAGCATCTCCCTGGAAGAGCGACACAGCAAATGATTTGAATAAATAATAATAAGTGTCTGGGGTGGGGGGGGGGGGGGTGATTGGCAGTCACCGAGGTACGTTGTTGAGTAGCGTGACAGCCGCCGGAAAGAAGCTGTTCCTGGACCTGCTGGTTCGGCAACGGAGAGACCTGTAGCGCCTCCCGGATGGTAGGAGGGTAAACAGTCCATGGTTGGGGTGAGAGAGGTCCTTGGCGATGCTGAGCGCCCTCCGCAGACAACGCTTGCTTTGGACAGACTCAATGGAGGGGAGCGAGGAACCGGTGATGCGTTGGGCAATTTTCACCACCCTCTGCAATGCCTTCCGGTCGGAGACAGAGCAGTTGCCATACCAAACTGTGATGCAGTTGGTAAGGATGCTCTCGATGGTGCAGCGGTAGAAGTTCACCAGGATCTGAGGAGACAGATGGACCTTCTTCAGTCTCCTCAGGAAGAAGAGACGCTGGTGAGCCTTCTTGATCAGAGTTGAGGTATTGTGGGTCCAAGAGAGGTCGTCGGAGAGGTTGACTCCCAGGAACCTGAAGCTAGAAACACGTTCCACCTCCGTACCGTTAATGTGGATGGGGGTGTGCGTGCCGCCCCTGGACTTCCTGAAGTCTACAATGAGCTCCTTGGTCTTCTTGGAGTTAAGGGCCAGGTTGTTGTCAGCGCACCATGCTGCTAAGTGCTGGACCTCCTGCTGATTGCTGGGTTAATTGGCCACTGCATATTGTCTCAGTTGCAGGTGGGTGGGAAGAAAATTGGAGGGCAGAGTTGAAGGTATATACTTGAGAATAAATTACGATTTATTCAGGGAATAAACAGGGAATGTCGAGAAATCTTGGCGATTTGTCAAGAAGTTCTCAGTATTTTCCCAGAAATTCTAGGGCAATACTTTATGTCAATACTTCATTGGTCCAGGATGCCTAACAGTTCTGATTGGATCTCGAACGTCCAAATGTCTGGATTGAAGATCAGTGTTTGGAGCTAAGTTAGCCTATAATGTCTAATAACCATATTGTTTCATATGTTAGGATGGAGGAAGCACTTCCTCCCAAAGGAAGAATGATACATGAAAGGCAATGGTTAAGAAACAAATAGACAGGTACATGGATAGGCCAAGTTTAGAGCGATATAGGCTAAATGCAGGCAGGTGAGACTAGTGTAGATGAGACATGTTCGTCGGCAAGTTGGACCGAAGGCCTGTTTCCGTGCTATATGATTATGACTAATTCTAGTATATTCTGGTCTGCTGCTCTCTACATTAAGCCATTGAAATCAGTAGCATCACTCGTTTTTGATTGTTTGCTTGACATTCCATTCTATTAGAATGTAGATTCATTCCAAAGAGTCATCATGTCCAACGATTCATTATAACCATAAGTAATACCATCGAATATGAGGAACAAAACTCATTCAGTCCATGTCATCATTTATGCTCCACTTGAGCATTCTCCTGTGTTTCCTCATCAAGATCTATCAATGTAATCCTCTATTCACTTCTTCCCAGAACATATCCAGTCTCTTTGCATCAAAATGTTCACTTCGACTGCTGCTTTTGGGAGCAAGTTTTACATTTGCAGCATTTTTCAAATGAAAATGTTTCTTCCAAATTTCCTACTGGACTCCTTGGTGATGATTTTGCATTGATGGCCTCTGGTAATTATTCTCTGCCACATAAGTAGAAACATTGCTTCTGCACTCACTTTGTCAAAATGCTTCATAATTAAAAATTCCTGCATGCGATCAGTCTAGAAACCCAGTTTATTTGTGCTTTCTTGAGACTAAACATCCTCATATTACGGATATCATGTTTCTGAATTTTCTCTGCGCTGTCAAATATCTTTCTCTTTATAATGTGATGACTAGAAGGGTATGTAGTTGAATTGTTCAGTTAAATTGTTTTGCAAATGATTGGCATTGGCGATGCAGTGCAGTGTTAGGAACTTCAGCCAACAGATGTTAACCATGGGAAATTGCTCTCTCAGGTGTGGTTAGTTAGTTTTGTACAGATGTAATTATCTTATCTGAGAGCCATTCTACTGCTGCTGGTGAGATGTGATCTCTTCCAGTTCCTGTGTTTAAATGAGTATTGGGCAGTTGTTTGTAATATGGGGGGTCGTTTTGAATTTCTTCACACTCACAGTAGCTCGATTCCCCACTTTCTATTTGGATATAAGATCTAGGCGCATTCATCCATTACACTAAGAGTTATTTTGAAGGATTCTGCCTGTAAATCAGTTTCAACAGTCCACAAATGTAACAGATTAAATCATGGTCCACTCAGAATTCTTGGACTCATGCTGTCAGGCCACATGTTCTACAGTTGAGGTTCCAAACATTAGTATCAGCAGGAAGAATTATTGTGTTTTATTTTTAAATTACACTATTGGTTGTTACTCTTAGTTATAGAAATCGCAACAGTATTTGAGGTTAAGCAGGGAAGAGTTGGATAACTTTGTACCGTCAATGCACCATCAAAGTGCTCCTAGATTTTGGTTTCTGATCTCCAAAGCAAAGCAAATTTTGAAGCCATTCATTCCATGTTCCCTCCGTGAATCTGAAACCATCCATTAAATCGCACTATCTACCAACAAAACTGGGACATTGATGGACCTTGCACTGTTGATTTAAGATTAGGTGTGCTGAATGAAAGAAATGTTCAGTGATTCTGAGGTATTATTTAGCCAGCTTTGTTTAAGTGTCTTCACTAAGATAAGAGTCCACAACACAGAAGTAGATTAAGTATTCAGAGTTTCACCTCATAGTTCAGCTTTATACCAGTAAGTACATTAATTTAAAGTGCACATTGAGTTAAAAAAATGTAGTTTGAGTAAGTTGCTGCAATGTATAACACATGAACAGGCTAATTAACCCAATTGGTTCATGATATTGTATATGTTCAGTTTTACTCTTAAGATACAGTATGCAAACATGACCTTTGGCCCACCAAGTACACGCTGACCATCAATCACCCACGCACATTAATTAAATGTCATCCTACTTTCTCATTCACTCCCTACATACTTGGGACAATTTTACAAATTTTGATTAACCTACAAACCAGCAACTCTTTGGGATGTGGGGTGAAAGCGGAGCACCCAGAGGACACCCACAAAGTCAATGGTAGAACTCACAAACACCACATAGGCAACACCCAAAGTCAAGATAGCACCTTAGTCTCTAATGCTGTGAAGAAGCAGCTCTACCAACTACACCATGTGTCACCTTTAAATTGTTTTGCAAAAATTACATTCTTACCGCATCTAATCCATAGGATCCAATCTCTCTATTCCTTTCTACCAAGTGGCTTTTGCTAGCTTTACTGTAAATTTCTTTTGTTCCCCCTCTTGTAAGTGGCCAGCAGAGTTCTGAACTCTCAGGTAAAGAAACATGTAATGAACTGGGTTTCATTCCCACCTGTGGTTGTCTCCATTAACGGCCTTTGGTAATAAGGAAATGGTTCATTGTACAGAGCAGAAAATGTGTTTTTTTAATATATAAAATAAATAAAGGTGCGATACTTTTAGCCATCAACAGATCCAAGTAAGTCTTCCCTTGAGTGGTTAGAATCAGTAGATTTTCCACACCAGAGGCTAATTTGACTTGTGCTGTTTACCACGTCACTCTTTGAGTGCAAAGCGATCTCCTGAGAGATGGGAGGTGCAGGTGTGATAAATATTACATTGGAGAGTTTCTTGAGGTTTATACCTTTGGGGGAGCTATACTCTTTTTGATATTGATCTGCAGCTTGTTAGAAAATCCAAACAATTAAAAGCTTCAAAGAAACATCACTAATAACTGCAGGGCCATTTGCCCACACTCTTGATCTTGAGTCTTGATCATGAACACCAAGACATGAGTGCAAATCCCATCACATGCTCCTTTCTGTTTGCTTCATTGGGACTTGGGGCTCGAGGCTTCAAGTTAATTAGGCAAGAAGAGGTCTGACAATTCTCCTGAAAATTATTTTCCTTTGTTGATATATTTTTCTCCTGATGTGCCAGATGTTGTTATCGTTCTGCACCAAAATTCTTACATTTTGGTCTGGTAGCACATCTGAGCACTTCTCAAACCATTAAAAAGGAAATATCAGAATGTTCTTTTATTTATTCATGTGGATGTCTTTGGCAATGCCAGCATTAATTCCCTATCCCTAATTGTCCCTGAACTGAGGATCCACTGAGGATATGAAAATCATAAAATACTTCAGATGTTGTAAATCTAACCAAACCTGAGAATACTGGAAACACTCAACTGGTCAGGCAACATAAAATTAACTGAACTGAGCATTTACTGATTCTGAAATGTACATGGAAACCTCTATGGAACTCCTCAATTTTATAGTGTACACTACCAACTTTTACCCCACTCTCATATTCATGTGGACCATTTTTGACACTTCTCTCCCTCTCCTGTGTTCACCTCAGGAGATAAACTGCCCACTGACATTTACTGTGGGTTTACATTTACTCTGAACCCACTGACTGCCAAAACTATATTGACAAAACTCTTCCTACCCTGTCTCTTGTAAGGATGCTATCACTTTCTTCCCTTTTCTTTGTTTCTGCCGCATCTGCTCTCAAGATGTGTTTCATTTTTCATTTCAGGACATCTGAAATGTCCTCCTTTTTAAAGAAATGAGGTTTCCCCACAAGTGGGGTTGATGTGGCCCTCTCTGGCGTTTCCTTTGATTTTGGAACTTCTGCTCGCTGACCTCCAGAGAGAACAGAGGTAGAGACACAAGATACTGCAAATGCTCGTATCTTGTGCAAAAAATCCTAGAGGAACTCTGTAGGTCAAGCAGCATCTGTGAAGGGAAAGGGCAGGCAACATTTCTGGTAAGGACGGTTCTTCAGTTGAGTGCAGAGCCCTGGAGAAGAAGTATCTGAAGAAGTGTTCCAAGCCAAAATGTTGTCTGTCCACTCACTCTGCAGGTGCTGCTTCTAACAAAAATACCATTCCCCTAGTTTGCATCCTTCATATCAGTAGCCTCCACATCCAGCACATCCTTCACCATTTTCGACAGCTGCATCGTGACCTGACCACAAGCCACAGCTGCTGCTCTCCACCCCTTTCCATCTTGTAACCTGCCTGAAGGATCGTCGGATGTGAGGAGCACGTAGGAGGGTGAACCAGGATAATGCCTCCAGTGCCTTCATGGTCAGTTGCAGGGGGTGCCCCAGGACACAAAGATGGCCAAAAGGGCCAACTGCACTTTGGACTTGAAATCATGGCGGCAAAAACAGTGGCGCCCACATGTATAATATATGCAAAAGTAATTTTCCTTTCCGGTTGCATATGTGACAAAGGAAGCACTATTGAACTATTGTGCAGGGACAACTCCCTTCAAGACTCCTTGGTGTGCAGAACCATCATCACCCATCCGTTCCTGTCACTTTCCTCAAAACCCACCGGAGGTTCAACACAAGTTGTAACCCTTCCTCGCTCATGCCAATTCAGCAATCTAACCAGTCCTTCCTGGTGAAGGAATGACTCATGTACACCTCCTCCAAACACATCAACTTCATTTGGTGCTCACAATGTGGCCTCATCTACATTGGTGAGACCAAGTGCAGACCTGGTGACCAATTTACAAAACACCTGTGCATTGTCTACAATCGTAATCCTGTGCTCTCAGTTGCATGTCATTTAATTTCCTCTTCCCATTCCCACACCAATATGTCTATCTTGGCCTTCTCCAATACAAACTCGATGAGAAATACCTCTATTCCCTCTATAGCAAATGGTGTAAACATTACATTTTCAAACGTTAGGGAATTCTTCCCTCCTGTCTGTACCCTCTCTCTCTCCCCACTGATCCTAGTCCTTCCATTGTTGAACAGAGGCCTTCAAGTACAGGTACATAATTCCCTGAAAATAGCAACAGAGATAGAAAGGATGAAGAAGGAGGCAAATGGCATGGCTGCCTTCATCAGCTGAGATGCTGAGTCTAAGACATGGGATGTCATATTGCAGTTATACTAACATTGGTAAGGGTTCACATGGGGTATGTTGTGTAATTGTGTTCATCATATTATCAGATGGACATGTTTAAGCTGGAGAAGGTGCAAGTAGGATCCTGCTGCTTGGATTAGAGAACATGAGTTATCAGGTGAGGTTGAGGAGGCTATTTATTTTGTCCCTGGAGCAAAGGAGGTTGAGAGGTGATGTGAGATTAGGAGGCATAGAGAGAGTAGATATACATAGGTTTAAGTTAAGATTAAGGAGATTTAAAGGAGATTTGAGGGGTAAAGTTTTCACACAAAGAGTAGTTGGTATCTGGAATGAGCTACCAGAGAAGGTGGTAGAAGCAGGAACTTGAACTGGACAGGTACTTAAATGAGCAGGGTATAGAGATATATATAATTAATAAGTAGGATTCGTATGAATTTCATGAAGTGGTCTGAAGGGCTAATTTCTGTGTTGTACAACTCAGTGATTCCCTAACCACACACTCATACACAATCACCTACCACATAAACAAGTGCAGACATACAGATTTAATATAAATTGTGTTGAAAAAAAATGGTTATCAAAAAATTAAATTCATACAATATTACTTAACATTTTTGGATTCAAAGCAGTAATCCAATTGCCGATTGTGTCTCAAGCTATGTTATTATGCTTTCATCACAACTGACCCCTTTATTAGGAGTGTATTAATGTGACAAATATTAATTTCAGTAGCATATCTTCTTGCATAGTTCAGTCTTTGATAGTTTTGGAAGGTGAGATCATGAAATTAGATCCGAAGAGTTATAATTTGCAAATGGTTCTGAATGATTTGCTATGTAATTTGGCATGGTGGCCAATTTGGAATCCCTGGAAGGAATTTCTACCCAAATCAACATATGAAGCATAACAAACACAAAGTGCTAGAGTAACTCAGCAAGTCAGGCAGCATCTCTAGAAAACATGAATAGGCAATGCTTTAGGTCAGGACACTTCTTCAGTAATTAATGTTATATAATGGGATCCACTCCAGTTATTACTGGTGTTTCTAAGTGTGGGAAGGAATGGAAAGGACAAAGACCTTCATCTGTACCATGATGGAGAAACAGGTGCTGCACAGTTGAAAAGCTTGCACACTTATGAACTTAAAAAAGTTTCCCATTTATGCGCTTCCCCTGAACTTCCTTGTGACAATAATTTTCACTTTCTAACAATGCTGAGGATAAACACATTTATCCTGAACTGCTTATTACACATGTAAGCACTGCAGACAAACACTACACACATGCACAACCTCACATGTCTATGGGCATTCTTCATGTGTAAATTATACATTTGCAGGGGAGGGTGAGGGGGCTAGAACATAGGAGGAGCCGGCAAGTGTAAAGAATATTGTCTTGCATTGGAGGACCCTTTTTGTCCCAAGGAACATTCCGTAATTCACTGCTGGTGCATGAAGTGGCAGAGCTATACTTGTTGCATCACACTCCTGTCCTGTCACATGGGGATGAGAAGGGGTTGGATGTTGTAAATTGCTCATTCTAAGCTTTCCCCCAGTCTAGTTTCAGTCAAAACCACTTGATCAACTAATCTTTATTTTAATAAAACACAATTACAGTTCCCACCACTGTACCCAACCAATACGGTTCGATCCTCGTATCTGCCTGTTCAAGCCCTCTAGGCCTTCACTCAAACAGAGACACCCCAGAAGATCATGCAGCTCTAAGCGCTCTCCCAGAAGATTGACGCAGGACCTCGTGGCAGCGGACGTTTATAGGTCCCAGGACCTTAAGGGGCCGAACCACATGAGGGAGCTCTCTTTACAATCCAATTACAGATATCAATTAACCCCATACATAACAGACATTTCCCTAACCCAATAACATAGCATCCAATACAATGTGTAAGAAAGAAAGCTCTAGAAGTAAGCAAACAAGAACAAACATTGAAACTTGTGCCCTGAGAATCAAACAATTTCTCCAAGGCTCAACATTTCGACCAATCATTAGTTAATAGGATGACCATCTTGCAATACTATTTATACTATTTGCAATGCTTTTGCAGCGATCCAATAGAAATGATGCATTTAAGGTTATTTGTAAAACCGCTATACATGTTATCAATTTAAGAGAAACAGGGAGAAAACCTGGACCCCTCACCATCCTGCATATCAGTCTGAGCCTAGACTGGCTGGCGCCAATCAAAGCCTGTAAAGTTCAGTTGACAAGAGTTAAGCAATTCTGACAAGTGCAGGGATCCGCCATTTTGTGGTATCTTTAATTTAGCCAATATTAACATTCCCCCATTTTATCATTCATGCCAACTCTCATCATAAATTATAACTCCATAATACAATGATGACTGCTATAATTTAACAATGTTCGAACAAGAAGATGGTGATGTAGCTTCTCAGAATTTCATTAAGCTTCCAGAGGTTTTGTGGGCGTAGCTCCGTGATTTCCATCTGATTAGTCTTCACCTCCTGCGTTTTCATCTGCGTGAATTCCCATCCATCAATCTTGAGAGTTCATTGGTCCTTGATTAGAATTACTAGGAAAACCTGGGAGAAAACAAGTTAACTACTGATACCTTCACTAATACTTTTACAAAGATGAAGATGCACCCAGGCATTTCTTCCTTCTACCACTACTGCGGTCGGAGTCATTAAAACAGCTCGGTACGGTCCTTCCTAACGAACTTCTGATCCTTTCCTTACCGAATTCTTCACTAAGATATAGTCTCCAGGTTTTACTTTAATGGGAGTTACTAATGAAGGTATATCCTCATAGGTTGCTCTCACTCTACAATGTAAATCCCTTAAGGCTCATGTCAAGGCTAACATATAGTCAGTCATCTCTGCAGTCATATGGTGGAAATTAATTATTTTCTTTGTATTCTGGTCCAAGGGGTTTTCTAGGGTCTACCTAAATAATTTCAGCTGGGCTTAATCAAGAATTTCTTGCAGGTGTGACTCTCATCTGAAATAGAGCTATTGGGAGTAATTTAATCCATCCAAGTCCAGTCTCCGCCTTTCATTTGGCTTTAAGGGTCTGGTTTGCCCTTTCTACAAGTCCGGTTGTGGTCGATAAGCACAAGGTAATTAGTCGATAAGGTAATTGCTGCTGGATCCCCAGCTGTTCACATAATTCTGTATTGATTTGTCCAATAAAGTGTGGACCATAATCTGAGCTAAGTTGAATGGGAATGCTGAATCTATGGACAATTTCTCTCAGTAGCACCTTGGCAACAGTAGCCGCTTTATTGTCAAGTGTTGGGCATGCTTCAATCCACCGGCTGAATAAATCGACTATGACAAGAACGTATTTATATCTTTGACATCTTTCTAATTCAATATAGTCCATTTGCAATGTCTCAAAGGACCCATAGGCAATGGTGCTTTCCCTCCTTTACATCCTATTCCTTTCCCTGGATTGTATTGCTGGCAGATCAGGCAATTACTGCTTATGTTTTGAGCAAATGATTGTAATTTTGGATGACACCAAGTAGCTAATAGAGTGTCCCCTACTGCTCTTGCACCACAATGGGTTGCATAGTGCATACACTTGATAACCCATACAGCCAATGAGTCTGTCATGCATGTTTGCCCTGCTGGAGTGGTCCACAGCCCAGTCATACAATCCAGTACACATCCCAGTTGTCTCCATCTCTCCTTATCTCCTTCAGTAGCCTCTTCTTGTAACCAAATGATTTCTTGGATGGTTGTCATCAGTTTCTCCAAGGGGAACTTGTTAGTTACATTTTTAGTCTGCCTCATCATTCTAGGTACCACCACCTTACCATGATACTTTTTTAGCTACTCAATCTGCATTATGATTTCCAATATCTACTGGGGTCGGTCCTTTAGTATGGGCACTACATTTTATTACAGAGATTTGTCTGGGTAGCATTAAGGCCTTCATTAAATTTATCACCAATTGTTTGTGTGATATTTGGATTCCTGCAGAAGTTGGAAATCTCCTATTTTTCCATAATTGTCCAAAATCATGCACCACCCCAAATGCATAGCGAGAATAAGTGTAAATATTTACTTTTAGATCTTCCCCAATAATACAAGCCCTAATTAAAGCAAATAATTCAGCTTGTTGTGCTGAAAAGGGTTATTCAACAGCAGCTGCTTCTACAATCTCCGTCTTTTAATTAATAATTGCATACCCAAACAACCTCTCACCCCTTGGTCCAATGGATGGTCTACCATCTGCATATAATGTGATGTCAGGGTCTTCCATGGGTACATCCCTCAAGTCCTCTCTCACTGATGTGTCCCCCTCCTTAACAAATAGACAGACATGTCCTGCTTCTGCTCGCTCTTCTGGGGGTGAAATAAGAAAAAAGGCTGGGTTAATCAATGTACAGTGTTTAAACTGCAATTTCCGATTGTTCCACAGATAGATCTCATACTTATTCTGGCAGGTCATTGTCAAGTGCTGGGTTTGAAGCTGCACCAACAATGATGTTACCAAATTTGAATTGTACACTACAAATTCCTGCTGGAGTGTCAAATTAGCAGCCGATTGTAAACTATTGTAGATTGCAGTTAAGATTTGAGTGCAAAGAGGATGTCCTTAGCTACTGGATCTAATTTGGAGGGGTAATATGCAACTGGTCTATGTCTATCTACATGCTTTTGCGTTAATACTGAAGTGGCGCAATCGGATAGAATTGTACAATACAGCTGGAAAGGATGATCATATAATGGCCTTCCCAATGCCAGGGCTCGTATCAATGACCTTTTTAAGTTCTCAAATGCTTCCTGTACCTCCTTTGTTAGTTTAAATTCACCCTCCTTACTGGTATAAGGTGTAAGCTCCTTAGTTTCTGGAGCTATATTTGGAATCCATGGTCTGCAATAATTAACCATGTCCAGCCATTGCCTCATTTGTTTGGCTTCTTTTTGGACTAGAAATTCACAGATAGGTTTGTCTTCTCTTCTCAAGACTTCTTTCGATGGCCGAAATTATGATCCCTAGAAATTTTACTTTCTCCTGAGCTACCAGTACTTTCGATGGTGAGACCACATATCCTAGATTGGCTAGATGATTTAGGATTTGTGCAGTGTCTTCCTGATTACTGGATTCATCTTTACTAGCCACCAATAGGTCATCAACATACTGCACTAATTGAATTCATTTGAAACTTCAAAATACTTAGCTGATCCTGCAGACACCTGGAAAATGAAGAAGGCGAATTGACAAATACTTGAGGCAACTTGGTCACGGTATATTGTTGGCCCTTACAGGTGAAGGCAAACAAATATTGGCTGCCTTCATGAAGGGGAAGAGAAAAGAATGCTTGTATAGGGCAGATGCTTCCCTTAACATCGGTCTGGATATTCCGGAACTCTCCCAGTCCATAGTTTGCTGGTGCTCTAGGGATCCATGATTCAGAATCAAATTTTGGTATTTCTTTTCTGATCACATATTCAGTTTTTGGTTTTACTGCAGGGGGAATATCCTGCTTCTTTATGTCCGTCCAGTGATATGTTACAGCCCTAGCCATTTGCCTGGCACTATTTTCTGTCTATTCCATGTTATTATTTGGTGGGGAGCCAATTCAGTAGGATGGCACAATATTGAGGTGAATTTACTCCATTTCTGTAATTTAAGTCACCCGATTGATCCATATATAATTCAGAGAATCGCTCTAAAAACTCATCTGTTCCTTCTCCCCTTTTTGGCCTTACATCTAATATTCTGGCCAAGTCGATTGGTTTCTGAAGAGTGTTGGCAAGAACTATCAAAACAGCTTCCTCCCGTGCTCCATTGTCCACTATTATATTTGTAAGAGCTTCATGCGACGGATGTCCTCAATTCGTTAGGAATCTGGCATGCTCACTTGGGGTAATTATTTGCTGGATCACCGCCCATAAATCCTGGGAATCAGCGTGATAAACGCGCATTGTGGTTCTTAAGTGATCCACAAAGGAAGCGGGTGAATTTCTAAGATCGGGTATTTGACTTAAAATAGCCATCATCTCGTTAGGCTTCCATGGGGAATAGACTCTTATTGTACGGGCATTATTTGCGCTCACTGCATTGGCTGTATCAAAATAAGGATTAGGCATTTCCCTTACAGGGAACTGTCTAAAGGTTGTTTGTTTAGCTTCAGGATCTACCTCAGCCTCTTCAATTATGGTCTCACACCCAGATGTATCTTCCCCTTCACCAGGGGGTTCACAGTACTTTCTAAAGGATTTCCTTCATTCCTTAACTGCCCATTCAATTTGTCTAGTGGTATGCTCTTCTTTCTCCATAACTAATTCAGTCTTTTTCCTAGTTTGGCTTCTGGTACCGTGAACTCTAGGACTGTCTGTAATGGATGGAGCGGTCGGGGTTAAGGAGGTTTGTGCCCTGGGATTTGATTGTCTATTCCTATTACGAACTCCGCGATGTGCATTTGAGGAATTGGGATCGTTAGGTGAATAAGGTGGCAGACAATCATTTCTAGTTCTAACACTCTCCCAGTCTTCTAAATAATCATCGTAATCCCACTCCTAACCAGTGCCAACCATCTGATCCTCGCGCTTAAGACTGATGGATGATAATCTTTCTGTGAAAGGTTTCTTTCTCCCTTTATCTTTAATACTCTCAGGCTCTTCCCTTAGGCTACCTGGAGGTTCAAATGCTTCAGTATCTTCTAATTGTATCCCCCATTTTAGAGTTGCTTCCTTCCAACTTGCCATTCTTTCCTCCGCTCTACTCGCTTTCTGCTCCTCATAATAATTCCTCCACAATTCAATTAATTCCTGTCCCTCTGTATTATCGCTGCATTGCAATATAATCTGCTCAATGCATTTAAATTCCTTTACTGTATCTATGCCCCCTCGCGGCCATAATTAGTTCCCTAATTCTCTATTTAACGATCTGGAAAGAATTCTCAATCGATCAGCTTTTTGTGGAAATTCACTGCATATTTCCGAGTCAGTGGTCATATCTTTATTTGCGTGGTTCCCCATTCTGTTGGATATGGAAGCAACTCTAAACTACTCGCATCTCTTAACAATTTCCCTCCCCCCCCCCCCCCCCCCCGTGATTGCTAGACTCTCTTCTAATGATCTCGAATAGACCCTTTCCAAAGCCCGCGAATGATCGATCCGCTCCGACTAACGAAGTGCCGAAAACCAACGCGAACACTGCACCATGGGCCTGATTTCTGCACTCGCCATCGAAACAGCTCAACACACTTGATCTCAAACTTGTGTTTGGGGGTCTTTTGAGATCCCGGATGAACCCCCAATGTAAATTGCTCATTCAAAGCTTGCCCCCAGTCGAGTTTCAGTCAAAAACCACTGAATGAAGAATTTGATCAATTAATCTTTATTTTACCAAAACACATTTACAGTTCTCACCACTGTACCTAACCACTGCGGGTTCAATCCTCGTATCTGTCAAGCCCTCTAGGCCTCGGTCAAACAGAGACACTTCTGAAGGCCACACAGTCCTAAGCGCTCTCTGAGAAAATGGACACAGGACTTCATGGCAGTGGATCTTTATAGGTCCCGGGACCTTGAGAGGCTGAACCACATAAGGGTCCTCTCTTTACAATCCATTTACAGATATCAATTAACCCCATACATAACAGACATTTCCCAAACCCAATAACATAGCATCCAATACATTGTATTGGAAAGAAAGCTCTAGAAGGAAGCAAAAAAGGATTGGCACCTAGACTGGCTGGTGCCAATCAAAGCCTGTAAAGTTCAGCTGACAAGGGTTAAGCAATTTTGACAAGTGCAGGGATCCTCAATTTTGTGGGGTCTTTAATTTAGCCAATATTAACAATGTCAGCAAGGGATTTCTGGTACCATAGTTTATTTTGGAAAACATAGGATGCATTATCTCGGAGATTTAGGTGATCGGAGTGATGATGAGACCAGATTCTTAAATCCATATGGATTTACAAAAGATGCAACTGTATAAAATACACTTGGCACAAAACAGGATAAAAGTATCATTGAGATCAATCCAAGAGCCAGATGAGACACTTCAGATTTAGATCAGTTTTAAAAGACAACAGCTGAGAAATTCTAGTGTTCTTATGGGGCATAATGGAGTGGTGGTCAGTCAAATTGCACTAATCAAAGCCAGACTGATAATATGCTAAATTGGTAGGTATATTGAATGGTGAATTTGTTTAATTACAGTAGTTTATAAATTCACATCCTCCAACACTGTTTACTGATGGAAGTATGAAACGTGAGATTTGAGGACAACTGCAACCAAAACCAACTCACACTTTACTGTCTACTAGACACCACTGGCTACTGGCCAATCTCGTGTGATTTACAATGTATGGTTTCTCACATCTGGCTTACCTAAAGAAAAAATATTAAGTACAGTGCACAATGCAAGAGCTTGGGGATTAACAAAAGAAGTGTGCCATCTAGACTCAACTACAAATTCAATAATTTCAGATGATTAAAAATTCATCTTTTCACATTTCCAGCATATTCACAGACTTTAAATTTGAGATTCTATTCATTATTTTCTAATTGAAACTTCCCCAAGACATACCTCTTCATTTCCACCTTTTCCACCAATCCTATCACCACATCATTCAATAACTTCTGATTTCCACACTATCTTTCTTAATTCTCTCACCCTCTTTCCCCTTTTTAGCGTAACAACTCCTCATCAGCTCTGAAGAAAATTTGTTGACTTGAAGTGTAAACAGTTTGTGTTCATAGATGCATCCTGACCTATTATTCAGTTCTGCATTTTCTGATTTATTTTAGATTTCCAACATCTGCATATTATATGTTTGTGAAAAAATTATGCTCTGCTTTATAGAAGGCTGTTGGCTTGAGGAAAAGGTTTTTACAGGGTGGGTTCAAATCAGACAGGATCGAGAAGAGTGAGAAAGGGTCTGATTGAGGGCAGGTATCTTGATTAGTGTTCACACGGAAGATGTGGAGAGAATATCCCCTCTTATGGGAAAAATTAAAAGTAGGTGGTCAATGTTTAAAAATAAAGGTCGCCCGTTGAAGTCAGAGCAAAAGCAAAATTGTTTTTCTCAGAGGCTCTGAGTCTTTGGAATTCTCCTTCCCCAAGGATGGTGGGAGCAGAGCTTTTGAATATTTTGAATAAGGCAGAGATATTTGATAAGCATTGAAGTGACAGATCATTTTATGTAGATAGAGATGTGAAGTTGTGTCAGCCATAACTTATTGAATAGAAGATGCCCAAGTACCCTAATCTATATGTTAGTTACGTATCAGATCCATAAACATGGAAAAAAAATCCTTTGGCTCAACACACCCATACCGACCAATACTGATCCCATTTTCCTGCATTTGACCCGTATCCCTTGAAACCCTTTCTAGCTTCAGCGTATGAATGTTATTTTGTTGGTGTTAGCCATTTCCTTAGTACCTACTAGTTTAGTACCTACTTTTAAGGTGTAACACAGCCCAACTTTCAGTCAATGCCCCAAATCTTCTGCTGACTGTTGAGTTGACTGCTTATTTTGTTTTCATAGCTTTTGAGATCAGAGTGATGCTGGGAAAATCAGTATGTATTGCCCATCCTTGCCTGGCCTGGAACTGAGTGACTTACTGGGAAATGTAAGAGTGACACTGATGAACAACAATCCATCAACAATTTGGGGGGCAGCTGATTGATAAGGTTCAACAGATCTATCACAACCATAGTGGCTGGTATATAATGATCAGACCCTACCCCTCCCTGTTACCTCTTCCTCACATGCACTGTATACCTCTCGTCCAATTCCAAGCACTGGAGAGAGAACTTAAGAACACACAGAAGAGGATTCTGGCATCCAGCCCCTTGTGATCGTTTCCCCTTACAGAAAGATCACTGTCAATCCTTTCCCTCACATCCATTATCCTGCCCAATCCCAGAAATCCATGCAGTTTACCCTGGAAGATAAACTAAAGAGGATGATTTTATGAATAGAAAATACAGGATCAACAAACTAATTGCTTCAAAAATATATTTCCAATGTTGCCTGACCTTTGCAGGGAAATGTGTGAAGTGAACGTGCGAATGACTCATCTTTTGCATTTTGCAATGAGGTGCTTGAGGAGTATAAGGAATGTAAAAAGAATCTTAAGAAAGAAATTAGAATAGCTAAAAGAAGATATGAGGTTGCTTTGGCAAGTAAGGTGAAAGTAAATCCAAAGGGTTTCTACAGCTATATTAATAGCAAAAGGATAACAAGTGATAAAATTGGTCCATTGGAGAGACCGAGTGGACAGCTATCTGCAGAGCCAAAAGAGATGGGGGAGATATTGAACAATTTCTTTTCTTCAGTATTCACCAAGGAGAAGGATATTGAATTATGTGAGGTAAGGGAAACTAGTAGAGTAGCTATGAATACTATGTTTCAAAGTAAAAGAAGTACTGACACTTTTGAAAAATATAAAAGTGGATAAGTCTCCAGGTCCTGACAGGATATTCCCTAGGACATTGAGGGAAGTTAGTGTAGAAATAGCCGGGGCTATGACAGAAATATTTCAAATGTCATTAGAAATGGGAATAGTCCCCGAGGATTGGCATACTGCGCATGTTGTTCCATTGTTTAAAAAGGGTTCTAAAAGTAAACCTAGCAATTATAGACCGGTTAGTTTGACTTCAGTGGTGGGCAAATTAATGGAAAAGATACTTAGAGATAATATATATAAGTATTTGGATAAAGAGGGTCTAATTAGGAACAGTCAACATGGATTTATGCCTGGAAGGTCATGTTTGACTAATCTTCTTGAATTTTTTGAAGAGGTTACTAGGGAAATTGACGAGGGTAAAGCAGTGGATGTTGTCTATATGGACTTCAGTAAGGCCTTTGACAAGGTTCCTCATGGAAGGTTGGTTAAGAAGGTTCAACTGTTAGGTATAAATGCAGGAATAGCAAGATGGATTCAACAGTGGCTGAATGGGAGAAGCCAGAGAGTAATGGTGGATGGCTGTTTGTCGGGTTGGAGGCAGGTGACTAGTGGGGTGCCTCAGGGATCTGTGTTGGGTCCTTTGTTGTTTGTCATGTACATCAATGATCTGGATGAAGGGGTGGTAAATTGGATTAGTAAGTATGCAGATGATACCAAGATAGGGGGTGTTGTGGATAATGAAGAGGATTTCCAAAGTCTACAGAGTGATTTAGGCCAGTTGGAAAAAATGGGCTGAAAGATGGCAGATGGAGTTTAATGCTGATAAAAGTGAGGTGCTACACCTTGGCAGGACAAATCAAAATAGGACGTACATGGTAAACGGTAGGGAATTGAAGAATACAGTTGAACAGAGGGATCTGGGAATAACCGTGCATAGTTCCTTGAAGGTGGAATCTCATATAGATAGGGTGGTAAAGAAAGCTTTTGGTATGCTAGCCTTTATAAATCAGAGCATTGAGTATAGAAGCTGGGATGTAATGTTAAAATTGTACAAGGCGTTGGTGAGACCAAATCTGGAGTATGGTGTACAATTTTGGTCACCCAATTATAGGAAGGATGTCAACAAAATAGAGAGGGTACAGAGGAGATTTACTAGAATGTTGCCTGGGTTTCAACAGCTAAGTTACAGAGATAGGTTAAATAAGTTAGGTCTTTATTCTCTGGAGCGCAGAAGGTTAAGGGGGGACTTGATAGAGGTCTTTAAAATGATGAGAGGGATAGACAGAGTTAATGTGGACAAGCTTTTCCCTTTGAGAATAGGGAAGATTCAAACACGAGGACATGACTTTAGAATTAAGGGACAGAGATTTAGGGGTAACATGAGGGGGAACTTCTGTACTCAGAGAGTGGTAGCGGTGTGGAATGAGCTTCCAGTGGAAGTGGTGGCGGCAGGTTCGTTGGTATCATTTAAAAATAAATTGGATAGGCATATGGATGAGAAGGGTATGGAGGGTTATGGTATGAGTGCAGGCAGGTGGGACTAAGGGAAAAAAGTTGTTCGGCACGGACTTGAAGGGCCGAGATGGCCTGTTTCCGTGCTGTAATTGTTATATGGTTATATGGTTATTATTGTCCATTATTGGACATATTTAAAAGACTAAAACGTCCTGCAATCTGTAAGAGGCAATGCTTCATTCTGTCACTCATGAATGACCAGGGAATGCATTTGGCAATGGACGTCCACTATAACTGGAGTCTGGCAAGGCCAATCACTAGGACCAGAAATTATTATTCATTAAAATTCCTAATGATAAGGGACTGAACTCAAAATAACTCTAAATATATTAACTGATAATTGTACATGATCAAGATCATTTTCTGATCAAAGCAAACATTCTAACTCTATGTAGTAACTGGTATTGGGAGAGGGGGGGGGGGGGATCTGTTCATTAAATGAGGTTCTTTTTATAATTATTGTCCTAACCAATGCCATGGTGGCTGTGTCCAATTAAGTACTAATCCACTAATTTCAGTAAGTGGTTTATGATGGGTGTAATTTTACCCTGTAGAGCTAATTATCTCTGTGGGCTCCCAATTAATGCATTTAATTATTTAATACTTATTTCATTGAGCTCCACATTTGGAATGCTACACTTTATCTTCCATAATGTATTTGAGTTTGGTTTGTGCATCTTTCCAGCGATGGTACTGGTGGGTGTGTCTATGAATTAGCTCTCTTAACAGCAGACCTGAGTAGTCTCTTGAGAGCCACATTGTTCAGTGGCAATGCTTGTTAAGATGTCCCAAGGGCCTCTGAGACTCACTGTGCAGCTGGGCTCAGATGTTTGTGGGTGATGTGTCAGGTCTCATATTGCTCGATGCAGAAGAGATGGTAGGTTTGTCTCTTCAGGATCTGGAGCATATGTTCACTCCAATCAAGCCACATATGTTATTTTACACTGCCCCTGCCTGTTATGGTTGAGGAAAGGGCTTTTTAATCAGCTTGGTACATTCAGCATTTCAAACTGTAATCTGCAGTAACAGAATCTGCACCTTTAAACCTAATCAGTTTCCTTGTAACTATTTTTCTCCTTTGTAGTACCTTTTTGATAACTTGAGCTAAAACAACGTTAAATTCACAGCCCTAGGTTTTACCCAGACTTGACGAATAATTATCAGGTAGACACTGATAGACTGTAGCTAATTGTCCGGGCCATTTTTTAAACTAACATGATCATTTCTAGGCAGATTTTGGACCTTATGATTACGATCATGGTTGGAAAGGAGAACTTTCAGCCTTGAGTGTGTTCTGTTTTTCGGTGTGATCACAGCAGATCTGAGATCACAGAAAGATCTGTGATCTAATGTCCCTTGCCCCATATCTCTAGTTTTTTAGTGATTAACCTATGGTCTCAGCTTTTAAATTATTAGTTGATGAAGCATCCATTCCCATCCACAGAAGGTACTTCTGCCAGTGTCAAATTAACTTGGAAAAGGTGCAGAGAAGATTTACAAGGATGTTGCAAGGACTTGATGGGTTAAGCTACAGGGAGAGGCTGATCAGGCTATGACAATTCCTTGGAGCGTAGTAGGATGAGGGGAGATCTTATAGCAGAAATAGATAGGGTAAACGCACAGAGTAGGGAAATCAAGAACCAGACCACGTAGGTTTAAGGTGAGAGGGGAAAGATAAAGGGTTAATTATAAGTGTTCTGACCTTCAACCCCCATTTGGGCAAATTATGTCTAATACTGTATGCTCTAGTTTACACACCACTCCCATTGACCATAAAATGTGCCAGTACACTCAAACTTCTTGTTGTTATAAATATTGAACTATCTTTGATTGAATTGCCTGTGCATAAAATCCAGCAACATCATTTTATTTTTTATACATCTCTTTGAACTTCCCTGAATTGCTGGATAGGCAATCCAAAATCAGGACCACAGAGAATATCGGTATGAACCAAAATGGCAAGAGCTCAATGAACATCAGGCCTTGTTCCTGTGCAGTAAATTATGTCTTCTCACAAAGCATCACCGTATAAAATGTGATCTGAGTTGCTGCCTTGAATTTTATATGCGTGAAGTGCTTTGCCTGCTGTAACTGCATAGAATTTGGCGAGCTGGGTATGCAAATAAGGCCAGTGCATGATCTTTAATTGGCATAGCTTTTAACTCTCACTGTGAATTACTGCTATTCACTTGCAAGTTGGTTGTTTTAATTCAGCATCCCAAACTGGCACGTTATATGGTCAATTTGTGGAGGAAAGTATCTCAGCACATGCCACCAAATAAGAATTAAAATCAAATGAATTGTGTACATGAGTCACTATTGATGGTTGTTTCGTGATACATGCTAGGAAACTAAACTTAGTCATTGGGAGGAGGAGGGGGGGGGGGGGGGGGGGGGTTCACACGATGATGGTTTTGCACATGGTTTTTAGAATGTTAATAGAGAAATTGTTTGTAATTGCTAAATTAATAAATGCATTGCGGTACAGCGCATATGAGAGGCAAAGGTTCATTTGCAAGATAATACACTAATTATGGAGGTGGCTTGACTTATTATGTCCAACAGTCTGTGAAATTGTTTCATTATTTGAGAAGCAGGCACACTGTTGTCCGGTAGGATCACAATACAAGAGCTCACACAGTTGTAAAAGAAAACAGCATGCTCCATGCTTAAAGAAGCATTATGTTTGTCACAATAATCAATAACGTGTTGAAAATACAATAAGATATTATAATGTGCGGGGTGGCCCATAGAATGTAAACCTAACCAATGCAGAAAGAATTGTCTTGCAAGAGCGGTGTGTGTGGGATGTTTCAACAGTGATGCAAACCAAGTGGTTTCCCAGCCATATAAAACTTTCTATTCCAGTTCTATTTAATTCTAAAGGCTGAACATCAGGTGTGTGGGGCAGGGTGTGTGAGTGGAAGTGTGGGTTCCATCACCAGGGGTAGGTAACCCCTTAGTGTTAACACTAGTTTATGTGTCCCTCCAAGCTATTTCATCCCCTATGAGTACATTTGTTTTGTGCAGTCCATTTTGTTGTAAAACAACAACTATAATTTTTACATTTGGATGTTCAAGCTTTTGGGGCACTTGGGAAAATGTGCATGAGTTTAAATGAATCACCTTTTTTTAGTGGTGGTAATACCATAATTAATATGATTAAACAATTGTGTATGTCAGCATCTACAACCTCTTTTTATACTATGGCTAATTATTGGGGTGGGTCAGGCCTGTATTCCTGTTTACATGTACCTGTATTTGACCTGCAAAGCGCATCATTACGATATATTGTTGTGTCTAACCATGAGCATCGACAAGATGTATAAAGCTGTATTGCAAATATTATTTTTATTTTGATTTTTTTTTGAAGCATGGATGATATGTGCATTTTTTTTTAATACATACAATACTGTAAATTCACAGTAAGTCAAGCAACATCCATGGAAGCATTCAGAATTTCAGGCCATTACAACAGAATCATTGTGATGCAAGGTTTTCAATATGAAACAACTCTCTTTCTTTCCCCAGAGATGCTGCTTGATCTGCCAAGAATTTTCCAAATGCCAATATCTATTTTTGTTTTTTCATGAATCATACCATATTGCTTTTGCATTTGCGTCCTACTGAAGTGGAGCAGGGGCTGGAGAGTGCAGGATCAGGGACCTTGCCAGAATTATCACCTGTTGATCATCCCTTTTCCCCCTCAAATGCTGCTTGACCCACTGAGATCCTCCAGCTTTTTTTTGTGCTCCAGTTTAAAGCATCTACCATTGATCTTGTGTCATCCTTCTGGTTAATCCAAGGCCTCACATATATGGTCCAGGTGTGGAAGGCCAGTCTCACAGGTAGTTGAATAACAGATGAACCCTTGTGGAAACCCAGGCTCAGATAACTCAATTCACATTGATAGAGGCAAAGCAAGGGTGGAACTATGCCTTGTGTTAAAGCTGTCATTGGTTTCAGATGTTTTTAAATGTCCCTGTTATTTTGAAATGTTTAAAAAATAATTAACACCAAAGAAAATAATTACAAAAAGTAATTACATTCAGTGTACTAACCCATGAGTGCTAAGAAATGTAAACTGAAGCAAAATAATCTATTTTTAAGAACTGAGTTCTGTCCCTGGGTCTCTTAAATCATTGTCTGATTTTCCTCTTGAAATTTGGATCCTGGACCAAATTTTCCGATCGACTCTCCTAATTTCTACCGCTCACCCTCGCAAAAAGGCGCATATTACAGTGGCTGATTATCCTACCACCCTGCACATCTTTATGATGTGCGGGGAAATTGAAGCATCCAAGAAAGCTCATAAGGTCACTGGGAGAATGGACAACCTCCTTACTGAGAATACCCGAGGTCAAGTTTGAACATATATTGCTAATGTTGTGAGGAAGCTGCTCTACCAATCGTGCTACTGTATGCCATTATTGTGGTTGACCGTGCAAGTTGTACCTTGGCCAGAACACTGAAATATGCACCGTTGCAATGGTTATGGGTGCTGCTCAATATCTTCTCTCCAAACACTTGCTGCAAGGAAACCTACATACACAGTGTGTGATTATTTCCAAGAATCCACATCACCGCACCTCCGTGGTGATTTCATGGATTTTCCTGTATACTACTCATCTGCTAAAAACCTTTGTGGACATGTGTGCACACTCTTCTCCTACCTAACAGCTTGGAGGAAAGTGTGGAATGAACCATATAACCATATAACCATATAACAATTACAGCACGGAAACAGGCCTTCTCGGCCCTTCCAGTCCGTGCCGACCATTTATTTTCCCCTAGTCCAATCCACCTGCACTCAGACCATACCCCTCAATTCCCTTCCCATCCACTTAACTTTTAAATGTTACAATGGATCCTGCCTCCACCACTTCTGCTAGAAGATCATTCCACACAGCCACCTGAGTAAAGAAATGAATGCTCATTTCTGAGTAAAGAATTTCCCCCTCATGTTACCCCTAAACCTCTGTCCCTTAATTCTCATGTCATGCCCTCTTGTTTGAATCTACCCTACCCTCAATGGGAAAAGCGAATCCACGTCAACTCTGTCTATCCCTTACATCATTTTAAAGACCTCAATCAAGTACCCCCTTAACCTTCTGCGCTCCAAAGAATAAAGACCCAACTTGTTCAACCTTTCTCTGTAACTTAGTTGCTGAAACCCAGGCAACAGTCTAGTAAACCTCCTCTGTACTCTCTCTATTTTGTTGACATCCTTCCTATAATTAGGCGACCAAAGTTGTACACCATACTCCAGAATTGGTCTCATCAATGCCTTGTACAATTTTACCATTACTTCCCTACTCCTATATTCAATGCTCTGATTTATAAAGGCCAGCACACCAAAAGCTTTCTTTACCACCCTATCTACATGCGATTCCACCTTCAGGGAACTATGCACAGTTATTCTTAGATACTGTTCTACTACCCTCTGTTCCACAGCATTCCTCAATTCCCTACCATTTACCATGTACGTCCTATTTTGATTTGTCCTGCCAAGATATAGCACCTCACACTTATCAGCATTAAACTCCATCTGCCATCTTTCAGCCCACTCTTCCAAATGGCCCAAATCTCTCTGTAGACTTTGAAAATCTACTTCACTATCCACAGCACCACCTATCTTACTATCATCTGCATACTTACTTATTCAATTTTCCACCCCATCATCTAGATCATTGATGTACATGACAAACAACAGTGGACCCAACACAGATCCCTGAGGCACCCCACTGGTCACCGGCTTCCACCCTGACAAACAGCCATCCACCATTATTCTCTGGCATCTCCCATTCAGCCACTGTTGAATCCATCTTGCTACTCCACCATTAACAACCAAAGATTGAACCTTCTTAACCAACCTTCCATGAGGAACCTTGTCAAAGGCTTTACTGAAATCCATATAGACAACATCCACTGCTTTACCCTCATCAATTTCTCTAATAACCACTTCAAAAAAATCAAGAAGGTTTGTCAAACATGACCTTCCAGGCACAAATCCATGTTGATTGTTCTTGATCAGACCCTGTTTATCCAGATGATTATATATATTATCTCTAATTATCCTTTCCATTAATTTGCCCACCACTGACGTCAAACTAACAGGTCTATAATTGCTAGGTTTATTCTTTGAACCCTTTTTAAACAATGGAACAACATGCGCAGTACGCCAATCCTCCGGCACTATTCGCGTTTCTAATGACATTTGAAATATTTCTGTCATAGCCCTTGCTATTTCTACACTAACTTCCCTCAATGTCCTAGGGAATATCCTGTCAGGACCTGGAGACTTATCCACTTTTATATTTTTCAGTACAAGTGTCAGTACTTCCTCCTTTTTGAATCTCACAGTTTCCATAGCTACTCTACTTTTTTCCCTTACCTCACAGAGTTCAACATCTTTCTCCTAGGTGAACACCGAAGAAAATAAATTGTTCAATATCTCCCCCATCTCTTTTGGCTCTGCAGATAGCCGTCCATTCTGCCTCTCAAATGGTCCAAATTTATCCCTCGTTATCCGTTTGCTATTAATATAGCTGTAGAAACCCTTTGGATTTACTTTCACCTTTCTTGCCAAAGCAACCTCATATCTTCATTTAGCTTTTCTTATTTCTTTCTTAGGATTCTTTTTACATTCTTTATACTCTTTATATGAAACCACCATCTGGATAAAATATCGCGTCTCCAACAACTCTCCTTGTTTTTAACTTATTGCAAAATAACATCGTAGGCTTTAAGATCCGATCCAAACCAAATTTAGCTCCTCAGACACTTGACGCACAATTAGTATTAGGAGTTCTGCAGAATGTACTTGTGGCAACTTCAGTCTAACTGTAGACCATCTGCCCTCTAATCAAGTTTGACTGTGAAAATACTGAGGTATATTCCCATTCCTGCACTACATTAGATTGGTTAAATGAGATTAAACTCGATTTACAATTGTTACCCATGTGAAAGTAGAACTCAACACTGTTCATCTTTGTATCAAAAGTACATTTTTCAACTCATCATTGTGGTTAGCGCTTTGTGCAAAAGCATAGAGGAAAAACCAAAGATATTGATGAAAATTGGAATGGGCACAAAAGCTTTGTTTGCAAGGACTGTTACTTTGTGGAACAGGCTGCCACCTAGTGTAGCAATTGTTAACTCAGTCGTAAGTAATAAAAGATAAATTCAATCAATTGATAATTCGGTTGAAGTAAGGTCAGATAGAGGTAAAGAGGTGGCAACTGATCTAAAACCATGAGCTGGGGTAATGAGTCAAATGGAATGCCAAGATTTTGCAGATGCTGGAAACATGAAATAAAAACTGAAAATTACATGAACATTCAGCTGGTCAGTACAATCTGAGGTGAAAATTAATGCATCAGTTAGGTCTTTGTAGACGATTGAGCAGCCATGTGTTTTATCCACTCCAAGGACAACCCTTTTCACATTAAAAATAATAGTTATGTTGGAAATATGCTTATATGTCTAATACCATGTACTTTGCAATATTTGCAAATTTAAAGTATTTCTCATGTTGATTAGATGTGATGCAAAACTAATTATAATCACATTTGGGATGGACTCACAAATAAGACTGACAAAGCAGGCTGCGAGGTAAACCTGTAATTTCTAGCCAGGATTAAGGAAGGATTGGATGCAGGAATACAATGGAAAATTGAATTACTGTGCCTTCCAGTTCATCAGAAAGGCAACGTTAATTATGAATAATTGGAAGTATTGCACTGCCTGGCACATTAAACTATTGTTTGAGCCATGTAACATTATTGCCCCTGTCATTTGATCTGATGGACAAGTACCAATGACTGTAATTTACATGGAATCGTTACTGAAGAGGACCAGAAAGGGTCATAAATTAAAATGGTTAATTTGTAGAGGATTTTCAATCAAGTGGACAACTTCTAACCGGGTGTAAGTAGTTGTGGCACAAGGTTAGACATACTGTTGGCTTCATTAATCAATTGTCGGGTTTCTGAGAATAATCACATAAAAGTAATACATTTAAGAGGTTATTCAGCCTAGTTGCAACGGATCACTTTCATGCTCATCTCCCCATACATTGGTTTGCTCGATGTTTGGAAGGCCTTTGGTTTTCTTACTGAAACTTACTGAAAGTTGCAGCATCCACTGTTCTCAGAACAACAGTGATAAGAAAATTGTTGCAGAAGACTGAGGGGCAGGATTTATGTTCACTTTCAAAGCCTGGGACTGATTAGGATAAGTCGGCATGTTTTGTGCGGGCAGAGGTAACAGGCTGCAAATCTCACAAATCAGATTGAGATATTTGTGGAGGGGACTAGGAAAATTGATGAGGCCAGAGCAGTAGGCATGGTTTACATGGACTTTAGCAAGGCTTTGTCAAGGTTATACATGATAGACTGGTCCAGAAAGTTCAGGTACAAGGAATCCAAGATGTAATGATAGATTGGACCCAAAATGTATTTGGTGATAGGAAGTAGAGGATAGTTGTCAAGGGTTGTTTTTATCTGATTGCAAGTCTGTAACTAGTGCTTGATCCTTTGTTGTTTGTAATATACATACAACTTACTTGGATAAGAATGTAGGGGGGTATGAGTAGAAGGTTTGCAGATAACATGAAAATTGATGGAGCCATACAGAATGAAGAATGTTGTCCAATGATACAGTGGGACAAGTATCAGCTGTAGCAGACAAAATATAATCCAAACAAACGTTAGGTAATACAAACTGAGAAGTTTAATTCAGGTAGCACATATGGAGTAAATGGCAAAGCTCTGGGAATATTGAAGAAGTGAGGGACCTTGGAGCGCAAGTCCATAGCTCCCTGGAAGTAATGACATAGATGGATTGGGTAGTGAAAACAATGCATTTGGTATGCTTGCCTTCAGTGGCTGAGGCATGGAAGTGTCGGGACATACTGTAATGTTGCAGTTGCACAAAATGTTAATTAGCCCACAATTAGGATACTGTGTACAATCACATAGGATATTGTGTTGTCACCAGACTACAGGAAGGATGTGGTAGCAATAGAGTGTGTGCAGAAGTGATTCACCAGGTTGCTGCCTGGAATGGAGGGCCGTAGTTCCAAGGACAAATTGGATAAGCAAGGTTGACGGGTGTCCTTCTAGAGATTCATAACATTATGAGGGATATGGATAGGATAGATCATCAGAATGTTTTTTTCTGGTACAGGGGAATCTAAGAGTGGTGAGTCTCTGGAATTCTCTGCCACAGAAGGTAGTTGAGGCCAGTTCATTGGCTATATTTAAGAGGGCGTTAGATGTGGCACTTGTGGCTAAAGGGATCAGGGGGTATGGAGAGAAGGCAGGTACGGGATACTGAGTTGGATGATCAGCCATGATCACATTGAATGGCGGTGCAGGCTCGAAGGGCCGAATGGCCTACTCCTGCACCTATTTTCTATGTTTCTATGTTTCTAACAGGAGATGTTACTGCTTTAAGTTGAAAAGGGAGAATGTAAAGGTGACATGAGAGTTAATTATTTCACATTCAGGTTTGGGAATACCTGGAATGAGCTGGTAGTGGAGATACTGGCAGAGGAGGTACTGGAGGCAGATACAATTACAATGTTTAAAATGCACTAGGGTAAGTATAAACCAAAAAGGTACAGTGGGAAATGGCCAAACATGAACAAATGGGATTAGAGTAAATCATCATCATGGTCAACAAGGATGAGATTCTCGGATGGGACCATTCCTGTGCTGTAGGTTTCTACATGTCCATGTTGTTAAAATAATTTCCAAGGTTCATCAGGTCATGTGATAGAAGCAGAATTAGGCTATTCAGCTCCTCAAGTCTACTCCGCCATTCAATCATGCCTGATTTATATCTCCCTCATTCTGTTGCCTTCTCCCCATAATCCCTGACACATGTACCAATCAAGAATCTATCTATCTCTGCCTTAAAAATATCCATTGACTTGGCCTCCACAGCCTTCTGTGGCAAAGAATTCCACAGATTCGCCAACCTCTGACTAAAGAAAATCCTCCTCATCTTCCTTAAGGAATGTCCTTTGATTCTGAGGCTGACCTCCAGTTCTAGTCTCTCCAACTAGTGGAAACATCATCTCCACATTCACTCAATCCAAGTCTTTCTCTGTGAAACTCTCATGATATGTTAACCCACTCATTGATGGGATCATTTTTGTAAACCTCATCTGGACCCTCTCCACAGCCAGCACATCCTTCCTAAGATACAGCGCCCAATATTGCTCACAATACTCCAAATGCGGCCTGACCAGTGCCTTATAGAGCTTCAGCATTACATCCCTGTGTTTGTATTCTAACCCTCTTGAAATAAATGCTAGCATTGTGTTTGCTTTCTTTACTACCAATTCGACTTGCAGATTAACTTTTTGGGAATCCTGCAATACATTTCCCAGCAAAGACATTTCTCCTCAACTCAATCATAAATGCCCTTAAGCTGAAACAGCATTCCTAACTCCTCTGGAACCTGTAGGATTGTAATTGTGAAAGGATATATTATTATGTATAGATCAACAAAGGAATTTTCTCACAAAGGATCTGGTGATCGCATTTGAATGCACCAAGGCTCTTTCAGATCTCCTGATCATCTTTCATGTGGCATTACAATTTATTTACAATCAGTAGGCTACTGGAGAATACCGTTTGTAATAAATGACCACTTAATTTGTTAATTTTGCCGATGTTTTTAGTGGACAATAACCATAATGAGTACATTTTTTAAATTTGTTTGTGAGATCCATATAGTGTTGGCACAGCATATATTTTCTCTATTCATTTCCATCGAGAAGATGGTGTTGAGGAATGTTCTTGAATTGCTCCTCCTGGTAACAGTCCCACAACAATATTGGGAATAGTGTCCCAGAAAGTAGAGAGATAATGAAGGAATGGCAATATTCTTCCAAGTCTAAATGGTGGATGAATGGTGGTTTACAGATTTTACAGGTGGTGGTTTTCTTAACTTAACATAGCAATACAGATCAGAAAACATGGTTGATGGTGAACTAAATGCAAGGTGGGACATGAGCGACAGAGTTTTAGATGATCTCAGACAGACAAACTGTCTCCCAGAGTGTGCAGAAGTAAATCTAGCAGAGCAGCAGAGTGTTCTGGTAGCTAAATCTGGCAAGGATCCATTACTCATTGCCAAGTGGTGGAAAACAATTGTTGTTGGCTTCAGCAACTATTGAAACTATTTTATTTTCCTATAATCCTATTCCCTGCTGTTTTTCAGGAGACCCCAGTGAGCTTCATAGTAGGAAACAAGCAAATTAATATGCTCAACTGAAAATCCCAGGTTACCCAGCTCTCTAACATGACTCCATCTGCTAATGTGAACCCTGTTCACTCACAGTCATAACCAAATGGAAATGCAGGGGTAAAGGAGGTAATTCAACTATTTGAATCCATGAAGATGTTCAGTTAGAACTGATCAACATCTCCAACTAACGGCCTTGGCTTTGTAACCCACAATATACTTGTTCAATGAAAAACCCTTGTTGGGTTGAAGGGAGCTCTAGGTATCCAAGAGTCAAGAAAGTTTAATTATCGTATGCACCAGAAACCGAAGGATTAAATTCATCCCCGCTGCAGCTTTACAGGCATATAAACACAACAACTAACACATAAATATACAATAAACAATAGTACAATAAATGATCAGTAATAGGGATAACCAGATCAGAATAAACCCAAGCACGTAATATAACCAATTTAAAAAAGTCCACAGTAGCTCTTCACCAAAGTATGGTTGTGGTTAGGGTGTGTCATGTGGTTCAAAAGCCTGATGGTTGATGAGAAGAAGCTGTTTTTAAACTTGAACTTAACAGTTTTCAATCCCCTGTAACTTCTTCCCAATGGTAGCAGCAAGACTGGACTGCAGCCAGTGTGACGATATTAGTTGTCTGCTTGAGGCAGTGCTTCCTACAGATCCCTTCCATGGTGATGACATGAATACTCATGTCCACTACTATTTGCAGCCTCCTTTGTTCTTGGGCATTCAGGTTACTGAACCAGTGGTGCATCCACTCAGTATGGGTTTCCACTGTACAGCTGTAGAACTTAGATAAAGTATTTAGCAACATGCTGAATCTCCTCTGACTAGGAAGATGGTTTACAAACCTGATACCATTGAACTTGTCAGCATTCACTGGTAATGTATTGATTTTATTTCATTGTATGGCAATGATTGGAATAATTCCCCTCATTAAGAGCTAAATCCTGCCATGGATCATTGCACCATGTGGAGCTGCTCTATGATGTCTAGTGATTAGCTTTGTTTATGAGCGCAAGTAAAATCTCACTGTTACACTTGGAAATGACAAGCTTCAGGCAAAAAAAAAGAACGTAGCAACCAGATAGAGATAGCTACTGCTTTCTCTTAATTGAGTTTGGGAAGAAAAGACTTTGAGTTGAAAAGTTGGCATACAACCTGGAGCCTGAAATTCATTAAATGCATTTTGATTAAGTTAAAGCTGGAGCAAGAATACAGGAAGGGGAATTCCATTTCACTTAGTTTGCTCACGTTGGGGGATGTAATAACATACTGAATTCTGCTTCTGACTTCAAGGGAACAAATTTCCAAAGTTAAATTTTAAAAATGTATATGAATAAGTTCATATTTAACATATACAATAAAGGATGAATTTCCTTCCCCCATCCCCGCTCACTTGAGGTTTATAGTTTCCAGTTGTTAAAATATTTAAAGTTTGATTATTCTCTTAACTGTTCAGTTAAGGGTCCAGCAAGTAAACCTTGTACTGTAACCTCAACATTTTAGCATGATCAGCCTGTATAATGACACATTCGGCTGTTCAATTGTTGCTGCATTTCTAACATTGTTTTGGTGAGTTCTGATTCAAATGGAAACAGACTGTCGGAGGTGTAGTGAGTGGGTGGAAAGAAACATGTAGTTAGGGTTTTTGCCTGTCCTTAGTGCGGGGCAGGCATGATGAGCCATCTGGTACATTGCAGCCTGTCAACTTTGCCTTCACATAATATGATACTCAATGACTCAGTCTCTGGCAACTGGTACCATGTGACTAGTGGGGTACCGCAAGGCTCAGTGCTGGGACTCCAGCTATTTACAATATATATTATTGATTTGGACGAGGGAATTCAATGCAACATCTCCAAATTTGCAGATGACACCAAGCTGGGGGGTATAGTTAGGCGTGAGGAGGATGCTTGGAGGCTGCAGGGTGATTTGGATAGGCTGAGTGAATGGGGAGATGCATGGCAGATGCAGTATAATGTGGATAAATGTGAGGTTATCCATTTTGGTGGCAAAAACATGAGGGTAGACTATTATCTGAATGGTGGCAGAGTAGAAAAAGGGGAGATGCAACGAGACCTGGGTGTCATGGTAGAAAGTAGGCAAGCAGGTGCAGCAGGCAGTGAAGAAAGCAAATGGTATGTTAGCATTCATAGCAAAAGGATTTGAGTATAAGAGCAGGGAGGTTCTACTGCAGTTGTACATGGTTTTGGTGAGGCCACACCTGGAGTATTGCGTACAGTTTTGGTCTCCAAATCCGAGGAAATACATTCTTGTCATACAGGGGGTACAGAGAAGGTTCACCAGACTGATCCCTGGGATGTCAGGACTTTCATATGAGGAAAGACTGGCTAGACTCGGCTTGTACTCGCTGGAATTTAGAAAATTGAGGGGGGATCTTATAGAAACTTACAAGATTCTTAAGGGGTTGGACAAGCTAGATGCTGGAAGATTGTTCCCAATGTTGGGGGAGTCCAGAACAAGGGGTCACAGTCTAAGGATAAGGGGGAATTCCTTTAGGACCGAGATGAGGAAAACATTCTTTACACAGAGAGTGGCGAGTCTCTGGAATTCTCTGCCACAGAAGGTAGTTGAGGCCAGTTCATTGGCTACATTTAAGAGGGTGTTAGATGTGGCATTTGTGGCTAAAGGGATCAGTGGGTATGGAGAGAAGGCAGGTACGTGATACTGAGTTGGATGATCAGCCATGATCACATTGAATGGTGGTACAGGGCCGAATGGCCTACTCCTGCACCTATTTTTCTATGTTTCTATGTTCTGTCAATGATGCAGAGAGAGGGGGCCAGGGTGCTACCTTCTACCATTGTCTGGTGGGGGGGGGGGGGGGGCTGATGGAGTTGAAACTAGCTGCTAACATGGTTGGGCCACCTGTCCACAGATAGGACAGATGATGCCAAACTCTCTTGGAGTGGTTTGCATTAAATTCTCCTTTCACTTGGGAAAGGTTTCAACAGGCTATTTCAATTCAGCTCGCTCAAGGTATAGTCTGATGGACATAATTGGTGGTTTTAATTGACCATTGTAGCTAACTCCTAGTGTGTGGGCAAGGGTTAGAATTTGGCAGGCAGTTGAGGGGAATGTGGATAGTATACAATGGAATTAGTGCAACATTAGAGTAAAACATGGTGATCAACACAAGGTCGATGGGATGAAGGGCCCACTTCTGTGCTGTATCTCTCTGACTCTGATTCCTTGAGAATTTTCTTGGGAAGCCACCAATTTATGAGCTCCTGCCACGATGGCTGATTGCCCTTGGTTAAGCTTCCGATGTTAAACATAAGGCATGCTGACTGAACAGAAAGCGCACAACTCCTAAGTGCAAGGTAATAGGGAGGAGGGGAGTGGGGAGGGAAGAAGGGAAAAAAGGGGATTGATGGGCTTGAGAGATAAAATAAGTTGCAGGGATGCAGGGTAGTGGAGATGGACTGATAGGATTATTGTGTTGGGAGCTGGTTTGAACTTATAGGGCTGAATGGGCACCTTCTGTGTCATGAGCAGAAAGGAGCTATAAGCTCTGCAGTTGGAGGGAGGAAAAGATGGAGGTTTGGGGTATAGATACCAAAATGGATATATCTCAAAATGCCTTTTTGCAATTTCCCAATACTCAGACACCACCCATGAAATGTTATGTATGTGGACTACTCTGGGATCAATGTATGATTACTGGAAATAGAAGCATAGAAAATAGGTGCAGGAGTAGGCCATTCGGCCCTTCGAGCCAGCACCGCCATGCAATACAATCATGGCTGATCATCAAAAATCCTTACCCCATTCATGCTTTCTCCCCATATCCCTTGAGCTATATCTAACTCTCTCTTGAATATATACAGTGAATTGGCCTCCATGGATAATGTCCACAAAAATGAATGCATAATTGTCCGCGTGGACTTGATGGGCCAAAGGGCTTAATTCCATGCTATCTCTATGACTATGGATGTTATACCCACCCTCATCACAATACCCAAATAGACAAGTTGTGCCAGCCTCAGTAATGGTCATTGATGTCACAGAGCTGCTAATTCTATCAACCGGGCTACACCTTGAGCAAGTTGGATTGAAAATTAAAGCAATGGCAAATTAAATGCAGTGCAACAGCTCCTCCTAGAGAGGTTGGTATTATCTGTTCCAGCTGTGCATGGGTGGCACTCCTCTGTTAGCAGCTGTTCCAATGCCATCATCAGTCCTGGTGAGCTCCTTCCCGCTGCTTAGTGGCTGCATTAGACATAATTGCGTTAATGCAAAGAAGCTGAAGATGTTTGTAGTTTTAATGAAGAATAGTCAAATCATCTTCCTCAGACATGTTAATTTACAAAGAGCTTGCTTTGACAAGGGCTTGCCTTTTGTATCAGAACCGGTTAATAAAATGAAAAGGCTGTTATCTTTAGAATTATAACACATCCTGGATTAATCCCCCATTCAGGGATTTGGTGATAATGAGGTGAGGTCATACTGAGCAAGTCACAACATGCTCAAATGCCATCTTCACACAACAAGTATGGAAAATTCCACGCAATCAACAGAAGGCTAAAAATACCTTTCAGCATGTTTGTTATTATTGCACGCTATTAACATAATAATTGAGAGCCTCATTCCAATGAACCCCATTAAATGCCATTCTGTGGGGGGACTAACAAATCAAATACAGACAAGGGTAGAAAATAACAGCCATTGTTATAGAGAAATATAGCACTGAAATAGGCCCTTTGGCCCATAATGTCTGTGCTGAAAACCATGCATCAATTTACAGTAATCATACATTGATCCTAGAATAGTCCAAATATATAAAGTTTTGTGGGTGGTGTCTGAGGAGTGGAAAATTGCTCAAAGACATGTTGAGATAAACCCAGTAATCAGCCACTCAGTTCCTGGACAACTGGCATGAACAAATAGTACAAGTTGGGCGAGGACCAGGAATAAAAAAGACTGTTTCAACAGTAATTTATATTGTGTATGGTATAGAGGGAAGTCACTCAGCCCATGCTGGCTCTCAGAGAAGTCATATCAAATCCCATTTGCAACAATTATTTCCTGGTAATCAGTTCTACCTCATCTGCTCAGTAACTCCTCCCCAGTCTCCCCCCACCTGTCTTCCACCTTCCTACTCCAGGGAAAATGTACGGCGGCCAATTAACCTTCAAACCAGCATGTTTTTTGTGATGTGGGACGGGACCAGAGCACCCAGGGAAGTCACAGGGAGAATGTATAAACTCCATACAGAAAGCATCAGAGGACAGGATTGAATCAGGAAGCAGCTACACTGATATTGTGGAACAGACATTTTTATTCTAACTGATGCTGTTTATTAACATTGGTTGGAACTGAAAATTTAATTTCTTAGAATCTTTTTGTGCAACCATGAATAGGATTTGCCCTCCAAGCAAATACATAATCTGATTAGTCACAAAGTTGTTAAAAGTTTCAAGAAATTATCATTGCAAATAGCAAATGGTATTTGATGTTGAATGTTCTGTGGTCAGACAGTTATGTGCAGGTTTTTACATGAATACTATTATTTTCTCTCTAAAAGGGGTTTAGAATTTGATCATTAGTTGGACTGTATTTTATTGGTTTAAAATAGCTTGGAAGTTGGTTACTTATAAGTCTGGACATGTGGTCAAAACCAATCTAAGATTTCAATTCTGTTTTTCATAACTTCTTCTCTATTATCCCATGGAAGACAGTTCATGGCTTTTCTCTCAACACTTACAACCCTTAGAGTAAACCATGCATGGAATCAAAGTATCATTGTGGCGCTGATAGAGGCTATTCATCTGATTAAACTATTGCCAGTTTTTAATGGAGCAATCTTCTTCTTGTGGCCCTGCAATTATTCTCTCACTCATGAAGAGTCGTTGACATGGAATGATAGCTCTGTTTCTTTCTTCACAGATATTGCCCGATCCGGTCAATATATTCAACATTTCCAGCATCTGCAGTTTGTTTTTCTATATTTTCATTCTCTGCTGCCATTCCTATTCCCTGCTCCTGTTGATTTTTGTTTCCATTATCTCTTTTGGCAGTGAATTCCAGATTATTATTCCAGATCTAGACTCCAGAATTCCAGGACGTTTTTCTTCATATTCCCCTTGCACTATTGGGTCATTAATTTAAACTTGCTTCTGAAACATAGAAACATAGAAATTAGGTGCAGGAGTAGGCCATTCGGCTATTCCAGCCTGCACCGCCATTCAATATGATCATGGCTGATCATCCAACTCAGTATCCCGTACCTGCCTTCTCTCTATACATTCTGATCCCCTTAGCCACAAGGGCCACATCTAACTCCCTCTTAAATATAGCCAATGAACTGGCCTCAACTACCCTCTGTGGCAGAGAGTTCCAGAGACCCACCACTCTCGGTGTGAAAAAAGTATTTCTCATCTCGGTCTTAAAGGATTTCCCCCTTATCCTTAAGCTGTGACCCCTTGTCCTGGACTTCCCCAACATCGGGAACAATCTTCCTGCATCTAGCCTGTCCAACCCCTTAAGAATTTTGTAAGTTTCTATAAGATCCCCTCTCAATCTCCTAAATTCTATAGAGTATAAACCATGTCTTATTTCTTCATAAGACAGTCCTGACATCCCAGGAATCAGTCTGGTGAACCTTCTCTGCACTCCCTCTATGGCAATAATGGTCTTCTTCAGATTTGGAGACCAAAACTGTATGCAATACTCCAGCTGTGGTCTCACCAAGACCCTGTACAACTGAAATAGAACCTCCCTGCTCCTTTCCTCAAATCCTTTTGCTATGAAAGCTAACATACCATTCGCTTTCTTCACTGCCTGCTGCACCTGCATGCCTACTTTCAATGACTGGTGTACCATGACACCCAGGTATTGCTACATCTCCCCATTTCCTAATCGGCCACCATTTAGATAATGGTCTGCTTTCCTGTTTTTGCCACCAAAGTGGATAACCTCACATTTATCCACATTATACTGCATCTGCCAAACATTTGCCCACTCACCCAGTCTATCCAAGTCACCTTGCAGTCTCCTAGCATCCTCCTCACAGCTAACACTGCCCCCCAGCTTAGTGTCATCTGCAAACTTGGCGATATTGCCTTCAATTCCCTCATCCAGATCATTAATATATATATTGTAAATAGCTGTGGTTCAGCACTGAGCCTTGCGGTACCCCACTAGTCACTGCCTGCCATTGTGAAAAGGACCCGTTTACTCCTACTCTTTGTTTCCTGTTTGACAGCCGGTTCTCTATCCACATCAATACTGAATCCCCAATGCCGTATGCTTTAAGTTTGTATACTAATCTCTTATGTGGGACCTTGTCGAAAGCCTTTTGGAAGTCCAGATACACCACATCCACTGGTTCTCCCTTATCCACGCTACTAGTTACATCCTCGAAAAATTCCACAAGATTCGTCAGACATGATTTACCTTTTGTAAATCCATGCTGACTTTGTCCAATGATTTCACCACTTTCCAAATGTGCTGCTATCCCATCTTTAATAACTGACTCTAGCAGTTTCCCCACTACTGATGTTAGACTACTGGTCTGTAAATCCCCGTTTTCTCTCACCCTCCCTTCTTAAAAAGAGGGGTTACGTTTGCTACCCGCATTGGAAGAAAGATGTCTGAGGTTATGCAAGGTTTTGTAGGTTAACAGGCCACTGTAGATTGCCCCTAGTGTGTAGGTGATTGATAGAATCTGGGGGAGATGATTAATTGGAATATAGTGTTAATCAGTATGGGGATAGCAAGTTTCAGGTTGGACTTTTAGTTGCCTTGTCAATACTTTTTTATTCAATGGGGCAATGACGATCTTCTGCTGGAGCTCTTTACTGGAAATTGCATGGGCAATTTGCAAATGAAGCTTCATTTTGAATCGGCACTGAATTGTTTTTTATTGGTTTTCCCCATTGAAAGGGAAAGAACATGGAGCTGAAATAAATTTCCACAGAATGAGGCTAATCCATACAAACTTTCCCACAGTGACGAGCTATTAGACTGTGACAAGCTGTAATAGAATGCTTCCTGAACCAAGCACACTTATCCATTGCAATAATTCTCTGACCTCCTGGAGGAAAAACAGGATAAGAAGGAGAGTATTCAACCTACACATAGAGTCAGATGGTATGAAAACAAGCCCTTCGGTCCAACTTGCCCACACTGACCAACATGTCCCATCTACACTAATCCCACCTGCCCGCATTTGGCCCACCCCCCTCTAAACCTGTCATGTCCAGGTACCAGTCCAAATGTTTCTTAAACGATGCGAGAGTAAAGACTCTTCAAGACTCTTCTCCCATTCGTTTTTCACAACACAAGATGGAGGTCATTCAGTCTGCAAGTCAACCCACATAATACCACTCTCAATCCTGGGCACATAGTCTTGCAGGTCAGGGATCTTGAAACACGCATCCAGGTTTCTGCCTCCACCACCCTTTCAGACAGCAAATCGAGGTAGTGATCACACACAAAAATCTCCACCCTTTTCACCACATTTTTTTTCACATCCATGACCATTTACTTTGCTGTTCTGATCCTTGCATAGGGATTATTATATTATCTTTTGTGGATGAGGCTCTCAGCAGGGTCTCCTCTATATCCCGCAGCTCCGCTGTTACTCCCCACCCCGCCCACTTGTAACAAGGACAGTTCCCCTTGTCCTCACCTTCCACCCCATCAGCCATCGCGCACAACATATAATCCTCCAACATTTTTGCTACCTCCAACGGGATCTCACCACTGGTCACATCTTCCCATCTCCTCCCCTTTCTGCTTTCTGCAGAGACCATTCCCACCGTATCTCCCTGGTCAATTCGTCCCTTCTTACCCAAACCACCACCTCCCCAGGTACTTCCCCTTGCAACCACAGGAAATGCTACACTTGTCGCTTTACCTTCCCCCTCGACTCCATCCACTGACCCAATCAGTCTTTCCAGATGAGACAGAGGTTCCCCTGCGCCTCTTCCAACCTCATCAATTGCATCCGCTGTTCCAGCTGTCAACTTCTCTACATCGTCGAGACCAAGCGCAGGCTCGGCGAACTCTTCACCCAATACCTCCGCTCAGTTCGTACTAACCAACCTGATCTCCCGGTTGCTCAGCACTTGAAACCCCCCCTCCCATTCCCAATCTGACCTTTCTGTCCTGGCCTCCTCCATTGCCCAGTGCAAATTGGAGGAACAGCACCTCATATTTTGCTTCGGTAGTTTACACCCCAGCGGTATGAAAATGGACTTCTTTAATTTTAGATAGCCCTTGGTTTCTCCCTCCTTCCCCTCCCCCTTCCCAGCTCGCCCACATAGCCTACTGTCTCAGCCTCTTCCTTTCTTTTTCCCGCGCACCACCCCCCCCCCCCCCCACCACCGACATCAGTCTGAAGAAGGTTCTCAACCCAAAATGTCACTTATTCCTTCTCTCTAAAGATGCTGCCTCATCCGCTAAGTTTCTCCAGCATTTTTTGTCTACCTTTGATTTTTCCAGCATCTGCAGTTCTTTCTTAAGGGGCTGTCCCACTTGGGCGACCAAATCCATGAGTTCTGGTGAGTTTGCCCTCGACTCATACTCGCAGCATGGTCGACATGAGGTCGTAGGAGGTCTTTGTAACTCTCCTTCATGCTCGAGAGTAGTCCCCGTGTACTTGAGGCCTCAGCTAGGTCGTGGCGTATTTTTCAACATGTTGAAAAATGCCCGCGAATAAAAAAAGGTTGCCATGGAAAAAATAGATACTTTTTTTACTTGTAGGTTTAGTAGTAGTAGGTTGTAACAGTAGTAGGTCGTCATGTTAGTCGTAGGTAATCGAAGGTAGTCGTAGGTAGTCTTGAACATAGTGATGGGAGGTCGAAGGCGATCGAAGGAGGTCGCCTCCACTCTCCACCATTCGTTGTTCAATTTTCCTGAAGTTAGTCGTAGCTAGTCGAAGCTAGCCTTTAACATAGTAGAAGGAGGTCTTCTACATGGTCGAAGGATGTCTTCAACATGATATTTTTTCAAACTCTCCTAATCTCTTCTAAACTCGCCAATTAGTTCGCCCAAGTGGGACAGCCCGTTTAAAACATTTTTGTCTACCTTGCGTAGGGAGAGTTACTTTTGGATTTGACACCTTCCGAGCTATGAGTTTGGCAAAGCAGCGCCATTTGAGACCTCTCAATGCAGCTCCTATCAAGGCACCTGCCAGTCCAACTTTAGCACAGGATTCCAACAAGCAAGACTGCCAAAAAAAATCTTCAGTTATATTTGTATTGTTTTCCTGAATCTCTAGTGGACAAGGATTATATGATGCACGTGTTTAACGCAACAGGGAAGAATGGAATAGAATTTTATGGCATGGATGTCGTAAGGGAATGATGAAAAATGAGGAAGGTCTCTCTATTTGTTGCTTTCTTTGCAACGGGTTAACAAAAGAAGTGTTGAGTGTTTGAAAAACCCTGGTTCTCTGCAGCGGCAGATGCTGCCAGCAGGATTTCCATTGCTGAATGGTTTCCCTGCTGTAGTGCAAAAGTAATGCTCAAACGGTGCGAGGATGCAGCAGAGGGAAGGCAGTGCTGTGAAGGAAACTGCTGAATGAGGAAAATTCTGATTGAACCAGGTGCATGAGGATACTCTATCACTAGGCACTTAATTATTTGGCTTAATGAATTATTGCTCTTCTGTTACAATATCCGGAGGTTTGGCAAATTGAACTACCAAAATGGACAAATAGGTGCATGTGAAAATATATAATCAGTTGTCCTCTTCCGTGCTACCACATGATGAGATCTCTACACTATTCCAAATGTTAGCTTCTTGCAAATTCCCTTGTTCTTAATTTTTCTTGTGATATCACAATTATTTGCATGCCGGGCCCTAAACCTTTACTGCTCTATTCCTTTGCTAAATATGTTGAAACATACCTTTTCAATTATGCTTTTATATTACTTGGGTTGGGAGTCCAAGACTTGCTGGCAGACTTGAGGAAACCACTATGCTCTGTTGTTGAGACCGCATGGGGTTGAACAGTGAGGTCCGGTCTCCCTCATATTCCTCCTGAGGGAGTTGGCACTCAGATCATGCATGAGTCAGGCTTGGTGCGGTATTCAAGATCACACTGATTTCAATGGGAATTCTAATCTTGAGGATCAGGAAGCAAAGCTGTTTGTTTTATTTTTAGTTCCTGTTAAATGCTTTAAAGGGCCTGTCCCAGTTGGGCGTCATTTACACGTTATTTACGCGACAGGCTGGTAGTGACTACCGCGCAAAATTGGTCTAGCAGTACATCAGTCACGCGGCAAGTGCTCTTGAGGGCCCTGCTTCTTTTGGGAGCCATTTGCGATGTTGTTCATACATAGTCCGATCTCCGTGGCAAGGATTTTCTGAGCTAAAATTTTTCAAAAATGGGTTGTCACGTGGTGCGGCGCTCAAATGATGCGCAAATGGCACGCCGACGGCATATTGGCGGTGCATGGTTATGGACGTTGACGCACGATGATGCATAATAAATTAGCATAGGCAATGTTTGTGCATCACCGTGCGTAACCATGCGTCACCACGCACTACACATACGCCATCAGTATGTCAGCGTACGTCATCAGTATGTCAGCGTGCGCAAGGGATACGTGACGCAGGTGGCGCGCGAGGCTTTTGAGCATTCCAAAATCCTGGGGCGACAACCAATTTTTAGGATGTCGCTTAAATGACATACAAATAACGCCCAAGTGGCACAGGCCCTTAACATGCAAGCGTACATCACAGAAATAGATGGGCACAGGCATTATATGAAGTGCCTATTTATTGTAACAGGAAATAATAAGTCATGAATAAGAAATGGACAGGAAAGGTTTAGAGAGATCTGGACCAAATGCGGACAGGTGTGACTAGTGTAGATGGGACATCTTGGTCGGCATGGGCAAGTTGGGCCGAAAGGTCTTTTTCCATGTTGTGTGAATCTATGACTCCATGTCATGCTGAACTCGTACTTTTTTTCACTTCAATTTTAATTTCAGGATAATTTAAACACTTAAAATAAATGACAGCTATGACAGAAGCCAAAACCCACCTCACAGACCTGGTTTCCACGAGGAAGGTTTTGGGGTGGGATGGATCTGACCTCGCCACTGGACTTGAGGTTGCAGAGAACAGCAAGGACCAGCCCTTGACACCTGGTCCAAATGGGGCCTCAAGGAGTGATTCTGCCAATACAATCTGTCAGTACAATCTGGCCCAATATTTCCTTCTGCAGACACCTCTTCCTCTTCCTCTTCCTCTTCCTCTTCCTCTTCCTCTTCCTCTTCCTCTTCCTCTTCCTCTTCTTCTTTCGTGTGGTGTGCACAGCCTAACGTTGTAGGACAACTTGTTCTATTTATCTTCTGTTTATGCACGTCGAGTTAATTGCATTAGTTGAAACAGGGCGGACCACGTGAAGGTTGCAACCTTCCACCCCTTCTCCAGACACGAGGAACTGGAGATGCTGATTTACATAAAAAAGACACAAACTGTTGGAGTAACTCAGCGGGACAGGCCGCTTTTCTGGAGAACATGGATAAGTGATGTTTCGAGTCAGGACACTTCTTCAGATTTGTTTCTATGACACATTTCTGTGATTTAGAGCTGCATGCTAGAACGTTTAACAAGGTCTGAAAAAGGGACCCAACCTGAAACGTCACCTATCCATGTTCTCCAGAGATGCTGTCTGACTGCTGGGTTTCTCCAGCTCTTTGTGTCTAGTATGTAATTCTCTGCAATAAATGTGAAATACATTTGACTTTTTGCATCAAAATGGATTTTAAATATCCGAAAAGTGTGCAAAATAAGAATTACATATAAATGCAAACTATTATAATATCAAATATATATTTTTTATCTGTTTGTTTCTGGAAGAACTCATTCAAAAAGCTGGTTTAGTTCCCATGTCACAATCTGATAGGGCGCTTTCAAGTTTCTAATGGTGATACCCCTTTGCAACAACAGGAGTTAGTTGAAGATACATTTAAGAGTCTTTTGGACAGGTATATGAATAGGAAAGTTTGAGAGGGATATGGACCAAACACAGGCAAATGGGACCAGCTCATGTAGACACCATTGTCAGAATAGACAAGTTGGGCCAAAGTGCCTGCTTCCATACTGTATAACTGTGACTCTGATTCAGTCTGTATCATGATTGAATTGTTATGTTGGGCACCATTGCTGTTTAAATGTCTGCTTAAATCTAGTTACATCTCTTCTATTCAGATCCTCCCCTTTAGTTTTCCTTTTGGGTGCTTAATGGTGACATGGAAATCTTGAGTGATAAAGAGAGAGCATGGAAATGGATCCATCTACCATCCAAGTCCCGATGGCCCAATTCTAGGCTGCCATCGTAGAGTCTGTTCTCACCTTCTCCATCATGGTCTGGTTTGGCTCAGCCACCAAGCATGATTCCTGGAGGCTGCAGCGAATCATCTGATCAGCAGAGAAGGTTATTAGCTGCCACCTTCCCTCCATTGATGAACTGTACACGGGAAGGGCCAGGAAGCGAGTGGGCAAGATCATCTCTGACCCCTCTCACCCTGGCCACAAACTCTTTGGATCACTTCTCTCTGGAAGGTGACTCCGGATTGTCAGAGCTGCCATAGCCAGGCATAAAAACATTTTTTTATCCACGAGTAGTTGTTCTACTCAACAGCCAAAAATCTGTAGCCTTCCTTTGATCTGGTATTTTGTTGGTTCACGTGCTTGATCAATGGTGTTTTATCATTAATGTTTTATTATTATTAATGCTTAGTGTTTTCGGAGTCATTTATAACTGTCACTGTATGTCATGTTGTTACTTGTGGGCAGAGCACCAAGGCAAATTCCTTGTATGTGAATACTTGGCCAATAAACTTACTTACTTAATAAACTTACTTAATCATTGTCTCCCCACATTTATACTAATCCAACAGTAATCCCAAAATTTAACTCGCCTAACATTTTAATAAGGTCTTCTCTCCTGTTCCTGATTCTCCCACTTTCCTTCATCCCAGGGTCAAATTACAGTGACCAAATAATATATCATCCTGCATGTCATTGGGATGTAGGAGGAAACCCAGGCCTTCCCTTCGCTGCTAGCTCCCTGTCTAAATCTCCACACCTTTATTTTCATTGTTGTAAAAATCCATTTGTTTCTGTTCAATTGCTGCCTTTCCTCTTTGAAACTTTGCAATTGCAACAGACCCCAAATTACTCCTGTCAATCAACATCAGCAAACACTTTGCAAATGCAACACCACCGATTGCAAAGGCAGCTACCAAAGCTAAAAATATACTGACCATTTATATCATGTCCTTAATTAGAGCCACTGTCTCATTGGCTCTTAAACTCAAATTAAGCTTTATCGCAATAATATTTTGAGCAAAAATCAATATTCAGTCTGAAGAGAAACGTTTCTGGCTGACACTCCCTTACATTTAAGGTTCTGTTACGGATTATTGTTGAGCCTTATCGATGGAAGCATGGTGCTCTGAAACCTGCTGGAAAAGCCAGCATTGTTCATTAGGCTTGGGGAAGGTCAAGTGTTCAAATGCAGCCTTGCAGATGCCTTTGTTGACTCTGGCAGAAACACAAAGACAGAGACTGAAAGGGCTACTGAAAAAAGGAATGATAGCCTTGCACTTCTGTGGCGTTTTTCCCGACCTCGTCAAGTCCCAAAGCACCTCACAGCCAATAAAGTACTTCCGAAAAGTGACCCCTAACATTAACCAGGGAATTCAGCAGCCAGACTGCAGGCCACAGTATCCAATAAAAAGCAGCAGGGTTACACAAAAAGCTGGAGAAACTCAGCGGGTGCAGCAGCATCTAAGGAGCGAAGGAGATAGGCGACGTTTCGGGTCGAGACCCTTCTTCAGACTGGTCAGGGATCAGGGAAACGAGAGATATAAACAGTAATATGGAGAGATAAAGCAAGAACAATGAGTGAAAGATATGCAAAAAAGTATTGGTGATAAGGGAAGCAAGCCATTGTAAGCTGTTTCTGGTGTGAAAATGAGAAGCTAGTGCGACTTGGGGGGGGGGGGGGGGAGATGGAGAAGGAATGTCAGGGCCCGAGGGCTGAGGGAGAGGTGGGGGGTGGGGGGGGGGGGAGGGAAGGGAGCAGTTTGGGTTAACAGAATTGAGAAAATTCAATGTTTAAGCCCAGAGGATGCAGACTCCCCAAGCGGAATATGAGATGTTGTTCCTCAAACTTGCGGTGTTGTTCACTCTGGCCATGGAGGAGGCCCAAGACCGAGAGGTCGGATACGGAGTGGGAGGGGGAGTTGAAGTGCTGAGCCACCGGGAGGTCGGGTTAGTTATTGCGGACCGAGCGGAGGTGTTCGGCGAAACGATCGCCTAACCTCCGCTTGGTCTCACCGATGTAGATTAGCTGGCATCTGGAGCAACGGATGCAGTAGACGAGGTTGGAGGAGGTGCAGGTGAACCTCTGTCGGACTTGGAATGACTGCTTGGGTCCCTGAAAGGAGTGGATGGGGGAGGTGAAGGGACAAGTGTAGCATCTCTTGCGGTTGCAAGGGAAAGTGCCCGGGGAAGGAGTGGAGCGGGAGGGAAGGGAAGAATTGACGAGGGAGTTGCGGAGGGAGCGGTCTTTGCGGAAGGCAGACAGGGGGGGAGATGGGAAGATGTGGCGAGTGGAGGGGTCACGTTGGAGGTGGCGAAACTGGCGGAGGACTATCTGTTGTATGCGCTGGCTGGTGGGGTGAAAGGTGAGGACCAGGGGGACTCGGCCCTTGTTGTGAGTGGGGGAATGGGGAGAGAGGGCAGTGTTGCGGGGTATGGAGGAGACCCTGGTGCGAGCCTCATCGATAGTGGGGGAGGGGAAACCCCGTTCTCTGAAGAACGAGGACATTTGCGATGACCTGGTGTGGAACACGTCATCCTGGGAGCAGGTGCGGCGTAGTCGGAGGAATTGGGAATAGGGGATGGAGTCCTTACAGGAAGCAGGGTGGGAGGAAGAGTAGTCCAGGTAGCTGTGGGAGTCAGTTGGTTTGTAGTGGACAAACTACAACCACTACAAACCAACTGTAGTCCACTACAAACCAACTGACTCCCACAGCTGTGTTAAAGAGGGAACTGCAGATGCTGGAGAATCGAGGGTTACACAAAAAGCTGGAGAAACTCAGCGGGTGCAGCAGCATCTAAGGAGTGAAGGAGATAGGCGACGTTTCGGGTCGAGACCCTTCTTCAGACTCCCACAGCTACCTGGACTACTCTTCCTCCCACCCTGCTTCCTGTAAGGACTCCATCCATGGGCACACAAGGAATGCAGATGCTGTAACCTAGAGCAAAAATACAAACTCTTGGAGGAACTCAACAGATTGAGAAGCATCTGTGGAGGAGAGGGAGGATCGTCATTTTAGGCCAAGACCCTGCATTGATTCTCTATGTGGGGTTGTGAATTTCAGTGATATTGATTAAAAAAGACAATCCTAGTTAAGTGAACAAACAAAATAAAATCAGTAATAAAATACTAAAAACAATAATAAATCAATAATGAAAAATAACAAAGCAAATCCTAATAAATCCTAACTATGACTGCACAGTGGCACCAGAGACCCTGGTTCGATCCTGACTTTCGGTGCTCTCTGTGTGAAGTTTTCACACTCTCCCCGTGACCGCAAAGGTATTTCCTCCCACATCCCGAAGATGTGAAGGTTTGTCGATTAATTGGACTCTGTAAAATTGCTCCTAATGTATAGGGTGTGGATGAAGAAGTGGAATAACAGAACTAGTGTGAACAGGGGATTGATGGTCAACGTGGACTCATTAGCTGAAGGGCTTGTTTCCATGCTGTATCTCTAAACTAGACGATACAAAGTCACCTCGGAGACACAAGGAATTACAGATGGTGAAATCTTGAGCAAAACACCGAGTGCCGGAGGAACTCAGTGGGTCACATACGATTTCTGGAGGTAATGTGGGGTGGGGGGGGGGGGGGGGGGGGGATGGGCAAAGTTTCTGGTCAGGATCCTTCTTTAGACATTGTAGTAGGGGAAAGAAAGCTGGAAAAAGAGGTGGAAGTGGGACTAAGCCTGACAAGTGATAGGTGGATACAGGTGAGGGGGGGGGGGGTGGTTTGATTGGCAGATGAATGGGTAAGTGACAAAGGCTAGTGTTGAAAAGAAGACAAATGTTTGTCAAATCAAGAGAGAGGAGTAGTGAAATGTAAAGCCAGAGGGCAGTGAAACTGGACTGGGGGGGGGGGAACAGGAATGAGGGAAGGGGGACCTCATTGAAACATACAGAATAGTGAATGGCTTGGATAGAGTGGATGTGGAGAGGATGTTTCCACTAGTGGGAGACTCTAGGACTGGAGGTCATAGCCTCAGAGTTAAAGGTTGTTCTTTTAGGAAGGAGATGAGGAGAAATTTTGTTAGTCAGTGGGTGGTGAATCTGTGGAATTATTTGCTACAGAAGGCTGTAGATGCCAGGTCAGTGGGTATATTTAAGGCAGAGATAGATAGATTTTTGATTAGTACAGGTGTCAGAGGTGATGGGGAGAAGGCAGGAGAATGGGGTTAGGGGGGAGAGATAGATCAGCTATGATTGAATGGCGGAGTAGACTTGATGGGCCGGATGGCCTAATTATACTCCTATCCCTTATGACCTCATGACGTGTGATCACATGTGTGAACTCGCACCCAAGGTCAAGATTGAACCCGGGTCTGCGTCACACATTATCTTCACTCTTCGAAACAAGTGTGAGCCTGAATTGCAGGAGCTATTTTTTTAATTCAAAACACTATCAAGTACTTGAGGGCATAGATTTAAGATGAAAGAGGGAAAGTTTATGAATATTTGCAAGGCAAGTATTTTAAACAGATGATGGTAGGTGGCCAGAACATGCTGCCAGAGGAGGTGGTAGAAGCAGATAAAGCGGCAACATTTAAGGGGCAGTTAGATAGGCACATGTGCAATCAAGAAACTGAGGGATGTGGATCACATACTGGCAAATGGGATTAGTGGAATTAGCAACATGGTCAAATGTTGGATAGTGGAATTAGCAACATGGTCAAGCGCAAATACCATAGGCCAAAGAGCCTGTTCCTGTGCTGAACTGTTCTGTGTTCTAATTCCCTATTCTGAATGCATTCAGTAATCCAGTGTTGAATGAGAGGCAGTTCTCTGCCCAGTAAGCCTGATGCAACACCTTTCAATGGAAGACTCTTGCAACTGATAGACAGAAACAATTTGAATCCTATTTGAACTCAGGTGAATATGTGGAGTCTAATCCAGCCCTTCCCCCCCCAAAAAAATAACTGGTTACTTGCTTGAAAATAGAAGGAAAAAAAAGGCAATTCCAAAAAAAGCATGATATGAATGTTGATGATTAATTGCAACATTTTCCAGTCATATTCTATTTGATACAGACTTCCTTTTTATAACATACACAAAAGACATGCTGTTTATTGAAGACCATCTATTTTTACAAAAGAACGAAGGATTGGCAACCACAGAGTAAAATTTGAACTGTCAGATCTCCTTCTCTCTCTCAGTGCCAAGATTTTATTTTATTGACTTGCATCTCCATAATGAGATGAAAAGCTGCGCTCTCTCCGACTGGCAACACACTTGAATAAGAATTAAGGGAATCTATGTTACATGAGCAACTCGCAGTGATCTGCATTGGCTGCTTTTCCGGCAGCTTGAACAGAACATGGAAAAGCTAGTGTGGTGACTTGAATACAGACGATGGATGCTTTCATATCACCAAAGGCCAAGTCTGTCAAACACACTCTGTTAGACACTGTAGCTGTGCAACGCTGTCTGCACTAACAAAGCATGGAGAAGACCCTTCTGTTGGGATATGACTATCAGTCACACCATTACCAAAAGCTTGTAAATGTGTTAAAAGAAAATCAATAGAATGTGGAGGAATAAGGCATCTTTTTGTTTCAAACTCTGAATGCCGTTTTACTTTTACTGCATTTGGGAACTTAAGGAACAGGAAAGGCCATTCAACCTCTCAAGCCTCTCCTATGTTGAATGAAATTACTAGTCATAATTTTTTTATTAATAATTTTTAACCTGCAATCCATAAGCTTTGCAATTAATTATCATGCAATTAAAGTCAAAGTCAAATTTATTTGTCACATGCACCCGAAGGTGTATAGAGAGAGATATAGAGAGAGCCAGTGCAGTAACAGGCCCTTTAGTGCACTGAGTCTGCGCAGATTATCAACTACTCCTTTACCTTAATCCTACGTTTATCTCATATTTTATTCTCTCCACATTCTTTTTTTTTGTAAGGACTTGGTAAAATTGTCATAGAAACATAGTAAATAGGTGCAGGAATATGCCATTCTGCCCTCCGAGCCAGCACCGCCATTCATTATGATCATGGTTTGATCATCCAAAATCAGTACCTCTTTCCTGCTTTCTCTCCATATCCCTTGATTCCGTTATCCCTAAGAGTTCTAAATAACTCCCTTGAATTCGTCCAGTGAATCAGCCTCCACTGCCTTCTTTGCCAGATAATTCCACATTGCTTGACTTTTCATTCAGAGGCAGGCCAAATGAATTGGAGACATTAATTCAAAAGGATTCCAGCCACCAGGAGAACTTTAATTTAGTGAATTGAATAAACCTGGAATAAGAAGCCAGTTTTACCAATAGAATAAATTAATGAATGAATGGATTGATTAATTAATTAATTGACTTTATTGTCACATGTGACAAATCACAGTGAAATTGTTTTGCTTGCATACCAAAGGTATGCAATAGTCTCCACATAAAGGGCACTGACAAAGTCCACCTTTGTTATCCCCCCTCCCCCTCTTCCCGGCGGTCGCCCATCGCTGGGTCCTCCATTGTTCTGTTCCATAGTAATTAAGACTTAGTTTTCTTATGTACATCAACAAAAGTTAAGGGCCCATCCAGTGACAGACAGGATGGGGTTGACTTTTTTGATGAATGGTGTTGGCAGGAGCGAAGTTTCTAAGGTCATGAAGTGAACATTCCTGCAGTGACTCTGGGACTACAGTAAAACTCTGATAATCCAACACCTTCAAAACTTTAGGGTTGCTGAACTGGTTTAAACTTTTACTCATCTTTAACTCTTCAGTGAAATCCTGCCTTGGTTTTGCTGATGCATTGTGTTTTAATAGCATGGAGAGATAACATATAAATGAGTGTGGATCGAAATGTTTAAACAGTTTTTTTTTGTTTTCCTTTAATTAACCGTGCAGATTCATGGATTTCAATCTTGCCTTGCATTCAGTAGCAAAAATCACCAGTTTTCACTGATATAGAATATCACTCTCATTGACAAACCAACACACTTCTAATTCATCAATTTTAAATATTTACTATGTTAGAGGAATCAACAACTGAACCTACACAACTCTTGCAGAATAGGGACTTCCAAAAGATACCATCTCCTTTAAAGAAAGACAGCAGTAATTTAATGAAACAGCATCCCAAAATGCCACTCAGTTTAAGGACGCTCAGTAATCACTTCATTGGTTTATTATTGTAACTTGCACTGAGATATTGTAACTTGCACTGTGCTATCCTGGCAAATCATACCATAATCAAACCATCCACGAGTACTGTCTTCTTCTTTTAGGAACGAGATGAGGAGAAATATCTTTAGTCAGAGCGTGGTGAATCTGTGGAATTCTTTGGAGGCCAAGTCAATTGATATTTTTAAGGCAGAGATGGATAGATTCTTGATTAGTACAGGTGTCAGAGGTTATGGGGAGAAGGCAGGAAAATGGGATTAGGGGGGAGAGATAGATCAGCAATGATTGAATGACGGAGTAGACTGATGGGCCGAGTGACCCAATTCTACACCAATTCCTTATGACGAGAGCTAATGCAGAAAGATAATGGAAACAGATATAGTGTCACAGCCGAAAAATTACAGCTGTAACTAGGTACATTGCTGACGTCCACTTAATTAATTAAAAGAACAGCATCAATAGCTTTGCCAAATAAACTCCATCTAACAACCTTTTGAACAGACAATTTCCAATTCCAGCTAACCATTGTATGAAAAAATGTGTCCTCATGTCATTTCTGAAAAAAAAAGTTTAATTTTAGAGTTAATTCTCCTTATTTTAGGGAAACATTTTATCACCTTCTTTCAAGTCTTGTAATCATCTTAAACAGCTCTGTCTGATTACCCTGAAACTTTTATATTCAATGGTAGCCAATTCACTGCAAGATTTTCACAATTTAACCATACAACAGCAACCTCATCCACAGAATGTAAGAATATCAGTCCCCTCCATTTAGAGTGCTGCCCTCAAGAGGTAGTTATGAATATTTTATGTTTTGGGGGTTTACAACTCTTATTACAGAGTTTCCATCCAGGTCATTTTCAAATGATGTCTATATCCTTCCGTATCAGCTGCATATTTTTTAGTTTAATTTAGTTTGGAGCACGGAAACAGGCCATTTATAGCAATGTTACAAAATTTTGAGATTTTAAAAATCAAGTCTGCAATTTATCCCATCAGATAAAGCCTAAAAAGAAGTTTAATTTGACACTTAATTAACTTTCATATCTTCAGTATTAAGAAAGTTATGGCCATTTTCATACTCGGAAATTAGCATCTTGTTCCCCATTGCCTTTCAATTGACTTAACTCAAAAGCTGTGATATGGAACAGTTAAAAGCCCATAACTTTCTTAAAAATTAAGAGAACTCAATGAAATTTTCAGTTATTATAGATTGAAGCATTCTGAAACAAATATGAAACAATCTTACTTGGATGACCTGAAATTAAAGCATATAATTAGTTAGTTATCTAATTGTAGCTAATTACAAAATTCAATGAGTAGATCTAAACATCTATTCATTTCTTAAAAAAAGATAAACTTTTTTTAAATTGCCTAAGTGTCCAAATAACATTCACACAATAATCCACAATATAAGATAATTTAAAAATCTAATTTTCATGAATTTCTGGGCCAAATGGAAGGAATTTAGTGTTTGATTCCTGTAAATTAATTGCCATTTAAATCAACTAACGAGTGGGTTTTAGTGGAATGCGGTGGATTGGAACGTTGGGGTTAGCGGTGAAGTCGGGAGGAAAAATACTGTTTGTTCATACATTTTTTTGGACCCCATTTTGCAACATGAAAATATTATTAAAGCCTCCCGAAAAACCAACTTTTAATATAAAAATAAACTACCTTTTTTTCTCCCCTACGCAAAATCCTTCCGGTTGTCGGCGCTCACGGCTTTTGAAGGTGATTTTTAAATTACGCTAGTTAATAAATAATTTAGAGTAATTTAAAAATACCTTAATTCATGAAATGTCGGAGCGATTTTTCTTCCGCAACGAAATCGCCCGACATTGATCGATTTTCCCTGCCTGTGGAAAAACGGCACTTTAAGCCCGCCCCCCTCTGAAAGGCACCAAAGTTGCGCACACGGGGAGCAGCAGAACTGCAGCGCTGCTCAAGGTAAGTTTTGTAACATCCCCACTTTGGCCAACTGAGTCCATGCCAACCAGTGATCCCCATACACTAAAATTATCCTACACCCACTAGCGGTAATTTACAATTTAGTCAAGCCAATTAGCCTACAAACCTGTATGTCTTTGGCGTGTGGGAGGAAATCGGAGCTCCTGGAGAAAACCCACGCAGATCACAGGAAAATGTCCATACTCCTATACAGACAGCACCCATAGTCAGGATTGAATCCTAGTCTCTGGCGGTGTAAACCAGCAACATTACCGCTGGGCCGCCGTGCTGCCATATGGCTTTTATATCCATTTGAACAAACTCCCATCAGAACTTCCCAAACCTATAACATTTTGGGTTCCCCTCATTGCAGCTTCCCTTTACAGATTCCCTTGCAAGTTACACACCATCCTGATTTGGACATTTGGCATTGTTCCTTTGCTGCGATTGAATGCATATCCTGAACCCACCTCTCCAATGGCACTGTGGGAGCTTCTTCACCAGAAGGACTGGGGTAGTTCAAAAAGGGAGTGCACCTACCCAAAGACGAATAGGGATGGGCAATGGGCTGGCCTTGCCATTGCAAAATAAACAGAGCAGAAAGAATGAATAGATAAGATATGGGAAGGTCAGCAAATATGGATGGCATAGATCTGATTTGAAATTAATTCCCCCTCCTTCTGGCATCTCCCCTCCTCAGTAAGTCAGTTTTAACTTGTAATATTGAACAGGCTGCGCTCTGTACTTTGTTTCATAAGTTCATAAGTTATAGGAACAGAATTAGGCCATTTGGCCCATCACATCAACTCCGCCATTCAATCATGGCTAATCTATCTTTCTCAACCTATTTCCCTGACAACCATACTAATCAAGAATATTTCAATCTCAGCCTTAAAAATATCCATTCACTTCGCTTTTGAGATTTGGTCTCTGGAATTGCAAATAATCTACAATATGGTACATAAAAATGCTGGAGAAACTAAGCAGGTGAGGCAGCATCTACGAAGCAAAGGGATAGATGTTTCATAGATGCTGCCTCACCCACTGAATTTTTATATACCTTCGATTTTTCCAGTATCTGCAGTTCCTTCTTATACAATATGGTACATGCAGTGTTCTCCAACCTACTGAATATTTTACTTGTCTTTAACTCTTCAGTAAAATCTTGCCTTATTTTTGCTCATGCACAGTGTTTTAATAGCATAGAGAGATAACATATTAATGAGCGTGAATCCAAATGTGCAAACAGTTTGACATTTTGTTTTCCTTTAACTATCAGTGCGATACCATGGATTTCAGTCTTGCCTTGCATTTAGTAACAAAAGTCAGCAGTTTTTCACTGGGATTGAACCAGCACGTTGCATAACAAGTAAAAGGCCAGCTTCTCAGTAGATGCCTAGTCAAATGGGGAATCTTTGTTAATATGGAACATCTGAGCTTTACCTAAGCCTTCCTCACGCAGAGAGGTAACAGTCGCCGTATCACCAGTATGCAGAACAAGAGTCATCTAATTAATAGCAGCTTGTGCTATAATTTACATTTTGAGAATAAGAGAGATGAGTTAATGCAGATGCACGCTGTGCCTAAAGTGCATTGAAGCAAGGTTCACATGCAGATTTATTTTTTTCTTCCTTTGAATATCTTTGTCCAGGTATCTGCTTCCATTCTTCCCACATCTGTCGTGCTGGGAGGCTTTCGTGTTTATGCCATAAATCAATCGATTCTTCAGCACAACTTGTGTTTTATTTGGTTCTTGTGTTATGAAGATGCACGCAGTGTGAAGGCCCACTCTCCATAAACATGAACAGAGGGAAGATGTCGGGGCATTAATGTGATTATTCCATGAGCTGAAGATCTCGGGTTGAATCTGGACTGTTCCTGTAGATGAATGACTGATCTTTAGTTGTCTACTTGAGCTTCTTTTCTACATCTCCTAGTCACTGATTATAATATATTGATGGAGACTTATCAACCAGACCTCTCAAACAATTGCGCTGCCTGGAACAATGCAGACTAATTTAAAAAAAAGGAGAGAATATATAAATAAAATAAATCCAAGACCGATTTGCAAATGCATCACTTTGCACCATATAATCACCGTTATAGTGTGGGAAATACAACAGCATATTTCTGCACAGCATGCTCCACAGGCAGCAATTAAATAACTGGCCAGCATTCCAGCATTTACTCCAGCATTTTGTGTCTGGACTCATCCTCTGTCTTGTTGCAGTGGTAAATATTTGTGAATGTTCCTAAATGTATCACAGAATTACATTGTGAAATTCTCTGTCACAGAAGGCAGTGGAGGCCAATTCACTGGATGTTTTCAAGAGAGAGTTAAATATAGCTCTTAGCGCTAACAGAATCAAGGGATATGGGGAGAAAGCAGGAATGGGGTACTGATTTTGGATGATCAGCCATGATCATATTGAATGGCTGTGCAAGCTCGAAGGGCTGAATGACCTACTCCTGAACCTATTTACTATGCTTCTATTAAACTACAAATCTTGTACAGGTTTATGACTGCTCGCATTGTGTACATCCCGTAAAGGAGATGTACGGGGCAAGTTTTATACACAGAGAATTGCGTCTGCTGGAATGCGTTGTCAGGGATGTTTTTAGATAAGATATTGGAGGCTTTTACTGTAGATAGGCCCATGGGTATGCAGGGAATGGAGGGATATGGATCACGTGCAGGCAGAGATTATCCTGGAATCATGCTTGATGCAGTCATTGCGGGCTGAAGGACCTGATACTGTGCCTTTCCTGCCTTCAACTTTCTTGATTAGTGCAGAGGTTACGGGGAGAAGGCAGGAGAATGTGGTTAGCAGAGAGACAGATCACCCATTATTGAATGGCAGAGTAGACTAAATGGGCTGAATGGCCTAATTTCGCTCCTATTCCTTATGACATGACCTTAACCTGTGTGTTCACTTACTCTAAGTTTTACAGTTCAGTTTTACAACCTCCTCTTTTAAGAAAGAAAGAACTGGAGGCAAGAAAAGGGCAGAACAAAACCGATTACTTACAATTGAGGATTACTTACTCCTACTCCTTATTGGAATCTTTTTTGGATCGCAGACACGCCACTGTTTTCAGATTTCTTGGTAGCCAAGAAAGATCGGGCTGTTGTTACTATGTTAGGAAACTGAGGGAAGTGCAACGCTGAACAAAGGGTTCCAGGTCATTGAAGCAGTGTTTGCAGGCAACTTAGTTATTTGATTCAGAAAGAAAGGCCACTGATACAGCCATTTACTTGAACTCAGCTGGAACCAGGTCTGTTGCCAGGGCATTTATCCTCCCGGTGACCTGACTAGATGTGTTATGTGGCCAGATTTTACAGTAAAGTCAGCAGCCAAGAGTTTAAATGTTTGGGGTGCACCTTTCCCCAGCTCAGGATAACCCAAACCTCTTTGCTCTGTGGGTTTACTATGATCTTCGAGGTATGTGGCAGCTTCATTTTACCCAGCAAGATCCCACACTCAGCAATGTGGCAATGACTACTAGACAACCATCTTCAGGCACAGGTGCCAAAATTAAATAGATTCAATTTCAACAATGTGGTGTTCGCATTGTTGCAATGATCAAGTCGCATATTTAGTACATCAAACCAGGGACAGTTTTATGGGGCATAGAATCAAGTGGATCTTCGTAGGCTTTTTGTAACCAGGGCAGGAGAGTCTAAAACTAGAGGGCATAAGGTAAGATGGGAATTTTTTTAAAGAGATCTGAAAAGAATAAATGTTTCACACATTGTGTGGTGGGTATATGGAACAAGCAGCCAGAGAAGGAGGTAGAGACGGGGATAATTACAATGTTCAAAAGACATTTGATAGTTACATGGATAGCAAAGATTAATGGGAATAGGAGCCATTCACAGGCAAATGGGACTAGCTCATGTCAACGTGGATGAGTTGGTTGATGGGCCTGTTTCTGTGCTGTATAACTCAATGATTCAACAACTAAGTGAATAATGCCCGCCCAGAGTCTGGGAAGGGCCAGCTTGTTCTTCTTAGAAGTGGCATTGCAGGATAGTTTGCAACCTCAAATGATAGATTAAACCTTACTTCAACATCCCCTATAAAATATGGCATCTCCAGCTCTGAACCACTTTCACAGTGCCACAGGTTAAAGTCTGGGTTGTGTGTAAGGGTTTCTGTCTGTAACTCATGACCCAGAAACAAATGTCATGCACATTGAGATCCAAAACACAAAATAACTGGTAACAGAGAGAAAAAATGTTAATAGTCGGAAAACTTATTGTGTTAGATACAATTTTGTTTACTCTTAAAGGCACTGTCATAAATATTTAAACAAACAAAATGAAAGAGAAAGTATTATGCAGGCACAATGCTGTTTTTTTGACATTTCTATGTTATTATTTTGTGGAAGCCATTGAATGACAGCTAACTGTGTTTTAATGTTATTTTTACTTTAGCTTTAATGCAGGCATTGTAATGTCTGTAAGGAGGAAGGTTAACATTAATTATATAATGAGCCGTTATAAATTCAGTCTTGTTGTTTTGGCTATAAACTAGCAGTTAACAAACTTCAGTGAAAATAAAATAAAGCAACATATAAAAAATTAGTGGACAAAAATGTTGGAGAAACTCAGCGGGTGAGTTAGCATCTAGAAGGAATAGGCGACATTTCGGGTCGAGGCCCTTCAGTTATCACTTAATAGATTGTTTCATGTGATGCATTCCTGCAGGGAAGCTTTCATCTAATACAGCTTATGTAGAACATTCTTGATGAATTCATGTTTTCTTTCATACCACTAAAACAAAGCAACACAAAACAGCTTAATTAATTCTGAGCATTATGGAGTTTTAAGACTTGTTATACAAGTGCACTTTTACTGTGGTCTGTCTCCAGTAATAGTTCATTCATGTTCTGCTCCAGAAGGATTTTTCCTCTCTCTTTCATTGAGTAAACAGATACTGATTTTTGGATCTTAACGCACATCAGAGAATTTGCAATAATGTGGATACATATTTCCGCTGATGACCATCAAGTACATAAGTTCACGCATTCTCACAGTGGGCAGAATCAAATACAACTTGCGGGTTTCACTTATGATGTTATTTATTTAGTTTAGTTTAGAGATAAAGCATGGAAACGGGCCATTCGGCCCACTGGGTCCGTGCCCACCAGTGATCCCCGCACATTAACACTATCCTACACACATTAGGGATAATGTTTACATTTACCAAGCCAATTAACCTACAGGCCTGTACATCTTTGGAGTGTGGGAGGAAACCGAAGATCTCGGAGAAAACCCACGCAGGTCATGGGAAAAACGTACAAACTCCGTACAGACAGCACCCGTGGTCGGGATCGAACCCAGGTCTCCAGTGCTGCAGGCAGTAACTTTACAGCTGCGCCACCGTGACAATTTTGGAAGAATGGGAGTTGTTTATTGAGACATGGAGCTATTGACAGGTAGACGCAAGGAATTGCAGTTGCTGGATTTTTGTTTAAAGATGCAAAGAGCTGGAGTAACTCTGTGGGTCAGGCAGCATCTCTGGAGAACATGGATAGGTACCTTTTGGATTTGTGGTTTTGGGTTGGGTTCCTTCTTCAGATTAAATCAAACTCTCAGCCCTCAATTACTAAGGGGAAAAGCTGAAAGAGAGATGGCAGTGGGAAAAGTGATGTGGGTATGTGAGAGGGTTTTAATGGCAGATGGTTGGACAAAGGCCAAAGATGAAAGGTCAAAGGCTGTGAGGAAAACAGATCAGGGGAGAAGAAGTGTGAAGTCAGTCAAAGGGATATGGGTGGAAGGAGACAAGCACCTGTGGAGGGAATGGACAGGCAACATTTTGGGTTGGGACCCTTATTTAGATGCCAACACGCTGCCTGACCTGCTGAGTTTTCCCAGCTCATGATTCCAGCCTCTGCAATTCCTTTGTCTTAATCACATTTCCCTGCTCTTTCCTTATTGCCTTGGAAATTAAGCCTTTGGCTGTCTTCATTAATTCAATTTTATCCACTTCTCTTTACCCAAGAGGGCCTATTTCCCAAAGTTCTGTAGCCGAAAAAAAAATTGTAAAAGGAGCAGAGAGTTTGGTTCTTCATGCATACTCCATTGGGTCATGGCTAATGTTACATCTCAGTGGCAGTCCACTGCGTTCCTGAAATGTCAGAATGTGATTCTCAGGTCTCTGCTGCCATACTGTCTCTGCTCAGCAGGCAACAGGCCTGCTGGCATGATACGGCCACATATGTACGTGCCCTGGATTCAATTGTGGAGTTCAGAGAATCTCCAGCAACCAAAGATCAATGTCAATTTCCCACCACTGGAGTGGGTGCAAGATCCTTCTGCAATCATGGTGACAATGCAGTCTGCAGTCTTTTTAAGCCACCCCTGCAGCATGGCAGCAACAGCAATGGGCGTTGCAATTTCAGGAGAGCCCCGAGAGATTATTTTCAATATGTGTAACATTAAATGCACTAAAGATTGGTTTGTCTCAATAAGATTCCCAGTCCGAGGTTATTTCCACTGCAGGGGGTGAACACTGCTCCCCGGCAAGGGTGATTTCATCTCTTTTGGGGAGACATGTCCAGAAACATTAGTGTCATTCAGAAGAATTGTAAAGCTTCCTTTGTTCTGCTGTACACATGGGTACTTTGGAAATGACAGCTCCAGGAAGCTTCGAACTGAAGCCTGTCATTTTAAATCTACGTCGGAGAGCAGGAGGTAGTTTGAAATATTTTTTTTCTTCTTTCCTGTATGAGCAACATGCAAAGGGGAAGCGGGCTATTTGGGCCTTGTTTGACAAGGTGAAGAAACCTGCCTGTGTGTTATGATGTTTGCTGTGCTTCGGGTGGGTCAGTTGCAGAACAAGGTGCATTGATTACCTCTCTGCCGCATTCTACTCTCAGCCCTCAATTAATCCTAAACTGACACTTTGCATCTTGCTGGTGTTTTTGATCAGGAGGTGGTGAGTGCAGCCAGTGAGTGAGAAATTATTACTTTGAAATGCCGGAGTGTCTGAATGATATTTAGCAGTGATGATGTGCAGGGTACTGACACTGTGATGGTACTGACTGGTGCTGACAGTGCTGAAAAAAAAATCAAGCGCTCAATCTCGCCCTCAGCTAAGCACAATGATGCTTTGTTCAGCTATCCATTTGTTCCAATTGATAAACAAGCTAAGATTTGGAATCCAGTCTTGGCATTGATCATCACATTAGTGCACACTCATTGTGCCGTTTAATACTTTGAAAGTCACTGCACTTTGCCTGTGTCGTGTGTGGCCAGTTTTATTTTTCAGCTGGTTTTTTTTGGGCTCACTTTGTCTAGCCACCCTGGTTTACTTGTTGGTGGGTGGAACTAATTCAAATTGCATTGAAGTAAAGATAATTGAGTCCCCAGTTGTTGCTGTAGATTATATTAGTGAATCTGGACAGGATTGAACAACTCAGTTGGATTTTAAATGTATGAATTGTGCCTAAAGCAGCATGCATTTACTTTTTACTGCAAGTTTTTTTTATATGTGTTCATAGAGTGTCAGTGTCACAGTCCAACACTGGCATATCTTAGTTCATCTCTAAGTGCCCCTGATATCAAGAGGCAGTTGAAAAATAACTATACCAACAGCTGCCGAAGACATTGGTGAGAATACACTTGGAATATTATGCACAGTTCTGGCTGCCATACTATGGCAGCGTAAGACAGAGTGCAGAAAAGATTAATAAAGATGTTGTTTGCACTGGAGGGCTTGACTGGATCAGCTGGGACTGTTTTCCCATAAGTGAAGGAGGCTGAGGGGGTGAGCTTATTGAAGTTTATGAAACCATGAAGGGCATATAATACACTGGCTGGTCACAACCTTTATCCCGGGACGGATGTCTAAAACTAGTGGGCATTGATTTAAGGTGAGAGAGGAAAGAGAGGAAAGAGGGACCTGAGAGGCAAATTTTCCTATGCATAATTTGGTGGATATATGAAAGGAGCTGCCAAAGGAAGTGGTGGAGGCGGATACAATCACATAGTTTAAAATGCATTTAATCAGGTACATGGATAGGAAAGGTTTAGAAGGATATGAGCCAAATACATGCAAATGAGACCTGCTCAGGAAGGCAGCTTGGTCGACATGGGCAAGTTGGACTGAAGGGTCTGCTTCTGTGCGATATAACTCCATGACTGTGACTATATCAGTGGGTCTAAATCACATATAAACTGGACCGTGGGTAGTGGAAGGTTTCCTTCCCTGAAGAACAGCAAAAAACAGATGGGTTTTAACAACAGTCCAGTAATTTCATGGTCACCATTATGAGACAAATGTTTGTTTTAACAAGTTTAGTTTAGTTTAGTTATACAGCATGGAATCAGGCCCTTCGGCCCACTGTCCTCGCCAACCACCTTTTTTTTAGTTTAGTTTAGAGATACAACATGGAAACTAGGCCCTTCAGCCCACCGAGTTTGAGCTGACCAGTGATCACCCATACACTAGTTCTATCCCAAACACTCGGGACTAGGTGCATGTTCTCACTATGTTATCCCACTTTATCATCCTCCCTACACTCTGGAAAGTTCAGCAGGTCAGGCAGCATCTATGAAAAGATAAACCAAAGACCCTGCATTAGATCTTCCTAACTTGTTATTTCCCAGCACTTTATTTCCAGATTTCCAGATTGTTTGTATTGCAAAACTTGCTTTTAATTACTTGACTTTAAATGCATAGGATACAAACTCACATCTCTATGGATTAATGTTCCATAACCCAAGCTGTTAATTCGGTCAGGGGCGGAAAACCCAGGGGGTGGGGGGCAGAGGGGACATATCCCCTCCATGTTTTGAGAGGTGGGGGACTTCCCCCCCCAAATTTTGTGATCCGGATTTTAAAATCTCCGCTTTCCGGAAGACAGTGGAGGTGGGACTGCTGATTGAGGGCGCCGATTGGGCGAGAGAGACGTCGGTCAGCAGGTAATGGGGACGGGACATGATGATTCAGCGTGATGATTGGAGGAGGGACGTGTGAGGGCGTGGGACTGAGGATAGAGTGTGGTGATTGGAGAAGCGAGACGTGGCACAGACCTGCCCCTCATCCACAGCCAGGATTGATCTCGGCCTGGTCTCCGGCGCTGTCTCGTCCCCACCTGAATGGCCCCCACCCCCCACGGGTGGCCAGAGAGGTCGGCAATCAGATGGGCGTGGGGCCCCCAGGCCCACAGCCAGTGCTAAACCCAGCTCACTATGCCTGTCCTGCTAAGTGAACCTGCCTAGGCTTGCGGGAAATATGGCCAGCAAGGAGAAGCAGCGCTGGTATCCCTTCAGTCCCAACAGGGCTGTAGTTAACCCGACGAGACAGGCCGAGTTGAGCTGCATTTAGCGTTGGATTGAGCCTCCGAAGCCTCGCACATGTGTGGGTGAGTGTGCGCATGCGCGCGCGGCCGCCAAAAAATTGCGTCCCCAGTCCCCTCCATGCTTTGATAGCGAATTCCGCTCTTGAATTCGGTAACATGAATTCGGTAACATGAACTGTTAGGCTGGCTCAAGTCTGACTATATCAGGATCAAGTTGTGCCTCATTGTTGGTCAATGCTGCACAGCTTTGTCCATTGTGCTGGCCCAGCAAACTATTCAAAGTTTACTCATTATTTTGCCTACCCCGTCACAGGTCTGCAGGCATTAATGTGTCACAATACACAATACATATTCACCTCTAATTTTGAAATCCTTAGTCAACGGGATTGAATGTTTGGAGGGATGTGAGGAAGGACCTTGCATTTATAAATTTTAATTTATTACAGAATTGTAGATTACCAAAAGAAAATAAATGCTTTGGTTCAGTTTTTAAACCATTTGCCAGTAATTTTAAGTTGGGTTAATTACAGGTTGAGGACAACTTAATAAGACTTAAATTGGTAAAGCTGAATTGGTGAAAATGCACCTGCTTATGTCTTTGAGATACATCACAGAGTGAACGTAATGGACAAGGAAAGCAAAATATAGAATACAGGGTTGGGTTACCCTGGGCCCCGCTGACAGTCCCCGTCCCACCCACACCCACTCACTTTGTATGCATACACAGAACTGATGCAATTATAAAGAAAGCACATCAGTGCCACTACTTCCAGAGGAGATTACGGAGATTTAGTATGTCAAAGAGGATTCTCAAACTTCTGTAGGTGTACAGTAGGGAGCATATTGACTGGTTGCATCACGGCCTGGTTCTGCAACTTGAAAGCCCAGGAGTGAAGAAGACTGCAAATAATTGTGAACACTGCCCAGTCCATCACCGGCTTTGACCTCTCCACCATCGAAGGGATTTTCCAGAATCACTCTCAAAAAGGCAGCCAGCATAATCAGAGACCCACACCATCCTGGCCACACACTCATTTCACCCCTGCCATTGGGAAGACGGTACAGGAGCCTGAAAACTGTAATGTCCAGGTTCAGGAACAGTTTCTTCCCTACAGCCATTTGGTTATTAAACACTACAACCTCAAACAAGCTCTGAACTACATAGACTATTATTGCTATGTTATTGGAGGGGCGGGGGTTGTATTATATATATATATCTATATGTAGATATATATATATATATAGATATATAGAGATATATATATAGACAGATAGATAGATGGATGGATGGATAGATAGATAGATAGATAGATAGATAGATAGATAGATAGATAGATAGATAGATAGATAGATAGATAGATAGATAGATAGATAGATAGATAGATAGATAGATAGATAGATAGATAGATAGATAGATAGATAATATATATATGGACTAACTTAAGTTATTTCAAATCTTATGCCTTTGGATCACATGGTCATGATTCACATCCGTACAGATCCTTAGCTTTTCTCTTCCCATCTTACCTAGAATCAAAACATCAACGATAAATCTTAGCAACCTTTGTCAACTGGTTCTGGACAGATACAGCATGGAAATAGGTCCTACGGCCCACCGAGTCCACAGCAACCCATTTACACTAATCCCTCGCGAATCACGTCTTTAATTCTTTACACAGTCCCATTAACTCCCCCCAGATTTTGCCCCTCACCAACACACTTATGGCAATTTATAGTGGCCAATTAACTTACCAACCTTTTGGGGATGGGGGAGAAAAGCTACATGATCACAGGGAGAATGCACCAACTCCACGCAGACATCACCCTAGATCAGGATTAAACCTGGATCTCCGCTGCCGCGAGACAGCGTCTCTGCTAGCCTGCCTCTGTTCTTGTAGCTAGTTATTTGCTGAAGTTCGATCTCTTACCTCAACACATTGCAATCTTGGCAGTGAGCAAGAATCTTAATTTTAATTCATTCTCTGGAACAGGGGCAAAGTTTATTCCCAAACCTAACTGCATTCTGAGTATTGTACCTTCAATTCATAGGCAGAGTCAACTACATTGGAAGGTCTGAAGTCACATACAGGCCAGTTTAAGTAATGTTTGCTGATATCTTTCCTTGACAGACGTTAGTTTGGAAATGATCCCTCCAGATTTCTCTGCTTGTCTCTGTCACTCATTCACTCACTCTGATTGCTTTGTGTCTCTCTCCTTGCCTCCTTGTACATCTGTCAAACCCTTTCTTTCTCTCAGTAAAACAGCTAATATTTCCAAAGAGATCCAGGATTTTAAATTGCTGTGGGTTTATAATTGTCTCAGACAATGTCACGAGGCAATTGCTTTATGAAAGGTTTGCCTCAGGTAGGTAATGCAAATTGATTTCTTTTCACACTTGAAATTTAAGTTGTACAGCAGATGTGTGTCGTCCAGACCTGTGAGTCACACTAAATGGCAGCAATAATCCTCAGAAAACGATGATACCGCTTAACCAGATTTTTGCGCAGGTCTTAATGACAGACTGTGTTAACCTAATCATTATCTTTTTTACTGCTGGTGTCTGAAACAATGCAGAACTGCCATTTAGTGCCCAATGTTCAGCAGTTTTTGTACCTATCTTTAGAGTCGGAAATGAATGTGAATAACTGTTGTGGGGCCTTTGTTGCTCATGAAATGCATTAACACGCAACCAACATTCACTTTGTGTTCAAAGGGGAGCTTTAATTATAACAACAGCTTTACCCTAACAATAAAATTATTCTTGATGTAACAGCCACTTACAGTCTTGCCTGCTGACAAACTAAACATGAAATGATTTCTCATTTTCCCATTACCAGACTCCTTATTTTCCTCTGAGCTTAGGTTACGATCAAGTATAGAACATTAAAAACAAATTTTATTTTTAATCAAGCTAGGGATGTTTCTACTCGCCCTCCTCCCTCCAGAGCACACGAGGAAGTAGGAGGGACAAAGAATCAGAGCCATATTATTGTCAGGAAATTTTAAATGTTGCTAACGGTTATTGTAAATTTACTCCAATAGCTCCATCTGCAGTTTAAGGACAGGCTGTGTTGCCTTCAAAAGATTACATGCATAGACACACACTCACAAACACACACACTCACTCGCACACACACATTAATTTACACACACGTTCATCCGAACACTCAATCAAACTCACTCACACACACATACAGATATACACTGCTCGTGTTAAATGTGAGCTCCAATACTAAATAAAATAGACTGGCGATTGAAGATTTGGCGATGTCAGATTTTATACACTCTGAATTTACTCATCTGCAAGCCTAGAAGTTGACAGCTCATTGAAGAAAAGTATTAAGTGTGTCTGAGGGGCAGCATTCAAGCATAATAAACACTCCAGTCAGCTGTTTAAACAAGCACACAGCAAATTACATTTCAGTTTATGAGAGTGCTTTTTTATTGCGCAGATTGATTTATCAAGGGTCTTTCTCCTTTAAAAAAACTGCACAGCGTTGGTTCAGTATGTTACATTTCCTCTGCAGATATGGGGCAAAATATTTCATTATGCGAAAGCCTGGGTTCCTGGAAATCTTCTGCTGTTGCATTTTTCCACCACATGTTTGAGCGATGTTTGTCTCTGGCTTAATAATGATAATATGAATTGCAGCAGCTCCAAGCCAAATCCAAGACAGAAGTGTTAGAATATCTGTGGTTGATGGATTCCTACAAATGAAGAAGTGCAGAAACCAGGCACTCATTCAATCAATCAATACATTAATTTATCCAAAACTTTGCTGTCCATGCCTGAACTGGCATTAAGATCCATTCAGCCTGGTAACCCAAACTGGCTCATGGTGCAGAAGATGTTCCATTCTAACATTGTTACCTTTATGTCAAATTACCATTCCATGATCACTGTTAGAAGCTCCAAACTACTGAGTACCTTGAACAGAAATTCTAACGTTACTTTTAGAAGGACATGTTAAGTATGGGCGGTGTGCAGACCCTGGACTGTGGGCAGTCCCTGGATTGTGTACAGTACCTGGATTGTGTACTGCCCTGGACTGTGTGCTGTTTCTGGATTGTGTATTTCCCTGGACTGTATACAACCCATGGAATGTTTTATCAGCCATCTATTTTGTCTGCCTTCTTTGTTGCAAAAGGCAGGTGATGTAGTCAGTAACAAGATAACCCACAAGGAGGATGTCACTGGTTGTCTAATCACTGCCCACAGGTGAAGACATTGCGCCCATTGTATAATTTGTGCAGATATACTACTATTCTGCATTTAATGCTTCATACCCAGGCCACTGCTGACATTCCATGCACTTTCTCCCTGGCCTCTTGAATATTCCCCATTTCATCCCTCCACCACAACAGTTTTACCTTCAACTGGCTTGACCCTATGCTCTGGATATCCTCCCCATCTGCCTTTAAAACAATTTTCAAACTCTTTCTCGTTGACTAAATTTTAATCAATAGTCTTAACATTGCATTTAGTGTCCATCGTTGTTTAGTAACAGTCTCTGGGACCAGTTACTAAAAGTGCAATACAAACATGAGTCTTTGCTATTCAAGGTATTTGCTATTCAAGGTAAAACATTCCATGATAACTGAATGCGGGACAAGAAAGGGGTCAGTGGTGGCGATTATTTGCATGTAATACTATACCATATTTTTCACTTAGTTAGCCTTACCTGCCTAGAATGCAGTAAAAAAATCTAAATATTTCTGCTCCATAAAATAATATTCCACAGGAAATCAAACAATACCAAATGCCAGTCTCCTGTTTATAGATCTGCAAATAGCAAAACAATAAAAAAGCATGACTATTGATTTTGTATCGTCGTGATTTTGTTTTGTGTGAGGATGCCAAGGTGGAATCAATCCTCCAAGCCCCAAGGGAGACAATGCAGAATAATTAGCTGTATCCTGTTTTTCCTCTGCCTTCCACTCTAAAAAACTAGGTGACCAACCTTCATATTTGCCCATGAATGAAAAATTAGTCCCCTTGGAAAAATCAAAAGAAAACATGTTGTTTAGGGAAAGTAATGCATTCACATTTCTTATGTATTTTCTTTAATTGATTGTAAAGAGTTAGAAATGGTTGCAATGGAAGACCACTGACTGTTTAATTGGGTCAGCCTTTGGAGTTTTATTATGAAAGGCTTCTTCAGAAACGTGACCAACTGAAGTTGACAACACCAGGCAATGGAGGTAGAATGAAAACAATAGATTAGATCAGAAGGAAAGATGTTTGAACCAACTAGAGAGGTTTTGAAACATTTACAGAACAAGGCTCAATTGGGGACCCAAAGAAGATTAAGGAGGGATTTAAGAAAGAAGAGATAGAAAAGGAATATGCGTGAATTTGATCTAGAAATGAAATTTAAAATAAATAAAAGGAGACGAAGGCTGTCTTGTGAAATATTTCATGAGACAAAATTTGTAGTAAATTGAGTTAATGTGTTTTTGACACTTTTGTAAAGTATCAAAGTGTGGCATGAAAACAAATTGCTGTCATTCTGCCCCTTGAGTTAGTCTTTCCCTTCAGTCCATCCAGGGCTGATTTGCTTTCCAGTCCCATTTATTCACCAAAAGATAAGACACAAAATGCTGGTGTAACTTGGTGCATCAGGCAGCATCTCTGGAAAACATGGATACACATTTTTTTTGTTCAGGAGCCCAAACATTGTCTCTCTATGTCTTCTAGAAATGCTGCTTCTGGAACTCTAGCCCTTTGTGTCTTTTTTGTCAGCATCTGAACTATCAGCATCTGAAGTTCCTTGTGTCCCCAATGATCCACCTCCCCGCACGGGCCAGGGAAAGGAGAGGACTTTGAGGGATAGGAGGCTGAGCCGGGGACAATACAGGCCACTTTATCTTCACAATGATGTTGGTGGGTAATTGTACAAATTCTGCCTGGTGGAGGGAGATTTATCCTCAGCTTAACCCACTATAGCTGAAATATAGTAACATGTAAACATTGAGCTACATGTTCCAAATTTTAGTTAATGGAAACCAATAAGACAAAATCACAAGATATAGCTTTAGTTGTACAGTGGGGTTAACAAGTACACAGTTCGTAAGTTATAGGAGCATAGTTAGTCCATTTGGCCCATCAAGTCTACTCCGCCATTCAATCATGGCTGATCTATCTTTCCCTCTCAACCCCATTCTCCTGCCTTCTACCCATAACCCCTGACATTTGTACTACTCAAGAATATATATTTGGGTGCTCCGATTTCCTCCAACATTCCAAAGACGTGCAGGTTTGGCTCCAGTAAATGGTCCCTAGTGTGTAGGATAGAACTAGTGTACCGTTGATTGTTAGTCTGTGCAGACTCGGTGGACCGAAATGTGTGTTTCCATGCTGTATCTCTAAACTAAACTAAACAATCATCCCTCACTCAATTAGCTGAACATGTATGCACTGGGATCCAGTGAGTTGTTTTGGTTGAAGCAGCCTCACACTATATTGGGGCTTTTAGTGAAGGCATTTGTAAGTCAGGAGATGTCCGCTGGGTGGTGAGTCACCAAATCACGTCAGCACAGTGTAGGAGAAGGAATAATAAAGTTGAACAGGAAAGCATTCCATTAGTCTCCATAAATTGGGAAACTTGTCAAAGCCCCCACAAAGCCGGTTTTTGGCCTCACATTGAGAGTAGTCATAACAGGCATCATTAAGCAAGTGACTAGCATTACCACATTGCCAGCCTCCTCCTCCCATTGCTGGGAGTAATGCAACAAATATGTCAGTCTCTAGCAATGGGAGGTTGCCCTCCGGTATTTGGGTGGCCTGATTGCCGAGCTTGAATCACTTCGCTGGTCATAAAAAACACAGCAGAGGTTGGAACTCTTGATCGTGTACTGGAGCTGACTCAGCAGAGCTGTCAGATGGTAACTGTGGGCCACAGAACTATTTTACGCTGTATTAGGTTTCCAATGTTCTTGCATCTCACAGGTCTGGCTGCAGTAATACACCACATGATATCAGGGAAGGGACCAAATCAGCTGCTCAGACTGCAGTGCATTTGGTCTGCTGGCTGTCATTTGATTAAACTGTTGGGTTTGTGCGTTCATAACCTTGGGATAGATTGGATTTATTCTGCATCACCCAGGATTTTAATATCAAGTTTGATTAGTTTAGTTTATTTTAAAAATACAGCACGGAAACGGGCCCTTCGACCCACTGAGTCTGCACCGAGTAGCGATCCCCGCACATTAACACTATCCTACACACACTATGGACAATTTACACATACACCAAGCCAATTAACCTACATACCTATACATCTCTGGAGTGTGGGAAAAAACTGAAGACCTCGGTGAAAACCCACATGGTCAATGAAAAAACGTACAATCTCCCTACGGACAGCATCCGTAGCCGGGATCGAACCCAGGTCTCCGGCGCTGCAAGTTATGTGACGCAGCAATTCTACCACTGCGCAACCGTGGCCAATCCTCAGCGATTTCTTTTTAATATTTAATAAAATCTGAAATCTGAGGTTGAAACTTTGCCCTCTTCCCAAAAAAGTGTTAGTTCATACCTTGATTCAATTAAAATTCTGTAGAAATGCTTTAGTTATAAAGACCTCCCAGCACAATTTCAATCCACTTGAAAACTAAATGCTTCAGTGCTCTATTCATGCCTCAGTGGCTGTGTGCTTGTCTGGTGTTAGCTATTACCCATACGAGTTCCCAGGTTCCATCTCTGCTGCTGATCTCCGTTGGAATAGCAGTGAGACAAAGCTGCCAACATGAGGTTTATTGTCAACACTGAAATTTTATGATGCGGAAGAGCGAAATGCTTCACTCTCTTTTGAAAATCTATGAGCTGTGCATAATTTTTGAAAGGCTCATCATCCAATTAAGTGACACAATTTTTCTGTGGTAGGAACCGTCCTTATTTGGAGTGTTAAATGATAATCCTTCAGCATAACCCGTGTTAGACTCGACTTCTGAAATCTAATTCCATTGCAGTAAAAATAATTTATTTCAGAGAAGAGTTCAGGAACTATTCTTTCCTACATATGCTTTCAATTCACATAAGCAGGTACAAATTTGGGATATGTGTTGGAGTTTCCTTGGCTATAATAATCTCAAGGTAGAAATGTCTGCACCAATCCCAAATATCAACTGAAGTAAAACATTGTACTTCTCCAATTCAATCATGTCCAGATTAACGGTCTCAATTAGAAATATCAACTGTTCATTTCCTTTCACAGATGCTACCCGACATGCTGATTTCCTTCGGCAATTTGTTTCTTTTGCTCTAGATTCCAGGATCTGCAATCTCTTGTCTTTCTTCAAATTCTACTAACTAGCACACTCCCCAATTTAATTCTCTCCACTATTAATGGTCAAGACCTCAGTTGAGTACCTCTTGAGTTGTGGAATTGGCTCTCTAAATCTTTCTACCTTTAAATAGCTCCCTTAAAAGTTAGCACACTAATCGAGGTTTTGCTTACCCCTCATAATTTCTCCACATGAGGCTTAAGTAATTAAATAAGTAAGTTTATTGACCAAGTATTCACATACAAGTAATTTGCCTTGGTGCTCCGTTCCCAAGTAACGATATGACATACAGTGACAGTTACGAATGACTCAGAAAACACTACACATTAATAATAATAAGACATTAATGATAAAACACCATTGTTCAAGGATGTGAACCAACAAAATACCAGATCAAAGGGAGGCTACATATTTTTGGCTATTGAGTAGAGCAACTACTCGTGGATAAAAACTGTTTTTATGTCTGGCTGTCGCCGCTTTGACAATCTGGAGTCGCCTTCCAGAGGGAAGTGATTCAAAGAGTTTGTGACCAAGGTGAGAGGAGTCAGAGATGATCTTGCCCCCTCGCTTCCTGGCCCTTGCAGTGTACAGTTCATCAATGGAGGGAAGGTTGCAGCCAATAATCTTCTCTGCTGATCAGACAATTCGCTGCAGCCTCTAGGTGTCGTGCTTGGTGGCTAAGCCAAACCAGACCATGATGGAGAAGGTGAGAACAGACTCTACGTGTAGAATTGGACCATCATTGCCTGTGGCAGATTGTGCTTCCTCGGCTGCCATGGATGTACATCCTCTGTTGTGCCTTCTTGACTGTATCAGATTTTCACAATGTGGACTGAGGCCTTTGCTTGATTGTAGTTCTGTGCATAAGGCTTAAAAAGCATTCAGACAGACACGTGAGCAGACAGGGAATGGACGGATAAAGACTATGTTCAGGCAGATAAGATTAATCAAAATGATAGGACGAAGGGCCTGTTCTTGTGCTCTTTTGTTCTATGTTCAAGTGAAATCTTGTGTGATAATAGTTGAGTGCTATATTTTTAAAGGAGAATGCTGTTGTGTTGCATTACCTTTTGCTCGCAGTTATAAGGTCATAAGGAATAGGAGTAGAATTAGGTAATTTGGCCCATCAAGTCTACATCTTGCCTTCTCCCCATAACCTCTGACACCCGTACTAATCTAGAATCTATCTATCTCTGCCTTAAACAATTCTATCTGATTTATCACAAGTGCAAATGGAATCCAGGTTGAATTGTACCTTTAGTTAATAGTTTTCATTTTGATATTCAGATTGGAAGAAAACGGATGTCCTTGCAGATAAAATGTGCTTTCATGCATTAAAATGTTTAGTCTTCTCATACCCAGTGACTGACACTGACACACATTGCCTTGTTTCCTCATTCTTTGTTCACTACCCATGGACTTGATGCCATTAAAAGTCATATTTTCAGTGGGTGTGTAGTGGGAAATATTGGTTAGAAAATGATTGGTCAGAAAATGTCAAACATCCACTTCATACATACTTAGCTATTTGGATTATTTCCCTGGAGGTGACCAGGATTACATTTTCCATGCGCAATTTGCATTGTGTAATTTACTCCATCTGGTTTTCATAACAGTGTGATGAAATTTGTTGGACAAGATTACTGAAACCAGCCGAACGCAAAGATACTCGGATTTAAGGGACTGAAGTCCTGATTCATGTAGGGAAGGTAAATCAATCGTCCGCCTGACACTAGACTTCAGAACACGCAATCCGAGATTCATAGATTGGCTGTGGAAAAGATTCACGGATGTTCACAAAGTCTCCTTGAGACCTTCAAGTTGTAGGAGCCCAGTTGTACATATCAAAGAGCAAACCATCTCACAACTGCCTGTCCATCCATCTCTTCAGGCACGCCCTGGCCTGTGGGTGACACCATTTGTAGCTCACACATTGGTCTTATTAGGCATATCACAACCAACAGAACCAGAGTAGAAGCAGGTCCACGGTTATTGCAACAACAAAAAAAATGATTACTGCAGAGAAACAAATCTCCCAAAATATCAGCTACATTAAATTGAAAATGCAGTAATTGTCATATATTTATTTAGAAAGAAAACATTGTATATTAGATTTCTGAGCAGAAATATGACAGAATTATCTTCAAGTTCTAAAGCACTAAGAGAAAGGCAAGTGTGAATTTTGGCCATTATCCCTCTTCCAAAAACTTCAATTGTAGTTGTTTGAGAGTCCACCTCATTATTCCTATTAGTGGCCAGATATTAATTAATAAGTGTTTCATAGGGCTGAGAAGGTTAACGTTTTGGCTGGAGTGGATGACGTGTGTTGGTGGGAGTTTCAGAGTGAAAGAGTGGGCCCTGAGACTATGGAAATACAGTATGTCTCCATGTCAAACCTCCACTTTATACATACATTATTTACAATGTTCTTTTAGGAAGGAGATGAGGAGGAATTTATTTAGTCAGATGGTGGTAAATCTGTGGAATTATTTGCCACAGAAGTCTGTGGAGGGCAGGTCAGGGATATTTTTAAGGCAGAGATAGATAGTTTCTTGATAAGTATGTGTCAGAGGTTATGGGGAGAAGGCAGGAGAAGGCAGGAGAATGCGGTTAGGAGGGAGCGATAGATCAGCCATGATGGAATGGTGAAGTAGACTTGATGGGCCGAATGGCTTAATTCTATTCCTATCACTGATGACCGTTAGTAACTTCCTCAGATTCACCACAGAAGGAATGCCATCAGGATTCATCACAGCTTGGTTTAGCACTGGTCAGCCCAAGGCCACAAAAAGTAGCAGAGAGTTGTGGATGCAGCCCAGTCAATCACGTAAATCAGCCTCCCCACATCAACTCAATTCACACTTCATGCTGCATCAGGAAAGTAGCCAATATAATCAAGGAGTTATTTACACTCCGGTCATTTCCTCCTCTCCCTTCTCCCATTGGGTAGAAGATACAAAAAACACCTGTTGTTTGCTTCCTGACCATAAAATACTGACCCTGTCACCTGATCCACCACTGCAACCCCACTGAAAATACTAGTGCCAAAAGGTCATTATTAGTTTATCATTGTAACATATACCAAGATCCAGTAAAAAAAAACGTGTTTGCTTGCTATCCAACCAAATCATGTTATACATGGAGTACAGTCAAGTCACACGGAAGTACAGCAAGTGATAGAAAAATAAAATATACCAGAATGGAGAACGTGGTGGGCAGTGCTTGCAGTGTGAGGGTAATATAATTGCACCAGGATGCATCGCAGCTTGGTTTGGGAACAGCTCCATCCAGGACCGTAAGAAATTGCAGCAAATTGTGGACACAGCCCAGGCCATCACACAAACCAACCTCTCTGAAGAAGGGTCTCGACCCGAAACGTCACCCATTCCTTCTCTCCAGAGATACTGCCTGACCCGCTGAGTTACTCCAGCTTTTTGTGTCTATCTTCCCTTCTATTGATTCCATTTATACCTCACGCTGCCTCGGCAGGGCCAGCAGCATAATCACGGATGAGTCACACCCTGGCCACTTTCTCTTCTCACCTCTCCCATCAGGCAGAATGTATAGAAGTGTGCAAACACGCACCACCAGGTTCAGGGACAGTTTCTTCCCAGCTGTAATCAGGCAACTGAATCATCTCACCACAACCAGAGAGCAGTACTCAACAACTATCTACCACTGATGTCACTCGGACTATCCTTGACCGGACTTTGTTGGCTTTACTTTGCACTAAACGTTATTCCCTTATCTTGCATCTACGCACTATAAATGAATTGATTGTAATCGTGTTTTGTCTTTCTGCTGACTAGTTAGCATGCAACAAAAAGCTTTTCACTCTCCCTCGGTATACATGACAATAAATTAAACTGAAACTGATAATTTAGGTATGTTACAATACCTACCTTTAGCGGCGCTGCAGTTCTGCCGCTCCCCGTGTGCGTGACTTTGGCGCCTTTCAGAGGGGGCGGGTTTAAAATGCCATTTTTCCCTAGACAGTCCAAATCGATCCATGTCGGGCGATTTTGTCGCTAAAGAGAAATTACTCCGACATTTCATTCATGAAGCTATTTTTAAACTATGCTAGATTATTTATTAACTAGAGTAGTTTAAAAATCATCTTCTAAAGCCCTGAACGCCTACAGCAGAACGGACCTAACGTAGGTGATAAAAGAAGATACACAGTTTATTTTGACATAAAAATGTGGTTAGAAACATAGAAAATAGGTGCAGGAGTAGGCCATTCGGCCCTTCGAGCCTGCACCGCCATTCAATGTGATCATGGCTGATCATCCAACTCAGTATCCCGTACCTGCCTTCTCTCCATACCCCCTGATCCCTTTAGCCACAAGTGCCACATCTAACGCCCTCTTAAATATAGCCAATGAACTGGCCTCAACTACCTTCTGTGGCAGAGAATTCCAGAGACTCACCACTCTCTGTGTAAAGAATGTTCTTATGATGCATTTAATCAAATTTTCATGTTGCGAAAAGGGGACAAAAAAAATGTATGCACCGGCTGTATTTTTCATACCGACTTCACCGCAAACTGTTCTAGATCACAGCTTTTCAGTTAAGTCAATGGAAAGGCAATGGGGAACAAGATGCTAATTTCCAAGAATGAAAATGGCCATAACCTTTTTAATACTGAAGATATGAAAGTGAATTAGGTGTCAAATTAAACTTATTTTTATGCTTTATCTGATAGGATAAATTGCAGACTTGATTTTTAAAATGTCAAAATTTTGTAACATTGCTAGATAATTGCATTGCAGGAGATTTGAATGGGGAGGGGTGGTCTGGTCCCAAAGGCTAAAAGCAAGTAATTTACTTAGCTGCCGAGCATCCCAATATGGTGCTCAACTGTAAAGAGCAACACCCTAAGATGATCCAAATTCCCCTACAATGCTCCAGAAGGGAAGCAGCATGGTGAAATCTGGATCAAAGCGGAAACTACAATTTCTACTGATTTTGGCAGTTTTACTTAGATTAAGATCTTTCAGCCACAAAGGTACTGTTGTCGGGGAAAAGTAACCTGTTCAGTCACTGGATCCTGAGAGGATTATCTCCCAGGATAATCATGGATGATCAGCTCATGGCATTGAAGAACAGAGAGAAAGGGAAGTCTACCCTTGTGTATACTGTTAAATTAAGACTATTGTAATCTCTGAAGCTGAAATAGAACTATTTCTCTATGGAATAAAGAATTCTATTATTTTTTTCATTATTTGCAACAAATCCTTTGTCAGGAATTCTACACAGGCAGTGGTAATTCACTCACATACCTATTGTAAATGTAGAGTTGGAGAGAGTGGAGCATGCACAACAACTGTTTGCACTGAATGGCTACATTCAATTAACCTGCATGAAAGTAGGAAAGAACACGTGATGTGAATAAGTAAATGATGAGATGAGTGTTTTGAACTAGAATGAAATAATATAGTAAGATTAAATGAGAACTTACCAGTTTGAAGTTTGATCTTTATTTTATGAGGACTAATGGTGAGCGATTACGTGAAGAAGGCCCTTCAGCAGCAGCATGAAATTACAGTAACCACAGTCAAAGTAATATAGTAAGAATCAGAAGACTAGAACTACCAGATGATCTTTGTGATTATGAGGGCCGGAAGCGGAGGGCACGTAATCATTCACCATAACTCCTCATAAAATAAAGATCAAACTTCAAACTGGTAAGTTCTCATTTAATCTTACTATTTTACTTCGAAGTCACATGAGTGATTCCGTGAAGATTTCAAAGCTCTGTGATTTCATGCCATAGATAGTTCCTTACGACACACTGCTTCGGTTGACACAGGATAAACAAATAATGTATTGAACATTGTTTGAATTATACAAGTTGATGTCTTAATAACAAAATAAGCTATAACAACCCCTCTCTCCCAGGGGGAATTTACAAACAGAACCCAAATAGCATGCCCAAATCCTTCCGTCATGATGATAGGTTTGTTATAAAAGTCCCTTCACTGGACCATCCTGTGGCCCAGAGGATTTGGTCTAAAGGGGCATCCAGTGCCCTCACTGCGGATGTTGATACTGCCCTGGTGGAGTGAGATTCAAACACATCAGTGTCTACTCTGGCACAATCCAAACCTGTTTCAGCCACCTAGAAATGGTCTGCATTTCTATGAGGTTTTTTGTGACTGATGAGCATCGTTGTTTTGGAGCCTCTAAGACTCTTGGCGACCTCAATATATTGACGTAGGTGCATAACTACACATAGTCGCAAGTCAATGGGGTATGCTCTAAAGCTCATTTTCGTCCCGGAAGTCCCTGGCCTGCTTTGTGTGATTAGATCATATACACAAAACGTAATATTATTTACATAAATTGCATGCTGTCCAGTCGTAACTTTTGCAATGTCTGGACCCGTTGCGCTGAAACGAGCGCCATGAGCATGACCACTTTAAGTGTTAGTTTTTGGAAGACAGATGTAATCGGAGCCCATTGATGAAGCAGTGTGAGAACTATGCTCATATCCCAGATTTCCATATATCTAGGTCTAGGAGGGTTCTTGTTAAAATACCTTTCATGAATCAGGACACCAATGGATGAGATCCAACAGAATGTTGTCCCGACCCCTGCCATAAATAGGAGGACAATGCACTCCTAGCACTATTAATGGCATTATAACTCAATTGCTCGTCAAAGTGTAATGTAACAAGGAACTCCAATACATCAGGTATGCCTGCAGTGTGATAAGATATATTTGACTGTAAGCAGAGCATCTCCCATTTTTTATATGAGATACGTATTGTTTTTTAGTACTATTGCTCCAGGCCGTAGTTATCATATCCACAGTTCGCCTCGATAGTCCGAGCCCCTGGAATGGTCCCGTGAGAATCTGCACATCAACAGATTAATACGATCATGGAAAGGGTGACCCTTTCCTGTCACAGGGTGAACCAACAAGTTGCTCCATTTGGGGAGAACCATGAATGGCTGTGTCATCAGTCTCATAACCAATGGTAACCATGGTTGTGTGGCCCAGTCGGGACTACCAAAAACCTGAAGCGGAGCCCTGCGTTGGTGAGACATTGACTGATAAGGCAGAATGGGGGAAAAAGTAAAAGAGCATACCTCCCCAATGTAGCGGGAATGCAACCACCGCTACTGCCCCTGGATCCGGTTCCCATGAGATGTATTTAGGTAACTGGTGATCCAGCCTGGATGCAACAGATCTATGTCTGGCAATCCATACTGGGTGAAAATCTTTTTAAAAAACTTTTGGATTCAACATCCATTCTGTGTTGTCTTTAAATTTACGTGGGCTGGTGTCTGCCACCACGTTATCTCTACCTAGTAGGTCGATTGCTGAGACCCAGATGTTCCTAGTAATACACCAGTGCCAGATGAGGTTTAGCCAGATTATCATATGATAATGACTTAATTCCACCCATGTGATTAATATATGCAATTGCTGTGGTATTGCCAATCTGGAGCTGAACATTTAAATTATGTATTTGTTGAACAGTGCGCTTTTTTTGGGGCCATAAAATGCCCCCAACGATTCCAAATAGTTTATCCCATGCATCTGTAGGATTAATGCCTCTTGCATACTCCATCTGCCACCGTGGCTAGAGTCGTTATCAGTGGCTCCCCATCCTGAAACACTCACATCAGTTTGTTAAGCAGCTGAAGGTTGTTTACTCAGAATGTTACCAGAACAATGTGAGACATTTGTTATCCACCTTTGCAACTCAGTGATGGCTTGAACTGTCAACTGCATTGGTCTATCGAAATGACCTGCATGTTTTTTGAGTGCCTGTTCCTTATCGTGTTGCACATTCTGATAGTGTAGAGGCCCAAATTGCACTCCAGGGAAGGCTGCTATTAATTTGCCAATAACATTAGCCACTCGTTGGATGGAGGGTTGCTGTTCTTCTACCAGATGCTGCAGGCCTAATTTCTAAACTTTTGGCTGTAGGCAATCACTGACATGTTGGTTGAATCAATGATGAACCCCAATAGTCAATGATTCTTAGATGACATCAACTTGGATTTAGTTGGATGAATGAGGAATCCCGACTTCTCGAACATATGTTTGGTGACTGAAATAGAAATTCAGCTGACTCCTGAGTGTTGCCTATTAACAGAACATCATCCAAGTATGCCATCACAAGTGATTCTGAGCCCGGAGTAGTCCCAATACTGGTTTCAACAATTTTGTAAACAAGCTAGGGCTGAGGTTTACCCATTTGGCAAAGTTTTAACTGCCACAGCTGTCTCATCCAATTTTCAAAATCTACGGTAATTGTAATGAATTGGTACTGAATAATATGCATCTTTCAGATCTATACTTGACATATAACATCCTTTGGAAACCAGTTGCTTAGCAGTAGTGAAGATTTGATTTTAAAGTGTTCATACTGGACATAGGAGTTCAGTCGGGTTAGGTCTAGAATGACTCGACATCCAACATCTTTCTTTTGCTTGGGGAATATATTAGTGCTGAGCCTGATAAGCCATCCTTTAAATTACCCCCTTTTTGAATAATGTTTCAATTTCATTTACCTGTAAAGTTTCTGGTATTGAAAACACCAATTCTCAACTTGGTGTATGTTGTGAGTGGATGTAATTCAAAATTAGACTCAATTCGAACCCCCTGAATACTGTCCAGTATAAATGCCTCTGATGTTATGTAGTACCATTCGATTATGTAGGTCCATACCATTGTAGAACAATTGCAATCTACCTCCTACTGGTGACTGGTCTCTAGAGGATATGTCCTGGACAAGTCCAGCTGCTCGTACTGCCATGGTTGTTGGATTATTTTGCCTCTGCTGGGGATGTGCTCTAGTGCATGCCAATGGCGTAGTAATGGGAGCTTGCCCCGCACCAGCGTCTGTGACCCATCTGAAGGGGTATGGTGAACGAGGCGGCATCCTGCTTGAAGAATGTGATTTGATAAGGCTGACAGTCTTCGCCCCGTCATCTAAGTCTTTGACTTGCTTTTCCAGATCTTCACCAAACAACAAGTTTGGTGGCTGTATGTTGGATGATCTGCACAGTGCTGCAAATTTTGGATTCAAAGTTGGCTTGATGGCGTTTTTGATCAGACAGTTGATCTCAAAGTGGGCGTTACACAGCAGGGCTAACTTGTTCGCTGTGTGTCTGATAGTGGTGCCCCTTCGACTGACCACCCAAATGCCTTTAAGCCTGATCCGATTAGTTTGAAGGCTTTCTGCAGCCTTGGTTCATGCAATACCATGGTTGCACCCATTTGCCCCCGGATGCACTGGTTCACAGTGGGCACTCTGAGAGATGCACAATTTACAGGTGTCTCATATCGTTTGGATGTTTTATCCATTGTTAATTCTTGGAGCTGGTGAGAGGTCATGGAATTAATGTTTCTGGCCAGATTTTTGCCTCACCAGTTCCTGCCGGTATGGTGAATTTGCATGCCATGTCCGGCACACCTGGAGTTAAGCTCTTGTGCTTTGGGGTATGCTCCTCTGCTATACCACCAACGTCAGGGTGGGTATCATACTGCCCTGCTCATGCATAAGGGAGGTATCATGCAGCCCTTGACATGGCGCTGCTAGTATGGGCGCCCATGCAGACCCGCGAACATATGCTTACTCCTGTTGGTACAGGTTTTGGTATAGACCTGTGCCAGAGGCTGTTGCTGCGGGCTGCTGGGTAACCTAGGTTAAAAACTCTGGTTGGAACACCTCATGATGGAGTATATTTCCCATGAGGTGCTCCATTTATCTAGACATCCTCCATGGTGAGAGGTGAGTTCCCTTGGCCTGACTCATCAGAGTCCACAGGCCTTAGTGAGTTTCCTTTTGGCCTTTCTCCTGACTGGAGCTCTATGGCGCCGGAGTCGCTGGCGCTAATTGAACTGTCGGCAGTTCGAGAGCCGGCGTAAGCGCTCGCCCGCTGACTGCAGTCCCGCGGTCAATTTCCATCGACTTACCCGGCGGCACGACTCAACCTCCCTTTACCGGATTTGTCCTTGTCCCTGCTGGCTCCTGAAACCAGCCTTACAGGACCTTGGAAACATTCGCAGCGTAGTTAAAACTTACTTGAGAGTTTTCACTTATCGCTGGTGGAGCTGCGCTCTCCAGCCCGTCGCTGTGCCATGCATCTGACGTAATGACACGCATGCGCACTGGCGGGCCTTCTTCACGGAATCACTCACGTGACTCCGAAGTAAAATTACAGCCAAAATCACATGCGGTGCTCTGTCTTTGAATATATTTGGCATCAGCAATGTTAGCCCTCTTTTTTTTGTGCAAGGATACAAATGTGGATTAAATGTTGAGGTGCAGTAGTCTGGAACAAAAAAAGCAGGAGAATTTTCCACTGTATTCTGGCCAAAATCTATCCCTCAACCAATATGATTTGAGAACATAACTACATAGGAAATAAGATAAGAAGCACTTACCCCTTCGACCAACTCCACCACTTAAATTTAAAGCCTAAGGTCCAATTAACATTCACCCAATAATTCACAATATAACATGATTTTTAAATCTAATTGTCATTAATTTATAGGCCAAATTGACAATATAAATTTGTTTTTAATATTTTCAGTGTTTAATGCTGGTAAATTAATGGGCATTTTAAACAGCTTGCGAGTAGGATTTTCTGGAACGCGATGGACTGGAACGTTGCAGTTGCGGGGAATTTAAACCCCATATCAGCTAGAAAAATTCTGCCGGTTCGTATGGGGACTAAATCACAATTTTCCAACATGAAATATTGATTAAAGTCATCGAAAAAAGCAGGTTTATATGTAAAAATAAACAGCTTTCACTTACCTGTCCCCTACGTAAAATCGGTCCCCGTTGTCGGCATTCACTGCATTAGGAGTTAATTTTTATTTTACTGCAGTGATAAAAAAAGTCGGGCTATTTATTAAAAAAAATTAACTTACCGGCAGTCCGAACAAATCTCCAGAAATAGATCGCACCCTGACAACAGAAAGCTGTGGATGGCAAGGGGAAACATAGAAACATAGAAACATAAAAAAATAGGTGCAGGAGTAGGCCAATCGGCCCTTCGAGCCTGCACCGCCATTCAATGTGATCATGGCTGATCATCCAACTCAGTATCCCGTACCTGCCTTCTCTCCATACCCCCTGACCCCTTTAGCCACAAGTGCCACATCTAACGCCCTCTTAAATGGCCTCAACTACCTTCTGTGGCAGAGAATTCCAGAGACTCACCACTCTCTGTGTAAAGAATGTTTTCCTCATCTCGGTCCTAAAGGAATTCCCCCTTATCCTTAGACTGTGACCCCTTGTTCTGGACTCCCCCAACATCGGGAACAATCTTCCAGCATCTAGCTTGTCCAACCCCTTAAGAATTTTGTAAGTTGTAATTTTGTAAGGGAAAACCGCATTTTAACTCTGCCCCCCCCCCCCCCCCCCCTAAAGGTGCCCAAGTCACGCACATGGCCAGTGACAGAACTGCAGCACTGCTAAAGGTAAGTTTTGTAACATACCTACTCTATAAGATAGAATAGGTATGTTACAAAATAGAGAGAGTACGGAGGAGATTTATTAGAATGTTGCCTAGGTTCCAGCAACTAAGTTACATAGAAAGGTTGAACAAGTTAGGTCTTTATTCTTTGGAGCGCAGAAGGTTAAGGGGGGACTTGATTGAGGTCTTTAAAATGATGAAAGGGATAGCCAGACTTGACGTGGATAAGCTTTTCCCATTGAGGGTAGGAAAGATTCAAACAAGAGGGCATGACATGAGAATTAAGGGACAGAAGTTTAGGGGAAACATGAGGGGGAACTTCTTTACTCAGAGAGTGGTGGCTGTGTGGAATGATCTTCCTGCAGAAGTGGTGGAGGCAGGATCGATTTTAACATTTAAAAGTAAAGTGGATAGTTATATGGACGGGAAGGGAATGGAGGGGTATGGTCTGAGTGCAGGTAGATGGGACTAGGGGAAAATAAATGGTTGCCACGGACTGGAATGGCCAAGAAGGCCTGTTTCCATGCTGTAATTGTTATATGGTTATTATAAGATCACCCCTCACCCACTTGCACTTCAAGGAATACATTCCTCGCCTGCTCAACCTTTCCCTATTGCTTAGGCCCTTGAGTCAACGAATATATGTAAAATATATTGAAACAATTATATGTTTACTCCATTGACTGAAAAGTAGTTTCTCCCCAACTTGCTGTAAATTAGTAGAGCGACTAAATCATAAGGAATTTTCTATTAGAATTTGGACTTTTGCATTAATCAGCATCTTCAGACTGGAGCACCAAGTACAATAAGTAATTAAGAAAGCTAACAGAAGATTATCATTTATTGCGAAAGGAATTGAATTCAAAATTAGTGAGGTTATGCTTCAGTTATATACGTAGGCCTTTGGTGAAACCTTATCTGCAGTATTGTGTATGGTATGCATCTCCTTAATTAAAGGATAAAGTTAATGTTTTGGTAGCACTAAATATATTTCATAGAAAATATCTGGAATGGGCAGGTTGTCTTATCAGGTAGGGTGGACAGACTTGGCTTGTATCCATTACAAGTTTGAAGAGAGGATTTGATGGAAACATATGAGATCATGGAAAGTCTTGGCAGGATGAATGCAGAGAGAAGAGTTCCTCTTGTGGGAAAATTGTAAACTATAGGTCGATGTTTAAAAAAATAAGACAGAGACAAGGGAATTATTTTTCTCTCAGACATTGAGAGTTTTTATGGAAATATTTTCAAAAAAGGGCAGTGGAAGCAGATGCTTTGATTCTTTTTAAGACAGAGGTGGAGAGATTTTTTCTTGTTTAAGATAATGAAAGGTTACCATAGGCAACAGGAAGATGGAGTTGAGGTTACAATATGTTCAGCCTTGATCTTCTGAAATGGTGTGATGGACTTTAATCTGTGTGACCTAGTTTTGCTCCGTTAGTTTAGTTTAGAGATACAGCACAGAAACAGGCCCTTCAGCTCACTGAATCCTCATGGACCAGTGATCTCGGAAACATTAACACAACCCTACACACACTAGGGACAATTTTTTTGCATTTATACCAAGCCAATTAACCTACAAACCTATACATCTTTGGAGTGTGGGAGAAACCTAAAGATCTCTGAGAAAACCCATGCAGGTCCCAGGGAGAATGTACAAGCTCCGTATAGACAAGCACCCATAGTCAGGATTGAACCCATGTCTTTGGCACTGTAAAGTAGTAGCTATACTGCTGCCCACATTTATTTGGATTCGTAGATAGATCAGCATGGACACAGATTCTTCAGCCCATTGAGTCTGCACAGACTATCAGGCACCCATTTACTCTAATCCTGCATTAATCCCACATCCACTCAACTCTTACCAGATTCTATCGCTCACCAATACATTCAGGAAAATGTACAGTGGCCAGATAACCTTCTGACCTGCTCATCATTAGGATGTGGTAGGGAACTGGAGCATCCAGGGATAATGTGCAAACCCCACACAGACAGCATCCAAGGTCAGGATTGAACCTGGGTCTTCTGCGCCAGTAGATACCATCTCCACTAATGTTTATATGACCAGTCACAGTTTGATGCTCAATCTATTACAGACTGCTTTGCCGAGATCTTCATTTGTGTTGGAGGATACATTTTTCTATCATTAATACAACATTTATTGTGGTAAACAGAATCTAAATCACTGTAGGCAAAAAGAAGCAGTAATTTAACTCCTGTTAGCTACCATAAATGCAGCGCATTAAGACCCAATTTAAATAAACCTCACATTACTAGCGGTATCATTTATTGATGATTAACTCCTGTAGCTGCCAACGGGCTGTACAGCTGAATTCACATCTGCCAAGTGACACAGTGATGCCTTCCTCCCACTGCTCAACACCTCTTTACGTATATTAAAAATGTCTTGTTAAAAAGAAAAGATGGGTGGGCGTAGGGGGCAATGGGAAGAAAGCGTCAATGAACCAAAATACAGTGCACACACACAGCAGGCACACAGTTTTATTGTCTTTGATTCCCCGATTGAAACAAAACATTTATTTTTCTCTGTTTCATTTGTGAATTTAAATCAAAAGTGCAGATGAAGTCAGCTCAAAAGGCAGGTGAGGTGAATGAGAACAAAGCTAGTGATTTTGCCACTCATGGCTGACTGACCACCAAAGTATGGCAATTTTACCAGCTTAATTTGGAAGCCACTGTACCCAGCCAGAAAGTAAACTGTTAGCAGTTTGCATAAAGGAGCAAATCAGGCACATGAAGCTCTACCAGCAACAACATCGCACTCCACCGTCACCTCTTGTGAGTGAATGTTGTGCATATAACAGATGCCCACAACAGCAGTTTCATCAGAATTGGAGCATAACTGTCAGTGATTTGCATGGTTTATTTAGAGTTGAGTTGACACCAACCAGATGTAGCACTGTTCCAAAAGTTGACTGCAATATGGTGGAAATTGCTACAAGCAAACCCAAGGTGTTAACACATGAAATACTTGCTTCAGATTCATTTTCTGTTATTTCAACACAGATGCTAATCTGTTGATATCAAGTGGATTAATCACGCTTTCAGGCCAGAGTGTAACTTAATCCAAAGTGAGGGAAAGCCAGTGTTTTATTCAAGTTCATAATTGAGCAAGGTAGTATGAAAGTTCTAAGGATGCACATGTAAGGCTTAGCATCTGGGACACTCTATTGTGGCATTCAGGGATGCCTGGATGTGAGGTGTGGAAGATTGAAAGGAAATGAGATGAGGATGAGGATGAACTGAGATGAGAAAGCTCTCCTCAAATGTTTAACTCGTTGGTTATGTGAAAGAAGGGAAACATACCTCAGGTATTCAGCAGGTCAGGCAACAACTGTGGAAAGAGAAACTAAGTTAATGTTTCAGATCAAACATCCTTCTTCACAACTGATGAAGGGTCATGGTCCTTAATGTTAACACACTTTTTCATTCCAGGTGCCGTCAAACCTGCTGAGCATTTTGACAATTTTCCAGTTTTACAGCAGATTTCCAGCATCTGCAGTTTTATTTATTTTCCCTAATCTTTGTTTAATTCCTTTCCTTAATCTCCCCTCTTGATTTGATGATTGCCATGTTGTTATTTGAAGGAACTTCTATTCCTCAATCTGCTTGCATCCTTATCATAGTGATTACAGCTCAACGCCCACTTCACCAATGGCACAGCTTTTGGAGAAAGATGCTATTTCAGACTCATTTACTTCTGTGTAATATTAATGCGGGAATTAAAGGCTTCCTTTGCTACAGACTGGTTAGACCAGGCCACTCAATGTCACAGAGAAAGGTTGAGTTGAAAGCCATGAGTCATTTAAGGGAAACAGGATAGGTTTGATTTTGATTAATTGCTTTGAGTAATTATTTTTTAGATTTCAGGTTAGCTAAAATTTAGTGCTCATCCAAAACTGCACCTGATTCATCCAGTGCAGGGCCATTTAAAATCACTGTTAAAGAGTCAATCATGATGTGGGAATGGTATGTGAGTCAAAGCAGTAAAGGATGGAAGGTGAACCAAACAGGTTAATTTTAGCACTAATAAAGAACCACTGTTTATCACTCACAATCACAATCACTATAATACTTTATTAGCCAAGTATTTTTTGCAACTTTCGAGGAATTTCATTTGCCAAGTCAGTCATACAAATAAAAAGGGAATAAACGGAGCACACATAAACATCCATCACAGAGACTCCTCCACATTCTTCTCTGTGATGGAAGGCAAAAAAAAGTTAAATCGCTTCCCTTTGCTCTCCTGTGGTCGGGGGCCTCGAGTCCTCCGTTGACGAGTTGATTTTGACTCCAGTAGCCTGCGGCGGGGCCTCCGCGTCGAGGAGATCTGCTCATGCATTGGGGGGGGGGGGGGGGGGGGGGTGTCAGCTCCCCTACCGGGGCTGGTCGAACCTCCCATGACATTAGTGCTCCCGACATCCACGGCCTCTCCCGAGACTGCGAGCTCTTGATGTAAAGACCCCAGGCAGCGGTTGGAGCGATCCCAGGCAAGCGATCGACTCTGATGTAAGTCTGCGCCCCGCAGTGGGGCCCAAGGTCAGTCCGAGGAGGCCTCCAGCTCCATCGATGGTAGGCCGCAAAGCAACCAAAGAATGAGATCCGAAAATTAATTGCATCTCCAGCAAGGCAAGAAACTGAAAAAAAAGTTTCCCCCTCCTCCCCCACCACATAAAACAAACTGGAGAACATTTACACAAACTTTTAACACACACTAAAAATGTTTTAAAAAGACGAAAAAACAAACAGACTGTTGGCGGGGCTGTCAATCGTACGGTGCCCCTGGTGGTAGATGACAGATGTGGCTAGCTTTTTCTAATCCTGATTTCGTGGGATTCACTGAATCATCAATTCAGTTTGTTCAGCACTATGCAGTAATTTAACCAATATGCTAACAAATCCTGACATGACAGAGAAAGGAATGGAGGCAATTGTTAATAAATTGGCACTTGAGAGGAAGGGAGGAATTAAATTACAACAATATTTATTTCCATAAATGCAGACTCTTTTCATCTACCCTGACCAGGACAAAAAATGGTCAGTGAGAAACAGGATATTAAGTGGCAAAGCTGGTGCGGGAATAATCTGTTGTGCTGCCTATTTTAAGTTGATCTTAGCTGACATGTGCAGCACGGACATTTACCAAACCACCACAAACCAATTAAGCCAAATTCCTGTTTTGCGGCAGGTCCATCAGTCACAAGGGACAAAGTCCATTGGGCGTTTTCCATGTTGCTCAGTTCCTGCTACAGACAATAAAAATAGATGTGGATTATGTTCCCTGTACATTTAGAAGGCAGGTTGCTTGTGAAGCTCTCTAGATGGTTTAGAGGTTGAGGATACATCAGGGCCTGGTGCTGAAGCAGGAATTTATATTGTTTCCAGTTCAGCTCCTGCTATGTGCTGTTACTTTTCTCACCAGGAGTAAAGCCACCAGGCTCTTAATTGGCCCCAGTGCCCTTCGTTAGGAAGTGAGGATGGTAGTCATGAATTCTTGTTTTTGATCCCAATTCAGCAATCCTTACATTTGGGGGGGGGGGGGGGGCTTAGATTTGAACTTGAATACCTTAACTGATAAACAATATCCAGTGATATTGCATTCTACTTCAAAAACTTTTAATTTGATTCAAAGTCAATGAAACCTCAGAACACAGCTGGTGCTATGTTGCACAATTAGCACTATGGTTCACTGATGCACTTCCAGGCAATTCCTTCACAGCAAAACAGTATGCTAACAACATTATCATATGTGTAGGTACTGGAGAAGAATGACCATTTGGGATTAATTACTAACCCCAATGGAATATTAAGCAATAGACAGCAGAGTACAAGGTTAAAGTCATTGCTGAACAAGTCCCATATTATCTGCCCATGGAGTCATCCTCCTGATACCTTGTTCCATGTCCTATGTGTCATATCTGCCAATTGAGCACAGACATTGGAACTTCATATACATCTGTACAGAATAATGGTGAGAGCTCACTTGGAATATTATGTGAAGATTCGGTAGCCCTTTTATAGGGCTGATATCTCTAAGCTGGAAAGGACGCAGAAAATAATCACACTAGGGATCAAACAGGATACTTAGGAGTTAGTTGCAGTTGTATAAGGCATTATGAGGCTGCATTTAGCGTATTGCATTCAGTTGTGGGCACCATGTTATAGGAAAGATGTTGTCATGCTGGAAATGGACCAGAGAAGATTTACGAGGATGTTACTATTACTAGAGGGTCTGGGCGATAGGAAGAGGTTGTGTAGGCTGGGACTCTATTCCTTGGAGTGCAGGAGGTTGAAGGGTGATCTTATAGAGGTGTATATAAAATCATGAGAGGAATAGATTGGGCCAATGCACAGAGTCTCTTGCCCTGAGTATGTGAATCAAGCACCAGAGGACATAGATTTAAGGTGAAGGGGAACAGATTGAATAAGAATTTTGAGGGTTAACTTTTTCACACATGGAATGCATGGAATGAGCTGCCTGAGGAGGTAGCTGAGGCAGGGAATATCCCAATGTTTAAGAAATAGTGATACAGGTAAATGGATAGGGCAGGTTTAGAGGGCTATGGGCCAAAGGAATGGAAAGATTGCAATGGTGGGGATGTTTCCACTAGTGGGAGTAGTACTAGAGGTCATAGCCACAGAATTAAAGAACGTTTCTTTAGGATGGAGATGAGGAGGAATTTCTTGATTCAGAGGGTGGTGAATCTGTGGAATTCTTTGCCACAGAAGGTTGTGGAGGCCAAGTCTATGGATATTTTTAAGGCAGAGACAGATATATTCTTGATTAGTACGGGTTCCAGGGGTTATGGGGAGAAGACAGGAGAATGGGATTAAGAGGGAGAGATAGATCTGCTATGAATGACGGAGTAGACTTGATGGGTCGAATGGCCTAATGCTGCTCTTATTACTTATGACCTAATGAACTTGGGCAGGTGGGACGAGCGTAGCTGGGCACATTGGCCGGTTTGGGCAAGTTGGGCCGAAAGGCCTGTTTCCACGCTATGTATGACTCTAGGAGAGACTAAATAGAATGGGGCTTTACCTGAGCACAGGAGGTGAGGTGAACTTATAGACGTTATAAAATCAGAGGAGGAACTTTTTTACTCTGAGTGTGGTGGGTATGTGGAACAAGCTGTGAGAGAATGTGAAAGAGGTGGGTACAACATTTAAAGGACATTTGGACAGGTTCACGGATAGGAAATAGTTAGGGAAATATTGGCTAAACAGTTAAATGGGATGTTCAGATAAGTTAGCATGGATATGTTATGATGAAGAGCTTATTTCCATGCTATATAATTCTATTACTTTATAACTTGAATATGGATTGTTGGGCAAGATTTGAGGGGCTTCCATCAATCTTAATTTAGCTTTGTGGTTGTGATGTTTTGTTTTAATCAGCAAGTAGTTAAAGGCCTGTCTCACTGTGCGAGTTGTCCCACGAGGTACCCTGAGTTTTCACTCGCGGTAATCCCGTACAATCAACGTAGCGGGAACGTCGGAACTCCAGCGAGCAACTGAGCGACTAGTGGTGCTGACGGCAGGTACCCGTGAAACTTGTTAACTCGTGAAAAAAATTAAACATGTTTGATATTTTCCACGAGTCAAATTTACTGTTCAAGTTAAAAATGGAAACATTTAAACTCGTTGTAATAACATAGTGGCCGTGCGCTTACCTTAGTGATTCATGAGTCTATCGTTGGAAGTCTTTAACTCAGCAGGCAGGCAGCATCTTTGGAGAGAAGGAATCTGTGACGGGATGACTTTTCCAAATTTCTCCAGCCCCATGTGTTCACATTTTGTCAACCAGCATCTGCCCTTTCTTGTGTATGACATTATTTGTTTCCGTGGCATTTGATTGTCACTCCCTTCTGTTTCCCAGGGGGTCAGGACGGGACTGGACTTGAGAGGGTGAAGGTGGGGGGGGGGGGGGGGGAGGGGGTAGTGTTTCACTAAATGCTTAAAAAAAAACTTTAAGTTCTAGATTATGGACAATTTTAAGTTGAGTATGGACAAATCCAACGAACCACACTACATTATTCTTGAATAGATAACTTTGAATTCGTGATTTTTTAAAAAGGAACCAACATCTTGTGTCTTGGCAATTCATGATTCTCCACACTGGGCAGAGAATGGGATTTGAAAGAGGCTAAATTCATTCTAAAACTTGGACTGTCACATTGGCGGCGCAGCAGTAGAGTTGCTGCCTCACAGCGCCGGAGACCCGAGTTCAATCCTGACGACTGGTGCTGTCCGTACGGAGTTTGCACGTTCTCCCTGTGACCACGTAGACTTTTTCTGGGTGCTCCAGTTTCCTCCCACATTCCAAAGACGGCAGATTTGTATGTTAATTGTCGTCTGTAAATTGCCTCGTAGTGTGTAGGATGGAACTAGTGTCCGGGTGATTGTGGTCAGCATGGCCACGGTGGGCCGAAGGGCCTGTTTCCACACTGTATCTAAATTAAACAAAAGGCCCTGAAGAAGTCCAGAACCGAAACGTCAACTATCCATTTTCTCCAGAGATGCTGCCTGACCCGTAGAGTTATTCCAACATTCTGTGACCTTTTGTGATAAGTTAATGCTTCAACCCTTTCTCAAGGAATGGGAATTAGGGGAAGCAGTAGCAGTAGCTTGGCATTTAAAATAAATAGATTGGTCAGTACAGGACGAGGGTTTGTTTGATGCTGGAGTAACTTGGCGGGTCAGGCAGCAACTCTGGAGAGAAGGAATAGGTGACTTTTCGGGTCGAGATCCTTTTTCAGAAGATGAGCCCTTATCCGAAACGTCACCTTTCCACATTCTCCAGAGATGTTACCTGGCCCGCGTTGTTACCCCAGCTGTTAAAGAAGGAACTGCAGATGCTGGAAAATCGAGGGTACACAAAAGGCTGGAGAAAACTCAGCGAGTGCAGCAGCATCTAAGGAGCGAAGGAGATAGGCAACGTTTCTTTCTGAAACCCTTCTTCAGACCTGAAGTTTCTGAAACGTTGCCTATCCCCTTTGCTCCTTAGATGCTGCTGCACCCGCTGAGTTTCTCCAGCCTTTTGTGTACCGTTGTTACCCCAGCTTGCGTCTAAAGCCTTGGGATTGTCGCCGATGTGAAGACAGTGCAAAGCCCCCATGCCCGGTGCAATGGGCGGGGAGTTGGAGAGGGGAGGGAATGGGTCACACACATGGCTGGGAAGCAGAGGGGTGGGTGTGGGGGTGGCGACAGACAAGGTCAACAATGAGATGAAGAAAGACAGAAACACCGACATGCAAAGGAGACCTACAATAGTGCATGATCTCTCTCGCGTTATGGCGGGTGATTGTCGCCTGCCCGCTGTTTCTGACCCTAAAGCCGTGGGATCGTTGCCCTTTGTGTTGGCGTGGAGGGGGGTATTGTGCTCTTTGATTACCCCCTGCTATCCCAGGGACAGGGAGACACAACGGCTTTTGAGACTGGTGGGCAATCACTACCAAAGTGTGTGCCCACACAGTCCATACACCTCTTCTACATGTCTCCCGCACTAAGATCATCCCGCAGAGAATGATCCCAGCCTAACCCAAGAGCCTTGTCACCCCAGACCGATGCAGTCCAGGAGGCGAACCCTGAGCTCCGTCTCCCAACAATCTGATGTGCAACTGATTTGAAAGAACAGCGGCTGCGGCCGGCCGGCTGCCACCCGGCATGGACTTCCCACACCCTCACACACTTACCTTCATTCACGGTTGGCTCAAGAGTAATGGGAGAGGAACTTGTAACTCGGGAGAGCACCTTGGAACAGCGCAGAAATGACATACCTGTGGGAACTCAGTTAAACACTTGAACATAAACTTTGAATCTCGTGCATAACTACGAGTCAGTTTTTTTTCTTTCACTTGGGGTCACTCGTGGGTGGACTCACACTGTGAGATAGGGCTTTTATTTGTGAAATTGCTGAGAAATCTTGTATTTTTTTGTGATATCAACGGAAGCTCTGGCCTGAAGCTGGAAGTGCATTTCAATATTTTGATCAGTGGTCTAAAGGCTTCCTTCATGCAAGCCTAACTTGTGATTGCATGTCCATTCTGCTCTAGCATGTGAGTTTAAAAGAATGAAACAGTGTACTAACACTCTACTGTAAGCAGACCAGCTGCAGTTTGGAACCATGTGAAAAAAATGGGTTCAGGACTAACGTGGGCAAAGTTGGTTTACAAATAAATACCGGAGTTTATTAGCAATTTAGGGAATGTGGAAGGGTATTTTGTATTTAGAATGGGAATGCATTGTTTTGTATTGCACCAATACCAATACCAGGAAACAGGAAGGTAAATGCTTCAACAAAATGTGACGGTGACTTGTTAGGATGATTACACTTGGTGCGAGTGAGGTGGAAGTTTACCATTGAATGAAATTGAATGAATTTATCAGGAATTTTGAAAAGGGCCTTTCATACTGCTGCTTCAAGCAGGTTTCTGAATGCACTATTGCAGTAAATCAATGAGACGTTACACTCAATGAGAGTTATTGGAAAATAAAGATCCTGCCAGGTTTGAATGTTTGCTGGATTTACAGAAGAATGGAATACATTTTCATCAGTTTCCTATCACTGAAGCTCAATGAGGTGGTCTCTGCATCTTAGTAACATATGTTTAGAATAAGAAAAAATATATCCCCATCAACCCATTCAATATCGGTGTGTCTTATCAGTTACTGTGTTGAGATTTGCTGTTAAACGACAGAGCAGTCTGTTAGATTCTTGGGATTCAATATCCTGGGTGATTCAGGACAGTGTTGATTATATAGAACAGTCAGCATCAATGAGTGCAATCTGTTGTGAATAGATGTTAATTAGTTTTTATTTATTTGTGGACTAGAGACAGGACCTTTAGTGAAACAATACTTGGCTTGAATGAATTATATTAATCGGAATTAGATCAGCTAATCCATGTGAACTGTATAAAGTTGTCATCATGTCTGTAATCTCACTGGGCAGGGCAGCTGAAACAGTCCTTCTCTCCAGAGATGCTGCCAGTCCCGCTGAGTTACTCCAGCATTTTGTATCTATCTTCGGTGTAAACACCTTTCTACACCATTTCATCAAAAATGATTTTGAGTCTCTGTACTATTGTTTATCAAGAAACCAATTTAATCTCTGCCATAAAGTCATAGAGCACAAAACTGGGGCCTTTGGCCCAACTCATCCATGCTGACCAAGATGCTCAACACCAATATAAAAACAAGGAACTGCAGATGCTTGTTTACAGAAAGGGGCACCCTGGCCATTTCCTTTTCTCTCTTCTACCTTCTGGGAGAAGATAAAGGAGTGAATACTAAGATTTCCATTGCCATTGCTATTGTTTCACCATTGCTATTAGACTCCTGAACCAATTGGCATTTTCAATCACCTACCCAAAGTGTTGCCATCTATTCTTACTCTTAACTTTACCTCCTTTGGTTATTCCATTTTTATACTTTTTTTTGCACTACTTCAGTTTGCACTACAATCTTTGTAGCATTCTGCTTTTTTAACCATCATTGCACTTATTGTTATCTATTATTACCATGTACACTGGGCACATTATGAGCATGGTGTCTTTGAGAATAAAATAATCTGATTGGTAACCTGATCTGAACAAGTTATATTAATGAACATACACTTATGGAGGTTTTGTTTACATTGCTCATATTGTGGCCCACAGTGAATTCTAACTTACACAAGCGGTAGTGTTTCAAGCTCTATCCAAATAATGCAAGCTATCAGATCTCTGGTGGTAAAGCTATGGTGAGGTAAAACATTATTCTATAGCACTGGGGGTGTTACCAGCAAACCATTAGTCAAACTGTGACAGGAGCTGAACATTACGCTCATGAAATCAGAGAGCTGCAATTGAGGCGTTAAATATATGATCTACAACTACCCTGTGGCATAGCTCCAAGTGATTTATAATGTTCCTAAAATTCTGTTGGCATCCAGCCGGAATTGTGGACATGGTGAACAGTTTCCTCAAAGTTCCCATGTAAACAGGTTAACTCGCCTTAGCCTGTCTCTCTGCGCATTCACCAAGCTGAAGATATTAGAAGTGGGTGTTCAGGGGAATGTCTGCCATTGACATGGGGTAACTAAATGAGTCTAGTTTAGTTTAGAGATACACCGTGGAAACAGGCCCTGCAGCCTACCGAGCCTGCACACCGACCAGCGATCCCTGCACATTAACACTATCTTACACACAATAGGGACAATTACAATTTTACTAAACCAATTAACCTACAAACCTGTACGTCTTTGGAGTGTGGCTGGATACCGGAGATCATTGAGAAAATCCATGCAGGTCACGGGGAGAATATACAAACCCCTGCACAGACGGCACCCATAATCATGATCGAACCCCAGTCTCTGGCGTTGTATGGGCTGTAAGGCAGCAACTCTACTGCTGCACCACTGTGCCGCCCTCAGTCATAGAAACATAGAAACATAGAAAATAGGTGCAGGAGGAGGCCATTCGGCCCTTCGAGCCAGCACCGCCACTCATTGTGATCATGGCTGATCGTCCTCTATCAATAATCCGTGCCTGCCTTCTCCCCATATCCCTTGACTCCACTAGCCCCTAAAGCTCTATCTAAAGGGCCTGTCACACTAGCGCGCGATTAGACGCGATAAGCGCGACCTACCGTGGTCGCTTTAGTCGTCCGGCCTCGCGTGACCCTGTCCCACTGCGATCGCCGGAGTCTGGTGGAGTTCCGCGGACTCGTGTGGAGCTGGTGTCGACATCGCGCGTAGTGTCCAAAAACCGACACTGCTTAAAAATTACGCGCGGCAAAATCCTGTCGCGCGGAACGTGATGACGTTTTGACGTTGTGCGTCTTCAGCGTGGCGTTGCGTGATGACGTCACTGCCCGACGTCGTGCAACGCGCATGCTCATGCGCATCGTCACGTGATGAAAAATAACGTCCTTCCTTCGGACGTCGCGCGTGTAATCGCGCGCTAGTGTGACAGGCCCTTCACTCGCACCGGGATCGCCTGACCCCCACGCGACCCCCGCGTCCGAATTTGTCGCGCTTATCGCGTCTAATCGCGCGCTAGTGTGACAGGCCCTTAACTCTCTTTTAAATCCATCCAGTGATTTGGCCTTCACTGCCATCTGTGGCAGGGAATTCCATAAATTCACAACTCTCTGGGTGAAAACGTTTTTTCACACCTCAGTCTTAAATGACCTCCCCTTTATTCTAAGACTGTGGCCCCTGGTTCTGGGCTCACCCAACATTGGGAACATTTTTCCTGCATTTAGCTTGTCCAGTCCTTTTATAATTTTATATGTTTCTATAAGATCCATGGTCAAATGTTAAAAACATTTTTATCCTGTGGTAATTTTGTTAAGGCAGTGTCTTGAGATCAGATTCCACAACCATATGCATAATTCTCTACAACCTATAAATATATAAAGAATTGATATATCTTCACTTATAAATTACAGTAGTTAACAATTCCTATATTCACAGCTTTAGGTACACAATGTGAGCATTCTTCCAAGTAAAGTTTTCTGGATCTAGATAGGCAATTAAATGTTTGTGGTGCTGGGGTTATGGCAGATGCCCAAGTGTTTATAAAACGTCTCCCAGATTATGTATACTCTGCGAATGATCCTGGGATTGTGGTAACATTAGAAGGTAGTCCAGCGATGTGGCAAGAATGAGAACTTGACTTGCAATTTATTTACATTATCCACTGATAGTGATCTGAAGTCAAGAAACAGTAGAGTCTCTACTGGGGAAGATTAACCCCGTCACTTCAATGACTGGAAATCCAGAGACGTCTAAAACATTACTAAACATCTGATGAGATTATAGGTTGGAATCCTATTAATTTAATTGTAAATTAATTGTACTTAATCCTCAGTGAATTGTAAAGCTGATGCAGGCAATTTGGCTCACTGCAAATTGTGAAGAGTTTGTTGGTTCCAAACTCAAAAGTTTCTATTTGGGATAAAAAAAAGACACGAAGTGCCTCAGCGGGTCAGGCAGCATCTCTGGAGAACATAGATAGGTGATGTTTTGGATCGGTACCCCTCTTCCTGTGTCTACATAGTACTAGAGGGCCATACCACTCCCCTTATCCACTTCAATCTCACCTCCTCTGAATGTACAGCAATCTGCTCTGTAGAAATCAGTAAGAATCATTAGAGACATGCTGAATTTAGAAACATAGAAACATAGAAGTTAGGTGCAGGAGTAGGCCATTCGGCCCTTCGAGCCTGCACCGCCATTCAATATGATCATGGCTGATCATCCAACTCAGTATCCTGTACCTGCCTTTTCCTTATAGATAACATGCAAGAAGATGTGAAGTTTAAATTTGCATGCTGGTCATTAGAAATATGGTGAGCCAAAGGACATGTTCTTGCATGGTACTGATCAATGCTTCATTAGACCACAGTACATGTAACAGGCTGAATCTGATACATTCCCAAGTATTTCGGGCACCAGATGTAATGTAGAAGAACAAGAGCTGGATTATTGATAGAGTGGATGTGGAGAGAATGATTCCTTTTATGGACAATCTTGAACATGGGTCACTGTTTTAAAATAAGGGGTCACACATTTAGAGGAGATGAAGCACATGTTTTGTGTCTCAGAGGATCATGAGTCTCTGGAACTCTCTCAAAGGGTGGTAGAGTAGATTCTTTGAACAATTTTAAGGCAGTGGGAGATAAATTGTTGATTTAGCAGTAGCAGTAAGTGATTACAATGGATAGAAATGAATGTCGAGTTGAAGTTGTAATCAGATCAGCTATGATCTTATTGAATGGCAGAACAGGCTTGAGACTGCTGCTACTACACATTCACAAGTTCCGATGTTTGGATGATTACCACAATTGTTTGCCAGAGTTTCTGTGGCATTTCCATTAGAATCAACTTGCATTATAAGGCTAGATTTACTTGAAGGTTCATCCTTTTTTATACCTAATAGTTAAAGTTCTGTTTTAATTCAACATTAAACTGCAGAATGAAATGTGACCACATCTGGAGGACTGTATGCAGTTTGGTCTCTTTCTCTAAGATAGGATATATTTGCTTTGGAAGCAGTACGGCAAAGGGAATCTGGAGGTCAAGTTGATACAGGAAGTAAGATTGTGTGGACTGAATCTACACTGTTTGTGGTTGAGACAAGAGATGGCTTTTGACATGGTGGATACTATGTGGATGTTTTCCCTGAAGGGAAATCTAGAACTAGTGGGCAAAATCGCAGGGGAGGAGAATGGCTATTTTCCAATTTATTACATCTATCAGAGGCCTATTGATATTTGAAATCACAGAATATATTCAGAGCTGAGGTAGAAGGATTTCGTATGTCGGGGGGATCGATTGTTATGGGGATCAATAATGTAATCCATTGATCAGATCAACCATCATCCCATTGAAGAGCAATGCTCACATTCTTTACAGATGTATATGTGAAATAGAAGCAGGATAAGACAATAGTCTTATCCTGCTTCTATTTCACATATACATTTGTAAAGAATGTGAGCCCTCAGTTGTATTTCCCCCCCCCCCATTAGTTTAAAGGCATTGTGGTTCGGAAATCAGACATTTCCCAAGATGCAAGCAGAAATCAATTAATTATTTGTCTGAATGCCTGAATAAGTTCCATTTTGGTTAAGTGTGCTGCTCAAGGAAGGGAAGCTGGCAGTCACTCAGCAAAAGGTGCCTCTCTGATGAGAACTCAGTGCATATTCCTTGCATGGAGAGGCGGTGGGAACCTGACCAGAGAGGCTGGTGCCTTAAGGAATGTGTTTTGTTTTCTGCATTCCTTCCTTTGAAAGCAATAATATTGCAGAGGGACAACAAAGCAGCAGTTGGTGAGAATTTAAAACAAAATGCTAGAGCTATTTTCTAACAAGGAGAGTCATTGTCTCATTCATTAGTGGATGAATGTCTTGACATTAATGAATCAGTCTCATTATAGGCGCCTTCAGTTTCACTTCACAAAATTGCTAAGCCTTGCTGGAATGTTATGGAATAAATTGGAAGTAGGATTCCACCAGCAAACTTTATTGCCCCTTTTGTATCAAATTATCATCTTTGGAGATTCATCTTCCCATTGTGTGTAATGTTTGCACTTAAACCAACAAGTCACAAATTCCAGCTTTGTTCTAAACTGATGCAAAGTGTAGGATGAAGCAAAGATTTGGTGTGCAAGCAGCAATGTGAGAGAAACAGGGCGTTCAATGCAAAGTTTTACTAGCAAATATTTTTCCTACTTATTCCACTTGCAGATAATGTCTCAATAACTGACACATGCCGTATTTCATAGTAAAGAAGATGCTTGGTCTTATTGGGTCATTGGTTGCCCTTACAATGCCCCCTGAAGCTTGTGAAGCAGCAGGAATCCAGTTTTAAATATCAACAAATGCTGTATTATTTTCCCTTTAGGTCCAATATGTGATTGAGAGCCAATGTGAGTGTGATAAAGGTTATACCCTGTGAACAAGGCTGTTGTCATTCTGCAGTGTGGCATAGGCTGCCTTCTATCATGATATGGTTGAGAAACGTTGAAAGAAGAATAAAAACAGATGTTGTAAATACTCACCAGGTCAGGCAGGAGGGTGACTGGAACCCAATGCTTTAAGTTAATTTTGAACGAGCATGCAGGTAATGGAGTGTTATAGACCGTATGCAGGCAAATGTGTAGTTTAAATTGGCATTATAGTTGACACAGACATGATGGGCTGAAGGGCCAGTTCTATGTTCCATATTTCATGGTAAACAATCTCCTGTTCATTGAAAGGGCAACCACACTTGGTCAGGTATTACACATCACAGGATTCCTGACCAGAGACCTGGACGGTCAGCAGTGGATGAGGTTGCCGCATCGGACAACATGAGAAGCCCACCAGAGACAATTGATGCCAGGGAAAGGAGATGGAAGATACTATCGCTGATCTAAAGTAACGTCAGGACTGGAAACTGGGACTACTGTGTGTTATTGGTTTATTATTGTCATATGCACTGGGATACAGTGAAAAACTTTGTTTGGGTACTATCCTTACATGAGTGCAATGAAGCCATAAGCTAGTACAACAGCAGTACGAAGAGAAAAATACCATCATGCAGAATATACGATACGATACGATAAAACTTTATTCATCCCCGGAGAGAAATTGGTCTACTGACAGTCACAACATACAAGATACATAAAAACTTGAAATTAAAAGTGAAAACAAAAAGAAAAAGACAAGCGACTGTTGGCTGGCTGTCGTTTGAAAGCGCCTTCACCAGAACAAACGAACAACCAAACATAGACTTATCCCCTGGGCAGAGGATTCTAAACTAGAGTGTTACAGTTACAGAGAAAGTGCGGATAAGAAAAATGCAAAGACTACGGTGAGGTAGACTGGGAGATGGGGCCTACACTTTCGCAACACTGTTAAGTAGTCTGACAACAATGGGGAAGAAGCTACTCCTGAATATGGAAGTGTGCGCTTTCAAGCTTTTATGGTTTCTTTTGACAGCAGAGGGATGAAAGGAGAATAACCCATATGGAAACGGTCCTTGATTATAGTAGCTACTTTCCCAAGGTAGCATGGTGTAGATGGTGGTGATGGGGGAAGACTGGTTTGTTTGATGTATAGGGTGGCATCTGCAATTTTCTCAAATTTCTTAGTCTTCGGCAGAGCTGTTGTCAGACCAAGATATGAACATCCAGATAGGATGCTTACTATGGCGCCTATGTTGAGGTAGGTAAGAGACATGCCAAACATCTTCAGTCTTCTGACAAAGTAGAGACGTTGGTGTGCTTTATTTGTGGGTATGTCACAGAATTGCTCCTGAGTGGTTGATCCTTTGTAATGGATTCCCAAGTTTGGAAAGGGTGTCGTGTAAATCATGTCATATTTTCGATTTGCAGCTTATTAGCAGAGAGGCACAGGAGGGAAGCTGATCATTCTTCAGAAAGCAGTAAAGAGTAATGAAAGTTAAAGAAAGTGTCAGAATTTGCCTTGCAGTTTTAATTTCTTAAGGGCCTGTCCTACAAGCATGCAACTCTATGCGATTAGCGCGACCTAATGTGGTCGCTTGAGCCGTCCGGCATCGCGGGGCCGGTCCAACTTCGATTGCCGGAGCCGTGCGGAATTGTGCGGAGTTTGTCCTGACATCGCGTGGGGCTCCGAAAAACTGATTATGTTCAAAAATTCCGCGCGGCAACGGCTTGTCGCCTCGCAGTCGCCTCGACACATGACACACCGCCCCGACATCGTGCCTCCATGAACCTATCTGTAGGTGCCTCCGTGACCCTCTATGTGTGTGGCTCCGTGGCCCTGGGTGTGTGTGTGTGTGTCTCTGTGCCCCTCTCTGTGTGCCCCTCTCTGTCCCGGCGAACTTACCTTAGACTTCGCTCCAAGTTCGCCTCACTTTGCGCGCGTTGCGCCACTCACCCAACCTCCGCGCGGCCCCTGCTGCCGGTTTGGTCGCGCTTGCCGCATGTAGGCGCATGCTGGTGGGAACAGCCCTGTACAGGGGATCACCCGACCTCCGCGCGGCCCCCACTTCTAGTTTGATCGCGTTCATCGCATAGAGTTGCATGCTGGTGGGACAGGCCCTTTAGGTAGAGTTCTCCGATAATTTACAATCCTTCACACTCAAAATAATTTACATTTTACCACACAGTTCGCTGTGTTTATAAATACACATACTCACATTCATACTCACATATATACACACACACACACATATATATACACATATATATGCACACACATAAAAAACAAACAATAATAGTGCAATAATAACAATAATAGTCTATGTAGTTAATTGTTAATGTAGTTAATTGTTGTACAATTGTACTACAATTCATTTAAATGTAATTAATTCTCCTTTAAAATTTGTGGTTTAATGCTTACAATGTCCAGAATTTCATGTGAGAGCAGTTTAAAAATCTGCAAAGCTGTAAGAGCGAGATCAGTCAGATCTGCAAACCCTCCTTTCTCTCCCTCTTTCTCCATCTCTGTCATGGTGATCTGAAAATTTTCACTCTTTGATCAAGTTTTTAAAAACATCTCCTGTGACACGTTTTCAAGTTGCTTGATTCCACTCCTGTGAAGAGCATTTGAATGTTCTGCTGTATTAAAAATGCTAAATAAGCCCCTATTGTTGTTGTTGATTACATAAATAAATGGATCTATGGTAGTTGACAAGGCTTTCTTTGTTCAGTTGGTCAGTTCCAGGAAAGAGCATTTGCTCTGAAATTAATGTGGTTTTGAGGCAAATGTTATGGTATGTAAGAATCATACAAAATTAGAATGGGAGTAGACCATCAGTCCTCTCATGCTTGTTCCACCAATTAATTGGATCATGGCTGATTTAATATTTGTCTTGGCTTCACTATATATGTCTGAGCCTAAAACTCTTCACTCTGCTGCTGTCTTAAGCCCCTGTCCCACTTAGGAAACCTGAACGGAAACCTCTGGAGACTTTGCGCCCCACCCAAGGTTTCCGTGCTGTTCCCGGAGGTTTTTGTCAGTCTCCATAATGGTCGAAAACGGTTTCCGTTTTAAAAATCGGTAATTTTTTAGTCGCAGCCGGTTGTGATGCTAGTTGAAGGTGGTTGCCGGTCTTCCACTACTCTGCGCAGTCTAACAAGACTTTACTACTTTTATATTACGACCACTTCAGAATAGAAAACAACAATCCATTTGCTTTCCACATTGCTTGCTTCCAAAATGAACCCTAGTTTGCCATAGTGGTGTTTAGCCGAATGGAATGTTTTTTTTATGCACTTAAGCTGCTACATGTATTGTTGTGCCACAAAAAAGAGGTGCATTTTCACAGCATCCTCCATAACCTCAGAGGATTTCATTGTACTTTACCACTGCATAAATGAATTGAAAAAAAATTGTCTGTGGAGAAAACAATTTGTGTACAGCCACTACCCTTAAAATTAGCTACTGGAAAGTGGGTGTAAAACCATGGATGCTTGAAAACTGAAATAAAAGCAAAAATACTTGCAAGTCGGGCAGTATATGTGCAAAGTGAAACATAGTTAATGTTTCAGAATTGGATTTGTCCTCTGAAATGTTGCAGTTCTGAAGTTCTTTCCAGGAATTGTGTGTGACCTGCTGAGTGTTTTCAGCATTATCTCTTTTCTTTATTTATGATTCCAGCCTGGGGATCTGGTTTAGGATTGTTGGTTGGCAGAAAGAAATATTAACTAAGACATTAGGGAGAACTCGTCTTTGAAATAGAACCACAGATCTTTCACAAATCACTCGAGTGAACAGGCAGGGCCTCTGCTTAATACCTCATCCAAGAGGCAGTAATAAAGCTGGCACTGAACTCACTCCGTACTGAAATGTCAGCTAGACTTTTGTGTGGAAATGTAGCCCTAGATTTAGTCCAGTAACTGGGGCTGGGGGCAATTAATTAAGGACACAGTCAAACCAACTTCAAATGTGATAAGATCATAAGTGATAGGAACAGAATTTGGCCTTTCAGCCCATCAAGTCTACTCTGCCATTCAATCATGGCTGATCTATCTCTCCCTCCTAACCCCATCCTCCTACCTTCTCCCCAATACCTCTGACACCCGTACTAATCAATAATATATATATATATCTCTGTCTTAAATATATCCACTGATTTAGCCTCCAAAGCACTTCTGTGGCAGAATTCCACAAGCTTCCACAATGTAAAGCTTCCAAACAATAATTTCCCCACTAGCCACTACTGAATTGCAGGTTTTTTAAATAGCTGAACATGGATTTCCAAGACACAATGTGATTTACAGCTGCCATTATTTCTTGTTCTCGTTGGCTGACAAGAATTAAATTTAATCCCCATTAGGCAGGGCATAGTGGCACAGGTAGTCGTTGTGTTACAGCCTCACAGTCCCTGAGACCCAGGTTCATTTCTGGCCTCCAATGCAGTCTGTGCGGATTTAATATGTTCTCCATGTGCTCTGCTCCCCCCTCCACATCTCAAAGACATGCTACTTGTTTTGTCAATTGGTCACTGTAAATTTCCCTTAGTGTGTAGGTGAATAATATGGAATGAGTTGATGGGAATGTGGGGAGCATAACATGGAATTAGTGTAAGATTTGTGTCACTGAAAGGCCTGTTTTCATGCTGTATTATTCTATGACTGACCCTATGGCATTTGTAGACACAAGGAACTGCTGATGCTGGGATCTTGAACAAAACACAAAGAGCTGGAGGAACTCAGCAGGTCAGGCAGCATCCGTGCAGGGAATGGACAAGCAATCTTTCCGGTCCGGACCCTTAGAAAGGTTGCGACCCAAAACATCATCTGTCCTTTCCCTCCATAGATGCTGCCTGACCTGTTGCATTCCTCAGCACTTAGTGTTCTGAGGTATGGCTCTTGTGCAAGGGTTAAACGGCAAGACATGGATTAGAGTTGACAATTCTACCATTGGAATTCCCTTTAATTAAGAAGCCATGATTAAATATCTAAACATAACTGTAGGTTTCTTTGTAAATGTCTTTTTTCTCCAACATGATTGCTTGTTTTAGAAGAGAATAAATAGTAAGTTGCCCTTTATTCTGGGGTAAACGGGGCAAAGGATTAAATCAGGATAGTATCTCCGAATGTGGGGGTGGGAATGAAGCAAAGAAGAGCATTAACGCCCATGTTCTTTGCTCTTCTTTCTAGTCTCAGAGGCGCGTTACATTTCACCTCCCCGATGGCTCCCAGGAAAGCTGCAGTGATAGTGGTCTAGGAGACCATGAGCCGGTAAATGGTGGCCCGCTGATCTCACACCCTCTCCCTCTGGTTCAGCCGCAGGACGAGTTCTACGAGCAGGCTTCCCCAGACAAGAGGACCGAGGCCGATGGGAATTCTGACCCGAATTCTAGTAAGTGACCGCTTCTTCGTCTTCCAGACATTAGTGCTGTGCAATCAAAACCTCACTCAGCTAGGAGCTGCATTAACCTTTTCCTTAGTGCTCAATTCTTTCCCTGCCAGAAGTTAAGAGGTCACATGTCATTGTCTCCATTCTCTATTTTGAAAGTGGTTCTCAGGTTAATGTGGAGCTACTGGTCAAATTACTTACAGCAATGTTTCTGAGCCTCTCCTTCCACAGTGCAGAGGAAAACCTGCAGCTTCATTGCCTCTGAGGAGGTCTCATTTTAACAGTGTATAAACTAGAATGTATATAATCTGCGCAATGTTATTTTCTCCACAATTCCAAGCTATGTGTGCTCTTGGGATTCGGCAGGGTTGGATTAGGACTGGTGGTAGGAAGTAGTTAATGAGGGAGATGGTCAAGCTGACTTCCTATCTCTCTGGTGATTTTCTCCAATTACCTCCAATTCACATCACTAGAGACTAGGAACTGTGGTGCAAGTTTAAATATTCTGCAAATTCCACCATCTTTGCAAATGTTACTTTGATGAAGCAGCCGAAATAGATGCTGTGGCTATTTATCTTGGAACGGACCACTGATATTTGGATACCAATTTCCATTCACTGAGAAATATGCTGATATCATTGGTTGTTGAATGGGTTTCCTTACACAGCAATGTTTTTTTTTGTGCGTGAATTGTAACCTGATCTTCTGTAATCTTGTCTGTTGCAACAGTTTATGAAAATTTATCAAACTTAGTCATGAGCGAGATGTTTACAAACCCTTTTTGTGTGCCATTTTAAATTTATTTATGAGTAGCAGATAAGTCATTACTTTTGTAAGAGCTAGTTGGTTGCCTGCTGTTCTTTAATTCCAAATGTCTGCATAATTTGAATTTTTATCAGACTTCAGTGCTTTACATTGTGATGTATTAATGGAACCAACACTTGCATTAGTGGGACAAACAGATTGCAAGCTGGAAAAGTGTGCAGATTAATTAGCTTCTGGTCTTGCTTTTTAACTTATGAAATAATAATTCTAAACTCTCCCAGAGCCATAGTCATACAGTACAGAAATAAGCCCTTTGGCCCAACTTTCCTCTGGCGACAAGGTGATCTATTTACACTAGTCCAACCTACCTGCATTTGGCACATATCCCTCCAACCTTTCCTATCCATGTACCTATCCAAATGTTTTTAAAATGTTGTTATAGTATCTGCCTCAACTACCTCTTTAGGCAGCTCATTCCACAAACCCACTGCATTCACTGTGAAAGAGTTGCCCTTCTGTTTCCATTAAATCTTTCCCTTCTTGTTTTTGATTTCCCCTATTTTGGGTTAAAAAACTCTTGTTTGTTTACCCTATTTATTCCCCTCATGATGTTATACACCAATATAAGATCTTCCCTCATCCTCCGGTGCTCCAAGGAATAAAGTCCTAACCTGTCCAACTTCTCCCTCTAGATGTTTGATAAAGTAATAGTGAAGATAATAGATTTCACCAGAATAGAAATAATGGATTTGGCAAATTGATGTTATGGCATTTAGATTAACCAGAAGTAATAGTTCTGTGATGGTTCTGATTTGCCTTTAGGGTAGAGAAGGAGCTCGCTGACTTCAGGCAGATGTGCTTACTGCCTGTTCGGCACAACTTGTTAAAACTTTCAATGTTGAGATCCTGATGGATAAGCGAATGGCCCATTTATTTGCTCCAGTATACAAGAAATGAAAATAGGAACACCTATAGGTAATTTGGCCCATCATGCCTGCTCTATCATTCAATATGATCATGGCCGATCTATTCTAGCCTCACTCCTCTTCCTCGTCTGTTCCTCATAACCCTCAATTCCACAATCTTTCAATTATTTAGCTATGTCTATATATAATTATCTCACCTCCGCCATCTTCAATAGCAGAGAATTCCAGAGGTTATTGATTTCCCGATGCACCTCAATTTTAAAAGACTGACACTTTTTTTTGCAGCTACGCCCCATTGTCCATGACTCTCCCACTCATGAAAACATCTCAACGCTTATCCTGTAAAGCTCCCTTTGGACCTTAAGTTTGAATAAGGTTACCTCTCATTCTTCTAAAATCTAGCCTCTCATGATAAGACAACTAACATCTTCACAATTAACTTGGTGAATCTCCATTGAACTGCTTCCAATGCTCTATATCCTTTGTTTAGGTAAAGGCCAAAACTATTTTTGTTACTGTACAGCTATAACAAAAACCTCGCTATTACTAAACTCCAGCCCCTTTGCAATGAGGGCCAACATGTCACCTGCCTTCTTAATCTATTTGTTTGACCTGCCTACTAACCTTCTGTAATTCATGCACTAAATAATGAACTTCAATCATTTGCAGTCTCGTTTCATTTAGATGATAATCTGTGTTGTTAATCTTGCTCCTGATTGTTGATGAGGTTTGAGTAGTGCCTTGAGATGGGAAGGCATATGTGCTGCATTAAAAATTCCACACAGTCGAGGAGCCAAAAGAAACCCAAAGAGGACTGTAGTGTTTTAAACCTTGTGTGTATGAGCTGCAATGTCAAAATATGTTTAATTCTGGCATATCCCTGAAAGTAACCTCGGGTGTATGTGCTTTGTATCATCCTAATACTGAAGGAAAATAGCACAAGCATATGTTAGAGAAAAACAGTTTGCTCAGGGAAGCCAAAAAAATGGGAGAGGGTATGCTGCAAATGTGAGTGAGTAATGCTGAATTTCATTAATAGTATTATCTTTAAAATAAGTCTCCTTTTTTCATAGTTTTATTGCTTTTCTTTGATAACAAGAATAACATATGATTTATAAAGCAAGGGGAGAAAACATTGGATGAAAACCAGAAGTCCAAAAAAAATAGCTTACCTAATTTTAAGGAAAAAGGGATTATTTTTCATGTAAGTGTTTTAAAATAGATCATATTAGGCAGGAATTAGTTAAATTAAAATACTCCTATCTTGGCCACATGAAGCAGGATATACAGATGTTGGCACGTAAAGTTGTCAATTATTTGCACAGGCAGTGTTGGTAGGGTTAGAACCAGATGGGGAGGGAGTATGGACAGATGGAACCACATGCAGGGAGGGGCAAGATGAAAGTGAACAAAATGGAGAAAAAAAAGGTGGATGGGTGAGTGTGGGTGGGAGGAGAATTCTGGTGGTGTGGGTTAGATGAAAATGGAAAATTCACGTTGGCACAATTGGATTGAAGGCTGGATTACTGGTACATGCAAAGCAATCACATCAGCACCATTCCCTCAATTGCCTGCACATCCACAACTAATTATGTCTTACACATGCTGAATAACACCTTTTGGAGTGTTAGGAAAATACAAAATAACAAAGCAAGAGCATAAATCAAAATTGTTGGACATTCTGAAGATCAATCGAAGCTGCAAGTGGTAACAGGTTTGAGAACTGGGTCTAGAATCAAATGACAGCTTCCTATGGGGAGGTGAATGGAGAGTGATTCAAATGCATCTTATGCCTATGGTGATATTGTATGGTCTTTGAATGTTGTTGATTGATTAAACACATGAGATTTGAAATTACCCTTAATTATGTTGTTATAGCAACAATTAACCTGGTTCCTTTGAATTTATCTCTTATTTTAATGGAAGTGTTAGCACACTTGAACTAAATTGTTTGAGCTTCCCATTAATACGATGAAAGGAGGAGCTCCATACCAGCCACTTATGATATGTAATTGACACTAATTTACAGACTGAATAGATACTTGCCATGTTTCTGTTTGACCCTTGCATGGGGTGATACGCTGAAGTATTAAAACTGTTTTCTGTCTTACAGTGTACATGTCTTCATCAACTAATATCTTGTACAGAGTCTCTACAGGTACCTGTAATACATTTGTAAGATGATTTGTTTTGATGTACAGAATATGAACTAAGTAAACCTTGGAGATTTTGAACAACTCAATAAGCACCTTTAGAAGCCTCTGAGATTTTATTGCAATTTCACTTGTTGGCTGGGGAAAGATTTGGGAACGCTTTGGAATAGAAATATATTGTAAAGATCCAACTCATTTACATAAATTACATTTCCTGTATCCGGGTAATGCCAATATATCGCACCTCTGTTTTTGATACTTTGGGGAAATGCTTAATGATTTTCGTGAAAAGTCCTCTATGTGACCTAGGATTGCACACTTCCTTCCCACTGTATTAGAGATCACTGTTTGGAGTGGAAAGCAAGGTACAGGTGTGCATTGACCACTGCCATTAGGGGGGTAGATTAAAGATTATGGATGGAACTCGTGGCACATTAGAGAATCTTTACCTCCATCTATTTACCACCATCCATCAAATCCCGCCCCCCCCCCCCAGCAATGACTCACAAATGCAGCCAGCGCAATCAAGGACCATTCTGACCCCGGACATTTGCTCTTTCCTCTCTATCGTCGGGCAGAAGATATAAAAGCTTGAAAGCAGTTGCCACCAGATTCAACATAACTGTGAAAGGTGAAAGTAAATCCAAAGGGTTTCTACAGCTATATTAATAGCAAAAGGATAACAAGGGATAAAATTGGTCCATTGGAGAGACGGAGTGGACAGCTATCTGCAGAGCCAAAAGAGATGGGGGAGATATTGAACAATTTATTTTGTTTGGTATTCACGAAGGAGAAGGATATTGAATTATGTGAGGTAAGGGAAACTAGTAGAGTCGCTATGGATACTATGAGTTTCAAAGTAAAAGAAGTACTGACACTTTTGAAAAATATAAAAGTGGATAAGTCTCCAGGTCCTGACAGGATATTCCCTAGGACATTGAGGGAAGTGAGTGTAGAAATAGCCGGGGCTATGACAGAAATATTTCAAATCTCATTAGAAAGGGGAATAGTCCCCGATGATTCGCGTACTGCGCATGTTGTTCCATTGTTTAAAAAGGGTTCTAAGAGTAAACCTAGCAATTATAGACCAGTTAGTTTGAATTCAGTGGTGGGCAAATTAATGGAAAAGATACTTAGAGATAATATATATAAGCATCTGGATAAACAGGGTCTAATTAGGAACAATCAACATGGATTTATGCCTGGAAGGTCATGTTTGACTAATCTTCTTGAATTTTTTGACTAGGGAAATTGATGAGGGTAAAGCAGTGGATGTTGTCTATATGGAATTTAGTAAGGCCTTTGATAAGGTTCCTCATGGAAGGTTGGTTAAGAAGGTTCAAAGGTTGGGTGTAAATACAGGAATAACAAGATGGATTCAACAGTGGCTGAATGGGAGAAGCCAGAGGGTAATGGTGGATGGCTGTTTGTCAGGTTGGAGGCAGATGACTAGTGGGGTGCCTCAGGGATCTGTGTTGGGTCCTTTGTCCTTTGTCATGTACATCAATGATCTGGATGAAGGGGTGGTAAATTGGATTAGTAAGTATGCAGATGATACCAAGATAGGGGGTGTTATGGATAATGAAGAGGATTTCCAAAGTCTACAGAGTGATTTAGGCCAGTTGGAAAAATGGGCTGAAAGATGGCAGATGGAGTTTAATGCTGATAAATGTGAGGTGCTACACCTTGGCAGGACAAATCAAAATAGGACGTACATGGTAAATGGTAGGGAATTGAAGAATACAGTTGAACTGAGGGATCGGGAATAACCGTGCATAGTTCCTTGAAGGTGGAATCTCATATAGATAGGGTGGTAAAGAAAGCTTTTGGTATGCTAGCCTTTATAAATCAGAGGATTGAGTATCGAAGCTGGGATGTAATGTTAAAATTGTACATTGGTGAGACCAAATCTGGAGTATGGTGTATAATTTTGGTCGCCCAATTATAGGAAGGATGTCAACAAAATAGAGAGGGTACAGAGGAGATTTACTAGAATGTTGTCTGGGTTTCAACAGCTAATTTACAGAGATAGGTTGAATAAGTTAGGTCTTTATTCTCTGGAGCGCAGAAGGTTAAGGGGGGACTTGATAGAGGTCTTTAAAATGATGAGAGGGATAGACAGAGTTGATGTGGACAAGCTTTTCCCTTTGAGAATAGGGAAAATTCAAACAAGAGGACATGACTTTAGAATTAAGGGACAGAAGTTTAGGGGTAACATGAGAGGGAACTTTTTTACTCAGAGAGCGGTAGCGGTGTGGAATGAGCTTCCAGTGGAAGTGGTGGCGGCAGGTTCGTTGGTATCATTTAAAAATAAATTGGATAGGCATATGGATGAGAAGGGTATGGAGGGTTATGGTATGAGTGCAGGCAGGTGGGACTAAGGGAAAAAAGTTGTTCAAACATGGTCGCTTGAGGCGTACAGCCTCGTGGGGCCGGTCCCAATTCAAACTGCGGAGGCGTATGGAGTTGTGCGGGGCTGGTCCCGACATCATACTCACCAATCAGGTGGGCAGGAGGCGAGCCAACTGAATTTGGACGTCACACGCGTTGGGCGGTGACGTCATTGCGCAACGCCACTCGCTAGGCATACGCCGTCAAGACATTGCGTACAATGTCAAGACGCTGCATACAATGTCAAGACACTGCATACGCCCGTCGAGATGCTGCGTATGCCCTCAATGCGCCTGCGGGCCGACAGGCCGCTGGGGCGCGGGATTTCCGGAGAGTGCAAGATTTTTTGAGTCCCGTGCGATGTCGGGACCAGCTCCGCACAACTCCATACGCCTCCGCCAATCAAAGTGGGACCGGCCCCGCCAGGCCGTACGCCTCAAGCGACCACGTTTGGTGGCGGTAGACACATGCAATCGCATGCTGGTGGGACAGGCCCTTAACTCTTGTTTTCTGCATTCTGTTTCATTTCTCTTTTTGCACTACCTGATGTAATTGTGTATGGTATGATTTGCCTGGACAACAAGCAAAACAAAATTTGACTGTATCTCGGTACAGGTGACAATAATAAAGTAATAGCAATACCAATACCATTGGCAACTTCATTCAAACTATTCCAGTATAACGTTCTGGCTTCAACCTGACAGCAAAAGCCCTGAGTGCACCACTCTGTTGTGGTCCAGCTGGTTATGTCTTCACTTCTGAGCTTTGAGGGTTCAAGTCCCACTTAATGTGCTTAATCATAAAATCTAGGTTGATACTGTCTGATGTGCTTAATTTTGGATGATTTTTATTTTTCTCAAAGCTCCTCAGGTTGGTTTACAAAAAATCCCCCGTTCTCTATTTTGAAGGAGAATAGATGCATTATCCCCAGCATGCTTTCAAATATTTATCCCTCCAATCACATTATTATGACAGACTGAGATAGAAATTCACCCGGGTTACACAAAAAGCTGGAGAAACTCAGCGGGTGCAGCAGCATCTAAGGAGCGAAGGAGATAGGCGACGCTGTTTGTGGTGTGAAAATGAGACCATTTGTCTCATTTTCACACCACAAACAGCTTACAATGGCCTGCTTCCTTTGTCACCAATACCTTTTTGCATATCTTTCACTCATTGTTCCTTATCTCTCCACATCACTGTTTATATCTCTCGTTTCCCTGATCCCTGACCAGTCTGAAGAAGGGTCTCGACCCGAAACGTCGCCTATCTCCTTCGCTCCTTAGATGCTGCTGCACCCGCTGAGTTTCTCCAGCTTTTTGTGTAACCCTCGATTCTCCAGCATCTGCAGTTCCTTCTTTAACAACATAGAAATTCACCCACTGTTTTATGCACCAAGATCAGGATGTATGTTCATTGTACTAATTTTGAATTCTGCTTCTGAAATTTGGTTGCCTAGACTTTAAATCTGAGATTAATGTGAACATTGTGCATTTAGCACGTAAAACCAAGCACAAATGTGTCCTCCAATCTGGCACTTATCGCACAGGATTGTTGCTTCAGTGGTTGTAAAATATCTTGAGCCGTCCTGCAAGGCAATTAAGTGATACATGGGAGAAATAGTTTATTTTGTCGAACATTCCCCTCCCAGATCCCAACTCTCCTTGTGGCCTCTGAATGGTATGATCCTATTGCTGTCAATAAATGGCGACCTATAATTGGATTTTCTTGTGGATTTTTGTGCATAGGCCACATGGATTGCCAGCCTACACATAAGACTGGAAAGAATACCTCTGTGTCATTGATGATATGCTAACCAACATCAACTCCTGTTATGTGACATCTCATATATTATACTGGTGCTTTCTAATGAGGGTGAGGTTTTTTAGAATTTATTTAGTTGCTCCTTCCGATAGTAAGATTAAGACGTTCTGTGAACTTCCTTGCAACTTATTAGATTCAGATTGAATATTGATTGATATCACACCAAAGGCTTTTGTTAAATTACCTGTGGATAACTGTGTACAACTGCTGTGGTAATACTTGTATTCCCACGTTTGGCTTCACTTTCAGATTTGGTTTATAGCTCCACGTAGATTACCTTAATCACAAACCAGCAGTATCCATGCAATTTCAATCATCCTAGGGTTAATGGCTGAAAGCAGCAGAGGTAGTCGTGTCCGATTGGTCGTGTTAACTCGTGAGGCTGATGCACACATTGTAGCCTGGCAAAAGTGTGTTAAGTAGTTGCTATGATCCATGACTGTTTAGCCAAATAATATCATCTACAAATGCAGCAGTTGCTGAATTGGCACTGTACCAAGGGAGATGGAGGTTCAGCGAAATGTAGATAGATTCATGGCCAGGTTGAGGGTTGTTTAGCAATGAGAATTAGTGGATTGACTGGAGAATGGAATAGAGATGTTCCAGATGCATTAGATAGACACAAAAAGCTGGAGTAACTCAGCAGGACAGACAGTAGCTCTGGAGAAAAAGTATAGGTAACATTTCGGGGAGACCTATTATGTTAAATTACCTGGCCCGAAACGTACCTATTCCTTTTCTCTGAAAATGCAGTCTGACTCACTGAGTTACTCCAACATTTTTTGTCTAATCTTCATTTTAAATCAGTATCTGCTGTTCCTTCCTTCGCATCACACTTACAGCATTTGGTGGTGGGGGGGAGTGGGAGATGGAATTGGGTGTAGCAAGAAGTAGTTGGAAGCTTTAATCACAAATCAGCAATTATTTGAGGGCTCAAAGAATTAATACTTGGGAGCCAGGAAATCAGTGAGTGGGTGTGGGAGATTATTGAACAAGAGTTACCATCAAGGAGGTGGAGGAGATGGGAGACAGCAGGAACCCAATGGAAATAGGAATATATTAAAGTGACCTGCCTCTGTTGAGTTCCAGGGCCTGAGTGGAGAGACTCCTTTTAAATTGGAAAGCTGCAAGCAAGGAGAGCTTTGAAAACACAGCTGGATTACCCAATGAATGGTGCACTTCGGAAACCTTTAAATACATTTCTCCTGGGTCAAGCAGGGATCAAAGTCACTGACAGCCGCAGAAATGTGTTGACCTGCAGTAACTTGTTCACAGCAGGCACAGTTCAGTTAAATATCTGGAGAGGATTAATTTGACCTGGAAGATACACACAAAAAGCTGGGAGTAACTATGCACAACAGGCAGCGTCTCTGGAGAGAAGGAATGGGTGATGTTTCAGGTCGAGACCCTTCTTTAGTTCCTTCTTACATAACTCAAGCTGGAGATCGTTATACTCGCATTGAACTCTTGGGAAAATGTTTTTTGTGTGCTTGGGGTTGAGCAAAAGCAATGTTCCTTCTTTGGGTTTCTAGGCCTGTGTAATTCCTTCTTGGGTGGGAGTTTCATACACGTATTAGAATCATCCCAGACATACTAATGGATTGGATACCTCCATTCTGTCTTCTACACAACATGGCTGAGAGCATATGTTGGGCAATATATATTTAATGATGTCTAAGAAGCTAACTGGTTTCATAATTTGAGTATAACCCTTGAATCACAGATTCTGAAACCAGCCAATTTCACCTACACGGACCATTATAATCAACAGGCTTAACTCTAACAATATCCTGGAATCTCCAGAAGTTACAAAGAAGCCTAGAGATAGTGGACCACAGACCAATTACCAAATGGGTAAATGGGTTAATGTAGATAAGTGATAGTTGACAAGGATATGGTGGACCAAATGACCTATTTCTGTGGTTTAGGACTTTAACTTGTGGGCCTGCCCAATTCTTCTCCATGCCTCTTTTAAAATTAATAGAATTATGGTAAATGGCACCAAAGTGCTCTCCCACTGACACTTCAGTCACTTGCCCTATTTAGTTCTCGAAAAGAAGTTTGAGTGTTGTGCTCTCTCTAAGAAGGCCCTCTACATATTGATTAAGGAAGTTTATTTGAACACAGTTAATTGGAAACTAGGTATCTCACAATGGGTCCTCAAGAATATACAAACCATTACTGACAACCTACCCAGAGAATTGGAAACACCTGTTGTTAAGCAGTTCCTGCCTTGGATGGGTTGATCTGAACCAACACCTGCAACAGTGCATTCACACTTTTCAAGGTTTGAATAGGTGGTGAGCCAACATGGCTAGGAACCAACACTTGAAAGATTACTGGGTTTGTAAACACAAACTGGCTTCAAAAAGACAAGATGTAATTTTTGCATTGGTTCAAACACACATCAAGTCAGCATGTACTGGTACAAGAAGGCAGGCACAACACGCTTAACTGTTGCAACTGATCCATGGCCAAAGTTTAACATTTATTCCATGCAAACATTCCATGTCTCTGATCTCAAGAGATGTCGAAAGGATGAGTGGGAATATACAGAAAAACGGAGCGATACAACCTGAAAATACGCCTGTAGGTCCTTCAGCCGGCTTAGTGCATGCCGACCAACAATTACCCGTTCGTACTAATCCTAAATTAATCCCATTGAATTCTCCTCCTTTTCCCCATCAATTCTCCCGACCGTAAGGGCATTTAATCTCCCTCCTCACATGTCTTTGGAAAACTGTAGAAACCGGGTGAAATGCACATGGTCATAGGGTGAATGTGCAAACTCCACACAGACAGCACCAGATGTCAGATGTCATTGAACCTGGTTCACAGGCGTCCTGACATGGCAAAGGTGCCAACTGTGCTGCTGTGCCATCAAAATATATCCAGTCCAAGCAAACAAACTAGGCCATGTCCAAATTTTGATGATTTGTAGCTTTGCCACATTGGTGATATTGACCTGAGATTGTGCGATTATGCCGTAACACAGGAGAATATTCAGTCAATTAAAAACATGTTAGCTCATAGAATAACGATCCCAGAGTCAAACAACATTTGAACAGGGTCCATAATTTGCCTGAAATTCATCATATTTTATAAAGGATGATAAGACTGGACTGAGTCTGGAACACAGTGGGTTGGTATGTAAACTGTATGTAGACCTTGTTTCTACAAACATGTTTACTCTTGTCCAACAAAATCCTATCATAGAAATCATTAAATATTTTCAGCCGGAGAAGGAGACCACTCGGCCCATCAATAAGGAACTAATCAGCCAAATCCCACCTTCTAAAGTTGGTCTTTATTCCTCTATACCACATACACCTCCAGGCACTGTTTAATTGTGGGGAGGGTTTTTGCTTCCACTCCACTTTCAGACAGAGTTCCAAACTCCCACCACCCTCGAGTCAAAATAATTTCTTCATCACCCCACTTAAACTTCCTATCAATGACTTACAATCTATGTCCTTTGAATATGTTTTTATTTACTCTGTTCGTGCCCTTCATAATTCACTCTTGACATTGATGTCTTCAATTATCATTCAATTTCAATTGTGTTTTGTTTTGACGTTGAAGAGAAGTGAATACGAAGATTGGAAAGTTGCATTGTACGACAAATGCAATTTTTTTAATTCTGGGATTTGCGGATGAGCAGTGCAGGTTAAGATCAAATGATTCAAGTGGCAACAGTTTCTCCCATGATTTGAAGGTCCAAATGCCTTGTTTATGCCTTAAAACATATCCTTTAATTCTGTGAAAGCTTTTATGCACAGCCTGAAAATTTAGCATAGGTGTGCTCAACATGCTATGTTGTAATACTTGGATTTTCTATACCGTATTTTACCCGCAATCTACACACATATGGCCACAGCAATCTTTAAACTCCAACTACCTAAATTTGGTAAAAAAACAAATACTGAAACAAACCATGTAGTTTTTCATCTCTCTCTCAAATTAAGCAAGCAAATGCCTTCATCTTGTCACATTCATTGCAAAATAAAAGCATCAAAATGTCACGATAACCCATAAAAATCTTGCAGCTAGGTGAGATATTTCACGGACATTTTCCTTTCAGTGATTTTGCCTCCTGTAATGAGATCAGCATGTTTTGGCATGCCATTTATGCTCTCCTCCCTAGCGTTTCATAATCTCTTTCATATTTCTTTATGAAAATTGCACAGTGAGTTACTCTGTTTGATAGGTTATTTGTGATTACTGCTTTGGCAAGGCCCTTTTAAGTAAGTGGAGCAGAGGACTAACTTATTAATAATTTTAATGGAATTCTTTTGACCTGCTGAGTCGAAGTCTTTGAATTTCAGTCCCCAGTTTGTTCAACTTCTTTTAGTATGCTAACTGTGTGAATTTGTTCCAGTTGGGGAAATAGTTTGCTTTGAATGCTTGTCTTTTTATTTAACAGTACAAGATTAACTTGTAGGTTCTGCATTATTGTTGAACTATGCAAGCCCCTGGCCACCATCTCATTCAGTTTCTTCTTGACTTCGCAAAATTGAATGGATTTTAATTAAATGATTCACCTCCATTGGATCTGGGAATGTTCTGCTCATGAAAAAAGTAACCTATTTCAGAAGCAGAGGGATCGATAAACAGTGTCTGTGCATTTAACGTGATTATTTTAAAGATAAGCATGGAGTGGTGGAGATTCAACGTGGAAAAAACAGCAGGAAGTTGACTTCCTTGAGGTAGAAGCATGCAACTCACTTACAGAGACACCTAGATCTTGTTCTTGACACAGTTCTTGATATCTCTGCAAAGTCCACAACCCAGAAGCAGGAATGGTTACAGAAACGAAAGAGGCAATTTGGTCCAACAAGGCACTATCGCCTCTATTTAAGAGCATCCAGTTGGTCCCATTACCCCAGACTCCCCTTGGGCCTACAAACGCTTGCCTTTCACGTGCCCAGAGTTAGAACGTAGAACAGTACAGCACATGAACAGGCTCTTCGGCCCACAATATCTGTGCCAATCAAGATGCCAAGTTGAATTAATCTCTTCTGCCTGCATGTGATCCCCATCCCTCCATTCTATGCATATCCATGTGCCTATATGCTTCTTAAAGACTATTATCATATCTTCCTCCACCACCCCTCCTGGCAGCGCATTCAGGGGTTTATCACTAACTGTATTTGTTTTTTAAATTGCCCCGCACATCTCCTTTAAACCTTCCCCCTCTGACCTTAAAACTCTCCTCTTCAATCTTTAAAAAAGTTCTGACTGTCTACCCTATTTATGCCGCAGGTAATATTGTTAACTTGTATCAGGTCTTCCCTCAATCTCCATTGTAAAGAAAACAGTCCAAGCCTTTCAAAGTTGATAGGAGGTTTCCCCAGCCTATACAGCTCATTATGGATGGTCACGGACTAGATCGGCCAAATAACACACAATCATGTTTTCAGCAAAAGTAAATGTGTAACTGTTCTCAAGTCTTTAATGCACAAAGTGCTGTTCATCCAACATGTAAATATTTTATTTTACAGCAAAGCATTGTGTTGAAAAGAACTTCTTTATATCCAATGCTCTTTTCTCCCTGTCCACCTCTTGTTCCAAAAGCTACTTTTGTGAACCAATTTCATTACATCAGTGACATACGGCAAACACTGCAGACTATTCCACCCCATCTCCTTCTGCATATCACTGCATGTCTCCTTGAAGCATTTATAATTGGGTAAATTTGGCTCTCACTGTGAACTTAGTTTGTTCCCAGATGAACTTAATGTTTAGCCGGAATGGTTATATGTGCCAGCAGGTGTCTGTCTCACAACTACCCATTTCAGGACAGTTGCGGGAATACTATATGGTCTGCTGTTGAAAATAACTTGGCAGTCCCTGTCAGGTTTTATACTGTCAGCCAGGGGTTGTAGAGCTCATTGCTAAATTTAATGCAGTGACCTGTGCAATTGATGCACCCATACTCGGTTCCGAAGAGACTGAGATTTGTTTTACAGAGGTTGTGCATTCATCAGTAACACACTGTGCAGGTGTCAAGTGACTTCATGGAGCTTTCTGACGGAGATGATTATTAAAAGCATTGCCCCGCACTGCTCTAGCACAGCTCTGAGCTTTGTGCTGAAATGGCTTTAATATAAACCTGATAAATGCTTTAGTACCTGGTGTGTACAAAATCATGAGAGGAATAGATCAGGTAGATGAACAGATTCTCTTGCCCAGAGTAGAGGAATCGAGGACCATAAGACATGGGTACAAGGTGAAGGAGTAAAGATCTAATAGGAATCTGAGTGGTAACGTTTTCACACAAAGGGTGGTGGGTGTATGGAACAAGCTGCCAGAGGAGGTAGTTGAGGCTGGGACTATCCCATAGTTTCATAAACAGTCAGACAGGTACATGGATAGGACAGATTTGGAGGGATATGGACAAAGCGCAGGCAAGTGGGACTAGTGTAGCTGGGACATTGTTGGCCGATGTGGGCAAGTTGGGCCGAAGGGCTTGTTTCCACACTGTATGACTCTATGACTCTATGTGCAGTTGGTAGAAAAGGCAGTGGGAAGTGGAATGAATAGACAGATATGTTGGACAGGACCATGCTGGGGTTGAAGATCTGTAGTAAAATTCCTGACATTCGCAAAGTAAGCAACAGCATGTTCCAAACTTCTGCACTGATATACAGTAAAGGGGCTGTCCCACTTGGGCGATCTAATCCACGAGTTCAGGCGAGTTTGCCCTCGACTCTTACTCACAGCATGGTTGACACTAGGTCGTAGGCGGTCTTTGTAACTCTCCTTCATGCTCGAGAGTAGTCCCCGTGTACTCGAAGCCTCAGCTAGGTCGTGGCGTATTTTTCAACATGTTGAAAAATGCCCGTGAGTAAAAAAAGGTCACCATGGAAAAAAAATCGATACTTTTTTTACTCGTAGGTTTAGTCGGAGTAGGTAATGGTAGATCGTAGTAGGTCGGCATGTTAGTCGTAGGAAATCGACGGTAGTCAAAGCTAGTCAAAGATAGTCTTCATCATAGTTGAAGGGAGGTCAAAGGAGGTTGTCTTCAATCTCCACTATACAGTGTCCAATTTTTCCGAAGTTAGTCGTAGCTAGTCGTAGGATGTCGAAGCTAGTCTTCAACATAGTCAAAGGAGGTTGAAGGAGGTCTTCTACATAGTTGAAGGAGGTCTTCAACATGACATTTTTTTTTTAACTCTCCTAAACTCGCCAATTAGGTCGCCCAAGTGGGACTGCCCCTTAACATAGCGATACGTAATGTGGGCTTCTTACTTGTAAAAACAAAATCAAATGCAACTTAAGGCAATTTTGTTTCAGTTCATTTTAATTATGTCAGAACATAGTAGCTTGTTAAACAGAGGATGTAGGCCTGCCCCATAATTCAATAAGATTGTAGTAGACATCATTAATTTAAATTGGTGAAATCTGTTTGAAACAAATTTATTCTTTTAAAAATAATTTTGAAGGATTAAAAGTTTTTAAATGTATCTGATCATTGGGCTCATTTGGAAACAGTGAGGAAGCCTTTCACAACTGTTAGACAGTTATCAGAGCTGCATTTTCTTGTACTTAATGTTGGGCATGATTAGTTCCACAGCATGTGGTTGGACTTTAGGACTGCAAAGATGAAAAGTTAAGCATGGGATTTAAAGTGAGGGTCAGGCCTGGTCTAAAGTAATCCATCTGGTTGTTGTTGGAAGAGCATTAAATTCATCGGTGAATTAAAATAAAATAATACAAGTTTGCAGACAAGGTGTCAATTCCATTGCTCTGAAACACTTGTCCTTTATTCTACTTTATGGCACTTTTTTGGCTGAATAACAGAAGAACTTAGGAAGTAGTTTGTATCTGGCAATAGAGCAACTCTGGCAATGTTGATCTGTTCAGTTGGAACATCTTCTACACTCCCAACAGAGCAGCATACTATATAGATAAATCTTTCATTTTATGTTCCTGCTTATGACTCTTCTTATCGAGCCCACATCACAAGATTAGAATTTTTTCAGCCAGAGCTGAACACACTTCTTGGCTTCTGCATACAATGGTGTCCTGCGCTTCTTGTGCTTATTGTGCGTATTGGTGGAAAGGTTTGTGGAAACAGGGTTGTGACATGATCGCTCTTTCCTTGACCCCTACTAATGACTAATTTCCACGAATATGTTAATGAGTGTACTGGCACACCCATAGACCTATTTTGGCAACAAAAGACTAGGGGCAACCATTTGCTTTAACATGAGCTTGTTTGTTAATTGTGCATATTTGCACCAATGTTTTTTTTCTGCACGTTCTTTTTGTTTTCGTCTTTTTGTAGAATTTGCGTGTAATTTATGCATACTTTATGTTTCATGTTGCCTGGGTCTATGTGCCTGTGATGTTTCTCTGTACCTCTCCGGACCTGTGCATATAGCTATAAATTCAACTTCACTTGATTCAATTTTATGCTGTTCAAATGGAAATAGCGAAGCTCTGTCAGTTTTATTGATTTCATATAACAGGGAATAAGGTTGAATATGCTTTGATGCAGACCCAGACAGGTCAGATTTGTGTGCTTCAGATGAACACCTGCTTCTGGTGCAACCAGGAAATCCACGTACTTCATTAAAAACCGGTTTTGAACTAATCTGAACTTTGTAATAATCAGTATCCAGGCACTCACAGTATTTCTGATTAGCCCAATGCTTTCTTCCGTGGATTCAATTAGATTATCCAACAGTGCATTTTCTTCATCTTAGCAAAGGTTCAAAGACCAAAGGCTCTTTTTTGTGTCTCATTTATTTTGGTCATATAGATATTAGTGTTATTGCACCTTTCACATCTAATGGCAATATATTTCCTACTTAGTGAACTGGTCCTTCAGATCACCCGAAAAGCAATAAATCAGATAATTTTATTTAGAATAGGCAGTGCTTTTTAATGAGACAAATGTTACAGGTAATACCTCACAGATCAGCATCAGTCCAAGGCCTTGGAACTGTTTTAATTGTCACTATTATTCAAGACATTTATAAACTACTCAAATAGATCTAATGAGTTTTAAATGCAACATATTAAAAAAACAATAACATAGCAACTTAAAACAATTACATAGCAAATTAAATCGTCAAAAGAACATTGAAGTACTAAAAAATAGACATTAAAGAAAAATAAATAAATTACTAACCTGCACATTATTGCCGAGTTGGTGGTATCAGTTTAATGGACAGGATCAATGATTGCATCCAAAGCTCCTTGGTTTAAATTTGTGGGTCAGGTGAATTGCATTAGCTAGTCTGATGTTGGATGTGAGTATAGCCATGTTCCAGAATGAGCGGAGGTCAGTTGTGTTACCGTCTGACCATGAAAAGAATTCACGCATCATGGTCTAGCTTGGCAATGCCAATTCATGAGAATGCAGGAACTGCAAAGGGTGGTGAATTCAACTGGGTACAGCCATTATGGGTACAGCCCTCGCCATCATTAAAAATATCCACATGAAATGCCGCCGGAAAAAGTTGACATCTATCATAAGGATCCTTGCCATGCAGCCCATGCCCTCTTCCTGCTGTTACCATCAGGCAGGAGTTACAGGAGCATAAAGTCCCACACCGCCAGGTCCAGGAACAGCTACTTTCCTATGACAATCAGGTTCTTGAATCAACCTGTACATCCTTAATGTACTGAAGAAGGGTCTCGACCCGAAACGTCACCTATCTCCTTCGCTCCTTAGATGCTGCTGCACCCGCTGAGGTTCTCCAGCCTTTTGTGTACCCTGTACATCCTTAATCCTACCTCCCAAAGGGAACAATACGGACCACTTCTTGCAACGCCGTGAACTTGGTGTTTAGTTCTTTTTTGTATTGTGTTTTGCACTAATGTCTTGATTTTTGCCGTCTTCTTACTTATAAAAATGTCATGTATAATTTGTTTTTGTGCGTTTGTCTGTGTCTATTGCCTATGATGCTGCTGAAAGCATTTTTTTTTGATGAACCTGCACTGTAAAATGTTGGAAAATCTCAGCGGGTGAGGCAGAATCTATGGAGAGAAGGAATTGGCGACGTTTCGGGTCAAGACCATTCTGAAGAAATGTTGCCAATTCCTTTTCTCCATAGATGCTGCCTCAACCACTGAGTTTATCCAGCATTTTGTGTCTACCTTCGATTTTACCAGCATCTTCAGTTCTTTCTTAAACAACTGTACCAATGTACTTCTGCATGTGACAATAGACTTGACATGACTTCTAATTAGGCTACATGTGCAGGAACCACCATGCTGCACAAATGGCTGATGGATGCCAATTCACTCTAACACTTTCAATAATCAGCTAGAATAATTTAGCTTTGCTTTTATCAAGTAGTACCATAATAAGTAATAGTATCAATGGATCAACTCTGGAAACAGCAATGTGGTCTGCTAAGTCATGAAAAACTGGCCCTACTTATGGGCCTGTCCCAATAAGGCGATTTTTCAGGCGACTTCCAGTGACTCAGTGGAACACAAACACATCGCTTCCCTTCACCAGCCCGTTATACAGCGGGGGGAGCGCTGTCTGAGTGATCCAATGTGATACAGATGCACAATGCGATGAACAGGAGGGTTGGCGCTGTGATTAAGACGGTGATAGCACAGTTTACGGGAAGGGTCATGTAAGTCCTTTAAAAGAGGGGGGGTGAGGAGGGGGGGGGGGGAGAGAGGTGGGGGGGGGGGGAGAGGGAAGAGAAGGGGGGAGAAGGGTGAAGGAGCGGAGACAAAGTTTTAGAAGCCACCAGTCGGTTATCCTTGGTTCTGAACACTATTGCTTGCTTTTTTTTTACCCAATCAACCAATGAAATTCACCGGTCAGCATCGGCTACAACCTACGAGAACCTTCAACCATCTGGCATCCCACTAGGACCTCCTGGCGACCCACCTTCGGCACGAAAATTCTCGTTACTCTCCATGGCGGCTTCATTCTGGTCGCCGCTAATTTTTCAACATGTTGAAAAATTTGCGACGTCCATAATGAGGCCGCGACTAGTTCCCAGAATGCGGGGACTCCTCACGACCATGAAGGCGACGACCCGGCAACCACCTGCGAACACATGGCGACCATGAGGCAACCGCATAGTCTCCTGCAGTCGCCGGAAAAGTCGCCTAAGTGGGACAGGCCCATTACATTCCCCGGTGTAGTAAAAGATCCTTCAAAAATAGGGAGGAGCAGCTGCCTTTTCAGCTGGGGGAAACTGCTCAACCAGCATTTCTAAAACAATGTCATTATATATTTTCTGTTTGTGGGATCTTTCTAGCCACAATTTACCTGCATGCTTCTTATTTCACTGATGTTCGTTGTTGTTGTTGTTTGTTGTTTGGCACTCTGGGATGTCCTGAGTTGGTGAAAGTCACCATCAAAGTGCAAATCTTCCTTTCCATTTGTGTAAATTTTAAATCAGAATGCTGCATTTTCAGAAGTCCCATGATTGCCGTGTTGCATTTATTTACATCTCCGCATTTTTTCTCCTTAAGTCTCCTCGGGCTATGTATATCATATGATAAAACAAGCCGACATGTGAGCTGACTCATGGCAACATTTTGACACCACTTTGAACCAGTCCCTCAGATTTGACTGGCCGCGTTTTTCGGTCTTCATGGGAGGTTCAATTTGACTTCTGTCAATACCCACACCAGGAGCAGGGAAGTAACTGGTTTCCTCAGTTGTGGAATAATATCCATTTCTAATACATGGGGAAATCTTGGACATTGCGTGGCTCAATTCATGATGCCAGTTTACAAGTACATTTGTAGGCAGGAGGGCGGTACGGGGCACAGCAGTAGAGTTGCTGCTTACAGCATCAGATACCTAGGTTTGATCCTAACTGTAGGAGCTGTTTGTATGAAGTTTGAACTTTCTCCCCATGACCTGCGTGGCTTTTCTCCGGGTGCTCCAGTTTCCTTGCACACTACGAAGACGTACAGGTTTGTAAGCTAATTGGCTTGGTAAAATTATAAATTGTCCCTAGTGTGTAGTTCCTTCAGCTCTTTATATTTTGAGCAAGTTAAAATAAGCTTGTTTTAATTTCTCATTTATAGTTCTTAGAACTATAGTTCTTGGATTAGAGAAAATCAATTTGTGCCCTTGGTTTTTGCGTTGATAGCTCATGTCATGTGTTTCAACCACGTGCTGTACTGTTTGCATACAATTTCTCTAATCCAATATCAGTATAAAAATTAAAGCGACGAAGTACAACATAGCAAAGATGAGTGGGAAGCAAGAGGATTGGGTAATGTCTAAAGAACAACAGAATATAACCAAAAAGACAATACGGAAAAGATGAGGTACGAAGGTAAGCTAGCCAAGAATATAAAGCAGGACAGTCAAAGCTTCTTTAGGTATGTGAAGAGGAAAAAATTAGTTAAGACCAAAGTTGGACCCTTGAAGACCGAAAAAAGTGAATTTATTATAGGGAACAAGGAAATGGCAGATGAGTTGAACAGAAAGTGAATGGTATGTTAGCATTCATAGCAAAAGGATTTGAGTATAGGAGCAGGGAGGTTCTACTGCAGTTGTACAGGGTCTTGGTGAGACCATACCTGGAGTATTGCGTACAGTTTTGGTCTCTTAATCTGAGGAAAGACATTCTTGCCATAGAGGGAGTACAGAGAAGGTTCACCAGACTGATTCCTGGGATGTCAGGACTTTCATATGAAGAAAGACTGCATAGACTCGGCTTGTACTCGCTAGAATTTTGAAGATTGAGGGGGGATCTTATAGAAACTTACAAAATTCTTAAGGGGTTGGACAGGCTAGATGCAGGAAGATTGTTCCCGATGTTGTGGAAGTCCAGGACAAGGTGTCACAGTTTAAGGATAAAGGGGAAGCCTTTTAGGACCGAGATGAGAAAAACATTTTTCATACAGAGAGTGGTGAATCTGTGGAATTCTCTGCCAGAGAAGGGAGTTGAGGCCAGTTCATTGGCTATATTTAAGAGGGAGTTAGATGTGGCCCTTGTGGCTAAAGGGATCAGGGGGTATGGAGAAAAAGGTAGGTACAGGACACTGAGTTGGATGATCAGCCATGATCATATTGAATGGCGGTGCAGGCTCGAAGGGCCGAATGGCCTACTCCTGCACCTATTTTCTATGTACTTTGGATCTCACTAAGGAGGATACAAACAATCTTCCTGATATAGTAGTGGCCAGAGGATCTGGGCTGACAGAGGTACTGAAGAAAATCCACATTAGGCAGGAAATGGTGTTGGATAGACTGATGGGACTGAAGGCTGATAAATCCCCAGGGCCTGTGGGTCTGCATCCCACGGTACATAAGGAAGTGGTACATTGGTGATAATTTTCCAATGTTCTACAGACTCAGGATCAGTTCCTGTGGATTGGAGGGTAGCTAATGTTATCCCACTTTTTAAGAAAAGCGGGAGAGAGAAAATGGGGAATTATAGACCAGTTAGCCTGACATCAGTGGTGGGGAAGATGCTGGAGTCAATTATAAAAGATGAGATAGCTGCACATTTGGATAGCAGTAACAGGATCAGACCGAGTCAGCATGGATTTACGATGGGGAAATCATGCTTGACTAATCTTCTGGAATTTTTTGAAGATGTAACTAGGAAAATGGACAAGGGAGAGCCAGTGGATACAGTGTACCTGGACTTTCAGAAAACATTTGATAAGGTCCCACATAGGAGATTAGTGGGCAAAATTAGGGCACATGGTATTGGGGGTAGAGTGCTGACATGGATAGAGAAGTGGTTGGCAGACAGGAAACAAAGAGTAGGGATTAACGGGTCCCTTTCAGAATGGCAGGCAGTGACTAGTGGGGTACCGCAAGGCTCGGTGCTGGGACCGCAGCTATTTACAATATACATCAATGATTTGGATGAAGGGATTCAAAGTAACATTAGCAAATTTGCAGATGACACAAAGCTGGGTGGCAGTGTGAACTGTGAGGAGGATGCTATGAGAATACAGGGTGACTTGGACAGGTTGGGGGAGTGGGCAGATGCATGGCAGATGAAGTTTAATGCGGATAAATGTGAGGTTATCCACTTTGGTAGCAAAAACAGGAAGGCAGATAACTATCTAAATGGGTTCAAGTTGGGAAAAGGGGAAGTACAACGGGATCTGGGGGTCCTTGTACATCAGTCTAGGAGGATGTACATCTGTACATGAGGAAGGACATTCTTGCTATTGAGGGAGTGCAGCGTAGGTTTACAAGGTTAATTCCCGGGATGGCAGGACTGTCACATTGGAGCAGCTGGGCTTGTACACTCTGGTGTTTAGAAGGATGAGACGGGATCTCATTGAAACAAATAAGATTGTTAAGGGCTTGGACATACTAGAGGCAGGAAACATGTTCCCTGATGTTGCGGGAGTCCAGAACCAGGGGCCACAGTTTAAGAATAAGGAGTAAGCCATTTAGAACGGAGGCGAGGAAACACGTTTTCTCACAGAGAGTGGTGAGTCTGTGGAATTCTCTTCCTCAGAGGGCAGTGAAGGCAGGTTCTCTGGATGCTTTCAAGAGAGAGCTAGATAGGACTCTTAAAAATAGCGGAGTCAGTGGATATGGAGAGAAAGCAGGAACTGATTTTGGATGATCAGCCATGATCACATTGAATGGCGGTGCTGGCTCGAAGGGCCAAATGGCCTACTCCTGCGCATATTGTCTATTGTCTATATTGCCTATTGTCATGGAATCCCACCCATTATTTTCACTATTTCCCAAATTACTGATGACAGTTGGCTATGAGACTTTGCACATTCCCACATCCCACATTCCACTTCCCACATCCCAAAGATTTGAAAATTGGTTGGTTGATTGGCCAATGTAGATTGTCCCTAATGTGAGTTGTAAAATCTGGTGGAATTGATGAGAATGTGGGGGAAATAAAAATAAAGTGGGATTTAACATAGGATAAGTGTGACTGAGTGTTTGATGGATGGCACTCATCAGTCCATCACTCCATGATTCAGTGGCATCATCAAAAACCATAGGATGTTTTATTAGTTTAACAGCAGGAATTGAATCAAAAGCCAAATCTTTGTGATCTGTGTTATTACTGCACTGTTTCAACATAGAGTACCTCATGCAGAAAATGAAAGTGACGAAAAGCAACATTGATGATTACATTTCTCTTCATATTTAATAATGTAGTCAGTGGTTCAACTCAGCTCTATTTGAATAAAAATGTTCACCATCTCAGGCAAGGGCAGGATAGGCACCTCCTGTTTATCCCTTCGTCAGTCCGGGTTCACAATTCTTAAAAACTGCCCAATCACTGCTCCGTGGTTATAGTTTTGAAAGCTTCAACGGTTCAGTTCACTGCCCTCCCACCCCATTCTCTCTCCATTACTGGTGTGTGCTCAGCAAGCTTACCCCTTGTAAATAAACCACTGGAGGAACACAGCAACTTGAGCAACATTTCAAATTCAAGGAGGATCCCAACCAGAAACATCACCTACCTATTCTCTCCAGAGATGCTGCCTAACACGCTGAGTGACTACTGCATTTTGTGTCTATCTTTGGTATAAGCCAACATATGCAGTTCATTTTCATTACATAAGGATTAGAGGGATATGGGCAAACACAGGCAAATGGGACCATCTCAGATAGATATCTTGGTTGGCATGGATGAGTTGGGTTGAAGGTCCTGTTTTTGTGCTGTGTGGTTCCATGATGCTCTGAATGTTGATCATTTCTTGTTATTAATTAAATGTCAATGTGGAATTTGTCTGAGTTTAACAGACTGGGTGAAGACAAGGTGTTTCCCAACCAATTTTATTTCGGAGTCACGTGAGTGACTTCGTGAAGAGCCCGCCGGCGCGCATGCTCGTCATATCGTCGTATCGCGTTGCTGCGACGGCTGGCGGTGGAGCGCGTTCCTCGCCAGCCCTTCATAAGGGAACCACTGAGGTAAGTACACTACCTTAAGTTGGTGGTTCTTATTGTGTTTTGTTTTCGCAGCAAGGACATGGATGGGAGTTCTAGAGTCCGGAGAACGTCTGGACGAAGTCGCCGGTCAACAGTCCCGGAGCCAGTGATATCGGCAGTACCTGCAGCGCAGGCCGGGACAGGGGCGGAAATGTCGGTGAGCCCTGTGTTTACAGGTCCGGATCCGCCAGCACACCACAGCTCGGAGGAGTTCGACGAGGAGGAGTGTGGTGTGCCGCCAGAGCAGGAGGACCCTGCCATGGCAGTCAGGTCGTCAGCAGGCTTGCTGACGGCCTCGAGCAGAAGGGTGCGTGCGGCTGCACGACCCTTTTCACCCAGCCCTCCGAGGAGGGGAAGGGCAGGAGCCCGAAAGTCTAACCCTGTTGGGGCTAAGGCTTCACCTGCCGCCGAGGAGCGGTCAGGTTCTAGGACGGGACCCGGGGCGGCTGTGAGGTCCAGTCGACGCCCCCCAACTCTCGACGCCAGGACGGGTCGGTTGAGTCGGGTCTCGTCACGGTCGCCGAGCCCCCCATGGATGGGTGGGCGAGACCATGCGTCGGCGAGGTCCACGACGTGGGCTGCCGGCAAGCCTGCGCGGCTATCAGGTATCCAGGCTGCGGCTGGTGCCGACATCACACCGCAAGTGTCCTTAGTGGCAGCGGCGTCCGCTCCCGCTAAATGGAGGCGGTTGAACATGCCCGCGCAGGAATCGCGCAGTTTCGCTTCGGCGGCTGCTAGCGACGACTACCGGCACCGGGTGGGCCTCGATGAGGTGCGGGCCGATGATAGGGGCCCCGGCCATTTTTCAGAGCCGGAGGACTCCGACCACCTGAGTGTTCAGGGTGAAGGGCGTATTGACCGGATGGAGCGGCTGCTGGAGCTCCTGCTTCATGGTCAACAGCAGCAAGCGTCCAGCAGCGACAGGCACAGGGCTGTTTCACCAACTTCTACCATCAGCCTGGAGCAGCAGGAAGAGGAGGTATTGGTCGACCCCAACCCACCTCCATCCGATTTACCAGCGGAGGGCCTTCTCGATGTGGCCACTAAGTTCGCGGCCCCACACTCATCTGGGCTTCCCCTGAACTCAAAATTGGCAGCCACAGTGGACTTCCTCAACAACCATCAGCTACAGGAGGAGGTTCTCATGCAGGCCATGAGCCGTCACAAGGCTCCAGCCAACTGTAACTCCCTCAACGTGCCTGTGGTCAATACGCCGATATGGGGCAACATCAGTGCGGCTATCCGTCAACAGGAGCTGAAAATTCAGCGGATCCTGAAGCTCCTCACGGCCGGTATTACCGCCTTTGTGCGGTTGGTTGATGGGGATGAGTTAAACTTGGACCAGGAGGATGCTCTCGCTCTGCTGTGTGCAACTCAGCATGAAATAAATGGGTTCCGCAAAAACAGCATCCGCCCGGCGCTCAACCCTAAGTTTGCAGGGTTGTGCAAACCACCGCCGCCACCGCCGCCCCGTCAGCTCTTTGGCGAAGATCTCTCTAAGAGGGTCAAAGAGCTTGACGAACAAGCCAAAACGGTGGGACTCATGCGCCCTCACAGCGCCCCCACGCCGTCGGGCTCAAAAGCTCCGCTTGTTCGACCACGAGGATCTGCCAGCACCTCTACAAGGACCTACCCTCCAGCTCCACCTCGTTACCAACCACCCCAACACCAGGGGGCTTTTTTAGGACAAGGTCGACAGAAACCCTGGTGGAAGATGAGGACGCCGCGCCCTCAAGCCAACCCAGCACCTCCACGTCCACCCACACGTGTCAAGGACCGCCGGTAACCGCGGAGGAGAGGCGGTCTGGTTCTCTTTTTTCTCTTTGTTTAACCTCACATGTTGGTGGGCGCCTTCGGTTCTTTTTGGGTGCATGGGGTGATATTACTGGTGATGAGTATGTGTTACGAAATGTTCAGGGTCACAGCATTGAGTTTCTTAATGGGGACATTCCTCCATCCCAGCACAGGCCTGGTCGTACATTTAAATTGTCTGCTGCAGAACAGGCAGCAGGCTATAAGGAAATTTTGAGGCTAGAGCAGAAGGGAGTGATAGAGAAAACGGTTCAGGAGCCCGTGGAATTTGTTTCCAATATATTCACTCAACCTAAGAAGGATGGAGGCTGTCGGGTCATTATTGATCTGACTAGTTTAAATACTTTTGTAACATATACTCATTTCAAAATGGACACTTTTGAAACAGCCAAATGATTGATTTCACATGGTTGCTTTATGGCATGCATTGATTTACAAGATGCGTACTATACTGTATCCATTCAAAAATATTATAGGAGGTTTCTGAAATTTATCTGGATGGGTCAACTCTGGCAATATAGGGCTTTGCCCAATGGGCTTACCACAGCCCCTCGATTATTCACTAAATTGGTGAAGCCAATTATGGCTTATTTACGACAACGACATCATATAGTAATGGCCTATTTAGATGATATCTTAATTGTGGGCCACACCCTGGAATTGGCTCAACAGGGTGTTGCAGCTGCAGTCAATTTATTTCAGCAGCTGGGATTCATTGTCCATCCAGCCAAATCAAAGTTCTGCCCCTCCCAGGTAATTGATTATCTGGGGTTTACGGTGGACTCTATTCGCATGAGGGTCACCATACCACCTAATAAGGTTGAGGAGGTCACCCAGGTGTGTCAAGGTTTAATCACCACTGCTATACCATCGATTCGTCATACAGCTACAGTAATTGGCAAACTTGTAGCATTGTTTCTGGCAGCCCGATATGGGCCTTTGCATTATCAGAATTTGCAAAGGGCCAAGATCGCTGCGTTAAGACAGCACACTGGTCATTATGATCGACCAATGCAGCTGCCGCCTGAAGCGACGGATGAGTTACGATGGTGGGTGCGCCACATTAGTAACTTGTTTAAGGCTATCATTGAGGCTAATCCGGTGGTATACTTGCAAACTGATGCGAGCTCTTATGGCTGGGGAGCTACGGATCATTCCTCTAGTTGCGGGGGCAGATGGGATACCCTTGAGGCTACTATGTTGTTGTCACAAGGGATCAACTATTTGGAGCTACTTGCAGCATTCCACGGACTTCGTGCTTATTGTTCCAAGGTTTTTGGGGCACATGTCCGTCTCCAAATAGACAACACCACAGCGGTGGCATATTTAAACCATATGGGCGGTACCAGGTCAGTTTCATGTGATAAATTGGCTAACTCAATTTGGCTCTGGTGTGTTCAGAGAGACATTTGGATTTCAGCTACCTATTTGCCAGGTGAGCTTAATACTGTGGCGGACGCCAGGCACGCAAGTTCAATGACAATATTGAATGGATGTTGCATCCTGAAATTTTTACCAAAATCACAGCCAAATTTGGGAAACCGGATATTGACCTTTTTGCGTCCCGGTTGAACCATCAGGTACCAACCTACGTTTCGTGGGAACCAGATCCTGGGGCAATGGCGCTAGATGCATTCTCGCTGGACTGGGGGAATTGGTTTTTCTATGCATTCCCCCCGTTTTGCCTCATCAGTCGGGTATTACGAAAGATTCAGATGGATGCAGCTAAGGGCATCCTTATTATACCCGACTGGCCTACACAGCCGTGGTATCCGGTGGTCTTTGACATGCTCAGTGAGCCTTGGGTCCTTTTAAAGGGTTGCCCAGAATTAGTTACTCACCCTGTCTCAGGGGAGCCACATCCCTGCCATGGCTATTTAAATTTGTTGGCTTGCAGGTTTTGAACAGGCCGTTAGCCCAATACGGCCTCTCAACTCGGACCATGGATACCATTGCGGCGTCGTGCCGAGAGTCAACAAGGCGAAGATACCGCTCACATATCAAGAAGTGGGAAGCCTTCTGCAGCCGCTCTCGCATCACGTACGATGCCGTGACTATAACCGACATCCTGGAATTCCTCGCGGGGTTGCACCATGATGAACACTTAAGTTACAGTGCCATCAACAGCGCCAGGAGCGCGCTGTCATTCTACCTCAAGATTGAGGTGGGATCCAACAGGCTAGAGTCCAGGCTCATGCGGGGTATATTCAATATGAATCCACCTACACCACGCTACTATATCACCTGGGATGTCAGGGACGTTTTAACCCTGCTCAGGACGTGGTCCCCCATGGAAGGGGTCCAGCTGGACAAACTCACCATGAAGCTGGTGATGTTACTAGCGCTGACTTCAGCACAGAGGGTACAGACACTCCATAAACTACGTGTCGACAGAATGATGTCTACCCCTACATAAGTAGTCTTCTTCGTTGATGAGCTACTAAAGCAGCATAGACCTGGGTGCACAGGGCTGCAGCTGAAGTTCCCGGCATACCCCGCAGATGCTAGGCTGTGTTTAGCCTCCCATATCCGTCACTACGTCAAGGTGACGGCATGCATCAGAGGAATGGAGAGATACCTGCTTGTCACTCATAAGAGACCTCATCATCGAGTGACAGTCCAGACGATATCCAGGTGGCTCCGGGTCGTCTTGGGTAAGTCAGGTATCGACACTAATGTGTTCAAGTCTCATTCCACCAGGGCTGCATCGACGTCGGCGGCGAGGGTCATGGAGGTGCCCATGGACCATATTCTCGCCACAGCAGGATGGGCTAATGAAGCTGTGTTTCAGCGATTTTATAACAAGCCTGTTGCTGCTCCTCTACAGTTCGCGGAAGCCGTGCTGAATGCAGGTCGAGAACGTGGAGGTGTCCCCGCATGAGGGGTTTTTGATTTGTTGTTAATAAATATGCTCTTGTTTACAGTATGAACTATTTGAGCAAGTTTGTTCCTCCCATCCATCCCTGCTGGTGGTGTGACAGCATGGACATGGTCCAGGGCGTGTAATCACAGAAGCTTTGAAGTCTTCACGAAGTCACTCACGTGACTCCGAAATGAAATAGTAAGATTGAACGAGAACTTACCAGTTCGAAGGTTGATCGTTATTTCATGAGTCGTCGCGGTGAGGGATTTCGTGCCCTCCACGCCCAACCCTCAATCACCTTCACCTGGTAATTTGAGTCTCTATCATCTTACTATGCCAAGTCATTTCTGTTACTGGTTTCTGTGATTCCACACTGCTACTTTGAAGAATGTCGAGCATGCGCGCCGGCGGGCTCTTCACGAAATCCCTCACCGCGACTCCTCATGAAATAACGATCAACCTTCGAACTGGTAAGTTCTCGTTCAATCTTACTATTCTGGAATATTTTGTTGTGTTCTTAAGAAATTTAGGACAAAGACAAGGTTGAATTTCTTCACTTGGAGGGTGGTAAACTTTTAAAAATCTCTGCATGTGAGGTTGTTACCAAATATATTAAAGAAGGAGGTAGATAGATTTCTTGACACAAAAGGGATCAGGGTGAATAGTGAGGGTGGGTAAACAGAATTGGGATGAAGGATAAGCCATGGTTATATTGAATAGTGGGTCAGTCATGACAGTTTTCCTTCTCCTATTTGTTTGTATTTATCTCTAAGTATTTGATATGGTACAAAACATTACATGCTGACCTTATCACACCCAAGCTTTTCACTCAGAAGTAGATGGGTATATGGAATAAGCTGCCAGTGGAGTTAGTTGAGGCAAGTACAATAACAACATGTTGAAAGGCACATGGACAGGTACATGGGTTGGAAAGGTTTAGTGGGATATGGGCCAACGGCAGGTAAATGGCTTAATAGGGGCATCGTTGTCAGCATGGATGTGTGGCTGAAGGGTTTGTTTCCATGCTGTATGTTTCTATGACTGTGAATGGGGATGTTGGCATGAGAAATGGACAACACCAGAACCATTTCCTTGGTTTACTACTCTGTAACTCTTGCATACAATATGCATGGTTGACATTTCTTCCAGTGGTCTGACAGACTCTGGTCTCAGAGTGATGCATCTGCATAGGGACATTTCTTTCGGGATTCTATACAGTCTTCATCTGGTGATAAAAAGATTTTCTGTGTTTCTTATTGGCACTGGCATTGGATAAAAGTTATATAATGAAAACTTAATTGTGAATTCAACAGTGTGATCAAGTCACGACGTTCCATGTGTCTGTGATGTTTTTTGCAGAGAACCTACCGTGTGTATCCTTTACTTTCAGTAGTAGTCAGTCACAAGCTGTGTGGCATAGTGACACTCACAAAGTAGAGGTTTGCACAGTTGCAGTCATGAGACATTGTCCCTTTGAAACTATCTTTCCTTCATGTACGTTTGAATCCATTTGCTGCAATCCACTCTCAACACTGTGGAGCACTGACATGATCATTCTATTGAAGTTGCCAGCATGCTAACAATACACAATAGCCCAGCAAGATGTCAATAGAATTCTTGCAACTCAAGAGCTATAGGGAACTATTCAACGAGGGTGCAATTAGTTAAAATGATATAGATTATATTTTCCAATAACTATTATCTGAGCAATATTGACTTGACATGAGAGAGTGAACACTTGCAGTGTAGGAAACATACTTTTGATTTAATTGTATACAGGATATGGCCTGAGTGAAAAGCTATCATCTATTGCCTATCATTAATTGTGTTTAGATAACCCCCAGTCCTTTTGGTGAAGGTGTTCCCACAGTATTGATGGGGAGAAGGTCCCAGAATAGTAAGATTGAACGAGAACTTACCAGTTCGAAGGTTGATCTTTATTTTATGAGGAGTCGAAGTGAGGGATTTCGTGAAGAGCCCGCCGGCGCGCATGCTCGACATACTTCAAAGTAGCGGCGTGGAATCACAGAAACCAACAATAGAAATGACTTCGCATAGTAAGATTGAAGTGACTAAGATTACCAGATGAAGGTGATTGAGGGTTGGGCGAGGAGGGCACGAAATCCCTCACTTCGACTCCTCATAAAATAAAGATCAACCTTCGAACTGGTAAGTTCTCGTTCAATCTTACTATTTCATTTCCGAGTCACGTGAGTGACTTCGTGAAGACTTCAAAGCTTCTGTGATTACACGCCCTGGACCACGTCCATGCTGACACACCACTACCAGGGATGGATGGGAGGAACAAACTTGCTCAATAGTTCATACTGCAAAACAAGAGCATATTTATGAATAACAAATCAAAAACCCCTCATGCGGGGACATCTCCACGTTCTTGACCTGCATTCAGCACGGCTTCTGCGAACTGTAGAGGAGCAGCAACAGGCTTGTTATAAAAACGCTGGAACACAGCTTCATTAGCCCATCCTGCTGTGGCGAGAATTTGGTCCATAGGCACCTCCATAATCCTCGCCGCTGACGTCGATGCAGCCCTGGTGGAATGAGACTTGAACACATTAGTGTCGATACCTGACTTACCCAAGACGACTCGAAGCCACCTGGATATCGTCTGGACTGTCACTCGATGATGAGGTCTCTTATGAGTGACAAGCAGGCATCTCTCCATTCCTCTGATGCGTGCCGTCACCTTGACATAGTGGCGGATATGTGAGGCTAAACATAGCCTAGCATCTGCAGGGTATGCCGGGAACTTCAGCTGCAGCCCTGTGCACCCAGGTCTATGCTGCTTTAGTAGCTCGTCAATGAAAAAGACTACTTCTGTAGGGGTAGAAGTCATTCTGTCGACACGAAGTTTGTGTAGTGTCTGTACCCTCTGAGCTGAAGTCAGCGCTAGTAACATCACCAGCTTCATGGTGAGTTGGTCCAGTTGGAGCCCTTCCATGGGAGACCATGTCCTGAGCAGGGTTAATACGTCCCTGACATCCCAGGTGATATTATAGCGTGGTGTAGGCGGATTCATATTGAATATACCCCGCATGAGTCTGGACACTAGCCTGTTGGATCCTACCCCAATATTGAGGTAGAATGATAGCGCACTTCTGGCGCTGTTGATGGCACTGTAACTTAAGTGTTCATCATGGTGCAACCCCGCGAGGAATTCCAGGACGTCGGTTATTGTCACGTCATCGTACGTGATGCGAGAGCGGCTGCAGTAGGCTTCCCACTTCTTAATATGCGAGCGGTATCTTCGCCTTGTTGACTCTCGACACGACGCCCCGATGCTATCCATGGTCCGAGCCGAGAGGCCGTATTGGACTAACGGCCTGTTCAGAACCTGCAAGCCAACAGATTTAAATAGCCGTGGCAGGGATGTGGCTCCCCTGAGACACGGTGAGTAACCAATTGTGGGCAACCCTTCAAAAGGACCCAAGGTTCGTTGAGCTTGTCAAAGACCACCGGATACCAAGACTGTGTGGGCCAGTCGGGTATAATAAGGATGCCCTTGGCAGCATCTGCCTGAATCTTTCGCAATACCCGACTGATGAGGCAAAACGGGGGGAAGGCATAGAAAAACCAATTCCCCCAGTCCAGCGAGAATGCATCTAGCGCTATTGCCCCAGGATCTGGTTCCCATGAAACGTAGGTTGGTACCTGATGGTTCAACCGTGACGCAAAAAGGTCAATATCCGGTTTACCAAATTTGGCTGTGACTTTAGAAAAAGTCTCAGGATGCAACATCCATTCAATATTGTCATTAAATTTGCGTGACCTGGTGTCCGCCACAGTATTAAGCTCACTTGGCAAATAGGTAGCTGAAATCCAAATGTCTCTTTGAACACACCAGAGCCAAATTGAGTTAGCCAATTTGTCACACGAAACTGACCTGGTACCACCCATATGGTTTAAGTATGCCACTGGTGTGGTGTTGTCTATTTGGAGACGGACATGTGCTCCAACAAGCTTGGAACAATACGCACGAAGTCCGTGGAATGCTGCCAGCAACTCCAAATAGTTAATCCCTTGAGTCAACAACATCGTCGATTCAAGGGTGTCCCATCTGCCCCCGCAACTAGAGCAATTATCCGTGGCTCCCCAGCCATTGGAGCTTGCATCAGTCTGCAAATATACCACCGGATTAGCCTCCCTGATAGGCTTGAATGAGCTGCTAATGTGACACACCCACCATTGCAACTCATTTATCGCTTCGGGCGGCAGCTGCATGGACCGATCATAATGACCAGCGTTCTGTTTTAACGCAGCAATTTTAGTTCTTTGCAAATTCTGATAATGCAAAGGTCCATATCGCGCTGCCGGAAACAAAGCTACAAGCTTCCCAATTATTGTAGCTGAATGCCGAATCGATGGTATATTGGTGCGGATTAAATCTTGACACACCTGGGTAACCTCCTCAATCTTGTTAATTGGAATGGTAACCCTCATGCTCATAGAGTTCACCGTGAACCCTAGGTAATTAATCACCTGGGCAGGGCAGAACTTTGATTTCTGTGGATGGACAATAAACCCTAATTGTTGAAATATATTGACAGCAGCTGCAACACCCTGTTCAGCCAATTCCAGGGTGTGGCCCACAATTAAGATATCATCTAAGTAGGCCATAACTATATGGTGTCGTTGTCTCAAATAAGCCATAATTGGTTTCACTAATTTAGTGAACAATCTAGGTGCTGTGGTGAGCCCATTAGGCAAAGCCTTGTACTGCCAGAGTTGCCCCATCCAGATGAATTTCAAAAACCTTCTGTCGTATTTCTGGATGGATACTGAATAATATGCGTCTTTCAAATCGATGCATGCCATAAAGCAACCATGAGAAATCAATGATTTGGCTGTTTCAAACGTATCCATTTTAAAATGAGTATATGTTACAAAAGTATTCAAACGGGTTAGATCAATAATGACACGACAACCTCCATCCTTCTTAGGTCTGGTGAATATATTCGAAACAAATTCAACTGGCTCATGCACCGCTCTCTCAATCACTCCCTTCTGCTCAAGACTTAAAAGTTCCTTGTAGCCTGCTGCCTGTTCTGCAGCAGATAATTTAAACGTTCGAGCAGGCATGTGCTGGGATGGAGGAATGTCGCCATTAATAAACTCAATTTTACGCCCCTGAATATTCTGCAACACATACTCGTCACCAGTACAATTACCCCATGCACCCAAAAACAACCGAAGGCGACCACCAACATGTGAAGTTAAACAAAGAGAAAAGAGAGAACCAGACCCCCTCACCTCCGTGGTTACCGGCGGTCCTTGACACGCATGGGTGGACGTGGAGGTGCTGGGTTGGCTTGAGGGCGCGGCGTCTTCGTTTTCCACCAGGGTCTCTGCCGACCCTGTCCTAAAAAAGACCCCTGGTGCTGGGTCTGATGTTGCTGTCGTTGTGGAGCTTGAGGGTGGGTCCTCGTCGAGGTACTAGCAGACCCTCGTGATCGAATGTATGGAGACTTTGAGCCTGACGGTGCGGGGGCACTCTGAGAGCGCATGATCCCCACCGTTTTGGCTTGTTCATCAAGCTCTTTGACTCTCTTCGAGAGGTCCTCCCCAAAGAGCTGACGGGGCGGGGGCGGCGGCGCTGGCTTGCACAATCCTGCAAACTTCGGATTGAGCGCTGGGCGGATGCTGGTTTTGCGAAACCCGTTGATTTCGTGCTGGGTCGCGCACAGGAGGGCCAGAGCATCTTCCTGGTCCAAATTCAGTTCGTCCCCGTCCACCGACCGCGCAAAGGCGGTAATACCGGCCGTGAGGAGCTTCAGGATCCGCTGCAATTTTACCTCTTGTTGACGGATAGCCGCACTGATGTTGCCCCATATCGGCGTATTGACCAATGGCACGTTGAGGGAGTTGCAATTGGATGGAGCCTTGTGACGGCTCATTGCCTGAATGAGGACTTCTTCCTGTAGTTGCTGGTTGTTAAGAAAGTCCACAGTGGCTGCCAGCTTTTCGTTTAAAGGAAGTCCAGATGAATGTGGGGCCGCATATTTGGTCGCCACATCCAGAAGATCCTCCGCTGGCACCTCCAACGGAGATGGTATGGGATCCACCAAAACCTCCTCCTCCTGCTGCTCCAGGCTGATGGTAGAGGCTGGTGACGACGCCCTGTGCCTGTTGCTGCCCTGCTGTTGTTGACTTTGAAGCAGGAGCTCCAGCAGCCGCTCCATACGGTCAATACGCCCTTCACCCTGAACACTCAGGTGGTCGGAGTCCTCCGGCTCGGAAAAGAAAACCGGGCTCCTATCATCGGCCCGCACCTTATCGAGGCCCTGCCGGTGCCGGTAGTTGTCGCTAACAGCCGCCGAGGCGAAACTGCGCGATTCCCGCGCGGGCGTGTTCAACCGCCTCCGTTTAGCGGGAGCTGAAGCCGCTGCCACTAAGGGCACTTGCGGCGTGGTGTTGGCACCAGCCGAAGCATGGCTGCCTGAAGCCCGCGCAGGCTTGCCGGCTGCCCACATCGTGGACTTTGCCGACGCATGGTCTCGCCCACCCATCCATGGGGGGCTCGGCGACCGTGACGAGACCCGACTCAACCGACCCGTCCCGGCGTCGAGAGTCGGGGTGTGCCGGCTGGACCTCACAGCCGCCCCGGGTCTCGCCCTGGAACCTGACCGCACCTCCGTGTCAGGCAATGCCTTAGCCCTGGTAGGGTTAGGCTTCTGGGCTCCTGCCCTTCCCCTACTCGGAGGGTTGAGTGGAACAGGCCGTGCAGCCGCACGCACCCTGCTCGAGGTCGCCAGCGAGCCCGCTGACGACCTGACTGCCATGGCAGGGTCCTCCTGCTCTGGCGGCACACCACACTCCTCCTCATCGAACTCCTCCGAGCTGTGGTGTGCTGGCGGATCTGGACCTGTAACCACAGGGCTTACCCACATCTCCGCCTGAGTCCCGGCCTGCGTTGCAGGTACTGCCGATGGTAAAGGCCCCGGAACTGTTGACCGGCGAACTCGTCCTGACATCCTCCGGCCCTTGGAACTCCCATCCATGTCCTTGCTGCAAGACATAACCAACAACAAGGCCCACCAACTAAAGGTAGAATACTCACCTCCGTGGCCCCTTATGAAGGGCTGGCAAGGAGCGCGCTCCACCGCCAGCCGTCGCAGCAACGCGGTACGACGATATGTCGAGCATGCGTGCCGGCGGACTCTTCACGAAGTCACTCACGTGACTCCGAAATGAAATTAATATTCAGCAAGATTAAGAAATGGTAAGAAATTTCAAGGTGTGACTTGGAGAGGCAGTGTCCCCATGCACCTTGTCCTCATTAGTGGTGGAGGTCATGTTTTTGAGTGGTGTTGTCGAAGAAAACATAGAGTTGCCGCAGAACATATTGAACACACATAGGAGAGAATAAGGTGCTAATCCAGTAGGTTGCTTTGTCCTGGATGGCATTGAGTTTTTGTTTGCTGTTAATCTGTGATCATCCTGTATTTTATTTTATGAAGATCATATCTGAACTATCATCTGCATATGTTTTATAGTGTAATTTGATCCATCGTGCTGTGGTCTTTCAAAGGAAAGTGATAAGATATAAGCACTTACCATCTCACCATATTAAAAACTAACAATATATTGAACAACCAGGAGCTAATAACAGTAAAACCCAATGGCCAATATAATTCATAAATGGGACAAGAACATCTGTCATTATTTTGTTATTGAAAGCCTGTCTGTGATTAATTTATTTGCCCCAGGATACAGTGAGTTTAAAGGATTTGTGTCTTAGAAGAAAAATTGAAAGCAGCTCCAAGGTCAAAAAAGTATAAAGGGTTGTTGAAGGTATTGTTGCTCTTGCTTTATTAAATATTGAACAGTGCATGGGCATAACCATGTATCAGTGGAAGGTGCACATGGAAAAGATATCTTGAACAAACATGAAATTAACATACGAAAGATTAGTTGTTATATGGGCCAGGACCGGTCCAACATTGGTTTAATGATGATTTTCACAGATTAATATAATATCAAGGGTAAACAGCCATTATTGTTTGGTAATGCTGACATACAGGACATTCCAGGGTTACAGGTGCTCAATTTACAGACACCACTACATATGAACATGCTTCCATCATATAATTCGATTCAAGACCAACTTATAACATACTGTACATGCATTCCTAGGAAGTGCACAGCTGATTCACTCTTTCTCTCCACGTGCAGTAATTGCTCTTTCTTATCAGTGGTTTTAATGTCATTCATTATAAAACTGAGGACATGTGGTTAACATTTTTTAATATTGTCAGACTTGAGAATATATGGACGTTCGTAAAAGCAATTTTTTTTTTTTACCCCAGGACAGCTTGTAAAATATTCTTGCAGATTTAAAATATAGTATTTTGTTTTATTTTAACTGATTTTCAAGAGTTTCTTTGATTTGTGCCAATTTCAGACACTGAACATTGGTTATGTGGATATTGGCATATTCTTCAAAATAAACTTCAAAGGGTAGATTTTTTTACAAGCACCCATTTGGGCTCAAACCAAAGGGTTTGTCATAATAATGGAAAATACTGGCCATGTTCAGCAGGTCAGGTGGTATCTGGGGTGGGAGAATCAAAGCAAATGCTTCAAGGTAATGATCCTTCATCAGAATTGGAGATTGTTGGAAGTCATTAGGCAGAAAAAAAGGAAGGACAAAACAAAATAGTTCATGATAAGCTGGTGGCAGAATGGCAAAGGGGCAATAATGAAAAACAAATGGAATAATAATTGGACAAGAAATACAAAGGACAAAGTTCTATTATTCCCTTTTCACTTAATCTAGAAGTAGTCCTGGATTAAGTGAAAAGGGAATAATAGAACCTCGACCCGCATTCGACCATTGAGTATTGAGTACAAGAGTATTGCAGGTTTAGTCAGGTTGTATGTGGTATTGTGTGCAGATCTGTTCACCCCATTACAAAAAATATGTGGCTTTGAAGAAGGTGCAGAAGAGGTTTACCAGGATGCTGACAGGAGCAGAAGGTATGAGCTATAAGAAGAAGTTGGACAAACTATGATTTTTTTATCTTGACCCCGGTAGACTGATGGGAGACCTTATAGGGTAGAGGTGTACAAACTGATGAGATGCATTGATTAGTTTAGTTTAGTTTGGAGATACAGCGTGGAAACATGCCCTTTGGCCTACCGAGTCCATTAACGTACATACCTGTACGTCTTTGGTATGTGGGAGGAAACTGAAGATCTCGGAGAAAGCCCATGCAATCACGGGGGAAACATACAAACTCCATACAGACAGCACCTGTAGTCAGGATCAAACCCGGATCTCCAGCGCTGTAAGGCAGCAACTCTACCGCTGCTCACCATGATGGCAAAAATAGATAGGGATGACATTCAGAAGCCTCTTTCCAGGGTGGAAATGTCAAAGACTAGAGAACATAGCTTTAAAATCAGAGGAAGAAAGTTTAAAGGAAATGTGTGGGCAAGCTTTTGTGCATAGAGAATGGTTGGTGCTTGTAACATGGTGTCAGGCTGATGGTGGAAGGTGATATAATCATGGCATTTAAATGGCTATGAGAGGCGCACATGAATATGCAGGAATGGAGGGATATAGAACAAATGCAGGTAGAGGAGACGTAATGCTCATGATGTCCATCCACATTTTAAGAGCAGGTGCTCTCATATTATTGTACAAAATCTATCTAATTTCTTCTTGTGCCATTTCTACTCACAGATAGCACTGCGGTTGTGAGAATTAGTCACTACCAGCTGTCAGAGGAAACTATTGAGGGTTTCTGTCATGTGTTCCTTCACCAAAGCAGGGGTTTTATATTTAGATACACACTTATAAACATCTCTGCATGATTTACTTTATCTCCCTCTCAGCAAGAGAAAATATCAGTGCTGAGATTACAGTGGCTGAATGAGGAGATTGAACAGAACCCAAAGGCTACATGGAATTGTTTTAAAGGAAGCAAAAGCAATGAAGCTTATCTACAGTTGAGTGAAGCAAAAGTTGTTCATGTGTTGAGAGAAATAGCTGTATGCCCAATACACTTTACATTCAGCGGGAGTCAATTTAACTTAAGTCAGCAAGTGCTGCAGGGTGGGTTAATAAAAGATATAAGGTTGATTCCCGGCCTTGGGCTTCACAAAAAATTATATTTTCAGAGTCAAAGTCCTACCTTCAAATCCTGACCTTTCTTTGTATATTTTCAAAGAAAACGAATGAGAAGTCCATTGCTGATTTGCCACGCAAAGGCAAAAATTAGGTTTTGTTCCTAAGTGAGTTTCCCACATTGGCTGAGAAATATTTTCACAGAGGGAGGCCATTCATCCCATGTGCTAGCTCATTGAAGGAGTTTGCCAGTTAATCTCATGCTCTTTCTGAATCATATTGAGTCAGTTTCCACTGACCCTTCAGGCTGTTTGTTCCATTTGCAGCATGAATTATCTCACTCTCTCTTCCTCTGACTGTTATTTCTTTGGCTGATTACTTTAACTCTGTATCCACTGGATTTAATACTTTATCACTGGAAACAGTTTTTCTTTTTTGTCTCTGACTGCGTGCGTAAGGTGTGGCACAGTTACTTGGTTCTGAAAACAAGCTGCTTTTTGGAGACTTGAAAGCACCAGTCTCCAGTACTAGTCCTGGAGTGCATTAAGGATGGATCTGCACTGAGCAAGTTTTCTTTCACTTGACATGTCATATCAAGGCCCCATTTGCTATCTAGATAGACCAAACAATATTAAGAGCAAAGCAGGTACTAGTATTGTGGCCAGTATCTGGCAATCAACATTGTTAAAGCACATCCTCAGGTGATTTTCCATTGCTCCAGTTGCTGTAAACCACTTATTTCTTATGACAATAGTGAGTTCACTGAAGATCGTGGGATAAAGCTTTTTATCATAAGATCATAAGTAATATGAGCAGAATTAGGCCATTTGGCCCATCAAGTTCACTCCACCATTTAGTCATGGCTGGTCTATCTCTCCCTCCTAAGCCCATTCTCCTGCCTTCTCCCCATAACCCTTGACACTCGTACTAATCAAGAGTCTATCTATCTCTGCTTTAAAAATATCCAATGACTTGCCTCCACAGCCTTCTGTGGCAAAGAGTTCCACAGACTCACCACCTTCTGACTAGAGAAATTCCTTCTCATATAATTCGGTACCACGGTACACTATACCTCAGTACACATGACAACAATAATAACTAAACCAACCTTCTTGGGCACATAGTCCAAACTACTCAAGGTGTGAACAGCTCTATTTTTTCTTCTCTCCATAGATGCTGCCTGTGCTGATGAGTACTCCAACATATTGTGTCTATTTGTCTTTAATCTGCTTTGATCTTTTTTGTAAACTTCCTTTAAACCTTTGTGGACCAAGAAGACTATGGAGTGCAGGAACATATTCATGGGACATCTTTATCATTTCCTTTCTCCTTTCTTTTAACTCAGTCATATGTTACTGATGTTGATTTTGGTCAGAAAACATAATATGTTCCCAAATAATTAACAGCTGAGTCAGCAAGTAGAATCATCTTAGACTCTGTCGGGTGTAAGCAAAGCAATAGATGACATGTTTAAGGCAAGCTCAGGAGGCCAAAGTTAATCTGATAATAGCAAGGTCAACAGTACAAGCTTGCTAGCCAAGTATTACCTCTATGACTACTATTTGAGTGCCTGCTATCAAGACATATTTGAAGGGCTCACAGGTCACAGTAGTATCCAGTATGCGCTTGAAAGCATTGAGGTCACGGCTGACTTATCAACTGAAATATTTTAAAGAGATCAATGAATGAAGCTTATCAGGAAAATAAAATAGGACCTGAATACTTACAAAATATCTTTCTCGGTTTCATGAGTAAAAATGTCAAATAAATTAGCAGCTTGTGCTCTCAGTAAAATAGCAAGCAGAACATGCTGGCTATTTAAAAAAGATGATTTTGAATGGAAGGCAGAGTGGAGGGAATTGACTGATGGGGTTTTGGAAGGATCATTCTTGCTCTCCACACGTGGTGCCACAAGTTGAGATGAGAGTGAGAAAGAATGCTTCAGATCACTGCAAAATGTTCATTAATGTCTCTAAGCTGACTTCTCAGGAGTATGGCTTAACAGAGGGCTTAGAAGCATGTAAAGAGATTTGGACACATTGATTTTATGGGAACTGAATGCACCCTATTGTACCTGTTTGTGAAGAGGTTAGAACAAATATGGAAAATGAACAGTATTTTTTTGTGGATCTAGATGATAATAAATTGATGCAAATAATTTTGATATGCACTGCTCACTATATGATCGCATTGATAACATCACATACTTTCTCACCCTCAAATGCAATTGATATATAGAATAAGCCTTAACCAGAAAGGTTCCAATCTTTGAAATCTAAGACATGGTGTATATCTTTAAAAACAGAACTTGCTTTGGTTCGAGAGGAACATATTAAAAGGCACATGATACAAGCTATTAAATCATGAGAGATGTGATTGAAACATATGTCTGCAGGATATTTAAGTTAGCCTTTGATGACAGAACCCATGAGTATGAATGCATACCTAACAGTCTTTGAGTGAAGGAGGAGAGAAGTTTTATTTTTCCCGAGTATGGAATGTGTGGCATAGTCTTTAGACAGAAGTAACTGATGCTATTTTGGGTAATCTTTTTTTTAAAGGGAGAACATGATAAATATGATTTTAATAATCCTATTGAAGGTCTTGCTGGAATAGATTGTTAATATTCTATGTAATTAAACAGTTCATCGATCTTAATTAAAGATAAACAACCTAAAAGATAGAACTGATTAGTTCAAAGGTTGGGTTGCAAAATAACATTATTTCATTACAAAAAAAAACATTATTCAGAATATAAATATTTATAAAATAAAACCCTACAAAACTCTCCCTATATTTTCAGTGCCTGTACATTCAATAGTGTCATACTCAGTAATGTTTGCACCTATCTTTAATCTGTTTTATCTGTTTTGGTAATGTGATGTTGGGCATGTGAATGTCAGGTCTTGTCTAGAGTGGTATCATTGACTCAGTTCACTCTAAGATGCCCCATGAAATGGCCTTGCAAGCTAATCAGCTGAAGGGCAGTGAGAGATGGGAAATAAATGTTGAAGTACCTACTTCCTGAAAAATCAACAAATTAAAAAAGAAATCTGTAAGAAGGAATCGGATTTAGAATTTCTTTTTGAATTTATAGTTGACTACCTTACAATGGTTGCTTCATGTTTTCGACTCTGCACATATGTGAAGATGTTTGGGAAGATAGAAACAAAAGCTGGAGTAACTCAGCAGGTCAGGCAGCATCTCTGGAGAAAATAAATAGGTGCAGTTTTGGGTCAAGACCCTTCTTCAGTCCGAGAGAGAGTCAAGGGAAAGGGAAACGAGAGATATAGAGGGTAAATAGAACAAATGAATGAAAGATATGCAAAAAGCAATGATGATCAAAGAGGATGAAGCTCATCACGGTCCATTGGTGGCTGAAGGGTAGGTGATAATGAGTTATACAGACAGTGAAACTCAGCAGGACAACAGTGAAACTAATACGATGACTAAGGTGGGGGAGGGGTGGAGAGAGAGAGAGAGGATGCAAGGGGTGCTTGAATTTAGAGAAAACAATATTCATACCACTGGTTATAAGATGCCCGAGCGAGATATGAGGTGCTGTTCCTCCAATTTATGTTTGGCCTCACTCTGACAATGGAGGAGGCCCTGGACAGAAAGATTAGTATGAGAATGGGAAGGGGAGTTAAAGTGTTTGTCAACTGGGATATTGAGTAGAGCCAGGCGTACTGAGCAAAGGTGTCCAGCGAAACGATTTCCTAGTCTGCCCTTGGTCTCGCCGATATAGAGGAGTCCGCACCTGGAACAGTGGATACAGTAGATGCGGTTGGGGGAGGTGCAAGTGAACCTCTGCCTCACCTGAAAGAACTTTTGGAGTCCCTGGACAGAGATGAAGGAGGAGATAGGGAGAGATGTTGCATCTTCTGCGGCTGCAAGGGATTTCATTAATTGAACAATGTTTCAGTGCACAATACTCCAGTTAGGTGCAATGCTGTGAGGTTTCGCTATTTGTATTTGTGTGGCCTAACCTCACAAGAGCTCAGAGAAATTTTGTGAGTAGGAGTTGCAACAGAGATTATGCTCTTTTGGAACACCTTGAAGTGATGCAGTACATTTGTGTCAGGAAGGAAAATCAACAACCAGTCAACATTTAAAAAGAAAGCGGGGGTTACACAAAAAGCTGGAGAAACTCAGCGGGTGCAGCAGCATCTAAGGAGCGAAGGAGATAGGCGACGTTTCGGGTCGAGACCCTTCTTCAGACTGGTCAGGGATCAGGGAAACGAGAGATATAAACAGTGATGTGGAGAGATAAGGAACAATGAGTGAAAGATATGCAAAAAAGTATTGGTGACAAAGGAAGCAGGCCATTGTAAGCTGTTTGTGGTGTGAAAATGAGAAGCTAGTGCGACTGGGGAGGGGGGGGGGGGAGATGGAGAAGGAATGTCAGGGCCAGAGGGCTGAGGGAGAGGTGAGGGGGAGGCAGTCTGGGTTAACAGAATTGAGAAAATTCAATGTTTAAGCCCAGAGGATGCAGACTCCCCAAGCGGAATATGAGGTGCTGTTCCTCCAACTTGCGGTGTTGCTCACTCTGGCCGTGGAGGAGGCCCAGGACCGAGAGGTCGGATACGCAGTGGGAGGGGGAGTTGAAGTGCTGAGCCACCGGGAGGTCGGGTTGGTTATTGCGGACCGAGCGGAGGTGTTCGGCGAAACGATCGCCCAGCCTCCGCTTGGTCTCACCGATGTAGATCAGCTGGCATCTGGAGCAACGGATGCAGTAGATGAGGTTGGAGGAGGTGCAGGTGAACCTCTGTCGGACTTGGAATGACTGCTTGGGTCCCTGAAAGGAGTGGATGGGGGAGGTGAAGGGACAAGTGTAGCATCTCTTGCGGTTGCAAGGGAAAGTGCCCGGGGAAGGAGTGGAGCGGGAGGGAAGGGAAGAATTGACGAGGGAGTTGCGGAGGGAGCGGTCTTTGCGGAAGGCAGACGGGGGGGGAGATGGGAAGATGTGGCGAGTGGAGGGGTCACGTTGGAGGTGACGAAACTGGCGGAGGACTATCTGTTGTATAAAAAGAAAGCATTGGATTTTTGGAGGAAGGATAGAGCACATGAATGGTCAAAGTAGCCACAGCATGGGTGATTACTGGCTTTTGTAACCACCCCACACATAGGTGCATTAAATAGATTGCTTGCTGAAATTAATGAAACAATGCTGCCAAATTTATTGATTACTTCCCTATGGAAAATTAAAGGTGTTTAGATGGCTCATTAAATAAATAATGAAGCTTTTATAGAAATTGTCTATTGACCAATATCCTGCAAATGAGTGATTAAATTCCACATGAAAAGCAGCACAGGGAGGCTTCAGGAATCTCATTAAAGTGAAGGATGGCGCTGCTAAGGTTTATCCACTCGAGATTACACCCACGTGTTAATTCATTGAAAGGGATGCTTGGTAACCTAAACAAAACCAGGCAATAAATTACTGGCTGCGGTTGCATTGCTACTGAAACACTTGAATATTTTTTTGTGAATGTAGAACAGAAAAGACCAGTGGGTGGGAATGTTCTTGAAGACCACCGAGGTAGCAAAAGATGCAAGTATTTAAAGCTTCAATGTTGACCTACCTTTATCACTCCACAGATTCCAACAGTTTTTAAAGCAGTTGCTAGTTTACAAAAATGTTAAAAGTAAATTGATTGAGCTTACTGCAGTTAATGCATTTGTCCAGCAGTTTGGTGCCACTGATTATACTCTGTTTAGGTCTCCTCCTATATGTGAACTGTTCCCTCTCACCTGTGGGTTTATTAGTTTGCTGCTTTCTTCTTTTCTCCCCACAGTTTTTTCTTGTGGGAATGATTTCCACATTTCCACCACTCTCTCACTTTCTACAGGAATCTTTTCAGGATTTACAAATGATGACCTTACACTGATATCCTCAAATCTTGAATTACCCATATGTGTGAAAACATTTAATTTGAAGTCTCTAATAGTCTTAGAATTCTTAAATGCAGTGTTTCAGGATACAATACAACAAATGTCAGTTTGGGAGGGGATCAGAGGTTGGGTGTGGTGAGTGTAGAGTGGCACAGAAGGGGGCTAAGAAGGCGATGAGAAGGTAGGAGAAATGACTGAGGGGTGAATGAAACAATGAGATGGAACCAGGTAGAAATTAGGCAGGACTTGTGATGTTAAGACCGATAAAGATTATTGGATGTGTCCAATCCTTGGTGGGGTTTTGGGGAGATATTTGGTGGGTGATCATTATTAATAGAGGTAGAAACGTACTTAACCGCTGATTTTTGACACCCTAGCGAAGGGAAGCCTTATCCCTTCATCTAACCTGTCAGTTCCTGTAATAATTTGTATGTTCACCTCCTATTCTTACAACAGAATATGGCATGGTCCACTTAATTTCTTGTCAAAAGACATTAAACCTGGTAAATTTTAAACAGCCAGGACAGCAAAGCGGATTGAAGTGAGAGACTTTATATTACAGGAGCGGCACGGTGGCGCTATGGTAGAGTTGCTGCCTTACACCTCTTGCAGAGACCTGGGTTCGATCCCGACTGTGGGTGCTGTTCGTATGGAGTTTGTATGTTCTCCCTGTGACCGCGTGGGTTTTCTCCGAGATCTTCGGTTTACTCCCACACTCCAAAGGCGAACAGGTTTGTAGGTTAATTGGCTTGGTATAAGTGTAAATTGTCCCCAGTGTGTGTAGGGTAGTGTTAATGTGTGAGGATCACTTGTTGGTGCGGACTCGGTGGGTCGAAGGGCCTGCTTCCGAGCCGTATTTCTAAACTAAACTAAAACTAAATTTAAATCTTTAACTTACAAATTATCAATAATACCATCTGCTGCACAAGCCTTTGCGTTACTAAGGGGGTTTGTACCCTTACATCCAAGTAAACTTGAATTTGTGACAACAGACATTTAAAGGATGTATCTTGCACATTAATATTCCTTTGCAAATTTGAAGGCACTCTGGAAACACAGCATATAAATGCAATTCACTAGGCAAAGCTTTTTCTGACAGTGGCTTTACAACAGCAGATAAACAACTAATCAAAGTGCCAAAAATAATGTAGATCAATGGCATTCTAAGCACATAAACGTGCACCAAAAATGACACTGGAATCAGTCCAGAATCACAGCAATATTTGATGACCTAAAATCCAACTTTATCATGGGAGCAAACCTCTGCAAATGGAAGCTGACAAGGCCAATTTAGCTGAAGACTAACAAAAGGGAAAGAATTGCAGATCCTGCATTCAGCCACAGTAAATACTGCATGCCACAAATTAAGACATAAAACAAACCTGCAGCTTTTCAGACCAAGTTCACCACAATAATAACTTGTAATGCACCTCTAAAACAGTAAAGCATTGCAAGGCATTTCAGTTGGATATAATTTGAACTTCACTGCATAAAAAAAAAAGAATAACCTAAAGTGCAGTCAAAAATTTTGAACAAAAGCAGAAAATGTTGGAAATATTCAACAGGTCAGGAAGCATTTGAACAAAATCAATATTTCTGGTCATTGATCTTTCACCAGAACCATAAAGCAAAAGAGAGAGTGAGAACAACTTAATGGGAGGGAATTCTGTAGCATCTAGGCTCACCAGCTGAAGGCAAAATGTGCAGTGCGGATCAGGCAGCGACCATGAACAGAGGAGTGCAGATATTTGGAAGAGTGCATGGAGATGAGAGGAATGAAGAGGCCACAAGGGGAATTTAAGATAAGATAATGCTGCCGGGATAATGAGTCCCTGCAATACCTAGATATTACAACTTCTGAGAGGTCACAAGAAAGAACACCACAAATAAAAGGACCAGTGGAGAATTCACATGTTTGAGGTTTAAATGGAATGCCACACCACGAGGACAACGGAGATTCATGAAAGAATGGTGGTTGAAAACGGATAATCCAAAGCATTGAAAACCCTACAATGCTAGCATAGATACTTAAAAAATAAGCTGTGTGTTTGTAACACAGAATGAAAGGAATTAGTTTAAAGTAAAGAAAGAGCAGAATTGTTGGAGGTGGGGGGGAAATCCAAGCCTGCACAGCCGTCTCACTCCAAAATCCTGAAGAATTGAGGTCAGAAAATACTGGAAGCATTCAGCAGGTCAGGCAGTGCCACTAAAGATAAGACAGAGAGATGATGATTCAGGTTGATGAACTTTAATTTGGGTAATGCTACTAGGTAACAATTTGCATGCAGAATATATAAATTTAAGTGGAAATTTAAAGTATCATACCCTTACCCACTAAAAGTATTTAAATGGGAACTGAGGGGTAGGTTTATCACGCAGTGGGTAAATGATGAGCTGCTTGAGGAAGTGGTAGAGTTAGGTCCAAATACAATGCTTTAAGAAAAAGTTTGTATAGGTATGCGGATAGGAACGGTTTAAAGAGATACGGGTCAAACACAAGGAAATGGGATTATCTTAAGTAAGCATCTTGGTCAGTTGGGCTGATGGGCCTGTTTCCACGCAGTGTCACTTTACGGATCTTAATCATGAATCTGGACACACAACCCGCACATTATTCCTCCTTCCTTTCCATAAAATGTATGCCGAACCATTTAAATTAAAACATGACGTACTAAAAAACTATAATCTGTTCGGTGTCTATTAGTGGAATCTTTGCAGATTTCAATTTGGAAATTTGTTTCCAACATAACATGTCTTCAGAGCTTCTTCACCAGCTGTAAAGTTCAGTCACTGTGAGATTAAGTGCTGAGGTTATGTCTTCCTCGGTTCCACTGCATTTTCCCAGCCAATGCAGAGAAATGCTGCATACATATAAACTCTTGATGGATGTTTGATGGAGTTCGAGATGTGATGGATGAACAAACAGTGTGTAACCTGCAATGAGTGGTTACCCAGAGCCAGTTTGATACGTATGCAGTCTAATCTTGCTACTGAAGTGTGTTTTAATGCTACTTGGGCATTGGATATAATCTTTTCAGTGGAATGTTTTCAGTGCGGAACAATCAAGGATGAATTCAGGTCATTGGGTCTGTAGTCGATTGAAAATAAAGAATCTACAAATGTTGGAAATTATGTGCAGGTTGGATAACACAATGGTACAGCTGGTAAAACTATACAGCTACTATACAGCTCCAGAGACCTGGGTTCACTCCTTACGTGGAGTGCTACCTCTGTGGAGTTTGTACATTCTCCCCGTGACTATTCTGGGTGCTTCTGCTTCCTCCCACATTGTAAAGATGTGCTGATTAGTAAATTAATTGGTCGCTGTATATTATCATTGGAGTTTAAGTAAAGGGAAGAGTCTGGAGGGAATTTGTTGAGAATGTGGGGGAAATAAAATGCGAGTGGATGTTTGCTGATCGGCACAAACTTAATTTGCCTAGTTCTGTGTTGTATGACACTATGAGTCTGAAGCAGAAAGTGTTGAAAGTCACAGATGGTTGGGCAGCATCTGTGGAGAGCGAAACAGCTCTAACGTTTCAAGTCGGAGACCATTTGTCACAACTGGAAAAATGACTATTGTGTTTTTCCACACACATGAACTGGCATTAAATCCCAGCATCCTTGAAGTCTGTTTTACCATTGAACAGTCCTTTTGTTTTATTTATATTGCACCTTTGCAAATCAAAACAAGCTGTTGGTCAGACTTGGTGAGCCTGTATGACGCTCCAAGTCTGAAACTGAAAATGCTGGAAATTGCTTTGACTGATTGGTACTGATTGTGGATGATCAGCCATGATCATATTGAATGGAGGTGCTGGCTCAAAGGGCCGAATGGCCTACTCCTGCACCTATTGTCTATTGTCTATTGTTTATTGGCGATTGTCTATTGCTTGTTATTGTGTATGAACAGTGAGACTGGTACGGAGATACTTGAGTTAAAACTTGATCTGTGACGTAGGTTTCAAGGGAGTGAGAGGAGTAGTGGGTCCTGAAAGGGAATGTTAGATCTTTGGAACTAGACAACAAAAAAAGCATGGTCACCAAAAGTGAATTGGTTAAATTTCCGAAGAATCAAAATATTAGATGTGGAATATTGCGGAGATAGTCAAAAAGTTAGAAAGCATAGAAACAAGCCCTTCGGCTCCTTGTGTCCATGCCAAACTCCACTTACCTGATTTGCCTGCATGAGGATCATACCATGAATTATTGCTCTCTGTCTAAATGCCTCTTGTAGACAGTAATTGCATCTGATTTTAAAGAGTTTTAGCCTGGAGCAGATTACAGGGATAGAGGGGACAAGGATCCTGTAGGAATTTGAAAACAAGGATGAGAATATTCAAGCTGTAACTGTGGTTAATTGTGAATCAATGAATGTCTGTGGGCACAGGGGCAGTGGCTTAACAGAACTTGGTTCAAACTAAAACAGTAAAATGTGATTGATTCCCTGCTTATTGTACCTTTATCTGTAGTCATTCAATTTTGGATCAATCCTGCTTGCAAAGGTCAAACCCATAAGTATGCTATGGAACACATGTTTTAATAAGAACTTCATAATTGTTCCCCTTGTTAAGGCAGAATATATTACTAAATATTTGCAACAGGTATTCTGACAGCAATAAATTCCACGTCATTTTCTATCGCTTATTATTTAACCTACCAATATATATTTTCTATTTCTTTCTTCCCACATTGTAAAGATGTGCTGATTAGTAAATTAATTGGTCGCTGTATATTATCATTGGAGTTTAAGTAATTTATATTTATCTACATTTCCCTTCTATGACAGGCAGCACTATGGTGCAGTTGGTGGAGCTGCTGCCTCACGGCACCAGAGAACCACGTTTACTCCTGCTCTTGGGTGCTGTCTGAGTGGAGTTTGTCTTATCCCGCAGACATGTATGTTTGTAGGTTATTTGACCTCTGTAATTTGCCCCGAGTGTACATGCAGGAAGTGGATAGGAAAGTGGATCTAACATAGAACTAGCGTGATCGGGTGATCGATGATCAGTGTGGACTCAGTGGGCCGAAGGGCCTGCTTCTATGATGTATCTGTATGCTGTAACTAAATTAAACTTAACTCTCTGCTATTCGCCTCAACCATTCTTTGTGAGAACCATTTCCAATTCTCTCTTCGGGAAAAGATGTTCGTCTTCTATTCCAGTCTGAACCTATTAGTAAATAATTGTGCATAAGCTGTTTTCATGGCCACTAAAAATCTAGAGATTTTTATAATGGTTGTAGGAAACCATTGCTCACGAGAAGAAATGGACTATGCAATTCTTTCTGCTCTCTCTAAACACATTGCAATGAACATTCCACCCAGCACCGTTAATCTATTGTCATAGTCTGGCAGTTTGATCACCGAGTTTAGGTTGAATACTCTGTTAGGTTACTGGTGATAATGTGACTGACACATGATGTAGCTGGTGTGAAGGCAATGACTGTGACACTGGTTCAGAACGCCTACTCCTGTAAGTGATTAGTTTGTCACATGCCCTCACTGTAACCCTGCACTGAAATGTTCAACTTGGATGCACATTAATAAATAGAGTTCCCTTGGAGAGGGGACCCTTCATCTTTTGTATATATCTTTACATTTTGTGGGTGGTAGTACCAATGTCAGTGAGTGCGTTTGTCTGCACAGAAAAAAAATACCAGCTAAGGTTGACCTCGTGTCAATACTGGTTGAAAGTAAGAGATAGTAATTCTCAGGGAAGCTTCAGTTCAGTCGGGTAAAATCGGACAGCATTGCAGCTTGCACATCTGCTACCTCACAGTTCCAGTTACCTGGATTTGACCCTGACCTTTGGTGCTGTCTGTGTGGAGTTTGCATGTTCTCTCTGTGACCACGTGGTTCCACATCCCAGAGATGTACTGTTTAGTAGGTTAATTGGCCATCAGAAGTTGCCTTCTGATGCGTGGAGTATAGTGAAAGTTGTTATGAATATTACAAAATGGAATCGGAATGGGTTAGAGCTTCAGGGTCCTGGCAGACTTGGTGGACACAGGACCTGTGCAGTAAGAACTCTATGACCCTACATAAATTCCCACCCTCATTTTTAAATGCTTCCATGGTCTCTCCTTTCACATTTTGTTACTCCTTCAGTCCATCGGTACGTTTTCAGCTGCCAAAGTCAGCAGCTCTAGAATTCCTTGCATAGGCTGGTGACTCTCCGGAATTCCCTCAGCAGATTGTACTGCAAATTATTGGGGCATTTAAGGAGAGATTAGATTGCAGAATTGGATGCTATGGAACAGTTCAAGTGAGTTTATTGTCATGTGACAATGAAATTCTTGCTTCGCTTCAGCACACAGAACATAGTAGGCATAGTAGACAAAACAGATCAGTGTGTCCATATATCATTATATAAATACATACACACATGAATAAATAAACTAATAAAGTGCAAATAACAGATAATGGGTTATTAATGATCAGAGTTTTGTCTGAGCCAGGTTTAATAGCCTGATGGCTGTGGGGAAGTAGCTATTCCTAAACCTGGTCGTTGCAGTCTTCAGGCTCCTGTACCTTCTACCTGAAGGTAGCAGGGAGATGAGTGTATGGCCAGGATGGTGTGGGTCCTTGATGATGATGCCAGCCTTTGAGGCAGCGACTGCGATAAATCCCCTCGATGGAAGGATGGTCAGAGCCGATGATGGACTGGCAGTGGTTACTACTTTTTGAAATATTTTCCTCTCCAGGGAGCTCAAGTTGCTGAACCAAGCCACGATGCAACCGCTCAACATGGTCTCTACTGTGCACCTGTAGAAGTTAGAGATGGTCCTCCTTGACAAACTGACTCTCCGTAATCTTCTCAGGAAGCATGTGCTTTCTTGATAATTGCATTAGTGTTCTCAGACCAGGAAAGATCTTCAGAGATGGGCACGCCCAGGAATTTGAAGCTCTTGACCCTTTCAACCATCGACCCGTCTATATAAATGGGACTGTGGGTCCCCATTCTACTCATTCCAAAGTCCTCAATCAGTTTCTTGTTTTTTCTGGTGTTGAGGGCCACGTTATTGTGCTGGCACCATATGGACAGTTGCTCGATCTCTCTGCTATACTCTGACTCATCCCCATCAGTGATACGTCCCACAACAGTGGTATCATCAGTGAACTTGATGATGGCGTTTGCACTGTGACCGGCTACGCAGTCATGAGTATAGAATGAGTACAGCAGGGGGCTGAGCACGCAGCCTTGATGTGCTCTTGTGCTGATTGTTATCGAGGCTGACACATTTCCACCAATACGAACAACAGAAGAGGAGATGTGGACTGGGGTGGATCGTATTGAACAGCAAGGCAGATCTGAAGGGCTGAGTGGCCTATCTTGTTCTTATTTTCTTCTCCCCTTTTGGTGGGGCTTTCCAGCACCTACCACAAAATCCTTTCGTGAGGCGCAAAGTAAATTTCCGCTTGATACTGCGCCTGTGAACCACCTTGGGGCAATTTTATTATATAAAAAGCACAATGTAAATGGAGTATTTTGTTGTGGAAGAAAAAACAATTACAATAATATTGAAATAAGGAACTGTAGATGCTGGTTTACACAAAAGGACACAAAGTGCTGGACTAACTCAGCAGGTCAGGTAACATCTCTGGAGAACATGAATGGATGGTATTTCAGGTCAGGACCTTTCTTCACTCACCTTCGTCAGGTCTGAAGAAGAATTCTGACCCAAAATATCAACTATCCATATTCTTCAGTGATGCCGCCTGAGTTGCTGACTTACTCCAGCACTTTGTATCCCTTACAGTATTATTGGCTGTTTATTGGAGCATTTTGATGCTCTGTAAATATCACATAATCAGTGTAGATATGGACAAAGCTTACCTCAACTGGTCAACTGTTGAGTTAAGGAGTTGGCTGAGCAGGAGTTCTTTATTAACTTCTTTCTCAGCTCTTTCTCGGGAGCCAGCAACACTGACACATCCTCATTACAGTATATATCTAACATCAACAAAGCAATTGAGGCCTGCTCAAATAAGATCCGAAGCTTCGGAAAGTCTAAGCTAAGTACATACAATCGGTGTGATTTTCAATGGTTTATCAAGTGAATAGGACAACCTTGAAAATGACGACATTGTAAACATTTTGGGATTTGTGATGAAGTCAGCTTAGACACAGGAGTTTGTGCATCTTAAAAATGCTGGTTGATGCTGGAAATCTGAAATAAAAACAACATTTTGGAAATACTCAGCAGGTTAGGCATCATCTGTGGAAAGAGAGAAAACAAATTAACGTTTCAGGTCCAATCACTTTGTCAGAACTGACAAAGAATATTTGACTGAAATGTTAACTCTTTCTCTTTCCATAGTTGCTACCTGACCTGCTGAATTACTATTGAGAGAGTGCAGCGTAGGTTCACAAGGTTAATTCCCGGGATGGTGGGACTGTCATATGCTGAGAGAATTGAGTGGGTGGGCTTGTATATTCTGGATGAGAGGAGATCTTATTGAAACATATAAGATTATTAACAGTTTGGATAACTAGAGGCAGGAAACATATTCAATTCCAATGTTGGGTGAGTCCAGAACCCGGGGTCACAGTTTAAGGATAAGGGGTAAGCCATTTAGAACGGAGATGAGGAAACACTTTTTCGCACAGACAATTGTGAGCCTGTGGAATTCTCTGCCTCAGAGGGTGGTGGAGGCCGGTTCTCTGGATACTTTCAAGAGAGAGCTAGATAGGGCTCTTGAAGATAGTGGAGTCAGGGGATATGGGGAGAAGGCAGGAACGGGGTACTGATTATGGATGATCAGCCATGATCACATTGAATGGCAATGCTGGCTTGAAGGGCGGAATGGCCAACTCTTGCCCCTATTGTCTATTCTCTATTGTCTATTTTTTCAGCATTTTCTGTTTTTCTTTCGGATTTCCAGAAGCTACAGTTTGCTTGAGATTTTCTTTTCAGTTTTAGCAGCCTTCCTGTTACTGTTAACATGTTCCCATTCTGAATTCAAGGAACTATGGAGCTATATAGCACAGCCCAACTCATTCACGCTGACCAAATTACCCAACCAAGCAAGATCAGGCAGGATCTGTGGAAAAATAAAAATGGCAAGTTAATGTTACAGGTGGAAAAATACCAGATCTGTCAAAAACAGGAAAGGCAAGTTATCTGAAAATTTAGAAATTAGTATTTAGTCCTGAGATTGCAACATGCCTCAATAGAGATAAGATGCTGTTCCTCAAAATTATGTTAACTGACCTTTTTTTGAATTACTGTATAGAATAATATATAATTACCTGTGCAAATGGTAATGAGCCAATGCAACAATTTTAATCAATCCTAATCATTTTGCTGTCTCCTCATTTCATCAAGGTGATGTGTGGCTTAATGTCTAATCTGTTTCTTTACACATCAGAGAACAATGTACTCTCTTCCTGACATGCCACAGGAGGAGAAAACTAAGCGCGATTTAATGCCCAATCAATGATTATCACAAAATAAGCTCTCCATCTCAATTATTATCTCTGACACTTGTACATTGTCACCTGGCACATGTTCAAATGAGGATGATTAGAGTTTATACAGTGAAAATGATTTTATTAACAAGCATCTTGGGAGGTTTTACAGAGTTAAAGAAGTTACGTGAGTGCTAGTTGGCATTTTACTGTGAATCGTTGTATACCTTATATTGTTTGGACAGGAGACACTTTGTTGTTGACTATAATGATATGAATATTATTTTGAGTTATTATTATCTGTTTTCAGCTGGAGTCTAGGTTTGAACATAGTCTGAATAGAGAGATGCATATTTCCTTTCCCAATTACTTATAACCATAATGTGCTTTGAAGACATAAAATGTTGGAGTAACTCAGCAGGTCAGGCAGCATCTCTGGAGAGAAGGAATGGGTGACATTTCGGGTTGATACCCTTCTTCAGTCTTAAGAAGGATCTCGACCTGAAACGTCACCCATTCCATCTCTCCAGAGATGCTGCCTGGCCCACTGAGTTACTGCAGCATTTTGTGTCTTCCTTCGATTTAAAGCAGCATTTGCAGTTCTTTCCTACATATATGCTTGGAAGATGTGAATTATATACATGTCACCACTATTCATAACAATGCCCATAATCTGATGTCCAGCAAAAGTCAATTGACAATGCCATTCAGAAGCCACAAGGTTGACGGTATGGAAAATGAAAGCAGTGATCTGCAGGCAATCAAATCAATGATGCGTAATGAATGCAGGTGCACTGATTGACAATTAATATCTTAACTTCCAAAGGAAAGCAACTTGACCTTTGCAAATGATTTTTCTTTCCACTCCGCACAGGCGGAAAGCTGACGAAAATGGCGTTCAAAGTAGCCAAGCGGCAGAAGCCTGCATTCTCCATGTGGGCTACATGCATGCTTATGAAACAGTTCACAAAATTACAAAGATTGGTCCGGGCCACAAAATCCAAAACACCCGCTAGTGAGGGTCAACACCGTGGCTGCAACCTTACCGCTGACAAAGTCAACAAAGTTTCCAAACTAGGCCGAGCAGTCAAGGACTGTCGAAAGCGTATCAGTGACTTACGACTTGGTGCCCGGAGGAAAGGCGCTTTTAACAAAAAGAGAGGGGCAGTCCAGCACAAAGATGTGGCAAAAGAGAAAGTCCTAACATGGGAGGAAGAGAAGGTGACCCCAATAGTCCACCTTGTGGAACATGGACCTGATGCGTCCTGTAACTCCAGTGACTCTGGTGAGTGTGCATTGTTTTGTCAAACCCATCATTGCTTGCCTCAGTCTTGTCTATTACCATTAAGCATGCATTGCAATGTTTACATAAGCAAACCTTCATACACATAAATGGTTTTGCTCTATAATTGAATGCAAGCTTTCTTGCAACCAAAGCTCTGTTGCAATCTAGTTCTTCAGTTTATGAATCACCCATCAGCGGCTAAAACAAAACATTGTTCTTTTATCTCCCCAGATGAGTATTGCACTTCAGAACGAAGACCAGAGCAGCATCAGATCACTGTGGTATTGGAAGAGAAAGTTTCTGCCCAGAAACAAGGACATGGAATGGTGAACCAAGGTACAGAGACTGAAGAGGTTCCACAAGGTTCATGTGAGGAATGTAGAGAAGACTCTGCAGGTGGACAATGGAAAACAGCCCATTACATGAAAGTGCCTTCCTCAGAGCAGTCTAGGCAGCAAGGGGCATATCAGCCAGAGGCAATGAGACCTGCCCCTTCCGCTGCCCAACCAAATTCCCATAACAGTCCCGAAGGGGATCTGTGCCCCATATGCCGCAGGTTAGACACCCTGGTGAGCACCGTGCAGCGTGGCTTCAACCATATGCACAGGGACATAAATGCATTGCAGAATGCCTCGCAGTATCGCGGGGCCCGGATGTCCCAGAATGTCATGTCTTTGGTGGGTGCAATGCACACACTGGTGAGGCTGCATCACTTCTCTGCCTTGCCCCGGCGGGATGTGGCTATTCAGACGTCCATTGTACTGACAGAACAGTGCCAGGGGGAGAATGTTGGGGCAGCATCTAATGACCTCCTAACAACTTCCTCCGAGACTGTGGTGACATCCTCTGCTAATGTCCAGACAGCTAATAACACAGCTGCACCTGGAGACACAGTGGTTGAAATATCACTCGATCCTAATGGTGACTCTGATGAGAGTATGTCCATTGAGGAATCACCGCTAAACTCCTCAGATGATGACTGGTAAAATCATTAGAGTGAAAACCAATCTACACATGTTGTTGCGACTATAAATACTTAATCTTTCTTACTGTACAGTTAGATTTAAGGTTACAGATTTTCAACTAGTCAGTACCAGGGATTTATACATTAGCGTAAAATGATGTGTGGAAGCATTTTTCATGAGTTTTAAATTAGGATTAGCCTCTTAAGTAATAAATACATTGCCTTTTAGGGGGAACATCTTTACTCAGAGAGTGGTAGCTGTGTGGAATGAGCTTCCAGTGGAAGTAATGAAGGCAGGTTCGTTTTTATCATTTAAAAATAAATTGGATAGGTATATGGACGGGAAAGGAATGGAGGATTATGGTCTGAGTGCAGGTAGATGGGACTCAGTGAGAGTAAGTGTTCGGCACGGCCTAGAAGGGCCGAGATGGTTGTATGGTTATATGGTTGTATGGTTATATGGTTTTATCAAGCAGTTAATCTAAACATTGTCTTCACTTATATTTGTTGTTTGGAGTTCTGCATAAATGTATTCCACTTCCATAATTATTAATGTTGTTTGATATATTAAAAAAAAAACTTATTCATCTTGTGTTGTCTGTTGTGGGTTTGCTGTTGGGAGGGAGAGGTTGTGTTCTCTTGTTTTCCATCTTTACCTACGTCCTGTGGAATAAACATTGTGTATCAATCATTCGTTGTCTTGTGCCTACTTTTCATGCCCATGGTGTTTCCATTCTAAGTTTCACCCAAGCCCCAACTTGCAGTGCAGCCAGAGTTCTCCAGAATGCTTCATCTCATGTAGTTTTGTTTCACCCTCTGCTACATGCCTCATTCACATTGTCAACAAGGCATGAAGCTCAGATCACGCCATGATAGAGACATGTTGCTCTCCACGGTCATATATATTTTTGACACAATGCATGTTTTAAAATTATCCCTTTTCTATACGATACAGTGACAAGCCAGCATGGCTTCTGTAAGGCAATTCAAAATGATTGTGTATTTTCTAGATAAATAGCTCTTAAATTTGTCAGTACAAATGTGTCTTTCCACAGAACTGCGGGTGGTACGATGTTTAAAGCTTCCCGAAATAGATGTATTGCCCCAGTTACACTGTGGCTATTGTGTTAGAGTAATGAGACTTTGCATGTGATTCAAAATTGAGACTGACTGTGTATTTAGCCCAGACCTTTTATTCCACACATGAACTGCCGCAGTACGGATAAAAGTGCAACAATTCTGTAAAGTACCAAACTTTTCCATTCTGAAAACTTGGCAATTCGATGTTTACATCAGTTCAGTAGAGGTGTCTGAATTTGGAATAGAAATCACCTTCTATTATGTACTCGACACACATGCTATGCAGTAGTACGTTACTTTGCCTCTGAATGTTGGTTCCATTGAACAGGCGACATATTTTTGTGCCTCCGTATTACCGAGAATGACAGAGAGATGGCAGTAAAGGTATCCTTGGGTGATTCAAGAGGGGAAACAAAATCAGCATGTTGCACTTTGGACAAGAAAAGACTGAGTGAGTTCTAATTGATATTTGTGAGAAAATGAAAGATGTTGATGGTACAAGATGTACTATAGTTCTTTACTAACAATGGCAGCTCCTAAACCCATTGCCTCTAGCATCAAGAAACAGGAGTGTAGCAGGCATCCCCTGTAAGTTTCCTTCTAAATAACACACAATTGTGTTATTCTTTCATCTTCACTGGATCCAGCTCCTCATACATATATAGTACACTGGGAGCACCTTCACAAGAAGAACTGCAAAGGTTAGAAGCCACCTTCCCCTTGCCTGCTCCATGAGCAATTAGGAATGGGTAAAATAAGGGATGGGATCGATAATTAGGGATGAGCAATTAAGGATGGATATACTTGTCAGTGCACTCATATCTGTAAAGTAATATAGGAAATTACCAGAGTTTGGGGTTTAAATAAAGAATTGATTGCCAATAAATCCAGTTAATTGGAGACACTTTTTTCACTCATTGTGGTTAGACGCAGAAGCAATGAAATAAGGAACAGTACGACTGACTTGCAGAATGATAAATGTGGATAATTGGATGAGGATGAAAGGAATAGTATTACAAATTTTGAAGGTGGATTTTGGCTCATATGGAATAGAAACATTGATTTGAATCACAAATGTATTTGCAACATTGAAGATTCCATTCAGCCTATTGTGTCTGTTGTCCATAAAAAAAAAGTATTATTGGTTTAATATCCTCACAGTTTATAGGCCTTTATGAACAAGTTGATAGTACAACTATGCCCTCTTTTTCATTCTCTTTAATTCTGTAAAAGTACAAAGCACCATATTCCAGCAATGTATCAATGGACCTAAGAGAACCACTGCCTTGCAGCTCCAACAGTCCAGGTTCAATCCGACCATGGGAGCCAAATGTGTGAATTTGGTCACATTCTCTTGTGACCAAAAGAACTTCCCCAGAATTCTCCAGTTTCTCCCCACATCCCAAAGACATGTGGTTTGGTAAGTTGCCTCTAATATTAAGTGGGTGATAGAGTCTTGGGGGGAGTTGAGGAGAACTTTGGGAGAATAAGGTGGGATGAGTGAAAATCGATGCTTGATGGAAGCACAGATTCAAGAGGTTCTATTCTGTGTAATATGATTTCATGGCTCTAAACAGCAGGCATTATTACTTGCATTATGAAAGGACACAATTGTTAAAAGATCCTTTGAACGAAGAGAATAGTGCAGTGCAGCAACCGGCCTTTTAGCCCACAAAGTCTGTGCCAACCATGATACATACCAATCTCCTCTGTCTACAGATGGTCCATGTCCCTCCATTCCCTGCATATTGATCTGTCCATCAAAAAGTCTCTTAAACTTTTATCATACCTGCATACTCCACCACCTCTGCCAGTGTGTTCCAGATACTCACTACTCTTTCTGTAATAGTATTGTTCCCTGCACATTCTCTTTAAACTTTATCCTTCGGAACTTTTAAAGCTCTGCCCTCTAGTTGTTGACATTTGCACACTGACAAAATGGATCTGAAACTCTACCATATCCATGCCATTCATATTTTTATAAACCGCTGTCGGGTATCCCTTCAGCCTCCAGCGCACCAGAGAAAACAATCCGATTCCCCAAACTTTTCAAAAAACTAATATCCTCTATCCAGGCAGGACCCTGGTAAACCACTTCTGCACACTCTTCAAACTCTCCACACCCTTCCTGTAATGGGTTGACCAGGACTGTGCATAATATTCCAAATGTGGCCAAACCAATGTTGTATAAAGCTGCAACACTACTTCCTGGCCCTTATACTCAATGCCCCAACCAATGAAGGCAAGCATACTATAATCCTTTTTTGGTTCAACTAATTTTGAATGAGAATATGTTGTTCCATAATAATTGGTTGATGTGTGAGGTTTATAGACTGTTGCAATATTTAGCATGGATGTACAATTCTGCCTAAAGCTGAATATTCAGAAATCAACCATCAATTACCTTCCCCTTTTACAGAATGTGGCAAAGCCAACATTTATTGTCCATCCTAAATTGTAATTCCAATTGTCCACCAGATAGCAATATATATTCTCAAATCCTAGTTATATCTAAAGCTTTCTTAGATTGGTCTTTAGGGGATGTTTGGCGCTCAGGCTAAGATTGAAAGTGAAAAACACTCACTTGGAACGTTGTTCTAGATTGCAATAGCTGCCATATATATTGTACTCCATTTCAGATTGGAAAGCAAATTTGAGAAATGTAATGTTATCCAGCACTACATATTGCATGCGTAATAGGTGAATAGATGATGTTTATGGTCGAGACCCTTCTTCACCATCAACTATTCCTTTTCTCCAGAGATGCTGTCTGACCCGCTGAGTTACTCCAGCTTTTTGTGTCTATCTTTGGTTTAAACCAGCATCTGCAGTTCCTTCCTACACAGGATATTTTAACTTCAGTGTTTTGCAAAAAGGTATAATTGAATATTTGATGCCTTTGGAGGTAACATGTGTTTTTGATAACAATCCTCTCTGTGACATATTTCAGCATAGACAATTGAGATATCACAGCAATATTAAATAGTGCAGAATGCTCAAATTTTGAGGCATCAGAATGACCCAGGCCTTGACCCTTCCATGGTCTATTCATGCAGCAATGCTTAATGGGTTTTTTTTGGTGGTAATTGCTACTATTATCTCAGAATTCCCTGATTTGGAACAATGGACATTCAAAAATAATAATGTTAACGTCAATCCTAACCTTGGGTGCAATCTGTGTGAAGTTTGTTTGTTCTTCCCATGACTGCATGGGTTTCCTGCATATCGCAAAATAGTCGTGGTTGGTGTCCTGTAAATTGGCCACTGTAAATGTCTCCTTTTGTGCGGATGACTGGTAGAATCTGGATGAAGTTAATGAAAATGTGGGGAGAATTAAAAAAAAAATGAATGTAGGATTAGTTTACATGGAAGATAGACACAAGAAGAAGCTGGAGTGACTCAGCGGGACAGGCAGCATCTCTGGAGGGAAGGAATGGGTGACATTCCGGATCGAGACCCTTCTTCAGACTGGTTAGGGATGAGGGAAGCGAAAGGTATAAACGGAGATATGGAGAGATAAAGAACAATGAATGAAAGATATGCAAAAAGGTAACAATGATGAAGGAAAATGGCTTGTTTGTAGGGTGAAAATGAGAAGTTAGTGCGACTTGGGTGGGGGAAGGAATAGAGAAAGAGGGAATGCCGGGGCTACCTGAAGTGAGAGAAATCATTATTCATACCACTGGGCTGAAAGTTGCCCAAGCGAAATATGAGATGCTGTTCCTCCAATTTGTGTTTAGCCTCACTCTGACAATGGAGGAGACCGAGGGCAGAAAGGTCTGTGTAGGAATGGGAAAGAGAATTAAAGTGTCCGGCACCCGGGTTATCAGGTTGATTCAAGCGGGCTGAATGAAGGTGTTCAACTAAACGATCGCCCAGTCTGTGTTTGGTTTCGCCGATGTATAAAAGTCCACATCTTGAATGATGGATACAGTAGATGAGGTTGGAGGAGATGCAAGTGAACTTCTGCCTAATCTGAAAGGACTGTCAGGTTCCCGGGACAGAGTTGAGGGAGGAGGTTTCACGACAGGTGTTGCATCTTCTGTGGCTGCAGGGGAATGTACCTGGGAAGGGGTGGTTTGGGTGAGAAAGGATGAGTTAATCAAGGAGTTGTGGAAGGAACGGTCTCTGTGGAAGGCGGAAAAGAGTGGAAATGAGAAAATGTGGCTAGTGGTGGGATCCCGTTGGAATTTTGGAGGATTATGTGTTGTATGCGACGGCAGATGGGGTGGAAGATATGGACTAGGGAGACTCTGTCTCTGTTGTGAGTGGAGGGAGGAAGGGTGGAGCTACATGGATGGTTTGATGGGTGGTTTAATGAACATGGGTGGTTTCATTTCTAAGCGAGGCCAAACTGTATCTTGGTTCCTTCTGCGCTCTTGAATTTTACTCAGTATTCTGTTGTTGAGCATTATCAGGAATGAGAATGTCACCCAGCATTAGTATTTGAAGAAGTTACTCAAAAGTACAGATTGCAGTTCATAAGCAGGATGTGCTCTTACAATCCTGAAAATGTCACAAGCACTTTCCACAAGTGACCATTCTGTTTCCATGGAAACACTTAATCCCTCCAAGTTTTCAGGGAAGATCACACATATACATCACTTTTCCTTCCATTTTTGATATGAAATCAATTGAAAGTCCTGAAGCAACTAAGCATCCCAATTAATTGCTGATATTATCCAGGTCTCACTGCCAAATTCTGAATTTGTCGAATCATCCTATATCTGATTAAGCATAATCGTAATCTTCAGATTTTAAACACATTTCCAGAAATTTAACACATCTGCACCAATTAAGCAGATCAATGCTGGCATGACCTGACACATTTGTAAATTGCTCGTTCTAAGCTTCACCCCAGTCTAGTTTCAGTCAAAAATCACTGAGTCAAGCACTTGCACATCTAAACTTTATTTTGACAAAACACAATTACAGTTTCCACTACTGTACCTAACCACCATGGGTTTGATCGTATCTGCCTGATTAAGCTCTCTTGGCCTTGCTCAAACAGAGACACTCCAGAAGGTCACATAGTCCCAAGCGCTCTCCCAGAAGATCGACACAGGACTTCGTGGCAGCAAACTTTTATAGGTCCCCGGACCTCGAGTGGGCAAACCACATGGGGGTGGTCTTTCTTACAATCCAATTTCAGATATCGATTAACCCCATACATGACAGACATTTCCTAACCCAATAATACAGTGACTAATATATTGTATTCAAACAATGTTTCTCAGAGGAAACAAACATCGCAACATTTGCCCCGATTTGCAAGAAAACCAGACAAGGCTCAATACCTCATCCAATCAACATTCAGTAAAGTAATGCTTTGCAACATTATTTACAATTATTTACAAAGTGTATGTCTGGTCTGCATTCATCCAATCAATTCTATGCATTTTTCACCTAATTGTCAGGGTCTGCAGGTTGTCCCATTCTTTTCCTGCAGCTCGGATCTAGGCTCTAGACAAACTGGCACCATTCTGCAGCTTGTCCCATTTCTGCAGAGAGCACTTTAAAATTGACCAAATGGCCTAGCAGCCCTGAAGTGTTTACTCAATTTTAGGGTCCCCGGCCTCCCCAATTTGATCAGGATTAACACATTAAATTCAACATTTTGTATCTCTTTAATCTTGATGTCCAGCAGCATATAATTTATAATCTTTGTTGCAGTCAGGGTTGCTGCAGAGTGAGCAGAGGGCTGTAAGAAGAAGGCTCTGAAGAAGGGTCTGGACCCGAAACGTCACCCATTCCTTCTCTCCAGAGATGCTGCCTATCCTGCTGAGTTACTCCAGCTTATTGCGTCTATCTTCATTTAGGACTTTCTTTATTTGTTATTCAGGGAATATTCACGTGCCTGGAATTATCTACTTAGGGAATATCCTGAGTAAAGAGGTTTCAGCTTATTCAAACCAAACTTTATGTAGAATGGGAAAAGAGACCTTCAAGGTGCCTGATCTTTTATAGCAGTGGCTGAATAAAGCAGGCACCTAGACCTTTGCACATAATGAGTCCAATCACCCTGGATCTAGCCCACTGTTCAAACTGGCTTATGGATGCAGAAGACCAGCTGTTGACCTTCCATACTTCAATCAGTCCCATCTGGTTCCGTACTTCGAGCAGGCCTCGGGCGTTAGGTCCCAGAACACCCAGGCAGTCTTCGATGGTTTATTCAGTCAAAAGCCTTTGGATATTTTTACAACATGTGTAGTTATTCAGAGAATCAAGGGAAATGGGGTTAGTGTAGGACAGAGGCACTGAGGTGAAAGACCAGCCATGGTGTTTTTGATTGAGAGAACAGACACTGGGAGCCGAAGAGCCTCCTCTTGCTCCTAATTCTTACATTGTTCTTTTTGCTGAATATTCTCAAAGATGAAACCATCACCTAGTTTTTAATTTGAAGAATCTTCTCCAAATCTGAGATTAATTCGTGAAACAAGGTGACTCCTAAAAACTGAGAGATGGTCCACACATGTGCTTTCTACTGGATCAGTGGCTGCTCAAATTAAAGGAGTATTGAGGTGGAACTGAGAACTATAAATCTATATTGTAGGAGTATGCAGATGCCACACTGAAGGAAGTGTGCAACATCTGAAGCTACTCACTCACCCACCCTGTCCTGCATCACCTGACCCACCTGAGCAGAGCCTCTGATGAGACCAGAGATCTGGGGTGAGAGAAAATCATCCTCTGGTGGAGGAACTGCCCAAAAATAAAGAGTGCATCGCAGAAACTGGCCCATCAGCCCACCGAGTCTGTGCCGACCGATGATCCTCATGCACTAGTGCTATACCACACTCCAGGGGAAATTTACAATTTTTACCAAAGTCAATTAACCGACAAACCAGTCCATCTTTAGAACGTGGGAGGAAACCGGAGCACCCGGAAAAAAACAAGCGATCACGAGGAGAATGTGTAAACTCCGTACGAGACAGCACCCGTAATCAGGATTGGACCCGGGTCTCTGGTGCTGCAAGGGAGCAACTCTACCCCTGCACCACCGTGCTGCCCCTAACCACTCCATTGTGGTGTTTGTGCTCTTGTGCCTTTATGCATATAGAACATCGAACAGTATAGGACAGAAACAGGCCCTTTGGCCCAGAATGTCCGCGCCGACACGTTGCCAAGCAAAACTAATCTCCTCTGCGTGCACGTGATCCATATTCATCTGATTCTTTCTCCAACTCTGTATACAGATGGGCCTGATTAGGAAGATGAATGAGCAGTTTGGGATGTTGTCAGGGTGAAGGTAATTGCAAGATTTAGCAGGCATGTTTCGTTTCATTGTTACATGGTAGTTGCATGCCAACGATCACATAATTTTGTCAGAATGGGTCTGACAAGGAGTTATAGCACCAGCCTGTGTAGGGTTTACAGAAATCAAAAGGGGTAAAGCCAGCCCCTGGGTGCAAAAATATAATTAGTGAAACAAGTGTAGGATAGTGCAAGAGGTGATCTGTAGTGCTCTGTTGCTGAAGTAGAATTAAGGCTGTGCAGGTTGATTCAACACCTTGATGGTCATAGGAAAGTAGTTGGTCCTAAACCTGGCGTTGAGCGACTGCAGTCTTTGGTCCGTTCTGCCCAGTGGTGGCAGCAAGAACAGGGCATGACCTGGATCACAGGGATCCTTCTGCAGGTCTTTATTGAGGCAGCATCTAAGGTAGATGCTTCTGATGGTGGTGGGTGCTGTGCCTGGGATGAACTGGGCTGAGTATATCACTCTCTGCAGTGTCTTGCGTTTTAGATTCTTTGAGTATTTTAGATACAACAAAGGAACAGGCCCCTTGGCCCACTGAGTCAACTCTGACCATCAATCAACCATTCACTCTAGGTCTATATGATTCCACTTTCTCAGCCACTCTCTACACATTAGGGAGCATTTTCAGAGTCCAATTAACCTACAAACATGTGCATAGTAGTGATATGGGGGGAAACTGGAGCACCCAGAGAAAATGCATGCACTCACAGGGAGAACGTGCAAACTCCACACACAGAGAGCACCAGAGGTCAGGATCGAACCTGGATGTCTGGTGCTGTGAGGCAGCCACTCTAGAAGTTGCATCATTGTGCCGCCCCCATGTCCTTCGGTACTGCAGAACGCAGTCATGATGCAACCAGTCAGGATACGTTCTACAGTGTACCTGCAACAGTTTGTTAGAGTATTCGGTCACATGCCCAATTTAAAAAACTTTACCAAGTCAGCTTTTCCTAAGTCCAGTGAAGAATCAATACATAGTTTTTTGATAGCATTCAATGTTAATTATCTGTACTTAATTTAATCATGCTAATGGAAGAAGGTCTAATTGAAACCGGTGACATTTGTGCTCACCAAATTCTGACTGAAGATATTATTTTTTGTTTAATACACTATTGCAGAGATCAAACACTCTTGGGATGACATTTTTGAAGAATATCTTTATTAGTTGTTCAAACGTAACTCAAAATGTCTGGTCATCTACCTTTTTAATTGTACATGGTTTCTACACAATTTATTTCCTCTACATCCCCCTGAACTGCAACAATGAAACTCAATGTAAACACGCGGAGTAGAATAGAAACATATAACAGCCACCTGTACTCAACAATTCCACATCCTGACTCTGCAGAACAAAACAGAAACCCAAAGAGAAAATAGTGGGAATGCACAGCAGGTCAGGCAGCATCTGTGGAGGGAAAAATAAAATTAATGTTTTAGATTGACAACCTTTGGTCCAATTTAAAGATGAAACAAGTTTATAGTTACAAAGCTGTGAACAGCAATGGGAAAGGTCTGTGACTGTGAAGGGGACAGATGGGGTCAGCTAGATCCTGGTCCAATATTAGCATGATTCTGAATAACCATTATTTTCATTTGGTTTCATTCTCTCACCTTTCTATGCATCCTGACCCAAAAACTTCTGGTTTGAAAAAAAGTCATCAGCTCAAATCCTGTGTCTGTCTACACAAATGCTGCCTGACCTGGGTGGTCTTCTGCTCTCAATGGTTGTGCAGTTCAGATCTTTGGGGTTATTACTCAACGTGACAGGCAGCATCTCTGGAGAGAAGAAATGGGTGACGATTCGGGTCGAGACCCTTCTTCAGACTTTTTTTTGTACTGGGATCACGCCTCATCCTCTTGCACTCCAAGGAATAAAGTCCTAGCCTGCTCAACCTCTCCCTATAGCTCAGGCTCATATCCTGTCAATATCCTTGTAAATCTTTTCTGGACCCATTCCTGCTTAACAACATCTTTCCTATAACAGGGTGATTATTAAAACTGAACACAATGCTCTAAATGTGACCTCACCAATGTCTTGTACAACTGTAACACGACCTCCCAACTTCCATACTCAATACGCTGACTGATGATGGCCAATGTGCCAAAACCAGTCTTAACCACCCTATCTACTTGTGACGACACATTTTCAAAGAACTATGTACCTGCATTCCTAGATCCCTCAACTCTACAAGTAAACCTAGATCCCTCTTCCCAAATTCAACCAGGAAAAGTAGAATCACTGTACATCGATACTTATTATTGCCAAATGAGCTAGATTCACGCCATATGCATATTAAGAACAAAGGGTGCCCCTAATTACATTACAACCTATATTAGAGCCAGACTCTTACTCCATTCATACAATAGTGAGAAATGATCAGAGGTCCCGTTGATATTCATTGAAATTCATGATTCAGTGAAATTCATCTGCTGCAAGTTAAGGGCCGACATCATTAAATGACGTTTCAGGTCACCGCAAAATATGCGGTGTGACATGGCGTGATGACGTATGATGCGACGTTGACGCAGCGTGATGACATATGACGCGCTGTGTTTTTTCAAGTGTCGCAACATCTTTTTGTTGCTGCTGGATTTTGAAATGTTCAAAATCTTTTGGTGACATTGATATGACGCTGATAGTCGCCGAAAAAATCGCCAAGTGGGACAGGCCATTTACAGCATTTGAGATTGCAGCAGAACATATTAAGGGAAAAGTAATTCCTGTAGACATTTGGCTTGCAATCCTTGTGACATTAGCCTGCAGGTTTTAAAACAGCAGCATTAGTATGTTGCTGTTTGGGAGTAATTCTGCTTTGTTTTGTCTCTTCAGATAATTAGAAAAGAAATGCTAGCATTTATAAAGATCCTTCCACACACTTGGGTCAATTTACTAGCAACAACGGAAGCATAATCACTGTCACTATGATCATTTGGCATCCACCAAATCTGCATAGACAGCATTATGAAAATTGCCATTCAGTCTATATCAGTGATGTTTACTGGAAGATTAAAATTCACCAGGACTCTGCAGAGAACTCACTTGCTCCTTTTCAGCATGGTGACCCAGGCGATCTTTCGCAGCCACCTCTGAGAGCAGATGTGGCTTTTATTTAATATTTCGGTGAGCTCTGCCAATGGGACTACAACTTTTATCCCTTTTGTAAAATAAGCACCAAACCAAATCAAAACCTGGAAGCATTCCAAACCTGGCTTGGTATTGAGTCGCAACATTTTGGAACACTTTGGATTTTAAGCAGTTGCCCCCATTAAAAAAAACAGAAATACAGACAAGGCGAGGTTTGTGTTAAGATTTTGTCTGAGTTTCATTCTCCCACATTGAAATAGTCATCCAGATTGGGTTTGGAAATCTCAACACGCAATACAATTTCCATTGTCTCATTTGAAAATCTCTCCTATCATTTAAAAAATGATAAGTAAAAGTGAACGGGTAATTATGTTGCAACCTTTTTCTATTCCATCATCAACTTAGTCGACTCCATCAATCATGTCTGATCTGTCTCTCCCTCCTAACCCCGTTGTCCCCATAACCCTTGACACCAGAAGGGTCTGGGCCTTTTTTTAGACTGATTGTAGTTGGGGGGGGGGGGGGGGGAGCTGGAAGAGAGGTGGGCAGAAAACAAAGTCTGGCAAGTGATAGGTAGATGCAAGTGAAAGAAGGTGGCGGCAAAGGAGAAAGAGAGAGGGAAACAGGGAAGAGAGGAAAAAAGTGGGGGCACAGGGAAGAGAGGGGAAAAAAGAGGAAAGAGTGTTAGATTAGTTACCTAAAACTGGGGTGTTCAGTCCTTGTGACCATTGTAGGCTAGGCGAGGTTTTCAGCGAACACTTGTATTCAGTCTGCCAAGGCCTGCTGGATCACCCGGATATTAATTATTCTAACTCCACTTCCCATTCCCAAACTAAATTCGTTATCCTGGGCTTCATCCATTGCCAGAGTTAGGCCATGTGCAACTGGAGCTCATATTCTGCTTGGGTATACCCAGTAGTATAAACATTGAATTCTTCAGTTTTCGGTGACTAACCCTTTTTTCCTCCATCTCTTCCCTGTGCCCCACCTGGATGTGCACCCATTTATACCTTTCCCTTTCTCCCCCATCCATTCCACCTACATACCTTTTACAGCATCACCAGTATCCACCTATCACTTGCCAGACTTTATGCCACCCCACCTTTCTTCCAGTAGTCTATCACCCCTACTGCTACCAGTCGGAAGAAAAGTCCCGACCCGAAACAGGAACTGCCCGACCTGCTGAGTTCCACAATTGTTTCACCATTTTAACAAGGAACAGCCCCCTCCCCCATCTCAAATAGGGAACCTCAGTAATGGCACCACTGGGTCCTGCTTCCCTTCCCCCTATTCCGACCATGAAACGTCTCCTAACTCCTACCCCTAATGAACCCGTCTCCCCTCAAAACACCCATCATCCTCCCACAGTGCCACCCCCGAGTCTTCCTCCATCCTTTCTGTCCTCTGAGCCTTGATCTGACCCCAGCCCCTGTTGGGTTTCATTATCCCCGCAGACTTCCCTCTTTCTGATGCAGAATAGTCAGTCCTCAACAGAGGCCTTACCTTTGTACCCCTACACCCATAACTCAAAGTGTTCCGTGCCACTTCTTTCCAGGAACCCCACCAGTCATTCCAGCGTAGACAATGGTTCACATGGACGTCCTCTAATCTCACTTCTACATGCGCATTCCTGATATGGCCTTCTGTACGTTGGCGAGACCAAGCATAGTTTGGTGACTGTTTCGCCAAACACTTGCGTTCGGTCCTCTAAGGCTGACTGGATCTCCTGGTTGCTAAAAATTTTAACTCCCATTCCCATTCCTATACTGACCTTTCTTTCCTGACCTTCCACCATTGTCATGCAAACTGGAGAATCCACACATCATATTCCGCTTGGCTGGCTTACAGCCCAATAGAATGAAAATTGAATTCTCCAATTTTAGGGAAATATTAACACTCACCACTCCTCCTTCTTCCCCCACCCCACATTGTTTTCCTCCCCTCTCTCCCTTGTGCCCCACATGGATAAATAAAGTGTAGAAACAAGGAACTGCAGAGGCAGGTTTACAAAAAAAAATCACAAAGTACTGGAGCAACTCCAAGGGTCAGGCAGCATCTCCGTTAAAAAATTCAGTTCTAAAATGTTCTCCCGAGAAATACCTCTCACTTCAGGCAGATTAGTTTATCTTGGCATTGTGTTCAGCACAAACATTATGAGTCAAAGGGCGTGTTCCTATGCTGTGCTGTTCTGTGTTCAACGTCTTTGACCAGGTTGGGCCTAATGTGGAAATTATTGATTTTGATTATCAAAACATACATGATGCATGCTTTGATTTTCTAGTAAGCAGGATGTGCTGTAAAAAAAGGAAAAAATACTCATCACAACAAAGGAAAACATTCAGTTCACGCACAGCTCTTTACTGATCACCCCACTAGTCTTGTGGTAAGCTTCACAATTACAATTCAGCGAGCAATTATGGAGCTTCAAATTATTTCCAATCAAAGGCTTGACTGAGTGGATATTTCAGAATCCCTTTCTTTGGATATTTTCTGAACATAGCAAGTAATATCCACAGATTAAACCCATTTCCAGATGATAAGAACATATGTCTAAACCGTGTTATTCATTTGAACTGCTAAAGACCGCATCAGTTTTCTTCTTAGAGTTTCAAGAATGTTTATTTGTCATGTGCATCGGATGTGAAGCAGAATGATGAAATTTTAACCTGCCAAAGCTTGACAGGCACATTAGATGCAACAACGACAGAAAATAATTGTACAATAAATTATCCGTTTATATACAGCAACATCTATCTATCTATATATTACTAAAACTCTCATCTTGTTTGTTTCTATGTCTGTCTGTGTTTATGTGCCTGTATGTCGGTGATGACCTGAATTACACCACAATGGTACACGATAGCACTACAATTTTTGGACCACCTTATTCACCATTGTACTGTGGTGTGTTTTATCGAAGTGTTGTTCAGTATGATGTTACATTTTACATTATTCACATTTTTAACTTTACAAAATCCAGTTTGAGAAAATATCAGTTGAACTTGCAGTTGCAGTGACAGTTAGCAGCTGCGATGTCACAATGGGATCTCATTTACATAAGCAGCCCGTGAGCAGTGCTCCACCCGACAATGACATCACAAAGGTATCTCATTTACATAAACAGCCCATCAACAGTGTTCCACACAGTGCAATGAGAGATTTGTTATATTGTGGTAAGGAGAGGGAGGGAGGATGAGAAATGTTATGTATACATAGTGTTTATTGGGGGAGTGCAATAGGGGAGAGGTGAGAAGAGGGGGAGCAGGGAGGGGAGGGGGGCTATGGAGGGAGGGGGTAGTGACTGAGGGTAGGGGAAAGGAAAGGAAGGGAGAGGTGAGGGAGGGATGGGAGGAGGAGGGGCGAGAAAAGGGATGGTGAAGAGGAGGGGGAGAGTATTTGAACTGAACCTGCACAGTTGGGGGCCATGGGTGAATGGTGGAATATTGCATTGGGGGAATGGGTGAGTGGTGGAATATTGCCTTGGGGGAATGGGTCCTAATGGGTTAGGGGTGTAGGGAGGGGAAAGGGGTTATGGAGGGTAGGGAGTGACTGAGGGTAGGGAAAAGGAGAAAGAGGGACAGGTGAGGGAGTGGAAAAGGAGAGGGGAGAGAAGAGGGAGGATGAAGAGAATGAGGTGGAAGTGTTGGGGATAAGGGGAAATGAATAACACCTGTGCAGTTAGGGGCTATGTGTGAGTGGTGGAATATTCTGTTGGGGAATGGGTTGTGTTGGGGGAATGGATGAGTGGTGGAAACAGGTTGCGTTGGGGGAATGGGGGAATGGTGCAATATTGCGTTGGGGAAACAGGACCCAACGGGTCCCACTTGGTCTAGTATATATTACTAAAACTCACATCTTGTTTGTTTCAATGTCTGTCTGTGTGTTTATGTGCCTGTGTCTCCGTGATGTCCTGAATTACGGCGAAACAGCACATGATAGCGCTACAATTTCTGGACCACCTTAATCACATTTGTCCTGTGCTGTGTTTCATCAAAGTTTTGTTCAGATTGATGTTATAGTTTGCAAGTTATTTACATTTTTAACTTTACAAAATCCAGTTAGAATCACTTGAATTGCAGTGAAAGTTAGCAGCTGTGACGTCACAATGGGATCTCATTTATATAAACTGCCCATCAACAGTGTTCCACCCACTGCAATGAGAAATTTGGTACATTGATGTAAGGCGAGGGAGGGGAGGAGGAGAAATGTTATTTAAACAATGTGTTTAAGTCAAGTCAAGTCACTTTTATTTCTATAGCACATTTAAAAAACACCTCTCGTTGACCAATGTGCTTTACATTGGGGGAGGTACTAACGTTATACAACAGTACACATGTAAATACATAAATATAGTCCTCCCTCAGAGGACGTCAAGAAAGGCTTGAGAGTAAAGATGAGTTTTAAGTCTCGACTTAAAGGAGTCGATGGAGGGAGCAGTTCTGATAGGAAGAGGGATGCTGTTCCACAGTCCAGGAGCTGCAACCGCAAAGGCGCGGTCGCCCCTGAGCTTATGCCTAGATCGCGGGATGTTCAGTAACCCCAAGTCAGCTGATCTGAGGGACCTGAAGGTGTTGTGGTGGGTAAGCAGATTTTTGATGTAGGTGGGGGCAAGCCCGTTAAGGGCTTTGTAAACATAAAGAAGGATCTTGAAATTTATTCGGAACCACACAGGGAGCCAGTGGAGAGAGGCCAGAATCGGGGTGATTTGGTCCCTTTTTTAGGTGCCCGCCAGGAGTCTTGCTGCAGCGTTTTGGACCAGTTGCAGGTGGGACAGGGAAGATTGGCTGATGCCAGTGTAAAGGGAGTTGCAGTAATCGAGGCGGGAGGAGATAAATGTGTGGATGATCTTTTCGAGGTCATCAAACTGGAGGAATTGTTTTATTTTAGCTATCGTCCGAAGCTAGAAGAAGCTAGCTTTTACCACGGCATTGACCTGTTTGTCAAATTTCAATGCTGAGTCAAATATCACACCAAGGTTTTTGACGTGAGGTTTGATTAGTGGGGTAAGGCTTCCAAGGCTGCCTGCTGTCATCTTGATTGAGTGTGAGGGGCCGTGAAGGATGATCTCAGACTTACTCTCGTTTAGTTGGAGGAAGTTCTGGGCCATCCAACACTTTATATCCTCGAGGCAGTGGATAAGGCTAAGTAGATTTGCTCGGTTGTTGGACTTCAGGGGGAGATAGAGTTGTGTATCGTCTGCATAGCAATGGAAGGAAATGCCGTGCCTTTGAATGACGGCCTAAGGGGAGCATATACAGGGAGAAGACAATGGGCCCAAGGATGGAACCTTGTGGAACCCCGCAGCAGAGGCTAACTGGGGAGGAGAAAAAGTTGCCTATATTAGTAGAGAAACCCCTATCTTTGAGGTAGGAGATGAACCCGGAGACAGTCAATTAGGATGTTGTGGTCGACAGTATCAAATGCTGCGCTGAGGTCGAGAAGGAGCAGGTTTGCACAGTCGCCGGAGTCAAAGGTGAGAAGTAGGTCATTGTGTACCTTCAACAAGATAGACTCTGTGCTGTGGTGGGCCCTGAAACCTGATTGGAAAGTTTCCAAGATAGTATTTTGGTGAAGGTAAGGCATAAGTTGACTTATGTGGGGGATTGTGATAGGGGAGAGGTGAGGAGTGGGGAGCAGGGAGATAGAGGGAGAAGAGGGGTGTTGGGAGGGGAAAGGAGTTATGGAGGGAGGGAGTGACTGAGGGTAGGGGAAAGGTGAGGAAGGGAGAGGTTAATCAATCAAAGACTTTATTGTCATTCAAAAATACACCAACAAATGCAAGTCTGAACAACATTTTACTGCATCTGGTTCACCGTGCAACATAAAATAACAAAAATAACATAAAATAACATGACATGAGAATGAAGGGACAGAAGTTTAGGGGTAACATGAGGGGGAACTTCTTTACTCAGAGAGTGGTGGCTGTGTGGAATGATCTTCCTGCAGAAGTGGTAGAGGCAAGATTGATTTTAACATTTAAAAGTAAAGTGGATAGGTATATGGACGGGAAGGGAACAGAGGGGTATGGTCTGAGTGCAGGTAGATGGGACTATGGGAAAATAAATGGTTGGCACTGATTGGAAGGGCCGAGAAGGCCTGTTTCTGTGCTGTAATTGTTATATGGTTATATTATATGGTTATAAGGATAAAATAGATAAAAAGATAAAATAGATAAAGGTGAGGGGAGGAGGAGAGGGGAGAAAACAGGGAGGGGGAGGGAGTGTATGAGCCGTGCCTGCACTGTTGGGGACTATGGATGAGTGGTAGAATATTGCGTTGGGGGAACGGGTTGTGTTGGGGGAAGGGGTGAGTGGTGGAATATTGCATTGGGAGAACAGGGCCACACGGGTCAGGGAGGTAGGAAGGAGCGACGTATTATGGAGGGAGGAAGGGAGTGAATGAGGGTAGGGGAAAGGAGAGGGAGGGAGAAATGAGGGTGGGAGGGAGGGAGGGAGTGGAGGAAGGTCCCTTGGAGGAAGGTGAGTGGGGAGAGAAGAGGGTGTGTGAAGAGGAGGGGGAGGGGGAGTGTTGGGGCATGAGGGGGAATGAGCTACACCTGCGCAATTGGGGGTTATGGGTGAGTGAGGGAATATTGCGTTGGGCAAATTGGTTGTTTTGGGGGAACGGGTGAGTCGTGGAAACGGATTGCGTTGGGGGAACGGGTGAGTGGAGCAATATTGCGTTAGGGAAACAGGGATACGGGTCCCACTTGGTCTAGTTATACAATAAATTCCAAGTAAACTAGTACATGATAGTGCAAAACAAAAAGTAAGTGGAGCAGCCATAAGAGTCTGTGGTAGTTCTGTGCTGAGGAGAGAATAGGGTTGTGCAGAGTGGTTCAACAATCTTGTGTTTGATAGGATAAAGCTGTGGTTGTAATTGGAGTTAATGGTTCTTAGGCTTCTATATCTGAAGGTTATATCTGGACATGACTTTGGATCGCGTGACTTGGATGCTACAGTCTGGGTCATCAGTAGTCTGTGGGTCTTCTGGTTCATCCAAGATTTCTGGTTGTGGAATACTGGGATGGATTTGATAGGAACACAATCTTCTAAATATTTCCTTACGAAGTGGCATATTTGTTCAGGTACATGGCTGAGTCCCTGAACATCACCCTATTCACGTCTATTCAGTCCAAACAGTCGCAAAGTTGCTCCTCAGCTTCCCCTGAACAACACTGTACAGGTCTCTTCACCGGAGCTGCACTCTTCAGTCACTGCCTATACATAGGAAAAAGGAGCTCAGCCAGGCAGTCCAATTTTCCAAAGTGTGGACAAAAGTTTAACAGTGACTTATCCAGTTGTCAAGAGTCCAACGCTACAATCCCTGAAATACAATTCTCCCCCTCACTTCTGGAATAAAATGCTGCACATCCCTCACTTCAAGAAGATGGTTGAGCTCCATCTTCTAAGGTCAATTAGGGATGAGCAAAAAATGTTGGCTTTGCCATTGATGCCAAAATTGCATGAGGAAATAAATCAAGACAAATAGTTCCCAGTGATTGTTTCTTTTCTCACATATTTTAATGTATCCATTAATTTTACAGTTTAAATGCTGCTTAATAAATAGAATGTGAAAATTGATACTCTCTCTTGTATCTTGCGGTGTGTGCTTGATTTAACCACTGGCTATGCCGTCAGACTGCCAGCTATTTACTCTGGATGATAATCCAGCCTCAGTTGAACTCAGGCCAATACTTTGAACAATTACCTAGGAAACTCCCATGCAACTTGTCAAGAGTTTTGGAAGGAATATTCAAGTTGCATTTACATATTTTGTGGATTAACTATTGGTGATTGCATTTGATATAGTCCAGATATCAATTACAAAAGATGATTTGTTTTTATTCATTAGAGTATTATTTTAAACTTTCCCTATTCATGAAACTTTGGTTATTATTGGGGACTGGAGTGGTTATGGGGTAATCAGACTCGCATGAATTCATTCAGAGAGCAAAATACTGCAACTGGTGGAAATCTGAAATATAACAGAAAATCACTCAGCAGGTCAGGCCACATCTGTGGAGAGAGGAATTGTGTTAATGTTGTATCTGCTGGGAAAAGCGAGAACTAAACATGGTTAAAGTTACAGGGAAAGGTCATAAGGATGGACAATATCAAAGGAAAGGTCTATGCAGGAGTGCATGATTGAATTGAATACATTTTATTAGCCAACTATGTATATATACAAGGAATTTGCCTTGGTGCTTTGCTCGCAAGTAACAACACGATTTACAGTAGCCAATTAAAGATAAAACATTATAATTTAAACATGTGAGGAATGAAATATAATACCAGAGCACAAGGAGTCGACAGACTTTTAGCTATTGAGTAGAGCTGCTGCTCATGGGAAAAAAACTGTTTTTATATGTAGCAGTGGCAGCTTTGACAGTCTGGAGTCGCCTTCCAGAGGGAAGTGCTTCAAAGAGTTTGTGGCCAGGGTGAGAGGGGTCAGAGGTGATCTTACTTGCTCACTTCCTGGCCTTTTGCAGTGTACAGTTCGTTGATGGGGGGAAGGTTGCAGCCAACAACTCTCAACTGATCAACTGATGCACTGCAGCCTCCAGATGTCATGCTTGGTGGCTGAGCCAAACCAGACCATGATGGAGAAGGGGAGGACAGACTCGATGATAGCAGTATAAAACTGGACCATCATTGCATGTGGCAGATTCTGTTTTCTCAGCTACCGCAGGAAGTACATTCTCTGTTGGACCTTCTTGACTGTGGAGTCGATGGTGGCCTCCCATTTAAGGTCCCTAAAGATGATGGTTCCAAGGAACTTAAGTGACTCCACAGATGTTACAGTGGTGTTGTTGATGGTGAGTGGGGGGAGGGTAGGCAGATCTCCTAAAGTCTACAATCAATTCCACCGTCTTAAGAGCATTGAGCTACAGGTTGTTGCAATGGCACCACAGGGAAAAACAGTCGAATCAAGGCATTTAACACAACCCTTCAGATATTGCCAATAAATTGATTTCTTGCACAGCAGAACATGCCTGCGGCCCTGCAGAAGCCAACTTTTCCATCTCTTTATTCTTCTGAATGCTTGCTTGTATGTCCAAGTCGTACATAAGTCAGGCATTCGTAACCCGGGGAGGATCTATATTTGTAAGATCCACTCGATACAACACGGTTTTTGTGGTAGCTGAGTTGGCTGAAGAGATGGAAAATTGGGATGCAACTTTGGTGTTCTAAAATAGTCATAGAGTAATAGAGTGTGGAAACAGGCCCTTCAGCCAAACTTGGCCCCACCAACCAGCATGCGCCATCTACACTGGTCCCATCTGACCCATATGCCTCTTAAACCTATCCTATCCATGTACCAATCATCAGAGGAGTCTGTGGAGGTGCAGTCGTTGGTGTAGAGAGAGTAAAGGAGAGGGGAAAGTACCCAGCCTTGTGGTACTCCTATGCTGAGGGTCTGTGGGTCCGAGATGAGCTTTCCCAGTCTCACATGCTGCTTCCTGCCTGTCAGGAAGTTGATGATCCACAGGCAGAGGGGTTCAGGCACAGTCAACTGGGAGAGTTTGGAGTGTAGTAGCTCTGGCACAATGGTGTTGTATGCAGAGCTAAAATCCACAAACAAAATCCTTGCATAGGTTCCCAGGTGGTCTAGGTGCTGGAAGATGAAGTGCAGGTCTAGGTTGATTGCGTCATCCACTAATCTATTTGCCCGGAATGCATATCGCAGAGGGTTCAACAGAGGGTTTAAGATATTTTTCAGGTGGGCCAGCACCATTCTTTCAGTGGTTTTCATGGTTACAGAGGTCAGTGCGACAGGCCTGTAGTCATTAAGAACAGTAATCCTTGGCTTTTTGGGTACAGGGACAATAGTGGACACTTTGAAGCAGGCAGGGACTGTGCGGGTTTGCAGGAACTGGTTGAAAATGTCTGTGTAGACTGGTGCCAGTTGTTCAGCATTGAGCTTGAGGGTAGAGGGGAAACATTGTCCAGTCCTGGAGATTTCCAGCTTTTCTGTCTCCTGAATAGCTTTTCCACCTCCTCAATTGCTATTGTTATTGATGGAGAAGTGGCCAGACTGATGCTGGGCAGCAAAGAGGGGGCGGGTTGTGGACGAGGGCCCAGTCTTTGCAGACTGGAGTCAGGCTGTAAGTCAGTGTGAAGTGGTGATTGGGGAGGACTGTGTGGGGAAGGGTCCAGTCTTTGCAGACTGGAGTCAGGCTGCAAGTAGGTGTGAAGTGGTGATTGGGGAGGAGTGGGTGAGGGAGGAAGTCTATGCCTTTATTCCTGCTACCTAAATGCATGACTCTATACTTTGCTACACTGTATTCCAACTGCCTCTTCTCTGCCCACCCTCCCAACCTGTTCATGTCCTTCTGCAGAATTCCTGTTTTCTCTGCACTACCTGCCCTTCCACCTATTTTTGTACACAAACCTGGCCACATCGACCAACATGACTCATCTATGGTGGTCCCATCTGCCTGCATTTGGCCCATATCCTTCTAAACACATCCTATCAATGAACAGAAGAGGTTAATTGCATAAGAAATACACAAAATCCCTGGAGGTTGGATAAGTGCCATTCAGGACAGGACTCTTCTTCAGACTGACCTTCTTCAGACATTTCTTCAGTTTAGTCCGACCCAAAGGGTAGTCTATCCATGTTACCCAGGGATGCTGCCTGACTTGCTGAGTATTTTGTGTCTTTCCTTGATAAACCAGCATCTGCAGTTCCTTGTTCCTAAAAGTGAATTGCCTATTCAGTTTAACAATGTTTCCCAAATGCCTCCAGTTCTTCTGTTATCAAATTCAATTTAGATGGAATTTTCACCTTTCCAGGAAGGTGAGGTGTTGTTCCTCAAGCTTGTGACTGTGCAGAAGGCCACAAACTGATAGGTCAGAACAGGAGATTAATGTGGCAATCAACGGAAAGCTCGGAGTCGCCCCCACATAATGAGCACGAGTCCTCCACAAACACCTAGTCTGAGTTTTCTTTCTCCAGTGGAGGGAGACTACATTGTGTTTTCAAGTAGTATTTTCTTGTGTCGTGGGTATCCGTGAAATAGTTAACATAGCTTGGTAATGATTAATACTAGACAAAATCATTTGGCATTGTGAGAAAATTACTAAATGCATTTCTCTTGTTAAAACTTTTGAAATCTCAGCTGTGTTCCTGTACTAAACGTTTTGAACACTGAATTCAATGGTCTTAGCCCTACAGTATATTCCCAATCCTTGTGGACAGGAGTAATGTTAATAGATGCAGCACAATTTATAAAATTGCTGTATGTTTAGCAACAGGATCAGTTATTTTAGTGACGGGACCCTGATGGCACTATTTTCAATCTGTTTGTGATTTTTGATATATTGGTGCAATATGTTACTATGGAAGGTAACAAAGTCACAGTCGCTGCCGCCCGAGTTATCTGATTGATTTGGGAATCCTGTTGTGATGAGAAGCTTGGCGTAAGTTTAGCACCACCCATCTCATTCTCACTCACCCCTCACAACCTTCTACTTCACCCCTCGTATCAAGTCCATGAAGGCAAAGCCAGAAGACTGTGTGAGCTCACTGTTCACTATTTAAAAAATCATCTCTAACAAAGAGAAGTTACCGTAGATTGGAGATCCAATCAGACCTCACCCAACTACAGCAATCTAAACACAACGAGGCTCCAAGTACCCATGGTTTTCTCCATGCCTGAGCAGACCTGACCATCATTGTGTGTTGAACAGTCTTGGGCATGCAGTTCACATGTGGTGTTGCTGGGTGAGATGTTCTTAATTTGGTGTAGATATTTCTGACCCGAATCCAAACATTTGTTTGACCCTAATATATGATTAGGCCCATTCAGGCAACCAATCTCGAATGTTATGTTTGGCATCATCTGCAGAGTTTTTTGGTATTTTTATATGTGACAACCATCTGAAGGAAATGTACTTCATTCAATTTTGGTCTTCTTATTTAAAATCTTTGAAACATATTTTAAATGATTTTGTGTTCATCTGTTTAAGGTCAGAAATGTAGTCTTATTGTTTTTGTTCTGTTGGCAGTAACTGCTGTGAAAGGTTTTTTATGTTTCTGATAATGGACACGTGGACATATACAAAGCAGCAACATTTGGTGATAAAGATTCTAGGTAGGAGTGTTATTGCTCAAAACCTGGTTTTAGTAATACATGTAATATTGAAATATTAGCTTTCAACTGGTCTCAATTTTTTGACATGGTATTTAGTTCAATATTGAAAACTGTGCTACTTCAATATCTGTGCATATATCGCCTCTTACATATTATCTTGTCACTTAATTAGATGGGCTGACTCTTTGATATGATCAAGTGAATTTTTATTAGGTAATATATTAAAACGCAATGTAATGTAATAATGTCAGACATTAATATGAAGGCAGCTCTATGCAAAAGTCTTTAGTCAGTTCAAACTAGCGTAGGTTGCAGAAAGACTAAAACCTACTTTTTTTCAAAATGTAAAGGTATTTATGTACAAATCAAACCATGTGCTCCTCAGCAATATTTTTCAACACATTAAAAATGACAGTTGCAAATTTACAGCTGAAGGAAATAGAAGTTGGGGATAGGTTTGGATGGGTTTAGTTTGATTTAGAGATACAGTGTGGAAACAGGCCCTTTGGCTCACCGAGTCTGCGCTGACCAGCGATTCCCGCACACTAACACTATCCTACACACACTAGGGATAAATTACAATTTTACCAAGCCGATTAGCCTACAAACCTGTACGTCTTTGTTATGTGGGAGGAAACCGGAACTCCAGGAGAAAACCTACACAGGTCTCGAGGTGAATGTACCAATTCTGTACAGACGGAACCCCTAGTCAGGATCGAACCAGGGTCTCTGGCACTTTAAGACAGCAACTCTACCGCTGTGCCACCCCAAGGCCAATAACTAGCAAGTCAGGTGAATCACAGTACAAAATGTACTAGTCTCAATGATCTCTGTTACATCAAGTTACATTGAGTCTGCACCAAAGAGGAAGGTATTTGGGATTTAGGCTTTGGAGGTTTTATAATCCAGATATTTGATCTTGGTTCACAACAGTCTTCAACTCCCCTGTAGACCAAAGTCCAAATTCAAATTTGAATACATTCAATGAATCCATCTCCATAATTCCCTGGGATAGAGAACTCCAAACATCCCTCGATAGGAAGAAATTCCTCATTATCTCCATTGTAAATGTGTGATTCCATATTCCTGATAGTTCCAGATATCCGCATGAAAATGAAACCTCAAAGTATCTATGCTTTCAAACCCTTTAAAACCTTATATATTTCAATAAGGTCACCTCTGTTTTTTTTTTTTTAAGCATATGCACACTCCAGTTCATAGCACATAAATGTTGAGCTTCTGCTGTTGGAATAACTTAAGCCACGCACAGCGATTAAGATCCCAAGACTTTATTAGCGTTACATCATAGGTAACTTCATCTCAGCACATAACACAAAAGTGAGGGAGAAAGGGCAAATAAGCTTCCTGTTAAACTAGTGGGCATAGCTACAAAGTATGACTCATAACACGAGTGACACTGATCTACATCCTCTCTCTTAAATAATTAAATGTCAGTACAAAACCATTGACTAAATAAGGCATGCATAGTAGTTGATAATAAGCTGGAGGAAAGTCAAACCTGGGTACTTCACGGTGGGCTTGCAAACACGACCAGCACGTGTGCGATAAAGAGCACCTCCGTTTTTCCCCACCGGGGATAGAGCCGGTGACTTCACAGGTGACGGAGATTGAATCAGCATTCCCGGTGTTGAAACAGGGGATTGTGGCACAGGCGGAGGGGGCGTCGCCACTGACAAAGCAGCCGTTCCAGAAGTGGGTTGTTGTGCAGGTGTATGCGGGTCAATGCCGCTGGACACGGACACTTGTATGGTCTGGATAATACGGAGGTGGAGCTGGCTCATTCACAGGCAGGATATGTTGTCTGTTACGCCTGTAGGTGCCGCCATCGGCACTGACCTGATATGAGCGTGGCTCAGAGGCAGTTTCAGAAATCACACCGATACGGTCATGGCCTTTGTCAATTTGCAAACGATCGACCTGCCCCTTGGTTTATGGTTGCAGCGGTCTACTTGTTTTGACATACCACTGATTTTGAATGTCACGCTTTTGTTGTAACCTGGACTGGACTTCCGATGGTGGAACCACCTGTGGGATTAATGCCTGATCCACCACAGGCACAGTAGCTCGGGCCTGCCTCGATAATAAACGTTGAGCGCCCTGGAGAGGCATGAATCGGTTTGTTAAAGATGTTGATCAGTGGTTGGTGGTCAGTTTCAACCGTGACCGTATGACCGAACATGAAGTCATTAAATTTCTTGCAGGTGAAAACAACCGGCAGCAGCTCTTTCTCAATTTGGGCATATCGTTCTGTGTCAGTCATAGTGCGCGAGGCATAGGCAACAGGCTTATTGCCGCTACCGTCATTTTGAAGACATGCTGCGCCCAGTCCGTGTTCTGAAGCGTCGCAAGTCAGTATGACCGGTCGTTCAGGATCCAAATAAGTGAGAGTAGGGGCACAAGACATCTGCTGCTTAAGAGTGTCGAACGCCCCCTGCTGTTGCTCGTGCCAGGTCCGAGCAGTGTCTTTGTGTATAAGCTGACGCAATGGGGCTGATATTTCACTGAGGTCTGGAATAAATTTGCTTAAGTAGTTAACCATGCCAAGGAATCTCTGCAGACCAAGCACGTCTATGTGTGCTAGGAGTTCATTGATGGCACTGGTTTTCGCCAGATCAGTTTTTAGGCCGTCCTTAGTGAACACATGGCCTATGTATTTAACCTCACCTACCCATAATTTACATTGTTGAGGGCTTAGCTTGAAGTTAATGGCCTTGGCGCAATCCAGGATCTATGTCAGATTAGCATCGTGTTTTTTAACAGTTCGTCCAGCAACGAGGATGCATCCACAACACTGGAGCATGGGTAACCTGCAAATAACTGCTCCATAGCTTGTTGAAATACTTCACTAGCAGAGCTTATGCCAAAAGGCATGAATAGAAATCTGTAGCAGCAGTAGGGTGAGCCTCTTCAATGTAAATTGAGAAGTCGCGCTGGTGATGTCATCAGAAATCGCCGTGAAAATAACGGTGGTTTAAGTCACTTTTAAATGAAAAAAATGATTTCTTCCCAAAGTCCTCAAAGATCCATTACAAAACATCTTTTGAAAAATCAGCAATCAGAAGAATTGACCTCTGAATTAGCCTCTGAAATAGCTACAAAGGACAGTGAGCTGGAATAAATAAAGCAGTCGGTAAGAGTTTTAAGTGGTGAGATTGATTCTGGGAATGAAAGTATGCTGGAGAACACTAATCTTGGGAATCAGAAAATTATTGACTTAATTGGTAATTTAAATAAACAAATTGATGAGGTGGAAGAAGAATTAACTGTGAAAATTGATCGGGTGGAATAAGATTGCAAGGAGAAGTTTGACTCTGTTCTCCAAACTACTACAGCATATCAGACTGCTATGAAAGATATGGTAACATCTATGTTAGAAATGTCTGAAGATATGCAGAGAATGAAGAAAGATCAGGAGCGCGTTTTGGGGCAATTGGCTAAAATGACTGATAAATGCCTTGATTTGGAAACACGTGCAAGACATCTGAATTTAAGAATAGTTGGAGTGACAGAGGGAAAGGAGGGGAATAATCCTTGTGAGTTTGTTGCCAACTTACTCAAACAAGTATTCAACCTGCCTGTCGAACCAAAAATAGATGGGGCACATTTGGTGCGAAGAGCACAATCAAGGCAAGGAGCCCCCCCCCCCCCCCCCCCCAAGGCAGATCATAGTGAAATTTCATGAAATTTCAGCTTTGGAAGATGTTATGAAAAAAATCAAATACAGAAAGAATATGATGTTTGGGGTGGATACTATCCGACTATTCAGAGATTATCCTATCGAAATCAGCAAAAAACGAGAATTGTTTTCAAAGACACGACAGATCCTGAAAGGAAATCAAAATGTAAGATATGGTATAATGTACCCTGCAAAAATTAGGATTACCTATAAGGGTATCGAACGTGCATTTACTGACCCAGAAGCAGCATACAAACATGCTCAAGACATCGTAAAAGAGATAGGTGGCTAAGTAAATCATCATGACTGCCAGGACTAGGTTCTTTATTCTACAGATATTGGCGGAGGGGAAGCTGAGAAATATGACTTTTTAAAAGACTAAGATGGAGCTTCTCCACGAGTTGGTGTCTAGACATCTTATCTTTGGAATGTGAATTCAAGGACATTCTTTGTTCCACCTCGAATGACACACGGAACAACAAGGGTGTGGCTGAACGGAGCATTTAATACAAACGGACTTGAAAATAAACTTTTTGAATTAAAGTATTTTATAATTTTAATTCTACACTAACACAGAAACTACTGAATTAACATAGCAATAGCAATTGAATTTAATGCAAACTGTTAGAATGGTATAATGTAATAATGTATTATAATGATTCACCCCCCTCCCCCCCCCCCCGGGAGGATAGGGGGGGGGCTAAATTTAAGGTAATAAATTATTAACATACTAATAAAACAAACTTAAATAATATACTAGGTTCCAGTTTCAGTTAAGCTTGGGAGGAGGTGAGAAGATTCAGGCCCTTGGCAAACAGCCAAGAGTCTGACTCTGGTTAACCCCTTCCAACCAGCAGTTTATTATTACTGAATCTGAAGCAAATGAAAAACTGTTAGCATAAGTAAATGGTAGATCATCTGAAGACTTAATCAGATAAGTCTTAATTAGATATATATATATATTGTAATTTTATTATATAGAATTTGGTTTTGTATTGGCCCCTCCTCCCTTTTGCAAGATTTCTCAAGGGAGTGGAGCTAAATGTATATTAACAACAACGAAAGTCAATAAATTTATAACTACCACAATTACGTGGTTATTTTGTTACAGTGTCGTTATTTTTAGACACTCTAATACCACAAAAAATAAATTGTCACATTATTTCACACTTTTTTGTCTTTTTGCTTAAGGACAATTTTAAAAGGGATGTACTAACAGAATTTAATAGCCACGAATGCTCCCCCAACGCCCAGAGTCCTGAGGTATTGTGTTGCACCATATGACTTAAAGGTAGCAAAGTAATTAAAAATGAAGACGATAAACAAAAGAAACTTGGAGGAATCACATTTTGCAGTTGGAACAAAAGGGGTGCTAATGAACCAATTAAAAGGGGTATGATTCTCGCACAATTGAAATCACTTAATTCAGACATAATTTTCTTACAAGAAACACACTTGAAACTGCAAGCTCAGACTAGATTGAAGGCAAATTGGATAGGTCAAACATATCAGTCCTCATATATCTCTAAATCTAGAGGTACGGCAATTATTATTCATAAAGGTATACCATTTAAATCAAAGAATATCATGACAGATAAAGACGGGAGATATCGCATTGTTACCGGAGAGATCCACTCTACCCCAATCACCATGGTAAATATTTATGTGCCTAATTTTGATAATCCCCAATTTTTTAATAAAATCCTGAATATAATTTCAGAGTTTAATTATCCAAATGTGATAATTGGGGGAGACTTTAATTGCATTTTAGATCCGCACCTGGACAAATCTGCACAACAAAAGAGGAATAATATAAAATCTAAAACTAGTGAACTCCTAAATACATACATAATAAACACAAATATAACAGATGTTTGGAGGATCGCAAACCCAGCTGGAAGGGAATACTCGTTTTACTCATGTATTGACTATTTGTTCGTGGAAACAAAATTAATTCCTTACACAATGAACCCCAAATATCATAATAGCATCATTTCTGATCACTCCCCGTTAACTTTTTTTTAAAACTTGAAGGAATGCCTAATAGAAAATCGTTTTGGAGGTTTAATCCTCAAATCCTAAATGATCCACAAGGTGGTATATATATAAAACAACAGATGGAACTTTTTTTTGAGACCAACGACACCCCCAGATATTTCACCCGCTTTCTATGGGAATCTTTTAAAGCATTTATCAGAGGGTATATCAGAATATAATTTCATATCAAGCTTTTCAAAATAAAAAGAACAAGAATGAACAAATGTAGTTAGAATAACGAATTAGGCAATTGGATCTAGATAATGCTAAAGAGCCAACTATAGATAAACATAATAAAATAACAATATTAAAATTTAAATTAAACAGAATATTATCTGCAAAAGTTATAAGAATATTTCAAATTACAAAACAGGAAAATGTTGAATTTGGTGATAAACCACATAAACCTTTGGCACGCCAACTGAAAAAAACAGGGAAAAGATCATACGTTTTAAGGATTAAATCAGATAAAGGCGAATTGTTAACATTACCTAATGATATTAATAAAAGATTTGCTCAATTTTATCAAAATTTACATACATCTAAAACGTCAGCAGATAGTACTAAAGTTATAGAGTTCTTGGATAACTGTAATCTCCGAAAACTTAATCTGCTCGAACAAGAGGAATTAGGAGTGTAGGTCTCAATTAAGGAAATAGAAGAAACAATAAACTCGTTGAAGAATGGCAAAACACCAGGACCACATGGATTTAGTAATTAATTTTATCAAAGATTTTATGAGATAATTTCACTGCGCTTACAATAAATGTATACATATGCTTTCAAAGAATAAACATTACCAGAAACATTAGCGGAATCAATGATTACACTTATACCTAAAAAAGATAAGGATTTAAAAGATCCTGGCTCATACAGAGCCATTGCACTGTTAAATACAGATGAAAAAAAATTAGTGAAAACATTAGCAAGAAGAAGTAAGTAAATATGTTAGCAAATTAATAAATGCGGATCAGACGGGGTTTATACCCACGAGATACTCATGCAATAATCTGAGACATCTGTTTAATATAATGCATTTGTATAAAACTGAAGAACAAGACATCAATTATTTCATTGGACACAGAAAAAGTATTAGATCAAGCGAAATGGGACTACCTCGTTAAAGTATAGCAACATTTTCAAATGGGAGATAATTGTACCTCATGGGTAAAACGATTATATGACAGGCCCACTGCTAGAATATTAACTAATAAGATGTTGTCTCTGAAATTTCAATTATCCAGGGGCAATAGACGGGGATGCTCACTATCACCTCTGCTATTTGCTCTTGTAATAGAACCTCTAGCTGAAAGCATTAGAACACATCCGATTATCCATGGTTATAATACAAAATACTCAAATAACATAATATCATTATCAACAGATGATGTACTACTGTATATTACAAAATCACAAATCAGTATACCAAATATATTAAATCTAATAGAGGAATTTGGATCCTTTTCAGGATACAGAATAAATTGGAATAAATGTGAAATTATGATGATAAAACCTCAAGACTCAACACACCTGTTAAAATTCCCTTTTAAAATTGCTACAGAAAAATGTAAGTACTTGGGAATCAAAATCACCAGAAAATATAAATCTTTATTTAATGCAAATTATATGCCCCTACTTACTAAATTAAAAGCCATGATTAAATTTTGGAAAACTCTTCCAATGTCTTTAATAGGCTGAATAAATTCTATAAAAATGATCTTCCTACCACAAATTTTATATTTATTCCACTCAATACAAATATACTTAACTAAAAAGTTTAAAAAAAAACTGGATTCTGATATCACACATTTTATATGGGACTATAAATCCCGTAGAATTCAAAGAAGACCTTTGTGCAAACCTAAAGAATTTGGTGGCTTAACACTCCCTAATTTTTTGTATTATTATTGGGCAGCAAATGTCAAAAATGTGATTCACCTGTTGGACAATTTTGCCCAACGGGTGGATTGGATAGTAATGGAGAGAGAGGATTGCTCCCCTTTTAATATAGGAGCAATCCTTCTCTCACCAATAAAACTGAATAATACAATATACAGTAAAAATCCAATTATTCATAGTACTATTAGAATTTGGAAACAAATAAAATGAACCCTTAAATGAAGAAATGTATCGCTCTCTCCCCCATAGTTAATAATCCGCCGTTTAAACCTTCCAGTATTGATAAATCATTTACACATTGGGAAAGAATAGGAATTAAAATGTTTGTAGACATGTATGAAAATTGATTTTTTAAATAATTCCAACAACTACAACTTAAATACAATCTGAGAAGTAATCAATATTTTAAATATTTTCAAATCCATGATTAATTGAAATACACAAGAATACCAAAATTTGACTCCAGACCTATTAGACAAAGTTATGAATAGAAAGGCAGACTCAACTTATTTAATATCATACTTGTATAATATCATCCTGAATATATAGAAATACCATCATCCAATAGAATTAGAAGAGATTGGGAACAAGAACTAGCTATAAAAGTCTCGAAAGAGAGTTGGGAATAACACTTGCTATATGTGCACAAATGCTCGATCAATGTAAGATATTCTAATCCAATTTAAAACCCTACACAGATTATATTATTTGAAAACTAAAATAAGTAAAATCTTTCCAAATGTGTCTCCCATTTGTGATAAATGTCTATCTCAAGAAGCAACTATAGTTCATTCCTTTATACTTCTAATAAAAATAAATTTAAAAAAAAGAAAACAACAAACTAAAATTAAAACAATATAATTAAGCAAGGAGTGAGTCCGTACACTCTGACACCATGTTGAGCTTCTGCTGTTGGAATAACATAAGTCACGCACAGTGATTAAGATTCAAATACTTTATTAGTGTTACAGCATAGGCAACTTCATCTTTGCACATAATTCAAAAGTGAGGGAAAAAGAGCAGAGATGCTTTCTGTTAAACTAGTGGGCATAGCTACAAAGTATGACTCATCTACAATAAACAACGACTTAATCTCATGAATCTACCTAGTCAACCTTGTCTGAACTTCCATCAATGTAAGTATGTAACCCTTTATTTAAGGAGACCACAATTATATGCCGTATTTCAGTTGCCATCACACAATTGCAGCAGGGCTCCCCTATTTTCTTGTTCATTTCTCCTGCTGCAAACCCCATTGATATATTCCCATGGTGTCTGCCCCAGAAATGTTGAATAGGAATTAGATAGATACCATATTTGGTGGATAGGGTGATGGTGGAAATACAATTGAACCCACGTGGTCTTTGTGAGAATACCCCCACTTTATCACTGCTTTGGGCTTTGAGAAGTATTTGTCAGATTCACTTTACTCAAGGAAGAAGCATCATTAATAAGACTGGTCTGACCTTGGCCATTGTTTAGTAGAAATAACTTGGACTTCTTAAAGTTTATTGGGAGACCAAGCCTACAAAATAGGTATATAAGATAAATCCAACTGTATAAATGCTGTGAAGAAATCAGGAAGACCATCTTTATCAATAATGTAACTTTAGCTTCCATAAGGGATAGTTCAAGCAGGGAATGTGGATTTGTATACGGAAATAATTTTCAAGGAAGAGATGATTAGAAGGCTGTGCTGATGGGGGTCAGGTGGTGGGATGGACCTTGTTGAATGGCGGATTAGAGACAGGGAGAAAAACATCTGCTTCGAGCCTTTATGTTCTTAAAGGGGCTGTCCCACCATGGCGACCCAATCTGCGAGTTTAGAAGAGTTTGCTCTTGACTCAAACTCGCAGCATGGTCAACATGTGGTCCTAGGAGATCCTATGAGGTCGCTGGACCTCTCCTTCATGCTCGAGGGAAGTTCCCGCATACTCGCGGTCTCAGCTAGATCACGTAAAAAAAATTCTGCCTGTCAGCCAGAGGGAAGGCAGGGACATCTTCGAATCCAACAGCAGAGTGGCTCCGTTAATGGATTCATTCCACAGTGAGTACAGTTCGGTAACAACACCCCCCCCCCACACCCCGCTCCCCTCCCCTCCCCCATCCCCTCCCTCCTCCCCTCCCCCCTCTCCCATTCCCCCCTCCCTCCCCCCTCCCCTCTCCCCCCCTCCCTCCCCCCCTACCCCCCCCATACTCGGGGTCTGAAGCACATTCGGGGACCAGACCCAACGGGTCTGCACTTGGTCTAATACTTCTTAAAAGTGCCTCCACTCCTTCCCCCCTTCTCCCCTCCCCCCCTTCTCCCCTTCTCTCCCCTTCTTTCTCCCCTTCTCTCTCCCCTTCTCTCTCCCCTTCTCTCTCCCCTTCTCTCTCCCCTTCTCTCTCCCCTTCTCTCTCCCCTTCCCTCCCCCCTTCTCTCTCCCCTTCTCTCTCCCCTTCCCTCCCCCCCTTCCCTCCCCCCCCGCTCCCCTCCCCTCCCCATCCCCTCCCTCCTCCCCTCCCCCCTCTCCCATTCCCCCCTCCCTCCCCCCTCCCCTCTCCCCCCCTCCCTCCCCCCCTACCCCCCCATACTCAGGGTCTGAAGCACATTCGGGGACCAGACCCAACGGGTCTGTACTTGGTCTAATACTTCTTAAAAGTGCCTCCACTCCTTCCCCTCCCTTCTCCCCTTCCCCCCCCCTTCTCCCCTTCTCTCCCCTTCTCTCTCCCCTTCTCTATCCCCTTCTCTCTCCCCTTCTCTCTCCCCTTCTTTCTCCCCTTCTCTCTCCCCTTCTCTCTCCCCTTCTCTCTCCCCTTCACTCTCCCCTTCTCTCTCCCCTTCTCTCTCCCCTTCTCTCTCCCATTCCCTCCCCCCTTCTCTCTCCCCTTCTCTCTCCCCTTCTCTCTCCCCCCGCTCCCCTCCCCCATCCCCTCCCTCCTTCCCTCCCCCCTCTCCCATTCCCCCCTCCCTCCCCCCCTTCCCCCCCCCTACTCGGGATCTGAAGCACATTCGGGGACCAGACCCAACGGGTCTGCACTTGGTCTAATACTTCTTAAAAGTGCCTCCACTCCTTCCCCCCCTTCTCCCCTTCCCCCCCCCCTTCTCCCCTTCTCTCCTTCTCCCCTTCTCTCCCCTTCTCTCCCCTTCTTTCTCCCCTTCTCTCTCCCCTTCTCTCTCCCCTTCTCTCTCCCCTTCACTCTCCCCTTCTCTCTCCCCTTCTCTCTCCCCTTCCCTCCCCCCCTTCCCTCCCCCCCCCCTTCCCTCCCCCCCCCCCCCCCCCCCCCACCCCCGTGCTCTCTAAAGGACTTACCATACACTGTGCAGCCGTTTTTCCTTCCTATTCATTGCGGGTGTGAATTTCAGACAGCACTCCTCCGCTTTCCCTGGCCCCCGCCTTTGCGATGTGTTTGTGTGTGGTCGGTCGATCCAGCTCGCGGTTTCAATGCTGATGGTCGATTCAGCTCGAGGTTTTCCAGGCGAGTGCCCTCGAACTTGAAGGTTGAATACACTCTTCTTAACTCGCAGATTAGGTCGCCGCAGTGGGACAGCCCCTTAACCTGGAGCTCATATCACAGTGCAAGGGAATACTTACCAAGATTGTGATCAAGTTCATCAAATACAGTTGGATGGAACAGTATAGGGATTTTATATGTAAACATGAAACTGGCAAACCAATAGCAAATTTACTGAACAATTACCAACCAGAATTCCCCTTCAAGCATAAAGCAAGAATCAAGGTACTGAATGAACTCAGCATAATTCATAAGAAGAAAGGACCCAACCCAAAATGCCGTCCGTCAATTTCCCTCAACAGATCGCTGTCTGATCTGTTGAGTTCTTCCAGTCAGGTGTGATTTCTGCTCAAGAGTCCAGCATCTGCAGCCTCAAGTCCACTTCTGACATGTCTGGTTGGAATCTTTGCTCAGCAGGAAAAGCCGGGAAAAAGCACACCTCAACTGGCAATGTAGTTTCTGTGATGGATATTCAGCTTAAGTAGATTGGTGTTGTGTTGCTTACATTTTGCCGACCAAGTAAGCAAGTGAGATTGTGAATAATGCAGTGTGCTTTCCACATAGGGAAGATTTTGACAAGAGCCACTTTGCAATCAAGTCGCTATGGATCAAATTCCTTTTGGCGTTGACTGCCAATGTTTACAGCTTTTGTGAGCCCTGATTACAGTGGAGAACAGAGTGCTCTTCTCGCCATGAGGAAATGGTGCAAATAGATAAAGTAAGAAATGAAAATTACAGCAAACAGCCCTGTATAAAGCAACTACTACTGGCAAGTTATCTATTTGTGCAGAAGCATTTGGTTTTGGGGCTTAAACCAAACACCTTCTGATAATGTGACGAATATAGGCTGTGCTTTGTTGAGCGCTTTTATCCTTAAGGGCCTACAAGCATGCAACTCCATGCGATGAGCGTGACCTAACGTGGTCGGATGAGCCTTCCGGCGTCGCGGGGCCGGTCCCACTTTGATCGCCGGAGCCGTGCGGAATTGTACGGAGTTCGTCCTGACATCACGCAGGGCTCCGAAAAACTGACTATGTTCAAAAATTCCGCACGGCAACGGCTTGTCGGCTCGCAGTCGCCTCGACGCATTACACACCGCCTCGACATCGTGCCTCCATGAACCTATCTGTAGGTGCCTCCGTGACCCTCTATGTGTGTGGCTCCGTGGCCCTCTGTGTGTGTGCCTCTGTGCCCCTCTCTGTGTGCCCCTTTCTGTCCTGGTGAACTTACCTTAGACTTCCCTCCAAGTTCGCCTCACTTTGCGCCGCGTTGCGTCACTCACCCGACCTCCGCGCGGCCCTCGCTGCCGGTTTGGTCGCGCTCATCGCATGGAGTCGGATGCTGGTAGGACAGGCCCTTTAGTGTTCTCACTTATTTCAAATGCACATTACAGTTTATAATAAGTCCTTTGGCTGGTTTAGGAGGAATGCCTAATGTATGCAGTGTTACCCATTTAACACACAAGCAAAGCTGTGTCTGGGCACAGTGCACAGACATTAGCATCTCTGTTGTACTGCCTAAGAAACTTGCCATGCTTTAACTGAAATCCACAGAGATATTACTACACTGACAGTGCATGCAAGTACTTAATCGCAAACACATCGAAGGCTATGCACCAAATGCTAAGTGGGAATAGTGTAGATAGATAATTGATGGTTGGCATGGAAATAACAGGATGAACGAACTTGTCTTGATGCTGTATGAAGCTAATGAGCGCTGTATTGTGGTATAGCATGTAAATTAAAATCAGGGTGTAAATATGAAATATATTAAAAATTTAAGGTGGCAAGGCTCAACAAAGAACTTTGGAGTTTGAGAAAGCTTTGTATTCTGCCCAAAAAATGATAAATTCTAAACAAAATAGAAAAACCATTAATGTTTAATAGTTTAATGAATATGATGACTTTGTAGTTGCCTGTGAGAACAAAATAGTTTAATTTTCTTTTTGCGGGAAGCATGAGATTTATTCCATTAAGCGTGCAAATGCTATTTTTAATTGGAACAAAGTGAATATCAAATGTAGAGTTAAAAGCAACTCAGTTTCACAGATCAAATGTAGAGTTAAAAGCCACTCAGTTTCCTGAGCAGCAGGGTCAGTGCTTTGTATGTTTAGGGATGCCATACGTTCAGCCCATTATACCAGCAGCAACATGTCAGTGAACTGTGGCCTTCACTGTGAGAATCATAATTGGCCTTGAAGTATGGGTGAGCAGGGAAAGAATGAGTTTGGATGTTAAAGCCGGTTGTTTTCAAGGGTCATTGGTAATCAGTGACTTCAATGTGTTAATGGAAAACTGGCAGTAGAGGCCGAGACATAATGTCTACAGCCCAAATGAATCTGTCTCTACCAAAGGCATTAAGAAGAAACAGCTTACATTTGTGTAAAAAAACCAGGGTTGACAACACACAAGCAAAGCACTTTAGAAAAAATGAAGGTAGACAAAAATGCTGGAGAAACTCGGCGGGTGAGGCAGCATCTATGGAGCGAAGGAAATAGGTGATGTTTCGGGCCGTGACCCTTCTTCAGAAAAAATGAACTACTTTTGAAAGGCTATCACTATTGTAATGTAGGTGATGGGACAATTCATTTCACTGGAGATATCACTTTGTCTTTCACTGTCATTTTACATTATTGCAGCCCTTGGCTCTACATTGCCTTTAACATGAACATCAGTACATTCAGGTAAACTGCTGGCTCACCTCCTTCCAGGAAGGGTTTGTGTTGAGATGTTTAGCTCCTTGCTCAGCCAAACTTTCAACTGGACTCTTGTTATATCCCACGTACTATGGTTCTGAATTCTTGCTACCCATCCCTTAACAACCATGCCAGCCCCATGAGCAGATCTGTCTATCTTTATAGCATGGCAATAATGGAGTCAATTTTTACCTCTCAAGATCAATAATGAAGTCCACTGCCAACTATCATCAGTACAACGCTTGGAAAACCTTATTCTCTTAGTTAGGCTGAAAGACCTGTTTCCGTGCTGCATAACTCTTATTCTATTTTGGTAATGCTAGATCAGTGTGTTGCTCCTTAGTCCATTGTCAAGATCCTAAACTTGGTTTCAAAGTAGTACCTGAAGGCTCTGCAGTGTTGCTGCTTACCAGTACAAATATTAGAAGCAGAGCTACCATCCTTTGCTGAAGGTAGTATAAACACTCCCCGACTTACGTAAGGGTTACATCTCGAGGACCCTTGTGTAAATCGTAAACGAAGTACTTCTGCACACACGTAAATTTACTATTCAACATGGAGACTGCGTGGGAGCTCTGGCGCGAAAAAGCATGCGGGAGCTCTGACGTGGAGATCATGTGGGAGCTCCAATGTGGAGACCACATGCGAGATCCAAAATGGAGACCACATGGGAACTCTGGCATGAAGGCCATGTGGGAGCTCCCATGTGGAGACCACATGCGAGATCCCACGCGGAGGCCATGTGGGAGTTCCGAGGTGGAGACCAAGTGGGGGCTCTCACATGGAGACCACATGGGACACTGACACGAAAACCTCATGGAGAATCCACTCCCTCTAAGTAAAAACATTGCCCTTTAAATGTTTCCCCTCTCATCTTTAATTTATGCGCTCTATTTCCAGATCCTCACCTAGGTGAAAGATTGTGACCATCTCCCTTATCTATGTCTCTTGTAATTTTTTTAAATTAGGAACCATCGGCCTCCTATGGTTCAAGGGAAAAAATCCCCAGCCAATCCATTCTCTCCTTACAACTCAAAGACTCCAGTACAAGCAACATTCTTTTGAGATTTTTTCTGCACCCTTTCCAGTTTAGTGATGACATCTGTCCTAAAACTGGGCAACCAGAACTGCAGGGTTATTACTTCTTCATGATCACTTAAAATAATGAAAACAATACAGTGTCATCTGTGGAACAGAAGCCTAACTCACATGCCAACTGTAAGTGTAGCTGAAACAATACTAATCGAGGTCTTCGGCAGGAGATTTTAATGGAATTGCTCCAGAATAATGTACATGCATCACAGGAAATTAGTTTCAAGGCAGTCCTTCACTGAAGACGTTCAATAAAATGAAAAGATTACTGCATACATTATCATAGAACTGAAGTCATTCTGTCTCACTGACAGGTTTTGAGTGATATGGCATGTGTTGAATTTCAACGCAGTTAAAATAAATCAAGTACAGCAGAATTTAAGTAACTTTTGACTATTAAAATTATGTTAGTTTCCTGTTTAGCAATGACCCAGCATCAATTAGTTATAATTGGAATACTTCATTTCCTATGTGTATCTACTTGTGTAGATCAATAATTTATTTATATGATTCCAAGCCATCTGGTGCCTCTTCATGTGCTTACACTTTGAACTCCAAATGCACATACAGCGCACTCACATATTCATTCACTTCTTCACTTGCTCCCTCCTTCAGACACACACAGTAAATCTGTTGTTATTTCTCAACCAAAAATATTATTGATCAACTCTTTTGTTTCTACATTTTTCCCCAGTAAGGATGATCTTTCTGACTGTGCTAACTGTTTCGTCTGCACACTCTCTCCTCTAAAATAGTGATTAATTTATAAATAGCACCCTTTCAGTAAGCATTTAGATATATTTCTGAAAATATTCTCATGGCAGTAACTTACATTCATATGCTATCATTAAATTCATTTAATGCCAAAATGTGCTTCACCTAACCATTGTCAATCAAAGTTTAATAATACCACAAGCATTGTTTCCACTAAAACTGTTGCTAAAAATTCTGGTATTATGACATGTTATCATTCTCAAAAGAATCCAACCTTACTTTATAAAATTACAACTGCCAACTGTTAAAGATAATCTGTTTATTTATAAACAATGAAATTGCTCTTAGGTGCTATCATGAACAATATCTTCATAGAGATGAGATAATTAAGCCATCTACTTGGTGCAGAATTCCAGAGATGCTTCCAGTTTGTACCAGTCAGTGGCAGAGTCCGAAGAAGGGTCTCGACCCGAAACTTCACCTATTCCTTCTATCCAGAGATGCTGCCTACCCCCCCCCCCCCCCCCCCACTGAGTTACTCCAGCATTTTGTGTCTATTTCCAGAGCGTGGATTTGCTTCAAAGTAGCCATTGAATAACCACCTCATGAAGTGTCAGAAGCTTACACCATTAAGAGGCAAAGATAAAGAGGCAGAGGTTAAAAGCAGAAAGTGGCAGAAGTAGGTCAGGCTGCATCTTTGGAGAGGGAAACGATGTCAAGGTTTTCGATTGATGATCTATCAACCGATCAAGAGCCTAAAAAAAGGGTCTCAACCTGAAACATCCGCCAACCTTTCCTTCTCTCCAGAGATGATGCCTGTCCGGCTGAGTTACTCCAACTTTTTGTGTCTATCTTCGGTGCAAAACAGCATCTTCAGTTCCTTCCTACACAAGAATTTACCTCCCCAAGAACATACTCTCTGGCCTGTTGAGTATTTCCAGCATTTAAAAATGTATTTTAGGTTTTCAGCACCAGCAGATTTTTGCTTTTCAATTTTCCATCAGAGTCATTTGTGTTGGAAGGGTCAGCCAATGTTAACAGGCTTAAGGGCCTGTCTCACGGTGCGAGTCCACCCACGAGTGACCCCAAGTGAAACAAAAAAACAGGCTTGTGGTTGTGTACGAGACTTCAAGTTTATGATCAAGTGTTTAACCGAGTTCCCACGGGTATGTCATTTCTGCGCTGTTACAAGTTCATAGAAACATGGAAACATAGAAAAATAGGTGCAGGAGTAGGCCATTCGGCCCTTCGAGCCTGCACCGCCATTCAATGTGATCATGGCTGATCATCCAACTCAGTATCCCGTACCTGCCTTCTCTCCATACCCCCGATCCCTTTAGCTACAAGTGCCACATCTAACGCCCTCTTAAATATAGCCAATGAACTGGCCTCAACTACCTTTTGTGGCAGAGAATTCCAGAGACTCACCACTCTCTGTGTAAAGAATGTTTTCCTCATCTCGGTCCTAAAGGAATTCCCCCTTATCCTTAGACTGTGACCCCTTGTTCTGGACTCCCCCAACATTGGGAACAATCTTCCAGCATCTAGCTTGTCCAACCCCTTAAGAATTTTGTAAGTTTCTATAAGATCCCCCCTCAATCTTCTAAATTCCAGCGAGTACAAGTCGAGTCTATCCAATCTTTCCTCATATGAAAGTCCTGACATCCCAGGAATCAATCTGGTGAATCTTCTCTGTACCCCCTCTATGGCAAGGATGTCTTTCCTCAGACTTGGAGACCAAAACTGTACGCAATACTCCAGGTGTGGCCTCACCAAAACCCTGTACAACTGCAGTAGAACCTCCCTGCTCCTATACTCAAATCCTTTCGCTATGAATGCTAACCGAGTTACCATTCCTCTCCCGAGTTACCAAGTTCCTCTCCGGTTACTCTTGAGCCAACCGTGAATGAAGGTATGTTTTAATAACTGTTCTTTCACATCAGACTGTTGGGAGACGGAGCTCAGGGTTCGCCTCCTGAGCTGTTTTGGTGCCTAGGCGTGAGTTGAGGTGGAGGGGGTTGGGGAGGGGCGTCATTAATCTGTCTGGGGTGACAAGGCTCTTGGGTTAGGAGTGGTCTGCGAGGGAGGGTTAATTCTCTCCGATCTCTCTCAAGCCCTGGATGAGAACAAAGGAAACCTCTCTTGCCACCGCGTACAAGCCCGTTGTATATAACTTTACTGCTGACGCGCACACGCACTCTCTCTCCCTCTCTCTCTCGCTCTCTCTGCTCTCTGCTCTCTCTCACTGCAGCTCAGAGCCCAACCTCACCATCCTATAGTGGTCACATTGGGTCCCCTCCACACCCACACCCCCTCTCTCCAACACACACACCCCACAAGGCAACAGGCAGCGTGAGAGACAGAGGGTGTTGGTTTTGTATAAGGTTTTCTTTTTCATTTATTAACCAAGGTCGCATTTACTTATTTTAAACGAAATTTGGAGCGCTTGACAATACTTTTTTTTCTCTTTGCGCTCGTTTTCAGAAAGGATTCAGACCGCGCCCCGCTTGGCTCGATGGCCTCCTTTGAACCAAGCACTGCGAGAGGGAGGGAGGGAGGGAGAGAGGGAAGATGTGAGTGAAAAAGAGCGCCGAGGAGGAGAGGGGAATAGGGGGGGTGGGGGGTGGGTGGAGGAGAAGTAGGGAAGAAGTTAGTTGTTCAGATCAGACACCTGTAGGCTGGGAGCCATAATGGTGAAGAGCGCACCCAGTTCTTCTGAGGAGTGCATAAGAGACATCGATCGGAAGCAATGTTCCTCTAGAACTATAACTGAAACCATGTCCACATCACCTCCTCTTGGCCGGACCGCAAGACCCAGGGTTACCGGTCAGCGCTCTCCGCCACAAAGGAATCTCAAGACGGCAATGCCAATGTAAACCGCGGCATCTCCTAAAATATGCCTATTCACACACACATTAATTCTCTTTCTCTCTCTCACACACACAAACACACACACAATGTCATCCAAGACTGTTCGTGTAGAAGGCAACATTTGCCTTGAAGATGCCAAGAAAGAAATAAAGTGTAGGATAGGAACTGCCTGCAGATACTGGTTTAAACCGAAGATAGACACAAAAAGCTGGAGCTGATGGGGCAATCAAACAACACAACGTCACCCCATCACCAATTCCTTCTCTCCCGTGATGCTGCCTGCCCACTGAGTAAAAAAAGAGCGAGAATGTGATCTGAGAGGAAAGATAGTGGAGAGAAGTGAATCGTAAACTGATGGAAGGGGAGGAAAGGCGCCTGAGCGAAAGATAGAGCGGAAGATGTACTTGGAAGAGGAAAAAAACATCCCTTTGTGAATACTCTATTCACGCTGATGATGTTAGTTCGGACTGATCAACGTGGGTTGTGACCAGGCGATGGTTGTGATCGTTTACAGGCTGTAAATCAGGAAACTTGTGATCTTGTAATCCCTATTGGTTGTAAATCTACGCGTCAGGAAAATCCAACATTCATTGATTCATCTCAGAAAGCAGCGACACACGGCCCGTTGCTGTCCGGAAGTTCGGACACCCTTCCTGAAGTCTGATTTCACTTTTCGGATGCAATGCGCTATATCAGTGCTTATCAAACTGGTGAATGGTTCACCCAAGCACGAATGAAATTATTTTATGGAGTGAATGAAACTAGAGGGGTGGGTGAAGGGTGAATGACATCATTTATCCAGATTTTGTTTTCTATACTTAAAATAAGACATTGCCATTAAAGTGGTTAGTAAGCTCATTGGTTTTAATGGCAGTGGAGCTGGAACTTTGATATGTTTTTTTATCTATACCTATGATTTTCTAATTTCAAAGTAACAGGATATTTCCCAAATTTACTGTAATATAACCGTTTAGGGAAGACCAGACGAGCTAGCGTGATCATACATTTATAAATGGCAACACTGGAGGATCGCCGTATGCAACTGTTGAACTGTAACTTTATTTTGTGTAGAAATGTAGCTACCAAAGTTGATATTTGGTGGTTTTGTCAGCTTTCGGGGAGGGATATAGAAAGTTATATTAGTTGCAGAAAAATATATTAAATCACACACTCCATTGTTTTTATAGCTAATTTTCCAAGAAATAACTGCAGTAATCAAAGCTCGAAAGGGTAGGATAGGGCTGAAGCCCAGTGTTTAGACGTTGGAATGTTTTTTTTATCATTCTAATAGAATGATTTTCCAACTCCAGTGGTAATCAAACTTTTTTTTCACTCCTAGTTTTTTTAACATATTTTTAGGATGTTAAAAAAGCTGAATAAAATAAACACTTACGAAATGAGTTCATTCATGTATTTTGCTCATGTGACAAAAATACATTATATATAAAATTGTACGCAAGGGAAAATAAGACGAAAATTACCAAAAAAACAAAGAAAATTTAGTCGAGTGTGAATTAAATTTTGTGATTAAGACTCGAGGGTGAATGGCACTGAAATAATTTAAAGAGTGCCCACGGTAGACTCATGAGTCACTAAGGTAAACGCATGGGCCACTACGTTATTACAACAAGTTTAAATGTTTCCATTTTTAACTTGAACAGTAAATTTGACTCGTGGAAAACATCAAACATGTTTGAATTTTTTCACGAGTTAACAAGTCTCACGGGTACCTGCCGTTAGCACCACGAGTCGCTAAGTTGCTCGCGCGAGTTCCGACGTTCCCGCTATGTTGATTGTACGTGATTACCGCGAGTGAAAACTCGGGGTCGCTCGTGGGTCAACTCGCAAAGTGAGACAGGGGTTTTACTGACTGCATGGATTTGTTTGTCTAATGAAGACTAGGAAAAGCTGGCAACAACAGGCTGTCTGTGGGAGGGGTACGTATTGTAAGGAGATGGAAACTGAGGACATCTCTGATTTAAAAGGACACAGTGCTGGAGTAACTCAGTGGGTCACACAGCATATTTGGAGAATAAGGAAAAGGTGACATTTTGGGTTGGGTCCCTTCTTCAGACTGTGGGGAAGTGGGAAGAAAGTTGGAAGAGAGGAAAGACCAGGCAAAGTGTGACAGGGCATAGGTGGTGAGGGGAGGGGGGTGGGTTTAGTTGGAACAAAGGCTAGAGATAAAAGCAGGAGGTGTGAGACTGGGATAGCAGAGTTGCAAATTGTGAAGAAGACAAATTAATGTAGGAGGGGTTGGGGGGTGGGGAGGAGAGAAATAGGTGCAAGTTCAGCTGAGGAACATGGGAGCAGGGAGAGAACGGGGTGTTTAAAGAGAAAGAGGAAAGGAATAGGAGAGAGGGCGGGGTTGTTGTTAGAGGTTACCTAAACTCGTAGTATTCAATATTCATACCATTGGGCACCACCGTTCCTTGGTCATCTGTTGATGGTGCTGCTTTGTTCTTGCCTTCAGTTCTCCAACCTCAAGTTCTCTTCCCTCTATCTCCTCTTCCCTCTACTTCCAGTTCGCTTCCCTCTACTTTCAGTCTAAAAAAGGGCCCCAGCCTTTTTTTTCCAGAGATTTTGCCAGACCCATTGAATTACTGCAGAACTTTGTGTCTACCCTATGAAATGATGTAGGGTCCATTCAGTCCAAGGGCAAGTAAGAACAGCAGATGCAGTAGATGAGGTTGGAGGAGAGGAGGTGCAAGTGAACCTCTGCCTCACCAGGTCGATCAGATCACGCTGGGGCAGAAAGATCAGTCTGGCAATGGGAAGGGGAGTTAAAATGGTCAGCAACTGCAATATCCAGTAGGCCTTGGTGGATCGAGCCCAAATGTTCAGCAGAACAGTCGCAGAGTCTGTCCTTGGTTCGCCAATGTACAGGAGGCCACATTGGGAATGCCGTTGGATGCATGATGCGTTGCTTGCGGACGTTGGTGGGGTGTAAGTTGAGGACCAGGAGTACTCTGTCCTTGTTCCATCTGGAGGGAGGGGGGTAGTGAGAGCAGAACCACGGAACGTAGAGGAGATGTGGGTGAGAGATCCATCTGTGGCAGATGGGGGAACCATATTTACAAAAGAAAGGGGACATCATGGATGTCCTCGAATGGTAAACCTCATCTTGATGCAGAGCAGATGCAGCAGAGAATTTAAACAAACATTTACAACCAACAGTATGTACATTGAATTCTCCAATTTTAGGTAAAAATTCCCCCCTCCTATTTCTCCTCCGTGCCATCCCTTTCCCCCCCTCCACCCCTCAATCCCTTGTGCCCCAGCTGCACGTGCCAATTTCTCTCCTCCCCTTTCATGTAAACCCCTTTTATTGCAGTTCCTCGTTTCCTCAACTCTGAGATAGGTTGAGATTGGATTGTTTTATGGCCCCTTGCAAGAAATTCCTTCAATTCAATTCCTGTTTAATTCAATGAATTCTCCTGGTTCAGGCTGGAACCTTGTTCAAATGCAATTTCATCTTCAAATACGATTTTGGTTGTACAATAAAATTGTACAACCATATCTCTTGAGGAACCAAGTTTGCTTTCCAGATGTGTTGGACTATTGAGTGTCTCTTCCCATGAATATTGTTCTAAATAATCCGTATATTTCCCCTCCATCTATGTCCAAATCCTTTGCCTTTGATAAAGTCAGGTCACATAATGTTCTGAAAGTATAATAAAAGATTCATCTCCAAACAACATAAGAATGAAGTACAAGATTGGTTTTTAATAACCAATTTCGTTAAGGTTTTGAAAAAGACAGAAATCTACAATCAGCCCTTGTCAGTCAATCATCTTCAGTGCCATTTTTAAATTATGTTGTTAGTATCTTGCCAAAGATGATCAGATACCTGGGAAAGGCCACAAAGGCCAGTTTAGTACAGTCGTAAAGGGAAGAATGAAAAAAAAATTAGCTGCGCAAAGAAAACATTTTGACAGGCGGTGGGAAGCGAGCAGTCAAAACGTGATCAGCTGGAAGAACAGTTTCACAGCGGAAATCAGCCGCTAAGTGTATGCAGAGTGTGGGGAAGTGACTGTAATGCAATCTGGAGCTTCTTTTATAAAACACCATCGAGAATAAACAGGCCTTGGCAGCCGCTGGTCATCGCTGCTTGGATTAGTTACTGAGGTATGCTAGATGACCAATTTGAAAGCGGATCTTGGGGGTGCCACACAGTTCTTTTGAACTGAGCTGGATTTGAGGAAAAAAACAGCTCGCATATTGGTTTGGACTTTGTCATGTTGGTTGTCATCCTTTGCCTGCTAGTGCCTGGAGGAGCATCAGCTGCTTCCCTTGGCATTTGTCCCTACAGCCTTACAAATCCTGGCTCTCCATCTTCTGCCCTTGTGAACACCATCCCATGTCCATATCCTGAAGCATAACACGGCTTAGACACACTGCTCCTCTCTGATCTCCATTCATTTGCAGCACCTCCAATTTAATATCTCCATTCTTGTGTCGCTGCCTCTGCAACTTTCTCCAGCCACAGAATCATTAACGTTATCTGCACTCTATTAGTTCTGACCATTTGCATCATCCCCAATTTTCTTCTTCTCTCCATTGACAACCTTGCCTTCACACCAGCACTTTATGAATTTTGAAGTTTTTGTCCTTGAATTTCTTAAGCAATACCACAGAATATATAACAATCCTTTGCTGTTTATTTTTAATCTGCCCACTTTTCTTGAGAAGATATAGGTTTAGCGGGGGCAGCTGCATTATCACCCAGATCTATGGGCTGTCTCCAGAGGTGGCTTGAATACGTGACCATCTAACTTTGAGGAAACGCTATCTCCCACAAAAGCACGGTTGATGCGCAATAGACCATGGACTTAGTCCTTTCACATATTATACAATATCTCTGTCAAAAAATGTACTTTAACCATCCAAACCCCTCCATGAATCGTGTTGTCTTTTTCCGCTTCCAATACCCTCCCACCGCCCCAAATAAAACTAGTTGGTCTGAAGACGGGTCCTGACCCAAAGTTTCACCTTTTCATTTTCTCCGATGATGCTTTCTGATCCGTTGAGTTGCTGTAGCATTTTGTGTCTATTCCCCATGATTCGAACTTGCTAATCATCAAAGTTTGTTAAGAAATCCCACAGAATACTTAATGGTGCTACGGATGTTTAGATTTAATCTGCCTGGTCTTTGTCCTCCTGCTGGGTTCATCCAAAAAGAGGCCAATAATTAGCAGAATTTAATAATTCAATAATAACAATTATTAATTTAATGATTCCTTTAATAATTAATAATAACAATAATTAACATCTGAATTTTCCCAATCTCTATGGCTCCCAATCTGTCCTGCTTCCATCAAACCCACAGCACGTTCTCACACCCCTGCATTTTATAAAGTCACGAATTATGAAATGATACATCAGCTTCTTGAATAGCATCTGACTTACTAAATAGACACATTAGTTTTGTTTCTGACATTTCCAAGGCATTTTATTTGAGTCGAAGAGGTCACATACAGTTCCAATCTCAGCAAATTCCAAAACATGACTAATTACTGAATGTTCAATGTAAATATTATTTGTTTGAAAAGGCTGCAGCTAGAAATCTTTTATAATTTAATACATAATTTGAATATTTGAATTTTCTTTGTTCAGAGATTGACTGCACAATTTTGTAAAGGCAGAGACCATGTCTTGAGAAACGTTTCTGCCCAGAATGAAATATGCAGTTATTAAGACTTGTAAAAGATGTGGAGATTAGTGAAATAGATATGTCATGTATTCCTGTTTATAGATACAGTAAGAGCATTAAATGGTGATTATGGCATCAATCCCATAAATGTTTGTGATGTAAAGGTACACTTCTAAAACCAGTATAAAAACTACAAGCTTTAGCAGCTTGTTTCATCATCAATATGACACTGTTAAGCTGATAAGAACGACCAAACATAGATCATTGCCAATCTTTCAGACGACACTGAGATTTACAACCCATTCAAATGATGAGTGTTGAGGTTGTTGTGCAGAAAGTAACTTCAGTTCTCTTGAGATGAATGTGAACACTTTCACCTTTTATTGATCTGTGCGTTTTCTCCCCAACTTAAACATTTTTAAACATTGGTCAATGAAATAACTTGCATTTATGTCTTAGATTTTATCACCGTTCATCTTATGCACTCCCTTAGAATTAGATAGTTATAGAGTTCTAAAGTTATAGAGGCACAAAGCATGGAAATACGTTCTCGAGCTCATCAAGTCTATGCTGATAATCTCACTGTACCATAATTGGTACATGTGACAATAAGCCGACCTTGAAACCTTGAAACAATCAATGTATCCTGCAATAATTACATTTTTAAAAAAAATTCCCACATTGTCATCAACTCCACCCAGATATTGATTACATTGAAACAGAATATTTAGAGCACGCGTAGGCCATTCAGGTCCGCTGATCATGGCTACTTTTCTGCCTAAATACCATGCTCTTGCTTTCTTCTTCTTCTCCTTGTGGCCTTTTGTGTCTGGGAACATTTAATGAAGTCTGGTTATATTCTGATTACATTCTCAACTAAAGGTTAAAATTTCAAAGGTTAAAATTAATTTGTCACATGCACCATAAGGTGCAGTGAAATGAATTTACCATGCATTGTTACAATTAATAAACAACACAATACACAACATAATTCAACACTGACATCCACTGCAGCATTCTTCACTGTGGTGGAAGGCAATACAGTTCAGACAGTCCTCCTCCTTTTCCTCCCTTGCTCACCCCTGATCGGGACCCTGACCCTCCGTAGAAGCCGCTGTGGACGCCCGATGTTGAAGCCCTCTGGTCGGGATGGTCAGAATGCCGACCTCGGGATACGTTAAAGTCACCTTGCGACCTGGAGCTCCAAAATCAGCCCCCTCCTTACCGGAGACCGCTGCTTCAAGATGTCGTAGGTCGCAGGCCGGCGGTCGGAGGTCTTCTCCGGCGACACCCGGCGAGGGATCGCCCACTCCACGATGGAAAGTCCACTCCATGCCTGCCGCCAGAAGGTCCACAGACCGTGGCTCCAAGATGTTGTAGGCCACAGTCCAGCAGTCGGAGCACTTCTCCGGCGATCCCCGGCAAGGGGTCGCCCCGCTCCATGAAGTTAACTAGAAAGCTGGCCTGATAATCGTACATTAAAAGTTCAACTTGCGGCTTGTCCACCCAGATTGTTAATACTCTTCCGGCACTGAAACCTGCCACTCTTACTCAGACTGGATATACCTGAATCCAGATATATCACGAGGTGGCCAATTTTTAATTCCCTTCTGAAGTGACTGAGTAAGACTCTTGGTTCAAGGCCAATAGATGGTAACCTTCACAGTGATACCTGCATCCTGCGGTGCCAGGCCCTGACCAACTGCTGGTTGAAGCCCAGCCCGGGCGAGAGACAGTAGCTACATAGCTAGATGGTTTGCCAACAATGATTTATTTGATTCCTCCTTGGATATGAAAGCATTTTCCACTTCATCCATCAGGATTTAATAGAAGAACCAGGCACTGAAAAATATCTTGCAACTTGAATTATTATGTGTCTTCTGCTCAACAGTAGGAAGGATGTGATTGCATTGGAAAGTGTGCAGAGGATATTCACCAGTATGTTGCCTGACTTGGAGGACTTTAGTAATGAAGAGAAATTGGATAGGCTGGGCTTGTTTTCCTTGGATCGTGGGAGGCTAAGGGGTGATCTGATAGAAGTATGTAAAATTATGAGTGTCAATAGATACAACAGACAATAGACAATAGGTACAGGAATAGGCCATTCGGCCCTTCGAGCCAGCACCGCCATTCAATGTGATCATGGCTGATCAGCCTCAATCAGTACCCCGTTCCTGCCTTCTCCCCATATCCCCTGACTCCGCTATTTTTAAGAGCCCTATCTAACTCTCTCTTGAAAGCATCCAGATAATCTGCTTCCACCGCCCTTTGAGGCAGAGAATTCCACAGACTCACCACTCTCTGTGAGAAAAAGTGTTTCCTCGTCTCTGTTCTAAATGGCTTACTCCTTATTCTTAAACTGTGGTCTCTGGTTCTGGACTCCCCCAACATCGGGAACATGTTTCCTGCGTCTAGCGTGTCCAAACCCTTAACAATCTTATATGTTTCAATGAGATCCCCTCTCACCTTTCTAACCTCCAGAGTGTATGAGCCAAGCTGCTCCATTCTCTCAGCATATGACAGTCCCGCCATCCCGGCAATTAACCTTGCAAACCTACGCTGCACTCCCTCAATAGCAAGAATGTCCTTCCTCAAATTAGGGGACCAAAACTGCACACAGTACTCCAGGTGTGGTCTCACTAGGGATCTGTGCAACTGCAGAAGGACCTCTTTGCTCCTATATTTGATTCCTCTTGTTATGTAGGCCAACATGCTATTTGCTTTCTTCACTGCCTGCTGTACCTGCATGCTTACTTTCATAGACTGATGAACAAGGACCCCCCCAGTTCCCGTTGTACTTCCCTTTTTCCCAAGTTGACGCCATTTAGATAGCAATCTGCCTTCCTGTTTTTGCTACCAAAGTGGATAACCTCACATTTATCTGCATTAAACTTTATCTGCCATGCATTTGCCCACTCCCCCAACCTGTCCAAGTCATCCTGCATTCTCATAGCATCCTCCTCGCAGTTCACACTCTCACCCAGCTTTGTGTCATCTGCAAATTTGCTAATGTTACTTTGAATTCCTTCATCCAAATCATTAATGTATATTGTAAATAGCTGCGGTCCCTGCACCAAACCTTGCGGCACCCCACTAGTTATTGCCTGCCATTCTGAAAGGGACCCGTTAATCGCTACTCTTTGTTTCCTGTCTGCCAATCACTTCTCTATCCATGTCAGCACACTACCCCCAATACCATGTGCCCTAATTTTGCCCACTAATCTCCTATGTGTGACCTTATCAAATGCTTTCAGAAAGTCCAGGTACACTACATTCACTGGCTCTCCCTTGTCCATTTTCCTAATTACATATTCAAAAAATGAGTCAAGCATGATTTCCCCTTCCTAAATCCATGCTGACTTGGACCCATCCTGTTACTGCTATCCAAATTTTCGGCTATCTCATCTTTTATAATTGACTCCAGCATCTTTCCCACCACGGATGTCAGGCGAACTGGTCTATAATTCCCTGTTTTCTCTCTCCCGCCTTCCTTAAAAAGTGGGATAACATTAGCTACTTTCCAATCCGTAGGAACTGATCCTGAGTCTATAGAACTATGAAAATTATCACCAATGTATCCACGATTTCTATAGCCACTTCCTTAAGTACCTCAAGTAGATAGTCAGGTTCGTTTTTGCTATAATTGTGGTATCTAAACCAAAAGGAAGTAGGAGTAAGATGAGATGCAGGAATTTTAAAAGTGAATTGAAGGTTGAATTTATTTCTACATAGTGAGTGGTTGATATTTGCAACATGCTGCCAAAGGAGATGTTGGAGTCGGATACAATGTGTGTTTATGTTTAGTTTAATTATGAGATCTAGCATGGAACCAGGCTATATACACTCATATACACTAGGGACATTTTTAATAGAAGCCAATTAACCTACAAACCTGTAACATACAGACTCAGGACAGAGAGCATCCATAGTCAGGATCGAACCTGGGGCTCTGGCGCAGTAAGGTAGCTGCGCCACTGTGACGCCATTTTTGAAATTGGATGTAATGGTTCTCAGGCTCTTTTTGCTGGAGGTCGTATATGGACATTGTATGACTTTAGATCACCACAATCTTGTCCTCAAAACGTGTGGGCCTTCTGGCTCAATTTCTGATACATTAATAGGCAAAGCATAGAAAGATACAGTCCTATGGTGGGCAAATGGTATTACTGTGGATGGATTAAAAAAAGGTTGGTATGGACATGGTTCGGTGAAGGGCCCACCTCTGTGCTGTACACTTTGTCTCTACGACTCTAATTATTAATGATGTTGAACGAAAGGGCACAGGAAACAACTTATAATCCCAATAGAAAGGCTTACTCCAAGTGGAAATCACGTCTCCTTGGGCCCATTGGGTAACTTTCCAGTCCATTGGTTAATTTACCTGAAGACTGTGGCTACCAGTGAGGTGGAAAATGTCACCTCCAGAATCTATGAATTAAATGGCATAAAATAATTGAAGCTTGTGAATATATTACCACTTTAATTATTTATTGAAGATAAATGTTTGTCATAAGAATATGAGCTTCACCAGCCATCTGACAATATATCTCATGCAACCTTACATTTTCCTATATTTTATATTGTCGCACATCTAATGGAAACTGCCTTCCCTTAGGCAGGGAACCTGTTGTCCAAATGGTCAACTGTGTCTAGTGGATTGCAAGTAGCAATCTCTCATCAGCCATGTGAAAATGATAAACGAGGAAAAAGTGTGTGTGATGTATTAAGGTGATCAGATATTTAAAGTGGATGGATCACCAGGTTTCATTAAAAAAAGCAAAAAAAAGATAATCTAGGTTTGAGCTAATGGTTTCCTGTCTGCATGGGCTACAGGTGCTCTGCTGGAAGATTGGAAAATTACTAAAGTAGTTTTTCATTTAAAAATGAAAGATAGAATAGACTGAGCAAGATGATTGATAGAAGGCAAATTCTGAGAGACAACTTTGAGAGCAGCACAGGTTAATCAAGAACCGCAGCAGGGATTGCTGACGGAAAGTTGTTAATGACTGAGTATATTAGATTTTTAGGGAGGCAATGTGAGTTGAGGAGACCAATTTACTTAACGTAGTTTACATGGACATACGTTGGTGGCCTTTGCGACAACTTGAATTTGCATACTTTATAAAAGCAATGACCAACAAAAGCAGGTGAGAAGACAAAATCATGAAAAGAGATGAAAGGGCCCATTTGGCTTTGCATCATCATAAGAAAATGAAAGCAGGAGTACACCATTCAGACCCTTATGCCAGCTCTGCCATTCAAGGAGATAAATCTGATCTTCTGCTTTCCGCCACTTCCCTGCACCAACCCTATATCCATTATTTCTTGGAAAATGTAACAAACTGTTTTAAATGCACTTGACAATTGATTCTCTACAGCCATCCAGGTAAATAATGCCAAAGATTTACAGACCCTTGTCTCCAAATATCTGTTGTTAATGCACATGTTAATGTTTATATGTTTCACTGACATTAATCATAAAACTTTTTTAGATTACAAGTCTAATGGGCCTGTCCCACTTAGGCGACATTTTAGGCGACTGCAGAAGACTATGCAGTCGCCACATGTTTGCGGGTGGTTGTCAGGGAGTCGCCTTCATGGTCGTGAGTTGGTCCCGCATTCTGGGAACTAGTCATGGCCTCATTATGGTCGCCGCAAATTTTTCAACATGTTGAAAAATTAGCGGCGACTAGAATGAAGCTGCAATGGAGAGTAGTGAGAATTCTTGTGCCGTAGATGGGTCGCCAGGAGGTCCTAGTAGATTAGGATGTCGAAGGTTCTCTTAGGTTGTAGCCAGTGCTGACCAGTGAATTTAATTGGCTCATGGCTTCACAGCCGTGTAACTCTGGTTTCTTAAACGTTGTTTCCAGTCCTTCTCCCCCCTTCATGTATTCAAGCATATTCATGTATATGTTATTGAGTTGGTGTTGTATATAAGAGAGGAATGTTGGGTAATAAATCTCTCTCTCGTGATCCAGGCAACCTGCGTGTAAGTTGTTATTCATTCTGCCATCCGGAATATAACAAAATTGGCGACAAGGATGGGATCCTTTAAATACAGTGCAGGACTGTTTTACAACATGCAGTATTGTTTAACATTTTAAATAGTAAATACGGAGTTGTGTCACAGTTGTTTGCGAGCGGGACACGATAGGCCACAGATCCTTCTATGCAGGGGACTGTAGTTTAAAACAGCAGCTGTACAAATTAGTGAGAGTTTGTCAGTCTATCTCTATCTTGTGTCTACTGGCAAGATGTCGTCCTTTGGATTGTGCAACATTTTAGACTGAGTTTTTTTTGTCAAGTTCCTTAAGCTGACTAGCCTTTGCACAGCTAAGTTTTAGGTGAATTATTACACCAGAACAGGAAATTGGGGTCTTTCAACGGACTTTAAATAAAAAGATAACGATATGATGCTAGTGTCCACGGGCTACATCAGAAACCATGGCACTTTTGACAAGAGTAGAGAGCCGTTTAGCTGCTATATGGAGAGAGCAAACATGTTTTTCATGGCAAACAGCATAATGGAGATTAGCGAGGAAGGAGAGATAGTGACTGAAACAAATAAAGTCATTTGTGAATGCATGAAAGCAATTCTGCTCATGGAGATCGGTCCTGAAGTGTACGGCACACTCGTGAATCTCCTTGCGCCCATAAAGGCTAAAGACGTGCCATTCAATGACATTATGAAGAAGTTGGAGAAGCCCTTCAACCTAAAGCCTCTGGAAATTGCAGAAAGCTATACATTTGGCATGCGAAACCAGAAGCAGAATGAGACAATCAATGAGTATATTGTTGCCTTGAAAAACAAAGTTTGCACTGTAACTTTGGAACCTTTCTTGGACGTGCACTAAGCGACAGATTTGTTTGTGGATGAACAAATTCAGTGCAAACTCATGAACACTCTGGATCTTACATTTGAGAAAGCATGTAAGATTGCTACCACAATGGAGATGGCATCAAAGAATGCTCGCGAGTTTTGTCCACCATGGATTGCAGTGGCCGTTTACAGTCACAAGGCAGTGCCTATGGCCAAACCAAGAGGCGCTAAACCAAAACCAAAGTATGGCGGGGAGCCGTGGTCAGCCAGTTGTTATCGTTGCAATCATTCATCCCAATTTTGTCAGTTCAAAATGGCCAAGTGTTATAACTGCCAGAAGAAAGGCCATATCGCCTCAGCATGTCGGGCCAAGCTTAAAACAGGAGACCAACAATCTGCAGGAAACAAGGGACAACCAGAGAGGAGTTCATAACTTGGAGATGAACCCAGATGGAAATGAACTTGGGTTGTACACCATTTATGCAACCAACGCGATAAGCCTGCAACCAGCCAAGCAAGAACTTTCTAACTAAACTATTGCTTAATGAACAGTTAATCGATATGTGTAGTGACACGTCAGCAGATTGTTCGGTCATGAGCTACGACATGTACGAAACAAAGCTCCCGCAGATACCATTGTTTGAGAGTAAGGTCAAGCTGAGAACCTATTCGGGCGAAGTTTTGGAGACATGTGGACAAATGAACTGTAAAGTTCAGCATAATGGTCAGTCAGTAACACTGCCAATCATAGTGGCCAGTTACAGAAATAAACCAACCCTCCTTGGAAAGGATTGGCTGAGTAGAATAGAGTTAGATTGGAAAAACATTTTCAGCATCGATTTGTCCAAATCACGTCTTGAAAACGTCATAAGCAAGCATGCAAACATTTTTGCCGACAGTTACACGGGAATAACAGGGTACTCTGCACACATTCGACCTAAGCAAGATGTGAAGCATGTGTATTGTCAACCAAAACCTGTACCATATGCACTAAAGCAACAAGTGGAGGAAGAACTTGACAGGTTAGAGCGGAATGGAGTACTCGGGGTCTCGACCCGAAATGTCGCCTATTTCCTTCGCTCCTTAGATGCTGCTGCACCCGCTGAGTTTCTCCAGCCTTTTGTGTATACTCGTAAAGACAGACCAGAGTAACTGGGCAATGCCAATTGTGGCCGTACCCAAGGCCGCCAAAACTGTTCGACTATGTGGTGACTACAAAGTCACAATCAACCAAGCCACTGATGACGAACAATATCCATTACCAATCTCGCAAGATCTGTACCCCAAATGCCAAAATCTTCACTAAAATGGATTTGTGTCAAGATTACGCCCAAGTCAACAACGAAAGTCAGCTGTACTTGACTATCAACACACATAAGGGCTTGTATTGATATACAAAGCTGCTCTTTGGTGTGAAATCCTCCCCAAAAATGTTCCTGTTTGTCATGGACAAAATGTTACAAGGCATTCCGCACTGTGTGTGCAACCAGGATGACCTACTGATATTCACAGAGGGCATGGTAGAACACCTGGAACTCCTTGAGCAAGTTCTCACATGACTGAACTGCCACAATGTCAAACTGCGACAAAGTAAATGTGCATTTGCGCAGTCAGAGGTGGTCTACCTTGGACTCGAAGTAGACGACAACGGACTTCGCCCTGTGAACGCGAGAGTTGAAGCAATAGTGAATGCTCCAAAACCTAACAATGTGTCAGAGCTACGATCATTCCTTGGGATGATGCAGATCTATGCACGATTCCTTTCAGATTTAGCAACTGTGCTAAAGCCACTACATCATCTGCTACAAAAAGATGTGAAATGGACGTGGGGAAAGGAACAGCAATGTGCATATGACATCTGCAGGGAAAACTTGACAAGTGACAAACTCCTTGTTCACTACAATACGACACTCGAGATGAAACTTGCTTGTGATGCTTCAAGTTATGGTGTAGGTGCAGTGATCTCCCACGTAATGAATGAAGGACAGGAAAAGCCTATTGCTTTTGCATCCCGCACCCTATCACTGAGTGAACGCAATTATGCACTGATAGAAAAGGAAGCACTCGGCATCGTGTTCGGAATCAAGACATTCCATTCGTTTCTTCTCGGCAGACCATTCACCCCAGTGACTGATCACAAGCCACTATTAGTGATACTTGGTCCCAAGTCAGCTGTACCTTCCATGGCGGCATCAAGGACCACAGAGTGGTCTTTTCATAACATCTCCAGTAACTTAACAACTGCCACAAATAACTTTATTTTGAAAGAAATAACACTTTCATACAGATCGCCTCCATGTCTTGAGGTGTAATGACATCACTGAAGTTTCGACAAAATAATTATCACCTGTACTGCAGCTGAAATCCCTCTTCTGTGCCTTGTCCCTATCTTGCAAAAGATGTTTTGCATTTGTCGAAAACTTTTACAAATTCAGAGACAAAGCTTTTATTATCTTGGTGTATGCCATCATTACATTTATATCAATGTCTTAGATTGCTCACAGAAGGATTCCAACATTGATGGACAGTTGACAAGACACACACACGTTGCCTCAATTTGTACTTGCTGTTATAAAATAGACACAGTGAAAGGTTAAACTAAAATAATCCACAGAAGCTTTTTTACCTGTTTAACCATTTTGAGATTGCAAATTATTCTCCTTTATACACTAGAATTTATTTTCCAGGTTATGTGAAATATAATATGAAATAACAGAGAGCATGAAACATTGAATCATACATCACAGAATGAATTGAGAAGGGAATGGAGGTATAGTGGTTAAGGTGCCGGACTGGCAGCTAGAGTTATTGATCATAGTTCAAATCCCACCATTATTCTGGATTTTTTTTTTTTTTTTAACTACTAATGTCAGACACAAAATCCTTCAAGTGAGGAAATTTATCATCTATGTCTTCTCTGACCCACATGTTACTCTTAACTACTTCAGTTGAGAAGAATATGAGATGAACATATCTTGTGAATGGAGAAATGAAAAGATTTTGGACTGCACTGCTCGTTCTATGATTAGTCTTTCTCAATAAAAATAAAGCAAATAGGAAAAAAAACAGCTGCATAATGGTGAATAAACACTAGCATTGTAGAATGCTGAACCAAATATAATTGACGTTTTATCAGTTTGTAGAATGATAAGTACTTGGGTTTTATTTTGTGATCATGACCAATGAAGTACGTACAGATTAGAAGGTTCAGAAGGTTCTGATGCTGAAGGATTTTGGTCTTTAACCAAAATAAGGATTGCTGAAAATGCTCAGAAGGTCATGCATTATATACGTGCAGATAAGCACGATTGATGTTTTGGGTCAAGGACTCTTCTTCAGAACTGGAAAAGAGAGATCACGTGTTTTAAATGACGGAGTGGGGGTGAGCGGAGAAGAAAGGGGGAATGTCCATGAAAGAGTGCAGAACAAGGTAGACAAGAAAACAATTACTTTAAGAAATGGAAGATGGAATAGAATGGTACAAGAACAAAAAGTCATATCCGTGACACACCAAAAGGATTCACCCGAAAATCATTAAATTCAGTTTGTAAAGTATCAAATTGTAAGCTAAGGTGCTGTTACTTAAGTAAAGAGAATTTTACTGTCATATGTTCCAGATAGAACAATGACATTCTTACTTTGCTTGGGCATCTTTTCATCAATTTGAGAGGCAACAACAGAGAAGGCAGCATAATGCATGAATGCATGGAACAGGTTGCCAGAGGAGGTAGTTGAGGTAGGGACTATCCCAACATTTAAGAAACAGTTAAACAAGTACATGGTTAGGACAGGTTTGGAGGGATATGGACCGAATGCTGGCAGGTGAGACGAGTGTAGCTGGGACATGTTGGCCGGTGAGGGCAAGTTGGGCCGGAGGGCCTGTTTCCACATTGTGTCACTGTTTCACTCTATGACTCTAAGTGTGATAGGTGACTGGAAACACAGATTCATCTTACAGACTCAATGGAGTTTTTTCTGCAAAGTGGTTGCCCAATCTGCATTTGGTTTCTTCTATGTAGAAGGGATCACATTGTGAGCTATGAATACAGTGTATTGAAATCTCTACTATGGTTCTGATCTGCGCATTTGGACAGAATGAGGCAGATCCTGATTGACAATTTTAAATGATGCTTCAGTAGTGTGGTGTCTTTTTAAAGATGAAACTGCAATTATATCACAGCACAAATCCATCAACCCAGGGATTAAGTTGTCTTTTTTGCTGCATAACATTGGAGGAAGCTGGAGATGTTGGAGAGTGTGAAAATCATGGAGGTGGTCAGTTAGAGGGATTGAAATTGTGATCTTTGGACCGAAGCTGATTTTGTGGGACCTGTTGCTATGCTTTATGACTTAATAATTATAACATTGATTTTTAATTTAAAAAATCATATTTTTACAATATTGCTGTGTATAGACACATTCAACCCCCCGTGATGCCCTGCGGTCCCGAACATCCCCCAGGGTGCCCATGGACAGCGTGTAGTCCTTCTCTAACACCACCCAGGCACGGACGTAACCACAAAAAGGGGCGGGCAGCTGGCTCGGGCAGAGCCCTCTTCCGCTTGATGCCATGACTCACGGATGGCCAGCTTGGCCAGGCCAAGGAGGAACCCAACCAGGACATCTTCGGCCCTACCCTCTCCAAAGATGAGGATGGTGGGTGAGAAATGCAGCCAGAAGGCAAGGAGCAGCCCCTTTAGGTATTGGAACAGGGGCTGCAACCTCACACACTCCATATACATGTGGTACACAGAATCTTCCAGCTCAAAAGTGGCAGACGACTGGCGAGTCTGTGAACTGCGAGAGAAACAGGTTGCAGGGGACTCCTTAGTGCAGTACTCTCCGCCCCAGGTCTTCGATATAGAGAGGGAGAATCCCTGCCTAGAGGGACCTCCACCGGGGGGCCCCCTCGCGACCGGAAGGCAACACCGATCGCCACAGTGTCCGGACGGTGGTAACCAGCTTGGAGAGGATGATGGTATTGCACGCCGAGCTGTAGTCCTTAAACAACAGCCTGACCAAGTGGTCCAGTGTGGAATGGAGAGCCAGTGAGATCGCATCCTCCATTGACCTGTTGTGACGGTAGGCGAACTGTAGTGGGTCGAGGTTCTTGTTGAGGTAGGAGTTGATAAGCACCATAACCAACCTTTCAAAGCACTTCATCACCATGGATGTTAGTGTCGCTGGTCGATGGTCATTGAGTGCTTTGGTAGATATCAAGTTCACAGAAAATGCATTTAGACTAGTCAAGTGTGGAGATAAATGTGGTTGAGTAATTCTGCAGTAGATGAGCTGAAATAGTGGGAGAATTGGGAGACACAAAAGGCATAGAAATTGACAATCATACTGTTGATGGCACGGAATTGTGGTTCAAAGGTGTCCTTGGATCCGATTGACTTTGCAATAGGTGTGAAGGTCAGAAAAGTAATGAGTGGCTGATCATCTGCATTTGCAACAGGATTACAGACGTCAGCTTTGACTTTTCTATTATTTGTTCGGGTTGCATGTTTCCTCCTGGAGAAGTGAATGCTGGCAGTGAAGTCTGGCAAATTAGGAATAGTGAAGAGGTAAAGCTAGTTATAGAGTCATAGAGTCATACATTCTTACAGAGTAGAAACGTGCCCTTCAGCCCACACTGGCCAACACGTTCCATCTACACTAGTCCCACCTGCCTGCATTTGGGCCATATCCCTCTAAACCTCTCCTAACCATGTACCTGTCTAAATGTTTCTTAAACGTTGCGATAGTACCTGCTTCAAATACCTCTTCCGGTAGCTCATACCATTGCGTAAAAATGTTTACCCTTGAGTTCCTATTAAATCTTTCCCCTCTCACCTTAAACCTATGTCCTCTGGTTCTCAATTCCCCTACTCTGGGCAAGGGAATCTGTGTGTCTACCATATCTACTCCTCTCATGATTTTGTACTTGATTCCTCTTCATGTTAATGTACAGCTATTGCCATATTTTTTACTGTGCTGCTTGGTGACTTTTAATCTCAGATTGCAATACCTTCACGTTTGCTGTTATATCTTCCATAGATAGGCACATGGCCAAATTTAAAAAAAAATATCCTGTAGACCAGCATACATGCAAAATTCCTTCGGTTTCCCAAATGTCTTCCCAGTGTCTCATTACAGTTAGACATCCATTTACGTGAGGAAATCTCGAGACCTCATGCAATTTGAATAATTGTTGTGAAACTTGAAAATAAATGTCATACTTTCTCAGAATAATGTAGTTTCAGTATTTCTGTTTGCTGTTGGTACAGTAAGCACCATGATATTAACTTATTGTGCGCAATTTTCCACTTGACTGAGGGGAAAAAAACTAAACAAGGCATTTTATTGCTTAAATTATGTCCATGAAAAGGCAATTTCTAATTATAACTACATCTTAACATGTGTAACAAGGCTTGAGGTCAATGTGAATTTCCAGCCAAATGCTGAACCAGGCACCATAAAGGTTCTCTGAAGTGATGATAATACGTAACAAAAAAGCTGGTCTTTGTTTTGTCTGTGCATTTGTTAATGATCAAATATATTTTTCTTGTGATTCAAGCGTATACAGAGAAACCATGCCGCCAGCTTATGCCTATTTTCACATCAACTTGTGACTGAACTGCTGATAACCATGGGTATTGGCAACATGACAAAGAAATGGCGTTTGCTCAACATGGTTTTATAAAACAAAGCTTGGATTTATGTACGGTCCTCACATCAAACATTGCATGTGGTCTATAAAATAAGGACACAGGAGACTGCAGAAGCTGGAATATCGAGTATAATGCCTCGCAGTCTGTCTCGTCCCTTCCTTCTTTCTTGTTATATAATATAGGTTAAATATATGTTTTAGAGTTCTTTAGCTTGTTTTATGGGGGGTTTGGGGGGAAACTTTTTTTAATCTCTTACCTCAACGGAGATGCAACTTTTTTCGTATCATAACTCTGTCCGCACTGTGGCCTAACATTGCGGAGTTGCGGCCTCTTGCTGGGGACCGACTTCGGGAGCTCTAACCATGGGAGCCTGCGGACTTAAAATTGTGGAGCTGACGGTCCCTTTTGGGGATTGACCTCGGAGCTCCAACCGCAGGAGCCTGCGGACTTTAACATTGTGGACCTCGCGTCCCTGGTTTGGGACCGACTTTGGGAGCTCCAGGCCACAAGAGCTTCGATGGCCCCGATCACGGGAGCTTTGATCGCCCCGACTTGGTGGCTTCCATCGCCGGCTGCGGAAGCTTCGATCGCACACACTATGGATGGTTCGACTTCCCCAGAGGATAAAGAGGGAAGAATATTAGACTTTATTGCCTTCCATCACAGTGAGGAATATGGGAAATCTGCTTTGGTGGATGTTTATGTGATCTCTTATGTAGTTGTGTGTCTTGTTGCTTTTGTTTTTGTATGGCTGTATGGTAAATCGAGTTTCACTGTACCTTAATTGGTGCACATGACAATAAACAGACCTTGGAACCTTTAATAAAAACAACTGCTGGATTAACTCAGCGGTCAGGGACCACCTGAGAGAAACGAGGAGGCTGTAGGAATCACAGAGGGAGAGTAGTGAGTGAGGGAGGGTCTTCTTCAATGCATAGGAATACATTGTGGAGTATTCTCCTTCATGGTTGAACCAATTCAAACATTATGTTTGATTTAAAAACAGACAAGATGAACAAACATAGATAAAGAGATGTATAGAATGCTTGCCTTCATCAGTAAGGAATTGATTATGTTATGTTGCAACATTACAATGCCCTCTAGTTTTACCTACTTCTGGTGGCACAGCACGGGCGGCATGGGCAGCACGGTGCTGCAGTGGTAGAGTTGCTGCCTTACAGTGAATGCAGCGCCAGAGATCCGGGTTGGTTCGATCCCGACTACGGGTGCTGTCCGTATGGAGCTCATATGTTCTTCCCATGGCCTGTGTGGGTTCTCTCCGAGATCTTGGTAGCAGCAGACTGTCTTGATCAGTCTGAAGAAGGGTCTCGACCCGAAACATCGCCTATCTCCTTCGCTCCTTAGATGCTGCTGCACCCGCTGAGTTTCTCCAGCTTTTTGTGTAACCCTCCATTCTCCAGCATCTGCAGTTCCTTCTTAAACAAAAAACTAATCAAGGGGAGAATTCTTGCATTCTACCCTATCTATACACCTCATAATTTGATATACCTCAATCTTGTTCTGCCTTAGCCTCCTATGTTACAGAAAAAGCAGACCTTGCCAGGCAAGTTTCTACTGAAAGAATTTGCCCTTTGAGGAAGGAAATTCTAATGCCCCTCAATACAAAAAAGAAAAAAAAGCCTTATTTTAAACCTGTGATCCTCTGATTATGGATCATTACAAGAGAGGAAACATCCTTTGTTCTGACCCCATTGCTCTTCCAGCTTTCTTTCACTCCCACACAATCAGTCTAAAGAAGGGTCTTGAATTGAAACATCACATCCATGTACTCCATACACATTGCCTGACCTGCTGAGTTACTCCAGCACTATGTGTCTTTTTTTGTAAACCAGCATCTACAGTTCCTTGCGTCTAAAGCTTTCCAAATGACTTGCTTTGAAGTGTGGTTGCTGCTATAATGTAGAAACAAAATTGATAATATGATGGTAACATGATAATCATTAATTAAGTATAGATATGGTTATAAGACAATTTACCTTCTTTTCATCAAAATAATGTAGTTGGATTTCCCTTCATGGAGAATATAACCTTCCAGTTATAAAGGTGGCTCCAATGACAGCCCAACTAACCTACAGGAGTGTGTTAAACTGGTATCCTAGACAATTCATGTTTTTGGAAAAGACCTGAATTCGGAACACACAAGGCAAGCAAATTATCACAGGCCCCAACATTCAAGTTCATACACTGATCACCGGGGGTTCAGGTATGGTAGGTCCTGAATATTGATAGATATGAAATGTACTGGATGCTTGCTGTCAGATTGACAGTTTTTACATCAGAGGAAAAGGTGTAGCAAGCAGATTGAGTCAGAGGCTACATACAAGAGATATCAGGCAGAGTATTGATTAAACACAGCAGTGCTGCGGATAATAACATGAGGTCAGGCATTTCTCAGATGATGGAGAGATATAATCAGGGCTTCCTGATCTTGCTTTACTCAATTCTGCTGCTACCAAGAAGTTTCCATCTCCCTTCTCTGTCACTCCACTCTGCATTCTTCACTCTATTTTGACACCTCAGAGGAATATTAATAACAAAATGAATGAACTTAACAAAAGGCAACTTTGCAAATGCGTAAAACCATTTTGTGCATCTGAGATGTCAAGAACAAATGGTTATAGATTTTGCAGTCAAAGTTGAAGTCAGCTTTTCAATTATGTTCTTTATAAAATAGCCACCTTTTGCCTTCAATGAAATAAAACAGTTTATTATCCACTGACCCCTGGTTCAAGGAAAAAATTGTCTGCCAATAATTTATAAAATCACATGTGCTTTTATTGATCGTGGTGAGGTTTTCTTTCTGAAGACTAAACAATTTAATTCCTATTATGGACTTAACAATCTTGTGTTCAATGGTAATGTTTTTGATCTTGTTTAAGAGCTCAGTGTTTAACAATGAGCTCTTTAAAAGGCCTAAATATGTTGTGTTTGCCCAATGCCTTTGGTTAAATTCTGAAACCTAAGTAAGATAAGTACAACTGTTGCTGAATAAAAGCACAAGATTTTCAGGCCAGATTTCTTCTCTTCAATGGTACAGTGTTGGAGCTGCTGCCTCACCATGCCAGAGACCCAAGTTTGATTCTGAACTCGGGTGTTACTTGTGCAGAGTTGCATGTTCTCCCTGTGACTGCATGGGTTCTTCCGGGTGCTCTGATTTCCTCCCACATTCCAAAGATGTTCAGGTTTTCTGGTTAATTGGCTTCTACAAATTGCCTCAAGTGTGTCGGGAGTGGATGGGAAAGTAGATAACATAGAACTAGTGACAGCAGGTGATTAAAGGTTGGTGTGGACAGAGTGAGTTGAAGGGCCTGGTCCCATGCTGTACCTGTAAAAAGATAGACCTGGGAAGAAAAGGTCAATGAGATGCTGGGCAGCAATTCATTAGCAAGACAAATAGACAAATAGCATATTGGTATTTATTGTAAGTTTGCTGCAGTTTTTTGAAATAGAGATCAAATCTTACAATTTTACTTCGGAGTCACGTGAGTGACTATGTGAAGAACCCTGACTGCCTGCAGAGCGTGTCATTACGACGCACGGATTGCGAAGCACCAGTCTGGCAGGCATGTCGCTCGTGCCAGAGGTAAGTTTAAACTGCAGGTAAGTTGTATTTCTTACCTGTTTTTTGATGTTCTGCAGGAACCTTTTCGTCCACAGAGGTTCCTGCCGGCTGCTTCGCGGGTGCCGACGATGAACCAGCTGCGGGCTGTGGTGGGACCCCGGTCCTACCGCGGCATCGGGCAGCTGCAGAAATGTCGGGCTCGCGGAGTTCAGTCACTACCGTCAGTGACTTCTGGGTTCCCGAGGAGGGGAACTGCAGCAGCAGTGCGGTTTTAGACCGCAGAGGCCCATGATATGGGCTGAAACTGACCAGAATGGTCAGTGACTTTTCAACGCTGGGTTCCTGGGGGGGTTTCCCCTCCGGGTATGAAAAATATTTCAGGTTGACCAGGATGGAGCTCTTGTGGAAAGGAGGCTCCATCTAGATACACCCCAACTCCATGAGTTGTGACAGTGCCGGGCATATGGATGAGCCTGAGCCAGCAGCACCTTTTTTGCACAGTGCTGCTTTAGGGGATGTTGATTCTAGATTATGATGAACATATAGGTAAGCCTGAGCCAGCAGCACCTATTCCACAGGGCTGCTTTATGGGATGCCGAATCTATGGCAATGCCAGGCATATGGATAAGCCCGAGTCATCAGCACCTATTGCGCAGGGCTGCTTGAAGGGATGCCAAATTTATGGCAATACCGGGCATACGTCAGCAGCACCTATTGCACAGGACTGCTTGACGGGAAGCCGGGCATAAGGATGAGCCCGAGCCAGCAGTACCTATTGTACAGGGCTGCTTTATTGGATGCCGAGTCTATTGCAATGCCGGGCATATGGGTGAGCCCGAGCCAGCATCGCCTATTCCACAGAGCTGCTTTGTGAGATACCCAATGATGGCAGCACCGGCCTATGGGAGAGGCCACATCAGCAGCACCTTGTATCAGGGCTGCTTTATATTGTGGCCGAGGCTATGGCAGCACTGGCATATGGGAGAGCCACGCTAGCTGCACCTTGTGTCAGGACTGCTTAATGTAGGCAGCAACATTCGTAGAAGGGCTGAATAATGTTTCCCTAATGGGAGAGGTGAGCTTCCCGGGGCAGTTTGTTCTTACACTGAAGTTCTACAGCAAGGGATAAGATTTACACTTGGTTGAACAATACAAATGATCAAGACATTGTTCATCAATTTAGCATTCTAAGCAGGCTATAATTGGGCCAGAATTGTGTTTAGGTAAGCGCAGTACTTTGAGCAGGGTTGCTTTCAAGATCGGTGCAAAAATATGGGCAGACTTGTCTTTCGAGACAGGTCAGAATTATGGCTAGAATTGTTTTAGACAAATTAAAATTAGCAGACAGGTTCATTATTATGGTCAGGTTGTCTTACAATACAGGCTCAGGAATTGGGTCAGAATTGCCGTTCAAGGCAGATGCAAAAGATGACGGCCCTGCCTGTTCATTATGAAAGATGGCTGATTAACAACTGGAGTCATAGTGGTGCCCATTTACAGTATCATTGGAGATATTTGGTGGAGGCATTGCTGCGATGCAGCAATATAATAGTATAATCCACTGTTTCAGTCTCAAATCATGTTTGAGAAATTGGGCTCCTCTATTCAATTCAAATTAATTTGTTATCAAATAGACTTGTTGGAGATGTTGCAGAGAGCATACCCCAACACATAAAAGCCAATGGGTCAGTATTGGTCTGATGCCGGGTCCATGGCAGTGTCGGCCAATTTGTGAGGCCGCACCAGCAGCGCCTTGTAGTAGGGTTGTTTAATGGCTTCCTCATGAAGGAGGAGAGCATACCAAGTCTGATGGTACAGCCGTGAACAAACCCAAATGGATGACGGTCATGTGTCAGAGATTACTGACAGCAAGATTTGCCATCACAACACATATGCAGTGAACACCACTATCAGGGGGACATTAGACCCAGCCGCCAAATCTGTTAGCAGGTAAAGACCTATTCAACATGCAAATCCTGCAGGATGTAGGTAAGCGGTTCACTGAAGCTGATAGCAGCATGAAGCTGACCAGAGGTTCCATGCACTCTATTCGGGTCATTACGATTTACATTGAGTTATCAATTGGCTTATGATGCCGTCCTAGGCAACAGATTGGGGTCAATAGAAGCCTGTTACAGCTTTGTTGTTATAAGACAGCAGTCTAGTCATTAAGACTAATTGGCAATATAATGGATGTGGTTCAGCTGTGCAAGTGGGAGAATTGAAATCATCCTAAAATGGAGAACTCTAAAGTACCATGTAGGTCATGGTCGACACACTTTGCTATTATCAGCTGAAGCTGCCAAAGTTGCAATGATGGATAGACATTGTTCAGCATTGTTCCAGTAGGTTAATCAGTAAATATTTCATTATATTGCAAAATTATGCTAATGGTCTAAGAATGGGAAATTGTGAATATCATCTCTGGTTTTGAGCTGGAGGAGATTTGCATGAGTTACCAATTCTTCTTTTATTGGTGTCAAATATCTATAGACCCTACGCATCTTGTGGGTTAAGAGTAATTGAGCGGATATGCATATTTGCATGCTCAACTTCATGTTGACACGTTATGATGTTGGCATATGTTAGTACATGTGGGTGCAATCAAGTAAATAATCCTGTTATGGTTACATAATCTCGTTGGCCACTGGGGTAACATCAGGTATAGGTCAATGACAACACAGAATGGGTGTTGAATCATGCCGTATTTTTGAAATTATGTTCTGCAGATTCAATAGACTGCTCTATGGCTTGGGTTGTTACATTAGTCCTTGTGTATCTTCAGTGTGCTGCGATAGCACCAAAAAAGCAGGACTTTCTTTTCCAGAAGATGGAAAGCGTTTGTTGAATGTTCATATTGCATTGAAGACGGTACAAATTACTGATGTTTGGAATTCATTTTTAAATGATCTTTGTCAATAATTAAGTTGCACGGCCATTAACTGTGCTAACGTGCCTTCTCATTGTATGGCTGCAGCAAACAAGACCCGCTCTGTCTGGTTCACCCTGGATATCAAGTTGGTAAGCATATCTTTAACACAATGTTTCCTAGAACAAGTACAATGCAGTATGGGATGTCAACGTTGTGTGATCAGTATTGCACCAGGGTGGTCCAGCTACATCCTTAGTTTGGCCAGATTTTATAGGTGGTTATCCTCCTAGCGTTGGTTAGCGCAACAGGTTTAGTCGCTACATAGTTGCGACGGAACAAGATGGTTATGTTTGTAAACAATAATATATAATATTTATGCTTATAATTCACTTAAGCAGAGCAGAAGGGGTGTCAAATCTCAAAATAGTTCAAGGCAGTTACCCAGGGACCTTTGGTAAAGTGAGGACACACATATATAACAATACGTTAAAGTCACTGAGCATCTTCGAGGCTCTGAACTAGCTATGTCTGTTAGTCACAAAAACTTATAAGAATGTATCTGTTCAGGTCACTTCCAGAGGATAAAATTGACTTTGATTATATAGGAGTAGATACTGAGTCTAGTTATCACTCTATCAGGGCTGCTATACATCAGCAGCAAGGGTCTTACGTGCTGTTGGACCACGTCCTAACGCTTGCAGCATGGTCAAGCGAACGAATTTCAAACTTTTATAATAACCCATTACTAGACCAAGGGTATTTGTCAACTCTATTTCATTGATTATAGGTTCCATCCGAGTGAAAGGTGGGACTATTATTATTACATCATTAATAACATCAGCATGTTTAAATCTATGTCATGACTGTATGTATTATGAATATATTTTCCTTCATTTGTCGATGAAGCAGTTGTGGCTGTGTAGACTTGTTTCTCACGGCGTGAAATCACAGTGCTTTGAAATCTTCACGTAGTCACTCACGTGACTCCGAAGTAAAATAGTAAGATTAAGTGAGAATTTACCAGTTTGAAGTTTGATCTTTATTTTATGAGGAGTTACGATGAGGAATTACGTGCCCTCCGCTCCCAACCCTCATAAATGTCATCTGGTAGTTCTCGTCTTCTGGTTCTTACTATTATACTTCAGTCACTATTATCTGTGATTGCAAGTGAGGACACTTAATGTGCTTTGAATATTGATGCGCTCTGGGGGTAGTTGGGGATCTTCATGTAATCCCTCATCGTAACTCCTCATAAAATAAAGATCAAACTTCAAACTGGTAAGTTCTCATATAATCTTACTATTATATAGGGATACTGGTGACACAGTTTTGCTCCCTTATTTAAGAAAGGATAGACTAACATTGGAGGAAGTACACAATCGATTAATTGGAATAATTCGCAGGATTGAAAGAGACGGTATTTAAAGATTTTTTTTCTGAAAGATCAAGAACCACTGTTATGGGGAACTAATATAGGTGAGGCCTAGAACAAGTCAGCTATGATCATCAGCAAATATGGGTCAGACTTGAGGAGCAGAGTGGACTATTGCATCTCCAATTTACTTGTGTAAGAAGGAACTGTAGATGCTGGTTTTAACATCTGACACAAAAAGCTGGAGTAAATGAGCGGGACAGGCAGCATCTCTGGAGAGGAGGAATGGGCGACGTCACCCATTCCTTCTCTCCAGAATGCTGCCTGTCCCGCTCAGTTACTCAAGCTATTTGTGTCCAATTTACTTGTGTTCTTCTGTGACCTTATAAAGCATGCACTGTTGTGCAGTATTAACGACAGACCTCAACTACACTGCCTTGCTCATTGGCAGAAATCTATCTAGCTCAGCGTTGCGTGCACTTTCACTGTGCATGGTGCTGATAATTTCAAACATTCACGGCCCTCTGAGAGACTAAATTCCTCCTCATTCTAGTCTGGCCTATTACCCTGAGGCCATGCTCCTGATCCCTGACTACCCCAACTGGAAAACAATACTCACACCATCTTAATACAAACCCATGGACATGCTGATAAACTGAACCAAAGCAAAAATTGCTGCAGAAAATGTTCAGCAATTCTAGCTGTATCTATGGAGTGATAAATAGTTGTTGACCTTTATAAGAATCTTGTTATTTGATATAATTACCATAAATTATTTAACTCCAAAGAGGTCAGTCCACTCACCTTTTCTTGTCAGAAAACATCTTACACGGCGCCAATGTAGAAAACTTTACATGAAGACAAAGTAAATTAATTGTCATCTGTACCAAAAACCGAACAATGAAATTCTTACTCGCAGCAGCATAAGAAACACAGATAGAAACAAAGAAAATAGGTGCAGGAGGAGGCTATTTGAGCCAGCACCGCCATTCATTGTAATCATGGCTGATCATCCACAATCAGTAACCCATGCCTGCCTTCTCTCCATATCCCTTGATTCCACTAGCCCTTAGAGCTCTAATCATCCAGTGAATTTGCCTCTACTGCGTTGTGGCAGAGAATTCCATAAATTCACAACTCTCTGGGTGAAAATGTTTTTTCTCATCTCAGTTTTAAATGGCCTCCCCTTTATTCTTAGGCTGTGTGTTATGGTTTGTTACACTTCAAACAGAAGAAAACATAATAAAATTAGTAATAAAATATACAGAGCAACTCTATCACCACACAAAGGGGTAATGTTTAATCAGATATATTTAAACCCCAATAATCAGCAATTCAGCAAAACTTTATCTCACGGAGCATTGTACAGCCTCTGGCTTGTCAATATTGACAGGCTCTTCCGAGGAAGCTATTTTTTGCAGATTCAAGCAATCTTGTTATTTGACCTTGTTGATCTATTGTTTAAGTACATTGCAATCTGTAGAGCAGAGGGAAAGAACCGTTGTCTGAACATTCCTCTGATTGTTTATAATATAGAGCAAAAACATTGAGTGTTATGGTGCTGTAGCCTTGCTAGTGTAATGGGAGAAAGGTGCAAAGCCTTTCTGCTTCTAATTCTACAGCTGAATCCATTGTGTTATAGTTTAAATATTTTAAACTTCCTCATGTGGCCCCTGGTTCTGGACTCCCCCAACATTGGGAACAATTTTCTTGCATCTAGCTTGTCTAGTCCTTTTATAATTTTATATGTTTATTATAAGATCCCATCTTATCCTTCTAAATTCTAGTGAATACAAGCCTAGTCTTTCCAATCTTTCCTCTTATGACAGTCCCGCCATCCCGGGGATTAACCTCATGAACCTACGCTGTACTGCCTCAATATCAAGGATGTCCTTCCTCAAATTAGGTGTCCAAAACTGCACACAATACTCCAGATGTGGTCTCACCAGGGCTCTGTACAACTGAGAAGGACCTATTTAATCCTATAGTCAAATCCTCTCGTTATGAAGGTCAACATGTCATTAGCTTTCTTCACAGCCTGCCATACCAGCATGTTTACTTTCAGTGACTGGTGTACAGGTCTCATTGCACTTCCCTTTTTCCCAATCTGATACCTTTGAGATAATAATCTGCCTCCTTGTTCTTGCCGCCAAAGTAGATAACCTCACATTTATCTACATTATACGGCATCTGCCCACTCATTCAACCTGTCCAAGTCACCTTGCAACCTCCTAGCATCCTAGTCGCAGTTAACACTGCCACCCAGCTTTGTGTCATCTGCAAATTTGCTAGTGTTACTTTTAATCCCTTCACCTAAATCATTAATATATATTGTAAATAGTTGTGGCCCCAGCACCGAGCCTTGTGGCACTTCACTCTCCACTGCCTGCCATTCAGGGACCCGTTTATTCCCAATCTTTGTTTCCTGTTGGCTAACCAATTCTCTATCCAGGTCAATACCCTACCCCCAATACCATGTGCTCTAATTGTGCCCACTAATCTCCTGTGTGGGACCTTTCTGGAAGTCCAGATACATCACATCCACTGGCTCTCCTTCATCCATTTTTTTTGTCACATCTTCAAAAAATTCCAGAAGATTAGTCAAGCAGGATTTCTCCTTCATTAATCCATGCTGTCTTAGACCGATCTTTTTACAGCTAACCAAATGCGCCGTTATTGCTTATTTGACTCCAACATCTTCCCCTCCACCGATGCTAGGCTAACCGGTCTATAATTCCCCATTTATTCTCTCACTTCTTTCTTGAAAAGTGGGATAACATTAGCTACCCTCCAATCCACAGGAACTGATCCTGAATCTATAGAACATTGGAAAATGATCACCAATGCATCCACGATTTCTAGAGCCTCCTCCTTGAGTACCCTGGGATGCAGACCATCAGGCCCTGGGGATTTATCAGCCTTCAGTCCCAACAGTCTACCTAATACTATTTATTGCCGAAAACAAATTTCTTTCAGTACCTCCATCTCTCTAGATCCTTTGTCCTCTAGTACATCTGGAAGATTGTTTGTGTCGTCCTTAGTGAAGACAGAATCAAAGTTCAACTCTTCTGGCATTTCCTTGTTTGCCATAATAATTTAACCTGTTTCTGTCCTCAAGGGACCCACAATCTTGGCTAGCTTACCATCGTACCTCATCTTTTCACCCTGTTTTGCCCTTTTTATTACCTTCTGTTGTCCTTTGACAGTTTCCCAATCCCATGGCTTCCCGCTACTCTTTGCTATGTTATACACCTTTTCTTTTCGTTTTATTCCATCCTTAATTACCTTTGTCAGTCACGGTTGCCTCCTACTCCCCTGAGAATCGTTTTTCCTCTTTGGAACGACCTTTACTCACAGAAAACACAAAGCAAAAAAAGATTCAATAATTTAAAAAAATGCAAAATTAGTGCTAAACAAAAGCCCAAAGTCCATAGAGCAGCGAAGGGAATTTATAGTTTGTAGTTTAGTCTGTGTTTGTAGTTTTCAAGAGGCTGTTGGGAAGATACTGTTCCTGAATCTGTCACAGTTTTCAGACTCCTATACCTTCTTCCTGATGGTAAGTGTGAACAGTGAGCATGGCCAGGGTGGTGTGTGTCTTTGATGACACCAACTGTCTTTTTCAGGTAGCACCTCCTGTAAATTCTTGTGGTGTTGGGAAGCTCAGTACCCGTGATGGACCTATGATTTCTTCAGTAATATCTCAGAAGATCGCTTGTGTTTTTTACTTCATAGAAAGAGAAGTATGCAGAAAAGCAAATATTTTGCTTTGTTTTCCATTCTCCTCGAGTAAATGTTTGCCATATCCCTGCAACGCAGGTACAATATGCATAGTGTTGCAAAGAAATGTAATAGGTTATGAAGAAAGCTTCTTCTTCATTCCAAAGATATACAGTTATATTACAAAACATTTGTGTCTAGTGATCAGTTTTAGTTCTATATCCATTAATAGTTTGGAACTCAAAGAACAAAGGACAAAAGGACAACGGTCATTTATTGGCACATACACCAATTGGTGCAGTGAAATTTGAGTTGCCATGCAGCAAACAACTAAGATAAACACAACACTTTAGAATTTAACATAAAACATAAAACATTCCTAACCCTCGAACGAACGGACGAACACTCTCAGCGGACTGGAGCCTCTGAATCGGCCACTTCTTGATGTAAAATTACTTGATGTAAAACCAACTCAAGAAGTAGTTTCATAATATTTCATAATATTTGTTAAAAAGGAATTCTGCATTACATGATTGCACACTCAAGATTTCCTCACATATTTATAAAACTGCCAGTTGTGAGGATGTAACAGATCTGAGAGATTACAATCTCAAAGGATGTACTCCCTGGTTAAACAATACTAAAGCCTATGTGTGAATGTTTTATACCGTTCTCAAAAAATGCGTGCTGACAAATCAAATTTATACCTGCTCCATGCGAGAGTTTAACAAACTCTGAAATATAGCTGCCAATAACTGCTCTCAGTCCTGCTTGTCCATCAGCATTGTTTTGGTCCTTCAATGTATAAAATGAAATTTATCATTGTTGTGAATTAGTCAATTACCCCACTCTACATTCACAACCTAAGATTCAGGAATACGTCTTCCCCGCTGTTATCGGACTACTGAACAGCCTCTTCCCCGCTTTTATCAGATCTCCCAGCCTGCCTCTTTGTGAACATTGCACTTAAAAAAAAACTCAACTTTCTCTGTAACAGTTACATTATAACACTGCAACATTATATTCTGCATCCTGATATTTTTCTCTTTGCACTATCTGTTGTACTTGGGTATAGCTTGGTTCTACTTGTATGATTTGACTGGCTCACACAGAAAGTTTTTTACTGTATGTAGGTACACGTGGCAAACGTAAACTAACACCTAATTATTTATATGAACCTTGGTCTCTTGAGCTCATATCCTTCCTTATACATATTTACTGAGAGCAATGAAGAATTGTAACCATGAAATGTTGAGTCTGTTTGTCTGTCCATTGATACTGTTTAAGATGTGAGGTATTGAGGAGAATATGGGGGGGCAGGGAGACCTAAATGAAACAGAATAAGGTGAGATGGTGAAGAATAACTACCTTCCTGTCTGCGAGATGCTTTCTTTTAAACCTCTATCCAAATCCTTCAAACTTCTGACTCATCATAAGTCGCAATGCTGGATAGACTCTGGAGATATGAAAATGTTACAAGTGATGAGGCAATTTCCTACATTGCATTGTTTTCCAATTCAGTAGTTTAGAGATATCTTTATTTTCTATCAAGCCATAAAGCCTTAAAAAAAAAATAATGATTTTATATATTCACTCTGCTGCAGCCTCTTCTTTTGAAGCAGGTCTAATGGTTTGAGACTCAGATATAGTGATAGCAATTTCCATGGTTCAGAGAGATATTCTGATTAATAATTTAACCATGGATGGAGTCAATGATACTCGCCTCTCATTGCATCTAAAACCATTCACTTTCAAATGTCAATTGTCAAAACAAGGAGTAGAAGAACACCATGTGGCACCTCAAACTTCCTTTACTATTTTACACAATATTGGCTGCTCTGGTCCTGGTCGATAAACTCTTTCCCAATCATTCAAACCATGGATTCGCCACAAGTTTTAAAATGTTTCAATTTGTGCCTTGAATATATTTCTTGACTCAGCATCCACAGCTTTCTGGAAGTATGGAATTCATAAGATTCACAAAGATTTGAGCTCGGAAATTACTCCTGCATTTATGTTTAAGCTGCCGACATCTTATGCTGAAACAATGCCACAATGAACTGCTATCTCCACAGGAAATAAACATTTAAGAAAGGATGGAAAGAGAAAGCAGTGGACCCCAGGCCAGTGAGCCTTTCAGTTATTATCGAGAATGCATTATTACAAAAGAAGTAACAAGAAGATTTTAATATGCTTAGGCAATCAACATGGATTATGAAAGGGAAATTGTATGTGCAAATGCATGAGAGTTCTTCGAAAAAAAGGACAGGATGCGTAATAGGGAACTAATTACTAGTTTTTGATACATGGGTAACATTCTCACAGCTTGAACCCCATCAAACCCCTTCAGAATTATATATGCCTCAAAGAGGTCACCCTCACCCTCATTCTGCTAAACTTCAGAGAGTAGAAACCCTATTGCTCAATCTCTTCAAAGAACCCACTCATCCCAGTAGGGAATCTAATGAATCTTCTCTGCACTGCCTTCAAGACAGTTATGCTATTCTTGAACAAGACAAAAAACTTCAAATCCCTGATGAAAACAGTCGCAGCAAACTTCCCTACTTTTATACTCTATCTGCTATGAAATAAAAGCCAAGGGAGTTAAGATTATAGAGAAGGGGCAGGAATGTGGATGAGGAATGTTGGATTAGTCATGATGCTACTGAACAGTGGATGAGGGGCTGAATTCGGGACTACCATTCTTACATTTTATGTTAAGTATCCACAGGTATTAATCCTATCTTTTGAACCGTGGCCAGCACAGTGGCACAGCGATAGAGTTGCTGCCTTATGGCGCCAGATACCCGGGTTCGATCCTGACAGCGAGTGCTGTCTGTACATTCTCCCTGTGAGCATGTGGGTTTTCTCCGGATGCTCCGGTTTCCATCCACCTTCTAAAGAGGTGCCGATTTGGTAGGTTAATTGGCTTCTGTAAATTGTCCTTAGTGTGTAGGATTGAACTAGTGTTAGGGTGAGCATTGGTCGGTGTGGATTCAGTGGGCTGAAGGGCCTGTTTCCACGCTGTATCTCTCGAACTAAAACTAAAACTAAACTCCTATAAATTTACAAATACAATTTCCCTTTCATAAACCCATATTGACTGCATAATCATGTTAAAATGTCTTGTTACTCCTTTTGTAATAGCACATTTTCTCTCTCCTTTCATAAATGTGTATTCCCTGTGCAAATAACAGCTCACTGGTAGTCTTGCACTTGTCAATTGTTAAAGAGCCGCTCTTCAATTTGATAAAGTTGCACGCCAGCACCCAAACAGGGTCTCTCGCCAGCTAATTATATATTCTCTCATGGAAAATGTGTCTCATTTATTACATTACAGAATGTGCCAGGCAGCAAAGGGGTCACCATGAGTTTAACAAAATTAGCCGTAATCCTTCTGTGCCCATGATATGTGTGACATTGGCAACTTGGCAGGTAGTCTTCCTGTAGCTATTGCTCGGAATGGCAACTGCAAGTGGAGGGAAGATTTAATCCCTTTTTTGTTAAACGAGGCAGGGAATTGTGACGACGTTATAGTGGTCAGGAGAATATAATTTGTTGAGAGTGTGAGAGCAGCTAAGCACTCGGAAGCTTGCATTGCACAGCAGTAGGCTGCATAGTCAAACTGGCCTCACAATGCCCACAGTGGCCATAGTGTGACAATTTGTGGATTATTTAATTTTATATATGTCCATTAATTCACAACCGTAAGACCCAAGTCAATGAATGCTCCCATCACCTGCTGGTCCAATCAGGGAAATAATTGCTAGTTGGCCTGCCTGCCTTTCATCCACTGCAGTTCACCAACTGGCTTATGGGATGTCAAGTAAAAATGAAGCTGGGGGCTAATTATGGCAGTCTTTTTACTGAGAAATGCAACTCGGGTACAATGCTGAACTAGCAGTTTCTATCCCGAAGGCAGAAAAATCAAGAAAACAAGTTAAAGCACATCCTGATAACTTGTCCATTATGTGTTGCACGGAGAATAAACGTAGCGGGTACGTCGGAGCTCAGGGACGTCTCTTAGCGGTTTGTTACGCTAATGGAAGGTAGTCAGGAAGACTCACTAACGGCAGGTAAGCACGGGAAGACTCGTGAAGATTTTTCAACTTGTTGAAAAATGTCCACGAGAGCCCCGAGTACCGACGAGTGGCCATTACCGTAAATCTCCGAGTTCGAATCAGGGCAAACTTGGGAGAGCTCTTGGAATTAACTCGTACTGTGGGACAGGGCTTTAAGTTTGGTCTACTTTGGATAATGGGTCTGGCACTGGGACAACGTACTGTACTTAAGATGCTACATGAGAGCTTTACTGCAGTTTATTATTATAACAATAGAGCCAAATTGGTAACTGCTGCAGAAGTTTCAATACAACACAGAGGCCGCTTTATAAACATTAAAGTCTGCTTGAAATTGGAACAAAAAACAGTACTCAAATTTACTGTTCTGGGCTTTCTCTCAGTTTTCTGAACTCCCCAACAAATTTCCTGGAGGGATAGGAGGAAAATGGACATTCCTGAATCATGAGAGTAGATTGTCATTAAAGGAACATGTCCAATGCAAGAAGAATGCCCATTTATGATCCCACCTATTCCCTGTCCAACCTCTGCTAGCAACTTCTGCTAGGGAGGCATGGTGGCGCAGCGGTAGAGTTGCTACTTTACAGCGCTTGCAGCACCTGAGACCCGGGTTCAATACCGACTATGGGTGTTGTCTGTACAGAGTTTGTACGTACTCCCCGTGACCCCCATGGGTTTTCTCCAAAGATGTACGGGTCTTGAGGTGAATTGGCATGATATAGTGTTAAAATTGTCCTTAGTGTGTGTAGGGTAGTGTTAATTTGCAGGGATCACTGGTTGGTGTGGACTTGGTGGGCCCTTGGGCCTGTTTCCGCACTGTATCTCTAAACTAAACTAAATAACCAGCAATGCTGAAGCTCGGGTGTCTAATATTATCTTGTGCCAGTGTCAACACTCAGTGTTGGTCATGACACTACTTATAAACGCAATTGACTCAAAGCATGCGATAGCACCAACAGAGTATAAACAAACGTATCGGCTGTGGCTGGTAGCACCATCACCCGTCAGACATTTCCAGACACTTCAACAACCTAACTGGGCAATAAAGGAAACTAAGCTGACTTCAGTGCCACTGTGTTGTGGCACAGTGCGGGGGGGGGGGGGGGGGGGGGGGTGAACAGTGGGTAGTGCTTTTGCGTCACAGTTCTAAGAGTCTGGGTTCAATGCTGATATCAGCTGCTGTCTGTCATTTTGTTCATGAGCATCTGAATTTCCATTTGCTCAATTTACTCCCTAAGACAAGCGAGTACGTTAGTTGGCTAGTGCAATCAACCCCTTTAAATTGGTGCCAGTAAGTGTTAAAGGGGGCTTTGTGTGAGAAAGAAAATGTTGTAGAGTGCACGGAAGGATGGAGAGGGGGAATTGGACCAACAAGATCATTCACATGGATAGCAGCATGGACCTCATGGGGCAAATGGCCTCCTTCTTTCTCCTTATATGTTAAAATCAGATATGATAACAAAACAACCTTTATTGAAGGCAACCTACTCTCAACTAATCATGAAAGCCTGGCACAATAATATAAGCTGTCATCTCAGACATTCCACAAAAATAAAGCAAAATACTGTGGCTTAAAATCTGCAATAAAACAGAAATGTTGCAAGCATTCAGAAGGTCAGGAAGCAGCGACGGACAGTGAGAGTAAAGGGCCTGTTCCACTTCAGTGATTTTACAGCGGACTACCGGCGACTGTCGAGTTGCCGGCAGCCGCCTGAAAAACCGGCAACTGGAACGGCAACTGTCAGAGTGGAACACACACACATAATAACATTGTTTCCTTCACCAGCCCGTTATGCAGGCGGAGGACAAGCGGGGGTGGGAGAACGCTGGCTAAAAAAGTCACACAGTGCAAAGCCAAAGTGAAACAGACACATACCGAATGAACAGGAAGGTTGGTGCTGTAAAAAGATGGCTAAAGCACAGTGTATGGGAAGTCCTTTAAAAGAGGGGGAGGAGAGGGGGGAGAAGGAGTGGAGACAACTTTTAAGAAGTCAAATTTATATGGCTGTGCAGCTCGGCGGACATTTAGCACTACCGGTTGGTTATCCTTGGTTCTGAAAACTACTGCTTACCTTATATTTTCCAATGAGCCAATGAAATTCACCGATCAGCACTGGCTACAACCTACGAGAACCTTCAACCTCCGGGCAACCCATTAGGACCTTCTGGCGACCTACCTGCGGCACGCAAATTCTCACTTTTCTCCATGGCGGCTTCATTCTCGGCGCTGCTAATTTTTCAACATGTTGAAGAATTCATGGAGAGCATAATGAGGCCGCGACTAGTTCCCAAAATGCGGGAACTCCTCACGACCATGAAGGTGACTCCCCGGCAACTATCCGTGAACATGTGGCGACCATGTGGTGACTGCATAGTCTCCTGCAGTCGCCTAAAAAGTCACCTAAGTGGGACAGGCCCATTACCGTATCAGATTGAAGATCAGGGGTGAACTGAGGGAGGACCTATGACCTGAAAATTTACCTATTGCCTAAGTGGGACAGGCCCATTAGGATGGCATGAAAGACACAATACAAAGGCCAGTCTTGCAGAGGAAAGTATCTCTTTGTCTAAACTGTCAGTTGAATCAAGTCGCAGTGTAATATAATCCGACATGAATACATTTAATTTGTCAGTCAAATCCCACTATTTTATCATCAGCAACTCACAACACCAGCTTATATCATAATGTACTGTTAACACTCCTCATTAAATTATATTATCTCCTATTGCAGCCAATCCCATTGTTCTATACATCCCTCCCCCACCTTCTATTAGTTGAGTTGAGTTTAGTTTAGTTGAGAGATATAGTGCGGAAACAGACCCTTTGGCCCACCGTGTCCACACCAACCAGTGATCCGTGCACATTAACACTATCCTAACACACTAAGGACAATTTACATTTATACCAAGCCAATTAACCTGCTAACCTGTATGACTTTCGAGTGTGCGAGGAAACAAAAAATCTTGGAAAAAACACACGCAGTCACAGGGAGAACGTGCAAACTCCATACAGACAACACCCATGGTCAGGATCGAACCCGGGTCTCTGGCACTGTAAACACGGCAGCAATTCTACCGCTGTGCCACCATACCATCCATTCTTTCCCGCTGAAAGCCAACTTACATCCCTCACATCACAAGTCTTGACGATGCATCACAGACCCAAAACGTTGGTGGTTTCTCTTCCCGCAGGTGCTGCCTGGTATGTTGAACTTTTCCAGCAATTTTTGCTTTTGTTTCAGGTTGTCAGCATCACCGTTTATTCTATTCTAATTTACAATACAGCAGTTCATATACTTCAGACTCAAGTGGTGAAGAAATGCTTGAATTGTTTGGTCTGGGGTTCGTTAAAGATGTCTTAATTCTATTTTGTAACTGTTCATTGTTTAATGTAATCTTCTGAAATCAGTGTATGCTAAAATGGAAGAATTAACATTAGACTGATGGTTTCTCAGAAGTTCCTGTGGTGTAAATAAAAATATTATTTTTGTACCAACCACTGCTTCAGTCTGAAGAAGGGTCTCAACCCGAAACATCGCCTATTGCTTCACTCAATAGATGCTGCCTCACCCGCTGAGTTTCTCCAGCATTTCTTCCTGGTCAAATAAGGTCAATCCTGAGAGCTATCCATAAACCAATTTTTTCTGTAAGTCAAAAACTTCAATTTTGTTACCACTCCATGATATTTCCTAAGATTCTTTCATTTCATTAAACATTCATCTCAACTCTATCCATAATTAAACTAATGGAACATATATTCTATCCAGTCATTCATGAATACCCATGAAACATTTTATTATTGATATTTCTACCTTGAAGTATACTTTAAAAATGTATGGGAGAATACCCATGCAGTCACAGGGAGAATGTACAGGCTCTGTATAGACAGCACCATTGTCATGATCAAACATGAGTTATCTGGCACCATAAGGCAGCAACTCTACCGCTGCACCACTGTGTTGCACTCTGCACCACTATGCTTCCCTATTGTGGTATATCACAGTGGTGATATCACTCTGATAAGAGGCCCTTTCATCCAACTTGCCCACACCGGCCAACATATCCCAGCTACACTCGACCCTCCCTGCATTTGGTTTATATCCTTCCAAACCTGTCCTATTCAAGTAGAATGGATAAGGGAGTGCTGGTGGATGTGGTGTATTTGGACTTTCATAAAGCCTTTGACAAGGTCCCACGCAAGAGATTAGTCTCATGCAAAATTAGAGTATTTTGCACATAGTATTGAGGGTAAGGTATTGTCATGGATAGAGAACTGGTTGGCAGACGGGAAGCAAAGAGTAGGAATTAACGGGTCCTTTTCAGAATGGCAGGCAGTGACTAGTGAGGTGCCACAAGGCTCGGTGCTGGGACCCCAGTTATTTACAATATATACTAACAATTTAGATGATGGAATTCAATGTGACGTCTCCAAATTTGTGGATGACACAAAGCTGGGTGGCAGTGTGAGCTGTGATGAGGATGCTATGAGGCTGCAGGGTGACTTGGATAGGTTGGGTGAGTGGGCAGATGCAGTATAATGTGGATAAATGTGAGGTTATCCACATTGGTGGCAAGAACAGGAAGGCAGATTATTAACTGAATGGTGCCAGATTAGGAAAAGGCGAGGTGCAACGAGTCCTGGGTATGTTTGTACATCAGTCACTGAAAGTAAGCTTACGTGTACAGCAGGCAATGAAGAAAGCTAATGGCATGTTGGCCTTCATTGCAAGAAGATTTGAGTATAGGAGCAAGGTGGTCCTACTGCAGTTGTACAGGGCACTGGTGAGACCACACCTGGAGTATTGTGTGCAATTTCGGTCTCCTAATTTGAGGAAGGACATTATTGCTATTGAGGGAGTGCTGCATAGGTACACCAGGTTAATTCTCAGGATGGCGGGACTAATATATGATGAAAGGCTTGTATTCACTGGAATTTAGAGCATGAGAGGGGATCTTATAGAAACATATAACATTCTTAAAGGATTGGACAGGCTAGATGCAGGAAAAATGTTACCGATGGTTGGGGAGTCCAGAATCAGGGGTCACAGGTTAAGAATAAGGGGTGGACTGAGATGAGGAAAAACCTCTTCACCCAGAGAGTTGTGAATCTCTGGAATTCTCTGCCACAGAAGGCAGTGGAGGCCAATTCACTGGATGTTTTCAAGAGAGAGTTAGATTTAGCAAATAGGGCTGAAGGAATCAAGGCATATGGGGGAAAAGCAGGAACAGGGTACTAATTTTAGATGATTAACCATTATCATATTGAATGACAGTGCTGGCTCGAAGTGGCGAATGGCCTCCTCCTGCACCTATTTTTCTATGTTTCTCTGTTTTCTATCCATGTACCTGTCTAACTGTTTCTTAAATGCTGTGATAATCCCAGTCTCAACTACCTCCTCTGGCAGCTTGTTCCATTCACCCACCACCCTTATGTGAAAAAGTTACCTCCCAGATTCCTATGAAACCTTTTCCCCTTCACTTTAAACCTATGTCCTCTGATTTTCGATTCACCTACTCTGGGCAAGAGACTCTGTGCATCTGCCTGATCTGTTCCTCTCATGATTTTATACATCTCTATGAGATCACCCCTTATCCAGGGAATACAGTACCAGCCTACTCAACCCTATAGCTCAAACCCTCTATAAAAACAATATAAAACAAAATGGGAAACAAGATAGTGAAAAAAGGTGAATTGAGACTGGTGTAGAGTATTAGCCTATTCCGTGAGAAATGGATGAACTAGCCTGATTCTGCATTGCAAATCACCATTGACCGAGTCAACCAATGCTTTGTCGTCTCGAGGAGGAAGATCTCTGACCGATGGATGGAGATGAAAATAAAATTCTGTAGAACATTTAGCTACATGTAGAATCATTGTTAGAAGGAGTTTAGAGAGCTCAAATGTAATTGGCTTTAACAATTAATGGTAACAATGAGGATTTAAATGCAAAGGAGTTAAATAAGACATTGATGAGATGCTTGAAATAAAATAAAACACTTGAGTATGTAAGCAAAGGTGACAAGCTCTACATTTCGCAAATTGTTTTAGCTGCGGATTTAAGCGACATAATCTTTACGTTTAACTTGTAAGGCATTCTTTACCACAATTCAGCTCAGGCAGAAAGATCAACATTTGCATAAATACAGTTTTTTTTTGTATTATTTGCAATATGATGCTTTTGATAGGTTGTTAGGAAAGAAGCAAGCTAACTGCTTGCTGAAATCTCAGAAATAATTCTGTTGACGTTTGCAGGGACTGTCTGATATAATTATCATGAATTAGTACCAAATTATTATACACTGACAATGTTTCACCAGCGCCTGTTTTCCCTTAATAAATTTCTTAATTGTATCAATGAAAGATGAAACAGAAGCTGGAGAAATGTTGTCAGTGCATAATAACTTACCACTAATTTGTGATAATTATATTGTACGCATATAGTTCCTGTGAAATCTACTGTTGTATGCAGTAACAGTTTGAGGTGTGAAAAATGTTGTGTAAATCATTTGTTTTCACCAATTTTGTTCTTCACTTTGTAAAATATACAGGCCACTATCTCCCAGATGGTTTTCAGTCCGTTTTACAATAACATTTAGCGTCCTTTCTCATAGCAACTTTAACATAACAAAATCATCTCATGACATCCCTTAAGTGCATCACCAAAGTAAATGTAGATTTGTGTTTATAATTGTCATGTGTACCGAGATACAGTGAAAGTGCAATCAGATGAGGAAATATTATACTATATGTGAATATAATCAAGTCAAACTCAAGTAATATAAGTAGAGCAAAGGGGAAGGTACAGAGTGAAGAATATTGTTCTCAACATTTTAAAGCATCACGGATCAATTGACAAAGACCAATGTCCACAATGGGGTAGGCGTAAACAGTAGCTTATGTCCTAGCTTATGTAATAACAAAAAGTCAATGTAGACATTTGGAATGGTCTAAGCATGGTCAAAAAATGAGGTATTAAAAAGCATTTTGAAAACAGAGGAGAGCTGAGAAACAATGAGGTTTTACGAGAGAATCACAGGGCATAGGATTGTGTGGGGGAATAGTAAAGCAATACCATTTGGAAGTAAAATAGTAACATTAAACAAGAACTTACCAGTTTGAAGTTTGATCTTTATTTTATGAGGAGTTGCGATGAGGGATTTCGTGAAGACCCCTCCAACATGCATGCGTGGCATTCTTCAAAGCAGCGGTGTGGAATCACAGATCACAAACCGAAGATAGTAAGTTTAAAACTTGACCATACCAGTTGAATTTATAATAGAAGGTTGGGAGCGGAGGGCACAAAATCCCTCATCGCAACTCCACATAAAATAAAGATCAAACTTCAAACTGGTAAGTTCTTGTTTAATCTTACTATTTTACTTCGGAGTCACGTGAGTGACTTCGTGAAGATTTCAAAGCTCTGTGATTACATGCCCTGGACCACGTCCATGCTGCCACACTGCCGTAATTCTGATGGAGGAAGTTTATTAATACATTGCAGACTGGACAGGCTGAAAAATAAATGAATGTTTAACAACACAAATAATAAGACCCCTAACTCGGGGACAAACAAATTTACGGAGCAGCTCCCAGCACAGCTTCCGCAAACATCGCGGGTTTGGCCACCGGTTTGTTGTAGAATCTGTGGAATGTGGATTCACTGGCCCATCTCGCGGTAGCGAGGACATGATCCATGGGCACCTCCACGGTCCTCGCCGCTGAAGTGGATGCAGCCCTGGTAGAATGAGATTTAAACACATTAGTATCTATCCCAGCTGCATCCAATACTTCCCTGAGCCACCTTGCGATTGTTGAACCAGTCACCCAGTGATGAGGCTTCTTATGGCTGATAAAGAGCCCTTGTTCCATCTTCCTAATGATACTGGTACGTTGAATACAGAGGTGAACATGGGTGACTACGCAGAGGGTGGCGTCTGTTGGATACGCCCGGAATTCCAATTGCAACCCTAGCGCACCTGGCCTGTGCTGCTTAAGTAACCCATCGATGATGAAGGTTACTGTATGCGGAGTTGAGACCATTCTATCAAGTCGCAGTTTCTGCAGGGTCTGCACCCACTGAGCCGTTGTCAGTGCCATCAGCATTACCACTTTGATGGTGAGCTTGTTAAGTGGTAACTCTTTCATGGGAGACCAGTTTCTCAATAGGGTCAACACCACCCCTACATCCCATGTGATGTTATATCTGGGTCGTGGGGGATTGGTATTGAACACTCCCCGCGTGAATTTTGACACCAGTTGATTAGACCCCACACCTATGTTGAGGTATGAGGATAGCGCACTCCTGGCGCTATTGATGGCACTGTAGCTAAGGCCCTCATCGTAATGAAGGCCCGCTAGGAATTCCAGAACGTCAGGGATTGTAGCAGAGTTATAGGTTGTAGAAGTTCTAGCGCAGTATGCCTCCCATTTCCTGATTTGTGTGAGATACTGCCTTCTTGTTGAAACTCTGCATGAAGCAACGATGACGTCCATGGCCCTAGAGGAGATAGAAACATAGAAATTAGGTGCAGGAGTAGGCCATTCGGCCCTTCGAGCCTGCACCGCCATTCAATATGATCATGGCTGATCATCCAACTCAGTATCCCGTACCTGCCTTCTCTCCATACCCTCTGATCCCCTTAGCCACAAGGGCCACATCTAACTCCCTCTTAAATATAGCCAATGAACTGGCCTCAACTACCCTCTGTGGCAGAGAGTTCCAGAGACTGGAGATTCCAGCCTCCAGAAGTGGTCTTCTTAGAACCTGCAAGCCAACAGGTTTAAGTGGCGATGGCGCGGGTGAATTTCCCCAGTAACAGGGTTCGTAATCAAATTTGTGCGTTTAGCAATTTGCACCCATGGACTTTTGACCATCTGGAGGACCACCGGGTACGATGGTTGCGTAGGCCAGTCGGGTATAATCAGTATACCTGAAGCAGAATCTAATTTGATTTTCTGCAATACCCGGCTGATGAGGCAGAATGGGGGAAATGCGTAGCAGAACCATTTCCCCCAATGGAGAGAAAATGCATCCATTGCTACTGCCCCAGGGTCTGGTTCCCAAGACACGTATGTTGGTATCTGATGGTTCAACCTAGACGCAAAAAGGTCAATATCTGGTTACCAAATTTAGCTATTATTTCAGCAAATATCTTCGGATTCAACATCCACTCAATGTTATCATTAAATACTCGTGACCTGGTGTCTGCCACTGTATTGAGCTTCCCTGGAAGATAGGTTGCTGAGATCCAAATATTTCTTTCAATACACCAGTGCCAAATTGTGTTGACTAATTCATCAGAAGATACTGACCTGATACCACCCATATGATTTATGTATGCTACCACCGTGGTATTATCTATTTGAAGACGGACATGTACATGACTTAATTTTGTGCAATATGCCCGTAGCCCATGGAAAACACCTAGCATCTCCAAATAGTTTATCCCTTGTGACTGTAAAAGCGTGAATTCATGAGCGTCCCATCTGCCCCCACAACTGGATACAGTATCAGTCGCTCCCCATCCTTGGGCACTTGCATCTGTTTGTACCACAACTGATGGGTTCGAGACAATGATGGGTCTATAACAGTCACCAATATTGTTAGCCCACCATTGTAACTCAATTTTTGCCTTTATCGGCAGCTGCATGGGTCTGTCAAAATGTCCAGCATTTGCTTTTAACGCTGAAATTTTTGCTCTTTGTAAATTTTGATAACGCAGTGGTCCAAACTGTGTAGCAGGAAATGTAGCTACAAGCTTCCCAATTACCTTAGCAGCTTGTCGAATAGTGAGTACCGCAGCACAAGCAAAGTTGTTACAAGTTTCTTGAATCTCTGCAACTTTCCCAGCTGGGACAGTGACCATCATCTGATTCGTGTTAATAGTGAATCCCAAATAATCCATAACCTGTGAGGGATTAAACTTTGATTTGTCTGGATGGATGACAAATCCCAATTCTTCAAATATAGCTATAGTAGCTGCAACTGCTAGCTGCGCCAATTCTAAGGTTTCTCCTATGATCAATATATCGTCCAAATATGCCATGACGATATGATTTTGTCTCCTGAGATATGCCAAAATAGGTTTAACAATTTTCGTAAACAGCCGAGGTGCTGTCGTAATCCCATTGGGTAACGCTTTATATTGCCATAACTGATCCTTCCAGAAAAATTTCAAAAACTTCCTATGAAACGTTGTGATAGGAACTGTATAGTCTACATCTTTCAAATTAATGCAGGCCATAAAGCACCCTTTGCTAACTAACTGTTTAGCTGCTTCAAACGTCTCCATTTTAAAATGGGTGTATTGTACAAAAGTATTCAACTGGGTTAAGTCAATGATAATACGACAACCACCATCTTTTTTAGGTCTTGTATAGATGTTGGACACAAACTCAACTGGCTCATGTGTCGTTCTTTCTATCACCCCTTTTTTCTCTAATCGTAAAATTTCTGCATGTCCTACCTCCATCTCTTTTTGAGAAAGCGCAAACTTGCGATGAGGCACATGCTGCGTAGGGGGAAGTTTGTCGTTAATAAACTCTACCACATAACCCTGAATACTTTGGAGAAAAAAGACATCGGAAGTGACTTTTCCCCAACCACCCGCAAAGTACCGCAACCGTCCGCCAACCTGTGAGGGTACCTCTGCTACTTTTTGAAGAGAATCAAACCCCCTTACCTCCATGGTTACCTCCGGGGTCTGGAGAATGGGGGCTTTTGCGACCTTTGGGCTGATGCTGGTTGTGGCCGCATTTTCCACGCGGGCTTCGGAGGGCCCTGCCCTAAAAAAGACGGTTGTTGTTGTTGTTGATGTTGGAACTGCTGTTGGGGAGCCGGTGGTTGGTAAGTTCTTGTCGGGTATGTTCTTGGGTTCCTATCCGACTGCTACCTGGGTCTGGATGAAGGATAAGGCCACTGCCTTCGATAGGGCAGGCTTCTACCCGACACAGGTTGCTTCATAAGCCCCACCATTTTGGTTCTTCATCCAATTCTTTTACCTGTTTAGACAGGTCCTCCCCAAACAGCTATGTTGTTGGTGATGTGGTGGAGGTGCGGCACAACCCAGCAAATTTTGGGTTTAGGTTGGGCCGAATGGAGCTTTTCCTGAAACACTTTATCTCAAACTGTGCGTTGCACAGGAGGGCTAATGCATCCTGCTGTTCTTACGACACATCTGCTGCATCCAATGTCCTCGCAAAGGCCGTGATTCCGGACGTCAGTAATTTGAGAATTTTCTGGAGCTTGCCCTCCTGTGCCCTGGTGTTGCTATTTATGTTCCCCCAAATTGGCAGGTTGACCTTCGCACACTGAGGGACACACAATTTGCTGGGGCCTTATATTTTTCCAATGTCTCCCCAATGACATTATCTTGGAGCTGGTGAGATGTTAAATAATTGATAGAAGCCGCTATTTTCGGAAGTAGTGGCTCTCCAACGGCAGTTGGTTTCCCAAACTTTGCAACAGCCTCCAGCATTTCTTCAGCGTCTGGCCCTGCGGGTTGGTCTTCCATCTCCGTGTCCTCGAAATCACCCATCCGCTCACTGCGCCTGCTGGCGATAGACGAGGGTGAAATCGACAGAGGCACCTTACTCCCAGACCGCAAGGATTCCTGCTCTTGTCGTTCCAGGTCCTGCTGATAGAGCACCTCCACCATTTGCTCCATTCGTGCCATGCGACCGCCGCCGCTACGCGCGGACGACAGGTCGACTTCCCCAGGCCCTGCTGAGTCACTGGGGCTTCTGCCAGTTGGTCGCACCTGCACGAGGTGCGCTGACAGGTATTCGTCAGCACCCGTTCCTCACCCTCACCCCCAGGGGTCTGTGACGGCGCTTGGCTGGCTTTACCCGCAACAGCGGGATTGCCTAACCGCATTTTCCTGCCACCGGTCTGCGCTCCGGCAGCCTCTTCCGGTGCAGTGCTGGTACCTCCTGCACCTGCAGGGTATGCTGCTCCAGCGGTACGGTCGCCAGCCTGGAACCTCGCAGTTTTCCCCTGCGGTATATCAATGCCCACTGCAGCAGCTGGGCTTGATTTCTGCACGGCTTTCCCTCGAGTCTGCTCCCTAGGGACCTGTAAAACAGAAGTGGTACTTGCCGTGTGAGGCACCCGTGGTGCCTTATTCCTACCAGCCCTGACTTTGGGCGACGGTGGAACGAAGTCAGGGTCTCCTTCCCCCTGCTCCCGTGCAGACTTTTCTCCAGGTAATAACGGAGGCGGGTCGGCTCCTACCGACTCCATAGGGTCCGACTTCCGCACCTGCTTCTCCGGTCTAACAGGTGTTGATCCTGCAGTCAGCGCCAAGGAAGTTTGCCGCGACCCGCGGCTCTTAGAGAATTTCCTCTTCTCCTCCATCACTTCTGTAAGAGAAAACCTACAGAAGAACCAGCTCAAGGTTAGTTTCTACTTACCTGGAGCCGTCTTTTGAAGGAGCTGGTGGGGAAGCGCACTCCCCCCCCAGCTTGCCGGTAGCAAATGCGCGCGACGATATGCCGCGCATGCGTGTTGGCGGGTTCTTCACGAAGTCACTGACGTGACTCCGAAGTAAAATTGGCTCCAAAAGCAGAAGAATGCAAGGATCTCAGAGATGTTTAAAAGGCTTCAGGGGACAGCAGAATAATATGAGATTTTGGAAGGATTTTAAAAGAAAGATTTGGAATAAAATTTGTAATTTCACAAATTAAAAATCCCCAATAACAATTAAAACTTGAGGGAAGGAGACTCCACACTTGGCATGGTTAATTTTCAGCAGCAGCAAATGATAAAGATTTTTCACTGTACCTGTATCTCATCTTACTTGTGTAGGAAAGAACTGCAGATGCTAGTTTAAATCGAAGCCTCACTCGGTGGGTGAGGCAGCATCTCTGGAGAGAAGGACACAAAATGCTGGAGTAACTCAGCGTGCCAGGAAGCATCTCTGGAGAGAAGGACACAAAATGCTGGAGTAGCTCAGCGGGTCAGGCAGCATCTCTGGAGAGAAGGACACAAAATGCTGGAGTAACTCATCAGGTCAGGCAGCATCTCTGGAGAGAAGGACACAAATTGCTGGAGAAGATCTGAAGAATGCTGGACAAAATCTGAAGAAGGGTCTTGACCTGAAACAGAGTCTGAAGAAGGGTTTCGACCCGAAACATCACCCATTCCTTCTGTACAGAGCTGCTGCCTGACCCGCTTAGTTACTCCAGCATTTTGTGTCTCACCTTACATGACAATAAATTCAACAGAAACAGGCCCTTCAGCCCACCAAGTCTATGCCAACCACCAAGTATATCTTTACAAATCGGTCTTACCTGCATTAATTCCATATGCGCTGCTCATTCAGGCACATGTCCTCAGGCACATTACCTCTTAAATGTTGTAATTGATTCTGATTTCATCATCATCACCGGCAGATCAACCCAAATACCAGCAACTTTGTGTGAATAGTTAACCCATGAACCTCTTCTTTTTCACTTTAAGCCTATGCCTCCCAGTTTTAGACACCCCTACTATGGGAAAAAGACATTGGCTAACTACCCTATCTATATATCTCATAGTTGTTGACTATCCTTCATTTTACACATCTCACACTCTTTGGCTCCAGGGTGAATAGACCAAGCCTATTCAATCTCTCCCAATAACTTGAGCCTTCCAAACCAGGTAACAGATTTATTATTTTTTCTCTTGACCCCAAGTAACTTCATTACATTCTTCCTATAGTGTGGTGACCAGAATAGTGCACAATACTCAAAGTGTGGCCTAACCAAGATTTATAGAGTTGACAGTAATTAACATTTGAACGTTATTAAAAGGGTAATTGAACTTGAAGTGACTTAATTTTCTGTGGCATGCTCAATTTATATCAGTGGCTTTGTTACCAGTGTCTTGCTTACGAGCTGTAAGGTTGTGGGTTCAAATCCAATTTTAAAGTCCTGAGTACACATGCTTGGATTGCTGCTTAGTGTCGTGGTAGGTGAGTGCATATGCGTTGGAGGTCTGCGTTAGACCAAGGTATTTCTGCCCTCTACTGTTAGGGTGATAGATTCTGGTTTGAAGAAGAATAAGGGAGTTATTACCAGCTGCCAAAAAATATAGCCCAAAAAAACAGAAAGTCAGATCATATTACAATACTGTTCGTCAAAGTTTGACGGGCATTTGTCGACCACTGCTTTAACCTACATTAGAACTGACGCCATTTCAATAGTACTCCAAGAGCTGAACAGCACTTTGAAACCTAAAGGCTAAAAATAAATGGTATTATTTTTTTTATTAAACAGTGGTACTTTATTGTCACTTTAGATAGTGCAGTGTGAATTGTTCAGCACTGATTTGAGACATTCAGAAGAATATTCAGAGGCAGGCCTTCAGAAGAGTATTGGAAAGGGTGAGAGATGACATTAATGATTGTTTGATTGATTGAAAGGTTGAAAGAAACAGCATGGACATGGGCCCTTCATCAACTATCGATCATCCATTCCCACTAGTTCTATGTTATTCCACTTTTGCATACACTCCCTACACACTAAGGGCAATTTACAGAGGCCAATTAACCTATGAGCCCACATGTCTTTGGTGATGTGGAGTAAACCAGAGCACCCAAAGGAAACCCATGCAATCACAGTGCGAACTTGCAAACTTCACACAAACTGCATCGGAGGTGATGATCAAATGCAGGTCTCTGGCACTGTGATGCCTTATTTTTATACAAGGGTAAAGAACAGTTTTTGAGATTGTAGGTCCCTATCATGAGGCCCACGCCCGATATGGATGGAGAGCTGGTAACACAGCCCATCTTCGGGAGAACGATCAGTGGATTTTTAAAATAACTTTATACATCACAGAATCGTGCTACACAGAAACAGGCCCTTCAGCCAGTTCATCTCTGTGCAGACCATCATTGTTCCTATTTATATAAATCCTATTTACCAGGACAATAATTTTCCATGCCTTCAAAATTAAAGTGCTCCTCCAGATGCTTATTAAATGTTGTGAGAGTCTCTGCATCCACTACCTTCTTGAGCGGTGTCTTCTACTTTTTAACCACCCTCCTTTTGACCTACTGATTGAATGGTGGGCGGAAAGTACAAGAAATTTGCTCCTGATTCTTATGCTTTGTATTCTTTTTCCTTCCCTACCAGCAATTAATGAGCACTTTGGAATAGTTGCCTTGCTCTTGGATAGTAGCTCCAAAATGGCCAATACCAAATCAGCAGCATAATCTTTCTCAATGTCTTCCAATTTGGAATAAATGGCCATTGACTCCTCTCCCAAACTGAATCTTTCCCCAATTTATCTCAGAATTTTGAAATGTTCACCCAGATAGGCTGCCCGATGATATGGCAGGCATTTAACTCAAGTCATTTGAAGCAAAGTAGTAGGTCCCCCCTTGGTCATGACTGACCATGGGTGATGCATCTTGGTCGGATGCAAGCCTGGGCAAAGTTGTATGGAAGACAGGCTGTTGCCCATGCAGGATGTCTCCTCTCTCCACGTCGCGGATCGATCCAAAGGAACAGCAGGGCCATTACAGTTTGGCACCAGCGCTGTCGCAGGAGCTGCCAGAGCGAGGTTGTAGACAACAACAAACTGCCTTAGGGGCTCCGACTTCGGCTTTTCTTGAGGTTTACTCCTGGCGCCTTTTCCATGACTGGATATGACCACAAGGCAGTGGAGGTTTTAAATCAGAGTTTTCCCTCTTCTAGATGGACTGCCTTCCCAGGCTGACAAGCCCCATCTGCCCGAGACTCGTGGGGGCGGGAGCATCTACCATCCCGTGCAGGTCTATAGTAGGAGCAAAGTAACCTGCTGTGAAATAGTCAACACAAAGCCTAGCATATAATCAAAAGTTTTCCAGCTGCAATTTAACTCAACTTGTTTGCATTGTTCGAAAAATGTACGAATAATAATTGCCTGTAAGCTTAGCAGCCCACTGAGGTATTGCACAGTCTGATTTTCTTTTTACTGAAATATGATTAGATATGAATGCACAAGTAAATCCTTTTCGCTTCACATTTATTGCTGAGGAAGATTTCATTATTCTGGTGGGCTTTCACAGCGTGACCATGGGCAATAAGATCCACAAAATAAAAGCCACAGATGCATTATTGTTAAATAGCTCTAGGAGCCCATTTATGTAGACTTGGTTGTTTAACTGCATGTGGCTGAATGAAATCTGACAGCTGCGTAGTGAAACATTCACATATTTCAACCACAAAGGCATCTGTGCCTTTTCAGAATAGTGTTCGCTTGCAATAAGAAGTAGCTTAGCAGTGCTGTCAAAGCTGACAACATGATCAGAGGCACTTATTGATAGTTCCTTGGTGACGTCTCTGACAACATCGGGAATCATGATTGCTGTTCCTTTTCCTGAAATTAGTGGAGAAATATGAATGGAATAATTGTCCATGTGTTGTTATCTCGGTATGAATTCTCAACTCGTGATAGATGTTTTTTACCTCCAACTCAGCCAGAAGATGCAAATCATGATCTGAATCCGCAGAAGGGTCCCAACCTGAAATATTGTCTGTCCATTCCCTCCACTAATGCTGAAATCCTCCAGCACTGATTTTTTTGCCCAAGGTGTGATTTGTCATGACATTTGGCACGTATTCCCGTTTGGGCATGCAGTTCTCACTGAACAGACAACAAAAGCAGTAATGAATCATTAATGGAATTAGTTAGCAGGTCAAGCATTCACACAGTGAAATGGGATACAAATCCATGCTTTTTCATGTTGAAAGGTGCCCAAATGCCACAACATGTTCTGAGGAATATAGAAGAATTAAAGTTAATTAATGAGAAAGTTTATGAAGGGAATGATAAGCAATGCAGAAGCAAAACACCTTTAATTTTATCAGAAATGTGATATGTTCCATGTGTTATATAAAATTAAACAATCCCTAATGTGATGTTATTACATCTTCTAATCACCTGGGAATATGAGATACCAAATCTCCACAATACAGACAACCTACTGGTGTTCATTAAAGCCAGAATCATTCCTCAAATGTTAGATAACAACTCATTTTTTAAAAGCCTGCCAAATTTGTTTCACCAAAGCTTCTTTGATCTGACCTTGTAAGATTAATTGGCTGTGTGAATTCAGATATGAGAGAGACTGGACTTACATTTTATAGTCCTTTATTTATTTTCTCCTTCTGCAAGTTCTGAATATTTGTCGTTTAAGGAATTACTTGGAGCATCTTTACTGTGATGAGAGCAAATCTTACAGGTTTTGTATGCAGAAAACTGAAAAGTTAAAAAACTGAATTGTAACGATACAGAACTGTGGGGATATGTACAGTGTATACAGTGCAACACAGGCCCAACTTGTCATTGTCAGTAGTTAATGAGCCTTCAACATCCTCTTTCCCATTACCAAGTCTTTCTATATCACTGTCCCTTGTTTGTTTGTTCTGCTTCTCAGCTCTTCACCCCATGAACGAATGAGTTCCACATTCTCACTGCTTTGAGTAAAGAACCCCACATTGAATTTTATACAACTGTAGTAACTTATGCTTTATGTTTAGTTTAACTTAGTGATACAGTGCTTAAACAGGCCCTTCAGCCCACCGATTCCATGCCAACCAGCGATCCCCGCACATCAACACTGTCCTACACACACTAGGGACGATTTATAATTTTTACCGAAGCAATTAACCTACAAACCTATACATATTTGCTGTATGGGAGGAAACCGGAACACCCGGAGAAAACCCATGCAGGTCAGGGGGAGCACATATAATTTCTGTGTAGACAGCACCCATAGTCGGGATCGAATCTGGATGTCTGCCGCTGTGAGGCAGCAACTCTACTGATGCACCACCGTGCCACCCCTCTGTGCCGCCCCATAATGAGTGCATTTATTTCATTGAATATATACTGACCAATGCATCAGTCTGAAGAAGGGTCTCGACCTGAAATGTCACCCATTCCTTCGCTCCATAGATGCTGCCTCACCTGCTGAGTTTCTCCAGCATTTTTATCTACCTTCGATTGTTCCAGCATCTGCAGTTCCTACTTAAACAATACATTAGTTAATCTCACTTTCCAGCTTTCAATTAGATAACCTCACTTTCCAACTTCAAGAACACATCCAGATCCATTTTAAATAAGATTAACTTGTCTACCTTCATCATATTATTAAGCACTGTAGTTAATATCACCCCACTCCTTGAGTGAGATCATTTATTTGTCAACTTTGTCCACATTCTTTGCTGATTATCTTATGTCATCGCTCCCAGTACTTTCTGTTCACATTGTGTTCAACATTTTGTCCAACTCAGTTAACTTTTTCTAGTGTCTCTTCTGCTCCAAAAAAATAACCCCAATCTAGATAGTATTTCCACATAATTAGAATTATCTCGCCTTGGCAAACTTGTACTGCCCTTTTCTTCCTTTTCTACTATCATCATATTCTTCCTGTAGAGTTGTGACTACTTTGTAATTAAGGTTCCTTGTAATGGGAAATGTGTGTGAATATTTGTCCTGGTCCATTGACAATGACTCTACAGTCTAGAAAATACACCAATACATCTCATTCCAAGAGAGATATAAGTACATTCAGCATGTCCCTAATGGGTTTTACTAATTTCTACAAATGCATCAAAGAAAGCATCTTATCCAAATACATCACAGCGTAGTATGACAAATGCTTGCCCCAAGGCTACAAGAAATTGTGGGACGTTAAGGACGCAGCACAGTCCATCATGTAAAGCAGCATTCCTCCACTGACTCCATCTATACCACACCCTGCTTTGGGAATGCAGCCAACATTTATTTGTGGATTTTAGCTCTGCATTCAACACTCAGCTACCACACTCCAAACTCACCCAGTTGACTGTGCCTGACCAACTTCCTGACAGACAGGAAGCAGCATGTGAGGCTGCGAAAGCAAACCTCGTACTCGCTGACCCTCAGCATAGGAGCACCGCAAGGCTGCTTACTCTTCCTTCTCCCGTACTCTCTCTTCAAGACTCTCTCTGTACTGCACCTCCACATATTCCTCTGTCAAGCTTCTCCAGTTTGTGGATGACACAACCCTTGATTGGACTAATCCAGGGTGGGGAGCCTACAGACAGGAAGTGGCACAGCTGGCATCCTGGTGCCATTGCAACAAACTGGAACTCAATGCTCTTGAATTGATAGGAGACTTTAGGAGAGCTCCCGCTCCCCTCCCCTCACTCATCATCAACAACACCACAGTCACATCTGTGGAGTCATTTAAGTTCCTTGAAACCATCATCTCCAGGGACCACCATGAGAGGCCACCATTGACTCCACAGTCAGAAAGGCCCAACAGAGGATGTACTTCCCGTGGCAGCTGAGAAAACACAATCTGCCACAGGCAATGATGGTCCAGTTTTATTCTCCCATCATAGAGTCTGTCCTCACCTTCTCCATCATGGTCTGGTTTGGCTCAGCCACCAAGCATGACATCTGATCACAGGGAGAATGTACAGATTCCGTACGGACTCTAATGGACAGCATGCATGGTCAGGATCAAACCCAGGTCTCTGGCGCCGTAAGGCAGCAACTCTACGCTGTGCCACCATGCCGGCCCTTGTTGTATATGGCTATTTGAAAGCAATGCCAAGATTTAACAATGTGTATTCCATTGGCTACAAAACACCACTGGTAATGAAAAAGTTTTTTTTTTACTTCATGCATGGGGAAGGGGGATGAAATTATTGAGGAAATTGAGGTGTTGCATTGCTTTCTTGGTCTGTGTGCCTTGGATTGAGCCAGTCAGCAGCATGGTTTACATATGCAGTAGATTTTTGTTCTGTGTTTTTGTTTGCGTAGTGGTGTGCCTCAGCGATTGTTGCTGGGACCATTGCTGTTGTTAGTTTTATAACAATGATTTAGATGAGGATGTGCAAGGCATGATTAGTAATTTTGCAGATGACACTACAGTAGGTATTATTGTAGATAGTGAAGATGGTTATCAAAAATTATAGTCAGGTCTTGATCAACTGGACAAGGGGACTGAGGAATGGTTAATGGTGTTTAATGTAGATAAGTATGAGGTTTCATTTTGGGAAGTCACACCAGGGCAGGAAACTCACAGTGAATTGTAGGCCCCAAGGGAGTGCTGTAGTGCAGAGGGATCGAGGAACACAGGTACATCATTCTATGAAAGTGGCCGCACAGGTATATAGATTAGATTAGATTAAATTAGATTATAGGTAGGTATAGAAGGTTACTTGTACATTGGCCTTTATCAGTCAAGGTATTGTGTATGGAAGTTGGGATGTTATGTTACAGTTGTACAAGATGTTGGCGAGAAGGCCCCATTTGGAGTATTGTGTTCAGTTTCCCTCACCCTGCTATAGGTAGTAGGGCATTAAGCTGCAAATGGTGCACAGAAGATTTACGAGGATGGTTGCCAGAGATTGAAGCCCAGAGCTATATGGAGAGATTGGGCAGACTAGGGCATTATACCTAGGAGCACAGGAAGCAGAAGTGATGTTATAGAGGTGTGTAAAATCATTCAAGGGAATTAGTAGGGTAAATGCCTTTAACCAGGTCAGTAAAATCAAGAACCAGAGGGCATAGATTTAAGGTGAGAGGGGGAAGATTTAATAGACTGAAGAGCAATATTTTCATTCAGAGGGTGGTGCATGTATGGAATGAGCTGCCAGAGGAGGCGGGTGGTATAAGAGCATTTAAAAGACACTTGAAGCATTAGGAACAGAATTAGGCCATATAGCCCATCGAGTCTACTCCGCCATTCAATCATGGCTGATCTATCCCCCTCCTATCCCCATTCTCCGGCCTTTTCCCCATAATCCCTGACACCTGTACTAATCAAGAATCTCTCTATCTCCGCCTTAAAAATATCCATTCACTTGGTCTCCACAGACTTCTGTGGCAATTAATTCCACAGATTCACCACCCTCTGAATAAAGAAATTCCTCCTCATCTCCTTCTTAAAGGACCATCCTTTAATTCTGAGGCTATGATCTCTAGTCCTAGATTCTCCCACTAGTGGAAACATCTTCTCCACATCCACTCTGTCCAAGCCTTTCACTATTCGGTAAGTTTCAATGAGGTCCCCCACTAAACCTTTTAAACTCCAGCGAGTACAGGCCCAGTAGCATTAAACGCTCATCATTTGTTAACCTGCTCATTCATGATATCATTCTTGTAAACCTCCTCTGGACCCTCAGTTGGCATGGACGAGTTGGGCCTATGGGTCTGTTGACATGATTTATAACTCAAATTATGAAACAGTGGGGTCAGCCATCAGCTGAAGGCACTCCCCGCCTGCCTGGAAAAACTCACAGACTGACCCATTAGCTGGAAGCTGCAGAGAAAACACTTCACAGGACATCCAGATTCTTCACAGGACATCCCGAATGTGAAGGCGGTCATGTGTTTGGTGGGGTGAGAGCTAGAGGCAGAGGTGAATCCAGAGCAAACTTGGTCCAGAAAATTTAGAGTCAGCACACATTTTCTGACTTAGGAGATGCAGAGAACTTCAGAGAGATTAAAGGTTAAAAAATAATTAAACTATTAAAAACACTTTAAGACTTTAAAAGTTCTCAGTTAACTTGTCACAGATCCCTCACTACCTGTGGCATCACTGCAGAAACAATTTATACATGTCATTAAACATACAGTATCACTTGGTACCTTTTTGGAAGAGGAAATCTAAGCACCCAGGAGGAAACACGTGTGGACAGAGGGAGAATGCGCAAGCAGTATGTAGACCACGCCTGAGGTCATCATTGAATCCGGATCTCTGGCTGACAGAATTTTCTCAAACTCCGTATTCACCTGATTGGAATCCCAACAATTGCTGACGTATACCAAGGCTGGCAGTTTTGATGCATGTACAAAGCTAGAGACAACACAGCTAGTAGAGCCACTGCCGAACAGAGTCATTGAGCTGGGTTCAATCCTGACCTTTGGGAATGTCCATGTGGAATTTGCACATTCTCCCTCTTTCTGGTTATCTTCACATTGGTAGGTTAGTTGGGCGGTGTAAGTTAGTGTGTTTGTGGGTGGTAGAAATTGGGGGCGGGGCCAGATGGGGTGTTGATACAAATGTGTGGAGTATGAATAAGGTAGTATTTGAGTACTTTCTGGTCTGCATGGGTTTGGTGGGCCAAAGGGCATGTTTCTACGCTGTATGATTCCATGACTCAAACCAGCTTCGGCTGGGTTGTGCCTTCAGATCTCCCTAGGGTGAAAGACATTATTGCTTTGCGACAAATCTCTTTAGAAAGCATTTTCCCATCCAGCTTTGGAGGGGAAATTAAGCCAAATAAATAATTCAGGCAGGGACTTGCAAACAGCCTCAGATCAAATGGTATTGTATCTCCCACCTCCCTATTAGTGTATTTGTACCATCTGTACCTTACGCAACATTTGAAAATCCCTGGTGGTATCAGGAAAGGGCACCATCCTAGTTCAGTTTAAATATTAATTAGGCACACTCATGCATGCCCCAATGAATCTGTACAAGGCCTTGAGGATAATTTTCCCTCAGCAAAATTGTGTTTGTCTAGCATCACATTAAAATAAAACTGTTCCACAGTCTCCATGGAAACAAATCAAATAGATAACAGAATATATAACGTACGTCCTTGGGAAAATATATTTCAGAAGAAATGTGCATGATGACATTAGTCATTCTAGGCCCCTTTACTTATTTGTTGCTTAATTTTATAGAGAATGATGAATTGAAATGGCGACCTGTCCCAACCACTACAACCTCGTTCACAGTACAGTTTTTCGCTCTTTGGAGCCTCTCTCTTCCCTGCATACTGTTCTACATAGAGGGAAAGAAACAACAAGGATGGATCATCCAGTGACCCTGACGTAACCTGTCAACAAAATTATTATTTCAGACAATTTACACAAATTTTAATTATAACATGGATAACACAGTGGAGCAGCTAGTCAAACCGCTGCCTCACAGTTGCAAAGACTCAGGTTCAATCTTGACCTTTGGTGCTCTCTGTGTGGAGTCTGCACAATCGCCTTGTGACCCTGTGGCGTTTCCTCCTACATTTCAATGAGGTGTGGGTTGGTCACTGTAAATTACCCCTGTTGAGCAGGCGATTAGTAGAATCTGGAGAATGGGTGGTTAGGTAATTGTTGAGAATATGGGAGAATGAAAAACATGGCTAAAGCAGATTAAGTGTAAATGGGTTCTGACTTGATGGGCTGAACGCCCTGTTCCTGTGCTGTATCTCTCTACAATTATATGTTTTGGGACAGTTCTATAAGAAAACTAAAATGTCTGACCTGGAGTTTTATTAAGGATGTAACAAACTGCACAAATAAGGGGCAAATTAATGGTTGTGTATATTTGGTTATTTCAAAGGCAGTTAATTAAGGTATTGTACTAAAAAAAACATTGTTCTTACATAAAATAGGGAGTCACAAGACAAAATTGGCAATTAAAGAGAGAGAATAGATTGATAACTCAGACTTAATCGAGAAGGTACAAGTTCACAAGTTATAGGAGTAGAATTAGGCCATTTGGTCTATTGAGTGTACTCCGCCATTCAATCCTGGCAGATCTCAGCCTCCTAATCCCATTTTCCTGCCTTCTCCCCATAACCCTTGACATCCATTCTATTTATTTAACTTTAGAATAATGAGATGATGTCACTAACATGTACCAGATTCTCACAGTGCAAACAGCCATACTGCCAGAGGAGTTCCGTGGATGAGGCAGCATCTGTGGAGATAGGGAGTGGTTGATCTTGTGGGTCGGCAATCACTTACCTCCATAAATGCTCCCTCACCAGTTGAGTTCCGAGACAGTTTGTTCAAAGTACAGCATCTGTAGTCTCTTGTGTCTCCGAAGTGCTAAATAGAGTTTTAGACCAAGCTCTATTAATCCACACCATCCTGTCCTTTTCACTCTAACCATTGGGAAGAAGGTATAGGGGTCTGAAATCCACGACCTCCGAGTTCAAGAACAGCTTCTTCCCAACAAGCATCGGGCTCTGAACATGATAAAACACTAAACTATGAATTCTCTTATTTGCACTGAGGACTTTTGGCCTTTTGCACTAGTATTGGCATTTTTCATTTATTGTTTTTTTGTGGTTTATTTGTTATTTATGAGTACTGTGTTTACAGGTCTGTTATGTTGCTGCAAGAAAGAATTTCATTGTTTCGTTGTCAATACATATGACAATTAAACACTCTTGATCTGACTCTTGACTTATTACAAGGTAGATGGCAGGGACCAGATCACAGAGCATACTCTTCGAATACATATCAGTCGAATAGACTGAGATAGGCCTCATCTGGACGGAGATGAGAATTTTCTCTTTGCAGTATGTTTGTAAATCTCAGGAATGTGGTTGTGGTTGCTCAATAACTGAGTATATCTGAGTGAAAAGATTAGAAAACAAACTGCTAGAGGAACCTAACAGGTCAGGCAGCATCTGTGGAAGGAAATGGATACCCCAAAGATATTGCCTGACCCACAGTTCGTCTCTTAATTTGTTTTATGCTCTAGATTCCAGCATTCATATCTCCTGTAAGGTCAGAAGATGTGTCCGCTTAAAATAAATGAATGAAAATGGAGACTGGATGACAAAATGTAACAGAAGGCAGAGGATTTGTCATGATCTTATTGAAAGTTCAAAGGGTCCGATGACCCATTCCTGCATTTATTTCATTCTGAACATTTTCCTATGTTAGGAAATAAGTCTATGTACCGTTCACCCATCACTCCATGTGCTTACCTACGTATGTTGGTTGTTAATTAGTTAAGCCGTAACTTAACTTTCAAATATCTCACTTTTGCTTTTAAGTTTTTTTGTAACCTGGTGAATAAGTTTAGCACATGCATCCAAGTACCAATTTATTTCCCTTGCATGTGTCACTGAAATTCAGATGTTGGACAAATGTAAATGTAAAGAACCTTGACATTGTAAAATAATAATTCAATTTATGGATTAGTGATGCAGAATATCAGATAGACATGAAATTAAAGATTTCTCATCCCTGGAATACTATACATTAAACAGTATATGAAGGACGTGTTTTGATATCTTAACTGGAAATGTTTTAGGAGCGTGGACGAAAAAATTGGTTCTTAGATGTCGGAATGCAAATATCTATTCCATAATGATGACAGCAAATGTAATTGAAAGATTTACATTTATATGGAAGGGGCAGCTTTCACAACATCTGTGAACATTTTATAGCATTTGAAGTGTTGCCACAGAGGAAACATATCAGATAATTTTCACAGTGCAGTCTCCTGCAAAGAGTAAAATGATAATGACCAGATAATTTCTTTCATTTTGGGAATCGTTGATCGATAGACAAAGATGCCCAGCGACATAGGGAACAGTTGCCCTGCTCTCTGAGATAATTCCTTAGGATTTCCATGTCCATCCGAGAAGGCAGATAATTCATGGAGCACTCTAAAATATATGGGGAGAAGGACATATGGCCCAATGAATGTCATACCCCTTCCGACATTAGATCTGTAGTCCTGCAGGTCATGGCTTTTCAAGTCCATATCCAAGTGCTATTTAAATGTGATGAGGATTTTGCCTCCGTCATCTTTTTGTACAGTGAGTTGCTGACCCCTAACATATTCTGGATCCTACTAGTTACTAAACTCTTTGGCCCCTGATTTTTGATCTATCTACTGAGAAGACTAGGTCTTAGCTATCTACTCCCTATCTCAACCACTCTCATGCACACTAATTGAGTATATTTCCTCAGTTGTCTTGATTCTAAATAAAAGAAGCCTAGTTTATTCATTTTTTCGTTATTATTACAGTTTTCCAGTCCAGGTAACACACATAAATTATAATACACAGAAATGAAGCATCCTGTTTTACTCTCACCGGATCCCTCGTAATTTTATACACCACAAATAAATCTCCTCTCGGTCTCTTCGGTCCCTGAAAAAAATACTCCTAGCTTATCCATCTTTCCTCATGTTTATTGTTTTTCCATTCCTGGCAATATCCTTTGTAAATCTCCTCTGCATCCATAGACAATATGTGGATAGGAAGATTGTGGGGGGATATGGGCCAAATGCAGGCAAATGAGACTAGCTCATGAAATCCCCATGGTCAGCATAGACAAATTGGGCTGAAGGATCTGTTTCTGTTTTGTATAAATCTATGACTCTGAGCTCTCAAGTGCATTTAGTTTTCCTTTTGCAGTGGAGTGAAACCGGAACTGTATTTCAACCTGTTGTCAAGTTTGTTTATAGATTGTTGTAACATAACTTGCCCACTTTAATCTTCTATGCCTCGGCTAACAGATGAAAGTCACCTGGATGACATTTCAATCACTTTATGATCTGCTCTGCTACCTTTAATGATATATGGACATAACCTCCAATGCTCTTTGTCACTCCATACCACTCAACACATTCCCATATATAGTATATTTCCGTTTGTAAGTTCCCAAGTGCAAAACCTTATACATTTCTACATTTAACTCAGTTTGCCAAGCATTTTCTAAACTCACTGCCCCTCTGTATTACGCTGCTGTCTAAAGCTTTACTCCTCATGTTCAATCATTCAGCCAGTTTTTGCGTTATCTGTGAATTTCTTCAATTCAGTAAACTCTTATTTTTATAGACATCTTTATAACTGATTTTGGTTATAGTGGATGGACCTACCAATGTTCACCGCCAGGCTGGGCTGCCGTGACACCCACAGGCCACACTGCCTCTTTGGCCGCTTCCAGGCCTGGCTGCCGTCACCAGCCCTGGCCCGTCCTGGCTCCCCGGCCATTTCTGGCCTAAAACCCTCATTTTTATGGACCTCTTTATATCCTTACTAACCAGGCCAGGAATTTATTTGTGTGCTTCATGCCATGGCTCGATTAAGTAGATGCGTGTAACATTGCCCTGTTTACCAAGTGGTCAAGTGATTTATTGGGTTATGGTGTTCCTTCCACATTTAGTTCCACATAGCTGAAGATTGATAGGTTAAAGGTTAGAGTCACCAATTAACAAACAAAGGCTGCATTTGATGAGTGCAGTATGCCCGGCAGACACTTACTTATTTATACACTTTCACGGGATGCAGATATCTCGGACAATACCTGCATTCATCATTCATCTCAAATTGCCCACAGATAAGAGTCAGCCATGGCGATTCTTCTGGGGTTTCATGCAGACCAGACGGTGCAAAGATAGCAGATATTATTTTCTGGATGATATTAGTGAACCTAATAGGTTTTCATCATTCTTTGAATTTATGATTTCTTTAATCGCCTGAATTTAAATTTCCCAGCTACCATGGTGACTTTCAAACTGGTGAAGATCAGTGGACACTCGTACAATAACTATGCCTTCAGGTGGTTTAGTACTTGCTTGGTCGTTCGCAGAGGGGGCCAACAGAGGTAGGTAGATAGATCGATAGATAGATAAGGCAGAGATCCTAAGCCGTGGCAGGAAGAACGTGCAGATCCCTTACAAATAGTATTGTTGGATTTATGAGGCAGTAGCACTAACTGCTGTGTCACCATGCCAGGCAAATGCTTTAGACAATAAATAATAGACAAGAGGTGCAGGAGTAGGCCATACGGCCCTTTAAGCCAGCATCGCCATTCAATGTGATTATGACTGATCATCCACAATCAGTACCCTGTTCCTGCCTTCTTCCCATGTCCCGTGACTCTGCTATCTTCAAAAGCCCTATCTAGCTCTCTCTTGAAAGTTTCCAGAGTACTGGCCTCCACCAGAGAATTCCACAGACTCACAACTTTAGATGTTCTGAAAGATTCTTCTAAAGTGTAAGTAATTATTTCTTCCCACTGTTGCTCAACAAGCTCCAGTTATGAGCCTAGAGTTGGGATTCACAGTACTCATAAAGCCTGGCATTAGTCATGATTAGTACAGGTGTCGGAGGTTATGGGTAGAAGGCAAGAGAATGGGATTAGGAGAGATAGATCAGCCATGATTGAATGGTGGAATACTCTTGATGGGCCACATGGTCTAATTTTACTCCACTTATGACGTTATGAACAGAGCTACAACCTTCTGCATTGTGGTAGGCTGCCTTTACTGCCTTTGGTTCTGTCAGTTATAATGGTTTGATGCATGCCCACAAATTGTTCATCATTACTCCATGCCAGTTGAGCTATCTTTACTCCTGTTTAAGGAACACCTTGATTTTAACATCTCACAATGGCTTATGAATCCAGTCTTAACCTTGCCTCTTCTAATATCTGTAATATTCTCCAGCATTGCACCTCCACTTCAAGCACCTTGTCTATTCCTGATATTAGTTATGTCACCAATAAAACCAATCAGCTGCACTCATGTATAATCTAATGGGTAAGCACGTGAGTATTTGATGAAGAGTGGTATTGGAAGGAGAGGAAGCTGTTCTCACCCCCCATGCAAGCACAAATATCCCTCAAGGAAAATTGTGCAAAGCATTCAATGAAAAATGTTCCTGAAATAGGATGGCAAAACTTTGGACACTTCCAAACACTAATGCTGTTAACAATGGCACTAAAATCGCATTAACAGCAATCATGCACAAATTTGTTATTTCAAATGCTGGTGCAGTAGATTAATTAACAACACTAATTAAATTTGTACTCGTGAATCGCCACATGTGTTTTTTCGACATTCAGGTGTTATTACCAGTGTTTATTGAAATGGGCATCCTGGGAGTTCTGGCGTGGAAGAAGATGGGCAAATCCAGTGATGATTCCTGGTTCTCTTTCCATGAAATATTGCTTGTTATATTAAGAGTGTCCAGAGAAATAATCAATACTTTTGGAAACTCCAGAACAGGTTTTCCAAAAAAAAAATTACCTCCTTCCTCCAGTGAAGAGAATATTGTTGTTTTAGTTCTCCATCCAACCTGTCTTACTGATTATTTTTTTAAATCATTTTTGCATCTTGCCACCTTCTCCTAGCTATCATTGATCTACAATTTCCTTGAACTTCATCCCTTTCGATCTCTCGTTTTCACACCTTACCCTTCCATATAGGGTAAGAGGTCTCCCTCTCCTCTGACTCTCAATCTGAAGAACGGTCTCGACCTAAAACGTCACCCATTCCTTCTATCCGGAGATGCTGCCTGTCCCTCTGAGCTACTCCAGTATTTTGTGTCTATCTTTGGTGTAAACCAGCATCTGCAGTTCCCTCCTACACAATATTGTTGGGTGATCTAATTGTGAACTTCGGAACTATGACACAGAGAGCAATAGGCTGAAAAAAATCCTCATAGAATAACTGAAAGAGATAGTATACTGAGCAGGTGAGACTCCTCTTCGGAGATTTGTTTCAGTTGATTAAGCTCATTTTATAAGTCCACTACACCATACAAACAGGAGAGGACTAATTTCTACCATACGGTTTTCACTTACTGATTTTCAGATCTAAGGGGCTTAAATATAGAGTGATGGCAAATAAATGGAACATGAAATTAAAAATAGATTTATTCCAATAATAGGTGTTTAGAACATGCAAGTTGCTGGCAGGTAGTGAGATTGTGGGGAATAGTGCAAGTACGCCTGTGCATACATAAGGAAGTTTGTCGAGAAACATAGGGAAGAAACTAGAGAAACATAGGGAGAAAGTATAAACATATATTGATAGTGTGAAGGGAGTAAAAACGATTATAGGCACCAAAGAGATCATCACTGACATTATCCAATTTCTGAGCAATAAATTCTGCCTCTTATTGTTTGATTGAATTTTGAACAATGTAATGACTTTTGATGGTGTTGTGCCTTTATTAGGCTGCACTATTAATTATCACATGGGGAATATGAGTGTCTTCAATGTGTGAGGACCGAATCACCAAATTCATTGTGGTCTATTATATAAAGGGTATTTCCATTCCAGGTTATTTAAGTAATAATATTGTTATATGTGCCAAACATAATTACAAAGTTGACAGGTCAGATGACTAAAAATAGAATATCACAAACAGATCATTGTTAAAAGAGCAAAAATAGATTGTAAATTGATTATGAGAAATAATTTGGGTTGAAAGCCTGAGGAAGTAAGCAAGCCATTTTGAATCAGTCATAGAGGATATTTATCCATGCATCCCATTAGCTGTGTCACAATGGACAGCACTTACCTCTCAAAAAGAAAACTAGATACGAAAGATAGAGAGGTTCTGAGTTCAAATCCTCCTCCAGGCATTAAACATAAAGGTCCAGTGTATTACAAAGGGAGAGTTATACTACCACTGGGATGATTAAGGATGAAGTATTAAAATCAAAGCTATGTTTGCTATCATTATATCAAAGTGCAATGCTTATGAATGTGACCAGAGCTCTTAAAGATGTACAGGCCATCCTCGAGTTGCAATTGTCCAATCTCTCATAAACTCTAAATATGAACAATCTCCCACAATTTATTAATTTCAAAAATCCGACGTACATCTGTGTTCATTCCAACAAGCAGCAGAACTAGTTTCCTTTGGTTATTGTTCATTTCTATCACTTACGTGCTTTTTTGATGTCTTTCATCATATTACCGTGGAAACGTTATTTCCATATTGTGTGATTTTTGTGCATCTTTCTACTTATGAACAAATTTGACCTAGAAAGGCTTTTATTAAGGTTCTTCAGAGACAAATAAAGACGTCAAAGAGTCCAGTGTCAAGGATAAATTAATATAAAGCAGTGAATGTGCACAAAGCACATACAGCAGTAAATGTGCACAAAGACCAACTGTTGACAGTGGGAGGAGGTGAACAGTGATGTTTTATAAAATCAGTGTTGGAACTGTTGCTACATACAAATTACACCCAGTTGTGGGTGTATGGAACAAGCTGTTGAAGCAGATAGTTGAGGCTGGAAGAAACAGTTGGATGGGTATATGGATATGGACTAAGCACAGGCAGGTAGAACTAGTGTAGCTGGGACATGTTGGCTGGTGTGGGCAAGTTGAACCGAAGGGCCTGTTTCCATACTGTATCACTCTATGTCTCTCTGACTCTAAGCGCAAAAATATGTCCAAAAGACATATTGAGGGGAGGGTACATGTGTATATGGAGCTGGTGGTCAGTCATTTGACTACAGCAAACTTCAGGAAGACATGAAGAACTTGCACAATGGGACGACCATTCATATAAATCACAGACAGGAATGTAACATCTGCATCTTGGAATGGAAAGAATGTGGAACTCACTCCCACAGGGAGGAGTTGGGGTAAGTAATATGGGCACATTTAAGGAAGGAGAGGCAAGCCTGAGTGGGAAAAGAGAAAGAGGATGTCAGACTGATATATGTAGATAAAGAATGGCAGAATGAGGCTGGAGTAGACAGATAAAAGTTTGTCTAGTCACAGCAGGGCCAAATGATCTGTTTCTGTTCCGTAAGCCCTCTGTAAACTTTGGGAGAATTATTTCTGGTGTTCTGGACAATATCTATTCCTTGAAGAACTGCAGAACAGTGAACTCTGTTTGGTATCACACTGCTATTTTAGAAGGAGTCATCGCTACCCTAATACAACAGTGACAACACTCTAAAAGCACTTTGTTGGCGATAAAATGCTTTGTAATGTCCAGAAAGAGATGTGAAGGTTGGGGTATTAGTGCATGTTTTCTGTTTACTTCTCTCTGGAGATTTTCAGTATTTTAGATATTCCTGATCCAGGACAAGAAAGGAATAAAAATAAAGGCTGGTGGTGGAATGGTGAGCAAGAGAATTAAATTTACAAAGGAAAATATAATCTTGTATTGCACAGTAAAGGTTTATGACGAGCACTCTGGTCTCCAAATGACTTCCTTAGGTCTTAGTTAGGCAGCTGAGAAAGGGTGGGAGAATCTGAAGTAAACTGCATTAAGATGACCTGGCAGAGAGAGCTGGACTGACTTTCTAAAGCTGTTAACATTAAGCATTGCACCAATAATGGCTGGTTCTGACATAAGAACACATCTGACCATAGTAAAAAAAAAAGGAATTCACTGATGTTCATTGGAGAAGGAAAACTAGCATATTTACTCGGTCTGGCCTACTTTTTTTTCCACTTTAGTTTTTATTGCTTTTATGTATACACAAATAAAACACAAATATAACAACGAAACATACAACAATACAGTGAAACGTACAACAGTGTAGCGGGGAGTTCAGTTTACAATTAATGATGCAGTTATCAGAACTATTTTCATATTAAAACAATTTCCAATAACTTTCATTATTGTCAATAAAATTATACAGTGTTGATGTCTTTATGTTGATACCTAATCCATTTTTCCCATTTTCTGTTAAACTCGTCTTCTTTCACTCTTGGAGAATATGTCATTTTCTCCATGACAAATATTTCCTGTAGGGAGTTACACAAAAAGCTGGAGAAACTCAGCGGGTGCAGCAGCATCTAAGGAGTGAAGGAGATAGACGATGTTTCGGGTCGAGACCCTTCTTCAGACTGCTTTTGAAGAAGGGTCTCGACCCGAAACGTCGCCTATCTCCTTCTCTCCTTAGATGCTGCTGCACCCGCTGAGATTCTCCAGCTTTTTGTGTAACCCTCGATTCTCCAGCAGTTCCTTCTTTAACAAATATTTTCTGTACTATGTCTAACCATTGTCTAAGCCTGGGTGTGTCCGCTGCAAGCCAGTTTCTTGTAATGGCCTTTCTGCCAGCTGTGAGTAGGATTTTAACCAAGTAATGGTCTTCCTTCAGCACCACTGTATTTATATTAACCAGGTATAGAATGGAACACTTCTTGGAGACTATATATCCTAATACCTCAGTTAATTCTGAATTCACTCTGTCACAAAATGGTTCTATTTTTGGGCAACTCCAGAAGATATGTGCATGATTTGCGTCTGTTTGACCACATTGCCTCCAGCATGTTTGCTGCCTTAGAATTTGCTTGTTTTTTATTTTAGGCGTAATAAAGAAACAAATGAAATTTTTCCGAATAATTTCTCTCCAATTTTGTGAATTAGTGGATGTCTGTAGTGTTACACACATATGATGCCATTCTTCTTCTGAGATTGTGATGTTCAATTCCTTTTCCCACTTAAATTTTACATAAAATGTAGTTTTAGCTTCACATTCCGTTAAACTATGATAAAGTTTAGAAATAATCCTTAAAGTTTTTTGATGATACGCATTAACTATCACTTCTATCACTGGATTATTTTCTTCTAGTGCCTCCCTTTTTACCTTTTTATTGTAATAATCTCTCAGTTGGAGGTATCTAAACAAATCTTGGTTCCGGAGTGCAAATCTATCCTTGAAAACTTCTCAGGTCTCCATTTTCAACAAATACAGTCATTCCTTTCTACATCCACTCTTTAAATGTTGAGCCATACATCCCTGGTTTAAACTCATTATCCAAAGCTATCCATCTTAAAACGTTTTGTCGTTTAGTCAGTTTAAGTTGTCTGGTAAGAGTGAACCAGGTTTCTAAAGTAAATATCGTTATTGGATCGATATGTCCAGGAAGCGCTTTTTTCTCCCAAAAGTGTTTGGAAGTGGAAGTCAGGGATATATGTCTCAATCTCTTTCCACCTAACTATATAGCTATCCTCACACCAATTAATTAGTGACCGAAGTTGGGCTGCATAGAAATATATCCTAAAATTTGGAAGTGCCATTCCACCGTTGGCAACTGGAATGTAGTGTATCGAATTCTGGCCTTCTTTCCTCCCCAAATAAATCTAGATATTCAATTATGCCATTCCGTGAATTGTTTTAATGGTACCTCTATTGGCAGAGATTGAAACAAGTACAATAGCCTTGACAAAAATATTCATTTTCACCACATTTATCTTACTACTAAAATCCATTGGGTAGGTGGACCATCTTTCTATATCCTTTCTTATGTTTTGGTTGAGGTAATTATAATTGGCCCCATACAACATTGATATATTTTTAGTTATATGTACCCCTAGGTATTTGATTGATTTTGATTTAATATTATAATTTTGCTTGATTTCTTCTGGAGGAGGACAATTAAATAGGAGGATTTGAGTTTTTGAAATATTCACTTTATATCCTGCATAAAAATTAAATTTATCTATGATCCCCATCATCCTTGGAAATTAGGTGTTTACCTCCGTGAGATACATCATTACATCATCTGCAAAAAGGCCAATTTTATGTTCTCTGTCTCTTATAGTTACTCCCATCAGTTCCCAATCTTGATGAATCGCTTGAGCCAATGGGTAAATATATATAGCAAACAGCGTAGGACTAAGACAACATCCCTGTCTCGTTCCTCTTCCTAACACAAATCTCTCATTTAAGGACCCATTCACCTTTACTCTTGCGGTAGGTTGCTGGTAAATTGCTTTAATAACTTGAATTGAATCTTCGGTAAAGCCAAATCTTTCTAGTGTTTGATATAAGAATTCCCAATTAACCCTATCAAAAGCCTTTTCCGCGTCTAGACTTATCAGGACAGCACGTGTACTTTCCTTTTGAATCTTGTGTATTATATGTAGGGTTTTTCTAATGCTGCCCTGTGTTTGTCTGCCTATTATAAAACCAGTCTGGTCTTCATCAATTAAATCTGGCATGAATTTTTCAAATCGTTTGGAGATAATTGAAGAATATAATTTATAGTCCACATTTAGAATTGATATCAGTTTGTAGTTGGTACAATTTCCCTTGTCTATATTCTCTTTGGGGATTAATGATATAATTGCCTCTTTCCAATACGGGGGTGTCTTGCCTTCTTTGATCACCCTGTGACGTGGGTTTCCATGGCTGAAACAGACCCATCTCCATATACCTGATGCCCATTTTCAGACCTGTAGTCCCAGGTCTGTGTAGTTTATGCAACTCTTCTATAAAGAAGTTACTTTATAATGGGTCGATCATTCTATCCAGGTTTAATTCCTGTAGAGTCTTGTCCCGTTGTGCTGTGTTCAGTGCCATTACCATCACCACTTTGAAGGTGACTAAGTCCAGTGGTAAACCCTTCATAGGCGACCAGGGTAGGGTCAACACTACCTCCAAACTTAGGTAATATAATATCATGGTCGGGGAGGGATGGATAGACCATACCCCTCATAGTTTGGATACCAGCTGGTGAGATCCCACTCCAATCTTGAGATAGGATGACAGTGCACTCCTGGCACTGTATGCAGCACTGTAACTGAGGGACTCATCATAATGAAGACCCGTGAGGATTCCAGCACCTTGGAGATCATAGCAGATATGCAGATGGTCTAGGTCCGACTACAGAAAACCTCTCATATCCTTATGTAAGTGAGGTACTGCTTCCTAGTGGACTCTCTCTGCACGATGCTGTTTGACGTCCATGGTCCTTTATGTTGCGCAGAGCCTGGTTCTGTTTCCTGCAGCACCTGTCTGATGAAGCAGAACGGGGAAATCATAGAAAAAACACATTCCCCCCCCCCCCCCACCGCCCCAATGTAGTGAGAACGCGTCCATCGCCACTGCCCCAGGATCTGGTTCTCAAGAGACATATGTTGGTATCCAATGGCTCAACCTGGACGCAAGGAGGTCAATATCTGGTGTTCCATAGTAGGCTATAATTTTAGCAGATATTTGGAGGTTCAAATCCACTTGATGTCGTTATTAAATACTTGTGACCTGGTGTCCGCACACTATATTGAGCTTAACCAGGAGGTACGTAGCTGAACCCAAATATTTATTTCAATCCACCAGAGCCAAATTAATGTTTCCAATTCATCACAAGATATTGACTTGACACCACCCATAAGGTTTAAATATGCCACCTCAGTGGTATTATTTTGAAGACGCAGACCTAGGCATGCTCCCAGCATTTCTAAACAGTTTATTCCTTGTGATTGAAGAGAAGTAGACTCATGCAAATCCCATCTACCGCCCCAACTGGAATGGTGACAGTAGTTCCCCAGCCCTTGGCGCTTGCGTTGGTTTGTAACACGACTAATGGGTTTGATGTAACGATGGGATTTAACAATCACAACCATTGCTAATCCACCATTGTAGCTCAATTTATGCTTCGATTGGCAGCTGCATAAGCTCGTAAATGTCCAGCATTCGCTTTTAATGCTGAGATTTTTGCTTTTCCCATGCTTTGATAGCGTAACGGCCCAAATTATGTGGCTGGAATGTAGCTACAAGTTTACCAACTACCTTAGCAGCATGTCTAAAGTTGGTTCCCTAGCACAAGCAAGGCTGTTACATGTGTCTATTATGTCTATTGCTCTGTTCCCTGGGATAGTGACAAACAGAGCCCCAGAATGTATGTAACCTCCCTCCTACTTGTGAGGTTATGCATGTAGTACTTCCAAGAGAACCAGACCCCCTTCCTCCATGGTTACCGGCCAGCCTGACGTTCTGGTTTCTGGTGTTCCGTCGTTGCTGGGTGCTGCTCGATCGCCTCAGTAAATCCCTGATCCTGCAGCTGGTGTGTGGTGAGGAAGTCTATGCTGGCCCTGCCCTAAACAAGGCTTCTGCTGTTGGGGAGCTGGTGGTGGATATGTTCTTGATGGTCTTCCGGCTGCCCCCCCCCCCCCCCCCCCCCCCACCGAGGTTTGGTGGGAGGATAAGGCTGACTTCGGTAAATTTACACCCTTGACGATGATGGTGGTTTCATCAGCCCCACGGTTTTAGCTTCCTCATCATGTTCCTCATCAGGTCCTCCCCAAACAGCTGTCTTGGTGGTGTGGTGGAAGTACGACCCAACCCAGCGAATTTAGGGTTAAGGTCGGGCCGGAAGGAGCTCTGACTAAAACAGTTTATTTCGAAGTGTGTTGCACAGGAGGGCTAGAGCATCCTGCTGCTCTGCGGATACACCTGCCCCATCGAGGGTCCTGGTGAGCGCCGTGATGCCCGACGTCAACAGCTTCAGAATTTTCTGCATCTTAACCTCTTGTTCCCTCACACTGGAATTGATGTTCCCTCAGGTGGCTGAGTTGACCGTCGGGATGTTCAGGGTAACACAATTTCCAGGATCCTTGTACTTCTCCATGGTTTCTGAAAGTAGCTGGTCTTGGAGCTGGTGTGTCGTCAGGAAATTGATACTTCCTGCCAGTGTAGGGTGCAGCAGTTCCCCTGAAGATACAAGCTTCGGAAATTTCGACACTACCTCCAGCATTTCTTCTTCTGGATCTAGAGCAGTGGGCTCTTCTGCTGCCGCTTCTTCGTCAAAATCGGCCATCTGTTGACTCCTAGCACTGCCGACAGACGAAGGTGAGATTGAAGGTGGCGGCATGATCCAACTCCCAGACCGCTGAGACTCCCGCTCTTGCCGATCCAGGTCTCGCTGATATAGTTGCTCCACCATTAGCTCCACCCTAGCCGTGCGACCGCTGCCGCTACACGCGGACAACAGGCCGACTTCCCCAGGCTCTCCTGAGACACTGGGGCTTCTACCAGTGGGTCGCACCTCATCGTAGTGCGCTGATAGGTCGTCGTCAGCAGCTGCTCCTGCGGGTATGTACGACTCCAGCACGGACATACCGCTAGTCCGCCGTCGTTTGGACATAAGCAGTCCCTCTGCCTGGTGGGAAGGCAGAGGGAATGAGTCGGTGCCGGTTCCCATAGCCGACTCCCCGCTGTCCGTGCAGGCTTGCCGTCACCATTGACCACATGGGTCCATGACGGCGCATAGTCGGCTGTACCCATCGCAACGGGGGTGCCTGACTGAAAACTGCTGCCACCGGTCTGCACTCCGGCAGCCTGTACCGGTGGTATGCCGGTACCTCCTGCTCCTGCAGATCTCCCCAACTTCCAGCAGATCCATCATCGGCCCGCAATCTAGCAGGTTACCCATGGCGGCATGTCGATGCCTTCTGCTGCAGCGGGCATGATCTGGGCGCAGCTCTCCCCCTGCTCTGGTGACCTGCATAGTAGGGGAGACAGAACGAGCCGCCAAGCGGGTCACACGTTTACGCACCTTTGCTCCACTGTCACTATGCTTAGGTGACAGTGGTAGGGAGTCAGGGTCTTGCCTACCCTGCTCCCGCGCGGTGCTCCACCACTTTGTGGCCCCATGGTGAGCTGTGGTGGAGAGACGGGTCCTGGCTGCGCAGGGCTCCCCAATCTCCGCGTTCTTATCCCGGTCCGCAGAGCGGGTACTGCCGGCGTTATGGACAGCTCCGGGAATGGTGGCCGCTGACTCCCATCTGACGTCGCATGGCCCTTGGAGGCATGCTTCGATGCCTTCATTCTGGTCTCCATCCATCTGTAACAAAGTCTAGTACAGAAGCTTAGCTATTCAAGGTTAGTATCTTACCTGAGGGTCTTTAAGAAGTATCCAGTGGAGGAGCACACTCTCCAATGGTGACCAGCCTCTCATGATTTAATAAACTTTATGTGCTGGCAGCCTCAGCTCCTTGAAGACAACACATTCCCTGGAGTAGCATGGTAGCCATGAGTGTTGGCACAGTCCCTCAATCCATGCAGGAGAGGCACTGGCATTTCTGGGTTGCCCCTAGCCACTCACTTAAACTGAGTGGAGAACACCATTACCTTTAATACAGACAGGCCGCAGTATTCCTGCGGCTGTGGAGTAGAGTCGGGCTGCCACTCTGCCTTTGCTTGCAAGCCCCCTCCTTCATACATGCCGGCAGTCCGTGGTATCCCTGCAGACTGCGGTGTAGAGTCGGGCTGCTGCTCTGCCGCAGTTTGCTTCGCACGGTGAGCCTACAAGCCCCACTCCTACATGCATGCCGCCAGCCTGCGGACTGCGGTGTAGAGTCGGGCTGCCTCTGCCGTCCTCCGCCGGCGCGTGTGTGAGCCCAGACCCTCCTGGTCAACGGGCTGCCCGACTCCAGACTGTTGGTGCCGCCGCTGTCTGCCGTCGCAGTCAGATTCGAGGCGGCCTCGAGACCCTGCGACAGAGTCACCTGAAAGAAAAAGACTGCAGGTTAGTTTTTTCCCTTACCTGCAGGTTCCTGCAGTAGAGGAGCAACGCTCCTCCCTGCCTGTCGCTCGCATGCGGTCGATGATATGTCACACATGCGTGTCTGGCGGGGTCTTCACGAAGTCACTCACGTGACTCCGAAGTAAAATTCCCCATCTACTGCAGAGGTTTGTGTACACATCAATGATCTAGATGATGGGGTGGAAAATTGGATAAGTAAGTATGCAGCTGATACTAAGATAGGGGGTTCTGTGGATAATAAAGCAGATTTTCAAAGTCTACAGAGAGATTTGGGACATTTGGAAGAGTGGGCTGAAAGATGGCAGATGGAGTTTAATGCTGATAAGTGTGAGGTGCTACATCTTGGCAGGACAAATCAAAATAGGACGTACATGGTAAATGGTAGGGAATTGAGCAATGCTGTGGAACAGAGGGATCTAGGAATAACTGTGCATAGTTCCCTGAAGGTGGAATCGCATGTAGATAGGGTGGTGAAGAAAGCTTTTGGTGTGCTGGCCTTTATAAATTAGAGCATTGAATATAGGAGTAGGGAAGTAGTGTTAAAATTGTACAAGGCATTGGTGAGACTAATTCTGGAGTATGGTGTACAATTTTGGTCGCCTAATTATAGGAAGGATGTCAACAAAATAGGGAGAGTACAGAGGAGATTTACTAGAATGTTGCCTGGGTTCCAGCAACTAAGTTACAGAGAAAGGTTGAACAAGTTAAGTCTTTATTCTTTGGAGCGCAGAAGGTTAAGGGGGGACTTGATTGAGGTCTTTAAAATGATGAAAGGGACAGACAGAGTTGACGTGGATAAGCTTTTCCCATTGTGGGTAGGAAAGATTCAAAAAAGAGGGTATGACATGAGAATTAAGGGACAGAAGTTTAGGGGTAACATGAGGGGGAACTTCTTTACTCAGAGAGTGGTGGCTGTGTGGAATGATCTTCCTGCAGAAGTGGTGGAGGCAGGATCGATTTTAAAATTTAAAAGTAAAGTGGATAGGTATATGGACGGGAAGGGAATGGAGGGGTATGGTCTGAGTTCAGCTAGATGGGACTAGGGGAAAATAAATGGTCGGCACGGACTGGAAGGGCCGAGAAGGCCTGCTTCCGTGCTGTAATTGTTATATGGTTATACGGTTATAATTCTTTATAATATTCCTGGAAGATATATTCTATTTCTTTTGGATCACTCTTCAAATTCTGTGTACAGGGATCCTTACTTTTGTGTATGGTGTTGTCAGACTGTTGTTTGAGTAGCCTTCGGGCAAGTATTTTAGTGGATTTAGGGCCAAGCTCATAATGTGCCTGTTTTACAAATCTTGCTTTTTTCTCCACCTCTTGACCCAATATTCCATCCATTTGTCCCCTCAAATCTTCTATTTGCTTATAAGTTTTCTGGTCCTTATTATTTTTGTACTTCTGTTCCAAATCCTTCAGGTCTGTTATCAACTTATTATATTTAAATCTTTTCATTTGAATTTCACAGCAATTTGCATACAATGATAACAGACAGTGATAGTCAGGATATAATTGTGCAACAGTATGTAAGCGACCCTCAAAGCCCTTACCCTTACCCCCACTCAATCCACCCGAATCAGGTCGGAACCAAACAGGGACAAACAACACTCACATACGTACACATCCACATAAATACGATAAGATAAACAAAACAAAATGTACACAAAAAAAAAGTGTGTGTGGGGAGGGGGGGGGGGGGGGGTGGGTTTGAGGGGAGAGCAGCTGAAATAAGGCAGAGCAGTGATAGAAGGCACTCAGTCCTCTTCCGAGTCCGGAAACAAGTTGATAGAGTTAACAAGTTCCTGGAAAGGGTTCCATGCATCTAGGAATGTATTGGTAGAACCTTTGAGCGAAAACCTAAGTTTTTCAAGCTTTAAATTGTAGAGCACTTCCTTGATCCAGCGGGCGTGTGTTGGGGGACAGGTAAGCCTCCAGTTAAGCAAGATCAGTCTCCGGGCTAACGACGTTGTAAAAGCCAGGACCCGCTTCAACGCAACAGAGAGGTTGGTGTTGGGAGGAGTACCAAAAATAGCTGACAGTGGGTTTAGAGAAATAGTCTGGCCATAGGCTCTGCTTATCACGTCGAAAGCACTCCTCCAAAAGGCTGCCTGTTTAGGGCAAGACCAAAACATATGGCTATGGTTGGCAGGAGATTGATTACATCTGTTGCAGGTGTCCTTGACAGCGGGGTATATTCTAGATAATCTTGCATTTGTGTCATGGACTTTGTGAAGGATTTGCATTGGATTAGGCCATGACGGGCACATATGGAGGAAGAATTAATCAAATCCAAGGCAGAGTCCCATTGCTGGTCTGTTAGTTTCATATTCAGCTTGCCCTCCCATGCAGCTTTTAATGAGGTATGAGGATTCAATATTACCGACCCTAACAAGTTATACAAAAAAGAGATGCATTTCTTCCGGTTGGGATCTAGAGCTAGGATGGAATCGGCCAGGGTTTCAGGGGGACGATTTGGGAAGTGAGGGAATGTCTTCTTCACAAACTCCCTAATCTGGAAAAAAGGTGAGAGTTTGGGAGGCTGTAGTTGGACGAAAGCTCCGCAAAGGACGAAAAAATGCCATCCTTGTGTAGGTTTTTGATACTACTGATACCATTACTATGCCAGGTTTTGAATGCGGAGTCTGTACTTGAAGGTTTAAAGATGTGATTTTTAAGCAGTGGGGTCAAGATGGAAGGGCCTTGTAAACCAAAGTTTTTCCTGAGTTGACTCCGTATCTTGAGCGAGAGGGAAGCAATTGGGCCTGCACCCACAGATGTTGTAGGAATGGGGAGTTTGGAGCATAGAACAGACCGCAATGAGAGACGTGAACTCACCTTTTCCATGTGTACCCAGGTCGGTAGGTGGTTGCAATCATCATTCATCCAATACAGGATTTTTTGCAAGTTAGCTGCCCAATAGTATCGCCTAAAGTCAAAAGTGCCAAACCGCCATCACTCTTAGGAGACTAGTATTGTCTTTCGAATTCTAGCCAGTTTGCTACCCCATAAAAATTTAGATATTCTCCTTTCCAATTTATCAAAAAAAGATTTAGTGATAAGTATAGGGACGTGCTGGAAAAGATACAGGAATTTGGGTCGGACGACCATTTTGACCAGATTTATCTGGGCCGTGAGGGATAATGGTAAAACTGACCAGCGGTCAAAGTCTCTCTCAGCTTTCTCAACCAGAGGCAGGAAGTTTGTGCGGAACATATCAGATATAGGTGTTGTGATGAAAACGCCGAGGTAGCGAAACCCGTCCTCCGCCCATTTAAATGAGATTAAAGAGCGAGGGAACTGCTTAGCCAATGAGTTAATCGGTAATAGCTCACTTTTTTGGTAGTTAAGTTTATAACCAGAGTACGCACCGAACCGTTCTAAAATATTCATAATCACAGGGAGAGAGCTGACTGGATTCGAGATGTACAGAAGCAGTTCATCCGCATACAATGAGACTTTATGATTTTGTTAAAGAAGGAACTGCAGATGCTGGAGAATCGAGGGTTACACGGGTCTCGACCCGAAACATCGCCTATCTCCTTCGCTCCTTAGATGCTGCTGCACCCGCTGAGTTTCTCCAGCCTTTTGTGTAACACCCCATGAGACTTTATGAGTTGTGTCAAATCGTCTAATACCTTTAAAGCCGTTCTCTGAGCGTAACCAAAACCACCAAGGGTTTTATCGCAACAGCAAACAGGAGTGGTGATAATGGGCAACCCTGCCTGGTACCTCTCCGAAGGAGGAAGTGGGGCGTTTGTTTGTGTCGTTTGTTTGTACTGAGGCCACCGGGGACGGGTACAACAAACTGACCCAAAGAATGAAACTATTGCCGAGGCCAAACCTGTCCATCGCCTCATAGAGGTACCTCCACTCGACCCTGTCGAAAGCTTTTTCGGCATCGAGGGAGATCACTATCTCCGGGGTCTCACTACTTGGTGAATGGATGATGTTAAGGAGACGGCTAGTATTGTGGGAGGAGTGTCGGCCTGGCATGAATCCTATTTGATCTAACGACATAATAGAGGGCATCACTTGTTGAAGACGGAGCGCAAGGACTTTAGAGAGGATTTTGAGGTCCACATTCAGGAGTGAAATTGGTCTGTAGCTACTACAAAGCAGGGGATCTTTCTCCTTTTTAAGAATTAGGGAGATAGTAGCTCATGACAAGGTGGGCGGTAGGCGACGATGTAGAAATGTCTCATTGTACATATCTCTCAGGACAGGTGCGAGGAGAGCAGGGAAAGCTTTGTAATATTCTACAGTGAAGTTATCAACTTTTTATATGTTTTCATTCTGGCCTTTTTAATATGTGATGCCCTAGCTATTAACCTACCTCGTATTACAGCCTTCAATGAGTCCCATTGTATGGATGGGTCCACCTCCCCATTGTCATTCTCCTCTAGATAAGTTTTGATTTCCAATTTAATATAATTAACAGTTGTTTTATCATTCAGTATTCCAACATTTAATCGCCACACTGTGTTTTTCCTTCTACTGTCCATTTGAATTGTTAAGTACATGGCATTATGGTCTGATACATCTGCCACACCAATTCCGCAATCCGTTACCCTATAACAGTCTACTTTCTGCATTAAGAAATAGTCTATTCTGGAGTAAACTGAGTGCGGTATTGAGTAATGTGTATAGTCTCTTTCTAGAGGGTGAAAATTCCTCCAGACATCAAGAAAACCAAATTCTTCACAGGTTGTATTTAGTAGTTTTGTTAACTGGTTCTTATTCTTCTTTTTACTTGTTGTATCAAGCCTATGATTCAGTACAACATTCAGATCCCCCCGGTCTGGCCTACTTAGTAGTAATAGGTGGAAGCTACGTTATTGTCACATGTACCAAAAAAAAGGTAAAATGCAGTAGAATCATACTATACATAAGCACAATCATCTCATCCCTTGAGTCCAAGGGCAATAGTTGATGTCCTTACCAATGTTATCGGCAGCTCTGGAATGAATTTGAAACCCCATGAACAGTGGCCTGCGAATAGATTGTTCCTTTGGCTGCCCTGCAGATCAGGGATTCGAACAAGGTCCAAGGGAAATTAGTTTAATACACATTAATATGGGTCAATGATTAGTTGTGAATTCATAAATTCATGCAGCACCAAAAAGGCCCTTCAGCTTACCGTTTCCATGCCAACCAAAAATACATTCTATCTTTGTCCGCCCCCTCCCCTGACATCAGTCTGAAGAAGGGTCTCGACCCGAAATGTTGCCCATTCCTTATCTCCAGAGATGCTGCCTCACCCGCTGAGTTATTCCAGCATTTTGTGTCTGCCAGCCATCATGTACCTGTTTACATTAATCCCATTGTTTAATTCTCTCCACTTTCCCATCATGACAACTTCCCAACCCCCAAGATCCTCGAGTAGTGAATTTGTGGAATTCATTGCCACAGATGGCTGTGGGGACGCCAAGTCTTTGGGTATTTTTAAAGCGGAGGTTCTTGATTAGTACATGTGTCAAAGAATACGGTGAGAATGCAGGAGATTAGGCTTGAGAGGGTAAGATACGTCAGCCGTGATTGAATGGCAGAGTAGACTTGGTGGCCTGGTTCCGTTCCAATGACCTATGAACATAAATTCTAGCACCCATCAATGCAAGAGGTGCGATCGACTGCAATCAACCTACAGACCCACATGTTTTGGGATGTTGCAGAACAACCAAAACTCCTTGATTAACCCTCATGGTCATGGGGAGTATAAAATGACTACAAATCCCTCATTTCCCAGCTTCTGCCAATATGAGGAATGAGCCATAATTCTTTATTATTGTTAGCAGAGTAGAAGACCTCCAGTCTGAATATCTGTGGCCAAAAACAAATCTCATAAGTCAAACAACTCTTCAAAAAAAAAAATCTATATCTAATAAATTCAGTAAATAAATATCCACAATCTTTTAAAAGTATAATTAAACCTTCAAAGTATTGATTTACTTATGAGACAGCACAACATACAAAAATATTATTTTAAATTACAACAGTTTTCCACCACCTCTATAAAATCTGAAGGTATAGAATTGCAATACTTTTAAGTCCTAAAGAATTTGGACTGAAGACGTGTGTACTTATTGGAGACATTGTACCTTTGTTTCAAATTCCCACTTGGCTTTTCTCAAGGTGTAAGTGGAACGAATGCAAGGTGTTGCTTTGCTATTTCGAGAGCCACTGAAGACCATAGGTGATACATTTGCTGCATGTAAGTGTCTGATCTTTAAGTCCTTTGTGATTTTTCTCTTGGATCCCATTACCCGACACACAGAAAGATAGGAAGATTCTGTTCTGAGAGTATACAAGGAGAAATGATATGTCAGTGAAGGTCATCAGGCTGTCAGGTTGTAGGATGAAGGGTAACACAGAGAGGAACTCATTCTGAATCCTATTCCTGTATTAAAGCAATTTACAATGATGGATGTTGAATTCTGGGCTACAGTGCTACCGGGAAATTCTGCCTTTTAAAGATATTTTGCATTCATGATGTGCCAGTGGGAAGAATTTCCAAGTCAAGTGACAGGCTTTTATTAATTACCTTGCAATGTTTCTCCGATAAATCTGATGCAGTACAGTGGGTTCTTGGAGTCAGGTCCCACACTCAGCTCCGCACTAATCACCGTCTAATGGGTGAATCATTGTGCTAACCTTTTCATATATGTGGACTGCTGGATTATTGCACAGCGCCAGTAGATGATCGATGCAGTCTGAACCATAACTGGCAGGAACAGCACTGATCAGTATGGCAAGTCGCCCTGACCACTCCTTCTCCCCTCTTCCATCAGGCAAAAGGTATATGTATGAAAACACACACCTCCAGATTAAGGGAGGTTTCTTCCTAGCTGTAGTCAGGCAACTGAATCATCCTACCACAACCAGGGAGCAGTGCTGAACTACTATCTACCTCTTTGGTGACCCTCAGACTATCCTTGATTGGACTTTGCTGGATTTACCTTACACTAAACATTATTCCCTTATTATGTATCTATACACTGTAAATACAGTAGCTCGATTGTAAGCATGTATTGTCCTTCCGCTGACTGAATAGCATGCAACAAAAGCTTTTAACTGTAACGGATGGTTTACAAGGTTAATTCCGGGATGGCAGGACTGTCATATGCTGAGAGAATGGAGCGGCTGGGCTTGTATACTCTGGATTTTAGAAGGATGAGAGGATATCTTATTGAAACATATAACATTATTAAGGGTTTGGACACGGTAGAGGCAGGAAACATGTTCCCGATATTGAGGGAGTCCAGAACCAGGGGCCACAGTTTAAGAATAAGGGGTAAGCCATTTAGAACGGAGACAAGGAAACACTTTTTCACACAGAGAGTTGTGAGTCTGTGGAATTCTCTGCCTCAGAGGGTGGTTGAGGCCAGTGCCCTGGATACTTTCAGGAGAGAGCTGGATAGGGCTCATTAAAGATAGCGGAGTCGGGGGATATGGGGAGAAGGCAGGAATTGGGGATGATCAGTCATGATCACATTGAAGGGCTGAACGGCCTACTCCTGCACCTATTGTCTATTGTCTTTTGTGACAGTAAACTAAACTGTAACTGTAGTCAATGCACTTTCCTTCCAAGTAAGCTCTGTCGGGATGGATTTTAATCTGAAGAATTTTACCCAAAGGCGAGATGGTGTGAAGACTGATTAATTTGCTAAATACATTCTAATTTGTATTGGTATTTTTGGATGGATTTCAGTTGACTATTTTTATTGTGTTATGCAAGAGAATAAGAAGGAGTAGACAATCTGGCTCATGATGTTTGTGCCATCATTAATCTTGGTTTCTCCCTGACTTAGGATACTAGAGTGTCAGGGGGAGATACATCACATACACAGGATTCAGATCCATGACCTTTCATCCAAATTGTTTTTATTGTCTGCGGCTTGGATCAGCATATGTTGCTAAGTTATAGAAGTCAAGACAGTAAATGACATGACTCTAAAGAGCATTGACCTACATAGGGATCTTGGCCATCAGTCTATAGCTTTGTGAAAATAGCAACACAGGTAGATAGGGTGGTGAGAAGATGTTCAGTACGCTTGCCTTTATTGGTTGAGGTGTTGAATAGCAAAGTTGGGAAGTCATACAGCAGCTGTATGATAGTTTAGTTAGACCACATTTGGAATATTATGTGCAGTTCTGGTCAGTTCAGAAGGATATGGAAGCTTTGGAGAGGGTACAGATGAGATTTACCGGGATATTACCTGGATTAAAAAGTCTAAGCTATAAGGAGAAATTGGACATTCCTGGATTGTTTTCTCAGGAGTGTCAGAGAAGGAAGGATGATCTAATATGAGTATATGAAATTATGAGAAAATTAGATGGGGTATTTAGTGAGAGGTTTTTTTTGCCCCTGGGTGGAAATATCAAAATAGTACAGGGGATAGATTTACTGTGAAGGGGGAAAATGTTTAAGGGAAATTACATTATTTTATAACGTAATAAATTACATTATAAATTAAGGCAAGACACGTTATTTGCACAGAGTGGTAGGTTTCTGGAATGTACTGTCAGGGGAATAAGCAGAAGCAGATATGATTCTACAGAGGCATTTAAACCTGCATATGAACAGGCAGGGATGGAGAAATACATACCACGTGCAGGGAAATGGGCCTTTTCATAGCGGAAAATATCTCCAAGAAATGTCCATTGCATTGTAGCATGAAGTGAGTTGTGGACACTAGGGAAGAACAGGAAGGCGGATTATTATCTGAATGGAGTCAAGTTAGGAAAAGGGGAAGTACAACGAGATCTGGGTGTCCTTGTACATCAGTCACTGAAAGTAAGCATGCAGGTGCAGCAGGCAGTGAAGAAAGCTAAAGGCATATTGGCCTTCATGGTAAGAAGAGTTGAATATAGGAGCAAAGAGGTCATAGAAACATAGAAACATAGAAAATAGGTGCAGGAGTAGGCCATTCGGCCCTTCGAGCCTGCACCGCCATTCAATGTGATCATGGCTGATCATCCAACTCAGTATCCCGTACCTGCCTTCTCTCCATACCCCCTGATCCCTTTAGCCACAAGTGCCACATCTAACGCCCTCTTAAATATAGCCAATGAACTGGCCTCAACTACCTTCTGTGGCAGAGAATTCCAGAGACTCACCACTCTCTGTGTAAAGAATGTTTTCCTCATTTCGGTCCTAAAGGAATTCCCCCTTATCCTTAGACTGTGACCCCTTGTTCTGGACTCCCCCAACATCGGGAACAATCTTCCAGCATCTAGCTTGTTCAACCCCTTAAGAATTGTGTAAGTTTCTATAAGATCCCCCCTCAATCTTCTAAATTCCAGCGAGTACAAGCCGAGTCTATCCAATCTTTCTTCATATGAAAGTCCTGACATCCCAGGAATCAGTCTGGTGAATCTTCTCTGTACCCCCTCTATGGCAAGGATGTCTTTCCTCAGATTTGGAGACCAAAACTGTACGCAATACTCCAGGTGTGGCCTCACCAAAACCCTGTACAACTGCAGTAGAACCTCCCTGCTCCTATACTCAAATCCTTTCGCTATGAATGCTAACATACCATTTGCTTTCTTCACTGCCTGCTGCACCTGCATGCCTACTTTCAATGACTGGTGTACCATGACACCCAGGTCTCGTTGCATCTCCCTTTCCTAATCTGCCACCATTCAGATAATAGTCTACCCTCATGTTTTTGCCACCAAAGTGGATAACCTCACATTTATCCACATTATACTGCATCTGCCATGCATCTGCCCATTCACTCAGCCTATCCAAATCACCCTGCAGCCTCCAAGCATCCTCCTCACACCTAACTATACCCCCCAGCTTGGTATCATCTGCAAATTTGGAGATGTTGTACAGGGCCTTCTGCAGTTGTACAGGGCCCTGGTGAGACCACACCTGGAGTATTGTGTGCAGTTTTGGTCTCCATATTTGAGGAAGGACATTCTTGCTATTGAGGGAGTGCAGCGTAGGTTCACAAGGTTAATTCCCGGGATAGCAGGACTGTCATATGTTGAAAGAATGGACCAACTGGGCTTGTGTACACTGGAATTTAGAAGGATGAGGGGGTATCTGATTGAAACACATTATTAAGGGATTGGACACGCGAGAGGCAGGAAACATGTTCCTGATGTTAGGGGAATGCAGAACCAGGGGCCACAGTTTAAGAATAAGGGGTAAGCCATTTAGAACAGAGATGGGGGAAAACACTTTCACGCAGAGAGTTGTGAATCTGTGGAATTCTCTGCCTCAGAAGGCAGTGGAAGCCGATTCTCTGGATGCTTTCAAGAGAGAGTTAGATAGAGCTCTTAAAGATAGCGGAGTCAAGAGATATGGGGAGAATCAGGAATGGGGTAATGATTGTGGATGATCAGCCATGATCACGTTGAATGGCGGTGCTGGCTCAAAGGGCCAAATGGTTTACTCCTGCACCTATTTTCTATTGTCTATATGAACAGCAGATGCTGGTTTATAAAAAAAGACACAAAGTGCTGGAACAACTCCTCACATCAGGCAGCATCTCTGGAGAACATGGAAAGGCAGTGTTTTAGGTTGAGACGTTTCTTCAGAATGATTTTGCTGGTGTGTGGGAGAATAAAAATGGAAGAGAGGTGGGGGCAGAACATATCTGGCAAGTGGTAGGTGGATATAATTGAGGGGGGTGTTTGATTAGCAGGTTGAGCAAAATTAGAGTATGTCTATTGTTTGATCTGGGTTAGTGCAGTCTCTGAGAGTAGGGATTTAATACACAATTTTGTGTCAGAGTGGTCACACCGCCTATGTTCTGTTCCTTCCTGATTCAACTAACCTGGAACATTTACCATTGGGTTTTGAATAAGCTCCTAGTTCCAGATGACATTTCATTCCATTTGCCTTTGTTATTGCATTTAATGAGGGAAACTCATGCAGGTCACGGTGGCACAGCGGTAGAGTTGCTGTCTTACACCGAATGCAGCGCCGGAGACCTGGGTTCGATCCCGACTACGGGTGCTGTCTGTACGGGGTTTGTATGTTCTCCCAGTGACCTGAGTGGGTTTTCTCCGAGATTTTCGGTTTCCTTCCACACTCCAAATGCCTACAGGTTTGTAGATTAATTGGCTTGGTAAATGTAAAAATTGTCCTTAGTGAAAAATTGTCCTTAGTGGGTGTAGGATAGCGTTAATGTGCACGGATCGCTGGTCGGCGCTGACCCAGTGGGCCAAAGGGCCTGTTTCCGCGCTGTGTCTCTAAAGTAAACTAAAATAATAGGTTGAAACACCACGGTGTAGGAGTGGGATTATAGAAACTCCAATGGTGCGGGTTATAGCCTGATTACATGAGGGTGGTGAAGAGCATATGACAAAATTCAGCAACAAAACACACTTCATAGAACCATCCACGTATCTCTGAAATTCATTCCATAAATTGGGTTATTTTTCTGAACAAATTCCATTTCATCCACATCATAAAGACTCTTTAGTGACAGTGGCAGAGTGATATCAACACAAGCTTTATTCTTAAAAAATAACATTTTGTCATGGCAGCACCTGACAATATTCATGCCCTGTTGTTAAAAGCATTTTTGTGCAAACATATTGACTCTGGAGGTTTCCAACATGTCTTAATGCTTTTACACTTTTATACGGTTCTTGGATGCTTATTAGAGAATCAGTGTACCTACTAGAATAGGCACTGTGTTAGAATACTATCCTTTCCCAAGCCAAGTATGATACACTAGGAGAGGTCGGAGGACAGGGTGCCCATTGTGCACCCGTGAGTGTGTGCAGATGACTGTACCATCAATTGATCCAGGAGCCATGTTGTTTTGCTGGGAATGCCTAGCAATAGCTTCTCCATACAGGAGAGGGCATGGGGATGTGCCTCTTCCTATCTAGGTAGCTAGTTGTGTGTGTGTGTGTGTGCATAGTCGTGGAACAACCTGTTTAGGTAATAGAGGTCAGTGAGTTACCCATATCCACAGAATGGAAGCTGTGCTAAATGTACACCCACATTTTGCCCCTCATTAGATGCAAATTAAAACCACTAATATCAGTTATTTCAATAGACATTCCACTCAAGATACGAAAAAGCATAACCGTGCAGCAGTTGGTGGTGTTGCCCTCATCCCTCCATGACATGGGTTTTCTCCTGACCTCGAGTATTGTCTATGCAAAGTTCATTCCGTGACCACATGTGGGGGCTTGGGCGGGTGGATTGTGGGGGCAGGGGGATTGTGGGGGTGGGAGGGGTTGTGGGGCTGGGAAGGTTGTGGGGTTTGGGGTGGGGTGTTGTGGGGGTGGGTTGTTGTGGGGGTGGAGGGGGGAATGTGGGGGAGGGGTGTGGCAGGGGGATTCTGGGTGCGGGGTGTTGTGGGGATGGAGGGGGGAATGTGGGGAGGGTTGTGGTGGGGGTGGGGGGGTTGTGGGGGTTGTGGGGCAGCGAGTTGTGGGAGTGGAGGGGGGAATGTGGGGGAGGGGTGTGGTGGGGGCGGGGGGGTTGTGGGGGCGTGGGGTGTTGTGAGGCTGGCAGGGGGGTTGTTGCGGGGGCAGGGGGAAGTGGGGCGTGGGCGGGGTGGCATTGTGGGGGCGGGCTTTGTTGTGGGGGTGGTTGTGGTGGGGTGGGGTGGGTGTGTGCCGGTGGTGTTGTGGGGGTGGGGGGTGTATGGGCAGCGGGATGTGTGGGTGTGTATGTGGGGGGGTGTGTATGTGGGGGGGTGTGTGTGGGGGGAGGGGGAAGTGTGGCGGGGAGGTGTGGGAGGGGGGTATGAGGGATGTGGGAGGAGGGGTTGTGGGGGCGGAGGGGTTGAGGGGGAGGGTGTGGGGGGGGGGTTGTGGGAGCCGGGTGGGTTGTCGGGCCAGGTGGGTTGAGGGGGCGGGGAGGGTGTGGGGGGCGAGGGGGTTGTGGGGGCACCGGGGTTGTGGGGGCGGGGACGGTGTGGGGGTGGGGGGGGTTGTGGGGGCCAGAGGATTTGTGGAGGTTCGGGGGGGGGGGGGTTGTGAGGGCGGAGGGGTTTGTTGGGGGAGGGAGGTTGTGGGGGCGGGGAGGATTGTGGGGGCCGGAGGGGTTGTGGGGGAGGGGGCTGAGCTGATTTGGGTCCATCAGAAAGTCCGGTTGGAACCCTCCGCTGGCCACCCTCAGTTCCAGTAAAGATACGATGGCGCAAGAAGGGGTGGACCGTCCCAAGGAGTGACAGGGGAAGAGACTAATCCACGTGGCACTGACAGGCAGGAGAATAGATCGATCTGCGCACGTGCAGTTTTTAAGATTTTTCAACCTCGCTAACTTTTAGGACATTCAACCGATCAGAACGTAACTTGGTGCACTCGCAGCACAGGAGAACGGTGAGTGAACTGGCCAAAAATCGTAGCGTTATCGCAAACAGTTTTTGCGCAAATAGAAAAACCGCCAAACCGGAGTTTTAGTTATGTATAGATAGATAGAGCTTTAGTTATGTGTAGATAGATAGATATAGAGATAACACGTTATTGTGTTACAGGGCAAATAGAGGTGGAATGGGACTGATGGGATTGCTCTTTAGCCAACCAGACAGATTGGAGTGGCCACCCTCTCTGTTATAATAAGTGCACTAAGAGACCCACAAGAACACCCACGGTCACAATTGCACATATACATGGACACGAATGCACACATGCACACGTACGCACAATCATATACCATACAGCCACATGGCCACCAATTTTAAAAGATTTAAACATATCCTGACACTTTCTGATCTTATTCTTTGCATGAATTATGCATTTTGGGGTCTCCAACATTTACGTAGTTTCCTTTGAGTTAGTTAGAAAATATTTGTGACTGTTCTTTATGGGAGAACTGAATCTCACAAAGTATATTTTAAAGTAAAGTTAGATCAATTTTAATTGGTTTGCCTGTCCACCCTTTAGGTTGACAGATGCCGTCTGATCAATGTATAATGTTATGTGTTTGGTACTTTATTGCAGATCAGTGACACTGAATACTGCAAATGTTTGGAAAGGCATAATATATCACAGAGAAACTAATAAAACGGATTAGCTCACATTATTGCCGAAACTTCAAAGTGACTTTTAAAAAGGAATAACTCATAGTGCTCACTAATACCAAATCCCCAAGTTTAGCCATCAACGTGTCATTTCAAAAGGTAAATGCAGCTAAGATCGCTTAAAATGTCAATTCTTTCGCCCCACAGGAAAAATAAAAGCAAACCTACATTATGTTTCATCTAATCTCCTCCCTCAGGAGGTCCCATAATGGTCCAATGAATCACTTCAGAAATGCAGTGACCTTTGCTTAGGATGGTGGACATTATTAAACAAGAGTTCTGATTCTTTGATTTCTATCTTCAAGTATATGCCGCAGCTAAAAGAATAGGGCAACTTGGATGAAGGGAGAATGGTAAAGGACCATTAGTGGACTGGAGATTATACTATCTACACAGGAGTGTAGAAGGTCTTGATGCATAAGGTCACAAGTGATAGGAGTAGAATTAGGCCTTTCAGCCCATCAAGTCTACTCCAACATTCAATCACGGCTAATCTATCTCTCCCTCCTAACCCCATTCTCCTGCCTCTTCCCCGTAACCTCTGACACCTGTGCTAATCAAAACTAATCAAAAATGTATGAGTACTGTGAATCCCAACTCTAAGCTCAAAACTGGAGCTTGTTGACCAACAGTGGGAAGAAAGAATTACTTGCACTTTAAAATAATCTTTCTGACCATCTAAAGCATTTGCCTGGCACGGCGACACAGCAGTTAATGCTACTGCCTCACAAATCCAACAATACTCTTTTTAAGGAGTTTGCACATTTTACCTGCCACTGCTTAGGATCTCCCATGTGCTCAAATTTCCTCCAACATAGAAACATAGAAAATAGGTACAGGAGTAGGCTATTCGGCCCTTCAAGCCTGCACCGCTATTCAATATGATCATGGATGATCATCATACTCAGTATCCTGTACCTGCCTTCTCTCCATACCCCCTGACCCCTTTAGCCACAAGGGCCACATCTAACACCCTCTTAAATATAGCCAATGAACTGGTCTCAACTGCCTTCTGTGGCAGATAATTACAGAGACTCACCACTCTCTGTGTGAAAAATGTTTTCTTCATCTCGGTCCTAAAGGAATTCCCCCTTATCCTTAGACTGTGACCTCTTGTTCTGGACCTCCCCAACATCGGGAACAATCTTCCTGCATCTAGCCTATCCAACCCCTTAAGAATTTTGTAAGTTTCTATAAGATCCCCCCTCAGTCTTCTAAATTCTAGCGAGTACAAGCCAAGTCTATCCAGTCTTTCCTCATATGAAAGTCCTGACATCCCAGGAATCAGTCTGGTGAACCTTCTCTGTACCCCCTCTATGGCAAGGATGTCTTTTCTCAGATTTGGAGACCAAAACTGTACGCAGTATTCCAGGTGTGGTCTCACCAAAACCCTGTACAACTGCAGTAGAACCTCCCTGCTCCTATACTCAAATCCTTTCGCTATGAATGCTAACACACCATTTGCTTTCTTCACTGCCTGCTGCACCTGCATGCCTACTTTCAATGATTGGTGTACCATGACACCCAGGTCTCGTTGCATCTCCCCTTTTCCTAATTTGCCACCATTAAGATAATAGTTTACCTTCCTGTTTTTGCCACCAAAGTGGATAACCTCACATTTATTCACATTATACTGCATCTGCCACGCATTTACCCACTCACCTTGGAGCCTCCTAGCAACTTCCTCACACCTAACACTACCCCTCAGCTTAGTGTCATCCGCAAACTTGGAGATGTTGCATTCATTCCCTCGTCCAAATCATTAATATATATTGTAAATAGCTGGGGTCCCAGCACTGAGCCTTGCGGTACCCCACTAGTCACTGCCTGCCATTCTCAAAAGGATCCGTTTACTCCTACCCTTTGCTTCCTGTCTGCCAGCCAGTTCTCTATCCCATAGATGTTCTGATCAATTGATTCCTCCAAGAATCATCTGGTGGATAGTTGAGTGGCAGTTTAGAATAGGTTACGGGAAAAGAGTAGAGGATGTGATAGGATTACAGAAAGAGATGGCATAGACTTGATTGTCTGAATGGTTTACTTCTATGTCATGAGGAATACAAGATATAAATTGTGGAAAGAACTTCCAAGGCATTAATGGAGACAGTGTTCCATTGTAGCATTGACAAGGGAGCAGGATAAATATGTTAAAATATATTAAATACATAAATAAATTTAAAGGGCTATTGGTAAGAGGATGGTTGGGATGGGTAGCAATTAGGAGTGGCTGAATTGGTCTTGCATAGAACTAGCACATCCTCGATGGGCAATTGGTCTTGAAGGGCCAAGAGGCCTACTCATATTTTCTTGCGTGTTTATGGTATGTTATTTCAATTGCCTCACTCTGCCACTGATGACTTAAGTTACAGCCTTTTTATATGATCTTTGCACATTTAGTAATGGGCTAGGGAAATTATTTAAAATGTGAAAATTGATTAGCAGACAAGGTTGATAATGAAGATAGACAAAAAATGCTGGAGTAACTCAGCAGGTCAGGCAACATCTCTGCAGAAAATAAATAGATGACGTTTCCGGACAAGATCGTTCTTGAGACTGAGTGTCAGGGGAAAGGGCCGGTCTGGCTTCACTGAGGTAGGACATCTCTAAATGGGTCCTTTTGTTTTCAGCTTGTTCCTGCAGACTAAGTTGCCTAGCTGACCTAATCCTATTTGCCTGCAATTGACTCATATCCCTTTGGCAGAAACAGTTAGATTAGAGTCTGGAATCACAAAAAATATTAAGCATATTACTGAAAATGATGGCTGGTCTCCCATGGTTAGCACTACTTTGGTACCTACCCACAGATGAGGATAGCTCGGAGGTTTAGAAGATAACACAGGGGTGGCACAGTGGCAGAATTGCTGATTTACGGTGCCAGAGACTTGGGTTTGATCCTGATTAAAGGTGCTGTCTGTATGAAATTTGTACCTTCTCCCTGTGACACTAGGGACAAATTTGGATGATCCGGCTTCCTCCCATTTATCAAAGGCATGCAGGATTTTAGGTTAAATGGCTTTTGTAAATTTGTCCATCGTGTGTAGGATAGAACTAGAGTATGGGTGATCGCTGGTCGGCATGGATTTGTGGGACCAAGGGCCTGTTTCCACGCTGTATCTCTAAAACTAAACTAAAACTGAAAATAGAGTCATGGAGTTATACAGCACAGAAATCGGCCCAGTGGCTCAACTTGTCCCTGCAGACTTAAGGGCCTGTCCCACCAGCATGCAACTCTATGCGATTAGCGCGACCTAATGTGGTCGCTTGAGCCGTTCGGCGTCGCGGGGCCGGTCCCACTTCGATCGCCGGAGCCGTGCGGAATTGTGCGGAGTTTGTCCCGACACCGCGCGGGGCTCCGAAAAACCGACTATGTCCAAAAATCCCGCGCGGCAACGGTTTGTCGGCTCGCAGTCGCCTCGACATTTACATACCGCCCGGACATCGTGCATCCATGAACCTATTTGTAAGTGCCTCCGTGACCCTCTATGTGTGTGGCTCCGTGGCCCTGTATGTGTGTGTGTCTCGGTGCCCCTCTCTGTGTGCCCCTCTAAGTCCTGGCGAACTTACCTTGGACTTGCTTCAAGTTCGCCTCGCTTTGCGCCGCGTTGCGCCACTCACCCAACCTCCGCGCGGCCCCTGCTGCCGGTTTAGTTGCGCTTGCCGCATGCAGGCGCATGCTGGTGGGAACGGCCCTGTACAGGGGATCACCCGACCTCCGCGCGGCCCCCACTGCCAGTTTGATCGCGTTCATCGCATAGAGTTGCATGCTGGTGGGACAGGCCCTTAAGTTGCCTAGCTGAGTTAATCCTATTTGCCTGCAATTGACTCATATCCCTTTGGCAGAAACAATTAGATTAGAGTCTGGAATCATAAAAACACAAAGCTGTGATAAGTTGAAATGATTTAGAAAGAAGCAGTGGGATAATGGGAAGGTAAACAAGTGAGAAGGAATCACAAAATAAATGCCGATAAAAACAATTGGAGAGATAAGAAGTGGGATGGAAAGTAAAATTAAAGATTTTTGACATTTAAAAAATCTTTGACATTTTACTAGATGGATGATTGAGGTTCTGGTGATTAATTGGTTCTCTTTCTGGGCTGTTGAGGCTGATTGCTATTGCATTAACAATGATCTTTATTAAATCATACTTATAATGTTCAATTCTAACCTAACCTTCTTGTGGTGAGTTTATAGTAGTTAAAATAAAAATCAAGCAATTTGCTAAAAATAGAAGGAAGGAATAGAAGGAATTTGCGTAACTTGGACTGCGAGAATGGACTGGATTATATGTGTAAAAAGCATTGGGTAAACCACATCCGTGGCATTGCAAACTCTTTTAGTCTCCACATCTTTGAAAGGACATATTTGTCTTCAATACATTAAAGCATTGGTGTACCAGAATAATGTTTAGACTTCAGAGTTTAACAGAGAGAATCCACAGGCTGGAATTGTAAACCACAGAATTTTGATTAAGGGATGATTTGGTTGAATCTTTTACAATATTAGTAGAGGACAGAGTTGGAACCTGTGAACCAGGCCACGATGTGAAGGTTAGTGTCAGGCCATTTCCATTGTTTCAACAATGTATTCCTCCATTGTTTCAACATCAACTTATTCCCGAGAACCAAAGCCTCCCTATGCTGAACTTTTCAACTTTTCGAGATACTGCGCAGAAACAGGCCTTTCTGCCCACTGAGTCCGCGCCGACCAGCGATCATACACTATCCTACACACTAGGGACAATTTTACAATTTGTACTTAAGCCAATTAACTAACAAACCTGTATATCTTTGGAGTGTGGGAGGAAACTGGTGCACCCAGAGAATACCAACGCGGCCACAGGGAGAATGTATAACTCCGTACGGACAGCACCCATAGTCAGGATCAAACCTGGGTCTCTGATGCTGTAAAGCAGCAACTCTACCCTTGTGCCACTATGCCACAACAGGGGCGCCAACTTGCAGGATGAATGAATCGGATTAATTTGCGGGATGTCAGGTTTGCCATAGGTGGAGAGATTCTATTAGGCTCTATTAGTTTAGATGAGAGTCCATCTCGTGGAAATTCAGTTGGAAGAGATCTCATTGAAATTTACAAAATTCCTCTGGGCTCAATAGGTTAGATGCAGTGGTGGAGGCAAGTGGTATTTGAATTGAATTGAATTCCATTTAATTTAAAGATACATAATGGAAACAGGCCCTTCAGCTTAATGGCTCCATGCCAACCATCAATCACTTGTTCACACTAGTCCTATGCTATCCAATTTCCGTATCCACTCCTTATACACGATGGGCAATTTTACAGAGACGATCAACCTATTAACCCACATATTTTATGGACGTGGGAGGAATTCAGAACCCCTGGAGGAAGCCCAAATGGTCCCAGGGAGAATGTGCAAACTCTATACAGACAGCATCTAAAGTCAGGATGTGAAGCAACAACTCTACCAGCTGCTTCCACTGTGAGCTTTCTCATGACGTAAACTAGGGATCATCCCTCAGGATAAGAGGTAGATCATTTAGTACTGAGATGAGGAGACATTTCTTCAACTAGAGGTGAACATTGGAATTCTCCATCATCAAAGGCTGTATAAACTCAGTCACTGAATTCATTCAAAGCAAAGATCTATGGATTTCAGCAAAATCGTACTGTGGTAGAAAACTAGCCCTGTTCTTGATGCACGATAGAGCAGACTTGAAGGGCCAAATGGCCTGCCCCCACTGCTATTACATATGTTCTTGTAATGTATCCTTTAATAGCAGTAAGCTCAAACATGGTTTGCCAGGTATTAAATAGACAGCGAGTCAGTAAATCATTGACTGAATTCTAGCTATAAAATAAATTTGAAATAAAACATTCCAGAAGAAATTCTTTACTTAATCTTCTGAGCCCACTGATTTTATACAGCAAACGACAAAAATAAATGTACTTTGTGTAGACGTTTGCACAGATCACTAGACAGATAGAGCATCTCCTTGTGAAGCATCATTACCTCAGTTAACTGTGTTATATGTGATGTATTGGAGACATTTCTCTCATCTCCATACTCCGAAGGTCACATAACTATTGTTTAAAATCAAATGATGCAAATTAAGGTATTAAAAAATATCATGATTAATTCCCCAATTAAGAAAAATAATCATAAATTAATCACACTATTCACTGCAATGTGAAACAATAGAGCACCAATGTTCTTGATTGGCACAAGAGTAAATGCTTTGCCTTCGTAATCCTTAATATTAAATACTTCCTCTATGGGCTCGCCCCTTCCAATCACCCCTCCAGTCCTATGATTATGCCCTTTAACTGTGATTAATAAACAGCACCGGTCCAAACAAAAAAGGATCGCTTGTTGAGGCAGACCTTTGCTGAGGCTACTTGCAGTGCACACGCTGCAGACTTCTGCCTTGTGCTGTGCAACTTTAGCCGAATGCAACGCAATCAATTAAGAAGCTTTTTTAGGACTTGAATATAATTGCAGTGAGGGGGGACAAAGGTGCTCTGCCCTATGTGCAGTGTGACATTTGGAAAATGAGCTTTCCTCCTACACATTAACATTTCAAGTTTCTGATAGCATCAAATTAAAGTACATATTGTTTTGTGGGGTACCAAAAGTACCGCCCCACAAAGTAAAGTTGCTGTCATTTAATAAGAAAAAGCTAGAAGAGAACCTCAATTTTACCTGTTTTTTAATATTATTGTTATGTCTGTTACTTTCTACTTTTAACTTTTTTATTGTGTTGGAAGGAACTGCAGATGTTGGTTTACATCAAAGATAGACACAAAATGCTGGAATAACTCAGCAGGTCAGGCAGCATCTCTGGAGAAATGGAATAAGTGACGCTTTGGGTGGAGGAATAAGAGTCTCCACCTGACACTTCACCTATTAATTGTTTCCAGAGATGCTGCCTGACCCGTTGAGTTACTCCAGCATTTTGTGTCTAAATTCTGTTTAATTGTTTAATTGCCTGGCTTTTGGGAAGAAGCCATCTTATGATGAAGGGAAGGATCCTTAGTAAACAGATGATGAAAGAACAAATCGTTCCACATACCTCAACTCCATCCAATCCCCATGGTTAAATCTTTCCACATACTTCGACTCCATCCTATCCCCCCTGGTTAAATCCTTCCACATACCTCGACTCCATCCTACCCCCCCCAGTTAAATCCCTCCCCACCTAAATTCAGGACACCTCACACGCTCTTCGTCGCCTCCAGGACTTCCGTTTTCTAGGCCCCCATTCCCTCATCTTCACCATGGATGTCCAGTCACTCTACACCTCCATCTGTCACCAGGAGGGTCCCAAGGCCCTCCTCGACCGGAGAACCAACCAATCCCCGTCTACTGATACTCTCCTCTGCCTAGCGGAGCTAGTCCTTACCCTTCATAACTTTTCTTTTGACTCCTCCCATTTCCCCCAAATACAAGGGTAGCTATGGGCACGGGTATGGGCCCTAGCTATGCCTGCCTCTTTGTAGGGTATGTCGAACAATCCTCGTTCGAGACGTACCATGGCCCTATCCCCGAACTCTACCTCTGCTACATCGTCGACTGCATTGGTGCTACCTCCCGCACCCACACACAACTTCATCCATTTCACCACTAACTTCCATCCGGCACTCAAATACACCTGGACCATTTCCGACATGTCCCTACCATTTCTTGACCTCACTATCTCCATCGCAGGTGATAGACTACTAACTGACATCCACTATAAACCCACTGACTCCCATGGCTATCTGGACTACACTTCTTCCCACCCTGCTTCCTGCAAGGACTCCATCCCCTACTCCCAATTCCTCCATCTATGCCACATCTGCACCCAGGATGAGGTGTTCCACACCAAGGTATCGGAGATGTACTCATTCTTCAGAGAACGGGGGTTCCCCTCTTCGTTCACCTGCACCTCCTCCAACCTCATCTATGGCATCCGCTGCTCTAGATATCAGCTGCTCTACATCGGTGAGACAAAGCGTAGGCTTGGTGATCGCTTCGCCGAACATCTCCGCTCAGTTTGCAATAACCACCCTGATCACCCGGTGGCTCAGCACTTCAACTTCCCCTCCATTCCGAATCTACCCTTTGTGTCCTGGGCCTCCATGGCCAGAGTGAGGACCACCGTAAATTGGAGGAGCAGCACCTCATATTTTGCTTGGGCAGCTTGCACCCCAGTTGTATGAACATTGACTCCTCTAATTTCAGGTAGTCCTTACTTTCTCCTCCCCTTTTAAGCTCTCCCTTAACCCTCTGGCTTCACCTCTTTGTTTCTTCGTCCCGCACCCTCCCCCCCCCCCCCCGCCCCCCCCCCCGCCCCCCCCCCCCCCACATCAGTCTGAAGAAGGGTTTCAACCCAAAACGTTGCCTATTTCCTTCGCTCCATAGATGCTGCCTCACCCGTTGAATTTCTGTAGCATTTTTGTCTACCTTTGATGTTCTATGGTTTTCATTTTCCTACTGGCCCCTCCAATAATTCTGACACTAATAGGGTTCTGTAAGGAGTTGTTTTGTTGTGATTTATTATCAGAGGCAGTTACTAATCTTATTGAAAAGACTGCAAGAATTTCAGACTTAAATAGACAGAAACTCCCATAGAGCCTGCTGACCTGATACCTGAATTCCCTGAATGCATTCCTGGCATATGAAACTCTGTGCAGAAGTATATGTTTTTTCAGATTCTCCTGTCCCTTGACTGTCTTTTGTCGAGCAGACTGGTCTATTCTTGTATGAAATAGGTTCACATATACCTGGATGAAAATTCTTCCTTCATCATCTGTACTGCAGGCAGTGCTCAACAAATGTTCCAAAATTTGATGGCATAGTATAATCAGGAAAATTGACCAAGAATGGTTATTCCTTGCATTTTCAGTTACATATTCTTGAGCATTTGTATTGCTTTCCTAAAATAAATTTGAGCAATTGGCTGAATGGACCAATCTCTTTACTTTGATTTTATGGCATTGAGAACAACTATGTTAGGAATATCCCTTAAAACTTTTGTTAGGCGGTTTATAGTAAAGGGCCTGTCCCACTTGCATGCAATTGCATTGGTTTGGCACGACCAAACGGAAGCGGAATTCGCGCTAAGTTCGCGCGTGATGCCATTTGCGTCATACCTACCAATCAGCTGGGCAGGAGGCGGGCCACCGGAATTTTGGCGTCGGGCAGTGACGTCATCACGCAACGCCATGCTGGGCATGGACGTCATCGGGCAACGCCATGCACTAGGCATACACCGTCAAGGTGCTGCATATGACGTCATGATGCTGTGTACACCTGCAATGCGCCTGCGGGCTGACAGGCCGTTAGCGCGCAAAATTTTCAGACAGTGCAGGATTTTCGGAGCCCCGCGCGATGTCGGGACCAACGCCGCACAACTCCATATGCCTCCGCGCTTCTAAGTGGGACTGGCCCCTCGCGGCCATTAGGTGCCCGGACGCCTAAAACGACCACCTTAGGCCGCGCCAGACGCATGCAATCGCATGAAAGTGGGACAGGCCTATAATACCGTAGCACTCTAGATTGCTTCCTCAACATAAAAGCATGAGAAATAGAAGCTGGAGTAGGCCATTCGGCCCCTCTTGCCTGCTCCATCATTCAAAAGGATCATAGCTAATCTTTGACCTTCGCTACATTTCCTGCACTATGCCTGCTTTGCCAACTCCATATCTCATTTTCTCTTACAATAGCCTATATCCTTATTAGAGCCTATTACTGTAGATTTTCCAACAAAACATGCAAACGTGACCAGATGGTCACTAAACCCTGCTTTATCATTCAATGTCAATGCAATACATTCCAGTCATAACCCACTCACCACCACTGAAGCATTGAATATTAGGTACCAGCAATGTCACTTATCAATAAGCTTTCACATCCGCTCCTATTCATGCTTCGATTTTCACTGTTGAAACATGGAGGGAATAAGTATTTACACGATTACTAGGTCGTCAAAAGATCTACCCATCTCACTAATAAAATTCTGTGTATTTACAGCTCTTCTGAGAAGGGAACTCCAAAGATTTACCACACTTTGAGCAAAAAACTTATTTTTCCCCTCATCTCTGACTTGACTCACCCATCCATAATGTGGGAGACAACAATTCCTCATGCTGGACTCAAGAAAACATCTTCTCAGCATCTCTCCTCTCAACCTTGGAATATTTGTTCTATTTTCAAAGTGATCACGTTAATTCTCCAGAGACTTTAGGTATATTCTGCTCACTTGTAAGTTTCAGTTTTAATTGTCCTGATGGAACTACCAGATAGCTGTGAAGCCAACCATAAGTATGGGAGAAGACTTGAACTGTGACAAAAAAACTAGATTAATTTCATAACCAAGGCCTTGCCTGCCATGACAGTACATTCTAATGATAAAAACATATATATGAGATTGTCTAAAAATTCTCTTCCTACAGCAGTTTTTATTGAATGTTTACCTGTTTCAATGTTGCTGTCAACCTCATGCATAATCCATTCTGTCATGCCTTATCAAGACTGATTGTGGCACCTATATATTGTAAAACACCTTGCTGCAGTTTGCAAGTTGAGAATTCCTTTTGTGTGGAATGTGCTCAGCTGATGTAACAGTGTTGTTTGTGGTTCAGATGGTAGCAGTTTCTCTCCTCAAATGGAAATTTGTGGGCATGAATCCAAATATAAATATTTAGCTACATAAGGCAGGGTGACACTTCAGTGTTGTGCCAAGAGGTTGCTACAGTGGCAGAGTTTACAGTTTTAGATGTTATACTGAGGTATTGTCTAGAATTCATGATGTTAAGTTTCACAAAACTATTAAGAAGGACACAGTATCTATCACTGGTTTCCAATAAAATATTTATCTCAAACGAACATAAATAAAAAACAATTATCTATTCATATTATACTGCTGTTTTTGGAATATGACAGCATGTTAATTCATTGCATTTCTTCCTGCCTTCCTACAATGCTACAGTGACCACAGGTCAAAAGTACTTAATTGCTTTGGGAGGCAGTGAAAGGGTATCTAATGCAAATGTTGCTTTCTTTATGGAACATATCCAACAAGGGTTTCAGCAATAGAAACTCAACAATAAGTGGGACTATGTTAATTGAGGTCTTCTCAAAAGAGCAAAGAAGGTGGAAAGGAGATTGACGGAGGTGAATGCAAGATCACAAAGGTTTTTGATTGAGTAAAAGAGTAAAAATCTTCCCAATAGCATTTGGTTCAAGGGGGATCAAACCAATACTTTGTATCTTTGTAAGCACCCTTTGCATACCTTGGGTATGCAAACAAAGAATTTAACTGTGACATCATTTGTGATAATAAACCATTCATTCATTCATTCATTTATGAATGTCTGATTATTTTGCTCCTGCCCATTAGTCTATTCTCTACCTGCAGCGAACAGACTAACTAGCTTTTAGACCATGGTTTTGTTTACTCTTGGTCAAAGATCAGGAGTATAGATTGGGCAATACCAGATCAACCTAACAATTGTCAAGAGAGACCAAGGCAGCTATATTATTTTCTCCCTATTATTGCATTTTATAACCACTTTGGAGGAAGGAATACTGGCCAGAAATAAAGTATTGTCCCATTTATGGTTGGTTTTCCAAAGTTGAAGCTAATGTGAGTAACCTGCTTTGTCACGAAAGATAGAATTGAACTTATAACCATGGAACATTCCCTCAGTGCTTTGGAGTTAACACAGGGCGTTTGCTTTTTGCTAACCAGTGGGGGAGAAAGTAGCAACGGACTTGAGCTCAGCAAGATACAACATTCAGTACTCTTTTCCAATGACTGACCTTAAATTAACTTATTTGATGCATGATCTCAGTGTTGAAGGTTAGGTTGTCATGGAAGGCTTGCATGCCATGGGGAGGTTATACATTTGTATTCCAGGGTGCACATAGGTATGATAAGCTATTGTATCACTCATTGCAAAGATATGGGATTGTTTAGTACCAACCATTCCTGCCTTGTAGTTTATAATATTGTCATATTCATTGATGCAGTATATAATAGGGTTGCTGAAGATATGCTGTGGAGTGGGCAGACTTGGTCGAGCACAATCAGTTTGAGAGCGATGAAGGAGATATCTTTCTGAGGCTGGATTGAATCCTCCCTCTCATGTATAACTGTTTAGTTCAATTTAGAGATACAACATGGAAACAGGCCCTTCGGCTCACCAAGTCCACATTGACCAGCGATCCCCACACCCTAATGCTATCCTACACGCAATGGGGACAATTTACCAATTTACCAAGCCAATTAATGTAATTAACGTACAAACCTGTACGTCTTTGGAGTGTGGGAGGAAACTGGGGAACACACTAACTCCATGCAGACAGCACCCGTAACCAGGAACAAATGCAGGTCTCTGGCGCTGTAAAGTAGCAATACTGCTGTGCCACTAAATCTTTTGATGTTACAGAAGATCTGCAGGCCCTGGAGCGAGTAGAGGGAAGTGGGATTAGTTTAGGATTACACTAGCAAAAGGCCAGCACAATCACCATGAGTTCACTCTCTCTCACTGGGTTTTTACTCTGTTTTGGTCCATATATAACTCACTGCTGATTGGTGTGCTTCCCACTCCGGCGACAGTAAATTACCATTTTTATATCACAGGCATGAGTGCCCATGAATCAATGAGCAATGCCAATCTGCTGGGTAATGAAAATCCATCTCACAGCAGCTTGCTATTCGATAACCAACATTCAGATCACACGTACTGTAAGCTGTCGTGCAGAGTGGAGTGTTTAAAGCAATTTAAGCGTAAATGTCATCACGGGGGAAGTTATGAAGCAGAAATATCACAAAGGGTTGTAGTTATATACTGTAACTGGGTGCCTGTGTTGCATCCAACTGACTGATTAGATGACAAAACCAGGGAGTAGAAATGGGGAATGCAATTTCTTTATTCATTCACGGGAGATGGGTGTTGCTGGCATAGTCGGTATTTATTGCCTGCAAACAGAATGATTTGCTAAGTCATTTGGCCAGTTAAAAGCAAGTCACTTTGCCACAGTTTGGAATCACATACAAAAACCAGATAAGAAAGGCAATTTGTTTTACTTGGAAGAAAGGTGGTGATGTTTTTAGGTTTTTCAAACAATTCAATGTTAATGGTTTCCATTACTGATAGCAGCATTTAACTAAAAATGTATGCCCTTGGTACAATGCTGCAGTGGTGGTTTCTTAGATTAAGAGCTAGTCTTCTGGACCATTGATCCAGACTCATGAGTTCGAATCCCACTGCAGAAGCTGGAAAATTGAAATTCAAGCGAACAACTAAATATAGATTTTTTTTAAATGGATCACCATTTTAGGTTTTTGTTAAATATATCGAATTCATTCAGGAAGTCTGCCATTCTTATCTTTTCTCATTTCTATGTGACTCCAGACCCACCATTGTGGTTGAGATTTAACTCATAGATAGGATAGATAATCTTATTCCCATGTTGGGGGGTGTCAAAAACAAGAGGGTGCTGTTTTAAAATAAGAATGAGGAAATTTAAAGGGGATCTGGAAAAGGTATTTTCACACAGAGAATAATTATGTTGCCAGAAGAGGTGGTTATCCCCATTATTCTAAACATTATTCCCTTATCGAGTATCTATACACTGTAAATGGAGATTGTAATCATTTATTGTCTTTCTGTTGACTGGTTAGTACGCGACAAAAAGCTTTTCACTGTACCTTGATACACATGACAATAAACTAAACTAAAATTTAGTATAGGTGTCAGAGGTTATGGGTAGAAGGCAGGAGAATGGGGATAGGAGGGACAGATAGATCAGTCATAATTGAATGGCGGAGTAGACTTGATGGGCCGAATGGCCTAATTCTGCTCCTAACACATGATCTTATGATCTTATGAAACTGGTGAAATCAAGTATAATTGCATAATTTAAGTAGCATTAACATACACAATTAAATAAGCAAAGAGAAGGTGGACTGATGGGTTTGTTTCCATTCTAAATCGCTAGAATACTGTCTTTGGAATGACATCCATGCCCTGTGGATGAATACATTAAATAAACACTAAGATTGATGGACTGATTGAAAGAATACAAGTTAAAGGTTGTGCGGTAGAATATGAGCACAATCTGTGAAACTGTGAGCTACAGGTAAGTACAAACCAGCCCAAAATGCTTCTATTCCTGTGTTAATATTAAGGAAGAAGATTGTTATTAACTGACTTCTTGGCTTTAATCTCAGACTGAAATGAGATAAATATATCATTATAATATAAATTGCACACAAGAATCTTAGTAGCGCACTGGCATGCTATTTTATAATCTATTTCAATTGCACAGTTTACATCTATTTAATGAATGCACCAGTTAAACTCTCTTTTAAAACAGTTCTGGCAGATTAATAGACACTCACATTCAGAAGCAAAATCTGCTAGTTCTTCCCCACAAATAATAAGGTGCATTTCAAGGACAACTGAGCACGTGAAAGCATCATTTAAGGGATTTACATAAGTCATAATCTATTATTAAATGATCATGGCACTTGTCTAGAGGGGTTAAGGAAAGAACATTCATGTTGCGGCCCTGTTTCCACCAATCTTTCCACCACCACACACAAGAAGCGACAAGACAGACACCAATGTATGCAGATGCCGAGAAGTGTGTTCTGTTCTGGCTGAACAACTTCTAATCTTGTGTGCGGACTCGATAAGAAGAAGACTTGTCTAGAAATTCCAATGCAAAAGGATGATGGAGGTGTTTATATGACTGCTTTATGATTTGATTACAATAAAGGCTTGAAGATGAAGGGGACCCAGACATGAGAACCTTTTACTTACCCACAGGTGTCCCAGGTTAGCAGTGCAATATTAAAATCTTGCTCTCCCATCACATGCAGAATAATGTGTAGGAAGGAACTGCAGATGCTGGTTTAAACCGAAGATAGACACAAGCTGGAGTAACTCAGCGGGACAGGCAGCATCTCTGGAGAGAAGGAATGGGTGCCGTTTCGGGTCGAGACCCTTCTTCAGACTGGTCAGGGATAAGGGAAACGTAGAGAGATAACAAACAATGAATGAAAGCTATGCAAAAAAAGTAACGATGATAAAGGAAACAGGCCATTGTTAGTTGTTAGGTGAAAACGTGAAGCTAGTGTGACTTGGGTGGGGGAGGGATAGGGAGAGAGGGAATGCCGGGGCTACCTGAATACAACGGCGAGACCAAACGTAGACTGGACGATCGTTTCGCTGAACACCTTCGCTCAGTCCGCTTGAACCTACCTGATCTCCCGGTTGCTGAACACTTTCCATTCCTACACATACCTTTCTGTCCTAGCTCTCCTCCATTGTCAGTTTGAGGTTAAATGCAAATGGGAAGCACAGCATCTCATATTTCGCTTGGGCAGTTTACAGCAAGGATCTTATAGCGAAGCAAGATAGACCACTCCTTTTTTTTCATCTATTTCAGTAACCCGACCCGACTCGCAGTGTAATCAACGTTGTGGGGGGTAGTTTGTGTTAATAAATTATAATTCTAAAAACGAGGAGAAGATTTTTACCAAATAACTTTTATTTTTACAAGGATGTTTCGGTAACCGGCTTCCATCTCCGCACTAGTATCTTTGCTCCACTATGGGATCTTTGGTCCGGAAACGGAAGCCGGTTATGGAAATGGGGACGAAAATTACCCATGAATCTACCCATGTCCGTACTACGTCTTTTCGTCGAGTGATCTATCTTGCTTGCTATAGGATCTTTGGTTTACAGCCCAGTGGTATGAATATTGATTTCTCTAACTTCAGGTAGCCCCGCCATTCCCTCTCACTCTATTCCTCCCCCACCCAAGTCGCACTAGTTTCTCATTTTCACCGAACAAACAGCTAACAATGGCATGTTTCCTTTATCATTGTTCATTTTGTGCATATCTTTCATTCATTGTTTTTTATCTCTCTACATCATCGCCTATATCTCTCATTTCCCTTATCCCTAACCAGTCTGAAGAAGGGTCTCGACCCAAAACGTCACCCATTCCTTCTTTCCAGAGATGCTGCCTGTCCTGCTGAGTTACTCCAGCTTTTTGTGTCTACATGGGGAACAATATCAGCACGTGTGTAATAGTATCACAGCATGGATAAAGGTCCTTCAGCCCACCAAGTCTATGCTGACCATCAACCAACCCGTTACCCTAATACATCACTAATTTCATTTTATTCTCTCCACATTCCCATCAGCCTCCCAAATGCATAAGTTCATAAGTTCCAGTAGCAGAATTAGGCCATTTGGTCCATCAGGTCTACTCCAGTATTCAATCGTGGCTGATCTATCTTCCCCTCTCAACCCCATTCTTCTGCCTTCTCCCCTTAATCCCTGTCAAAATTACTAATCAAGAATTTGCCAATCTCTGCCTTATAAAAATATCCATTAACTTTTGCCCCCACAGCTGTCTGTGGCAAAGAATTCCACAGATTCACCACCCACTGACAAAAGAAATTCCTCTTCATCTCCATTCTAAAGGTACATCATCTTATTCTGAGGTTATAGCCTCTGGTCCTAGACTCTCTCACTAATGGAAACACCCTTTGCACATTCACTCTATTCAGGCCTTTCACTATTCGATACATTTAATTGAGGTTCCCTCTACCATTCTCTTACAAACTTGAGCCAATTTATAGTGGACAATTATCCTATCAAGCTGCGCATCTTTAGGATGTAAGAGGAAATTGCTGCACCTGGGGGAAGCCCATGCAGTCACAGAGAGACTGTGTAAATCCAACATAGACAGCACGCTGTATGACTCTATAACACTATAATCTGAATAGCAAACTGGTCTCCCACAATGATTCGGTAAATGCAATGGATTGCTGTGAAATGTAAGGAAATTATGGGTTTTCTTGGGATCCAGGGAATCATGGGAATTTTGTCTAACTCAGACCTAACCCATATACTGTTATTTCTATTCAGCTTTCTAGACGACAATAACCTATTGAACAGTCACATTGAATATTATTCTCTGAAAGATTACTTGAAAATTACATGAAAACAGTTAAGATAGACACATAAATCTGGGTTGGAGGTGATATGAATTCTGACCATCTCCTTCCATGTACTGCTTCATTATGTGGATTGGAATGCGTGCAAATCCTTACTCCCTCGTTTGTGCACTGTTTCAGGAGGTGCAATCAGCATGATTTGATTAGGGATAAAGATTAATCTAATAATGCCTTGCCATTGATCACAGCAGTACAAACAATGGCTGTCCATGGCACTCAATAGACAAGGTTCAGAGACAGAGAGGAATTCTGATCAAAAGGATTATTGTTAATCTTCCAAGTACAGGGCTGTGGGGATTTGGGCAGCTTTGTTAATGTTTATGTGAAGGCTAGAAGGTGCAGAGAGGGTAAGTATTAATTCTTAATGTGTCGTAGTACGAGAATAGCTCAGTCCCTGCGGAATAGCCTGGCTCTCTGAAAATCAGATATTAGCAGATTATAGTCTCATCCTTACTCCTCCCAGGGAATAGAGATAAACACAGTCAGTTTGCAGATGGAAAGGCTACAAGAAGAAAAGCTGATGTTACAAAATTAAATGTCTGTTCCAAGGACGTTCAAATGTCAGTTTGATTGAAAGCGCCACAACAAGAATTGGTGTGTGAGGAATAGCTTTTTAAAATTGTGTTCATTGTTCCGTTCGTCAAATTCATACAATCCAAATGAGTAGACTGTTCTATTGTTCCCAGCAAAAGGTAGAGTTACGTAGCAGTTAAAAAGTACAGAGGTCTGAAGGTACAGAAACATGTTTAAATCTCACCCTGGTAAATATGAAGTAAAAATTCCACATAATAATTAAATTAACGATGGTAACATTGAAATTAAGGATTGAAAACAAAAACATGTTTCACTAACGTCTATAAAGAAATTGGTTTCTGTTACCATGTCTGGCCTACATTTAACACCAGGCTTTAAGAGAGAGTTAAAGTTCTAGGGGCTAGTGGAATCAAGGGATCTGGGGAGAAGGCAGGCACGGGTTATTGAGTGGGGATGATCAGTCATGATTGCAATGAATGGCGGTGCTGGCATGATGGGCCGAATGGCCTCCTCCTGCACCTATTTTCTATGTTTTTATGTTTCTATGTCTCTTATTCATCTCTGAGATGTCTCGGTGAGACACTCAAATTAAAGTAACTAAATAAATGACCAATTAAAAGCTAGTGACTGTGATGATAAAAGTGTAGACATAAGGAACTGGAATTGCTGGTTTACCAAAAAAGACACAAGGTGCCGGAGTAACTTAATGGGTCAGGCAGCACCTCTTGAGAACACGGATAGGTGACGTTTCAGGTCAGGACCTTTCTTTAGACTGATCATATTCGGGGGAGAAAACTCGAAGAGACATGGGGGTGAGACAAAGCCCGGCAAGTGATAGATGGAGGGTTACACAAAAAGCTGGAGAAACTCAGCGGGTGCAGCAGCATCTAAGGAGTGAAGGAGATAGGCGACGTTTCGGGTCGAGACCCTTCTTCAGAAGTGATAGATGGATACTGGTGAGGGAGGGGGGGGATTGATTGATGGATGGTTGGACAAAAGCCAGAAGTGAAAAGACTAAAGGCTGGAGATGAAAAGACAAAATGTTTGAGGTATGGATAGCAGAGGTGTGAAATTGAAGCCAGAGAAAGTAATGCAGGTGGAAGGGATGGTGGGGGTGGGGGGAGGGAGGGAAAAGGGAGGAAGGATCCAGATTGAGCGCAAGGATGAGAGGGAAAACAGCAGGAGGGGGTTATTTATGTAAAATAAGATAATTCATTGTTCATACTGTTGGGTTGTAAGCTAACCAAGTGGAATAAGCGGTGCCAGTTTGTACATGGTAAACATTTACCTCTTAGAATATAGTAAAATCTGACTGGTCCACTCTTGATCTTGAGGGGAAGATAAATCTGTTGGCTCTATCTGGCCTGGTCTTTATGTGACTGCAGACCCAGCGGTCTGTTTGGTTGCTAGCCGCTTCTTATATTTTTTGAGTGATTAGAGATACCAGCAATATCCAAATTCTGCAATCAGGGAACAAATTAATTCTGTGAAATAAATAAAAAAGCTGAAAGGGGTTAAGGTCTATTTTTAGTGCTACATCAAGTAGGACAAAGAAAACATTGCATGTGCATGCTAATTCCTCCACATTTTTGACATTAAATGCATTCCTCAGTTGATTCCACATTTTTTTTCTCCGTTGATTTGGAAAGGAGTAGGCTATTTAGCTGTTGAACCAAGTGATGCAGTGTGTGGCAGAATGCTTCTGTTTTAACCGTAAGGCATCTGAACGCAAGTGTTCCATTTGCTCTATTATGCTCTCCTGCTAATGTTCCTCTAGAGGCTACTCAGCAAACGGGAAAATGTTGCAACTGAAATTCATTTCTTATTATGACATATTTTTCTCCAAGTCCCGCCATACTTCACAGGCAACTAAAAATACGAATGTGAGTTTTAAGTGTGGGATCAGCACAATACGTCAAATCTATGGGGAAAAGCAGCATGTTTTCAATCAAATAGTTGATTTTGAAATGTTGTCAAAGTCATTAAGGAAGGAAGTTTGGATCTGATGGAGCGTTTGTGAATTTGTCTGGACGTCTTTGTTCAAGCAACACTGTCAGTAAGGATGGTGAATATGGATTTAGTGTTGAATTTCAAAAGGGAATTGGATAGATATCCGTGACAGGGATAAAATATTGTAAGAAAGTATCAAGAATGAAACTGTTGGCTCCCCCAAATGGCTTGCATGAGCATGATTAGTATAATTCTGACCTCTGCCATTACATAATATTATATTTGCTTTTATTTTTTATTTGTTTTATGGGATCCAGGCATGACTGGCCAAACCAACACATTGCATGCCCCCTCTACCTCAAGCCATGAATTGTCATTGCTTGAATGTGATGACTTGCTGCATCATTTTGAGGGAGAGGTTAGACGCACCCATCATATTGTGGGTTTGGAGCCATGTGCTGAGTAGGTATTGATAGCAGATTTCGTGATTTTCGAGATACAATCCATGCAATTCAACAGATAATTTCAAGTTTCCTGCCAGTTGTGGTGGCTGTTGAATTCCTGCCTCAGAAGGATGTATGAAGTAGGGGCAGACGTTGGCCATCCATCGCTACTCCTCCATTCATAGAAACTTAGAAACATAGAAAATAGGTGCAGGAGTAGGCCATTCAGCCCTTCGAGCCTGCACTGCCATTCAATATGATCGTGGCTGATCATCCAACTCAGTATCCCGTACCTGCCTTCTCTCCATACCCCCTGATCCCCTTAGCCACAAGGGCCACATCTAATTCCCTCTTAAATATAGCCAATGAACTGGCCTCAACTTCCTTCTGTGGCAGAGAATTCCAGAGATTCACCACTCTCTGTGTGAAAAATGTTTTTCTCATCTCGGTCCTAAAAGACTTCCCCCTTATCCTTAAACTGTGACCCCTTGTTCTGGACTTCCCCAACATCGGGAACAATCTTCCTGCATCTAGCCTGTCCAACCTGTCCAAAATTAAGAATTTTGTGAGTTTCTATAAGATCCCCCCTCAATCTCCTAAATTCTAGTGAGTACATGCCGAGTCTATCCATTCTTTCTTCATATGAAAGTCCTGACATCCCAGGAATCAGTCTGGTGAACCTTCTCTGTACTCCCTCTATGGCAAGAATGTCTTTCATCAGATTAGGAGACCAAAACTGTACGCAATACTCCAGGTGTGGTCTCACCAACACTTTGTACAACTGTAGTAGAACCTCCCTGCTCCTATACTCAAATCCTTTTGCTATGAATGCTGACATACCATTCTTCACTGCCTCCTGCACCTGCATGCCTAGTTTCAATGACTGGTGTACCATGACACCCAGGTTTCGTTGCATCTCCCCTTTTCCTAATTGGCCACCATTTAAATAATAATCTACTTTCCTGTTTTTGCCACCAAAGTAGATAACCTCACATTTATCCACATTATACTGCATCTGCCATGCATTTTCCCAATCGCCCAATGTATCCAAGTCACCTTGCAGCCTCCTACCATCCTCCTCACAGCTAACACTGCCCCCCAGCTTCGTGTCATCCGCAATTCACCAGAAGCATGGTCGATCTACTATACCAGTGTCGCTTTCCAGCACTCTACATGAACTGGGTTCCTAGTCCTGCGCCTACTACACCTAAAAGGATTAAGACTGCACAAACAGAAAGGAATGCTATTCAATATTATGAGGAACGAAGAGAAAAGGAGGGAACCAATGTCAAAGTGAGGGTATTGAAATAAACTGGGCTTTATGGTATCCAAGGAGGCACAAGAATATTTCGTAGATGCTGGAACCTTGAGCAAATTGAGAACATCATTCATTTTCATCCCCCTTCCCCTCCTGGTTCCATTATTGGTCACCTTTGTGCTGCTGCTTCCAACCTCTGGAGTCTTCGTCTCCACCTTCCCCATCCCTTCGCTCCACCTTATCTATCTGCTCTTTTCTTTTCTCTAGGTCTACTTCTACCTATCACCCACCTGTCTCTCTCCAAATTCCACCCTCGCCTTCCCCACCCTGGGTCCATCGGCCCATCATTCCTCACCCTCCTTGGTTCACCTATTGCCCCTGGCTCAGCTTCCCCTTAACCTCACCTCTCCAGCTATCTGTAGAACTGTCTAACTTCCCTCTCCATGCTCAGTACTGATGGAGGATCTCATCCTGAAACCTCAACCTTTCTCGACCTGCTGAGTTCCTCCAGTTCTTTGTTTTTGGCGTCCTGTCATGCCTGGCATTATTGGCTTCCTTCATGGGATGAGGGCTTGCATTAATCATGTATGCTTTTCCCTAATTAAACAGACTTCCACCTCCAGGTGGAAATTTTATTTAGTGAATTCTTTTTAAGATGAAGAATACATTCCTCTGAGGCTTTCATCGATTAGATCACAACAAAAGTGATAAAAGACAGGGGAAGAAACAATGTGTAATGGCTAGTTTAATGATATAACTTTTACTGTCACTGCATCTGACAATGCAGCCATGACAGACTTTTAAATTGAATACTGAATGTCCTATTAAGCATTTATATTAAAGACACATCCATCTGACCGTTATCAAATTAAAGAATGGCCCTCAAATATGTTTGGGTGTAGTCCTGATCTTCCAACCTACATCATTGCGCATCTTGCACCTTTTTATTATTTTCATTTTCCCAGTAACTGTTAACACCATATCACTGTATGTTTAGGTTTATTATTGTCATGTACCACAATACAATGAAAAGCTTTGTCTTGTATGCTATCTAATCAGGTCAGATAATACTGTACATAAAAACAATAAGTACATAAAAACAATCAAGTCAAACTCAAGTACAATAGGTACAGCAAAGGGGAAGATGCAAATTACAGAATGTCATTTTCAGCATTATAGTGCATCAGTTCCACAGACAAAGTTGAGTATCCGCAATGGGATAAAGGTGAATTGGATAATACCCTATCTTATGGAAGGACCATTCAGAACCTAATACTAGAAGGGAAGAAAGAAGCTGTTCCTGAGTCTGGTGGTGCATGCTTTCAAGCTCCCGTCTCACAGAGGGTACCTTCTGTCAGACGGGAGCAGGTAGAAGGAATGACCAGGGTAGGTCAAGTTTTTGATTAGGATGGCTGCATTTCCAAAGCAGCGGGAAATGTAAATGGAGTAGTTGGTGGGAGATCTGGTCAATGTAATCAACTGGACTATATCTACAACTCTCTGCAATTTCTTGTGGTCGTGGGCATAGCTATTCCGAAATCAGCCTGTAATACAGTATGCTTTCTATGGTGCATCCGGAGAAGTTCCAAAGTCTCATTGGAGACATACCAGAGAAATGCTATAACGTTATATTCTGCAATCTGCTATTTTTTTCTCTTTGCACTACTTAATTTGTTTATGGCTTAATTGTACACATGTACAGTATGCTATGACTGGATAGCACACAATAAAGTGTCTCACTATATCTCAGTACACATGACACATGACAACATGACAACAATAAACCAATACCAAAATTATTATCAATAAGTGAGTAAAATCAAGCCATACACAGCCTGAGAGAGTCATTGGAAAAATGCCAAATTTCATTAACCTTCTGGGGAAGTAACGGTATGCTTTTTTAGCCAGAGCATTAATGTGGTTGGACAACATTGTGTTACATCATTTTGTACAGTGCTCAAGTCAAGTCAAGTTTATTTCTCACATACACATACGAGATGTGCAGTGAAATAAAAAACACACAATTTTCGCGGAGCTGCCACAACGGCAACTGGAAAGGGCCGCGCCAACCCATAGACCCCAGTCACCTGCACCATCACAAACCAGATATGGAAGATCTACCTTGACAGCCCTTTAAACTCTCAAGTCTGCAAGATCCCAATTACAGCAAGGTTGCAGGCAGTTTTGTGCAGTCATTTTGGCCGTAGAAGGCAGCTTTTGCCAGGATGTAAGGTGAGGGACAAAGAATTGTCTCCTGTCAAAGATCAAAGATGGTAAATATCTTTGATGATTTGAGACTCGTAAAAATTAAAGTAAATAAGTTTAAAATAACATTTTAATACAATATTACTAAAACAACACCTAGGAATAATCAAAAATATTAAATTACAACCAAATTGAAGGATTGTACCTTTCCCTCTGCTCCTATTCTCCATTAAAAGTAGGACAGTGGCAGATTCTGGACCAGGTAGACATTTTATTCAATGGATGTAGGCTTCGCAGGCTGAGCCAGCATTTAATTGTCCACATCCAATTGACCCATGAGAAAATGATGGTGAGCTGTCTTCTTGAACTACTGCAGTGTTTGAGGTGTGGGTGCACCCATGATGCTTTTTGGAAGGGTGACAAAGGAAATTGACCGGTGTCGGTGAAGGAACGGTGATGTATTTCTAAGTCAGGATGATGTGTTGTGAAGGTGAAGGCCCTATGCATTTGTTACCCTTGTCCTTCTAGCTGAACGAGGTCATGGATTTGAAAGGTGCTGCCCGAGGAGTCAAGCTTGGCCTGGCTGAGGATCTGGTAGCTGGTTCCGCAGTGCAGTCCGAAGTCTAGCACCAAGCCTTGGACTCAAAGAGAGTGCATGTAACTCCAGGACTTCTGTTTAGATGGCTGAATGCTGTAAGAGTCATTGGAGAGATGCCAGTGACATGCTGTAACATCACATTCTGCACTCTGTTATTTTTTCTCTTGTATGGGTTGATTATACTCATGTACAATTTGCCTTTGGAACTGCTGGTCATAATTTTGGAGTGATATATAATTACAAGCTGGTGTCTTTGTACAGTCTGAAATGCAAACCACATTTGGATCAAACGCCTATCTATTAGCAAGGCAAAATAAAGAGGTGAGAATGAATTATCATTCTGTGTGCTACTGCTTTACTGCATTATTCGTTGACACCGACACCTTTCATGAAATTATTGACATGTTTCAAACTTGTCACTCTTCAACTTTCTTTGACCTTTCTAAGCAGGCTTTTCACAGCATGTGACGAGCTGTGTTAATGTGTTCGTAGCTCTTTGAATACTTTGTAAGTGCATTGCATAATAAAAGCCATATTGTGTTACTACTGCAAGAAGAAATCTGAATGATTGGCTTCACCCATATTTTATATGGCTATTCATTTTTTGATAACTATCAAACATAAATGCACAGTAAACCTTGTGAGGTCTTTTTTCCAAGGAAGAGACTAAAATAAATCAAGGTTATTTTCCCACATTTCACAGCATGATCACAAAAATAATGCAAAAGAAAATTAACAATAGGTGACTATTTAATTTTCCATTCAAACTTAGAATGCAACATAACTTCTGCAATGCTGTCTGAGCAACTTGAAATGGAGTTATTGTGCCACATATTTAAGAATCACAGAGAAACCAAAGGGAATCTAGTACTTGCCAGAATCAGAAACAAAAATTAAAGATACTTTAGACAGTGCAATTGCAACACAAATAGGAATGGGATTGCATAAAATCTTACCAGCAAATGTCGTATTTTCTAAATGGTGAATAGTCATTATTGAAGTATATGAAAGATAAAACCTTGCATGTTGAATCGTGTCTCACAGTGATCCATGGACATAGTGTTTAGTGCAGAAAAGTGTTAAATATAGTGGCAGTCTGGGAACAGATACTTTGCAATATTGTCAGACCCTCCTCCATCAAGGAGAGTACCGTTTGCTCATAGATACCTCTGACAAGTTGTCATTACACTGCAAATCCCTGTGCTTAGATTGTTGCTCGTCACTTGTTCTTGAATAAGAAGATGACATCTACTCTGCAGTTTTGTGATGTGCACAGTGGTGGCTGATTAGACTGATCTGGGCTTGAACATTCCTACCACATAGATGCTAAAGGGATAGGAATGCAGTAGCATCAGTGGTTCTCGATTTTCTAAATTCTTCGCTTTGCTTCTGCCATTCTAGCTTATATAAATCAGTACCACCTTTTACATGGGCATACCCAAAAATGCTTGTTGTTCCTAATGATGTGTGTCAATGTTGAAATACTTCAAGGATTTTCCAGACGAATCTTTGAACCTGTTTCTTCTGCCCACCACACAATCGTTTGCTCTCATTCAGCCCTCCATACAACAGCTACTGCTAAGATTCGTGTAAATGCATGTTTGATGGTCAGCATAGACTTGGTGGGCCAAAGGGCCAGTTTCCGTGTTGTATTTCTTTGTGACGCCATGACATAGAGGAAGTAAAGTGCATAAGATAAACTGACACAAATCTTGCAGCTCCAATGAGCGAGACAGTTATGAAAATGTAAAATTCCACGTCAAAAACCCCTGGCAACTGAAGGCAATGGAGAATTGATGTAAACCAGGGATACACAGTATCTGAACTGGTGAACCTTAGAGAGGTGGGGAGATTACAACCTGGAGGAGGTTACAATGATAAGGAGATTGCAATACCATGAAGGGATTTGAAAACAGAGAAAGGAATTTTCAGAACTAAAGGGAAAAGTACACGATTCTCCCTTGTGGCCAAGAAGATAACGACAACACATCTACTTTTATGCTCTAGTCTGTAACCAGCAGTGCCTCAGCAAGTCTCTAAGTCACTTTAGTTGGGTATTTGAACATAAGGTTTCACTTTGTAAAGGTCACCAATACTCAAAATGGTTATGATCTATTATCTCATATTTTTGATATGAAGAGAAATCCACATAACACAATAAAATAAAATTAGGATCAGATTACGTCCGTTTTTCCAATGAACATGAATAAAAAGGCATCATAACCTGAAGAAATTGCTTAAAACAAAAATCAAGGGGGGTGGGGGGGGGGGGGGGGGGCAGTCTTTGGCATCACACACACTAACCACCTCCCACACACACTAACCCCCCCCCCCCCCCGATAGTCTTTTAACATTATTCATTCACTCGTTTTACCCCATCCCCCTCCCTATCCACTCACACATAGCCCCCAACTGCAAGAGAGGGAGGGAGGGTGGAGAGGCACTGCAAGAGAGGGAGGGGGGGTGGAAAGGTAGGGGAGGGGGTAGAGAGGGAGAGGAAGGGGGGTAGAAATTGAGGGGTGGGGAGGGTCACAGGGTAGGGCTGGTTCCCGAACGCAATACTCCACCACACCCATAGGTCCCAATATTCACCACTCCCTAGAGAGGAAGGAGAGGGGGCAGAGAGGGGGGCATAGAGGGATGGCCCCCGCCCCCTCTCCTCCCTCCCCTCTTCTCTTCCCCCTCTCCTCCTCCCTCTCCCCTTCTCCTCTCCCCCCTCCTCCTCCCTTTCCTCTCCGCTTCTCCACCCCCTCTCCCCCCCCCCCCTCCCTCCACCCCCCTCTCCCTCTCCCCCTCCACCCTCTCTCTCTTTCTCTGCCCCGGGGAGGGGGTAGAGGCAGCACCAACCCAGGTCGTAGAGCAGGCCTCCCCACCAGGCGCCGGGCCTGAGGTAGGCTGCAGCTGGCGTGGACCAGAGCGAGGCCCAGAGCGATCTGAGGACAGTGAAAAGCAATGGAGGGCCGGCCGATCGTGGCTTCCGCGAGGATAAGCCCACTCACCAGCATGACAGATGATCGGGCGGGGGAGATGGAGGGGAGGTCATCCCCTGTGATGGCCACCACGGCCATTTTTCCACTGCATTGGCCGTGGCCACGCTGCGATAACGACCACCATCGAAATACTGTAGAACTTGAAGGAGCCCAGCAGAGTGCACTGAACAACTTGATCACGTGTTCAATGGCTTGAATTCAGAGCGGGGGGTGGGGGGTGGGGGGGGGGGGAGGGCGGCTGGGCCACATAACGTGCAGCTTTTTGAAAACTCCGCACAACTTGCTGCGAGGAGCAAAGGCCATGTGACATCATCCAGCTCGCTTCTGCACGTTAGATTTTAAAAAGATGTCTGATTGGTGAACAATTTTAGTTAAAAACGTGGGAAATAGTGAATCAAATTTTCAGATGAGGGGATATTTGAAATCATGAGGTAAATCTCTAACGGAATATGTAAACATTTCACCGTCACCGCGTTGGGTTTTCGAGGAGATGTGAAACACACACACACACACACACACACACACACACACACACACACACACACACACACACGCGCACGCAAATACATCCACATACAAGATCAGAGTTTTAATAGTTATATGATAACATTATTATTATAAGTGTGTAGAGATAAACAAAATGAGTTATACTAGAAAATGACATTTCTGATTTACAATAAATCAGCTCATGGACAGATCTCAGGAATGTGATCTTATGAATTTGAACCTTTATGTAACCTGGGGACTGCCGGTATTATCACAATATGCCTTCTGATCTCTTAATACAGTATTTGAGTTTCAGTAATAAAATGTCAGTAAATGTTAAAGAATTGAATTCCTTAATTCTTATTTCCAGTAATGGTGTGCCAAGAACATTACCACAAAACATCACAGTAAACACAGCAAGAAAGGAGTTTGCATATAATTTCTTTATGGAAAGCAATTCTTCCAAATTATATCGGTGTGCACCATTGCACAATCTTTTTTTCTAAGACCCTGTGCTAATTCCTTGGCATGCGTTGTCTTGTCATTATAATTTATCAGGATCAGGTATTTGAATATGGTCATTAAAATTCATTGTGTTACTTACACTGAGAACACCCTCTTATCATCGTATATATATTTTGTGAAAAAGACAATACAAGAATTGAAATAAATCATCTGCTGTGCAGCTTTTGTCTCTGAACAAAAGATTTACAAATTGGTCAAATTAGATAATTGTGCAGAAAATTATGTTCGTATTAGTATTAGCAAAATACCCACAAATACCTTTACTTCATCATTATATATTAATTTTCATATTTTTTATTTTAAAAAATCAGACTGACATAATTGTTTCAGAATGACATAAGATTGCCGGGAGAGTATGGAGGCATACAAGACTGCAGATGATGGAATCTGGAGCAAAAACCAAACTGATGCAGGAACTCTGCACATTGATCAACATCTTTAAGGAAAAAGCAATCATTGACATCCCATTGCAGGATCTCGACCGGAAATGTCAACAATTCCTTTCCGTCCACAGATGGAATTGGACACACCGAGTTCCTCCAACAGTTTGTTTTTTGCCTGACTTCTATATCGCGCCCCTGACCACCACGTATTCTCACCCTCGTGCTCTAGCCCCATGGTATCACTTTTAAGGCCATGAAGCTCCCAGAATCTTCAAGTGCTCAGGTGAAATGGTCATCCCAGAATTAGTGGCCAAGTCACGGACTCCGTTTCCTAAAAGCCCCCACCCCTAGCACTGCTCAGAGGGCAAAATTGGACATATAAAAAACAAGATAATTAACAAAATTTAATTAAAAATTAAAATTAAAAATTAAAACAAAAATGAATATAACAAACAGGTTTTAATGTATTAAAACATATAAATAAAGTAAAAGTACAATGCAATTAAGAAAAAAATATACAAACAAATCCAGCTAAGTTTACTTTTAAATGAATGTTGGCAACCCCATTTAATTGTGTACAACAATATATCTGGACCCTAACCTCAACATGTCACAGAGCGAGCCAGGATTCAGTGCTGAGTCAGTGAGAGGACAGATGCATCAGAATTGTCCAGCAGCACATTCCACATTTTTGAGCTGCATTGTGTTGACACAGAGATCTAGGCTGTGTGCATGCATTCAGCAGGTAGAGCCTATGCATCTCTGTGGACCCTCAACATGATGCAGCCCATTGAGTGCAACATAGTGATTCCTGCTGTGTTTGTAATCTGATTTATTATCGAAGGATGGTATATCTTAAAAATTGGCACTTGTGTAGCACCTCTCATACCTTTTTGTTAAATATATTGCTTGAGTAGTAAATGGAATAAAGAAGGTTCTGATATCATTTAGTTGTGATTGGTTTGATTGGCAGAGTAATCTCTGTGGTTGAATGATCCAATTGCCCTATATATAAAGCAAATTAATAAATGCATGTCAATATTTGATAGCAATAATTAGTTATTGCATATTTGAAGGTCATTGAATTTTGTGCACAGTCCTAACCTTCATTTTCATTAAAATACATCATATTCCCACCATCAGCGTTTGTTTTGAGCTTTGCCAATTATCATAATTAACATAATGTAATAATTTAATCAGAAAGAAAAGCATGTCTTCTTATGAAACCTTTTATGTTCCTTTCAAAACAACCTGAAGCATTTTAAAGTAAATGAAATAAGCCACTATTACTGTATATCCTGAAAATAGGGTAACCAATTTATGTCCAGCAGGTTCTCACAAATGCCAGATGATAATGTTGTTAACATTACCTATGTTTATAGTTTTGAGTCAGTGATTGGCCTTGGCAACAAGAAAATCCCTTAAAATGCTGGAATGATTCAGCGGGTCCGGCAGCATCTCGGGAGAAAATGTTAAGTTGACGTTTTGGGTCAGGTCCCTTCTTCAAACTGAAGAAGATCCCAAGAATCCACGTTTGACAGCACTGGACCTGTACTCGCTGGAGTTTAGAAGAATGAGGGGGGAACCTCATAGAAACATATCGAATAGTAAAAGGCTTAGATTGAGTGGATGTGGATAGGATGTTTCCACCAGTGGGAGAGTCTAGGACTAGAGGTCATAGCGTCAGAATTAAAGAACATTACTTTAGCAAGGAGATGAGGAGGAATTTCTTTAATCAGAGAGTGGCAAATCTGTGGAATTATTTACCAGAGAAGGCTGTGGAGGCCAAGTCAATTTTTAAGGCAGAGATAAATTCTTGTTTAGCTTGGGTGTCAGGAGTTATGGGGAGAAGGCAGTTGAATGGGGTTAGAAGGGAGAGATAGATCAGCCATGATTAAATGATGGAGTACACATGATGGGTCGAATGCTCCCAATTCTGCTCCCATCACTTATGAACCCAAAACGTCACCTATTCGTTTTTTCTAGAGATGCTGCCTGACCCGCTGAATTACTCCAGCATTTTGTAGCTACCTTTGGTATAAACCAGAATTTGCAGTTCCTTTTTATTACAAAAATCCCTTACTATTCTTTGAAAGTGTACCATAAAAAAGTGAACAGAGCTTTGGTTTCCCATTTCATTTGTAAGAAGGTGTTCCCAATGGAACTTCTCCTAGTCAATATTGCACTGATGAATCAACACATTCTTGATTTTCATTCCCAATCCATAATTCTTTAGCTCAACCGTGAGATCAAAACTACTCATTTGAAAGGAAAAATCTCTATAAAAAATAAACAAAGAACTTAATGGGTCAGGCGGCATCTGTGGAGGGAAATTGATGTTTCAGGTCAAGACTATTCATCAAGACTGAAACAGTAGAGGTGATGTATCTAGTATACGGAGGTGGGGGTAGTGGTGGAATAAGAGCTACCAAGTGGTATGGGGATACCGGTGAGTAGGGGTTGATTATAGATATGGGTCAGGTAGGAAGAAAAGGGTGGAAATAGAAGGAGGCTGGAAGGTGATAAGTGGAGAATGCAGTACAGATTCTGGAATCCAATGGGAAGGGAAGGTGAAGAATGGAACTGATTGAGGAGTGATGGTCAATGGGAATAATAGAGAAAGAGGGGGTTGAGCAATGAAAGAGGAATTGTATCCAGTGGGAAGAGTATACTTGGGGGAGAGTACATGGAGTTAAGGTGGGGAGAAGAGGGTATGAGAGAGGACCAGGGTAGACAGGGAAGAGAGAAGGGATCAGAGGAGTAGCAGGTTATTGAAATTGGACAATTCCATGTGCATGCTATTTGGTTGTAGAATACCAGGAGGAATAAGAGATGTAATTCTTTTGGTTTGTGTTTTGCCTCACCCTAGAGAAGATGGACGCGATCGCCTGATCTGCATTTCTCTGACCTTTCCTGGCACTATAGCATTATAATGTTTCTTCATCTACTTCCTGGTGGTCACTCCATGTTCAGAAATCTAAGGGCTAACGGTGAAGCTGGGAACTCTTCAAAGACTGATTCCAATAAACTGTTCACATCCCATCCATTTACACCATGGAAGCTCAAATTGTGATTGACTTTTAACCACTTTAGTGAAAGAGTGCAACTTTAGCTACTTCCAGAAAGTTAGCCCATCCAGGACAGGTCTATCTGCTTTGAAAGAGTGTATTCTGATGGATTTGTTATCCAACTACTCCAAGTACCTTGCGTCTGAGTGTATTCTTCAATTTAAAAAGACACATCTTACAGAAACCAAACAACACTCTTTGCATCAAAGCACTACAAAGCCCAATAAACATGGACAACTTAAGACTGAGATGAGGAAAAACTTCTTCACCCAGAGATTTGTGAATCTGTGGAATTCTCTGCCACAGAAGGCAGTGGAGGCCAATTTACAGGATGTTTTCAAGAGAACTAGCTCTTAGGGCTAAAGGAATCAAGGGATATGGGGAAAAAGCAGGAACGGGGTACTGATTTTAGCTGATCAGCCATGATTATAATGAATGGAGGTGCTGGCTCAAAAGGCCAAATGGCCTACTGCTGCACCTATTTTTCTACATTTCCTATGTTTTGTAACTGCAGTTTTAGCCAGCAATAATAGCGAAGAAAGGGTTTTAATATTAGTTTATGGTAAGTTTGAAATAAATCTGAAGATAAATCCCTTTTCATAGGAAGTCAAACATAAGTCATGCAAGATTTGATTTTATCAGCTTTATTTCACAATCTAAGACCATAATATTAAACTACCTATTAATATTAAACTACCTATTAAAATAAAGAATATAAACATGACGACTTCAGAATGTTTTGTAAGGACCAATAATAATAGAAGAATTGAAATAATATGGAAATCCACCAAATGAATGTTTTTGTAATGCTTTCATAGTGCAAAGGTGCCAATGATAATGGAGAATAGTATGAATGCATAAATATTGAATATTTATTTGCAGTGTTGCTTTTAAAGTGCCTGTAAAGCTGCTGCAGGCGAGGATTCCATTGTTTCAGTCCCAGTGCATTTGACAATTAAGCAATCTTGACTTTTGAAATGCGATAATTACTATTTTCAAAATATTCAATCCAGGAGCAAGTTATCTTCCTTCCTCCTCTTGGCCCACGGCTGAAATCAACTTGCAATTATATTCATTGTAAAGGTAGCTAAACACAGGAATAAAAGGTTTGTGAGTCTTGTTCCTATAGCAGCTAATGTATTGCACCAGCAGTTCCAGCCATGCCTGTGTCAACCCTTTATTTTAATCAGGCAGGGTGAGTGTAAATAAAATGTGCAGGAAGGAACTGCAGATACTGGTTTACATCAGAGATACACACAAAATGCTGGAGTAACTCAGCAGGACTGGCAGCATTTCTGGAGAGAAGGAATAGGTGATGATTCAGGTCGAGACCCTCCCTCAGGCCGAAAGTCAGGGGAAAGGGAGTCCAGAGATATGGAGGGGGTAAGGTGTGAAAATGACGGATCATAGCAGATTATGATAAGGAAACGTAGAATGGTCCATTGTTAGCTGAGGGGAAAGTGACAAGGAGGCTTACAATCAGTAAAATGAGAATAAATCCAGACACAAAAAGGGCTTGTGAAGGGGCAATTTCGTCAAAAAGAAACAGGGGATGTCAAACACACAGCGCATTTGCCATTCAAAGAGACCTTGTGCAAACTCAAAGGAGGCTGAAAGCATTATTAATAAGACCTGAATATCAATGAAAGGATCATTCACTTTGCTTTCCTGAGATTTGTGGGAAAAGTCAATGGGATATACTTGTCAAAAGTTTTACAAGGTACTTAGTTAAATCCAGAGTACGATGATGCAGAAATTCTGTCAGTGTGTTGCAAAAGACAAGGAGGCCATAACCTTAAATTTAGAATGAGGTCATGGAACCAACAATACTAGGAAAAATTCTTCACAAAGGGGAGTGAAGGTGATAGAATTCTCAATCTAAAGGAGTATTGAGGTTGGGGATGAATTAAAAATTTGGAATTGAGATTACTAGTCCCTTACTTGGAATCTCTGAATGATTTCAGGGCACCATGTCATAGGAAACATTTTGTTTTTCACACAAAGGGTGATGGGTGTGTGGAACAAACTTGAAAGGGTATAGAGAAGATTTACGGGGATGTTGCCAGGACCAGAGCGTGTGAGCTATAGGGAGAGATTGAGTAGGCTGGGTCTCTATTCCTTGGAACGCAGGAGGATGAGGGGTAATGTAACGGAATTTTGTTTGGAACTGCATTTATCAATGTATTTCTAAACGACAATAAAGTTTGTTCGACTTTGACTTTTGGATCTTGTAGAGGTGTATAAAATCATGAGAAGGATAGATCTGGTAGATGCACGTCTCTTGCCTAGAGGAGGGGAATTGAGGACCAGATGACATATGTTCAAGATGAAGGGGAAAATTATTTAATAGGAATCTGAAGGGTAACGTTTTCACACAGAGGGTGGTGGGTGGATGGAACAAGTTGCCAGATGAGGTAGTTGTGGCTGGAACTATCCCAACATTTAAGAAACAATTAGTCAGGTACATGGATAGGACAAGTTTAAAGTGATATGAACTAAGCCCAGGCAAGTGGGTCTAGTGTGGGTGGGACATGTTGGTTGGTGTGGGCAAGTTGGGCCAAAGGGCTTGTTTCTACTCTGTATCATTCTATAACTCTTAAAAATGGAAATAGGACATTTAATCCATTGAGCCCCCACTGGCTTTATTTAAATACCATCTACCTAATCTCATTCCCCCAATCCCTCTCTCACAACCCTGCAAACCCTTCCTATTCAAGTATATATCCAGCTCTCTTTAGAATGTGACAATTAAAAAAAATTGCCTCCAATATTACCCAAAAATTAAATCTAGACCCTGGCCACTTGGTCCACAAAAAAAAAAATAATGGACAAGCTAGATGCAGGAAAAATGTTCCCAATGATGGGGGAGTCCAGAACCGGGGCCACAGTCTTAGAATAAAGGGGAGGCCATTTAAAACTGAGATGAAGAAAATCTTTTTCACCCAGAGCGTTGTGAATTTGTGGAATTCTCTGCCACAAAAGGCAGTAGTGGCCAATTCACTGGATGCATTTAGAAGAGAGTTAGTTATGGACTAGCGGAATCAAGAGATATAGGGAGAAGCCAGGCACGGGTTACTGATTGTGGATGATCAGCCATGATTACAATGAATGGTGGTGCAAGGTCGAAGGGTCAAATGGCCTCCTCCTGCACCTATTTTCTATGTTTCTAGGTTTCTACATAAAACAAAAAGCATGGATGTAGCATTTTTTGATTTGCAGCCTGCGGGTCTTCATACAGTTGGCAAGTATCAGAATGCCTGTTAGTCAATGGTGCATTAAAGATTTTGTAGTATTTCTAACTACTAAACCGTGGATGAAAACTAGAAAGCAGTTTTGCTAGCCAGATGGCAACTAAGGAGAAAACATCTTTGTGGATATTCCTCCACCTCATATTTTATAGAATCACAGAATTTTACAGTCGGGGCCCATTTGCCCCATCGAGTCAATATTGGCCCTTTTAAAGCAAACAATACTATATCTCATTCCCTATAACCCTGAAAATCATTCTCTCCCAAGTGCCTTGCCAATCCCTTTAGAAAACTCCCCTTGATTCTGTTCCCTTCAGTCCTATATGCCGTGTTACACCTTATAACCACTCTCTACATAACAAACATGTTTTCTTCACACCACCTTTTGCCCCATATTTTTATCTTTGTCACTCTTGCCCTTCCAAGCTTTGGTTAATGGGAACACTTTCTCTCTTTTACTTTACCTAACCTTATCGTAGATTTGGCCACCTCCATCAAATCCTTAAAACATGAATTTTGAGACTAAGATGGCAAACCCACAAAGATTTCTCTTGAGCTTTTACATCCAGCATTAATGTGATGGGCTAAATGGCCATTTTTCTTTGATTCATAGTTATCTGAATTTCTTGTGATTTGGGGGAACAACTACTTCTTTGGATATATTATACAGGGAGATTACTTTGCAAACACACTCCAATTTGCATCCCTACATTTATCTTCCCTCTTCATAAACATTATTTATTTTTAGATCAATACAATCTTTCATGACTCTTTACACTTTGCCTGGGCCCCTCACCTTCCTCACCGAAGTAGCAGAAGATTCAATCTTAAATTCTCGGCTCTCCCTCCTACATCTTCCTCCCGCTAATGTTCCTAAGATCTACAACCATCTGTTTTACTGCTTGGTCTCCAGAGGTGGAAGCCGCTCATTATGAGAATATAACCACCTTCCAAAAGGTGTGAGGTTCCTGCAAGAACTGATAAACTTAAGTGAATTGTATGTAAAATTAATAATACATGAAGCCATCTGTCATGCAGGCAACGGTGATTATTGCTCACACATGGATCACCTCCAGATGAGTAGTAATTTTAATCAATGCTATAAGAATATTAACACCTTCTGAACTTCATCACTCTCAGCTAATTTTACAAGGTAAAGATTTCTGCTTGTTACTCGGTCTTCATTTTTGTCTTGTTGATGAGCCATTTTGGCTGCTTTGCAGAAAATAATAGAAATACTCAGAGAACAAGATGCAGGGTCTCGTCTTGAAATATCAACAGTTCATTTTCCCCCTACAGATGCTGCTCAACCCTTAGTTCTGCCAACAAATTAGTTTTTTTTCATTGCAAATACTCAGCTGGGCAGGCAGCATCTTAGAAGAAAGAAACAGCCAACACTTCATGTTGATGTTTGCATGATATTGATCCAAACGTTTATTCTGTTTTTTTCTGACTTAAGGAAGATGCACATTCACAATGGGAATGTGCAATTCACAGCAGGCACGTGCCGTCAGGGTAGGCAAGGTAGGCACTGCCTACCCTGACTAAAATTATAATATAGTCATTACTAAATATAAATAGTAAAGGCATGGGAGAATTATGCCTATGTAAGAGACCTATCTCTTAGATAGGCATAATTCTCCGTGCCTTTCATCCGCAGCGCTTGTAACATGCGAAGGTCTGTGCAGCCCACGTGCCGTCAGTGCTGCCTGAAGCCGTCACTTTCAATCGGGGCTGAAGGCAGCAGAAATTCTGCCTTTGTAGCACTGCGCATACGCAGCTGCCTACTGCGCACGCGCAGCGCTAGTTTCTTGGCGGGGTTTTCAAATATGGTTTGTCAATATTTTAAGTGTATGTTAGGAAACAGCGAGAGAAGAATGGAGCTCATGTACCAATGATGTGGTAAGTACATTTATTGGTGATGTTTTTAAATATCGTATTTCCCGGGGTGTAGGGGTGGGGGGAGAGCTCCATTCCAAGCATTTGGGGAGTCTGGCCCGGGGTAAAGTTGCGGGGAGGGCACGAATGTTCTGAATGAGGGGATTGGGATAATGCCACTTGCGACGCTCCTTGAACGGAGGCATGGAATGCCACCGCATTGAGGCCAGGGGGGGGAAGATAAGTAGCTCGGTTGGCTGAGCGGCCGCTGGGCCGGACAGCGGAACCAGCCGCCACCTTAGCTCCTTCTGCCGGTCCCCGCTCACCTCTGCCAGCTCTTCGTCTAAAAACCTCTCTCCTGCCGCTCGCTGGCCTCAGTCATGTCCTTAAATTCCAACAGCGAATTACTCGGCTGTGGGAATTTAAGGATTTGCAGGAAGCCGCTGACATGAGCGAAGTCGGCGAACGGCAGGTGACAGGTGTTCCGACGGAGAGCACTGCCAAAGGTGAGTGGGCCGGCAGAAGGTGCTGAAGTGGCGGTCAGTTCTGCTGTCAGGTCCCGGTGGCCGCTCATAGCTCCCCGAGCTGCTTCTATCCCCAGCTACAGTGCGTGGCTTCGCGCCTGGAGAGCTGCGGTAGCGGTGAATGAATGAGTTACTGGCAGTATCCCCGACACCCTCCTTCTCAACACTCGTGCCCTCCCCACAACTTTACCCCTCGCACAGACTCTCCACACGTTGTGAAAGGAACTGTTCCCCCAATTGGTCCCTTGAACAAATGTTGTCATTCAATAAGATGACAACTGATTTAACTATTCCCTGTACTTCTGTTTTTCCCACCATCTCTCCATCTCTCCATCTGCCCTCACCCTTCACCCTTCACCCCCCCCCACCCCCCACCCATTCAGTAATTCAGAATAAAGGAGACTAGGAAGCCTTGGGCAAATTGAATTGTTTTTATTTTTTTTATTTATTTAACGGAGAGAACAATCTACGCATGCGCGGTTTAAATTTTTTTAAGCGTACTCAGTGCCTACCCTGACTAATTACACACGGCACGTGCCTGATTCACAGTGAGGGAATTTAAACCCTTAAAAACTTCCCAAGCCTTGCTCTTAAACCAACCTCATGTGCAAATAAATGGACCATGCAGCTTTCTTTCTAAGGGGTTTTAAATTAGATATTCATTTTTGACTGCAGTAAAACTTTAATAATCCACAAGCTGACACTATAGAAAACCCAATGGTTTGGCATTTGGCTCACTAGATCACACTTGGTGAGTTCTGTTTATTCAGGACAGAACAGTATTGTGTGTTCAGTAAACCCTCATTGTTACAGACCTCCTTATTAAGTCCAGTACTGAATGCCACAGGAGATCCCTTTTCCCAGTGGCTATCAAACTGTACAACTCCTCCACCTTCTGTCTTGGGGTAGACTGACTCCCCTCCTCCCCCCAGCCCCACTCCCCAAACATTGCATACCCGTAATCATTTCCACTCGTCACAGTGGCACAGCTGTGGAGTTGCTGACTTACAGTGCCAAAGACCCGGGTTCAATCCTGACTACGGTTGTTGTCTGTACAGGGTTTGTCCATTTTCCTGGTGACCTGCGTGGGCTATCCTCAGGTGTCCCGGTTGCCTCCCACACTCCAAAGACATACAAGTCTGTAGGGTTAACTGGCTCGGTCAAATTGTAAATTGTCCAAATTGTCCCTCACATGTAGAATAGTGTTAAAGAAGGAACTGCAGATGCTGGAGAATCAAGGATACACAATAGGCTGGAGAAACTCAGCGGGTGCAGCAGCATCTAAGGAGCGAAGGAGACAGGTGACGTTTCGGGTTGAGACCCTTCTTCAGAATAGTGTTAGTGTGCGTGGATCACTAGTTGGCGCGGACTCGATGGACTGAAGGGCCTGGTTCTGCACTGTAACTTTAAACTAAACTAAACTAAATAAACTGAACTACTCCAACAGAATGAAGCACGATCCCGATCCAAAATGCTGTCTGTCCATTCCCTCCACACATGCTGCCTGGCCTGCTGAGTTCCTCCAGCAATTTGTTTTTTTTGCTCTTCCGAGAAATACCTCGATGGTGATAAAGGAATAAATAAACCCTTCATTCACTGTTCCAGATTTCACGACCTCTGGTTATGTTTCAACGTCTGAAAACCCTACGAAAGCTAATTAAAGAGCTCCCTACACCAGGTGATTATTAATAAATCATTTGTTGCTAACGAGGCTCCAATTTTGGTGTCAACATGGCACGTCCCTAAAGATACTAAGTTCAAGAGGAATATTCCACCTTTAAATTCATTAATATTTCATTTTTATTGCCTGCTGAATAAGTACCAAACATTATACATCTCAGCAATTGTGAATGTAGCCAACACCAAGTAGGTTTTTGAGGTTTTAATCAATGAAAGATTTTACTAAAAATCAAAGTCCACCTGGAAAATCTGTTCCCTAACTGATAAAATAAATACCACCCATGCAGAATACACACCATCTAGTAATTTTGTTTTAAGAATGCTATACCTAACCTTCAAACATTTATAGAAGTCACTGACTATCACATTTGTCCAAGTGATCTGCAAGTCACTTCTGTGAAGGTGCAGAAAAAGGACGTAAAAAATAAAAATATTGGGGTTAGACAATGGATGAAAAGCAGGTTGCTAATGGTTACACTGCGCTGGAGATAGTATGATTGTCATGCAGCTCCAGCGACTCTGAGTTTGATGCTGACCTCCAATGCTGTGTATGTGGAGCTTGCATGTTTCTCATGTGACCACATTGATTTCCCCAGGATGCTCCTTTTTTTGTCTCCATCCCATTGATGTGCCGGTTAATAGATGAATTGGCTCTTGTGAATTATTCTAGCTTTTATGGCAAGTGGGAGATTTGGGGTGAGGTGTTGCTACTGGGAAAGAATAGATAACTGGAAAATGTAGGAGGCCCTGAAAGCTGGCATAAACTTGATGGACTGAATGGTTCCTTCTATGTCCAGAGAACATATGAAATACCAAAATGTCAAATAAATAATTCAGCAATGCCTGTACAAGTCTGCGATCACTGCTCATCCTGAGTTTGTTATTTGTATATTGTACAGACTGGAAGACGTACATCGTGACTAAAGTTGTTCTTTAATATATAAAATACCTGATTTTGTCCAACAGCAATAAACATGAAACAGCCATCCAGGTTATGCAGGAATGATAGAGAGCTATACTATGGCCCAACTTGTTTATGCCAAACAAGTAGCTTAACCAAATTTGTCCCTCTTCTTTGCGTCTGTCCCATATCAACAATTTAATAGTGTTCGGAAGGGGTTGGAGGGGAAAGGTGCCCGTTATTGCCAATTGTCCACGATAACAGAGTAAGGTATTATCATTGTCTGTAGTTGAAACAAAGAACTGAAGATAATGTTTAATGCACAAAAGGACACAAAGTGCTGGAGTAACTCAGCGAGTCAGGCAGGATCTCTAGATAACATGGATAGGTGACGTCAGAACCCTTCTTAAGACTGATTCAGTCTGCTGAGTTATTCCAGCACTTTGTGACATTTCACCTTAAACTTAGGCGCCGATGACGTTGGCCTGCACCAGCAAACCCTTCTTCACCAGCTGCCACACCGCCTGATTGACAAAGCTGTTGTTGCAGCTCACGTTGTAGCCCATAGCCATCAGCTTTTCTTTCAGGCCATGGGCAGTGACAAGATGCACTTGGTCACTGTGGGGCTCCCTCCTCTCTCACCTGCTGCCGCTTCTACCTGCCAGCCGTTGCTTTGCCCGCTTCCCGCTCCACTACTGTCCACTTTTCCTCCCATCTTTGTTCACTCATCCACTTCCTGCTCCTCCTCCCTCTTCACCGCAGTCGAAAACATCTTCCAAGGTGGAGTATGTCAACGACTTCAGGGGTGAAGAAGAACGAGGCAGCGGCGGATACCGCTTGCCCTAAATACCGTGTAATCTAACCTTCCAGACCAGCCTACCATGCAATACCTTGTCAAAGAGAAGCAGGAGAAAGCACTGATTGGCTCTAGCCCAAGTGGGAGGAGAGTTCTCAGTGAGTCAGAGGGGGAGAGCAGTTAAAAAGGAGAGGCAAAGCACAGGCAGACTTCACTCAGTCTTCCCGTGGATTTTGAAGCAACAGCAACAAAGAGAAGCAGGAGAAAGCACTGATTGGCTCTAGCCCAAGTGGGAGGAGAGTTCTCAGTGAGTCAGAGGGGGAGAGCAGTTCCTCAAAACTGAGGAATTTGGTTTGTAAATTAGGCAATTGAACAGTCAATATAAGCAAGGCAGCTCTTGGGGAGAGGCAGTGAGGGAGTGGTCTTGTGAGGGAAGTGCCCTGTGAGTAAAGTGTGAGTCTTTGGCTCGAGAGTCTTCGGCGAGGAGGCTGCGCAAAATACTGGATAGGGCGAGACCGAGGCAAAAGAAGATGTCAAGCAAGCTGATGCAGTGTGATGCTTGCAGTATGTGGGAGGTCAAGGACACTGCTGGTGCCTCTGGATGCTACAAATGTGAGAAGTGCATCCAGGTACAGCTCCTGAAGGACCGTGTTGGGGAACTGGAGAAACAAGTGGATGACCTCAGGTTCATTCGAGAAACTGAGTCGTTTCTCGACAAGTCCTTCAGTGAGATTGTTACACCCAAGGCACTAGAAGAGAGAAGGTGGGTGACGGTGAGAAAGGGAGGAAAACATGGGATGCAAAGGTCCCCGGGTGTTGTACCTCTTGTGAACAGGTTCACCCACGTGGAAGCTGCCGGGACAGAAGACGGTATCCCACTGAGCGGCGGACTGGCTTGCCAAACAAAAAGGGCTGATGAGCCAAACCCACAGAGGCCAAAGTCGGGCAACGCCATTGTAGTTGGAGACTCCATTGTGAGAGGTATGGACAGGGGTTTTTGCGGCAACAGACGGGATTCCAGGATGGTGTGCTGCCTTCCTGGTGCCACGATCCAGGATGTTACGGACAGAGTGCAGACAATCCTCAAGGGCGAAGGTGACCAGCCGGAAGTGGTCGTGCATGTTGGCACAAATGATGTTGGAAAGAAGGAGATGAATTTTTTGCAGCGGGACTTCAGAGAGCTCGGAAAAATGCTGAAAAGCAGGACTTCCAGGGTTGTTATCTCCGGTTTGCTTCCAGTTCCTCGTGCTGGCGAGAGCAGGAACAGGGAGATATGGGACCTGAATGTGTGGCTGAGGAACTGGTGCAGGGGGCAGGGATTTAGATTCTTAGATCACTGGGATTCTTTTTATAGTAAGGGGGAACTGTACAAAAGGGACGGATTGCATCTTAACAGGTGGGGGACCAGCATTCTGGCCGGCAGGTTTGCCACTGCTACACGGATGGTTTTAAACTGAATAAGGGGGGTGGGGTATCAAATGGGATAGTCGAGGACGGAGTTAGAGGGAAAGAGAGTAAAGCGATGGTTAATGACCCCAGAATTAACGGGGAAGAAAGCTCACAAAGGGATAGGAGAGTATGGCCAAGTGTAATAGGGATCGATGTGAAAGGGGCCACTTGTCAACATCATTGTATAAGGAGTAAGAGTGTTGTAAAAACAAGCCTGAAGGCTTTGTGTCTCAATGCGAGGAGCATTCGTAATAAGGTGGATGAGTTGAAGGTGCAGATAGCGATTAATGACTATGCTATAGTTGGAATCACGGAGACTTGGCTCCAGGATGACCAAGGCTGGGAGCTGAACATCCAGGGATATTCAATATTCAGGAGGGATAGACGAAAAGGAAAAGGAGGTGGGGTAGCGTTGCTGGTGAGAGAGGAGATTAATGCAATAGAAAGGAAGGACATTAGCGTGGAGGATGTGGAATCGATATGGGTAGAGCTGCGAAACTCTAAGGGGCAGAAAACGCTAGTGGGAACTGTGTACAGGCCACCTAACAGTAGTATTGGAGTTGGGGATGGCATCAAACAGGAAATTAGAAATGCGTGCAACAAGGGTAACACGGTTATAATGGGTGACTTCAATCTGCATGTAGATTGGGTGAATCAAATTGGCAGGGGTGCTGAGGAAGAGGATTTCCTGGAATGTATGCGGGATAGTTTTCTCAACCAACATGTGGAGGAACCAACGAGAGAGCAGGCTATTCTAGACTGGGTATTGAGTAATGAGGAAGGGTTAGTTAGCAGTCTTGTTGTGCGTGGCCCCTTGGGCAAGAGTGACCATAATATGGTTGAGTTCTTCATTAGGATGGAGAGTGACAAAATTAAGTCAGAAACAAGGGTTCTGAACTTGAACAAAGGTAACTTTGAAGGTATGAGATGTGAATTGGCCAAGATAGACTGGCAGGTGATTCTTAAAGGGTTGACAGTGGAGGTCCAATGGAAGGTATTTAAAGACTGCATGGATGAAGTACAAAAGTTGTTCATACCAGTTTGGCAAAAGAATAAATCGGGGAAGGTGGTGCATCCATGGATAACAAGGGAAATCAGGGATAGTATAAAAACAAAAGATGAGGCATACAAATTTGCCAGAAAAAGCAGCCTACCGGAGGACTGGGAGAAATTCAGAATCCAGCAGAGGAGGACAAAGGGCTTAATTAGGAAAGGGAAAATAGATTATGAAAGGAAACTGGCAGGGAACATAAAAACTGACTGCAAAAGTTTTTATAGATATGTAAAGAGAAAGAGACTAGTTAAAACAAATGTTGGTCCCTTGCAGTCAGAAACAGGTGAATTGATCATGGGGAACAAGGACATGGCAGACCAATTGAATAACTACTTTGGTTCTGTCTTCACTAAGGAAGACATAAATAATCTGCCGGAAATAGCAGTGGAACGGGGGTCAAATAAGATGGAGGAACTGAGTGAAATCCAGGTTAGCCGGGAGGTGGTGTTGGGTAAATTGAACGGATTGAAGGCCGATAAATCCCCAGGGCCAGATAGTCTGCATCCCAGAGTACTCAAGGAGGTAGCCACAGAAATAGTGGATGCATTAGTGATAATTTTTCAAAATTCCTTAGATTCTGGAGTAGTTCCTGAGGATTGGAGGGTAGCTAATGTAACCCCACTTTTTAAAAAAGGAGGGAGAGAGAAAGCGGGGAATTACAGACCAGTTAGTCTAACATCGGTAGTGGGGAAACTGCTAGAGTCAGTTATTAAAGATGGGATAGCAGCGCATTTGGAAAGTGGTGAAATCATTGGACAAAGTCAGCATGGATTTACGAAAGGTAAATCATGTCTGACAAATCTGATAGAATTTTTCGAGGATGTAACTAGTAGAGTGGATAAGGGAGAACCAGTGGATGTGTTATATCTAGACTTTCAGAAGGCTTTCGACAAGGTCCCGCATAAGAGATTAGCATACAAACTTAAAGCACACGGTATTGGGGGTTCAGTATTGATGTGGATAGAGAACTGGCTAGCAGACAGGAGGCAAAGGGTAGGAGTAAACGGGTCCTTTTCAGAATGGCAGGCAGTGACTAGTGGGGTGCCGCAAGGCTCAGTGCTGGGACCCCAGCTATTTACAATATATATTAATGATTTGGACGAGGGAATTCAATGCAACATCTCCAAATTTGCAGATGATACCAAGCTGGGGGGTATAGTTAGGTGTGAGGAGGATGCTTGGAGGCTGCAGGGTGATTTGGATAGGCTGAGTGAATGGGCAGATGCATGGCAGATGCAGTACAATGTGGATAAATGTGAGGTTATCCACTTTGGTGGCAAAAACATGAGGGTAGACTATTATCTGAATGGTGGCAGATTAGGTAAGGGGGAGATGCAACGAGACCTGGGTGTCATGGTACACCAGTCATTGAAAGTAGGCATGCAGGTGCAGCAGGCAGTGAAGAAAGCAAATGGTATGTTAGCATTCATAGCGAAAGGATTTGAGTATAGGAGCAGGGAGGTTCTACTGCAGTTGTACAGGGTTTTGGTGAGGCCACACCTGGAGTACTGCGTACAGTTTTGGTCTCCAAATCTGAGGAAAGACATCCTTGCCATAGAGGGGGTACAGAGAAGATTCACCAGACTGATTCCTGGGATGTCAGGACTTTCATATGAGGAAAGATTGGATAGACTCGGTTTGTACTCGATGGAATTTAGAAGATTGAGGGGGGATCTTATAGAAACCTACAAAATTCTTAAGGGGTTGGACAAGCTAGATGCTGGAAGATTGTTCCCGATGTTGGGGGAGTCCAGAACAAGGGGTCACAGTCTAAGGATAAGGGGGAATTCCTTTAGGACCGAAATGAGGAAAACATTCTTTACACAGAGAGTGGTGAGTCTCTGGAATTCTCTGCCACAGAAGGTAGTTGAGGCCAGTTCATTGGCTATATTTAAGAGGGCGTTAGATGTGGCACTTGTGGCTAAAGGGATCAGGGGGTATGGAGAGAAGGCAGGTACGGGATACTGAGTTGGATGATCAGCCATGATCACATTGAATGGCGGTGCAGGCTCGAAGGGCCGAATGGCCTACTCCTGCACCTATTTTCTATGTTTCTATGTTTCTAAAGACCATTCTAAAGTCTGTGTAGACAACATCTACAACTTGCTCTCTTCAATCTTCTTGGTCATCTCTTCAAAACTCTCCATTAAATTGTTGATATGGGACAGGCGCAGAAAAGAGGGACAAGTTTGCAGCTCTCCGTCACTTCTTGTGGGAGAATAATGGTGGAAATATATACTGCTCTTCAGATTCAGATTCAGATTCAATTTTAATTGTCATTGTCAGTGTACAGTACAGAGACAACGAAATGCATTTAGCATCTCCCTGGAAGAGCGACACAGCAAATGATTTGAATAAATAATAATAAGTGTCCGGGGGGGGGGGGGGGGGGGTGATTGGCAGTCACCGAGGTACGTTGTTGAGTAGCGTGACAGCCGCCGGAAAGAAGCTGTTCCTGGACCTGCTGGTTCGGCAACGGAGAGACCTGTAGCGCCTCCCGGATGGTAGGAGGGTAAACAGTCCATGGTTGGGGTGAGAGAGGTCCTTGGCGATGCTGAGCGCCCTCCGCAGACAACGCTTGCTTTGGACAGACTCAATGGAGGGGAGCGAGGAACCGGTGATGCGTTGGGCAATTTTCACCACCCTCTGCAATGCCTTCCGGTCGGAGACAGAGCAGTTGCCATACCAAACTGTGATGCAGTTGTTAAGGATGCTCTCGATGGTGCAGCGGTAGAAGTTCACCAGGATCTGAGGATACAGATGGACCTTCTTCAGTCTCCTCAGGAAGAAGAGACGCTGGTGAGCCTTCTTGATCAGAGTTGAGGTATTGTGGGTCCAAGAGAGGTCGTCGGAGAGGTCGACTCCCAGGAACCTGAAGCTAGAAACACGTTCCACCTCCGTACCGTTAATGTGGATGGGGGTGTGCGCGCCGCCCCTGGACTTCCTGAAGTCTACAATGAGCTCCTTGGTCTTCTTGGAGTTAAGGGCCAGGTTGTTGTCAGCGCACCATGCTGCTAAGTGCTGGACCTCCTCCCTGTAAGCCGACTCATCGTCGTTGCTGATGAGGCCAATCACCGTTGTATCATCTGCATACTTGATGATGGTGTTAGTACCATGTACAGGTGTGCAGTCATAGGTGAAGAGGGAGTAGAGGAGGGGGCTCAGCACACAGCCCTGTGGAACGCCGGTGTTCAGGGTGAGGGTTGAAGAGGTGCGCTTGTCTAACCTAACAGACTGGGGTCTGTTGGTTAGAAAGTCCAGTATCCAGTTGCAGAGGGAAGGAGCGATGCACAGGTTACCGAGTTTAGTGATCAATTTTGATGGTATAATGGTGTTGAATGCTGATCTGTAATCGATGAACAGCATTCTTACGTAAGTGTCTCTGTTGTCGAGGTGGGAGAGGGCGGAGTGAAGTGCCGTTGAGATGGCATCCTCCGTACTCCTGTTCTTGCGGTAGGCAAACTGATAGGGATCCAGTGTGGGGGGTAGGCAGCTTTTGAGGTGTGCCAGGACCAGCCTCTCGAAGCACTTGGTGATGATGGGGGTAAGTGCAACTGGGCGGAAGTCGTTGAGGCTTGCTGCAGTGGAGTGTTTTGGCACTGGCACGATGGAGGTGGTTTTAAGGCACGTGGGGACAACTGCCTGGGCAAGTGACAGGTTGAAGATATCAGTCCAGACGTCTGCCAGCTGCGCCGCACAGACCCTGAGCACGCGCCCGGGGATGCCGTCAGGGCCAGCAGCTTTACGTGCATTAGTCCTACTCAGTGCCACGTATACGTCGTAGGGGGTGAGTGTGAGGGGTTGGTGATCGGCAGGTAGCACAGCCTTGATGGCTGTCTCTAGATTGTCCCTGTCGAAGCGGCCATAGAAGTGATTGAGCTCCTCAAGGAAGGAGGCGTCGCTGGATGTGGGGGTGGTGTTGGCGGGTCTGTAGTCCGTGATGGCCTGGATGCCTTGCCACATGCGTCGGGGGTCGGAGTTGTTGTTGAAGTGCTCCTCAATCCTGAGCTTATTGCAGTGCTTGGCCTTCTTGATGCCCCTCTTCAGGTTAGCCCTGGCTGAACTGTAGGCTCGAGCATCGCCTGACCTGAAAGCGGTGTCCCGTGCTTTCAGCAGTAGCCTGACCTCGCTGTTCATCCATGGCTTCTGATTCGGGAATATGGTCACCTGTTTGAGGGAGGTGACACTATTGATGGTGGAGTTTATAAAGTCCAGAACAGAGGATGTGTAGGAGTCAATGTCCGTGTGGGAGTCAAGGGTCGCCTGGGCTGCAAACGCCTTCCAGTCAGTGTTTCCAAAACACTGCTGAAGTGCTCTTGCCAAAAACATGCAGATACTGTAAATGACTAAGACAAAAAATGTTATTTTTGTTTATGCTCCACTACTTCATACCTCCTATTTCATACCTATCTCTCTCCTCACCTCTCTATACTCCCATAACAGTGGGATGAGTGGAGGATAATCACACAACCCATTTTACTGCATGTGATACTGTGAGCCTATGGCACATTAAACATTTGCATCATTAGATCCTCAAAAAATCATTCAATTGATTCACACTGCCTATTCTTCTAGGCAATGAAGAATTTCTAAGTTGTTTTATTTGTTCTTCGATGTTGGAATATATATCGACGAGGACATCAAGATTAATGCCCCTGTTCTTTGAAATATTGCAATTAGACCTTTTTTCTCAAACTGATGGACACTACGGCACTCCTTCTGAAACATTGCATATGCCAAGCTCAATTTTTCTGCTCATGTTGCTAGAATCCAGACTTGAAATTATAACTGAGAGCCACCCAATGATCAACAGCCAAAAATAAGTCCGAATGAAACTGTCAAGACCGAACGATTGCTGTAATTATGGAAGCTGATTGGCAAAAGTGATCTTGCAGACTCATTCTTTAGGCTGAATAGTTCAAATTCTGCTTATAAATAAGGAGCATTGTGATTAGGAGCAAAGTGATGCTAAAAATATTATTGCCAATGAACTCTGCTCGATAGCAGTGACATGTGCTGTTGCAAAGAGCACTGATAAGGTCAATATTGGATTCTTACAAATGGAACAGTGAAATGCTCAACTAATAGGCACTTGTTCATTGCAATCCACAAAATGTGCCTTTATAGTACCATAAATAGGTTGAGCTGCATTTCAATGGAATTGAAACAAGTTCAAATGGCTTATCTTTATTCCCACCATCCCACAATGTTGATACAGAGGCGTAAGGTCGGGAGAGGCTTTATAAGGTGGTGGTCAGCCCGCATTTGGAATATTGTGAGCAATTTTAAGCACCGTATCTGAGGAAGGATGTCCTAGCTCTGGCGAGGGTCCAGAGGAGGTTTACAAGAATTATCTCAGAAATGAGTAGGTTACATTTGATGAGCATTTGATGGCACTGGGCCTGTACTCGCTGGAGTTTAGGAGATGAGGAGGAATTTCTTTAGTAAGAGGTTGGAGAATCTGTGAAATGTCTCGGTCGCAAAATCCAGAAACATTCAACCATTAACAAATCCCTCCCAATAGTTGGTTTCCCAATTTAAATCATATACCAGCAGCTGCCGGAACTGCTGCCTCACAGCTCCAAAGACCCAGGTTTGATCCTGACTCTCACTGTTGTATGCATGTAGTTTGCACATCTTCCCCATGATGAAGTGTGCTTCTTCTGGGTGCTCCAGTTTCCTTCTACATCCGAAAGACATGCAAGCTGAGTGGGTTAATTGGCCACTGTAAATTGACCTCATGTGCAGGTGAGAGGTGGAATTGCCAGGTAAGGGAGAGTTGATGAGAATCTGGTGATAATAATTGAGTATTAGTGCAGAATTTGTGCTAATGGCTGCTTGATATTCGGCAATGGTCAAAGGGCCTATGTCCACATCCTATGACTTTATGATATTCCATGGGCACCTGGGAACAAAGCAGTCATGGGTACATATTACAGAGAGCTAAAATTCTGCCATCATCCGCATTAATTAATTTGATTAAATTCCCCCTTCATTCAAAATATAAACTGTACAGGTATCTTCCAGCAACATTTGACCACAGTTATCCCCGAAAAATGAGAACAAATCACAGAGACACTTAAAGATACTTTCATTTCACTTGCACTTTATGTATAAAACTGATATTGATATTGAGACACACGTCTGTTATTTAAACTCCTTGCTGATTAACTAATTTATAAATGTGTGAATATCAAATAAACAAGCAGCTATCCTGTTTGGCCCCTTCAGCACTGCATTGACTTAGCCTCCACAGTCTACTATGGCAAAGAATTCCACAGATTCACCACCATCTGACTAAAGAAATTCCTCCTCATCTCCTTCCTAAAGGAAAGTCCTTAATTCTGAGGCTATGAACTCTAGTCCTGGACTAGTGGTTTTCAATGAATCATATGGGCTAGCTGTTCAGTTGGATGGCATTCAACGCATCCTGTTGATGCTTAACCTCGGGGGAGAGAGAGCTGTTTCAGCTAATCCCAGCTCTCAATCCATAGGTCTGTAGTTTCGGTCACATCAAGTTCTAAGCATGTTCTTTTAATTGTAGTGAGGAGGACTTTACTGTCCTCTCAGACAATCATTTGCAGTCCTTCCAAGTCAACACTTTCCCTTGCAACCGCAAGAGATGCTACACTTGTCCCTTCACCTCCCCCATCCACTCCTTTCAGAGACCCAAGCAGTCCTTCCAAGTCTGACAGAGGTTCACCTGCACCTCCTCCATCCTCATCTACTGCATCCGTTGCTCCAGATGCCAGCTGATCTATATCGGTGAGACCAAGCGGAGGCTTGGCGATCGTTTCGCCGAACACCTCCGCTCGGTCCGCAATAACCAACCCGACCTCCCGGTGGCTCAGCACTTCAACTCCCCCTCCCATTCCGTATCCGACCTCTCGGTCCTGGGCCTCCTCCACGGCCAGAGTGAGCAACACCGCAAGTTGGAGGAACAGCACATCATATTCCGCTTGGGGAGTCTGCATCCTCTGGGCTTAAACACTGAATTTTCTCAATTCTTTTAACCCAGGCTGCCTCCTCCTCTTCCCACCTCTCCCTCAGCCCTCAGGCCCTGGCATTCCTTCTCTCTGTATCTCTCCCCCACCCAAGTCGCACTAGCTTCTCATTTTCACACTACAAACAGCTTACAATGGCTTGTTTCCTTTATCATCGATACTTTTTTGCATATCTTTCATTCATTGTTCTTTATCTCTCCACATCACCCTCTATATCTCTCATTTCCCTGATCCCTGACCAGTCTGAAGAAGGGTCTCGACCCGAAACATCGCCTATCTCCTTAGATGCTGCTGCACCCGCTGAGTTTCTCCAGGTTTTTGTGTAACCCTGCATTCCACCCATTATGTATTTAGAGTGTTACACAAAAAGCTGGAGAAACTCAGCGGGTGCAGCAGCATCTAAGGAGCGAAGGAGATAGGCGACGTTTCGGGTCGAGACCCTTCTTCAGACTCGTATTTAGAGTGCACTTTTTACTATCACACATATTCCCAAAGCACTTTATGGCTGAGTATTTCTGAAATGTACACACAGTTGCTGTTTCATTTGTCTAATGCAAGCAGAGAAATTAGCACATTGCTCCCCATTATGTTCAATAGTTAAAGAAAAACATTTTTAATTTCACTATTTTGGGGATTTCACCTCCTCCTGACTGACTTTGGTTTCTCTACTTTTCTCCTATCCACTATGGAAAAAGGGTCCCAGACTTGAAATGTTAACCATTTCTCTTTCAACAGATATGCTTGACTTGTTGAGTATTTTCTGATTTTATTTCAGATTTCCAGAAGTTTTTCCCAGTATATTTATTCCCACCCATGTTCACCATATCCGCCTTTATGTTTTTATACCCCCCCCCCCCCACGACAAATTCATCCATTTATCTTTTCCGCACATTCCTCAGCCTGTTACAATCGTGGGCTATTCATGGTTCTGTTCAAAATTAATTGATCTGATGAAGCCATGGGAAAGATTCCCTGCTGCCCAGTGATTTCCCTAATGCTGTTGTCTCTTTCAACCTTGGGACCTGATGACAGATTTGATTTGAAACCCCCCATCCCCAGGCTAAAACACCTATCAAAGCTACTACTTAACAATTCAATTTACTTTGAACTTATCAGAGACATGGAATTATACATCACAGAAACCGGCCCTGCAGCCGACTGATTCCACACCTTGCACTCATCCTATATTAATCTATTTTTTTATTCTCCACACATTCTTATTAGCTTTCGCCAGATTCCCAGTTCTCATGAAGGGTTGCAGGTTGCAGTGGCTATTTCTCTTTCCACATGTGCTCACCGATTTACTGAATTTTTCCAGCATTATGTTGTGGTTAAGATTTCCAGTACATGCAGTATTTTTGTTGATTTTTCACTGCCTCCACTCTATTGGAATCTGGCCTGCCGTGAACATTGCTGAGGTTATTAATTCCGGCCAAATTTGAGATGCCAGGGCGCTAAAATTGAGTAAAGGCTTCTGAGCTTAGGCCATTTGATCAATTTAAATGTGCCTTCTGCAGAAATGGGACAAGCTGCAGAATGGTCCCAGCTTGTCTGGAGCCTAGATAAGAGTTGCAGGGAAAGAATGGGTTATCTGCAGATTCTTACAATTAGGTGTAAATTGCATGAAACGGATTTGGTGAATGCAAACCAGACACACACATTGTAAATCTCCTTCGCTCCTTAGATGCTGCTGCACCCGCTGAGTTTCTCCAGCTTTTTGTGTAACCCTCGATTCTCCAGCATCTGCAGTTCCTTCTTTAACACACATTGTAAATATTGTTGCAAAGCTTTACCTTGCTAGATGTTGATTGGGTTAAGTGTTGAGCCTTGTCTGGGTTTCTTGAATATCTGGGCAAATGTTCCTATGTTTGCTTCCATCCAGAAGCTCCATTTATTTATTCATATTTATTTTAGTTGTTTATCATCTTTTTTAATATTTTACCTTGCATGTATCGTTACCTTTTATGGTTTGAATGTTGCGCTAACTGGCTGACATTTTTAAATTTCGTTGTACATGGTTCATGTTACAATGACAATAAAGAAACTATTCTAAACGCTTCTATATTCTATTCATTTGAATACATTGTATTAGGTACTATTTGAATACATTGTACTAGGTATTATTGGGTTAGGGAAATGCCTATCACATACTGTGTTAATCAATATCTGTTATTGGACTGTAAAGAGACCACCCCCATATGGTTCGGCCCTTCAAGATTCGGGGACCTATAAAAGGTAGCTCCCATGAGGTCCTGTGTCGATCTTCTGGGAGAACACTTAGGACTGCATGACCGTTTGGAGTGTCTTTGCTTGCACGAGGCTAGAAGGGCTTGGCCAGGCAGATACAAGGATCAAACCCGCAGTGGTTAGGTATAGTAGAGAGGAACTGTTATTGTGTTCTTCCAAATTTAAGTTTGGATGCGCAAGTGCTTGACTCAGTATTTTATTGACTGAAACTAGACTGGTGGCAAGCTTAGAAGGAGCTGTTTACAAGGTGTGACTGTCGTTTTTACTTTATAGAAACATAGAAAATAGGTGCAGGAGTAAGCCATTCAGCCCTTCGAGCCTGCACCGCCATTCAATATGATCATGGCTGATCATCCAACTCAGTGTTCCATACCTGCCTTCTCTCCATACCCCCTGATCCCCGTAGCCACAAGGACCACATCTAACTCCCTCTTAAATATAGCCAATGAACTGGCCTCAACTACCTTCTGTGGCAGAGAATTGCAGAGAGTCACCACTCACTGTGTGAAAAATGTTTTTCTCGGTCCTACAAGACTTCCCCCATATCCTTAAACTGTGACCCCTTGTTCTGGACTTCCCCAACATCGGGAACAATCTTCCTGCATCTAGCCTGTTTCTATAAGATCCCCCCTCAATCTTCTAAAGCGAGTACATGCCGAGACTATCCAGTCTTTCTTCATATGAAAGTCCTGACATCCCAGGAATCAGTCTGGTGAACCTTCTCTGTACTCCCTCTATGGCAAGAATGTCTTTCCTCAGATTAGGAGACCAAAACTGTACGCAATACTCCAGGTGTGGTCTCACCAAGACCCTGTACAACTGCAGTAGAAGCTCCCTGTTCCTATACTCAAATCCTTTTGCTATGAATGCTAACATACCATTCGCTTTCTTCACTGCTGCTGCACCTGCATGCCTACTTTCAATGACTGGTGTACCATGACACCCAGGTCTCGTTGCATTTCCCCTTTTCCTAATCGGCCACCATTCAAGTAATAATCTACTTCCCCGTTTTTGCCACCAAAGTGGATAACCTCACATTTATCCACATTATACTGCATCTGCCATGCATTTGCCCACTCACCCAACCTATCCACCTTGCAGCGTCCTAGCATCTTGGTGTTATTTGGTGTTCCTGGTTTCATGCTGTTCTTTTTACATTCTTGCACATTATTTCTGGTTGTTATATAATTGTCCCTCTGTGTGGTAGAAAAGTGTTCCTTTTAAGCCCATGGTCCCAGGATCATGTTCAGAACTGGTTGTTTCTTATTTACCTCAGAACAGTTACTTTCACTTTTGATGCCGTGAAGAGTCCTTTCCAATCATCTTCGTTGTTTTCTTTCTCAACAATACAATGTGTTTTCATTTCAGCAATCCCTTTGCGCTCTGATTGGCAATTGGCTGTAGTATTCATTTCAAGTTCCAATTAAGTTTTGGAAAGGCTCAGCAGGTGAGGCAACACCTGTGGGCACAAGAATACAGGAAGGAAGTTTGATGGAGATTGCTTACTGACAGACAATTTAGCATTTCAGTAGCCGGGGAGATAAAAACCAAAAAGATCTGTTGTCACTTGTCACTTTACCTCCCCCTTCAACTCCATCCCTGGACCCAATCAGTCTTTCCAGGTGAGGTAGAGGTTCATCTGCAACTTCTATACATCGGCGGGACCAGGTGTAGGCTCGGCGATCGCTTCGCCCAACATTTCCCCTCAGTTCGTATTAATCAACCTGATCTCCCGGTTGCTCAGCATTTCAACTCACCCACCCATTCCCAATCTGACCTTTCTGTACTGCGCCTCCTCGATTACCAGAATGAGGCCCAGCGCAAATTGGAGGAACAGCACTTCACATTTTGCTTAGGTAGTTTGCTCCTCAGCGGTATGAACATTGACTTCTCTATTTTTAAATAGGCCTTGTTTTTCTCCCTCCTACCCCTCCCCCTTCCCAGCTCTCCCACAAAGCCTACTGTCTCCGCTTTTCTTTTTCCTGCACCCCAGCACCCCCCCCCCCCCCTACATAATTATGAAGAAGGGAATGAGTAATTATAAAATCTATTCTAGTCCTTCATTCAATTAATTATGCAGGATCATTCTGAGCACAATATAAATGATTGCTGCTTTCTTTATTGCCATACCCAAGTTATAGATTTGTTCGGAACGACATATACTTTAGAGTGGGAACACACATTGTGTTCTTAAAAGGGAAATATAACAAGGCATTGCAGTAGAAAGGAAAAATAAAATCATAAATTCATGCTATAGAAGCAGGATTATTTTGATGCTCAGCAGTTCGGCGATTCTGCCCATCAAGATCTTAGGTCTTAGATCCGTCCAGCATAGGGCCTTCAGCGCACAATGTTTGTGCAAAAACATGATGCCAAATTAAACTGATCTTATCTGTCTATACGTGAAGGCTGTAATATTCTTGGCCAGAGGTCCAAGAATTACTCCATGAGCTGAAGATATCTTAGTGTTAGTGTTAAAGAAGGAACTGCAGATGCTGGAGAATCAAGGGTACACAAAAGGCTGGAGAAACTCAGCGGGTGCAGCAGCATCTAAGGGGCGAAGGAGATGGGTGACGTTTTGGGTCGAGACTCTTCTTCAGACTGGTTAGGGATCAGGGAAATGAGAGATATAGACAGTGATGTGGAGAGATAAAGAACAATGAATGAAAGATATGCAAAAAAGTATAGATGATAAAGGCCATTGTAAGCTGTTTGTAGTGTGAAAATGAGAAGCTAGTGCGACTTGGGTGGGGGAGAGATAGAGAGAGAGGGAATGCCAGGACCCGAGGGCTGAGGGAGAGGTGGGAAGGGGAGGAGACAGCAAGGGTTAACAGAATTGAGAAAATTCAATGTTTAAGCCCAGAGGATGCAGACTCCCTAAGCGGAATATGAGGTGCTGTTCCTCCAACTTGCAGTGTTGCTCACTCTGGCCGTAGAGGAAGCCCAGGACTGAGAGGTCGGATACGGAATGGGAGGGGGAGTTGAAGTGCTGAGCCACCAGGAGGTCGGGTTGGTTATTGCAGACCGAGCGGAGGTGTTTGGCGATACAAGCGCCAAGCCTCCGCTTGGTCTCACCGATATAGATCAGCTGGCATCTGGAGCAACGGATGCAGTAGATGAGGTTGTAGGAGGTGCAGGTGAACCTCTGTCGGACCTCCCATGGCTGACAATGAGGTTTATTTGTATTGTGTAGGTGGCCATGGACAGGGAGACCAAAGCTGACAACACTATTGGTATAAAATCGCTGAATTACTGAGCATCAAAAGAAGCCGTTTGACTCATCAGGCCTTTCCGGATCATAATGAGCGACTTTCATCACTCACATTCCCAAGTTCCTTGCCCACACTCCTCCATATTATTCTCTCTCAGCTGCCAACACAATTCCCATTTGAAGACTCTGATTGATAATGGTTGCAAATAATGAGTTCCAGATTATGTAGGAAGGAACTGCAGATGGTGGTTTAAACCGAAGATAGACACAAAAAGGTGGAGTAACTCAGCGGGACAGGCAGCATCTCTGTCTGAAGGAATGGGTGATGTTCCAGTCTGAAGAAAGGTCTTGACCTGAAACGTCACCCATTCCTTCTCTCCAGAGATGCTGTCTGTCCCGCTGAGTTACTCCAGATTTTTGTGCCTATCTTGAGTTGCAGTTTATAATATACTGTCTGAAGAAAACATTTTTGTTAAATTCCCTTTATATATTTTTTTCCTGCCATTTTAAAATTGTGCCACCTAACCTGCTTATGAGACCAACTTCTCCACATTTACTCCCTTTCAAAACCCATCTTGACTTTGTCCACCACCATCAAATTTGCTCTCGACTTTCTTTGTTCTAAAGAGAACAACCCCATCGACTCCAGTCTAGTTTGAATTACTAAGATTCATCGTTCCTGGAACCGTGCTAGGAAATCTCTTCTTCATTGTCTCTTGGAGCTTCGCATCTGGTCTAAATGTGCTTTGTTCGTAAAGTAGGCTTAATGGAATAACCTAATCTGTAGTATCTCCAGTATTTTACTTTGTTTATGTTATTTAGCTGATTCTTTATACCAATATTTATTATTTGTACCATTAAACTCTGTTTGGACTTTCCGGGATAGATTTTCAAATTATTCAAGTTTAAATATAAAAATGCTGCACTCTGTATAACAACTGCTCAGATTAATTTGCATTGAACTGCAGTGACCTGCTATTGTAGTGGCAAATGCACAGTTGTCCAATACAATTATGTCTCCTTCAATACATAAAATACTTTTATTCTGTATCTGTAGCTTGGCTGCAATCCCTTTCGATCACAACGCATGAGGCAAGTGAATTTTGGCTGACTGCCAGCTTCCCATCATCAACTGCGGTTGGTCCTAATGGATATCTTGTGGTCTGACTATTAGGCATTTGTCAACACAGACACTCCTGTTGACTAACGACATGGGGGGGGTAACATTTATTTAACGCCTCCGGCCACCAGGACCATTAGTTATTTCCTGCTAGTTTGATAAACAGTACAAATAGACTGTTGTCATCTTTGGCTAATGTCTTTAGGGCAGAGTTAGGGCTGATATGTCAGTGTACTGGGGGTTTTGGATATGTTTATCGGACACTTACAACAGAAGGAGTCCATTCAGCCCTTCTAGTCTCTGCTTGCTTTTAGATCAGTCCTATTACTCCATTTGTCTTCTTGTAATCTGTTCTTTCTCACCTTCTCCCCCTTTCCTCAATCCTAAACAAATTCTCCTGTGCCCACTAATATTTTGGGCAATTTACAGTGACCAGACAACCAACATCTATGGAAATTCATACACATCATGAGAAGGGGGTGATTAGAAAAACAAAGTATCGATGGTAGTGAAAGAAATGGTTTGGAATGTTCCATAGGATTAGGCTTGTGCAGGTTGGTTCAAAAAAAGTATCTGTCCATGAACTTGGTGCTTCATTGTAGGAAAGTAGCTGTCCATGAAATTGATGTTGTTGAACTTCAGGACCCTGTACCTCATGCCCGAAGGTAGCAGTGATATGAGAGCATGACCCAGATAGCGGGGATCCTTAATGATAGATGCCACCTTCTTCAGGCAGAGCCTCGTGTAGATATTTTTGATGGAGGGATGGACTGTCCCTATGATGGGCCCAGCTTTCGTATCATAACACAAGGAAGACCATTCAGCCCATTAGGCCATGACAGCTCCAGGCAGAGCAATCCTATCAGTTCCATTCCCTTTCTGTTCTGCAATTTATTCTCGCTCATGCGCCCATCAACACTCCTTTGTTTTGGCAAACAAAAGGGTAAGGAATCCATCTACCTGCCTTAGTTGTGACAACAACCGAATCTCCACAGCTCTGCTGAGTGGAAAATTCCAAATATTCACTACTTTCTAGGTGAAAAAATATCTCTTCTCTCTTGAATGATGGGATCCTTAATTTGAGACTGTGACCCCGGTTTGAGACGCCTCTGCCAAAGGTTTGTACATTTCAATGAAATCACTTTTCATTCTTCTAGACTCAAGAGGCTATAAGCTCTGTCAGAATGATGAAAAATAAATATTTGTTTTCATGAAGCGACTTCATGAAATTTGAAATTGCTTAACTTACAGCCAATGAAGGTACTTCTGTGAAGCAGAAAATATGGCAAATAATTCCTCAACCTTAACTACCATAAGCAATGTGTAAATTACAAGAAAATCTCTTACTTAACTATTTAATCTCTTATGAGAATATTGACTAAGCACTAGACAGAAATTTCTTAATCTTTGATATACAACCTAGGGCCCTGCCTTACCATCCCTTTAGAAAGGCAGCATTTGGAATGATGAAGATAGATACAAAATGCTGGAGAAACTCAGTGGGTCAGGCAGCATCTCTGGAGAAGGTGACGATTTGAGTCGAGACCCTTCATCAGACTGAAAGTCAGGGATGAGGAAACTAGAGGTGTGGGAAGGTACAGAACAAAGCAGAGCCTGCATCAATGACTCAGGAAAGAAAGGTGAAGCCCACAACAATCCATTGTTGGCTGGGGACAAGGTGGTAATGAAGGGATACAAGCAGTGAAATTAGCCTAGGGTGGGGAATGGATGGAGAGAGAGAGAGAGAGGGAATGCAAGGGTTACTTGAAGTAAGATAAATCATATTTCATGCTGCTGGGCTGCAAGCTGCCTAAGGAAAATATGAGGTACTGTTCCTCCATTTAGCGTGTGGCCTCAATCTGACAGTGGAGAAGGCCCAGGACAGAAAGTTCAGTATGGGAGTGGGAAGGCGAATTAAAATGTTTGGCAACTGGGAGATCGCATAGGCGTATTTGGAATTAGACATTGGCAAAGCTGGCCGAGTCATTGCGTCACAGTGCCAGAGACCTAGGTTCTGACCTGACCCTAATGTGAAGTTTGCACATTTTCCTGTGACCATGTGGGTTTCCTTCAGGTGCTCAGGCTTCCTCTCACATCCCAAAGACGTGTGGGTTGCGAGATTAATTAGCCACTGTAAATTGTGTGTTGTACGTCGGTCAGTGGTAGAATCTGGGGGATTTACTGATAATGTTGGGAGAATTAAAAATAGGATTAATGTAAATGGGTGGGTGATGTTTGATGTGGACTCAGTGAGCCCAAACTTCTGTTTCAATTCTGTATATTTCTGACTCTAAGCCAGCAATTTGGCACTCAGTCAATATTTGACAGGAAATGCAAGCCTAGTGAATCTGGAGAGTTCAACCAAAATCGTCTGATAGCTGATACTATCTGCTAAGTTCCATCATGCTTATGCACTGACCATAAGGACAACCTTAGGTGAAATAGTATTTATGCTACTTTTTCACTTCAAACAATTTGTAATAATACAGAAAATAACACATCTTCAAAAAATATTTTTGATAGCAGTTACCAATGGTGGAGCTAATGCTACTTATCCTGGTAAAAATCTATAATGTTCCTAGTTCCTCTGTGAATTAATTAAATACTTAATTTTTTCCTGAATCATACAACATGCCTCCACCCACAACTGAGAAGATAGCATTGCATTTGAGAGAGAATTTAGAATTTCCCGACAGTGCTTAAACTTGTATCATTGCACAGGTCTCTCTGTACGTTGACCTTGCAATGTACCTTAATCTAAATCCCAGAGTGTTTCATATTCTACATAATACCAACATGACATTTCTGTACCTTACATCTGTATCACCTGACTAATCCAAATCTCTTCAATTAATCATGAATTCAATAGTTACAGTATCTGCTGTGTACTCAGAGTGCTGGCGAATTCGGACTGAATGAGGCAAATATTAATCTTGTCCCTCAACAGCCATGAGGGAGTAGCTTTCATCCATCAGCCCAAGATCCAGTTAAGGTCTCCCATGGGTACATTGCTTCAACTATATTTTCTTGTCCTCATTTTAAAATATCTTCCTAAATCTACCATGAGCCAGATTTTTCTGCAAAACTCCAGCATTTACGGGCATTTCCCCAAAAATATGTCACTAGGATTTGGACACATTAGTGTGCATGAATCTCCTGAGAAGTCACAGCAGATGTGGCAAGGCAAATTTCCACACTTGCTAACATTTCGTAGCTAAATTTTCTTTTCGGATGGATCCAATGTCGAGTAGTAATTGAGATGCACAACATCAGTAGAGGTGTGATGGTGTTTTAACAGCCATAATTGAGTTATACAAATCCTTGGGGAAATTCTCGTGATGACGGCAATGTGTGTGCTGGCAGGCAAGGGTGACTTTGTAATGAGATCCTCGGGCTTGAAAAGTTGTTGTCCTTCTGAGCTGTCAAGTGCTTAATTTAATATTTTGTTAATAAAATTGCAGCAGGGTTGCAGAGCCTGATACTGAGTGGAGATTTGCTGTGATTCAAACAGCTACAGTGAGAAAACAAAAATGAATGAGTGACATTTGCAAAAGAAAAGATTCATTGGGCACTGGTCTGGTAAATTAATATAGTTGGCTTATTTATAGGTCTTGAATTTTTCATGTTAGCCAATAAAATCTGATGAAACACCCATGAACGCAGACCTGGGAGATCACTTTTTATTATTTTTGATCAATAAACATGGCACAGCAATAAATGTCACCCATGTAGTCTTTACATTTTCATTTGATATACTTTAGGAATCCTGCCAACGGCTTTCAAAATGCTCAAAAGGAGGACCTGGCGTGGGGAGACCGCTGTAAGGGAATGGGTGGGGGGAGGAGGCAGGGTGGAGGGATAGAACAAAGGAGGACTTGGTGCAGGATACTTTGTAACTTGGTCGGCACCCTTTATGTGGTGACTCTTTGCATACCTTGGGCATGCAAAACAAATAATTTCACTGACACGTCACATGTGACGATAAAATATTAATTCATTCAGAGACAACTGGCCAAATAACTTGTGTGTGGGATCTGCTTGTCCCTGGTATTACTTGTACCTGGTATCACTTGTGACTGGTATTACCATTGGTATTCGTTTGTTATTGTGCCAAGTACCACATACCATGATTTTCCAAATAGCGATGGATAGTATTTGCTTGGCGAGCATGTGCCTCCATTCCTGGTCTTTCTCATTGCGGGTGGTATCTTCTCAATTGTGGGTGGAGGCACGTCTATGATTCAGAGAATGTTTTATTTGTTATTTCATTCACAGCAGAACTTTGCAAAAAGTTGGAACTTTCCCCGGATAAATTGTCATTGGCTCCAAAACTGATGGATGCTTCTAACCTGCTCACCTAGCTTCAGTACGAATGCAGCTGATCTGGATGAATTTCTGGTCAGTGGTGACACCGAGGCTGATATTAATGCCATTGACTGTCAACGGGAGGCGAATAGACAACAGGTGCAGGAGTAGGCCATTTGGCCCTTCAAGCCAGCACCGCCATTCAATGTGATCATGGCTGATCATCCACAATCAGTACCCCGTTCCTGCCTTCTCCCCATATCCCCTGACTCCACTATAGAGGCTCGCTTGTTGGAGATAGCTATTTCCTGGCACCTTTATGACACAAATGTTAAATATAGTGTCATAAACTCATAGAGCCATACAGCATGGAAATAGACCTGACTGCTCAATATGTCCATGCTGACCACATTGACATTCTTGGCTGGTCCCATTTGCTTGCATTGGTCCATGTCCCTCTAAATCCTTACTCTCCATATTCCTATCCAAATATATTTTGATAGTTGGAGTTGTATCCACTGCTATACCATCCTCTGGCAGCTCATTCCAGATAGGGACTACACAAGAGTGAGAAAGTTGCATAAGAAGTACCTCTTAAATGTCTTCCCTAGCCTATTATCATATTTTCAATTTATCAGCCCATAAGGCATGAATTGTTTTGTATGGTGCTTGTACTATTTTCAGAGGAAATACTTAGCCATTTTTTTGTGTCACTTTGTGAAGATTTTTTTACCCAACTGTCATGATAGCAACATTAAGCATCAAAAGAATGCAGTCACATTCACATCAACACAATTTTTACTACTTCTAAAGACAACTTGCCTGAAGTTGGCATCTGCTTTAAAACTAGCCACGATCTCTGAGTATACTAATCACCAGTAGGAATCCCTGTGAATTACGCCTTATTGTTGATTCAATGTCATGCCCATTAACCCTTCTGATGTCCTTTTGACAACTTGGTCCTTTTTCACATTTTGCCTACTCTAAAACACATTTAAAATTAAGCAAGTTTGTTTGGTTGTGCAGGAATGTTCTGAACAAATTGTTACTTTATTTACAAGGAAAGTAGCTACAACACCCCCAATCTAATAAAAAAATAGTTTCAGAAATTTAATATCAGCTTACTTGGGGGTGGACAGAGACTGTGACCACTTTGTGTGTTAAACCAATTAAAGTAATTAATCCTCACCATGTTAACATTTGCTTACATCAAGGAATACTTTTAAGGCAAAAGTATTTCAAAGCTGCTATGTTGCAAAGGGCTCTCTGATCTGGCTCATGAAAGTTTTGGTTTGATTTGATAATATGTTAATTTCAGTTGATCAAAAAGTTGGAAAATGTAAGGCTCTTAGCTCAGGAATTGCCAATCATTATCGGACCGGAAATACTTCCCCAGTGTATCTGCATTATTTGCATATGTTAATTAATCCAACTCTACTTGTGGAGCCAACCCTACCCTAACAGCTGCAATGTTGAGCTGAGTCACCTCTGACAATGAGCTGCATTGGCAGAGATAAAAAAATTGAATTTGTGTATCGAGATGTACAACAACAAAAAACAGGTCCTTCGGCCAATCACGCCTTAGTTGATTGTTGTACCTTCCGATGCTCATCTCATTTGCCCATGTCAAGTTGGTATCCTTCCATGCCTTGGCAATGTAAATTCCCAGAGAGGTGCCTCTTAAATGTTGTGATTTTATTTCCCTGCACCATTTCCGCTAGAATCATTTCCACATATTCACCATTCTCTGTGTGATACCATTTGCCCTCTGACCATCACTAAGTCTCCTCCCTCTCATATTAAACCTATGTCTTCCTGCTTTTGATAACCCTACCATGGGAGGGAAAAAAACACTTTCATTATTTACATTATCTATTCCTACTCAGAATCATTCATATTTTCAGGTCACCTCTCAAGCTCTTCATGCCAGGGAATACAAGCCAAATTCATCCAATCGCTCTATGTAACTTAAGTCCTCCACTCCAGGAAACATCTAGTGAATTTCCCCTACTCTCTCCAGCCAAATGAGTTTATGTAATTGCAGTAATAGGAAGAAAACTCAGTCATTGAATTATGTAGCCTTTTATCACTGAGCCTGCATCAACCTTCAAAATTCTTCTCTGACATCCTCATACATTTCCATCAACACTCCTAGATACTACGACTCAACCGCATATTTGGGGCAATTTACAGTGGCCAAGTAGCTAACCGGCCCGCACATATTTGGGATATGGGAGGAATGTGGGAGGATGTGTTTCTATGTTTCTATGTTTCTATGAAACTGGTAGCACCTGGAGGAAACTCATACAATCACAGGGAAAATGTGCACAGACAGCACAGGAGGTTGGGATTGAATCCAGATTACTGGATCTATGAGGCAACGATTATATGAGTTGTGCTGAACACATGATTTTGAATTCAATAAAACAATTACAAAATAGTAATGTGCTATAAATCTGATTTAAAAAGCCTGGAAAATATGCACCACAGATATATAAAAACAGGGAACAGAAACAGGCCTTTCAACTCTTTGTACCTGCTCTATAATATAATATGCACTGCTTCCAATGCATTTAATATATTTCCTTAAAAGTGATGAGCAATACTGTAGGTAATGTAGCTATATAAATAACGCCTATTATTTTTTATATTTATTTCCCCAATCTACGAACAAAACTGGCATGATAGCATTCTGAATAAGTTGTTATACCCATTTACTACCTTTTGTCGATTATGCAGGACTCTTAGATTTCCTGCTTATCAATTGTTCATAATTTTTCACCTCATGTCTTTTTTTGATTTATCTGTAAAAATGTACAATTTTCTCACATTATACCCACTGCTCATTTCCCAGAGAACGATTCATCCCACATTCTAGGTTGGAAGGTTACTGGCCACTGCAAATTGGCCCCAGTGTGTAGTGACTGGTGGAATGAGGGGGGATTTCATGGGCATGTAGGCAGAATTAGAATTTGGATGTAGAATTAGTGTAAAATTTGTACTTGATCACTGGCCTGGACCTGGAGGGCAGAAGAGCCTGCTTCTGTGATGTGTGACTTTATGATTTTAATTGTGAAGAGGCAGATAAATTCTTGACAGGCATGGGAGTGAAGTTGTCATGGGTAGATGGAAATGTTTAGTTGAGCATGCTTTTAGATCAGTTATGTTCTTATTATTTTGAAGAACAGACTCGAGTGACCCTTGTCCTTGTGGAGGCTGTTAAAACACAAACACATTGGTACTTCTGACTCACATTCGACTAGACATTATTGAACAATTTTTTATCAGACATTAATTAACAACTTTTTTTGTTTTACAGCAATCTGATAATTTCTGACTTCCTGCAACTGAGATTTTATTTTCTTTCGAGATTTTATTTAATTTCTTCAATTTAAATTTCCCATACACCCTTTTGGGATTCAGATTCCTGTTTCTGGATCAATAACCCAGAATTCTTCAAACCAGTCCAGTAACTTTAAAAAACTCTAATTGTACCCACTTTAAAGTTGTTGTAGTTACATGTTGCAAGTAAGTTAGAATGAATGCATCAGAATATAAATGATCTTTCAATCCTGGATCATAACATTTATTTTACAAGTTCCTTTACAACCTGAATAATATTGGAGACATTTCAAAGTATATGGCATTTTCACATTTTCTTTCCCTTTCACCTTCCTTTCACAAATCTTTTGTGTTGCATGTAATTTAAGTTTTAAATTAAAACTTAAGCAAATCTGCATGTAATTTAAGTTTTATTATAGCTCGGCGTGTGAAATTGGCTTCCTTTTCACTATTTAAGTACTTATGGAACCTTCCAAAATTTGGAATTAGGCTTCATAATGCACATGCAAGCCTCAAATAGGAAGCACCGTGGAAGATGTTTTGGCAAAGAGGAGGTGCCCATTGTCCAACTTTGGATTTCACTGAAGCATGGCTAAATTGTTTCATGTGTTTGGAATTTGTTTCCCGGACAAAGGGCAAATGTTTTCTGGTCACTGCCATTCCTAGTCATAAGGTATTTGACTCCCCTATGCATCTTGGCCCCCTCACCATCCATGGGGCTCACCCCCCAAAATAGTATTCCCATCATTCCTTCTCTCCAGAGATGCTGCCTGTCCTGCTGAGTTAATCCAGCATTTTGTGTCTGTACTAGTCCACCTAATGGGAACTTATTGGATGGTGGTAAAGCCCACCCTCACACACTAAAGAAAAGCATGCAGTGCAAGCCTCCCTGCTCTTTGAATGCTGAAAAGCACCCACATATCCAAGGATGGCACATGGAAAGATTGAAGCTTTCATATGTCTGTGTTGTACAGAAATTCAATTTATTTTCCACAGATTGCAGAAAACTATTCATCCTGTCCTTTGCAAAATTAGTTCAGCATTTTCACCCAATTTTATTCACCAGGGAGGTCATACCTTCCACTACCTGCAACCTCCGGCAACCAGCTTCAACTAGCATCGCAACCGGCTTCGACTAAAAGAATTACTGATTTTTAAAACGGCAACCTATTTTTAGTCGCGGCCAGTTTTGAACTTTTTTAAATAATCGCCGGAACAAAGAAGAAGCGGAAACCACTTTCGACCATTAGGGAGACTGACAAAAACCTCCAGGAACCACATGGAAACCTTGGGTGGGGCGCAAAACCTCCAGAGGTTTCCGTTCAGGTTTCCCAGGGTGGGACGGGCATTATACCACACCTTCCAAACCACAAGCAGTCAGGTTGCCTGACCCACTGAGATACTCCAGCATTTCGTGTCTTTTTGTGTAAACTAGCATCTACAGTTCCTTATGTCTCCATTAACTTCTCCTAATTTTCCAACAAACCCCGTACACAAGTGGTAATTTCTGATAGCCAATTTCTTTCACCAGTCCAGCATGTCTTTGAGTCTTGAATGTGGGGACAAAGTTTCAAGGTAAAGGGGTGGTCATTGTAAACTGAAGAGCAAAGAAATGTATTCTTATTGAGGGTGCTGAATCTTTGGAATTATCTATTCCAGTGCTTGTAGACGCTAGATCCTTGTAAGGATTTAAAGTGGAGCAAGATAAATTATTGAAACTTCAGGGATTGAGGGCTGTGAGAAAATAACACAGGAGTTCATACCATGATTGCACTGATCGGTGGTGGCCAATATTTGCTCCTTTTTTCTTGTGTTCTTGTGTTGGAGCACCCAAGGCAAGCCCATGAGGTCCCAGGAAGAATAAGCAAACTTCACATACACGAGCACCAGATGTCCGGATCAAACTCGGGTTGCTGGAAGTGGAAGGCTACAGATTCACTGTTGTGCCACTGTGTTAAATGTGGCATGAATCTTCCCCTTGCTAATAATGCCATGGAGCGATGCAGCATCCTGGTAGCAGATATTCCCCAGATCGTAAAATCTCATCTAAATATTACATCCCCTCAAGCACAGCCTGATAAAGCATCACTCCTTAGTAACTTACAGATAGATTTATAATGAAGGGCCATAATGTCTCTATGTATCAGTATTACTTTCATCCACTTTGAATCACACAAGATAACTGTGCCAAACAATTTAGGTGCAAGAGGGAAAAACAGTTTCTAGGAGTCTCATTACTTTTCAGGTTTAATTTGAGGAGAATTAAAGATAAGAATAATTGAGAGAATTCATACTTGCTTTTATCATTGTGTTTTGCACTGTCTTTTTTTTCTTTTTGCGGTCTTGCAGAAGTACAGTATGTGTAATTTATGGATAATTTATGTTTGGCTGGGTTAATGCTCCTGCAACGCTTCTGCAAACAAGGTTTTCATTATACCTGGACCACACCAAACTTGTGCACATGACAAATCAACTTGACTTGACTCTCCAAGTTAGCAGTTACAAAGAGGTTACATCTGTTTGAAGCATAGTTATACCCTTTATCCTGTAAAGGGCATGTCCTACAAGCATGCAACTCTATGCGATGAACGCGATCAAACTAGAAGCAGGGGCCGCGCGGAGGTCAGGTGATCCCCTGTACAAGGCCGTTCCCACCAGCATGTGCCTGCATGCGGCAAGCGCAACCAAACCGGCAGCAGGGGCCGTGCGGAGGTCGGTTGAGTGGCGCAACGCGGCGCAAAGTGAAGAACTTGGAGCAAAGTCTAAGGTAAGTTCGCCAGGACAGAGAGGGGCACACAGAGGGGGGCACAGAGGCACACACAGCAGAGGGCCATGGAGCCACACACATAGAGGGTCACGGAGGCACCTACAGATAGGTTCATGGAGGCACGATGTCGGGGTGGTGTGTAATGCGTCGAGGCAACTGCAAACCGACAAGCAGTTGCCGCGCAGAATTTTTGAACATAGTCAGTTTTTCGGAGCCCCGCGCAATGTCGGGATGAACTCCGCACAATTCTGCACGGCTCCGGCGATCGAAGTGGGACCGGCCCCGCGACGCCGGACAGCTCAAGCGACCACGTTAGGTCGCGCTAATCACATAGAGTTGCATGCTTCTAGGACAGGCCCTTAACTATACACTGTGGAGTGCTTGATTGCAGTCATGTGTAGCATTGTTGTTGACTGGATAGCACACAACAAAAAGCTTTTCACCGTACCTTACTACATGTGACAATAATAAACTGAGCTAAACTAAAATGCTGGAAAGATTTGGCAAGTCAGGCAGTGCCTGTGGAAAGAGAAACCTGTTCCTCCTCAGTCTCCTGTGATTATCCCCATTGCTTCCAAGCCAATCTCTGTTAATTATTGCAAAAGCTGGAAGTTATGAAACAAAGACACTAGTGGTTCCAATGAATTAGATATAGGGTGCTAATGATCACAACTGAAAGCTACAGTACGGTTGAATATGAAATAATTGAAGCCCCAATAAAATCTCTGGTAAGTTAAGCATTAAGTAATTCCTCATGACCCATGTTCCAACCTGGATGGACGGAAGTGATACACCTATGATGGACTGAGCTATGTTCGCCACTTTTTCAGGTTCAGGTGGTCAAGAGCAGAGTAATTGCCATTCCAAGCTGAGAATCATCCTGCAAGATTTTATTGTTTATCTGTGTAAGTTCAAGGACTTGGTGAACATGCTGAATTTTCTCAGATGCCAAAGAAAGTACTGTGCTGTCTACTGATTTCAGCCAATTTGGCGAAGTCAACTGGAACCGGTCTTGATGGCCTTGGGTTAAGGAGGGAAAAGGCAGGCAAGATTCAACTGTGTTGCTCTTGGGCTGCAGATCCTGAGTGGAAAAGTGGGCACAAGGAACTGCAGATGTAGGTTCACCAAAAATGATACAAAGTACTGAATAGTTCACCAAAAATGATACAAAGCAAGTTCACCAAAAATGATACAAAGTACTGATAGAACCTGAAGAAAGTTTCATTGTCAAAGCTCATGTACAAATATAAATCCAATTTTAAATACAAATATAAATCCTTAACCAGTGAAATTAATGTTGAATGTCAGATGGTCATCTTTCCAACACTTTTATTCCAGATGAGCAACACTCCTTCCAAATTCCTTTAGTAGTTCAGCTTTGCAAGCAGTCATATCTTTTGTCATTGTAAACATGGTCCTTCTGTATTTTCATCTCTCCTGGATTAAACATTTCCTATTCCCATCTCTGTTGAAGGTTCATTCACCTGAAACATTGACCGTGTTCTGCTCTCGTAACCTACTGAGCATTTAGAGCATTTATATCCGTTTTTTGGCATGTACAATATTGTGATTTTGAACCAGAGGGTATCCCAGGCACAGTAATAGTCCCACGTATCCCCAAAACTATGACAGATATCTACACTGTGGTGAAGTATGAACTTATCATTACAGACGCTAACTCTGAGTATTTACTAAATTGGAGGAGCAGAGAGTTTGAAAAATCATAAAAGGTCGATGAGAAGTGCAGAACAATAATTAGAAAGCTAATTACATTTTCATATTGATTCTGCAATATGCTGAATTGTAATGATTTACAAATTCCTTTAAATGGAACATTTTTAATTTCATTTGGATGACTGTCCAATTCCAAATCTTATTCCCAACCTGTCTGCATGAGTGCAGCTAGAGCAAAACTCAGGAAGCTCAATGTTATCCAGGGGAAAGAGTATGCTTCATCGACACCTCATTGAGCACTTGAAGCAGTAATTCCCTCCATAATTATTTATTAAGGGATTAACGGGTCCCTTTCAGAATGACAGGCAGTGCCTAGTGGGGTACCGCAAGGCTTGGTGCTGGGACTGCAGCTATTTACAATATACATCAATGATTTGGATGAAGGCATTCAAAGTAACATTAGCAAATTTGCATATGACACAAAGCTGGGTGGCAGTGTGAACTGTTTGGACGATGCTATGAGAATGCAGGGTGATTTGGACAGGTTGGGTGAGTGGGAAGATGCATGGCAGATGCAGTTTAATGTGGATAAATGTGAGGTTATCCACTTTGCTAGTAAAAACTGGAGGGCAGATTATTATCTAAATGGTGTCAAGTTGGGAAAAGGGGAAATACAATGGGACCTGGGAGTCCTTGTTCACCAGTCAATGAAAGTAAGCATGCAGGTACAGCAGGCAATGAAGAAAGCGAATGGCATGTTGGCCTTCATAACAAGAGGAGTTGAGTATGGGAACAAATAGGTCCTTCTTCAGTTGTACAGGGCCCCAATGAGAACACACCTGGAATATTGTGTGCAGTTTTGGTCCCCTAATTTGAGGAAGGACATTCTTGCTGTTGAGGGAGTGCAGCATAGGTTTACAAGGTTAATTCCCGGGATGTAGTATGCTGAGAGAATGGAGCGGCTGGGCTTGTATACTCTGGAATTTAGGATGAGAGGGGACCTAATTGAAACATATAAGATTTATTTAGGGTTTGGACATGCTAGAGGTAGGAAACATGTTCCCGATTTTGGGGGGGTCCAGAACCAGAGGCCACAGTTGAAGAATAAGGGGTAAGAACAGAGATAAGGAAACACTTATTCACACATAGAGTTGTGAGCCTGTGGAATTCTCTGCCTCAGAGGGCGATGGAGGCCGGTTCTCTGGATACTTTCAAGAGAGAGCTCGATAGGGCTTTTAAAGATAGTCGAGTCAGGGGATATGGGGATAAGGCAGGAATGGGATACTGATTGGGGATGATCAGCCATGATCACATTGAATGGCGGTGCTGGCTCGAAGTGCTGAATGGCCTACTTCTGCACCTATTGTCTATTGTCTGTCAATGGCCCATAACTGCAACTTGTGCTGTCTACAAAATGCACTGCAGTTACACACCCAGGCTACAGTATGTCAAAAATACCTGCCAAACCTGTGACCTCTACCTCAAAGAAAGATGGTGGCAGGAAAGTGGTAGAACATCACTATTTGTAGAAAGACAGAACTGCAGATGCTGGCCAATACACATAAGTACACAAGTGCTGGAGTACCTCAGCAGGTCGGACATCTCTGGAGAACATGGATTTTTTAAATTTTGGTCAAATCACCTATCATGTTCTCCAGAGATGCTGCCTTATGACCACAATTTGAAGGTTCCCATGGATTTATATGCCATCCTGATTTGGAAATGGATCACGTTTCTAATTAATTTCAGTGTGTCTACATTTTTGAAAGCCTTTCCACACGTCATCTTCAACAGAATGACTGATATGATTCATGAAGATAATTCACACGTACCTACGCAAGTGCATCTCAGGATGGACAATAAATGCTTTGTTGCAATGCATTCTGCAGAACTATGCCTGTGCACTGGGTTGCAAAAGGCAGGATTTTTCAGGAAGAGAGAAGCATGTGCATCTTACCCCTTGCTCAGTCCCTACACTCATTGCCAAGTCTCAGGTTGTTCTGTAACTTCAGGTACCGTACTGCACATAACCATAGATGGGCATGTAATGGGACTGAGAACTTCAAACCTTAATTTAAAAAGGAGATAGCTAAATTTGATGTATTTAATTAATTTCAAACTACAGCTCCCTTTTAGTTTTAGTTTTATAGATATAGTGTTCAAACATGCCCTACTGCACCACAGAGTCTGTGCCGACCAACAACCACCCGTACATTATTTCTATCGTACACACTATTTTACAGAAGCCAATTAACCTACAAACCTGCACGTCTTTGGAATATGGGAGGAAACCGGAGCACCCGGAGAAAACCCATGCGGTCATAGGGAGACTGTGCAAACTCCTTACAGACAGCACCCATAGTCAGGGTCGAACCCGGGTCTCTGGCGATGTAAACCATCAATTCTACTGCTGCGCCAATATGCCCTGTATATCTCATATGCATGAAACAAGGCACAGACAGGAATCATTACCAACCGGCCACTCAATGCAAGTGACATCTCAGGTATTCTGAGCTCAAAAGCAATTTAGCCAGGATGTCACCAATCCATCAGTGTGCACTTTAATGTTGCCTGCAGACACAAACCCCACTTATTGGTCAGCTCCACCTCAGTGAATATAGATGAAATTTTCAGCAAAAATTGAACTTATCTTATGATTGACATATCACGCTCTCAGCCGATAAGCATATACGCAGTTGAGCTTTCTATTTTGACTTGTCTGTCATTTCTGAATAAAGCAACTCCAGTTTAGAATGTACACACAGATGCTTTGCAAACAGGATGATAATGGCACTTACCATGAATTTCAGGCATTCAATAGGCAAAGAATGGAAATGTTTTAATTAAATAGACATGGTAGAGAAAGTGACTGCCATATTGTTAGGCCTCAGGAGTAGTCCAACTCCATGCACTTCATTAACTCATCCCACTAATTGAATGTTCTTGCTGATTATAATATTGAGTTCCCACCGATGATTCAAAAGGATGAACAACTAAAGCAGATTGCAGTTGAAAACACCAAAGTTATCTAAATGCCTCCATTATATATCAGTGTTTTTTTTTTGTTTTTTTTTTCGGGTTCTGGCAGTGTAGACGCTGCTAAGCGTATTACTGCCTTCCACAGTTCAGAGTTTGAACTAGATTCTTACATACAATCCTGTCACATGCAGGATATATCAGTGTTGCTTTCACTCCTTGTAGTTAATACACCATAAAATAACATTGAATAATTGATAGTGTAATAGGCTTAATTAATTGAGGCCCTAGTCCAGAGAATTTAGGCATAGTAGTTCCAGGATGGTCCAACAAATGATGTTCCTGCAATGTTGTGGCCTAATTTCCCCAGAAATGCTTCATTAAAGGTATTTAACATCAATAGGGATGAAGCACAGGCAGTCTCAATATTGATTCTGAATCCCATGAAATCTCACTGGTTCATGTCAAACAAGGACAACCATCACCCTAATGTCTTAAATTGATGAATAAGTTCTGCTGCTTTCAGCAGAACTAAGGAAGGTCGTAAAATGCTCAAATTCTAGTGTGGCTTAGTGGACCGGGTGGCTGGTAGTTTTGCCTCACTGTGGAGTAAGTACATCAAAAACTTAGGTAGAGGATGCAGTAGAGTTGCCAACTGACTTCTGCAATTACTTATTAACAGATGAAAAATTCAGAGCTGAATGTGTCAGTAAGATACTTTTTTTCCTAAATTGTACAGTGCTTGCAAGCCAAATTTGGAAATACCACTGCAAATTTGGCAGTAGTTTCTAGATGTGATCCAGTACCTTCCACATTGGCAAAACTAGATTTGATACAGTACCATTCCAGTGGTATCAAACAAAATTTAGAGATAATAAGGCCAGTAGCCAAAAGCTTTGTTGGAGATTTAAGGAGCTGTGAGACATTTGGAGGTGGAATTCCATGATCAAGGGCTGGAGGCAGAACACATGGTTGCCATTGCTGGAGCAAACTCCAGAGAAAACTGTAGAGGCATTAAAAATAAAATGTGCCTTTTTTATTCCCTTTGAAGATTTTCTTATAATTAGTTGGAAAAACATTGGAGTAGGAGATAAGAAGTTGTTTTGCTGAGAGGGCAAGTTACTGGCTGGAAGTTATGAGATGGACTCTTGGGAATATATCCCATTAGAATTGGGAAGCCTCGGGTGAAGTGGAAGGAGCTGACATTTATGCGGCTGCAGTTTACAATTTATTCTGTTAACTTATTTTGATAATTAATGTTACCCCTTGGATTTGGTAACTGTTGGCTGCTCCAATAGTGACATTAGATCTCTCCCCAGTTTCTGTTGATGCGTGCATAAGTTTATACACATTATTTAAAACACTTAGCAGAAAGTTTCCCTTGCACAAAGGATGTTTGTGGAAATCACAACCACTGGCCATCGTTAGAAGAGTCTACAAATTATTTACCTAGTTATTTGAATAAAATAAATATTGAAGAATGTGCTGGTCAGCCAGGAGAATAGACTATGTGATTCATGTGGAGAAATATACTATAACACCATTTACAGGACAAATGGCCTGTTACTGTGTTGCAACATTCATTGATTCAATATATTACGGGGGAAGAAATATGGCTCTACTCTTCCAGTGTGATATGGCTTTGAACCAGTTAATATACGACTCTGTTGCTGCTTTGCAGCTGGATTCATTAAACCATCGATTTACAAGGTGGACACAAAATGGGTGTGTTATAATCCGGATAATCTCATCAAAAGCACTGGAAAAGCACGAATAAGGTTGAACAGGATTTTATGCACATCCAAAAAGCATTGTACAAATTCATTTCTGTTACCTGCCTTTGTGCCCCATTCAAACAGTACAGCAGATAGCGCCATTATTCCATGCAAGGAAATCATACATAATGAATTCTTGTTAATGAGATTGTAGTTGAAGATAATTAATAAATGTATTGACTGCATTTGACTTGACAGAAAACATGAGTAGAATTGATGTACTTCTGTTGTAACCAGGAGGGTATTTAGAGTCATGAACTATTTAACAATGAACACTGCTCAGTGAATACAGATTTTATACAAGCCAAAAAAACTCATGAATTTTGAAGTGCCTCTCATTTTGAAAAGGTGCTTTTTTAAATTTCTGTCACTGCTATTTCCATTAACCTTTAACACTCAAAATTTGGATGGAACAGTGCATGCAATCCAATTAAGATTATTGGTCATGTGTATTGATTGTTTCTAAGCTTCCCCCCAGTCTAGTTCCAGTAAAAACACTGAATCAAGCACTTGAAACAACTACATTATATTTGAACAAAAGCATATTACAGTTCAACTATTGTACCTATCCCACCGCGGGTTTGATCCTCGTATCTGCCTGTTCAAGCCCTCTAGGCCTCGCTCAGAAACACTATAGAAGTTCATGCAGTCCCAAGCGCTCTCCCAGAAAATCAACACTAGACGTCATGGTAGCGGACCTCGAGGGGCTGAAACACATGCGGGTGGTCTCTTAATAATCCAATGCAGATATTGATTAACCCCATACATAATAGACATTTCCCTAACCCAATAATACAGCAGCTCAATACATTGTATTCAAACTGGACTTCACAAGGAAGCCAACTTAGAAACATTTACCCTGATCTGCCAGAAACCCAGACAAGGCTCAATACCTCATCCAATCAACACTCGGCAAAACAGAACTCTGCAACATTATTTACAACTATTTCCAAGGTGTATGTCTGGTTTGCAGCCATCCAATCAATTCTATGCATTTTGCACCTAATTGACAGGGTTTGCAGAGTGGTCCTATCTTATTCTTTTCTTGCAAATTGGCACCACACGGCCGTTTGTCCCAGCTCTGCAGAGAGCAATTCCAAATTGACCAAATCTCCCAGCAGCCCTGAAGCTTTTACCCCATTTTGAAGTCCTAGCTTCTCCAATTTAGACCAGGATTAACATTCACATTCAGGTCACAATGAACTGAGAACAAAAGAAAGTTAAGTGGGGCTTTATTCGGATAGCGTATGGAAAACATCTGTGCTTTGCGAATCACATAACGCAGTCCTTGAATGTACCTTTTGAACAATCACTGTTTCTGAAACCCCTGCCTGTCTTGTAACAGTTCTGCACTGCCCCTCTATTTTTTGCCTCTTCCCTATATCCATTTTCAATCACCCCTTCACTGACAAACACGCCTTTCGATATCAGGGCACCAAGCAATGGGATTTTCTTTCTAAACATTTATGTTTCTTCATCTCTTTGACATATTTCGCTGATGTTTATCTCTTTGACCATTCTTTAGCTCATCTCTCTGGATGCATCTCTGAATATCTGGTACTGTCATCCACAACAGATCTATTGCCCAACAAACATATCTGGATTATTGCAGAGTTGGGGGTGGGTAGATTATGGGGGACGCCAGTAAAATACAGCACAAATGATATCCAATGGCACTGTTCAAAGCACTGAAACATTGAGTAATAGGTACCCACATGATTCAGAGTTAAAACATACAGACACCATCTTTACTTGTTTACAAGAGAGGATTGTTAATAACAGGATCACTTTATTTTACGGGTGCTGTCTGTTCGGAGTTTGTACATTCTCCCTGTGATCGCGTGGGTTTTCTCTGGCAGCTCTGTTTTCTTCCCATGTTCCAAAGAAGTGCAGGTTTAAAGTTAATTGGCTTCTGTAAATTGTCCCTAGCATGTAAGATGGAACAGGTATACAGGTGATGGCTGATCAGCGTGGACTCAGTGGGCCAAAGAGCCTATTTCGATGCTGTATCTCTGAACTAAACTAAACTAAACTGAACTAAATGGTTAATATTCCATTAACTGAAATAGCCATTGGAAAAGTGCGAAATGCATTCAGATTCATACTTAGTTCCCATAAAAATTACCCTGTATTTAATTTGGGATTTGATTGGGCCTGTGAAGATAATTTTATTTCTGTTGCAACTTTCACAATTTGAACATATTCCAAGGGCCTGTTTTCAGTTCAGCGTGGTTTATTGTCACCCGTACCAAAAAGCTTTTTGTCGTGTGCTAACCAGTCAGCAGAAAGACAATACATTATTACAATTGATCAATTTACAGTGTGTAGATACATGGTAAAGGAATAACGTTTAGTGCAAGTTAAAGCCAGCAAAGTCCGATCAAGTATAGTCCGAGAGTCATCAAAAAGGTAGATAGTAGATAAGCACCGCTCTCTGGTTGGGGTAGGATGATTCAGTTGCCTGATAACAGCAGGGAAGAAACTGTCCCTGAATCTGGAGGTGTGCGTTTTCACACTTTTCTGCCGTTTGCCTGATGGGAGAGGGGAGAAGAGGGAGTTTTTATAGCCAATGCAGTATTAAAATGTGTCACCATTGTTACAAGCAGCTAGCAGTTGCCCACAGTTTAGTATTATGAAGGGAAACATGATATAGATCAGATAATCATATTTTATGTTGTCAAAAGAAAATTGACCAGGATCCCAAGGGCAAATCTCCTGCTTATCTTCCAAGGTGTGCCTTGGGATCTTTACCTGAGAGAGTAGGCTGTGACTCAGTTTTATATCCTGTACAAAAGATGGCATCAAAATGTAGACCCATCCTTAGTACTATATCTTGTCATGAACTTGCAACCCTTCGATGGCACAGTGGAGTAGTGGTAGAGTTACTACCACACAGTGCCAGAGACCTGAGTTCAATCCTGACAAAGGTTGCTGTCTGTAAGGAGTTTGCATTTTCTACATGTGACGGCGTGGGTTTTCTGCAGGTGCCCCAATTTCCTCCTACACTCCAAAGATGTACAGGTTTGTAGGCTAATTGGCTTGAATAAAATTGTAAATTGTCCCAAGTATGTAGGATAGTGTTAGTGTACAGGGGGTGATCGATGGTTGGCATGAATTTATTGGGTCCGAAAGGCCTGTTTCCGCTCTGTATCTCTAAAGTCTAAAGTCTATTGATCATGTTGCCAACTGCAGCAGAGCTGCCGCTTGCATTTTTGAACTTGTGTGGGGGAGCACCAGTCCTGCTTGATTGCACCTTCATAAGCATGATGTTTTATTATTCCATAGAATGCGGCAGACATAATTGATTGGAAGACATCACAGAGGAAATTAGTTAAAATTCTATTCACTTAACGGAATGTTTCTCTCGGGAGGAAGAAACTTGGATCAAATGCACACAGGCAGCACTGAATAACATTTTCAGGGTGAATAGAAAAGAGATGTGACATTAATAAATGAAAAGAACAATAGTTATTGGTAATGTCTAGTGAAACCAAGTTGGCTCTGGGCCAGTGTATATTAACCTGTGGTCAATCATTGCCTATTTGATAAAAGGGGTTTGCAAGAATGTCTCCTGGGTTATTTATCAGAAATGACATTATTTTTATCTGTAGATTGCTATTTAAACACTGTTAGTGCTGTTTGCCACCATCAAATTAGATGGTGGCAAAGCTGACTTGTTTGGTCCAAGCAAATTAGACCAAAGCTGTGTCTGCGTTGATTATGAAGAGCTTCTTCCTTGACTACCCAGAAACATGATTCTCGTTTTAAATTCCCCTAATCTCCACCAGCCAATGTACAAAACTGAATATGAAGGGATTACATTGGCCTTGATGGATCTTGCAGGCTTTCCTACCACAGTTTTGGCTTCAATATATTAAGCAGCACCAATATTGATTGGACAGCTGATAAATACTTCCATTGCTACAGCCCTGCTTACTTCTACAACAACATAAATAGACCCTCTGGAAAACATGTACAGCAAACAAATTGTACTCTGATTACAAGAAAATTAAAACAGCAGGGTGGATGATGGGTCTGTGCCCATTCACCAATCAATACCATTTGACCTTTCCCTGTCAATGATTGATTTGTTCTTCAAATCGTTAAAAAGGTGGAATAGCTTCCCCGGTTAGAGAGAGTTGTTTTACAGCATCATTATAAGTTAGTATTGATTATTACCCTGTTCTTTGCTATAATTGTGATTTAATGGATAGATCAATTGGAAGAATTCATTAACCCAATTCAGGAGATTGCGCCCTGGCATTAAGCTGCGGTCAGAGGCGGATTCCAACATTATAGATCATTACAGGAAGGGATAAGGTAGAGGGAAAAGCATTTACCATCAGCATTAATGTGTTGGTCATCACCTTGCTTAGTGATTGCAGTCATCGTCTGTTTAAACAGATGCCTGGAAATTGAGTTCATCTTTTTTTTTATATAGGTTAAAGGGACACTTCAGTAAAATTTGCCTTCTGAATATTAGGTTTGTGCTGGTATGGCATCGGGAACCAGCTTCTGCCCTTCCTTTCCCTTATTGGGGCCCTAGTTTTGCGCTCCCTTTCCCTCACTGAGACCCCTGTTTCTACACTCCTCTTATCTCACAGGTTCCCTCAATTTCTGTGCTCCCCTTCCCTTCTCTAGGACTCTGCTTTTAGTTTAGTCTAGTTTAGAGATACAGCACGGAAACAAGCCCTTCAGTCCAACGAGACGGCACAGATCAGCGATCCCCGCATATTAACACCATCTTACACACACTAGGGACAATTTTACATTTTTTATCCCAAGCAAATTAACCTACAAATCTGATCTCCAGCGATGCTGCCTGTCCCACTGAGTTACTCCAACATTTTGTGTCTAGTTTCGATTTAAACCAGCATCTGCAGTTCCTTCCAAAACAACATACAAACCTGTACATCTTTGGATTTCTGCGCTCTCCTTCCCTCACAAGAGCCCTGGTTTCCACAAACCCCTGAAGCCCACCTTATTCTATGCTCCCTTAAAACCCATTGTAATATATACATAACATATTATTTTAATATATCAAAACATTAAAACATATTGATAGTCCAGAAAATCTGTTAGTCCACCATTCTCCGAAGCACGCCAGATTAAAAGAGTTTGTTTGTACTTGTAACACAGAACAGTAAATTTGGAACAAAAAAAACATAGTTGGCTGATTATCATCCATCTTGATGGGGTAAAAGTTTACCTGTGAGGTTCTTAATAGCAGGTGGCAGCCGAGCCAAAATCTGTTACGTCATTATTGATGGATTCAGTGGGAGTCTGGATATACTTAAAGGAGCTCCTACCTTCTTCTTCTTCTTTTTCTTTCGTGCAGCGTGCACAGCCTAAAGTTGTAGGACACCTTTTTCAATTTGATCTTCTGTTTGTGCATGTCGAAACACGCGAAGATTGCAATCTTCCATCCCAAGCTCCTGCCATTAGATCGACATAGAAGCCATAGAAAAGACCACGGTGGAGTTGTGGGAATTATATAAAGCCTTGAGATTGCAGCTGGAGCTATATATGTAATGTTGGCCTCCATACTGAGAATAAGTTTAGTTTAGTTTAGCTTAGTTTATTATTGTCACGTGTACCAAGGTACAATGAAAAACTTTTGTTTGCATGCTATCCAGTCAAAGAAAAGACTACACATGAATACAATCAAGCCACTCAGTACATAAACAAAGGATAAAGAGTGCAACATTTAGTGCAAAGATAGAACATTGACAAACTCCCACAGAAGAGGTTTAGTTAAATTGATTATTGTCACTTGTACTCTGATAGAGTGGAACACTTTATATTTCTATCCAATCAAAACATACCGGACCTGAGTATAACCATACACAAATAATAAAGTCAATGAATTGTAGTGGATTATCATAGATCGTCTTCTGGGACAGCACGGATAAAGGTTGCCAAACTCTGCTGCCATCTTGTATCGATCAAGTCTCTGCAAATATCAAGTCTGATCTACGGTGGAATAAATAATCCTTCACTCAGTCCTGTGGATGGTTGGTTTTCCATTTGAAGTGAGAATGAGCGGACTGGGCCTGCGTTTTCTTGAGTTGAGAGGAATTGGAGGTGGTCTCATTGATACTTAAGAAGTTTCAGAGTGCTGGTTATGGGGAGATTATTCCCCTCTGGTTGAGTTATCACGGTCCTGGAATCATAAACCCAAATAGTAGACTACACTCTTCTCATTCAATTTTGCAGGTTAGAGCATGATATACAGGATGATATCGTTAGATTCACATCCAACACCGGGAAAGTGTCATCTCCCAGCATGGGATTTCAACCAGAAGAGTTGGCAGGTGTGATTTCACCAGGGATCCGTTACTCATATGATTTTAGCCACTGCAATTTTTAATCACCCACATGGGGTTTATGCTAGATTTATGCAAAAGAAAATCCTGGGTACACGTCCCAGACTCTGTGCAATGGAATTTTACTTCACCCCCAGTTTAGGGTAATTTAGTTCACTTTAGAATTTTAGTACATGCTATCTAGCGCTCATGAATCATGAAGGCTAAAAGATTGAACTATTTGCTTAAAGTCACAAAGATGGCTAAGAGTCTGACACAACTGCGCAAAGCATGCGCAAATGCCATTATTACACATTTCTGTTAAAGAACAGTGAGCCACTTCAAAGATAAAATGTCAGTCACAGTTTTATTAAATCTTGAGACTAAAGCTTTAGGGTGTCATAAAATAACAATTTATCTTTCTGACAGTGACTTTGACCCACTATCTCTGTTAGGGAACAATGCATGAACTTTAAATGTGAATAAAATATTTAATTTATGTCAGTGCTAATCTCTATCAATAATGTATTATAATGCTTTGCCAAACTTAACCTGGAATGGTATATGTAAAATATTTGTGAGTATTTCTAATCTTTAAAAGGAAGGTTGAAAATTCGGCTGGTGGTTACCAATGGCAACAGTGATGAATTATTAATTTATCGATACTTTTTAAAAGGGTGACCATGAAAAATAGTATAAAGGCCAGTACAAACATCTCAAGTATTATATAGGAAATTAAAACGTTGGAAGCACACTGCATGTCCAGCAGCACCTGTGACAAGAGAGACAGCATTTAACAGTTCAGGTCCGAGCCCCGTCACCAGGATTGCGAAGGATCTGATGCATGGTCCTCAACCTGAAACGTTAATTCTGTTATTCTCTCTCAACAGATGCTGCCTGGCCTGCTGAATTTTTACAATATCTCTGGTTTTATGTGTTGGTAGGAAGTGCAGTTGCTGGTTTATACTGAACATAAACACAATGTGCTGGAGAAACTCAGCGGGTCAGGCAGCATCTCCGGAAAAAGGGATGGGTGATTTTCGGGTTGTGACTCTTCTTCCCACAATTATCTCTTTTTTTGGCCGGCAGTGATTATTTTGATTTTCATCTCTGTTTCTGTGGCACATGGTTATATACATGGGTCGAAATCCCGGGAGGGACATGCCCCCCCATGTTTTGAGAGGTGGGGTACAATCCCCCCCATGTTTTGTAGTCCAGATTTTGAAATTTGGTGGAAAAGAAACTCTGTTAAAATCTCCGCTTTCCTCGAGACAGTGGGTTTGGTACTGATGATCGAGGGCGCCGATTGGACGAGAGAGACGTTGGTCAGCAGGAAGTTGTGGGGGGGGGGGGGGGTACCATGATGATTCAGCGCGATGATTGGAGGAGGGAGGTGTCGGTCAGCGGCGGAAGTAAGGGGGTGGGACTGAGGATAGAGTACGATGATTGGAGGAGGGGGATGTCCTGGTGGAGGAAAGATCATAGAGCAGAGCTTGAATCTGCCCGTTTGCGGACAAAGCTCCACTCTATGATCTTTGGTTCGCAGGACCTTTCATCGCCCGGCGTGGCGTAAAATTGGCCGTGGGATTTTTCCATCGCCCCGCGGTCAAATTGTTGCGTCGAGGTCATCGAGGCTCCCGATGTTGAAGCCCCCGCTGGGCGATGAAAGGCCCCGAGAATGGGCCGATTGGAGCCCCACGATTCGGGGTGGACGAAGCTGCCGTTGCTGGAGTTCGGAGTCGGTCACCAACCAGGTCAGCTCCCGATGTTAACATCCACAGGGCCCACGGCTGAAGCCTCCAAAGCCTCTCGCACGTGCGCGTGTGTGTGCTCATGCGCATGCGGCAACAAGAAATTCTGACCCCCCATGGTTTGACAGCGATTTCCGTCCCTGGCTATATAAATAGCAATTCATACAGAATTGAAGAATTCATTGAAGAAGGAACTGCTGATGCTGATTTACACTGAAGATAGACACAAAATGCTGGAGTAATTCAACGCATCAGGCAGCATCTCTGTAGGAAAAGAATGGGTGACATTTCGGGTCAAGCTCTTCTTTAGACTGAGAGTCAGGGCAGAGGGAAACTATATGAAATGGTACAAAGAACAAATGAAAAAAAAGAAAAAAAGGAGAATGCTTTGTTGGTTGATGTTTTTCACGACTTATCACCTCATTCTTGGTGCAGTTTTCCACTTCTGAGTCAAGAAGGTGTCCGATGAAAGTCGCGCTATGTAATTTCTATTTAAAAAGCCTAACTGGAGATATGCAAGTATGATTAAATTGATGTATTTGAGATGAGGAAAGGATTTAATTAAGAGGATAGGAAAAAATCCATCGCCTCTAGTGTGAGAGAGTGCTATGTAAAGTGGCAAACTTTAAAATTACACTCAGGGATGATACCATGAAACACATTTTCAACAAGCCTGGCAGTAGTCAATGGAAAATGTAGGAACAGACCAATAAGCCTCTTGTGTAGGAGAGAACAGCAGATGCTAGTTTAAATCGAAGAAAGACACAATATTGACACAAAATGCTAGAGTTATTGTCAATTACAAGGTAATGCTACTCTGTGGTAAGTAAGTAAGTAAAATAAAAGCATGAAGAAGGGTTTCGACTCGCAACATAACCCTTTCCTTCTCTTCAATAAGCCTCTTGTCAGGCAAAGACGCCTAGAGGCATAGAGCCATGGTTAGCATGTGAATTAGTCATGTTCTAACTAAATGAATCTAACTAAATGATATCTAAAAACCTGATGAGGGTTTTTTTTAACATTCATTGGGATGCAGCATTCACTGCAAAGTCAGCATTTAGAGCCCATCCTTAATTATTCTGGAAATGGGTGATTTTCTAGACCATTTCCAAGGCAGCTCCGAATGAACAACATTGCTGTGTGACCAGGGTCCCATATTGGTTAAAATGGAAATATCCAATAGGACATGGTGACTTGGTTGAGGTTTTATAAAAGACTCTGTACTTTCATGCCCATCATCAATTTGACTAGTTTTTATTCCACAGTTATCTGTTTAGTTTATGTGGCTCACGATCATTAATAGAGGTTATGTGATTACGACAATGGAACAGAAATGCTTGAAACATTCAAAGGTCAGTTAGCATCATTGGAGAGAAAACTGATAGTGTTTCAGGGTAAATTTACATCAGAACAACATGATTTTTTTTTCAGGAGCTAATGTATACTTCTATCATTTTCCGTTTGATTTCAGATTTTCAACAACTGCAATGCTTGTTGCTAATCCTATCCATATCTTACTCTTCATACCATATCCCTTTTGTGCAACAATTCTACCGCAGAACTTTGTAAATGAATAGCCCAGATGATATCATGTTCTTGTGTACAGGGAGGCTGATGCTCGCTCCAAAGACATACTGAAGGCAGTCAGAGGGTGATGCTTTTTGGTAGATTTGCACTTTGCTGTGAAATATTTTGCTTCTCCATGAGACCAGAAGATCCAGACGTATTTGTCTTTCTTGCTGTCTTCTTTTGTCTTCCCAAAGAAACAAACTGGGAGGCTTTGACATGTGACTGATAAAGCTTTCTTTTGATCGTTAGATGGATAGATACATCGATAGGCAACACCGGAGAAATAAAAGTAAACACAAACAGCTCTGAAGCACAACTCAATGAAGAATATATCACCATTACTACAGAGTAGCATTACCTTGCAATTGACAGCAGTAGTCAGTAGAATTATTGGGTAATTGGAATGGAACTGTCAAATCAGTGCTGCTAATTATGAAGATAATGGGAGGGGACTATTTAAGCACCACTTTTCTGGTCTGTTCCAAGAGTTGCAGTGGTCTTTTGTGTTGTACACTGGTGACTAGCTCCCCTGCACACAACCTGCAGTCGATGAAGTGTGACATGTGTGCTGTCCTCACATAGGGGACTTTTGAACAAAGCCTTCAACTGGAAACTGAATGCTTAGCTGGGCTGTAATATGCCCCCACTGCCATTTGTGGTTGCGAGGTGACAGGATTTAATATGGCGAAAGGACAATGGAATGAAATCAAAGTCTGCCAAGTGGATTTGTTCCTCACTGAGGTGATGGCTATATGGGAAGCTTATTGGGGCACAAATACAAGTGAGTTGCCTGGCAGCAGAGCCCGTCAAAACACGACTTTTACTGAATAACAATCTCAGGGAGACAGGGGGAAAGAAAAGTGAACACTGAGCTTGCAGTTTCAGTGAGCTGTTTGCTGAAGCAAACACAATATCATGGTTCACAACACTGAACCAAGATAGAGACAATTCAGTGGACTTCTCTACTGAAGGAAGTCCCTGCACATTCCAAAACACGTACAGGGTCATGGCGGGAATGATTTACAATGGAGAGGCACTCCCCAGACTTGCTTTTGGTCTTTGGTGCAGCGCTGCAGTATGGATATAACTTTACATCCTCATACTTCAGTCGGGACACTTAAAGTCATAGTTTCAAGCCCCATTATGAGATCAACTATGCAGGATGACACTCCAAATCAGTGCTGAAGCTTTCAGTTTTAAACAAGGCCACAGAGAGTTGTGAGTCTGTGGAATTCTCTGCCTCAGAGGCTCTCTGGATACTTTCAGGATAGAGCTAGACAGAGCTCTTAAAGATAGCTGAATAAAGGGATATGGGGAGAAGGCAGGAATGGGGCACTGATTGTGGATGATCCGCCATGATCACATTGATTGGTGGTGCTGGCTCGAAGGGCCGAATGCCTACTCCCTGCACCTATTGTCTATTGTCTATGTCTACCAGTTGTGATGAAGTATCTCAACCCGGAACGTCAGTTGTCCATTTCCCTCCACAGATGTTACCTGGCAGTTACTTTGGCAGCCTTTCTTTTTTGCTCCAAGTACCAGCTCTCTTCTGCCTTCAAGTCTAGCCCCTTTAGTCAAGCTTAAAGGGCCTGTTGCATTATATAGAATAACAAGGTTTTTTCCTGATGTCTTTCCCAATATTTATCTCTCAGTCAATACCTTTGGAAGATATTATCTGGCCACTATCACATTGCTGTTTGTGTGAATTGCTGTGTACAAATTGGCTTTAGGATTTCTAACATTTCTTTGGCTGCAAGTATTTTTTGGTTATCCTAAGGATGTGGAAAGAGCTTTAAAAATGCAAGTCTTCTATTTTTTACCTAGTAAGGCATATTTTGCAGTGAGAGAGCAGTCATGGCAAGAGAACAGTTCTGAGCCAGAAAGATGGGTTTTAAACTGTGCTTATCAAGGAAAACAGAGTAGAAATATGGAGAGGTTTAAACAGGATGTTTCAGAGCTTGAGGGCCATGCATTTAAGAGCAAAGACAAAGTGAGAGATGGAGGTGCAAGAATTGGAGGAGAGTGCAAACCTTGAATGGTTACAGGACTGGCAATATTTACAAGGTCAGAGAGTTAAGAAGATTAAGAAGTGCATATTTTAGGAATTTGTGATCACATGCGTGATCCAGAGGACATAGATTTGAGGTGAAGGGGAAAAGATGTAATATGAATCTGAGGGATAACCTTTTCACTAGTGGATGTATGGAACAAGTAGCCAAAGGAAGTGGTTGAGGCAAGGACGATCCCAACATTTCAGAAACAGTTGGACAGGCACATGGATAGGACAGGTTTGGGGGGATATGGACCAAATGCTTGCAGGTGGGACTAGCATACCCGGGACATGTTGGTGGGCCAAAGGGCCTGTTGGTGGGCATGTTAGGCCAAAGGGCCTGTTTCCACACTGAATCACTCTATGCCTCTATGATATACACCACATCTCTTGCCATTGTCCAATTAGATATTCCCAAATGTTTGTGAAATTAGTCAAAACTACATTAAAAGCAAATAAATGCCTCCAATGCCACTGTGATCTTCAGGAGGGAGGGAGACACAGCACGCATCTCCAACACATATGATCACTCCCAGCAAATCATTCCACTGCATTGAGTGAGTCCTGAGGTTAGATGAGTGTCACTGCACTGTGAGGTACAGGCTGATCAGTATGGCAAAGTTCGGAGACTCCTACATAGAGGCAGGGTCGTCTTAACAGCATTACAGGCCCCTGGGCAAAGCAGTGCACTGGGGCCCCAACACTTCCAATTTCTTTATGCCGAATCAAGTACGTTGCGATGTTCTTCTCCGTTTTCATATTCTACAATAACATTCTACAATCCATAGATTAGCCATGGGCCCCTATGCTTATGGGGCCCAGGGAAACTGCCCAGCATGCCCATGCGTTAAGACGGCCCTGCATAGAGGGGCTAAACGTAACGTGCTCCAGCCACCAAGTGGAATACACGCTGAGCCGCAAATTAGCCCAGTACTGGCTTTGACTCAAACATCAACTGCACATCAGTGAACAATAAACCCTAGTCTGAAGAAGGGTTTCGACCCAAAACGTCACCTTTTTGTTCTCTAGAGATATGTTGCCTGTCACACTGAGTTACCAGTACTGTAGCCTTTTTGTGTTTATCAACAGTAAACAGTAAAGATTTGCTCTCTATAGATTGTTCCTTATATGCAAAAGTGGGTGGATTGTTCTATAATGCACCAATCTAGTACAGTAATTAAAAAAAAAGCCTCTGCTCAAAATGGCATAATTACCTCTGTGACTATAGCCATGAGAATGCACGAAGGAATACCAACCATAGGGGTGGCACGGTGGCACCGCGGTAGATTGCTACCTTACAGTGCCAGAGACTTGGGTTCAATCCTAAATATGGGTGATGTCTGTATGAAATTTGTTGACTGCGTGGGTTTTTGCCAGGTGCTTCATTGACTGCGTGGGTTTTTGCCAGGTGTTTCAGTTTCCTGGGCCTGATTCCATGTTGTATCTCTAAACTAAACTCAACAAAAGAAAATGTCCAGGCTAATTTCCTAATGGGTGTTAATTGATCCATAAATGATTGTCAGCATGTCCTGATCCATCGCAAAAACACTTTTATGTGTTATTTGCACAACATTTATGCACACAAATGGGGATCTGATTTCTTGGCATCAACATCACACTTGAGTGATAGTCAAGTGACTGTTTTGTCACACACTCAGAGTCATGAGTGCTTAATTGTTTTCAACAGGCACGTTAAAGCAAAAGCACAACAAAGAAATATATAATAAACAGTAATACAATAAATGATCAGTTATATCAGGTAACCTGACCATAATAGTGCAAGCTATAGTATGTAATACAACCTTATGTAAAGTCCATAATATGTTACAGCAGGATTGTGCAGGGTGGTTCAAGTGAGAGGCAGCCAGAAGGAATTACCATGTGTTTCACTGTAGCTTCATAAAGTGTCCAAACTTGTAAAAGTTAAGCATAAAAATCTTCCTTTCACTCCTCCTCAGCTGAGACTGGTAGTGAAAGAAAGTCTTTGTATGCTGAAAAATAGTGCAATATTATCTTGTTATGTTAAAGTGCAAACAAATTCAGAACATCGCTGACGATCGATGGGGAAGGACAGAACCTAAGTATAAATGATAGTGAAGGAGAGAGAAAAGGTAGCCTCAATGTGATCTATAAAGTGGAATGGGGAAAGACAGAAACAAGGACATAAATTACCAAGTGGAATAGGCTACTGACAGCTTTTGAATCAGAGTGTGGGATGTAGAAATGGGTGAATATAACCTCCAGAAAGGCAATGAGGACATTATCCATCATTCTGTCATGTTGCACAAATCAATAGAAATTGTGCTGTCCCAAATAATTCACAGGCAAATTTTGTAAAGAGTTTGTTTCTCTCTCTTGTGATCTTTACATGTTAACCATATAACCATATAACAATTACAGCACGGAAACAGGCCATCTCGGCCCTTCAAGTCCGTGCCGAACAACTTTTTTCCCTTAGTCCCACCTGCCTGCACTCATACCATAACCCTCCATACCCTTCTCATCCATATGCCTATCCATATATATGTTATATCTTGATAAGAGGCAATAATGCTAGGCAGGCACCTAGGAAACCCAGCTCCCAGCTGTTCCTGTATTTCAGTCAATGGTGAGCACATTCTCCAGTCTTATGCCATTATGGTGCCCAGACATCATAAAGAGCCTCGGCACCATCAACCCACATGAGATGGGCAAGACTGGGCTTTCACAGCCATGTTAAGCCTGTTAGTTTTGGAAACTATCCATGAATAAGAAACACAGTTGGTCAAAAAATTATCTGCCATAATCGGTCATTTAAATCAGAATCACCCTTGTATAACTATAAAACTCTGATCTTGCGAGTGTGTGTGTGTGTGTGTGTGTGTGTGTGTGTGTGTGTGTGTGTGTGTGTGTGTGTGTGTGTGTGTGTGTGTGTGTGTGTGTGTGTGTGTGTGTGTGTGTGTGTGTGTCTGTGTGTGTGACTGTGTGTGTGTGTGTGTGTGTGTGTGTGTGTGTGTGTGTGTGTGTGTGTGTGCGTGTGTGTGTGTGTGTATTTGTGTATTTATTTCTTCGTGTACGATCACATCTTCTCGAAAAAAAGACGCTCTAACGGTAACATTTTTACATATTCTGGTAGAGATTTTATCCCGTGATGTCAAAAACACCTTATCTGAAAAATTCATGCGTTATTTCTCATTATTAATCAAAATGTTCAAACATCTGAAGAGACTTGGATAAAAATAACTGCCTTTTCCCTGTGCTTACAGCTGTGATGTCACAATGGGATTGTAGCCCTGCTCACAACATTGTTGCTATCCAAGTACACTGTCCTGCTAGCCCTGGCAAGAGCAAATGCATTTTTTTAAAGTCACAGTATACTGAGTTCTGCTAACTAGCAAGTGCAAATGCATTTTTTAAAGTTTAAAAATGAGAGAGGGTGCATAAGACGAAATGAATAGCCCCTATGCAGTTGTCGGCTATGGGTGAGTGGTGGAATATTGCGTTGTGGAACGGGTTGCGTTGGGGGACAAGGCTTCCCGTGGGGTCTATGGGTGAGTGGTGGAATATTGCGTTGGGGAATTGGTTGCGTTGGGGGACCAGGCCCTCCATGTGCCAGGGACCCAATGGGTCCCACATGGTCTAGTAGAATTATAAAACTGCATCATACAATCATAAAGTTATACAGCATGTAACAGGCCCTTCAGCCCAACTGCTGATTAAGTTGCCTACCTCAGTTACACCCATTTTCCTGTATTTGGTCCACATCCCTCTAAACATTTCCTATCTATGCACCTGTCTAAATATTTTTTACGTTGTAATGCTACCCACCTCTACCACTTCCTGAGGCAGCTCATCTACATGCCCGCCACTCCCTGCATGAGTAAATTTCTCATCTTAGAACGATGTCTTCTGGCTTTAGACACTGCCACCCTGGAGGAAAAAAATGGTGACATTTGCATTATTAATTCCTCTCATGATCTTATGTACCACTGTAAGGTAATCTATTAACCTCCAATGCTCCAGGGATTTAAAAAAAAAAACAGTCTATCCAGTCTCTCCTTATAACTCAAGCCCTTCCGTCTCCAGTTTATTCTGCGGTCTTTCTAACCTAATGACATCCTTCCTTTAGCTGGGCGACCGGAACTATACACATTAGCCAAAGTGTGGCCTCACCATGTCTTATACAGCTTATACTATGAGATACCTTTGTCGAGTTGATCAATCCTTTCAAAGAACAATGAGTCAAAATAAAGATTTATATTCTGCATCTACTTGTAAAAGAGCAAGAAAATTCAGGAGGAAATGACTTCTGTTTATTGTATAGCATGGAATTATAGAATGCACAACAATTGTTAAATGTTTGAGTTGCACCTTTTGCTGGTATTATTTCTCATGTGGAAAAAATGTTCACAATTGCAGAAAATTCACCATCCTTACAGAGAAGAAATTCTGATGTACCTCAACTTTAAAAGACTCACTCCTTGTTTTTCAGCAATATTTACCTCTTCACACCCGCTTAGGATCTTCAATGTATGAATAATGTCATCCGTCATTTTTTTAGTCTCCAAGGAAAACAGACAACAACTGTCCAACCTAACTCGACAGGACAATCCTCTCATCCATAATTTAATAAGACGATGATCTTTCATCAGACGTCACCTACCCAAATTCAAGTTAGAGTCTCTCCATATATGCTACCTGACCTGCTAATTATTTTTGACATTTCTTGTTTAAATTTCAAATATTACAATTCTGAAGTCTGGTGTTTTCCAGAAATTGGGATTGCTAATGATGCAGCACTCCCTCAGAAACACAATAGGGTGTCAACTTGTGCTCAGGGTTGCTGGGGGGGGGGGGGGGGGGGGGGGGATTTAACCACAGAACGAACCAAGGTTTGTGTGTTTTATCTACCGAACAAATAAGAACATAAACATCGGCAAAAAGGTCTGGTATTTGGACTGAGTTGGGCATAATTTACTTTAGAATGTGAGGCAAAGGGAACATATTTGTTATTAATCAGTGCTGAAGTGATTGAGAAAGTTTATACATGTCACAGACAAAATGTGGTGTGCTCGATATCAAATTGAATGCAGAGAACCATTGAAGAAATGTAAAATAATCACAAGGAGGATTAGGTTAACTGGAACTCAGGCAGTCTTATATAAATAGTAATTAAAGATAGCAAGCATATACATTATGATAGATAATTTATGTCCCTCAGACTTTAAGATAAAATCCGTGCAGTTTATTCCAATCGTAGTGTTATTTTTTATTTTTTTATAAACCAATCAACCACAGGCAATTTGTAAGTAACTAACAACAAAGGCAGCTGCAACGATTGGAAAAAATATCTGAATAATTGCCGTTTTGTTAATGCTCATCAATAATGGAGGGGCCTGTGATAGAAGCAGGGAAAAGGGGATCTTCCTCCCATTCGGACGAGCTGGCAGTGTGCACAAACCAACCACTTATCATATATCCTTCTTGATTAGTACGAGTGTCCGGGGTTATGGGGAGAAGGCAGGAGTATGTGGTTAGGAGGGAGAGATAGATGAGCTATGATTGGCAGAGTAGACTTGATGGGCCGAATGTCCCAATTATGCTCCTATCACTTATGACCTTATGATATACTGCATTCACTCAAGTGCAAGAGAAAGCATTGGTTGGAGAGTTTCTTCAGTCATGTCTCTGCGAAGAGGGACCTGATGCCCTATCATTTTCTCTGCAATTATTGCATTCCTCATCACAGCCTCCAATCATGTTCGTAAGTTCATAAATGATAGGAGCAGAATTAGGCCATTTAGCCTATCGAGTCGATTCCACCATTCAATCATGGCTGATCTATCCCTCCAATAAATTCCTGTTTGACTGGCTGGCAATTGGAGCATCAAACAATCTGCTGGAAGAAAAAACTCAACAGATCAAGTGGCATTCGTGGGGGAAAAGGAATTGTCAATGTTTTGGTTCCTGATGCAGGGTTTCAATCCGAAACATGGACAATACAGTGATCTCTTAAAAGAAGCAAGGAAGGGAATTGAAATGCTGTGCTACTCATTTGGTTGCATCATTACAGGAAAGATGTGGAGGCTTTGGAGAGGGTGCAGAGGAGGTTTACCAGGATTAGAGGGTTTCAGATCGAGGGAGAGATTGGATAGAGTTTGATTGTTTTCTCTAGAATGTTGAAGGTTGAGGGGAGATTTGCGAGAAGTACATACAATTGTGAGAGGCATAGATAGAGTAGGCAGTCAGAACCTTTTACTCAAGGTGGAAATGTCCAACATTAGAGGGCATAACAATAAAGTGTGAAGGGAAAAGTTTAATGGAGATTTTTTACACAGAGAGTAGTATGGGCCTGCAACACATTGGCAGGGGTGGTGGTGGAGGCAGATGCAATGGTGGTGTTCATGATGCCTTTAGATAGGCACTTGGAAGTGCAGGGAACAGAAGGAGATGGATTATGTACAGGCAGATAAGATCAATTTAATTTGGCATCATGTTCGGCACAAACATTGTGGGTCAAATGGCCCATCCTGTGCTGTACGCAGGATGGGCCCTTTATGTTCTATTTGTACCAATCCAATTTGTCTATGTTCTATTTGTACCAATCCTCTTTGGCTGTAGTCATGATTCTCGTGAGCAGGAAGGCTGGGGTGTTTAGATGTTGGCATGGTTTTTCCTATGTTAGAATAGAATAGAATAGTTTCTTTATTGTCATTGTAACATGAACCATGTACAACAAAATTTAAAAATGTCAGCCAGTCAGTGCAACATTCAAACCGTAAAAGCTAACGATACATGCAAGGTAAAATAATAAAAAAGATGATAGACAACTAAAATAAATATGAAATATAAAAACAGCATGCATAAACACCCAACCCGCACCTCCTCCAACCTCATCTACTGCATCCGTTGCTCCAGATGCCAGCTGATCTACATTGGTGAGACCAAGTGGAGACTGGGCGATCGTTTCGCCGAACACCTCCGCTCGGTCCACAATAACCAACCCGACCTCCCGGTGGCTCAGCACTTCAACTCCCCCTCCCATTCCGTATCTGACCTCTCGGTCCTGGGCCTCCTCCACGGCCAGAGTGAGCAACACTGCAAGTTGGAGGAACAGCACCTCATATTCCGCTTGGGGAGTCTGCATCCTCTGGGCTTATACATTGAATTTTCTCAATTCTGTTCACCCAGACTGCCCCCTCCCCTCCCCACCTCTCCCTCAGCCCTCGGGCCCTGACATTCCTTCTCCATCTCTCCCCCCCCCCACCAGTCGCACTAGCTTCTCATTTTCACACCACAAACAGCTTACAATGGCCTGTTTCCTTTATCATCAATACTTTTTTGCATATCTTTCATTCATTGTTCTTTATCTCTCCACATCACTGTTTATATCTCTCGTTTCTCTGATCCCTGACCAGTCTGAAGAAGGGTCTCGACCCGAAACGTCGCCTATCTCCTTCGCTCCTTAGATGCTGCTGCACCCGCTGAGTTTCTCCAGCTTTTTGTGTAACCCTCGATTCTCTAGCATCTGCAGTTCCTTCTTTAACACCCTACATCCTTCTGTCGATTTCACAGTGTACCAACCACAGTCCCTTAGTCCCCGCATTCCTTGGCGGCTACATGTAGTGCCTTTATAGCAGTGGGGTAAAAACTGTTTTTACGTCTGTTTGTCCTTGTCCTTGTACATCTGTACCGTCTGCCTGATGGCAACAGTTCAAACAGGGAGTGTCCGGGTTGGGAAATGTCCTTTATAATATTCTGGGATTTTTTGATGCAGCGGGAACTGTGTAAGTCCTCCAAGGTAAGGAGAGGGCAGCTGACAATCCTCTGGGCATTGTCAATGCCCCTCTGGAGCGCTTTCCTCTGAGCCACTGTGCTGCTGGTGTACCACACGCATACACAGTATGTTAGGATACTCTCAATGGAGCACCGATAAAAGGACAGCAGCAGTCTCTGTGTGATGTTATTCTTCCTGAGCACCCTCAGGAAGTGCAGTCTCTGCTGGACCTTTTTCAGCAGCGTAGAGGTGTTCACGCTCCACGTCAGGTCCTCCTCAATATGGATTCCCAGGAAGCGGAAATCCGCCACCCTCTCCACACAGTCCCCTCTGATGATTAGTGGTACCATTTCCATTTTGTTCTTCCTGAAGTCTATTATTATCTCCTTGGTCTTTAAGGTGTTCAGGAGCAGGTTATTTTCTCCACACCACACTGTCAGCTGCTCCACCTCATCCCGATAGGCGTACTCGTCCCCCCCGGAGATGAGCCCCACCACCGCAGTGTCATCCGCAAATTTGACAATGGTGTTGCTGTGGTGGGCGGAGGTGCAGTCATGTGTGTAGATGGTGTAGAGCAGGGGGCTCAGCACGCAGCCCTGTGGAGACTTACATGTATAAGTCTGGTCCACTGGGCATTTCACAGTATTTTACTATTAACACCACATTACACAGTTTAATGTACTGATATCTGAAAGCATTAACCCATTTCTACTACATACATTTCCTTTGTTCCACATTTCTCCACATTCCTCTCCTGCTGAAAACAAACTTGTTTCGCTGTCTATCCCAGTTATGGTGAAATATCACATTCACTATCTTTTTCCACAGGTGCTGCCTGACCTGCTGAGTTTTTCCAGCATTTTCTGGTTTTATTATAGATGTGGAGTCACAATTTACTAAAATAAATAGGGTAGAATAACAGTTTATCCAAGAGGAGGTTGGGCCCTCCAGGGTTGTTTCTTCAGTTATTATCAGTTAAAATTCATCCTTAATTCATTGGTCGCAAGTTGTGAATTACAGAATGTTCATGCACATCTTTTTATCAGAACAGCAGCTGAAACAGCTGTACGAAGTGTGACTTTACCTGGAGCAAGCTGTCTCACTTTTTGACAGTCAAATACTATTTACAGTTCGGCAATCTCATTATAAACTGAAAATTTCAGTCATGTTTGCTTTATCACTCTTCAACTTGTGATCTCTAGATTTGCCCATTTCCATTTGTTCACAATGTAGTCTGAGTCATAGTCCTAGAATCATTGAGCTTTACACACAGACACAGACCATCAGCCCATCTGGTCATGTTAACCGAGTTGCCATTCCGGCCTATTCCCATTTTCCCACATTTGGCTCATATCCCTCTTAACCCATCCTATCCCTATATATAAATATTAAACCCATTACCCACTGTCAGTAATGTTCAGTCTCATGATTTGGATCATGATGGTTTTTTTGCATGCATCATTTTAGAAAAAAATGAAGTATCGGTGATGAAGACAATTACATTGTGAATTTCTTCATTATCCCTCCTGCGTGACAGAGTTGAACACTATTGAGTGTTTGAGAAAGACCTGAACGATCGATGCTGCTGCCTATGATTTTTTCCCCGTGTCCCTAGGGATATGAACATACTTTATCGATCCTTAGTCTGAATACATCAAAATTAAATTTTTTTAAAATTAATTTCTGGAAGTCACCACATAGTTTTCCAAGGGGTTAGCTAAATGCCATGCCATCAATTTTTTTCTTATTGGCAAATATATTTTGAACTTTGACTTTATTATGTACAAATCACATTTAAACATCAGGTGAGGTGTACAAAAAACATTACTGGGAAAGATTGGCAAAGATTTTTATCCATAATCCAAATTGGTCCATACTTTGAAAAGTGTTTGGTCACTCGGAATAAGAAATATGGCGTCTTGAGATCTGTTTGGGAAATCGCCTATAGATTGAAGATCATGCACTGTATAGAGTTAATTCTAAAAGGGTGAAGGATCTATATTCATTTACAAGGCTGATGTCCAGTTTTTGGAAGCTGTTTAAATGTTAATGTCAATCTGAAGTAAAGGGTGTAAAAGACCAAATGTATTTTGTACCAAAATCTCCTGTTTTCATGTACAATGAAATAAGAAACTTGCACCAGTATGCCCTGTCATTTAACAATGTTCAAAAAATTAAGACAGGTCATTGGCTGCCTAGTGATTTCAATGAGTTCCAGGGCTTCTAAGGCATCAATATGCCTGGTTTGAAAAACAACTTGCCGGTGGTCATCTTCTAAATGCTGTGGAGAGTAGATCAATAAAGTTGTCTTGGGACCACAAGAAGAAGAGAAATGAAGAAATGTTTGCCTCTCCAATATGTAGAGCATGAGATAGTATTTGTTTGGAGCAGGATCCTGATCTCTGTTCATCATGCAGTGAATAGATTTACAAGTGACCAGGAGCTGGATGTTAAACAATCTAACTTGTGTCCGATTAGAAGTTTTATGAATTTTAAATTGCGTGGGCCCCATCAAAATGCAAGTTTCAGCATGCAGGACGAAGAGGAGAGGTGAAATACTAACATAACATGCTGGCAATACTCAGGAGGTCAGGCAGAATCTATGGAGTGAAGTGGAGAACAGAATAGAAAGGTGAGGTGCAACAGTAGAATAACACTTTTTAAAATTTTGTCTTAGCACAGGAGTTCAACAAAGCAAACTCAGAGGTAACAGTTAAATGTAATGTTGGTGGGGAGTGGTAGAAATAGCCTCATATTTGCAATTGGAATTGATATTTACTATAATGGAATGTGTGACTGCAACCAAATGTCAAGAGTCTGTGAGGCACTCAATGAATACTCCCTTAGATATTGTACAATCTCAAGTATAGTATGAGAGGTCACCCAGATAACTATTTAATTCAAAGCTTGATGGATTTTGCACAACAGGTGAGATCATACGAAAAGACAAATTGCAATCAGCAGGCAAAAAGATAATCTTATATTTATACATTTCCTGCCTCTCCTTCGGTACTGAATGCACTCAGTTTAAGCTTGATTGGAAAGCAGTCTTTCAACAGCTACAAAAGGCTCATCCATTGGAGATTGTGCCAAAGCTTACTGAGCAGAAAGCTTCACGGGATTAATTGCAATACTACAAGAGATGGGAGATTCACAAGTATGATTGCAATCTTCCTGCTTTCCACTCGAGAGTTGCAATGTTTGACCTATTTGGAGTGTACTAATAATTCCCAATTACTTTCTCAAAAGAACGAGAAAAGGTCAGTGGATGAAGCCGAGTCAGGAATGTAGGGTATGTAATGTTATTGTAACTATCTCAAGGACACTGTTTTGAGCATGTGCAACAGCTAGTACAAAACACTAAAGCAGAGGCAGTATGTTACATTTTTATTAAACTGCAATATATATGTTTAATTATTAACATGGGAAGCTAAATCAATGGATCCAACAAGTGCTATTGCATTAGAATATATAAAAGTAATGAAAGCAGTATACAAAAGCTGAAGAAGTGGGCTTTTGTTGACTTTAGAGGTGCCAGTGAAAGAAGGCTGCAGCAAAGATTTCATAGAGATACAACAGTCCATGGTTGGTTTACTTAAAGTTAGGAGGGAAATACTTTCCTGTTAACAGATGGTTCAAGGGTCAGGAACACACATTTAAAATCTTGAGCAAAAGGTGTAAGGGGGATATAATGGTAAAAACATCATGCAGCATGGAGCTTAGTGTCTGATAGGACGTGTAATCAAAGTCGATCACAAATGTTAAAAAAAAAGGTGTGGATACGTACTTGAGAAAGACGTGGAAGACACATTGGGGCAGCCAGTAGACCTGTTCATAGATAGAGAGTCATGCAACATGGAAGCAGGCCCTTCGACCCAACTTTCCATGCCGACGAAGCTGCCCCATCTACACCTGTCCCACCTGCCTCACAATTGCCTCACAATCGCAGAGATTGAATTCAATCCTGACTTGTGGATCTTTGTGATGGAACTTTGCACATTCTCCCTGTGACTGCATAGGTTTCCCCTGATGCTGCAACTGCTAAATGAGGGTTGTGTCAGAAGTGCTGTCTGTGAGATATTGCACACAAACCTAGTTTATTTTTCTCTCGTGGCCATTCATAATTGCATGGAACCAAGACAACAAGACATAGGAGCAGATTTAGGCCATTTGGCCCATCGAGTCTACTTCAACATTCAATCATGGCTGATATATTTTTCCCTCGCAACCCCATTCTCCTGCCTTCTCCCTGTAAACTCTGAAGCCCATCCTAATCAAGTATCTATAAATCTAGGTCTTCAAATACCCAATGTCTTGGCCTCAACAGCCGTCGTTGGCAATTAATTCCACAGATTTGCCACGCTTTGGTTAAAGAAATTCTCCCTCATCTCCATTTTGAAGATATGTCCTTTTAAGCTGAGGCTGTGCACCTGTCTCTGGACTCTCCCATAACTGGAAACATCGTTTCCAAGTACAGGAAAGAGATGAGGAGGAATTTCTTTCGTCAGAAGGTGCTGAATCTGTAGAATTCTGTGCTGTGGAGGCAAAGTCAGTGGATATATTTAAGGCAGCAATAGATAGATTCCTGATTAGTATGGCTGTCAGAGGTTATGGGAATAAGACAGGAGAATGGGGTTTAGAGGGAGAGATAGATCAGCCATGATTGAATGGCATAGACTTGATGGGCCGAATGACTTAATTCTGCTCCTATCACTTACGATCTTATAACTCTGTCTTTTATTAGGTTACAATGAGACCCCCCCCCCCCCTCCCCCCCACCTGAACTCAGCAAGTACATGCCTAGAACCTTCAAATGCTCTTCATTTGTTAACCCAATCATCTCCGGGATCATTCTCGTCACAGTTCACAAGAAGAGCAGAGGAAGAGTACACTTCATCTGTCAATATTCACCCCACACAAGTGGACAGTGGAAGTGATAGTTGAATAAATGCTCAGTAGGTTGGTTGGGAGGACAGTTACAATAACATGCAAGTGATAGATGCACACAATACAATGATTTGTATTCTAACTAGATGCTCTTGCCTTGACCAAAATGTGCTGGGCTAATGCCAGTATGTAAACCCCTGGCCTGTCTTTGACAGGAGCGAGCATTACATTCTGTGTCCCTGGATGGCTGGAGGAGCGTGAGCAGCAATGATACAAGTCATTTGGCAGCCCTGATGAACATGCTTTCCTTAATTGTCAGGAAGGCCGATCAATTCAGTTTATCATCAAATAAATAATTTCAGCATTTCTTTATTCATTCCCTGACCTCATGAGGGGAGCGATCCCTTGGGGAAAAAGTACAGAGGGTTAGGCATTTTATTTATTGCAAGTAAAGCAATTACTGAGAGTGATTTTAGTGGATGTAAGACTAATACATTTAAAGTAGCATGATTCTGCGATCCTAATGAAGGCATTCAAAATTAAAGGTACATTTAGGGCAGGAGGAAGTTGTTCAGCCCAACATGAGTGGGCTATTCTTTTGAAACATCAATCGTAGACTGGTTCCATTGACAAGTGCCCCCATTTTTCATTTATGTACATAATGTTTTTAAATACCCCTCCCATTGTTTAGTTTAGTTTAATTTAGAGGTATAGTGTGGAAACAGGCCCTTCAGCTCACTGAGTCTGTGCCAACCAACGATCACCCACACACTAGTTCTATCTTACACACTAGGGACAATTTGCAGAAGTCAATTAACTTATAAACCCTTCACATCTTTGGCGTGTGGGAGGAAGCCGTAGCTCACAGAGAAAACCCAAGCAGTCACACAGAGAACGTACAAACTCTGTATAGATAGCCCTCATCATTGGGATTGAACCTGGGTCATGGTGCTACAAGGCAGCAACTCGACTGCTGTGCCACTGTGTCATACAACAGTAAAGCAGAAAAGAGAGGGGTGTCACGTGGATGTACTAGTATTTGTTTGCTCCTTCCAACAGTGGTCATTTTTGGATTTAATCAGAACTGTGACCACAAGAGACGCGAACAAGGGGACATAGCTATACAATAAGAGACTGGTTGTGTATAACTGAGGTGTGCAGAAATGTCTTTTCTCAGATAGCGAGTGTCAGGATCTCTCTGCCCCGAGATGGTGGTCTCCAGATCATTAGATCTATTTAAGGTGGAGATAAATAAATGTTTGAAAGATCAAATCATTTAGGGTTATGGGGAACTGGCAGAGAAGAGGAGTTGAGGGAAGCAGAGATCAACCATGATCATATGAATGGTGGGGCAGGCTTGAGGAGCTTGGCGACCTACTCCTCCTGTGCTTGTGGGTTTTTGTGACATGTTCACTGGCTATTCTCTGCACTTTCAAAGATAGGGATTGAGCAGTACTTTAGAAACACTATTTAAGGCTTGTACTCGGTTATAGGACTTCACTTGCTGTACTTGCAGTAACGTAGCCCGCAGCTCTCCAAAATTTACTTTCAAAGACAGCCTCCTAATTTCACGCTCGATGCTGGCTGAATGACCCTTGGGCAAAGCAGAGTTTGTGGTCCTTATGAGGGCATGGTCAAGGAGGATCAGGTTTTTGATGGGTGAAGTAGCTAACTGTGCTCCAGGGAAGTTTCCTTAAAGCCACCTGAGCTCAACCTTGAGGAGGAATCACTCACTTACTGGAATGTATTTGGGAAGATATACCTTATACATTCACTTACTGAAATGCATCCGGGAAGGGAGAGAGAGATGAGAGATGGGGGGAGCAAGTAAAGGTGTGTCTTAAGAAAAGAATGCAAATGTTCACAGGATACACCAGTGACTGCATGTACTATATTCTTATGTGCTGGTGGGACTCAGTAGGCTGCGTGGCATCTGTTTTGAATGGCTGGTGAAGAAGTGCCCTGACCCGAATCAGTTGGGGCATACATTAAAGATGCTGCCTGGCCTGCTGAATTCCTCCAGCACTTTGCTTTTTTAATGCATATGACCACTGTCTTTTCCAAACAATTTTTGCATTATGAAGTCTTACAACATGGAAACAAGTCTTTCAGCCAATTCAAATAAGAAAATCATCATTTGAAACAAGTCTTGTTCATTCTAATTATGAATTTCCTCACCTCCAATTGTTTATGCTGCACTTTTCGCCAGCTGAAGTTCTGGCTTCAGATGGATGTTTCTGCACACCATATAGAAACATAGAATATAGGTGCTGGAGAAGGCCATTCAGCCCTTCGAGTTAACATCCAGAATCAGTACACCGTTCCCGCTTTCTCCTGATATCCCATGATTCTATTAGCCGTAAGGGCTATATCTAACTCTCCCCTGAATACATCTTATTATAAACAATAGTCCAAGGAGTGGTTTCTCTTGAAGGAAGCACAATAAAGGTTCCTTCTGGGTAAAAATGAAGAAAATATGTTTTAACACCAATAAATAAAAAGATTCTTTATCATTTCACCTGATGAGTATTGGCTCAAGGGTTTAAGGTGATTTATTTCAATATCACCATTTATTTTCAACTGAAGTGTACCCTGTGGTGAAAAAAAACACAAACCCAATTCCAGGTCCCTGATCCTACATATGCTCATCCCTTCCTTATTTCCTGAACACCCACTTAGAATGTGTCGTGCACACTCCAGTTTAAAAAAAACCACCTACCTGAAGGGACTTGTTTTCCCTGACAGTGTTAGAAACATAGAAAAATAGGTGCAGTAGCAGGCAATTCGGCCCTTCGAGCCAGCACCGCCATTCAATATGATCATGGCTGATCATCTAAAATCAGTACCCCGTTCCAGCTATTTCCATATCCCTTGATTCCTTTAGCCCTATGAGCTAAATCTAATTCTATCTTGCAAACATCCAGTAAATTGGCCTGCACTGCCTTCTGTTGCAGAGAATTCCACAGATTCACAACTCTCTGGGTGAAGAAGTTTTTCCTCATCTCAGTCCTAAATGGCCTACCCCTTATTCTTAAACTGTGACCCCTGGTTGCGGACTCCCTCAACATCTGATTTGTTTTTCCTGCATCTAGCCTGTCCACTCCTTTAAGAATTTTATATGTTTCTATAAGATCCCCTCTCATCCTTCTAAATTCCAGTGAATACAAGCCCAGTTGATCCATTCTTTCATCATGTCACCCAGTCGACCCATTCTTTCATCACATAAAGATACAACATAAAACAGTAAATCTTGTGGAATTGTTTTTGTTGATCACTCAATGAAAGTGATTGACGATAGTGCCTGTTAGTAATACAATGTGAATGAAGTACCTGACAGCTCAAAAAGTAGGCCATCAAGAAATAGCGCTTTAGTTCAACTGTTGTATGGACAAAACTATACTTAAACATGACACACTGATAGACCTCTATCACTATGATAATAATTGCTTCTATTCATTAATACGTGGTCAGCTAGGTAAAGCATGCAGTTGTTACTCCACCACCATGTCTACCAGTTCAGAGTCCAGACTACTTCGGACAACGACTTTGAAAATATATCTCTGCTTCACAGTAAGCACAAGATTATGTGAAAATTAATAAGGGTATGGTAATACATGGACTGCTACAGAGAATAACATTGTTAGCCCCAACGTAATCCTCAATTACTTATCCAAATTCATATATGAGAAAAGGAAGTAAATAGTCTCTGGTCATTGGCAAATCCACATTAATATATTAATCTCAGATTAAATATAAGCATAAATTAGTCCATATTTATAAGATAACCTACAGACCTGCAGTCAGTTTCAAAGAAACAATACATTGCAATTTAACTCATAATTGGCCATCAGGAGACACAAGGAACTGCAAATGCTGGAATTTTGCATTGAACACTGAGTGCTGGAGTAAATCAGAGGGTCAGGCAACATCTCTGGAAGACATGGGTAGGCCGATCTGATGCTGCCACTCCCGCTGTGTTAGTTCAACACTTTGTGTTCTAGTAATTGGCCACGTTGTCTTTCTTGACGATATTGTTTTGCCTTCTGATTATTCCTCAAAACAGACAATTTGCCAATGTCATAATTTCCTATTCTGTAAGAATTATGGCTGAATTTGCTTCTTGATCCCTTTTGAACTATTTTAGCAGCAACTATCACATGCAAGGCCAAATGCTTGATATTTCATTGTCATCCTGTTAGAAACAGTCAAATGGTATAGCTAAGATTTACTTTCCCATTTTTGTAAGAATCATTAGTCCCACATAGCATAGTGTCAGATTTTCATAATTTTAATTTTAGAGATATACAGTATCCTGGAAACAGAGCTTTTGACCCACTGAGTCCACATTGACCATCATCTCCCATTTACACTATGTTATCCAACTTTCACATCTGCTTCCTACATACTGGGAACAATTTACAGAGGGCAATCAACCTCCAAGTCTGCATGTCTTTGGGATGTGGGAGGAAACTCACGTTCTTGGAGGAAACCCACATGGTCACAGGGAGAACATGCAAATTCTGCACATACAGCACCCGAGATTTGGATTAAACCTGGTTCTCTGGCACTGTGAGGCAGCAGGATTACCAGATGTGCCATTGTACCACCCTAAAGTGGTGCCCTAACTAAGTTTGTTCATATTCACAGCCTCAACAATTCATGATCTCAACAGATCAATGTTGAAAATGACCCTTCCGTTATTTAAAAGAATATCGAGAATAATCTGATGCAAAGGAGGTCATTCATCAATGCTTGTTCCAACAAGATCAACCCAATCCACTCCATCCCACAACTCTTTCCCTAAAGTCTTGGTATTATTGCTTTCAAGGTCCCACCTCACTGTCTCAGATATTGTTAATATTTTCACCCAACCTTACTGGCAATGAGCTGTAGATGGTATTAACCTTCTTGATAAGGAGGTTTCCTCTCACATTCCTTTTGTATATATTGCTCAACATTTTAAATCTGTTCCCCTGTTCCTTGAATCATCTGCTAGTGTGAACAACTCCCCTCACTTTGCCGTCATCATGACCTTCTATAGATATGTCAAATCCCCTCACAAATTTCCAAGGTGAGAGAACAACCCCAACTTCTCCTGCAGCCACAAGGGACCCCAGATGCTGGAATCTGGAGCCTAAAATAAACTGCTGGAGTCCGAGTAAGGGTTTTGACCCAAAACACCTCCTACCCATTCACTCCACAGATGCTGCTTGACCTGCTGAGTTACTCCAGCACTTTGTGTTTTGTGGCAGGAACTCAACGTGTCAAGCAACATCTGTGGAGGAAAATGGACCGTTGATGTTCATATTCAGTCCATACAAAGGCTCTCAACCCAAAACGTTGACTGTCCATTTCAGTCCACAAATATTGCCTGACTTATGGAGTTCCTCCGCTGGTATTTTGCTCTAGGTGCTCCTGTCTAACATTGCTAAAGTCCCTCATCTCCAAAAACAAGCTCGTAAATCTTTCTTGTATCCTCCCTGGGAACTCTAAAGAAAGAAGATAAAATGCAAATTCTCTCTCTAATATCTTTCAATGTAATATTTGCTACCATTCAGTCACTCAGATCTGAAGAAATAAACTATTATTTTGACATCAAGCACAGTGGAGATAAAATTCCCTTGGTGTTATACTTATAATTAGCATGTTCACCAGTGAGATGTCAAGTGTTTATGAATGAAAGGATTAAGCAGAGTTAATGAGAGATATAGTTCAGTAACAAGCCCTTTTGCCAATTGCGTCCATGCTGACCATCATTTATACTAATCCTACCTAAATGACAATTTTGATTCTCCCCGCATTATTATCAGTTCATCCTAGATTCTACCATGCCCCTAAGGGTAGTTCACAACTAACTCGTGTGTCTTTGGGATGTGAGAGGAAACTGATGCACCTGGAGCAAACCCACATGTTCACAGGGAGAACGTGCAAACTCCACACAGAGAGAGCACTGGGTGTTAGGATTAAACCCAGGTTGCAGTTGCAAGTTAGTAGCTCTACTAGTGGTGCTAGCATGCTGTCTGCTCCTGTTTGTTTTAATTAAAGCAGAATGGATCTGCGATTCACCCAGTCAGCCTGACCTCGGTTTAAACATTAGTTTGCACACCACATGCAAATGTAAAACAGAACTTTGCCCCATGTCATTAATGCACAATTCTCTTTCTTTCTGCTTTTTTTTTAGGTGATGTTCCTCTTGGTCCCAGAGGTTTAGCCGAGGCAACAGAGATGTGCACTCAAGAATGCTTGGTGCTCGGGCACTCAGACAACTGTTGGATGCCTCCTGGTCTTGGTTCCTACCAGCAGCTCAAATCACCTCTCTCCACATTTGGATCGCAGAAGGAATGGATCAAGAAGGATAAATTGGTAAATGGTCACGCTCTTTCAAGGACCTGGAAAGAAGATGGCAACAGAGGGCAGTTCAATGACAGGAAGCTGATGGGTTATGGTGATGGGCAATATACCAGTGGGAATCCAATGACAGATATTCCTCTAGCCAGCCTGAAGACTTACAAACAGGCGCCATCATCCCTGGAGACAGCTAAAGAACATCAACTATGAAGAGTACTTTCCCATTCTCTAGCTATTAACTCATGTCAGCCTGGTTGTAGGCTATAGTGGTAGAATATGCTAATCCTATGTGTCCGAATTCTGTGTTACGGGTAGGACTTTAGACCACTGTTGCAGCAAGTACTTGAAGTCGTCTGTGTTTTAGGAACCTTGGAGTTTGATAATTCTGTAGTCTTCTCAATGTAAACTCACATCCAAAAAGGACAGAGCTAAACTTTGCGTTGGAGTGACTGGGCCTGGTCACCCCACTGGAACTGCATCTCAGACAGAAACAAACGGTGGGCCTATTCGTGACCTTGGCGGCACTGAAAAAACAATATAAAACAAGCGAAGCAGAAATTGTGGAGGAAAATAAAATGCTGCTTTTAATTGAGACCAATTGCTGCTGATGTATGTAACGAGAAAGGGATAAAAATCCAAAATGGGAGCAAGATTAATCACAACCACAAAATGGACAATCCAACTTTAAGTGATCCAAGCGAACATTCAAAGTGTTTGTAAATAGGAAAAACTCATCAGTAAGCCCTATTTTATGAAACTATATTCTCCCCAAACTGTGGCAAAATACTGTGGTTTCCCTCCACAACCCCATCCCCTCATATCTCTTTGTCTGCATCCTCTTTGGGGTTTCTTTTATGCTTCATGTAGCTGAATTCCTGGTGAAAGTGGTTGAGTGTTTGTAATCCGTCCAACAGCACTGCTTCCACGCTCACAGAATGTTTAATGTGTTGTGCCTTCATTATGTACTAGAACATAATACTAGTTGTCATAGGGGTCGACTAAGACTCTAATTTCTAGCTCTCTGTATATTTGTTCTATGCCTGGCAGGTACCAGCAACGTTTAGTTCAGAATGAGGATATCTTCAATGTAGCTTTTAACAGCATGTTTAAGCAAATGAGAATCAATGCTTCGTTTTCTTTTTGATTTTAAAATTCAGCAGTCTGGGCATGGTAAGCCAATTTAACAATTTGATAGATAGCATGTTATTTGCAGAAATGGATGATTTGCTTTCAAACACATTCCAATAGAGGTACACTGAGCGAAAACAAGTGAAATAACAACCAAAAAAAAAGAAAAATTAAATAAAAAGTGGCAACCAAGAAAAAATATCCCACATCAGTGCTCATTTTAGAAACAATGCTGTCCCTATTTTTTGGGATTCATTTCCGAACATTCTTAGAATAACTTGTAAAATCACGAATGGGGAAGCAGGGAGCGTACATAATTAAAGGTTGCTTTTGATTTAAACTGGAAAGTACAAGATCAACGAGAGACCGCTTTGTAACATGACTCAGTAATCCATTTATACCTGTTATTTATATCTATTGTTATTTATTTTGATACATATAGCGTACTTTTTGAAGTTTTTATATTGAGAAAATTGAAGACCGTCATTGAGTGCAATGGGTCAATACATAAATTTGACACAAGGATCATATATTAATTACAAAGATTATTTTAAGGTGACATATTTTACAAATGGAATTTACAAAATATAATGGATTACAAATACAGGAGTAATTAGTACGCTGTATATATTACAATTGAATAACATCCTCCCTGATGTATTAAATTTTCCCCTTAGTTTAATCTTATAGTTGTTGATTTTCCTGAGAGATTTTATTTATGTGTACTACTGTTCCACAAATAACATCTTTAATGTAACCATACAAAGGAATAATTGAAGAATATTTTTAAACTTAGGATACTTGCAGGTAAAATACATTTTTTCTTAGAACATGTGTTGATGAAATATACACGGAATATAAGTCACATGTAACTGAACATTAGGGTTCAACTCTGAGGGTGTTTCTGATACTGAGCTTTGAAAAGTTAGCATGTTAATATGAAGTTGACAATGGATTTATGTGAAAAACAGTGTAAAAAGGTTTGCTGCAGCTTTAACTGTCATATGCTGAAAACATTTTTGAAACCCTCTGTGATTCGATGCAAATGGAAAGCAATCGCATTTTTGAAAGTGCCGTTCACAATCTCAGTTCATTCAGTTGCCGACCCCATTCCCCACTCTAAATCTCTTTCCAACCAATGAATTCTTTTTTGAAGTCCAGTTATTGTCACAATGTAGACAAAGGTAAAATCCAATCTTTACACAGCCATGTGCAGATAGCCATTGACTGTCTTTTTGTTCAAATTGACATTGGGTTGAGGAATGCAATGCTGGACAGAGTGCCAAGGAGAGCCAAGGATCCTCCGAAGACATTGAGTCATTGCTGTGGATACTTCTGTGATGACCAAAGCAGCTGCTAAATGGCCTGATCTCTGTTCGGGTTTGGTGATTGGACAAGTTTCTAATGGCCTGCATTACTACCTATCATCAACATTGAGGGCATAACAACGTATCCACCCGTATATGTGCTGAGTGCATATGTACCAGAATAGGGCTTTGGCCCACAACCTTCTGGGTTAAAACCAAAAAAAAAGTAGGTGGATGAAGTTGAAATCCGATGCTTGCTGGCCTCCACGGGTAGAATTTTTTCCTTCAGATAAGTCAAGTTGGTTGTTTCTGAGGACCTGCAACATTTTTTAAATCTATTCATTGCCTCTGGTGAAGTTCCTTGAAATGGTGTGCATTCTTTCACCACAGTTAAAGGGCATTTTTCTGCAGAAACGTGGCACTCAGTCACATCGGATGTGCAGGCATTTAAGTTTTCACTTGTCCTTTGTTTTAATTGAAATCAATTGGTTCGAATTTCAAGAATAGAGGTCTATACGTCTATTCAACTAATAGACATGCATCTAATTATAAAATTTCCGGTTTAGCATACATGACCGAGGATGAATTTGAAACATTGACTCTTCCCTACAGCTTCCCGCATCCTTCGTAATCTGGAGGCTGAAACGGAGTGAGATTGTCACAATAAATCATCTGATGTCCTGCTCCTCCAAAGTTTTTGGAAGGGGTTCGGGAGTTGGTGGCAAGAACAGGAGAAAGAAGTAGGCCGAAAGGCCTGGTGCAATTTGAAGATGCAAGATCCACAGAGAGTAGATTGTGGTTCTTTTTTTTGCACACTACTGCAAAATCTCAGGAGCGTACTCCTGTGGCGATCCACAGAAGAGTCCAGCAGAGGGGGAGCAATATTTGGCTTTAAATAAACTAAATAATAATGATTTTAAAAAGCCAAAAAAAACCTTTGAAAGGAAAAATACTTTAACTTTGGGTGTTGCATCCCTACTGGTCATCTGTATGCAATCAAGGAAAAGTCCTGTAAGACAGGATTGTGATTCCATATATAAATATATATATAAATATATATACACTATTTAAATATGCATTTACTTATAGCTGAGCACTAGAAGAGAATACAAGAGTCACTTATTTGTGCTTGTGCATAGCACGGAAAGATTGTCCATGTTTTCAGTTTTGACAGTCAACGTATTATACTTTCTGTAAGCAGTTCATGTGTCTTTGATTTTGTTGATATGTTATGACGTGGGTCATGGCTGACTTGTTTAGTCACAGTAAAGTCCGTCAGTTTGCAAGAAGTGTTTAGATGATGATGGCAAAATATATGACAGTTACCCTTGTTATCGCATTGTTGGTTCAGCGTCATTAACAGTTATTCTGCTCTGCAATAAGTGTTTGGCATTCTGTAGTGTGTTGTATAAATTCACCACTAGAATTGAATCCGAGTACAATGGTTCACATTAAACCTTGTTATTCTTCAAGTTTCTGGTAGTCTGGCTATTAATCGTCTACTCCTGGGACCTTTTACATCATGGACTATTTGTTTCTTCCTGTGATGAATAGCAGACTTATCATTGTTTGGTTCCAAAATGGTTGGTTACCCATCTTGGACATAAACTGTTGACAAGGAAAACAAGAAAGGCTGTTCTGAGAAACTTTTCAGATTCAGATAATAAAAAATCTCACAATGAGAAAAGTATATCATCTAGCCAATGTTCTGACATTAAAAATCAACTAGGAACTTGCAATGTGCAAATTAATAAATATGACCACTCATTTCATAGAAGGGCAACTTTAGTTGACCAAATACTTAAGTCCATCCAATCTCATTATCCCTTCAAGTCTAATTCCAAGTTTGTCAAAAATTATTCAAAGATTTTGAAAGAGTAACATGTAACATTAAATCACCTTGGATTCACAACCCACTGGATTTCAAGCATGAATGTTACCGGTTGTATAAAGGTGAGTCTCATGATTTAAGTGGTCCCTATGGATTGAACTATATCCTTAGGGAAATTCACTCTCTTGCTTCTGGCGACTGCTGACCCTTTATTGCCCATTTGACAGCTTGGGTGAATTCCCTTGAAAGGATGTATTAAATATGCTGTTGCCACAGTAAAAAGAGACCATCTTTCTTTCACTTGGTTGTTATTCATTCTTGAAGTCAACACGTAATCCCCATGTTACACTCATATCAGCATTCAGATTTACACTTTTCAATTGACTAGATAAATCAACATTTTAAGACTATGACATTAACATTTCTGCTTCTGTCTTATTCAACTGGATTAGGAAAATTCAAAGCAAATGTTGGAAAAGGTAAAGTATGAGGGGGCCGAAATTAAGATCTTAGTAAATGAAGAAGCAAACGAGAAAGGAAAAGTCATGATGGACGAGTTATTTTAGTTATTTTCTACATGATTTAAATGTTCTTATAAGCATTCAACAAATGTTCAGCAAAGAATCCGACAAGGTTCCACATGGTAGGCTGCTCAGGGAGGTTAGTTCGCATGGGATCCAAGGAGAGATAGCTGAACGGATAGAAAATTTGCTTCATGGAAGGAAGCACAGGGTGATGGTGGTAGATAGCTTCTCAAACTGGAGGCCTGTGACTTGTGGGGTGTCTCGGGTTCGGTGCTGGGCCCGTTACTGTTTGTCATCTATAATCTCTGATTTGAATGAGAACATAGATGCAAAATTGTCCCTGGTAATGTTTATGTGCAGGGATCGCTGGTCGGTGCAGACTCGGTGGGCCGAACGGCCTGGTTCCATGCTGTATCTCTAAACTAAAAACCAAAAGGAGCCCATAAGCCTCCTTATATCTTTCAGTAATGTCATGTCCAATCCTTTTCCTCAACTCTTTCATGCACAATCCCTATAACTTCCAATTCAGAATTCCTAGCCCTCTGCATTATAGAATTCCAAGGACTGACGATTCTTAGTGTAAGGAGATTTATTCTCATCTCAAGGTAAGGCTTACTTCTTACTTTGAAACTATGATACTGATCCAAAACTCTCCAGGATCTCCAGGGTGAGCAATGAGCTTTTCCGCATCTCCTATGTCAAAGCCTCCCAGAATCAAATTACTTTCCATTCTTCAAAACCCCTCTGAGTATTGGCCAAGTTTAACAAATCCCACATTAAAGAACAATCTCTCATCCTTGAAAATAATCACAAAATCTATGTTTGATACTTTTATGAAATTACTGCAGGTATTTGGGAGGCACACAAGTGAATTACAACTGACTTAAAAAGAGGGCTGATGAAGGTTCAATCCCTTAACCTAGCACGGTTTTGACTTCCTTTTCTACTTTAAAACATTTTTTTAGAGATACAACGTGGAAACAGGTCATTCGGTTCACCAAATCTGTGCCAACCAGTGATCCCAGTGCATTAACGCTATCCTACATACATTAGGGACAATTTTACATTGATACCAAGCCAATTAACCTACAAACCTGTATATCTTTGGAGTGTTGGACGAAACCGAAGATCTCGGAGAAAACACATGCAGACCACAGGGAGAATGTACAAACTCGATATGGACAAGCAGCCGTAGTCAGGATTTAAACCGGGTCTCTGACGCTGGAAGCCAGCAACTCGACTGCTGTGCACCTTACCATCCTGTTCTGCTCAGTCTGCTGGGAATACAACCCATGCACAAAGAGCGAGCATATTTGTTCAGCTGTTGAAGTTAAGAAGGATTCTCCATGATATATCACTGGTGCAGGAAGAATAACATCAGCTGCAGGCAGCTATTTCTTGAAAGATGTGACTTTGGAAAAGGAATGGAATGGAGGAAAAAAAATTGTAGTTGGATTGGCGAGTGAGCATATTTCAGTCGAAGCAGCAGTGGAATATTTCAGAATACAACAGTTGGATTGGTTGGCAGATAGAAATTGTCTAATTGAGCAACCAAACAAAAAGAAGGCAAGATATAGTGAAATAGTGGCCATGTTGGGAGAGAGCCTGTGCGGAGTGGAATGAAAACTTGAAGCTTTGGCAAGGAGGCTGAGCAGAGGTAAAAGAAGGTAAAAGAACAGTCTTGTTTTCTCTTTGTTTTAGTGTAATATTGATGGCAGGTAGAATGGTGCAATGTTTCTCTGCAGGATGTGCAAAGTTAGGGAAACTGCTGTTGTAACTGATGACTACGCCTTTGGGTATTGTTTCTAGTTATAGCTCCTTACTTGCTGCGTTGCAGAACTGGAGGTGCAGCTAGATAACCTAAGGATAATCTGGGAGAATGAGAGCTTGATACATAGGAGTTATAGTGAGGTCGTCAGGTCTAAGATGCAGGAAGAGAGTAGGCTGGTGACAACAAATAAAGGAAGTAGACGGAGAATGCAGGTAACACCTGCGGCAATCCCACTTCACAACATATACCCTTTTGGATGCAGTTGAGGGAGAGGATGACCTGTTAGGAGTTGAGCAGCAATAGTAGTTAGGGCAGTGACACCGAACCTGGCTTAGAGGCACAGCGGAGTAGGGAAATGTCAGGCAGAGGCATAGTGGTAAGAGACTCGTTAGTTCAGGGGGCAAATAGGAGATAATGTGGCAGCGATTGAATGAGAACATACTGTACAGTGCAAGATTAGCAAGTTTGTTGATGATACAAAGGTGGGTGGTTTTGCAGATAGTGAAGATGGTCGTCAAAGAATGCAGCAGGATCTTGATTGATTGGCCAACTGGGCTGAGGAATTGTTGATGGATTTATATACAGAGAAATGTGAAGTGTTGCATTTTGAGAAATCTAACAAGGGCAGGACCAACACATGGAATGCTTGGCTTCTGGGGAGTGTTGTAGGGCAGTGGAATCTACGACTGCAGGTGCATTGCTCCTCGAAGGTCGAGTCACAGGTAGAGAAAGTGGTCAAAAAGTATTTTGGCACATTGGCCTTCATCAGTCATAGTGGAGAGTATAGACATTGGGAGGTCAGATTTCAGTTGTATAAGGTGTTGGTGAGACCGCATTGAGTGTATTGTGTTCAGTTCTGGGAACCATGTTATAGGAAAGATATTACCATGCTTGAAAGGGTTCAGAGAAGATCATGAGGATGTTGGCAGGATTTGAAGGTCTGAGCGATAGGGAGAGGTTGACTAGACTTCATCTCCATTCCTTTGAGCACAGGAGGATGAGGGGGTGATCTTATAGAGCTGTATTCTTTGATTTGATTTGATTTTTTGATTTTATTACTTGTCATTCGAACCTCAGAGAGGCTCGAACGAAACTCCGTTTCTACAAGCCATACAAACAGAACAATTCACAAAAAAACACAGAAACAATTCAATTCACACAAACATCCAGCACAGTGAATCTCCTCCTCACTGTGATGGAAGGCAAAGTCTTCTCTCTCCCCCGCACCATTTCTCTCCCGAGGTTGAAGCCCCAGGCGGGCGATGTTAAGTCCCACGGCCATTGAGGCTGTGCAGGGCGATGTATGGCCCCGCTCTAAGCCCAAAAGTTTCAACGTTGGAGCCCCCGGCGGGCGCTGGAATGTCCCGCGGCCATTAAAGCCACGCCAGGCGATTTTCTGCCCTGCTCCGGGTCGCTCCAACCCCGCGACACGGGCTGGAGAAGCTGTGTTGAGGGAGCTCCGGAGAGCGGTCTCCCACCTGGACCCGCGAGCTCCCGATATCCCAACAGTCCACCGGTCTGCAGCTGAAGCTGGAGCTCCGGAGTCGGGAGTCGGGCCGCAGTGGCGAGCCACCACCACTCCCCACGGGATGCTCCGGAGCCCAGAGTCGGGCTGCAGCAGCGAGCCACCACCACTCCCCACGCTCCGAGGCCGGCCAGCCCCACGATGGTAAGTCCGCAGCTCGTTCCGGTCAGAAGCCGCTCCGCTGTGCTAGGCCCAAACGACAACGGAGACCCAACAGCGAAAAAGTCGGGTCTCCCGTGCAGGGAAGAGATTCTAAAGTTTCCCTCCCCCCACCACCCCCCACACATACACAGCTAGAAAAACAATACAAAAAAAACACAAACAACTACATTTAACTAGACAAAAAAAAAACAAAACAGACAGGATGTATAAAATCATGAGAGGAATATATCTGGTAAATGCACAGAATCTCTTGCCCAGAATAAGGGAAACAAGGTCCAGAAGACACAGGTTCAAAGTGAAAGGAAAAAGATTTAATAGGAATTTGAGGGGTAACTTTTTCACACAAAGGATGGTGGATGTATGGAACAAGCTGCCAGATGAGGTAGTTGAGGCTGGGACTATCCAAAATTTAAGAAACAGTTTGACAGGGACATGGAAAGGACAAGTTTGGAGGGATATAGACCAAACACAGGCAGGTGAGACTAGAGTAGCTGGAACATGTTGGCCGGTGTGGACAAATTGGGACACAGGGCCTTTCCACACTGTATCACTCTATGACTATAATTGAGACTGCAGGCTGGTGTGTTGCATCCCTGCTCCTAGGGTCAAGGTTGTCTTGGACCAGGTGCATGACATTCGTAAGGGTGAGGGTGAGCATATCGAGCAATACAAATTCCATTGATAGGAACTGAGATGCAAAATTCCTGCAGAATGAATATAGGGTTAGGTGAAAAAGCAGGTGGACACAAAATGCTCAGCGAGAGTCTTCAGAACTGATCAAGGGTCTCAACCTGAAAGTTACCAATTTCTTCTCTCCAGAGATGCTGCCTGTCCTCCTGACTTACTCCAGCATTTTGTGTATATCTTCGGTGTAAACCAACATCTGCAGTTTCTTCCTACACAAGTAAATGCACATAATCTTTTACCCAGAGTAGGGGAATCATTTAACAGGGGATGTAGGGTTTAAGGTGAGAGGGGAAATATTAGGAACCCTGGGGGAAACATTTTCACAGAGTGTGGAGGATATATGGAACAACCTGCCAAAATGAGGTAGTTGAGGCAGGTTGTTTAATTATTTAAGGTATGTTAACAACATTTTAAATGCATTTGGACAGGTACATGGCAAGGAAAGGTTTAGAGAGATACGGACCAACTGTGAGCAGGCGAGACATGTGTAGATGGGGCATCTTGGTTTGCATGGTCAAGCTGGGTTGAAGGGCCTGTTTCCGTCCTCAATGACTCTCTTCTGCAATAGACAGCTGTCTGGAAGTAAGATTGCTGTCACCTCCATTTTCACCATCCAGTTTGCTTTGGTTATCTACAACTGGATATGTATTTTAAATAGGTAGACAAAAATGCTGGAGAAACTCAGCAGATGAGGCAGAATGAAATGAAATGAAATGCTGAATTGAAAATGAAATGAAATGCATCGATGGAGCGAAGGAAATCGGCAACGTTTCGGGCCAAAACCCTTCTTCAGAATCTGTGGAGTAGACTCTGTGTACTTTCTCTATTGTGGGTGGTGTGCTGACAATGCAGTAGAATTGCTGCCTTGCAGCACCAAATACCTTGGTTTGATCCTGACTATGGGTGCTTGGCTGTATGGAGTTTATGAATGAATGAATGAACAAATAAGTTTATTGGCCAAGTATTCACATACTAGAAATTTGCCTTGGTGCTTTGCCTGCAAGTGACAACATGACATACAGTGACAGTTAGGAATGATACAATATACAATAGACAATAGGTGCAGGAGTAGGAGTACTTACCCTTTTCCCAATTTGATGCCATTTAGATCATAATCTGCCTTCCTATTTTTGGCTACCAAAGTGGATAACCTCACATTTATCCACATTAAACTTCATCTGCCATGCATCTGCCCACTTCCCCAACCTGTCCAAGTCACCCTTCATGCACATAGCATCCTTCTCACAGTTCACGCTGCTACCCGGTTTTGTGTCATCTGCAAATTTGCTAATGTTACTTTGAATCCCTTCATCCAAAATATTGATGTATATTGTACTTTGCTGCGGTCCCAGCACCGAGCCTTGCGGTACCCCACTAGTCACTGCCTGCCATTCTGAAAGGGACCCGTTAATCCCTACTCTTTGTTTCCTGTCTGCCAACCACTTCTCTATCCATGTCAGCACTCTACACCCAATACCATGTGCCCTAATTTTGCCCACTAATCTCCGTATTGCTGGAGATGCTTTCTGAAAGTCCGGGTACACTACATCCACTGGCTCTCCCTTGTCCATATTCCTAGTTACATCTTCAAAAAATTCCAGAAGATTAGTCAAGCATGATTTCCCCTTCGTAAATCCATGACTCGAACCGATCCTGTTATGCTATCCAAATGTTCGGCTATCTAATCTTTTATAATTGACTCCAGCATCTTACCCACCACCGATGTCAGGCTAACTGGTCTATAATTCCTTGTTTTCTCTCCCCCGCCTTTATTAAAAAGTGGCATAACACATAAAACGTAAATACATAAAACATTAAACATTAATAAAAAGCATTATTGATTAAACATGTGAATTAAATAAAATACCAGAGCAAAAGGAGGCTACAGATTTTTGGTTATTGAGTAGAGCTATTACTCGTGGATAAAAACTGTTTTTCTGTATGGCTGTGGCAGCTTTGACAGTCTGGAGTTGCCGTCCAGAGGGAAGTGATTCAAAGAGTCTGAAGAAGGGTTTCGGCCCGAAACGTTGCCTATTTCCTTCGCTCCATAGATGCTGCTGCACCCGCTGAGTTTCTCCAGCACTTTTGTCTACCTTCGATTTTCCAGCATCTGCAGTTCCTTCTTAAACAAAGAGTTTGTGGCCAGTGTGAGAGGAGTTAGAGATGATCTTACCCGTTCGCTTCCTGTCACTTCCAGTGTACAGTTTGTCAATGGAGGGAAGGTTGCAGCCAATAACCTTCTCAGCTGATCGAACGATTTGCTGCAGCCTCTGGATATTGTGCTTGGTGACTAAGCCAAACCAGACCATGATGGAGAAGGCGAGGACAGACTCTACGATGGCTGTATAGAATTGGACCATCATTGCCTGTGGCAGATTGTGCTTCCTCAGCTGCCGCAGGAAGTACATCCCCCGTTGTGCCTTTTTGATATGGAATTGATGCTAACCCCCCCACTGAAGGTCCTTGAAGATGATGGTTCCCAGGAACTTAAAAGACTCCACAGATGTGGCCGTGGAGTTGTTGATGGTGAGTGGGGTGTGTAGATGGTTTTGCATGCAACCAATAACATAGTTACCTCAGTACCATTAACCCCGCCTAGTTAACATCAATCATAACGCCTTCCCCTTCCTGAATACGGTTCACTAGAAGAATGTAGCCAGTATTTGAGGATGTATGTAATACCTTGTGCTATCATTAAAATGTGTTGAACACTTTCAGAGTTTGTAAATTGCCTATTTACATGGTGTCAGAAGTGGAATACTTGCGCCTACCTGTCCATCGGGTTTTATTTCTTTTATTTGATTTGTGCCTTTTGTGCTTTATCTCTCTGACCATGGCATCCTCGTGCAGAAAGCCCGCGCAGCTTGTCTTTGATGCTGATATTTCTGAGCGCTGGGCTACGTTTGAAATTGATTTCACCCACTTTGTCAACGTCGCTCACCGCAATGATCCTGACTCCCTCAAAGCCTCCCTCCTACTCAACCTTGTCGGACCTGATGCCATGAAGAGAGCCAGAACTTTCGTCTATGCTCCAGCGGTCCTGGACGACAACAACGTGGTGGTTACCCCTGCAGAATCTGCCAGTGACCCTGCTTGCCTGCTACGTAAGTTCAGGGAGATTTGTGACCTGCCCTCGAACCACATTCTAGAGAGGGCACGGTTCTTTACAAGGAGACAGCTGCCGGAGGAACCTGCTGAATGTTTTATTGCCGATTTGCGTTATCTCGCCCAGCGGTGCCGTTTCGGTGACATGACAGACCAGCTCACTAGAGACATTTTAGTAACTGGCATGCGTGACCAGAAGCTGCGATGTGAGCTTCTTAGGGATCCGGATCTAACGTTAGAAAAAGCCATGCATGCCTGCAGATTGTCTGAGGTCGTTGTATTGCCAGATGATCACCGGGACTTGGGAGATAAGTCTGTTCACCAGGCTGGATTTAGTAGAGCCCTGCCTCAGAGGGGAAGCAATGCTTTTCTGCCGCGTGCCAACCCTGGTCCTGCTGATGTGCCCCCAAAAAGGTGCCCTAACTGTAACTACATGCACCACAGACGGTCGACGTGCCCTGCCTATGGCAAGGCTTGGAATTTTTGTAACAAACTGAATCATTTCGCTTCTGCCTGCCGCTTATTCCGTTCTCGTGGGAGACAGGTACAGATTTCCAGACCCAGTCTAAACATGCTTAAACAATCTGATAGCTGTTCCAACCCACAGCCCGATGTTGCTGAATCCTATGATGCAGATCCAATTAATTCTCCCGAGGATTCGAATGTGTTTACCCTCCTCCAGGCACCTGGCCAACGTCTTGATCCCTCCGTGTCTGTGACTGTCAACAATGTAACCTTCCTTGCGAAGTTAGATACTGGGGCAAAGGTCAATGTTTTGTCAATAAATCTTTTCAACAAGATAAGGACTAATGAGGCCTTGGTCGCTGACAATGCTACTCTGCATGCCTATGGTGGAGAAATTCTCAGGCCTGTGGGGAGGGCCAATTTAACTTGCAGGCTACAGAAGGCCACGAGAAACTTGATTTTTTATGTTTTGAACTCTGACTGTGTTACCCTGCTGGGAAACCGTGCGTGCCAAGATCTTGGCCTGGTGTCCTTCGACCACACGGTCCACAAAGTGCAACTGTCATTTAACCCGATTGCAGAATACCAGGACCTGTTCAACGATGACCTGGGAAAGTTACCACTGACATACCATAATTTCCATTGACCCAAATGTACAACCCGTGGTCCACGCACCTCACAGGGTGTCCCACGCCATGAAAGACAGGGTCGAGGCGATGCTTAACAACATGGTCGACAAGGGGGTGCTAGAAGCGGTCAGCGAGCCCACCGATTGGGTCTCCACCATGGTTGCCACGATAAAGAAAGACAAGAATGAAATACGTGTGTGTATCAACCCCAAGGACTTAAACCTTGCCATCAGGCGACCACACTACCCCATGCGGTCTGTTGAGGACGTGGCGGCTCAGGTCGGGCAAGCCACCGTCTTTTCGGTCCTAGACGCTAAGAACTCGTTCTGGCAGATCCCGTTGGACAAAGCATCTTCCGACCTGACAACCTTCGCCACACCATTCGGCAGATTCAAATTCCTGCGAATGCCATTCGGCATCAATTCCGCTAGTGAGGTGTTCCAGCGAACGATGGAGCAGATATTCTCGGGCCTGCCATGTGCCATCATCGTGGATGACATCTTAGTCTATGGGAAGGACATTGCCGAACATGACCAGAACCTCCGCCGCGTCCTGGATCGGGCGCGAAAGGCCAACCTGAAGCTGAACCCAAAGAAGTGCCGGTTTCGTGTCTCAGAAGTCACGTATGTTGGACACGTTTTCACCTCTAACGGACTAAAACCCGACCCTTTGAAGGCAGTGGCCATCTCTGAGATGGCAGCCCCCACCGACGTGCCAGGTCTACAACGTTTCTTGGGCATGGTGAACTACCTTGGGAAGTTTGTACCAAATCTCAGTGAGCTGAGTGCTCCCCTGCGGCAGCTGACAAAAAAGGATATCGCCTGGGTCTGGCTCCCACAGCACCAGCAGGCGTTTGACTGTCTCAAGTCGAAACTGATTAACACTCCGACGTTGCGATTTTTTGATGCGAGTCGCCCCATCACCGTCACATGTGACGCTTCTAAGTTCGGCCTGGGCGCGGCATGCCTCCAATCTGTCGATGGATCGTTACATCCTGTCTCCTATGCCTCCCGCACCATGACGGACACCGAGCAGCGGTACGCTCAGATCGAGAAGGAGCTGCTTGCGGTGGTGTTTGCCTGCTCCAAGTTCAGAGACTTCCTGTTTGGCAGCAGATTTACAGTCGAAACCGACCACCAGCCACTGGTGACAATCCTGAACAAGCCGATTCATGCTGCGCCTGCCAGGCTGCAGCGTATGATGCTGCAGCTCCAGCGCTTTGATTTCGACATCGTCTACAAGAAAGGCACCGAGATGCACATCGCGGACACGTTATCGCGCACCCCGCGGGCCTCCTGTGCTCGCCACCCCTACGAAACAGAGGACTTGCTCGTACTGGGCGTCAATTTTACTCCCACCAAGCAGCTGCAGCTTTTGGCCGAGCACACCGCTGCCGATCCAGTTTTGCAACGGCTTGCGTCTGTGATTAAATCAGGGTGGCCAACAAAGCGCTCCGCTGCACCGCCTGAAACACAGCCCTTCTTCCTGGTCCGTGACGAACTGGTGCTCCAGAATGGCGTTATCGTTAAGGGACATAAAGTGGTGGTCCCGTCCTCCCTGTTCGATTCTTACTACTGCGCAGCCCACAGCGGACACCCCGGGGTCGATGCAACACTCGCCCACGCTCAGTGCCAATTCTACTGGCCTGGAATGGCCAAATATATTCGAGACCGTGTTTCTGCCTGCTCCACGTGCAACAGTCGTGCTCCACATCAGCAGCGACAGCCCCTGCTGCAACAGCCCGCTCCTGCCTTGGCCTGGTCCTCGCTGGCTGCCGACGTCTTCGAGTGGCGTGGTAACCACTACCTTGTCCTGGTCGACTCGTACTCAAACTGGTTCGAGGTGGATTTGCTGACATCCCTCACGTCGGAGATGGTGATCCGGAAGCTGCGGAAACACTTCTCCACGTTTGGGTCCCCTGTCAGGCTGCAGACTGACAATGGCAGGCAGTTTACCAGCCGTGAGTTCAAAAGTTTTGCTGACAAATGGAATTTTGTGCATTTCACCAGCAGCCCGGAGTACCCACAGAGCAACGGCCTTGCTGAACGAGCCGTCCGCAGCGCCAAGCTTCTGATGGAACAAGCGAGACTGTCTAACTCTGATTTGTATTTGGATCTCCTGAACCTCAGGAATGTTTCCAGAGATCCGGCCATGGGGTCCCCTGCTCAGCGTCTGATGTCCAGAACAACCAGATCTACCATCCCGATTGCCCAGCGCCAGCTGAAACCTCGGGTGCTGGAGCCTGCCTCTGTGCAGAGGCGCATTCAAGAGAAACATGACAGCCAGCGGCGTTCCCACGATCGGTCGTGCAGACCACTCGATCCTCTGTTGCCTGGACAGGTTGTTCGATTGCAAACCGCCAGTGGTCACTCCCGTCTGGCTACTGTGGTTGGGGTGGCCGACTCACCTCGTTCGTATCTGGTCGACTATGAGGGAACCATCTACCGTAGAAGCCGACAACACCTGCTTGCGGTTAATGAGCCGAAGCCGCAGGCCCCGGGCCCCTATGCCCCGCTGCTCTCATACCAGCAGCCGGCTCCTGTCCCAGCCAGCGTTCCCTGCATGCCTCGGTCCCCATATCGAGCGCCCGGTTCCCCTCTGCGCGGGTCACCTGTTGGCGGTCGCGGTTCTCCCTCTCCTGTTCCTCCAACCCCACCGCCCTTCCCTGGTTCCCCTGCTGTCTCGGGTCCCCCTGTTTTTTCTGCTCCTCCGAGGGAAGGGGGAGGCATCCGTACGCGCTCGGGCCGGATCAGCAAGCCACCTGTTCGTTATGGCGATTCTGTTTAATTCTGTTTAATTCTGTTGTAGTGACAACGGTCTGTTTCTTTTAAATTTTCTAAGGAGAAGGATGTAGATGGTTTTGCATGCAACCAATAACATAGTTACCTCAGTACCATTAACCCCGCCTAGTTAACATCAATCATAACGCCTTCCCCTTCCTGGATACGGTTCACTAGAAGAATGTAGCCAGTATTTGAGGATGTATGTAATACCTTGTGCTATCATTAAAATGTGTTGAACACTTTCAGAGTTTGTAAATTGCCTATTTACAGGGTGAGACTAGGGGGAGCTCTCCTAAAGTCCACTATCAATTCCACTGTCTTAAGAGCATTGAGCTCCAGGTTGTTGTGATGACACCAGGACTCCAGCTGTGCCACTTCCTGTCTGTAGGCAGATTCCTCCACATCCTGGATGTCCAATCAGGGTTGTGTCATCGGCAAACTTGAGAAGCTTGACAGAGGAGTCAATGGAGGTGCAGTCATTGATTTAGAGAGAGTAGAGGAGAGAGGAGAGTATACAGCCTTGTGGTGCTCCTATGCCAAGGGTTTGCGGGTCCGATATGTGCTTTCCCAACCTCACTATACAATACAATACAAAACAATACAATACGGTTTTATTCGTCCATTGCACATAAAGTGCGGTACAATGATAAAAAACACACAATACACAATAAAAATTTAACACAAACATCCACCACAGCATTCATCACTGTGGTGGAAGGCACAAAACTGGGCCAGTCCTCCTCCATTTTCCCCCGTGGTCGGAACCTCCACCCTCCGCAGCCGTCGCTGCAGGCGTCCAGATGTGCAGACAAGTTAAAAAGTCCAGGTAAGTCCTGAATCGGTGCCTCCCCACCGGAGACCGCGGCCTCAGGCTGGTGTAGGCCGCAGGCCGGCGGTCGGAGATTTAAAGTTCGCGCCGCAGCCAGAAACACCGCAGACTGCAGGGCCTGGAGCTCCCCTTCAGGGATCCCTGGCGAGGGACCCAGCTCCTGATGGTAAGTAAGTCCCTGCCGCACCCGTGATAGAAGTAGGCCGCGGGTCGGCAGTTGGAGCTCTTCTTCCCCACAGGGGAGCCCATGCTCCGGATGCCGCCAGCTGGAGCTCTGCAGACCATGGCTTCAGGATGCCGGCTGCCGCGGGCCAGTGAAACGGAGCACTCCCCTCCGGCTCGCCCCTGCATGGGCTCGCCCGCTACATGCCGAGAGTCCACGCTGCGCTCGCCACTGAAGCTCCGGGCGCGCCTGCGGGAAAGGCCGCCCGATCCTTGCTGTTAGGCCATGGGGGAGGCGACCTGGAAAAAGTCGCTTCTCCATGGAGGAGACGACCTAAGCGGTTTTCTCCTTACCCCACCACACCACCCCCACACAAAGAAACATTAAAAACACATGCTGCTCCCTGTCTGTCAGGAAGCTGGTGACGCTACAGTCAATTTGGAAAGTTTGGAGCGTAGTAGCTGTGGCACAATGGTGTTGAATGCAGAGCGGAAATCAACAACAACATTCTCGCATAGGTCGCCTGGCGGTCGAGGTGCTGGAGGATGAAGTGCAGCCCCATCGTCGTTCTCCCCCTCATCCTTCTCATTATGCGTTCTCCCCATGACCTGCATTTTCTCTGAGATCTTCGGTTTCCTCCCACTCTTCAAAGGCGTACAGGTTTGTAGGCTAATTGGCTTGATATAAAAATGTAAATTGTTCCTAGTGTGTGTAAGATAGTGTTAATATGTGGGGATCGCTAATCATCGTGGACTCATAGGGCTGAAAGGCCTGTTTCTGCACTATATCTCTAAGCTAAGTACTATTCAATATCTGCACAGGTTTCTAAGGTCTGAGAGCCTTTTTGGAAGGGAAGATTAGGTGCTGTGGGAATTTTTAAAACTCATTTTTCAGGATCTGGGCTTCAATGGCAAAGCCTAAATTTCTTCCTCACCCTAATTGTCCTTGAGAATTGCCTGTTGGTGTCTTTCTGGTGAAGGTGCTCCCACAGTGCTGTTATGTAGCAAATTCCACGATTTTGACCCAGGGATGATGAAGTAAATACATGTTTTCAAATCAGGATGTTATGCAGCATGGAGCATTTTGGAAGATGCTGTCAGACTTGCTTGGCAGATAGCTGCAGTGGGTTTTGCCCAAGATATGCTTTGCAGCTACTGTGCATTAGCTGTGAAGGAAATAATTGTTTTGGATTGTTCACGGGGGTTCCAATCAAGTGGCAGCTTTGTCACGCCGTTGTCGAGTTTCTGGAGAATTCATGCAGTTCTCAACAGGAACTAGATCACTGAGAGAGGGATTGCAATCAACAAAATCAACAAAATGAATTGTTCAGTGATTGGAAGTGACATTTCTTGGATCATTGGTGGATTGACTCCAGGACAGTCATGAGTTTATAGAGGGTTGAGCTCAATGCGAGGAGAGAAAAGCAAGGATATTCTAGTATTAGTTTTAAAGAAGGAACTGCAGATGCTGGAGAATCGAGGGTTACACAAAAAGCTGGAGAAACTCAGCGGTTGCAGCAGCATCTAAGGGGCGAAGGAGATAGGAGATAGGCCTAGAAGGGTCTCGACCCGAAACGTCGCCTATCTCCTTCGCCCCTTAGATGCTGCTACACCCGCTGAGTTTCTCCAGCTTTTTGTGTAACCCTTCTAGTATTAGTTGTTAACTTAAGGTGACTGTGATCTCTCAAGCAGAAGTGAAGTAATTTCACTTTTGTATCCTGGGGAGGACTTGCAACAATCTTTAGTTGTTTTTCATTTTTATTGATACAGCGCGGAAAAAAGGCCCTTCAGCCCATCGAGTCCACACCAACCAGCAATCCCCGCACATTAAAACTACCCTACACGCACTAGGGATGATTTTTACCTGTACGTCGTTGGAATGTGACCTGATGCAGGTCACAGGGGGAATGTACAAATTCCGTACAGATAGCACCCATAGTCAGGATCGAACCCGGGTCTCCAGGACTGTAAGGGAGTAGCTTGACCGCCACACCAGCGCGCCACTCCTTGTTGTTTACAAAAAAAGTAACTGGTTGGAACTTCTGTATGAATAATTCTAATCACATTACCAGGCCATTAGAAATATGGAGGAGTGCAACACCTATTCCACAAAAGTACAATATAAGCGTGAGCTGTGTTTGCCGTGTGGGCCGCGAGGCAATCCGTGCTGCCGTGCCTTTTCCCTAGCAGTAGGTCTGGCTCGCCCACTGCAGAGCCAGGGAACGGATCCACAAGCCACGGGGCCTTGCCCTGCTCATCTCCGAGGGCCGAGGGTTCAAGATAGTGGAACATAGTAATCACAAGGGCCAGTAAATGGAACCGTGTTCTTGCCTCATGCACCCTCATAGTGCTCTGGATGTTGAGGTTGGCTGTGGGAGGCATCCCTGAATGGCAGCCGCGGATGGCAAAGCAGCAGTGGATGACACCAATGGCTTTGCTTGGCCAGGCCATTCCCTGCAACTCAGAGCTTGGACAACAGGGCTTTATGGCCAGATTAAGAGTCTGCATTTACAGTTTTACAATTTAGACTTGGAAATGGCAAAACCTGATGACTCTTGTATATTGCCTCAATTTGCTATTCATATACACTAGTACTTAATATAAGATTGTGCTCATGTATAGTAATACTTACTGAACTGTATGCAAAATAGTAAGATTAAATGAGAACGTACCATTTTGAAGTTTGATCCTTATTTTATGAGGAGTTAAGATGAGGGATTTCGTGAAGACCCCGCCAGGCAGGCATGCGCGACATTCGTCAAAGCAGCGGCGTGGAATCACAGATAACAACAATGACTGAAGATAGTAAGATTAAGAGACACTAATATATCAGTTTACCTTATGATAGAGGGTTGGGAGCGGAGGGCATGAAATCCCTCATCGTAACTCCTCATAAAATAAGGATCAAACTTCAAACTGGTAAGTTCGCGTTTAATCTTACTATTTTACTTCGGAGTCACGTGAGTGACTTTGTGAAGATTTCAACGCTCTGTGATTACATGCCCTGGATCACGTCCATGCTCACACACTGCTGTAATACTGATAGAGGATGTATGTTGATGTATTTCAGACTTGAACAAGCTGAAAATAATAACATTTTTGTTAATACAACAATAAACCTCTGAACACGGGAACGAACGTTTAGGGAACAGCACTTAAAAGTGACTCCACAACGTTGCGGGAGCGGCCACAGGCTTGTTATAAACCGCTGAAAATGTAGTTTCACTGACCCAGCCCGCTATTGCGAGGACATGATCCATGAACACCTCCATGGTCCTCGCCGCTGATGTGGATGCAGCCCTGGTAGAATGACATTTTAAAATGTTAGTGTCTTACCTGCCGCACCGAATACCACCTTGAGCCATCTGGAGATAGTCTGCACCGTCACCCTGTGATGTGGGTTTACATGGCTGATAACAGATCCGTCTCCATATTCCTGATGCCCATTTTCAGACCTGTAGTTACAGGTCTGTGTAGTTGGAGCAATTCTTCTATAAAGAAGTCACTTTATTGTGGGTCAAAACCATTCTATCCAGGTAGAGTCTGGACCCGTTGTGCTGTGTTCAGTGCCTTTACCATCACCACTTTGAAGGTGAGTAAGTCCAGTGGTAAATCCGTCAAAGTCAACCAGCTCCTGAGTAGGGTCAGGTAATCTCTGGTAATATAATATCATGGTCGGGGAGGGATGGATAGAACATACCCTTCATAGTGTGGATACCAGCTGGTGAGATCCCACTCCAATATTGCGATAGGATGACAGTGCACTCCTGGCACTGTATGTGGCACTGTGAGGGACTCATCAAAATGCAGGCCCGTAAGGATTCCAACACATTGGAGATCATAGCAGGTAGTCTGCTAGGTGGTCTAGGTCCAACTACAGAAACCTCCCATATCCTTATGTGGGTGAGGTACTGCTTCCTAGTGGACACTCTGCACGATGCTGTATGATGTCCATGGTCCTTCTGTTGCAGAATCTGGTTGCATTTTCTGCAACACCTGTCTGATGAAGCAGAATGGGGGAATGCATAGAAAAACCCATTTCCCCCCAATGTAGTGAGAATGCGTCCATCGCCACTGCCCCAAGATCTGGTTCTCAAGAGACATATGTTGGTATCCAATGGCTCATCCTGGACGCAAGGACGTCGATATCTGTTGTTTCATATTAGACTATAGTTTTAGCCAATATTTGAAGGTTCAACATCCACTTGATGTCATTATTAAATATTTGTGACCTGGTGTCCGCCACTGTATTGAGCTTAACCGGAAGGTACGCAGCTGATATCCAAATATTTCTTTCAATCCACCAGAGCCAAACTAATTTTTCCAATTCATCACAAGATATTGACTTGATACCACCCATAAGGTTTAAATATACCACCTCAGTGGTATTATTGAAGACGGATATGCGTATGCCCGTACCCTGTGGCATGCTTCCAGCATTTCTAAACAGCTTATACCTTGTGTTTGAAGAGAAGTAGACTCATGCAAATCCCATCTGCTGCCCCAATTGGAATGGTGTCGGTAGTTCACCAGCCCTTGGCGCTTTCCGTCGGTTTGTAACACGACTAATGGGTTTGATTTAATGATGGGATTTAACAATCACAAACATTGCTAATCCACCATTGTAGCTCAATTTATGCCTTAATTGGCAGCTGCATAGGCTTGTAAATGTCCAGCATTCGCTTTTAATGCCAATATTTTTGCTTTTTGTAAGCTTCGATAGTGTAACGGCCCAAATTATGTGGCTGGAATGTAGCTACAAGTTTACCAATTACCTTAGCAGTATGTCTAATAGTCGGTTTCCTGGCGCAAGCAAGGCTGTTACATGCCTCTATTATGTCTATTGCTTTGTTCCCTGGGATAGAGACAATCAGAACCCATGCATCACAGAATGTATGTAACCTCCCTCCTACTTGTGAGGTTATACATGCAACACTTCCAAGAGAACCAGACCCCCTTACCTCCATGGTTACCGGCGGACCTGATGTTCTGGTTTCTGGTGTTCCATCGTTGCTGGGTTGTGTTGAGGTGCTGCCGGCGTGTAGGTCCTTACTGGTCTTTTAGGTGGCCCCTGAGGTCTTGCATATGGTGTTTGTCTGCGCACTGCCGGCCTGCTGAAGGGAGGTGGGTTCATCAACCCGACTGCCATCACTTCCTAATCCAGGTTTGGGCAGGTCCTCACCAAACAGCTGTCTCGGTGGTGGCGTCGCAGATGCCTTGCACAACCCCGCGAATATGGGGTTTGGAGTCGATTTAATGGCGATAATACGGGAAGCGTAATTCCCTGACTAATTACGCAAGAGCATCCTCTTGCTCTGCTGTCATTTCCGTACCGTCAACCGACCTGGCAAAGGCAGTATCCCCAACGTCAGCAATTTCAGGATCTTTAGTAACTTCAGCTCCTGTGCCCCAGACGGGCGTGTTGACTGTTGGTATGTTCAACGATATGCAGTTGTTTGGGCCTTGTATTTGTTGATCGCCTTGGTAAGGACCTGTTCCTGCAGCTGGCGTGTGGTGAGGTAGTCTATGCTGGCCCCTAGTTTTGGGCTGCAAAGGCTGTCCTGAGTGCTTCAGTTGGGCGAACCTGGAGACCACATCCAGCAGTTCCTCCTGGGTTTCTCAGGTACTGCAGGTTCCTGCTGCAAACCTTCTTTCATGTCAGCCAGCTGCTGATCCTAGCATTCCCCACCGATGATGGGGCCATGCTGGGTGGCTCAGCCGCATGTCTCCTGGAACTGGAGGACATCTGGTCCAGCTGCAAAGATTGTGGTCTAGGATACGCTCCACCGTGCGCTCCATCCAAGCCATGCGACCGCCGCCGCATCTGTGTACGACAAGTCGACTTCCTCCGGTTCTCCTGAACTACTGAGGCTTCTGTCATCAGCCCGATGACTGGGTGCCTAGACAGGATGTCACTGCCTGCCGCTCCAGCGGGGCTTAGTGACTCCCGCATGGACATGCCGCTGGTCCGCAGTCTTCCGGACAGTGGTGGCTCGCCTGTCTGGAAGACATGAACGGTGGTGAGTCGGTCCCTGGGGTTAGGGTTAGGGTTAGGGTTAGGTACCCCGACGTCCGCGCGGGCTTACTGCCACTCCTGACTACATGAGTCTGTGACGGCACATGGTCGCCGCCTGCCGCCTAAGCGGGGCCACACGACTAAAATCCGCTGCCACCGGCCTGCACTCTGGCAGCCTGACCCGGTGGTGAGCCGGTACCTCCTGCTCATGCAGTGCTCCCCGACTTCCCAGCAAATCCATCACTGGCCTGCAATCTAGCAGGTTACCCCCAGCGGGGGTATGGGAGACAGAACGTGCTGCTGCGCGGGTCACACATTTACGCACCTTTGCTTCACTGTCCCTATGCTTAGGTGACAGTGGTAGGGAGTCAGGGTCTTGCCTACCCTGCTCCCGCGCGGTGCTCCTACCACTTTGCGGCTCCATGGTCAGCCGTGGTGGAGAGACGGGTCCTGGCTGCGCAGGGCTCCCCGATTTCCACGTTTTTATCCTGGCCCACAGAGCGGGTGTTGCCGGTGCGGGAAGCCCCGGGAATGGTGGCCGCTGACTCCCATCCGAAGTCCCATGACCCTTGGAGGCTTGCTTTGATGCCTTAATTCTGGTCCCCATCCATCGTTTCTGTAAGCAAAGCCTTGTACAGAAGCTAAACAACTCAAGGTTAGTATCTTACCTGGGGGTCTTTATGAAGCTTCCGGTGGAGGAGCGCACTCTCCCCCCCCCCCCCCCACCCCCACCCCCCCCCCCCCCCCAGCTCCAATGGTGACCAGACACTCATGCAAGACCATAGACTGCCGCAAACGGCAAGCCTCCCGCCTATGTAGTGTGTCTGGCCCCGGCTCTGTCTTTCTACCTCTATAGGGTAGCATAGCCGTCAGTCCTGTGGCCTGCGTGAAATTTCACTTCACCTCGGTACATGTGGCAATAAACTACCAATGAACCACATCCAGAAATCCATGATCTAATGTCTCCATCTCTTGGTACCTGCAACATTGCAACTTATAAGGTGCAGTTTGGCATTGGAAATAAATGGGGTGCAATTACAGCAAAATAATATCAGTCTGCTAAAATTGCCATACAAAGGTTAATGTTAATTCAAATCATAGTTATCTCTCTCACTTCCTTAAAAATATCCAGGGTCAGAGAAACCTCTAGACACTCATCTTAAGCAGGTTTTATAATTTTCTGGCTAGTACCTGACAAGTAAAAAAAATTATGTTCAGCTCTGAAACTGTTCATTAGTCAGAGCAAAGTGCTGGAGATTGTGCATAATTTACTCCGAGCCATAAACCAGTGCTGAGTTTCAAAGCTAAATGTTATTTTTCCTCATAAACTCTTCTTGAGGACTCATTTTAAAACAAAAGCATCTCATAAAAAGAGCCAGCAACAAAAAATACGAGTACTTTTGGTGGCACAGCAGCGCAGCAGTAGAGTTGCTGCCTTACAGTGCCAGAGATCCAGATACAATCCTGATCTCAGGTGCTGTTTGTACGGAGTTTGTACGTTCTCCCTGTGACCACGTGAATTTCCTTCAGGTGCTCAGGTTTCCTTCCGCACTCCAATGGCGTACAGGTTTGTAGTTTAATTGGCTTTGGTAAAATTGTAAATTTCCCCGAGTACGTGTAGGATAGTGCTAGTGTGCGGGGGTGATCGCTGGTTAACACAGACTCAGTGGGCTGAAGGGCCTGTTTCCACGTTATTTATCTGAAGTGTCCCATTGAAACCTATCCATTTGCAGAATGAGATGTACAACTGCTATTTGTGACTGTAGAAGAGGCATTTGGTCGACTTTCACATGTTCTTTTTATAATTTTTCAATACTGCCCATGCATTCTAAGAGAATTTCCAGCTAGCGGATGAGGCTGGCAGGTGAAGTTTCATTTTGATTGGGCTGATGGCAACGAAGGAAACTGTTTGAGGCACAATCCACAACTCACAATGCAGGTGCACCTTAATGAAGAGGGCAATAATTACAATGATTGTGTTCAGTCATTTGTCAGCTACAATCAATTTCCATCTGATTGAACTCTGAGTGCAACTTATGCGAAAAATGAGCTCCAGCTGAACTTTTGTATTTTCTTGTTTCTGGCTCTTTTTGTGAGATGCCTTTGTTTTAAAATTAGCCCTCAAGAAGACTTTAATCTGAACTCTGGTTTCATCATGGATTGCTGATGTTTTAGCAAGTTGGCAGTTGCCCTTTAGATCTTGTTGAAGAGTAATTAATTATCTGCAGACTCATCTGGTTCTGTAAGTCCTCTGGCTTCCCATGATGTGTTGTGCAAAGGCAGAGATCCGCTTAAAGACAGATGGCTGGTGCTACAATTGCTGTTGATGTCTCCTTTATAACTTTCTCTTGCAACTTGACAGCATGGCCTGTTGACTATCCAAAGTTGGCTGCTCCAAGCGATTCTTGATGATGCCAACTTCAGGTTGTCAATCAAGATAAAGAGGAAAGACACAAAGTGATGGAGTAACTCAACTCTGAAAGGCCTCAACTTGTAACTTCACCGATTCATGTTCTCCAGAGATGCTGCCTGGCCTATTGAATTACCTCAGGTCTTTATGCCTCTACAGCTTCCTCTTGCAGCTCGTTCCATATACACATTATCCTTTGTATGACAGAGTCATACCCCAGGTTCCTTACAAATATTTTTCTCCTCATCCTAAAACTATGGCCTCTAGCATTAGGTTCTCTTACATTCTGCACATCTCATCAAGTAGGTCTGATTATTGGAGAATGAAAGCACTGTGGGAACATCCTTCCTAATCAACTTTCAGATGCAGCGTCCACAATTGTCCACATGGATCACACAAATCAACAGCTGATAACCCCCTCAGTTCATCAAAAAAGATGGATGCATTATCCAGCACCATTACTGTATAAGATGAAGAGAGGAATAGATCAGATAGATGCACAGAGACTCTTGCCCAGAGTAGGGAATTGAGAACCGGAGGACCATAAGTTTAAAGTGAGGAGGGAAAGATTTAATAGGAGCCTGAGGGGTAACCTTTTCATACCAAGGGTGGTTGGAGGGGGCAGGTACTATCGCAACATTTGAATTGAATTGAATTGAATTACCTTTATTGTCATTCAGGCCTTTCGGTCTGAACGAAATTTCATGCCTGCAGTCATACATATATTAAAAATGACAAAACCACACAATAAACACAAATTTAATGTCCAACACAGTGAGTTCACCAAACACCTCCTCACTGTGGTGGAAGGCAAAAGTCTTAAGAGTCTAAGTCTTCTTCCCTCCTTGTTCTCCTTCTGCGCTGAGGAGATCCAGGCCTCCGATGTTGCCGTCCACCAGGCCCGCGGACGAGCCTCCGAAACCGGGCCGCCACCACCGCCGTCGCCGGAATGCCAGAACACCGCCACAGGGCCCGCTGCTGGAATGTTGGAGCACCGCAGCTCCAAAGCCAGGTCGCCACTGGAACGTCGCTGGAGCACCGCAGCCCCGAAAGCCAGGTCGCCACTGGAGCACCACAGCCCCGAAAGCCAGGCCGGCGGAACGTCACTGGAGCACAGCAGCTCCGAAAGCCAGGTCGCCGCTGAAGCTCCGAAACCAGGTCGCCGCCAGCTCCGCCATTAGGGCCTCAGCACAGACGGAGATGGGGGACACGGCAAGAAAAGTCGCATCCCCCTGAAGGGAGAGACTAAAACCCTATTTCTCCCCCCCCCCCCCCCCACACACACAGCCTAATAAACCAAAATAATCACTAAAAACAGACACAAAGACAAAAATAAAATAAAAACAGATGGACTGCAGGTGAGCCACAGCTGCCAAGCAGCGCCGCCACTTCCATTTAAGAAACATTTAGACAGGTATATGAGTAGGACTAATTTAGAAGGATGTGGGCTAAATGTAGGCAGGTGGGACTAGTGTAGATGGAGCATGTTGGTTGGTTGGACAAATTGGCTGAAGGGCCTGTGACAATGACTCTGTGACTTGTGTGTTCCATGGATGGAACCAAGCTCTTCGGGGAAGCGATCGAACCACCTGGAAAGCAGCGGACTCCCCTTCTGCTATTTGACAAACCAAACAGTATGAAACTCACACCTGTCAGATCTTGGCATTCATCTCATGGTGTACATTGTCCCTGGCTGTGCTTGATCAGTGTTACACAAATTGCAGGAGCCTGATTTCATTCAGATACTGCTGAACCTTTGGAATTCTCTGCCCCGAAAGGGTGTGGAGGCCAAATCAATGAGTTCATTCATAACATAAATCGATGGATTTCTGGTGAATGAATGAATGATACATTATTGTCACATGTGATAAGTCATAGTGATAATCTTTGTTTTGCACATAAAGGGTGCCAACAAAGTTGCAAAGTATCTCACGTCAGGTCCTCCTTTGTTCTTTAAAATTAGAGCACATGGTATTGGGGGTAGAGTGCTGACATGGATAGAGAAGTGGTTGGCAGACAGGAAACAAAGACTAGGGATTAATGGGTCCCTTTCAGAATGGCAGGCAGTGACTAGTGGGGTACTGGGACCGCAGCAAAGTACAATATACATCAATATTTTGGATGAGGGGATTCAAAGTAACATTAGCAAATTTGCAGATGACACAAAACTGGGTGGCAGTGTGAACTGTGAGGAGAATGCTATGAGCATGTAGGGTGACTGGACAGGTTGGGGAAGTGGGCAGATGGATGGCAGATGAAGTTTAATGTGGATAAATGTGAGGTATCCACTTTGGTAGCAAAAAACAGGAAGGCAGATTACGATCTAAATTGCATCAAATTGGGAAAAGGGTAAGTACAGCGGGATCTGGGGGTCCTTGTTCAGCAGTCTATGAAAGAAAGCATGCAGGTACAGCAGGCAGTGAAGAAAGCGAATTACATGGTGGCCTTTATAACAAAAGGAGTCGAGTATAAGAGCAAAGAGGTCCTCCAGCAGTTGTGCAGAGCCCTAGTGAGTATTGTGTGCAGTTTTGGTCCCCTAATTCTTGCTATTGAGTGCAGCATAGGTTTACAATTTAATTCCCGGGATGGCGGGACTGTCATATTCTGAGAGAATGGAGCGGCTGGGCTTGTATACTCTGGAATTTAGAAGGGGATATGGTGAGAAGGCAGCAACGGGGTACTGAATGTGAATGATCAGCCATGATCACAGTGAATGGCGGTGCTGGCTCGAAGCCAGCACCGCCATTAGGGCCCCTAATTCCCCTTTGTGTGTGGGTGAATATTAGAATTGATGGAAACTTTGGAAGAGATTTCAAAGAAAGTTAGCATGAGATAATGATTGCTGTAAGCAAACATAGATTCAGTGGAGAGCATTGCCTCCTTCTTGGTCATGATGAAATAAGAAATATGAGACCAATCACATCTGAGTATATTTGTTTCCACAAGCATTTTTCATCTATATTTGGCCAGATAAACCTTGGGCATAGTGGATGATTACATGTGTGTTATTATTACTCCATCTTAAAATTGCTTGTGAATAATTTTCTTAAACTCTCCTTGAACTTGGTATTGCATGCCCTTCATTTTTCCCGGTGAGAGAACATGGTGCTTGTGTAAAATTGTACCAATTTAACAAATTCCCTACATCCAGTTTAATCTATCCAGCATCACTCTGGTGTACGTGCAAGAATTGAAATGTAACTTCAAACAGGATTTATTTGTTGTAATGGATCTACTTGCCAGAAATGTGTTTGTAGCACAAACTCACTTACTTCAACTTGATGTGGGGCCTGTGTGCTTTTTTAATAAATGTTATGAATAAAATAAATTTGATTCATAAAAATATATGTAAGAAATACAAAAAACTGTGCATGCACAGTTGAACATTTATTAAACATGGAAACCAAGACCACGTGCAAATGATTCCTCGCCCTAACTAGTCTTCCTTATCTTTAGTCTCCAGTTGTGTTATACCGACCACCAAAACTGTTATCTGGTGAATATCATGTAGCTGTGTTTGAGAGCATTATTTGACCCAAATTGGCTGATACACTTTCTGTACCATAACAGTAAATACAATTCAAAAGAGAAGCAATGCCCTTTTTGATGTTATATTGTAGTAAAATCATTGCCAGATTGAAAATTTTGGACAGATTGTTAGTACTCTGCAAAACAGTTGAATGGTCTATGTTTGGTTTCACCAAGATAGATGAGGTACATTGCAATAACCAGGTTGGAAGAGTTGCAGGGGTAGGATCAGGTCTCCAGGTAGTAGTGAGGTAGGAGGTGAAGTGGCAAAAATGTTATTCCTCCAGGGGAAAGTGCCAGGATGACAGGGAAGGATAAGTGGACCAGGGAATCCCAATGAAAATGCTCCCTGTGGAACACAGAAAGATGGAGGAAGGGGAAGAAATAATTGTTGATGGGATCACATTGAAGCTGGAAGAAATAGTGGAAGATGATGTGTTGGATGTGGGAGATGTTAGGGTGAAAAATGGATACTCAGGGAACGATATCTTTGTTCTGAATGGGGAGAAACGGTTGGGTAAGACCACACATGCAGGAAATGGAGGAAATGCATGAGAGACCATTGCCATGGGCGACAGTTTATTTCGTCTTTATCCCCATCTCTGATTATATGGTGGGGAAAATTGTCCTTGATGAAGCAGCTAAACATGTCTGAGCCTTGGTGTTGCTCTCAGGAACCCATGCAATGCATTCCCAGACTGGGATAATTGATTGTTTAATCCACAGATGTGTTGTATGACTCACATGAGTCAGAGGAAAGACGTCTTGGTGACTTTGTGTAAGAGGACTTCAATAACTGTGACTGTAAATGTCCCAGCCATGACCCGTCTTTGTTTAGGTGAGCAACTCTCTACCAACTGTAGGTCTTTGCCTTTTGAGGCCAATTGACTTCAATTTTACTGGGGCTACTTGGTGCCACACTTGGTTAGAAACTGTGCTTTCATGTCACAATCTTTAGACTTTAGACATACAACTTGGAACCGTGCCCTTCAGCTCACCGAGTCCACGCTGACCAGTGATCACCCCGTACACTAGAACTATCTTGCACACTATAAACAATTTAACATTTTTACCAAAACCAATTAACCTACAAACCAGTACAGCTTGGGAGTGTGGGAAGAAAGCAAAGCACCCAGAGAAAAATCATGCGGTCACAGGGAGGACATATAAACTCCATGCAGACAGCACCTATAATCAATATAAAGCCCCTGTCCCACTTAGGAGACCTCAAAGCAACGTCTGGTGACCTTGCCCGCAACCCAAAAACAAAATCAAGGCTGAGGTGACCTGCAACCTCCTACCAATTCCCATGCATATGTTGAAAACCTTCCCCAACTATGAAGAAAACCGGCTTCGACTAGACTGCGACAAAAAAATGATCGACTGCAATTTATTTTTAGTCGAGGCCAGCTTTAAACATGATGAAAAAATAGCAGCAACCTAGATGAAGCCTCGACCACACGGAAACTACTTTTGACCATTAGGGAGAGTGACCAAAACCTCCGGTGACCTCATGGAAACCTTGGGTGGCGGGCAAGGTCACCAGAGGTTGCTGTTTAGGCCTCCTAAGTAGGACAGGGGTAAGACAACAACTCTACTGCTGTGACACTGTGCCGCAGTTACTTTCAATTCACCTATGGAATTCTGTTCTTTGGATCATGCTTGAGTCAAGGCTATGATAAGATATAAACTTCTGTGTTCCTGGCAAAACTCAAAATGGGCAACAATGTCTATGTTATGTGTGAGTAAGTGCCATTTCATTGCCCTGCTGCTGCCTCTTCCAATTCATTTCTGACAAATAAGAATAAGAATAAGCTAATTGGATGACAATTACCTAGATTGGATCTGCTTTGCACTTTGAAAATAGGACAGATGACGTTTTGGGTTGGGACTCTTTATCAAACTGAAGAAGGATCCTGACCCAAAACATTGTCTGCCCAATTCATTTCACAGTATTGTCTGTCCCGCTGAGTTCCTCTAGCAGTTTATACAGTATCATCGTTCTAAAGGAGCTCTCCAATTAATCCCGCTCCCCCAGCCTCTTCTTCCAAACCCTGCAATCTTATCTTTCTTTCAATGGCGATGCTTTTTTCCTTTTGAAAGTCACAGCTGATTCTGCTATCAGTGCCTTCTGAGACAGTACAGTCAAGATCATTAAAATTCATTGAGTGAAATAGATTCTAATCACTCCTCTTGGCTTCATGACAATCATTTTGGATCTGTGCTTTCCTATTATGTGTAAAAAAAAAGAAATTCCTGCAAGTGAAGAAAGCTACGATTGATTGAAATGAACTGCTGGAAAAGTTTATCGTACACTGCAACCAAAAACAGTTGTCATTTGAGTTGTTCCATTATATCATTTGAACTTTGGGAAGAACTATTGCTGATTTACAAAGGTTAAGATCCCAACTGAATGCACATATTTGATTCAGCAGCAGTTAAATCTAACAGTAATCTCAGCAGTATAGACTTTAATGTTCTTTGAAAAATTCTGAAAGATGCATTGCTGTGCTGGGATGTAAACTCATTTAGTCTCACCCTATGAAAGATAATCTCTTTATTCCACCCGTCCCTTTCTTATTTTCTCTGCAGCTAACAACTAACTGGTTTTCTCTCTTGTGCGGGAAGGAACTCCAGATGATGGTTTACACTGAAGATAGGCACAAAATGCTGGAGTAACTCAACGGGTCAGGCAGCATCTCTGGAGAAAAGGAATGTGTGATGTTTTGGGTCGAGACCCTCCTTCAGATTCCTTCAGTCTGAAAAAGGGTGTAGGCCCGCAACGTCACCTAATCCTTTTCTCCAGAGGCGTTGCCTGACCCACTGAGTTACTCCAGCATTTATTTTCTCTTTTTCCTATTTCAGATGGAGAGTCTCAGACCTGGAAAGTTAACTCTTTCTTCAGACACTACCAGTCTTGTTGAGTGTTTTCAGCATTTTCTGTTTTTATGTCAGATATCCAGCATCTGCGGTTTCATTTTGATTTTCAATATAGTGGAAATCGATTCTTCCTGTGCATGACTGGAGTAGCACAATGGTGCAGATGCTACTGCTCAGAGCTAGATCTTCTTGGGTTCAATCCCAACTTCTGGCTTCATATGTGTGACATTTGCACGTTCTCTCTGTGAGGTGTATCAAATCTAGAGATATAGAGCTTATAGAGGTGTATAAAATCAAAAGAGGAATAGATCAGGTCTATGCAGAGCATTTCTTGCCCAGAGTAGGTGAATCGAGGACCAGAGGACATAGGTTTAAGGTGAAGGGGAAAAGATTTAATAGGAATCTGAGGTATCTTCTTCACACAAAAGGTGGCTAGGTATATGGAACAAGCTGCCAGAGGAGGTAGTTGAGGCTGGGACTACCCCAACATTTAAGGAGCAATTAAAAAGGTACACGGACAGGACAGGTTTAGGAGGGATATGGACCAAATGCAGGCAGGAGGGACTAGTGTAGCTGGGACATGTTGGCCGGTGTGAGCAAGTTGGGCCGAGAGGCCTTGTTTCCACACTGTATCACTCTATGACTCTATAACTCTCTGATTGCGTAGGTTTTCTCTTGGTGCTCAGATTACATCACACCTCCTGAAAATGTGGGGGATAATGGGTTAATTGGCCATTGAAAATTGACGTCAGTATGGGAATCTGGGGACTATTGATGGAAATGAGAGGAAAGTAAAATGAAATGTGGGTAGAAATAGTGTAAATGGTCACTTGATGGTGAGCACATCCTACCACAACCCTCCCTTTGTGGCTTGTGAAAATCTGGAACTATCTCACACTGCTCCAGGCCCTACAAAAGTTGTTAATGTTTGGGATTTAATTGAAAATTGTTAGGCAAAGATTGCTAGAATTTGGTCAAGCCAGAACATCTGGAGACAAGAAGTAGAAATTCTATCATGTTTAGTTTAGTTTTAGTTTGGTTTCGAGATACAGCATGGAAATCGGCCATTCGACCCACCAAATCCATGCTATAACCTAAATCTGTTATAAAGGGGTCTGTTAAAATGAGGGTTTACTATATTGGTATATGTATTGATTTATTATAGTTAGGAGTACAGTGGTCAGCTGTATGGATATGCATGCTACTCATACAGATCATATCGTACATACAACAGGTTGTGCTAAAGACAAAATAGAGTGCAGAACCAAATGTACCATGACTGGGCAGGCATGATCACATTAGGGTGCCATTGTAGAGTGATTGGCAGGTTTTTATTTCAACTGTTCCTATGTGATTATGACTGGGGATATTGGTGGCTATAAACACAGGGGAAGGCCTTTATCCAATGTGCGCATTGATTTCTAGAAGGTGTGCGTTGACTTCCCTTGGCATGCTAACAAAATACATTCCTGGTCTTTCAAGGAAATTCAACTGCCAAAATGGCACAATACTTGAATCAGCAGTTCCCAATTGGTGATAAAGCCCTCACTCCATCCCCTCTGGAGTTTGCACAGTCACTCCTTGTTTCTTGAGCTTTAAAGCACACATTATGGTGGCATAGTGGCACAGCAGTAGAGTTGCTGCCTTACAACACCAGAAACCCGGGTTTGATCCTGACTACGGGTGCTTGTCTGTACAGACTTTCTACGTTCTCCCCATGACCTGCATGGGTTTTCTCAGGGAAGCTCTGGTTTCCTCAAAAGATGGACAGATTTGGAGGATAATTGACTTGGTATAAATAGTGTATGTAGGTTAGTGTTAATGTGCAGGGATTGCTGGTTGGCACGGACTTGGTGGGCGAAAGGGCCTGTTTCTGTGCTGCAACTCTAAACTAAAACTAAACATGACTGAATTTCTATTTCTTATCTCCAGATGCTCAGGCCTGATCGAATTCTGGCAATATTTGCCTAGAAATTATCAATTAAATTCCAAATCTCAACAACTTTTGTGGGGCCGAGAGCAGTGTGAGATAGTTCAAGATTTCCAAAACCCTTCCCTCGGAAGAAGTGCGTTCTGAGTTGGTTATGATTGGATGTCCCCTTAATTGGAACTTCACACCAGAGAAAGATTCCTGTCTAAGTTTCCTTTGAATCACTGTTAATTTCTGCATGAAGCAGTGATTGTTCCATCATGGAGGGCCTTGGATATATTGGCATTAAGCCTCGCAAGTATTTCCAAGTCTATTTATGCCATTGAGTCAATGGCATTTCTCATGACAAATCAATCCATCTTATTGCCCTACTTATTTTCCTGTAATATGTTTTCCCTCGCATACCCATCAGCTACATCTTTGATCCTCTTACTACTTCAGGGATAATTTACTGAAGCCAATTATCCTGCCATCCTGCATGACCTTCACCTGTGGGAGAAAATAGAAACATCCAGGCCAAATATATGCCATCAGTGGGAGACCATGCAAACTCCTCACAGACAGCACCAAAGACAAGGGTAAAATCTAGGTTGTGGGAGCTTTTAGGCAGCAGCATTACCTGGTCTACCACCTTGACACCCTATACCCTCAATGCCAGCCCTGTGACAGATGTTTCACATCGCTAACATACCAGATAAACACAACTGATCAAGACCTTTTCAAAGACTTCAATGCTGTAGTTCTGAAACACACAGTGGTTTTCCTCCAACACTTCCAATTGCTCCTTAAATTAACCTTTATTATGTGTCTTTGCTTGCCAACTCAATAATCTAGTTCAGTGGCTGATAACTTTTGATATGAAGAGCTTTGTGGTGTTTGCCTTAAATTTATATTAATGAGTTTGAATCTCTCTCTTGACAAATGTTCCAGATTTAGTTTGCAGTGAATTCACAGATCTACCTTTGAAGTACTACTTTCTGATTTATTTACCTCTGGAAGGTCACCTCTCTGTTTCCATCTTTCAAGGCTGAATAAAACTAAGGTTTCTCTGGACTTTCTTCATTCTAATTTAAAAGATAGAAACATAGAAACATAGAAACATAGAAATTAGGTGCAGGAATAGGCCATTCGGCCCTTCGAGCCTGCACCGCCATTCAATATGATCATGGCTGATCATCCAACTCAGTATCCCGTACCTGCCTTCTCTCCATACCCTCTGATTCCCTTAGCCACAAGGGCCACATCTAACTCCCTCTTAAATATATCCAATGAACTGGCCTCAACTACCCTCTGTGGCAGAGAATTCCAGAGACCCACCACTCTCTGTGTGAAAAAATTCCTTCTCATCTCGGTCCTAAAGGGTTTCCCCCTTATCCTTAAGCTGTGACCCCTTGTCCTGGACGGCCCCAACATCGGGAACAATCTTCCTGCATCTAGCCTGTCCAACCCCTTAAGAATCTTGTAAGTTTCTATAAGATCCCCTCTCAATCTCCTAAATTCTAGAGAGTATAAACCGAGTCTATGCAGTCTTTGCTCATAAGACAGTCCTGACATCCCAGGAATCAGTCTGGTGAACCTTTGCTGCACTCCCTCTATGGCAATAATGTCCTTCCTCAGATTTGGAGACCAGAACTGTACGCAATACTCCAGGTGTGGCCTCACCAAGACCCTATACAACTGAAGTAGAACCTCCCTGCTCCTATACTCAAATCCTTTTGCTATGAAAGCTAACATACCATTGGCTTTCTTCACTGCCTGTTGTACCTGCATGCCTACTTTCAATGACTGGTGTACCATGACACCCAGGTCGCGCTGCATCTCCCCTTTTCGTAATCGGCCACCATTTAGATAGTAGTCGGTTTTCCTATTTTTGCCACCAAAGTGGATAACCTCACATTTATCCACATTATACTGCATCTGCCAAACATTTGCCCACTCACCCAGCCTATCCAAGTCACCTTGCATTCTCCTAGCATCCTCCTCACAGCTAACACTGCCCCCCAGCTTAGTGTCATCCGCAAACTTGGAGATATTGCCTTCAATTCCCTCATCCAGATCATTTATGTATATTGTAAATAGCTGGGGTCCCAGCACTGAGCCTTGCGGTACCCCACTAGTCACTGCCTGCCATTGTGAAAACGACCCGTTAACTCCTACTCTTTGCTTCCTGTTTGCCAGCCAGTTCTCTATCCACATCAATACTGAACCCCCAATGCCATATGCTTTAAGTTTATATACTAATCGCTTATGTGGGACCTTGTCGAAAGCCTTCTGGAAGTCCAGATACACCACATCCACTGGTTCTCCCCCATCCACGCTACTAGTTACATCCTCGAAAAATTCCACAAGATTCGTCAGACATGATTTACCTTTCGTAAATCCATGCTGACTTTGTCCAATGATTTGACCACTTTCCAAATGTGCTGCTATCCCATCTTTAATAACTGACTCTAGCAGTTTCCCCACTACCGATGTTAGACTAACTGGTCTGTAATTCCCCGTTTTCTCTCTCCCCCCCTTCTTAAAAAGAGGGGTTACGTTTGCTACCCGCCAATCCTCAGGAACTACTCCAGAATCTAAAGAGTTTTGAAAGATTATCACTAATGCATCCACTATTTCCGGAGCTACTTCCTTAAGTACTCTGGGATGCATACTCTTCGCTGAAATTCGCTGAAATTGCTCAAAGGCTTGAATTTCCCTCTTGGCTATTGATGGTCAAAACTGCACAGAATTCATCAGAAATCATCCAATCAGAAATTATACAAATTCATGAGGATTTCTTCTGAAGTAGACTTTATTGATATCTTTGTATAATTCTACATTATATTCATTTCAGGAGTTCTTGGGTAAAATATTGACAAAAGACTCCAGTAAACATTTCTCCATAGTAGAAATAGCTATGCATGAAGCTTAAGAGTAAAAGGCCTAGAGAGAGTCTAAGAAATATTGTTTTCACCCAAAGGGTGATTGGAATTTGGAGGTAAGAAGGTGATGGAAGTAAAGATTCAAATAATAGTTTAAAAACATCTGGATGAACACTTGAATTGTCAAGGCATAGAAGGCTGCGGAGCAGGTACAGTATCTGAACCAATCAGCAATCCCCGCACACTAACACTACCCTACACACATTAGGGAGAATTTACATTCATACCAAGCCAATTAACCAGCAAACCTGTACGTCTTTGGAGTGTGGGTGGAAACCGAAGATGTCGGAGAAAACCCACGCAGGTCACGGGGAGAACGTACAGACTCAGCACAGACAAACGGCCATAACCATGATCTAACCCTCACATGTTGGCTAGGTTGGACATGGTGGGCCAATGGGCCAGTTTCAGTGCTGTATGTCTCAATAATAATCCCTGCACTGTCAATTAATTTGACATGATGGATCAGATCATCCACTTTGCTGTCAGTGCTAATGCCTGAATTTACCAGCGTAAATTCCCTCTCCCTTGTGGGATTCCTCCTTTCCAGTATTGGTGTTGGGCCTTATTCATATGCTCCAGCCTCAACGATCCTTGTTGTCCCTATGCTGTTCCAGTGGGCTACTCATGACGTTTGATGAGCCAGTTGTTCTTCATGGGCCGCCTGGCTCTCAGGATGGAAACTTTTCCCTGAGTAGGGTTAAACTTGGAGCAAGCTTCACACCCCATTCAGTATCTGTGTTGTGAACACTCCTGCACTTGTCAGGGGCACACTGAAGCATTCGGAGCCAGGCTACATACGGAGACTGAGTGCGAGGTAAGGGATGTAAGTTGGTGGAAGGCTGACATTGGGGCAGTCCTCAGATCCAGTGTTGAGACATTGCATTAATGCTTGGTGCAGGAATTTTGGAAATTAAAAGAAAATTGGGTAAGTTTGTAATATAGTTACCCAAAGAGACTTACCTACTAGAAAAGTTGATTGGAAATTAGGAAAAAAATTGTGAAGATAACAGAAGGTGATGTTATAAGAGACAAGTAAGTTGTTATATTGCATCGCACAGCTAGCTGGAGCAAAGATGCTAGTAAAGCAGGCTGAATGTCATAGAATCATACAGTGTGGAAACAGGCCCTTCAGCCCAACCTACCCACATCGGCCAACATATCTCAGCTACACAAGTCCCACCTGCCAACATTTGGTACATATCCCTCCAAACCTGTCCTATCCATGTTCATGTCTAACTGCTTCTTAAATGTTAGGATAGTCGCTGCCTCAACTACCCCATTTGGCAGCTTGTTCCATACATCCACCACTCTTTTTGTGAAAAAGTTACCCCTCTGATTCCTATTTAGTCTTTTCCCCTTCACCTTAAACCTATGCCCTCTGGTCTTTGATTCACCTGCTCTGGGCAAGAGACTTTGCGCATCTACCTGATCTATTCCTCTCGTGACCTTATACACATCTAAAAGATCACCCCCCATCCTCCTGTGCTCCAAGGAATAAAGTCCCAGCCTATTCAACCTCTGCCTATAGCTCAGACCCTCTAGTCCTGGCAACATCCTCGGATGGCAGTGTGAACTGTGAGGAGGATGCCATGAGAATGCAGGGTGACTTGGACAGGTTGGGTGTGGGCAGATGCATGGCAAATGTAGTTTAATGTGGATAAATGTGAGGTTATCCACTTTGTTAGCAAAAACAGGAAGGCAGATTATTATCTAAATGGTGTCAAGTTGGGAAAAGGGAAGTACAACGGGATCTGGGGGTTCTTGTTCATCAGTCAATGAAAGTAACCATGCAGGTACAGCAGGCAGTGAAGAAAGCGAATGGCATGTTGGTCTTCATAACAAGAGGAGTTGAGTATAGGAGCAAAGAGGTCCTTCTGCAGTTTTACAGGGCCCTAGTGAGACCACACCTGGAGTATTGTGTGTTGTTTTGGTCCCCTAATTTGAAGAAGGACAGTCTTGCTATTGAGGGAGTGCACTGTAGGTTCACAAGGTTAATTCCTGGGATGGCGGGACTGTCGTATGCTGAGAGAATGGAGCGGCTGGGCTTCTATACTCTGGAATTTAGAAGGATGAGAGGGGATCTTATTGAAACATATAAGATTATTAAGGGTTCGGACATGCTAGAGGCAGGAAACATGTTCCCGATGTTCGGGGAGTCCAGAACCATGGGCCACAGTTTAAGAATAAGGGGTAAGGTATTTACAACGGAGATGAGGACACATTTTATCACACAGAGAGTTGTGAGTCTGTGGAATTATCTGCCTCAGAGGGCGGTAGAGGCCGGTTCTCTGGATACTTTCAAGAGAGAGCTTGATAGGGCTCTTAAAGATAGAGGAGTCATGGGATATGGGGAGAAGGCAGGAACAGGGTACTGATTGTGGATGATCAGCCATGATCACATTGAATGGCGGTGCTGGCTTGAAGTGCTGAATGGCCTACTCCTGCACCTATTGTCTATTGTCTATTGTATTGTGTATTGTCAGCCTACTTGGCCAATTGATCAAGATCCTGCTGCAATTTTTCACAACCATCTTCACTATCTGCAAAACGACCCACTATTGTATCACCTGCAGACTTGCTAATCTTGCTGTGTATGTTCTCATCTAAATCATTGATATAGATGACAATCAGTAGCGGACCCAGCACCGAAACCAGAGGCACACCACTAGTCACAGACGTCCAGTCCGAGAAGCAACCTTCCACCATCACCCTCTGCTTCCTTCCATTAAGCCAATTTTCTATCCATTCAGCAATCTCTACTTGGATCCCATGCTATCTAACCTTTTAAAGCGGCCTACCATGAGGAACGTTCTTGAATGCTAGACTGACGTCCATATATAAAACATCAACAGCTCTGCCCTCTTCGACCTTTTTGGTCACGTCCTCCAAAAAACAATCAGATTTGTGAGACATGTCCTCTAACGTATAAAACCATGCTGACTATCCCAAATCAGCCCTTGTCTGTCTAAATGCCTGTATATCCTATCCCTCAGAATACCCTCTATGAACTTTCCATCTACAGACATTAAGCTCACTGGGCTATAGTTCCCAGCATTTTAACTGCAGCCCTTCTTGAATAAAGGCACAACATTTGCCACTGTTCAGTCCTCCGGCACCTGTATTGAAAGACCACTCGTAAATTTTAACCAGGTAAAATAAAGCTCATAACATAAGAGGAGACACTTTATGGCACTCATTTATAGATCAAATGCTTTTAGGCAAAGAATGTCATAGCTGTCAAACAGAAAGGGGAAACTGGGTAGGCTGGGGTTGTTTTCCCTGGAGTTCAGGAAGCTGAGGGGTAGCTTTATATAGGTATTTTATATCATAAAGATCACAAGCTGTGGATCATCACAATATTTTTCCCATGTTAAGGGAGTCTAAAATTAGTGGGCATTGGTTTACCGTTTCGGGGTGATATATTTACAGGGGACATTTTGAGAGCGGTGGGTAGATGGAATGAGTTCCAAAGGAGGTAGTAGAGGAAGGCATAATTACAACCTTTAGAAGACATTGGGAAGGTATTATAATATTATGCTATTCCTCTGTGTCTTGAAAAAAAAACAGTTGGACACAATTATTGTTTGAACCTGCAGCAGGCTTTGCCCTGCTAATTGATAATATTAGAATTGTTTCATAGTATTTTGTTTTTTCTGATATCAGGGGGTGGAAATTGAATGAAAGTCTTTGAAACCTCATGATTTTTCATTCTGCTTTGTTGTCATCTGAAAATGTTGTCCGTTTATTTTACTTACTTCTGACAAAATGGATTTTGTAAGGTCATTCCAGGTGCATGGGCAACTTTGGCCACTGTGGTGTTAATTGACCATCCTACAATTGCCCTATGAACTGGATAGCTTGCTTAACTTTTTCAGAGAGCAGTTTTATTGTCTGTCACGTTAGTTTGAACATCCAGCCTGGCCAGGTAAGGCTGACATATAATCCTTTGCTAAAAAGAATCAATGGTCTAAAAATGCTGTAAAACAGCAACAAAGTAGACAGCAACAGAGAGAATTTGAGTTAGCCTTTCAGATAGATGATTCAGGCCAGACCTAGGAAAGGTTAGCCATCAAACATATTTCAAGCTGCAGATGATTTTATTTAACAACTCGACTAAGCGGGACCCATTGGGTCACAGTCACACGGGAGGCCTGGTCCCCCAACGCAACCCATTCCCCAATGCAATATTCCACCACTCAGCTGTTCCCCCAACGCAACGGCGGGAGCGTTCTGCACCAGGGGATGGGTGTGTGAGGTGTGGGAGTAGGGGGGGTTGTGGGGGTAGGGGAGGGGATATATGTGGGAGGGTGGAGGTGTGTGGATGGTAGGGTGGAGTGTGGGGTAGGGGAGGTGTGGGGCTGTGGGGGAAGGGGTGTGGGGGAGGGGGTTGTGGGGGAGGGGGGCTGTGGGTGTGGGGTAGGGGGTGTGGGTGTGGGGGAGGGGATGTGGGTGTGGGTATGGGGGAGGGTGTGTGGAGGAAGGGGGTTGTGGGGGAGGGGGTGTGAGGGGTGGGGGAGGGTGTGTGTGGGGGAAGGATGTGTGTGTGGGGGAGGGTGTGTGTGTGGGGGGGTAGGGGAGAGGGAGGGGTGTGGGTGGTAGGAGGGAGTATGGGTGGGGGTGTGTGGGCAAGGCATGGGCACACTTGGCAGTTGCCCGTGGCCCCACGAGCATAGGGGTCCCATGCTAATCTATGTATGTTGTGACTTGCTGTCAATAAATACATACTATACAATACTAAATTATAAATATTTGTTATTGGAAAATGCATGTGTTTTACTAAAGATAATGAACTATATTAATGTTAATTTTTATGATAACAAGTGGACATTGGCATTCGCCTCTGATTTAGTAGCACGGTCACCTCTGCAACCAAACGTGCATGTATGTGTACGTATCTCACGCGCTACTTAACTGGAAATCCTGGAAAAGGGAACCCATCGTATTTATCGGCAAACATTTGTGAGGAATTTATTGAATTAATGGGACAACATTGTAGATGATATGTGTGTACACCTTTAACAGTAGTGACGTAGCCCTTGCTAACCACTCCCCCATAATCGAGTATAACTGTGACCTTCCCACCCCTAGCTCTCTCTCTAGTGATCGTGGCAGACCACGTACAGCTAGGGCACTGATGTGTGTGTTTAATTAATAAAGTAGTAGTAAAGATTTCTCTGTGTACGTGCATGTTCTTTACAAACATGTCTTTTGTGCTATTCTTAAAGAAATAAAAGAGTCAAAGTATTATTCAATAGACGTGGATTCCACTCCAGACACCTCACACACTGTGACAAATAAATGTATCTTGTATCTTGTATCAACTGACATTTACTGTCCAGTACATTGAAGGATGTGAGACTGTGGAACATTTCATCCCCATCTTTTCTCATGGAGCAAAGAACCTAGCAGACACTGTTGTGGATTTCCTTAATGAGAACAAAGTTCCCCTATCAAACTGCTGTGATCAGTCGTATAACAATAGCTCAAATATGTGTGGACGTTACCAAGCACGGATTCATCAACTGAGTGTGTTCGCCATCTATGTCCCCTGTGCTGGACACAGCCTGAACTTGGTGGGAGTAAAAGCGGCAGATTGTTGTCCACAGACTGTAAAATTCTTTGACTGTTCATTGACTGTATTCTTTTTTCTCTGCTTCTACACATCAATGGAATGTTCTGGCATCACCTTTAGGAAAAAATGTTGTGGTCATGCATCTGTCTGACACAAGATGGTCATCACATTTCAATGCTGTACATGCTCTGTATGGGGGTTTCAGGAAAATGAAACATCCACTGGATTCTGTATCAGCTGACACTGAACAGGAAGTGAACACAAGTCAGAAGGATTGAGCGAAAAAATGTAGAAGTTGGAAACGATCTTTCTCACAATTCTTTGGAATGACATTCTTGAAAGAGTGAACAAAACACGTAAGGTCTTGCAGTCAGAGCATGTGAACATACTTGTTGCCATGAATCTTCTTGAGTATCTGAAAACCTATCTTCAAGAAATTAGAGACACATTTAGTGAATACGAATTGATAGCCAGGAGGAGGTGAACAAATTCAGTGTGGGGGATAGGGGGTGTGGGTGTGAGGGAGGGGGTGTGGGTGTGGGGCAGGGAGGGGTGCGGGAGAGAGAGTATGGGGAGTGAGGGGTGGGGGAGGGGGGTATGGGGGCAGCGGGGTGTGGGGGAGGTGGGCTGGGGAGGGGGGTGTGGGTGAGGGTGAGGGGAAGGGTTTGGGTGTGTGTGTGGGTGGGAAGGGAGGGGGATAGGGGTATGTGTGAAGAGGAGGGGGTGTAGGGGGGGGGGGTGTGTGTGAGGGGGGTGTGTGGGATATCCGGATCCCGGCCCCTGTTCCGACCGCACTCCTGGCTCCAAGACCCAGCTCTGAACTCACTCAGCTGCTCCCATCCCCAGCGCCTGTCACGCTCATAGCCCCCGCCCGTGAACACAGCCCCCCCCCGCCACACATCGCAGCTTCAGCTTTATACTCAGCGGCTTCTGGACGTGCTCACGGACTCAGCCCCGCTTTATTCTACTGGATTTATTCTCCAGCGTGTGCCAGAAGCGGCGTTACCTTCATGATCACAGACCAATCTGTGATCTCATGATTCTTTAAACCTTCATAACTTTTGTAATCTTCCACCGATCGGTACAAAACTTGGTGCGCTTGGAGCAGAGGAGAATGGTGAGTAAGGTGGCAAAACATCCTAATGATATAGGGTACCGTTTTAGCGCAAATATAAAAACAACGCAGACCGGAAGTGGTCAAGATGAGAGTTTTAGTAATAGTATAGATATAAAGATAATCCGATATGTTCATGCAACTGCAGGAAGTGTGACAACGCTCCTTTCACCTCTTGCCTTCCCTCCTCCCTAAAAGTGAAGCAATGATTCACTTGTACTTTTCCAATTACCATGTGGCTTTAACTACAAGGAGAAAGTACATGCATTGTGTCCTTGCCGCTTTAATGCACCATCCCTTTTCCACTATGATCTATCTATCTGCGGTCTCCTGTACTATTATAATGACACCCAACAAACACTTGACAAACAGCAGCTCATCTTGCATCTGGGCCTTTAAAATTCAATATTGAATTCTCCAACTTTAGGCAACACATTTTTTGTTTTTGACTGTATAGATCTGACATTTCTGCCTGCAATCATTTTTGATCAGCCATTCTTATTCAATTTATAACGTCCACTGGTCATGTCTTTACTATTAAAACATGTTACATGTTCTCAGAGGTTTTAATGTGCAGGTAACTATCGTCATAACCCATTCATACTCACCCTACCAGAAAATTCCCTTTAAGCCATTCATCCCTCTTCCACCTTCTCTGCTACTGAAAACAAACTTGTTTTACACTCTTTCCCAAGGGTTGCAGAATCAAAATGTTAACTTATTCTCCATTCACAAATGCTGCCTGAGTGCGTTCAGCATTTTCTGGTTTTGTTCTATTCACGTTATGAAGAAGTCTGATAAAGGGTCCCGACTTGAAACGTCACCTATCGATTTTCTCCAGAAATGCTGCCTGACCTCTTGAGTTATTCCAGCGCTTTGGGTCATTATTTGAAAACCAGCATCCACAGTTCCTTGTTTTACTTATACTGATGCTTGCTTTCTAATCCACACACATTTTGTCAACAGAATAGTAAGATTGAACGAGAACTTACCAGTTCGAAGGTTGATCTTTATTTCATGAGGAGTCGAAGTGAGGGATTTCGTGAAGAGCCCGCCGGCGCGCATGCTCGACATACTTCAAAGTAGCGGCGTGGAATCACAGAACCAACAATAGAAATGACTTCGCATAGTATGATTGAATTGACTAAGATTACCAGATGAAGGTGATTGAGGGTTGGGCGAGGAGGGCACGAAATCCCTCACTTCGACTCCTCATGAAATAAAGATCAACCTTCGAACTGGTAAGTTCTCGTTCAATCTTACTATTTCATTTCGGAGTCACGTGAGTGACTTCGTGAAGACTTCAAAGCTTCTGTGATTACACGCCCTGGACCACGTCCATGCTGACACACCACTACCAGGGATGGATGGGAGGAACAAACTGGCTCAATAGCTCATACTGCAAAACAAAAGCATATTTATTAATAACAAATCAAAAACCCCTCATGCGGGGACATCTCCACGTTCTTGACCTGCATTCAGCACGGCTTCTGCGAACTGTAGAGGAGCAGCAACAGGCTTGTTATAAAAACGCTGGAACACAGCTTCATTCGCCCATCCTGCTGTGGCGAGAATTTGGTCCATGGGCACCTCCATGACCCTCGCCGCTGACGTCGATGCAGCCCTGGTGGAATGAGACTTGAACACATTAGTGTCGATACCTGACTTACCCAAGACGACTCGAAGCCACCTGGATATCGTCTGGACTGTCACTCGATGATGAGGTCTCTTATGAGTGACAAGCAGGTATCTCTCCATTCCTCTGATGCGTGCCGTCACCTTGACATTGTGGCGGATATGTGAGGCTAAACATAGCCTAGCATCTGCGGGGTATGCCGGGAACTTCAGCTGCAGCCCTGTGCACCCAGGTCTATGCTGCTTTAGTAGCTCGTCAACGAAAAAGACTACTTCTGTAGGGGTAGATGTCATTCTGTCGACACGCAGTTTGTGTAGTGTCTGTACCCTCTGAGCTGAAGTCAGCGCTAGTAACATCACCAGCTTCATGGTGAGTTGGTCCAGTTGGAGCCCTTCCATGGGAGACCACGTCCTGAGCAGGGTTAATACGTCCCTGACATCCCAGGTGATATTATAGCGTGGTGTAGGCAGATTCATATTGAATATACCCCGCATGAGTCTGGACACTAGCCTGTTGGATCCTACCCCAATCTTGAGGTAGAATGATAGCGCACTTCTGGCGCTGTTGATGGCACTGTAACTTAAGTGTTCATCATGGTGCAACCCCGCGAGGAATTCCAGGACGTCGGTTATTGTCACGTCATCGTACGTGATGCGAGAGCGGCTGCAGTAGGCTTCCCACTTCTTAATATGCGAGCGGTATCTTCGCCTTGTGGACTCTCGACACGACGCCCCGATGGTATCCATGGTCCGAGCCGAGAGGCCGTATTGGACTAACGGCCTGTTCAGAACCTGCAAGCCAACAAATTTAAATAGCCATGGCAGGGATGTGGCTCCCCTGACACAGGGTGAGTAACCAATTGTGGGCAACCCTTCAAAAGGACCCAAGGTTCGTTGAGCATGTCAAAGACCACCGGATACCAAGGCTGTGTGGGCCAGTTGGGTATAATAAGGATGCCCTTGGCAGCATCTGCCTGAATCTTTCGCAATACCCGACTGATGAGGCAAAACGGAGGGAAGGCATAGAAAACCCAATTCCCCCAGTCCAGCGAGAATGCATCTAGCGCTATTGCCCCAGGATCTGGTTCCCATGAAACGTAGGCTGGTACCTGATGGTTCAACCGTGACGCAAAAAGGTCAATGTCCGGTTTACCAAATTTGGCTGTGACTTTAGCAAAAATCTCAGGATGCAACATCCATTCAATGTTGTCATTAAATTTGCGTGACCTGGTGTCCGCCACAGTATTAAGCTCACCTGGCAAATAGGTAGCTGAAATCCAAATGTCTCTTTGAATACACCAGAGCCAAATTGAGTTAGCCAATTTGTCACACGAAACTGACCTGGTACCACCCATATGGTTTAAATATGCCACAGCTGTGGTGTTGTCTATTTGGAGACGGACGTGTGCTCCAACAAGCTTGGAACAATATGCACGAAGTCCGTGGAATGCTACCAGCAACTCCAAATAGTTAATCCCTTGAGTCAACAACATCGATGCCTCAAGGGTGTCCCATCTACCCCCACAACTAGAGCAATTATCAGTAGCTCCCCAGCCATTGGAGCTTGCATCAGTCTGTAAATATACCACCGGATTAGCCTCCCTGACAGGCTTAAATGAGTTGCTAATGTGACACACCCACCATTGCAACTCAGTTATCGCTTCGGACGGCAGCTGCATAGATCGATCGTAATGACCAGCGTTCCATTTTAACGCAGTAATTTTAGCTCTTTGCAAATTCTGATAATGCAAAGGTCCATATCGTGCTGCCGGAAACAAAGCCACTAACTTGCCAATTACTGTGGCTGTATGCCGAATCGATGGTATATTGGTGCCAATTAAATCTCTGCACACCTTAGTGACTTCCTCAATTTTGTTAATTGGTATAGTTATCCTCATGCTCATTGAGTTCACCGTGAACCCTAGGTAATTAATTACCTGGGCAGGGCAGAACTTTGATTTCTCTGGATGGACAATGAATCCTAATTGTTGAAATATATTGACAGCAGCTGCAACACCCTGTTCAGCCAATTGCAGGGTGTGGCCCACAATAAAGTCATCATCTAAATAGGCCATAACTATATGATGTCGTTGTCTCAAATAAGCCATGATTGGCTTCACCAATTTAGTGAACAATCTAGGGGCTGTAGTAAGCCCATTAGGCAAAGCCTTATACTGCCAAAGTTGCCCCATCCAGATAAATTTCAAAAACCTTCTATCATCTTTCTGGATGGATACTGAATAATATGCATCCCTCAAATCAATGCATGCCATAAAGCAGCCATGAGAAATCAATGATTTGGCTGTTTCAAACGTATCCATTTTAAAATGAGTATATGTTACAAACGTATTCAAACGGGTTAGATCAATAATGACACGACAGCCTCCATCCTTCTTAGGTCTAGTAAATATGTTCGAAACAAATTCAATTGGCTCATGCACTGTTTTCTCAATCACACCCTTCTGTTCCAAACTTAAAATTTCCTTGTAACCTGCTGCCTGTTCTGCAGCAGACAATTTAAACGTACGACCAGGCATGTGCTGGGATGGAGGAATGTCGCCATTAATAAACTCAATTTTATGCCCCTGAATATTCCGCAACACATACTCATCACCAGTAAAATTACCCCATGCATCCAAAAACAACCGTAAACGACCACCAACATGGGAAGTTAAACAGAGAGAAAAGAGAGAACCAGACCCCCTCACCTCCGTGGTTACCGGCGGTCCTTGACACGTGTGGGTGGCCGTGGAGGTGCTGGGTTGGCTTGAGGGCGCGGCGTCTTTGATTTCCAAAAAGGTCTCTGCCGACCCTGTCCTAAAAAAGACCCTTGGTGCTGGTTCTGGTGTTGTTGTCGTTGTGGAGCTAGAGGGTGAGTCCTCGTCGAGGCACTGGCCGACCCTCGTGAGCGAATGTATGGAGCTTTTGAGCCGGACGGTGTGGGGGCACTCTGAGAGCGCATGATCCCCACCGTTTTGGCTTGTTCGTCAAGCTCTTTGACTCTCTTCGAGAGGTCCTCACCAAAGAGCTGACGGGGCGGCGGCGGCGGCGGTGGTTTGCACAATCCTGCAAACTTCGGGTTGAGTGCTGGGCGGATGCTGTTTTTGCGAAACCCGTTGATTTCGTGCTGGGTCGCGCACAATAAGGCCAGAGCATCTTCCTGGTCCAAATTCAGCTCGTCCTCGTCCACCGACCGCGCAAAGGCGGTAATACCGGCCGTGAGGAGTTTCAGGATCCGCTGCAATTGTAGCTCTTGTTGACGGATAGCCGCACTGATGTTGCCCCATATTGGCGTATTGACCACAGGCACGTTGAGGGAGTTGCAGTTTGATGGAGCCTTGTGACGGCTCATAGCCTGGATGAGGACTTCTTCCTGCAGCACCTGATTATTAAGAAAGTCCACTGTGGCTGCCAGCTTTGAATTGAGAGGAAGACCAGCCGTATGTGGGGCCGCGAATTTGGTCGCCACATCCAAAAGTTCCTCCGCTGGCACCTCCACCGGAGGTGGTACGGGATCCACCAGAACCTCCTCCTCGTGCTGCTCCAGGCTGATAGTAGATGTTGGTGAAGACGCCCTGTGCCTGTTGCTGCCCTGCTGTTGTTGACGTTGAAGCAGGAGCTCCAGCAGCCGCTCCATACGGTCAATACGCCCTTCACCCTGAACACTCAGGTGGTCGGAGTCCTCCGGCTCTGAAAAGAAAACCGGGCTCCTGTCATCGGCCCGCACCTCGTCGAGGCCCTGCCGGTGCCGGTGGTTGTCGCTAACAGCCGCCGAGGCGAAACTGCGCGATTCCTGCGCGGGCGTGTTCAATCGCCTCCGTTTAGCGAGAGCTGAAGCCGCTGCCACTAAGGGCACATGCGGCGAGGTGTCGGCACCAGCCGAAGCATGGCTGCCTGGGGCCCGCGCAGTCTTGCCGGCTGCCCACATCGTGGACGTTGCCGACGCATGGTGCCGCCCACCCATCCATGGGGGGCTCGGCGACCGCGACGAGACCCGACTCAACCGACCCGTCCCGGCGTCGAGAGTCGGGGTGTGCCGGCTGGACCTCACAGCCGCCCCGGGTCTCGCCCTGGAACCTGACCGCTCCTCCGCGACAGGCAATGCCTTAGCCCTAACAGGGTTAGGCTTCTGGGCTCCTCCCCTCCCCCTTCTCGGAGGGCTGAGTGGAACAGGCCGTGCAACGGCACGCGCCCTGCTCGAGGTCGCCAGCGAGCCCGCTGACAACCTGACTGCCATGGCAGGGTCCCCCTGCTCTGGCGGCACACCACACTCCTCCTCACCGAACTCCTCCGAGCTGTGGTGTGCTGGCGGATCTGGACCTGTGAACACAGGGCTTACCCACATCTCCGCCTGAGTCCCGGCCTGCGCTGCAGGTACTGCCGATGGTAAAGGCCCCGGAACTGTTGACCGGCGAACTCGTCCTGACGTCCTCCGGCCCTTCGAACTCCCATCCATGTCCTTGCTGCAAGACATAATCAGACAACAAGGACCACCAACTAAAGGTGGAATACTCACCTCCGTGGCCCCTTATGAAGGGCTGGCGAGGAGCGCGCTCCACCGCCAGCCGTCGCAGCAACGCGTTACGACGATATGTCGAGCATGCGCGCCGGCGGGCTCTTCACGAAGTCACTCACGTGACTCCGAAATGAAATTAAGATTCCTTAGCCACTAACGTGATGACAACACTGAAAACTTTGTCATGAGCCATTCTTTATATTATTTTAGGACATGAAATGTTTGGAGAAGTTTATAAGATGAAGTGTATGCAGAGGACAAGCTTCTTCTGGTGAAATTGATTACCATTGCAAAGCTCTCCCAAAGAGCATACGGTGATGACAGGATCATTTACAATGTTCCACAACATATGAACTAGTTCTGTAAGCACCTGTTGAAAGAGTGGGGAATTTTGCAAGGTTTGAGATCTGTTATAAAACCTGGTCCACGACAGCTAATATAAGGACCGGGTGATAATCAGATATAGATATTGGATAGCTATTATATCCAAGCCTACCCTTTGAGATTGGTTTCAGAAACCTTTAGGAATAAGTAGGAAGGTGTCAGAAAATTCATAAATGATATGACTGCATTTTCAGCTGAGCTAAAACTGAAATTCTAATGTGTGCTGTGCCAAACAATTTCAATATTCCACTGCAACAATAAATTGTATGGATACTCAGTTTCACTTTCAATTTAGAATTAAATTTGTGTTACCAAAATGGCTTCAGTAAATTTGCATAAAAAGCTGGAGTAACTCAGTGAGACAGACAGCATCTCTGGATAGAAGGAATGGATGACATTTTGAGTCGAGACCCTTCTTCCGTCACCCATTGCTTCTATCCAGAGATGTTGCCTGTCCTGCTTAATTACTCCAGCTTTTTGTGTCTATTTTTGGTGTAAACCAGCATCTGCAGTTCCTTCCTACACATTTAATAAATGGGCATGTCTGATTAACTAAAACTACATAAATAATATCTACTAAATGGACTGATATTGACTTGTTAATACATTTTGTTGTAATGGATCGTTTGAAACATAGAAAATAGGTGCAGGATTAGGCCATTTGGCCCTTCGAGCCAGCACTGCCATTCAATATGATCATGGCTGATCATCCAAAATCAGTACCCCGTTCCTGCTTTTTCCCCATATCCCTTGATTCCGTTAGCCATAAGAGCTAAATCTAATTCTCAAAAATTCTGTTGTAATGGATTGTTCACTGATAATTACCTGATTGCTAATAGAATCTAACTGTCTGAAGAAGGGTCTCACCCAAAACGTTACCTATTCCTTTTCACCAGAGATGCTACCTGACCCGCTGAGTTACTTGAGCATTTTGTTTTTATCATTGATTGCCAATGGATCTGTATTACTTGTCTTGGCTCTGGTCGTATGATGTAAAATTAAGCACAGAGGAATCTTGAGAGTGACTTGTTTTTATTGTCAAGTGGTGCTGTGGAGGTAAATATCAAATCTGGTGGTCATCCAACTGATTTTTGCAGAGTACAGTTCAGATAATCATTATTTTGTTTTTCGTTAGGTAAAGATTAGGTGGACACAATTATTTTTTTTATTATTAGGAATCTTAGATTTATTGTTTTTGTGGGGTGGAAATTAAAGAAATTAAAATTAAAATTAGTGCATGTTGATCAGATCCAAGAAACCAAAGTCAACCAGGTTTAGGTTTAGGCTTATTATTGTCATGTGTAACAAGATACAGTGAAAAGCTTTGTTTTGCATGCTATCCGAACAGATTAAATATACTATGCATGAATACAATCAAGTCAAACTCAAGTACAAGGTTGGACAGGCTAGATGCAGGAAGATTGTTCCTGATGTTGGGGAAGTCCAGGACAAGGGGTCACAGCTTAAGGATAAGGGGGAAATCCTTTAAGACCGAGATGAGAAATACTTTTTTCACACAGTGAGTGGTGAGTCTCTGGAACTCTCTGCCACAGAAGATAGTTGAGGCCAGTTCATTGGCTATATTTAGGAGGGAGTTAGATGTGGCCCTTGTGGCAAGGGGAACAGAGGGTATGGAGAGAAGGCAGGTACAGGATACTGAGTTAGATGATCAGCCATGATCATATTGAATGGCGGTGCAGGCTCGAAGGGCCGAATGGCCTACTCCTGCACCTAATTTCTATGTTTTTGGGCTTCGTCCCAGGTCCCTGACATTCTGGAGCCATGAGCCTCATGGTTTTGCAGCTTTTGCAGCAAGATGCCAAGCAGGTTTTGCAAAGGCAGAAATCCTCCATTTTGTCACATACCAAATTGGCCGATATTATCAGTTCCAAGATTGACAAACCATATCTGTCCTTTAGAGTGAAAAAAGTGTCTGCTTTATGTCCCCTCAATTGTTAATATGTATGAGGGTTTTGCCGAAAGAGCTGAGCCTTGCTGCAAATGCATGATCAGGATTGGTTGGGGAAAGGTATGTTATAACACCACTGTTAACTATGTTGCATGATCTTTGCACTGTTACTTTGTGATTGGTCAAGGCATGGAGCCTTGCCCGAATTGTTTATGTTACCTGGATAAATGTTTCTTTACTTAGGGAACTGTCTTCCATTAGAAACATTATGTAGAAATAATGTAATGGGGTATTTCGTGATTGGGTTAGGGAACTGTCAATTAATGTATTCTATAATCTTTATTTATGATTGGTTTGTAGGGTTTGTGGGGGTTCCCCCCACCCCCCAATGTATTTTGCGCCACAGGTCCGATACTGTATATGAGAGGGAACACCACATGAGTCTGTGTTGATCTTCTGGGGTAGGACTTGGGACCGTGCTGATCATCTGGATGTGTCTATTCGCACGAGGCTGAAGGGCTTGGACGAGTAGAGACAAGGATCGGACTCGTGGTGTTGGTTAGGTACCGTATAGGAAGTGTGTTTGTGAGTGACAATAAAGAAGTTTAGTTGATCCACTGCATGACTCAGTGTTTTACTGAACCAGATTAACGGGGTGAGATTAGGAGCAGAATTACAGAATCAGTTAGCTTTCAGAGGAAAGCTCATGTTAAAGTTTGAAAGGTTCAAAAGTCAGTTTATTGTCACATGTACCAATTAAGGTACAGTGAAACTCGAATTACCATACAGCCATACTAAATGAAAAGCACCAAGACACACAACTACATAAATGTTAACATAAAAATCCACCACAACGGATTCCCCACACCCCTCACGGTGATGGAAGGCAATAAAGTTTATGTTTTAGTTCAGAGACATCAAGTTCAGAAATCATTGATGAAACACTATGGACATCCAGTATATGGTAGTCTTTGGAGTGGGCATTGAAGTATAATTGTATAGCCATTCTTGAGACAGATACACCTTATGGCGGTATTAACTGTGGTTCTACAAACATAAAGCAGATACAAGAAACTCCAGAAGTTCAGGCACAAAATCCGAGTCTGATATTCTACTGCAATGCCAAAGGAGGACTGCTCTGTGGCAGATACCATCTTTTCAATGAAATACCAAGCCAGTCAGATGAAAATAAAACATCCCACAGTATTTCCTCTAAGAAGTGCAGGATATTCATCTTGGTGTGCTGATCAACAGTTATTCCTTATTCAATATTATTGAAGCATAGATTATTTTGTCCTTATCACATTAGTTTGTTGAACATATGTGCACATATTAAGTGCTGTCTTTCATCCACGACCAAGACTGCAGGCTTCCAGTAATGTGGATGATGAAAATAAGCAAGGCTTTACTTTTAACAGCAAATAAAGATGGACAATAAATGCTGGTTTCATTACTGACATCAATTGCAAAGAAAAAAATTGATTAAAAACAAATCTCGCATTTTTTAAATTTCACCCATCATTTAATTGCTCCCCTATTTTGCATTTCAAGTTGTGCACGTTGGAACACGAAGACCATAATTTCACTTCAAACCTACTTAACATCCTTGTTTGATCATTTACCCATAGGCTGCTGCTGCCAGTATTTGTTGCTCATCCTTGTTTGGTACTTGTTGCATCTTGCTGTGTATCCTGAGTTTTACTGGAGCCAGCATTTGTTGTGAATGGCAAGTCAGTTTCTGTTTAATTCGAATGAATAGATTGAGGCAATTAAAAACCTGGAATACACAGGGTGCAGCTGGTAGAGCTGCTGCCTCAGAGTACCAGCAACCTAAGTTCGATCCTGACATTTGATCCTGTCTGTGTGGAGTATACAGATTCATCTGGAAATCACATGGGTTTCCTCTGGATGTTCTAGTTTCCCCTCACATCCCAAACATATATGGGTTGGTGGGAAAATTCCCCCTTGATGTATAATTGAATGGCAGAATCTGAGGACAGTTGCTGAAAGTGCGGGGAGAATAGGTTATGGAGAAAATTAGTGGGGTCTCGGAAATGATCTGCATTCAACATAGAGCCAAAGAGGAAGAAAGGTTCTAAGGGGAATAAGAGGCAACCGTGGCTGACAAGGGAAGTTAGGGATGAAATAAAACTAAAAGAAAAGGTGCATAACATAGCAAAGAGTAGTGGGAAGCCAGAGGATTGGGAAACTTTCAAAGGACAACAGAAGGTAACAAAAAGGGCAATACGCGGCGAAAAGGTGAAATGCGAGCATTAGCTGGCCAAGAATACAAAGAAGGATTGTAAAAGCTTCTTTAGGTATGTTAAGAGAAAAATATTAGTAAAGGCAAATGTGGCCCCTTGAAGGCAGAAACTGGTGAAATTATTAAGGGGAAAAGGGAATGGCAGAGGTATTGAACAGGTACTTTGGTTCTGTCTTCACGGAGGAAGACACAAACAATCTTTCAGTTGTACTAGAGGACACAGGATCTTGGGAGATAGAGGAACTGGAAGATATTTGCATTAGGAGAGAAATAGTATTGGGTAGACTGATGGGACTGAAGGCTGATAAATCCCCAGGGCCTGCTTGTCTGCATCCCTGGGTACTCAAAGAGGTGGCTCTAGAAATCGTGGACGCATTGGTGATCATTTTCAAATGTTCTATATATTCAGGATCAGTTCCTGTGGATTGGAGGGTAGCTAATGTTATCCCACTTTTCAAGAAAGGAGTGAGAGAGAAAACAGGGGATTATAGACAAATTCCCTGGTGGGCCTATGACAAGTGTGCATGACAAGAAACAATTTTATCTCTTCCCACTCCCCCCCCCCACCACCACCTTCACAACAAGAAGCACATTGTATTTATTGTTTAAACACAGTAATACCGTTTGTTTGCCTGCGTAACGCACACAACAAGCTCCCATGCACAAAACACCAGATGATCTGTATTGTTTCAGTTTATTTGCAGTTCATTTGTTTTTTTTGAACTCTGCGCATTTAACGGTGCCATTTTTGCAGTGGTGTCGAATAAATCATATTTTTTTCCCCCCGCAGATGATACATTACTCTCAAATCACATACCTTATCTCTATTACCTCTCTACATAAAAACAAAGTGGCAATGCCTCTTGAAGGTCTAGCAATCCATCCATAGCTTCAATTGCAGGTACAACTGAAGGGATTTGGCGCTCGGAACAATGACCGCATTAGAAGATCATCTGAGCATCTTGAAGTAAATCTCATGAGCACGAGTGAAAGGTAGCCGAGAAATGTGGTATCAATCAGCCCACATCGCACATAGTGGAAAAGAATGAAATGGAAATTGCAAATTATTCAACTGCAACTTTCCCCCTTCCCCCCTTCCCCTGACACAAAGACATCAATAACATATTTGCCACATATTTGCCTTCAGACTCAGTCTTCAGGCCTGAAGAATAATCTCGAGCTGAAACGTCACCCATTCCTTCTCTACAGTACAGTACAGTACAGACCAGTACAAACAGGATGGTCTGCGCCTGGGCTGGAATGGAACCAATGTCCTTGGAGGAGTGTTTGCTAGTGCTGTCGGGGAGGATTTAAACTAATGTGGCAGGGGGATGGGTACAAGAGCAGAGAGGCAGGTGGGTGTAAAATGAGGGAAGAAGCAATAGGTAGCAAGGTGAAAAGTAAAAGTGGCAGGCAGACAAAACCAGGGTAAAAATCAAAAAGGGCCACTTTTCAACATAATTGTTTCAGGGGTAAAGGGTCTGTCCTACAAGCATGCAACTCTATGCGATGAACGCGATCAAACTAGAAGCGGGGGCCGCACGGAGGTCGGGTGATCCCCTGTACAGGGCCGTTCCCACCAGCATGCGCCTGCATGCGGCAAGCAAACAAACCGGCAGCAGGGGCTGCGCGGAGGTCGGGTGAGTGGTGCAACGTGGCGCAAAGTGAGGCGAACTTGGAGCGAAGTCTAAGGTAAGTTCACCAGGACAGAGAGGGGCACACAGAGAGGGGCACACAGAGAGGGGCACATACACAGAGGGCCATTGGGCCACACACATAGAGGGTCATGGAGGCACCTACAAATAGGTTCACAGAGGCACGATGTCGGGGCGGTGTGTAATGCGTCGAGGCAACTGCGAGGCGACAAGCCATTGCCACGCAGATTTTTTGAACATAGTCAGTTTTTCGGAGCCCCGCGCGATGTCGGGACGTACTCTGCACAATTCCGCACGGCTCCGGCAATCGAAGTAGGACCGGCCCCGCGACGCCGGACGGCTCAAGCGACCACGTTAGGTCGCGCTAATCGCATAGAGTTGCATGCTTGTAGGACAGGCTCTTAAGAGTGTTGTAAAAACAAGCCTGAAGGCTTTGTGTCTCAATGCAAGAAGTATTTGTAATAAGGTGGATAAGTTGAACGTGCAGATAGCTATTAATAATTATGATATAGTTGGGATCACGGAGACATGGCTCCAGGGTGACCAAGGCTGGGAGCTGAACATCCAGGGATATTCAATATTCAGGAGGGATAGAGAGAAAGGAAAAGGAGGTGGGGTAGCATTGCTGGTTAGAGAGGAGATTAACGCAATGGAAAGGAAGGACATTAGCTTGGAGGATGTGGAATTGGTATGGGTAGAGCTGCGAAACACTAAGGGGCAGAAAACGCTGGTGGGTGTTGTGTACAGGCCACCTAACAGTAGTAGTGAAGTTGGGGATGGTATCAAACAGGAAATTAGAAATGCACGCGACAAAGGCAAAACAGTTATAGTGTGTGACTTCAATCTACATATAGATTGGGTGAATCAAATTGGCAGGGGTGCTGAGGAGGAGGATTTTTTGGATTGTATGCAGGATAGTTATCTAAATCAACATGTAGAGGAACCAACGAGAGGGCAGGCTATTTTAGACTGGGTTTGAGTAATGAGGAAGGGGTAGTTAGCAGTCTTGTTGTACATGCCCCCTTGGGCAAGAGTGACCATAATATGGTTGAGTTCTTCATTAGGATGGATAGTGACATTGTTAATTTAGAAACAATGGTTCTGAACTTAAAGAAAGGTAACTTTGAGGGTATGAGACGTGAATTGCATACCAGAGGACTGGGAGAAATTCAGAAACCAGCAGAGGAGGACAAAGGGCTTAATTAGGAAAGGAAAAATAGATTATGAAAGAATACTGGCAGGGAACATAAAAACCGACCGCCAAAGTTTTTATAGATATGTGAAGAGAAAGAGATTAGTTAAAACAAATGTAGGTCCCTTGCAGTCAGAAACAGATGAGTTGTTCATGGGGATAAAGGATATGGCAGACCAATTGAATAATTGCTTTGGTTCCGTCTTCACTAAGGAAGACATAAATAATCTGTCGGAAATAGCAGGGGACCGCGGGTCAAAGGAGTTGAGTGAAATCCAGGTTAGTCGGGAAGTGGTGTTGGGTAAATTGAATGGATTAAAGGCCGATAAATCCCCAGGGTCAGATAGGCTGCATCCCAGAGTACTTAAGGAAGTAGCTCCGGAAATAGTGGATGCATTAGTGATAATCTGTCAAAACTCTTTAGATTCTGGAGTAGTTCCTGAGGATTGGCGGGTAGCAAATGTAACCCCTCATTTCAAGAAGGGAGAGAGAGAGAAAACGGGGAATTACAGACCAGTTAGTCTAACATCGGTAGTGGGGAAACTGATAGAGTCTGTTATTAAAGATGGGATAGCAGCACATTTGGAAAGTGGTGAAATCATTGGACAAAGTCAGCATGGATTTACGAAAGGTAAATCATGTCTGACGAATCTTATAGAATTTTTCAAGGATGTAACTAGTAGAGTGGATAAGGGAGAACCAGTGGATGTGTTATATCTAGACTTTCAGAAGGCTTTCGAAAAGGTCCCACATAGGAGATTAGTATACAAACTTAAACCACACGGTATTGGGGGTTCAGTATTGATGTGGATAGAGAACTGGCTGGCAGACAGGAAGCAAAGGGTAGGAGCAAACGGGTCCTTTCAGAATGGCAGGCAGCGACTAGTGGGGTACCACAAGGTTCAGTGCTGGGACCCCAGCTATTTACAATATATATTAATGATCTGGATGAGGAAATTGAAAGCAGTATGTTTGCGGATGACACTAAGCTGGGAGGCAGTGTTAGCTGTGAGGAGGATGCTAGGAGACTGCAAGGTGACTTGGATAGGCTGGGTGAGTGGGCAATTGTTTGCAGATGCAGTATAATGTGGATAAATGTGAGGTTATCCACTTTGGTGGCAAAAACAGGAAAGCAGACTATTATCTAAATGGTGGCCGATTAGGAAAAGGGGAGATGCAGCAAGACCTGGGTGTCATGGTACACCAGTCATTGATAGTAGGCAGGTGCAGCAGGCAGTAAAGAAAGCGAATGGTATGTTAGCTTTCATAGCAAAAGGATTTGAGTATAGGAGCAGGGAGGTTCTACTTCAGTTGTCCAGGGTCTTGGTGAGACCACACCTGGAGTATTGCGTACAGTTCTGGTCTCCAAATCTGAGGAAGGACATTATTGCCATAGATGGAGTGCAGAGAAGGTTCACCAGATTGATTCCTGGGATGTCAGGACTGTCTTATGTAGAAAGACTGGATAGATTCAGTTTATACTCTAGAATTCAGAAAATTGAGAGGGGATCTTATAGAAACTTACAAAATTCTTAAGGGGTTGGACAGGCTAGATGCAGGAAGATTGTTCCCGATGTTGGGGAAGTCCAGGATAAGGGGTTTCAGCTTAAGGATAAGGGGGAAATCCTTTAAGACCGAAATGAGAAAGGCTTTATTCACACAGAGAGTGGTGAGTCTCTGGAACTCTCTGCCACAGAGGGTAGTTGAGGCCAGTTCATTGGCTATATGTAAGAGGGAATTAGATGTGGCCCTTGTGGCTAAGGGGATCAGAGGGTATGGAGAGAAGGCAGGTACGGGATACTGAGTTGGATGATCAGCCATGATCATATTGATTGGCGGTGTAGGCTCGAAGGGCTGAATGGCCTACTCCTGCACCTATTTTCTATGTTTCTATGTTTCTATGTTTCTATAGAGATGCTGCCTGTTCCGCTGAGTTACTCCAGCTTTTTGTGTCCATCTTCGGTTAAAACTGACATCTGTAGTTCCTTCCTACACAACTGTCACAACAAGCTAATCATCCAGGTTGGCTTGCTGAATATTGCATAAGACATGGTCAAAAGATTTAATCCTAAATTTTATTTGTCAATTAAGTTATGACATCGGATGTAAGTTGCAACCGAAATCTCGTTGCACTTACGTGTAATGACAATAAAAGATATTATTATTATTATTGTTAAGAAAGGGGAGGTTATATATATATGATCTTCCAATGTCCCCCGGGCCGTCTATCCCCGTGGCTGGGTGGGGGATGAATCTCCTAGTGTGGATGTTGGGGGGTGAATCACCCTGTGTGTGGGTCGGGGTCCGGGGGTCAGGGGGGTGAATCATCCTGACGTGGGGGTTGGGGTCCGGTTGTGGTGCATCACAGTCAGTGACTCTGGTTGGGCAGAGGGAACAGACTGTCTCCAAATCTGCTCCACCCAGCCCCGTGTGTGTGTGTGCGCTGCCATCCCACAGTCCATCACATTGCGGCCACATGGGGGAGACGAGGTGGAGGGTGGAGGGCGGCCGTGGTGGAGGGCAGCCATGGCTGGACACGAGGTGGAGGGCGGCCGTGGCTGGACAGCGCTGATCCCAGTTGGGGAGAGTGGGGGCTGTCCCGAGGGATGCACTACTTTGGCCGCTTACACATTGGTGCTCGGGTTCAGAGCGCCCTGTCACCCTCCAGCCCCGGACGGTCTTGTGTGGGGAAAATGACCCTCACCCTCCCGTCTCCCCCGGCCAGTGATGTAATGGACCTGGGGGTCTGAACCAATTGCTGACATGTTCTGCCCCCCAGCTACATCATGTCTGTTATCTGACTTTTTGGCGTTGCGTCCGTTCGGTGAATTGGCTTTTCGGCATTGCGTCCTTTTGATTAGTTGGCTTTTAGGCGTCCCGCCCTTTCTGTTAGTTGGCTTGTAGGCGTTCCGCCCTTTCGGTTATTGGGCTTTTTGGCATTGCATCTGTTAGATTATTTGGCATTTCGGCGTTGTAAGCTTTCGGTAATTTGGCTTTTCGGCGTAGTTTCCGTTTGGTTATTTGGAGTCAAATATTTAAGAAGTAATAATGGCGCATTTGGATAGCAGTAAAAGGATTGGTCCAAGTCAGCATGGATTTATGAAGGGTATCTTCTGGAATTTTTTGAGGAATTACTTGTGACAAGTAAAATGGATGAATGAAGCTAGTGGATGTAGTGCATCTAGACTTTCAGAAAGCCTTTGATAAGGTCCCACACAGGAAATTAGTGGGCAAAATTAGAGCACATGGTATGGGGGGTAGGGCATTGACATGGATGGAGAATTGGTTGGCAGACAGGAAACAAACAGTAGGAATAAATGGGTCCCTGTCAGATGGCAGGCAATGGCGAGTGAAGTGCCGCAAGGCTTGATACTGGGGCCGTAACTATTTACAATATATATTAATGATTTAGATGATGGGATTAAAAGTAACACTAGCAAATTTGCAGATGACACAATACTGGGTGGCAGTGTGAACTGCAAAGGGGATGCTTGGAGGGTGACTTGGTTGGGTTGAGTAAGTGGGCTGATGCATGGCAGATGCAGTATTATGTAGATAAATGTGAGGTTATCCACTTTGGCGGCAAGAACAAAGAGGCAGATTATTATCTCAATGGTGTCAGATTTGAAAAAAAGTCAAGGCAACGAGACCTGGGTGTCCTTGTACACCAGTCACCTAAAGTAAACATGCAGGTAGAGCAGGCAGTGAAGTAAAGCTAATGGCATGTTGATCTTCATAACAAGAGGATTTAAATATAGGAGTAAAGAGGTCCTTCTGCAGTTGTACAGGGCCCAGGTGAGACCACATCTGGAGTATTGTGTGCAGTTTTGGTCTCCTAATTTAAGGAAGGACATCCTTGCTATTGTGGCAGTGCATCGTAGATTCACGAGGTTAATCCTGGCTATGGCGGGACTGTCATATGAGAAAAGATTGGAAAGACTAGGCTTGTATTCACTGACATTTAGAAGGATGAGAGGGAATCTTATATAAGCGTATAAAATTATAAAAGGACTGAACAAGCTAAATACAAGAAAAATGTTCCCAATGTTGGGAGAGTCCAGAACCAGGCGCCACAGTCTAAGAATAAAGGGGAGGCCATTTAATACTGATATGAGAAAAAAACGTTTTCATCCAGAGAGTTGTAAATTTGTGGAATTCTCTGCCTCAGAAAGCAGTAGAGGCCAATTGACTGGATGAATTTGAAAGAGTTAGATAGAGCTCTAGGGGATAGCAGAATCAAGGGATACGGGGAGAAGGCAGGCACGGGTTACTAATTGTGAATGATCAGCCATGATCACAATGGAGTATTGTGTGCGGTTTTGGGGAATTTGAGGAAGGACATTCTTGCTATTGAGGAAGTGCAGCGTAGGTTTACAAGGTTAATTCCCGGGATGGCGGGACTGTCATATGCTGAGAGAATGGAGCAGCTGGGCTTGTATACTCTGAAGTTTAGAAGGATGAGAGGGGATCTTATTGAAGCATATAAGATTATTAAGGGTTCGGACATGCTAGAGGCAGGAAACATGTTCCTGATGTTGGTGGAATCCTGAACCATGGCCCACAGTTTAAGAATAAGGGGTAAGACATTTAGAACAGAGACGAGGAAACACTTTTTCACACAGAGTTGTGAGTCTGTGGAATTCTCTGCCTCAGAGGGCAGTGGAGGCCGGTTCTCTGGATACTTTCAAGAGAGAGCTAGATAAGGCTCTTAAAGATAGCAGAGTCGGGGGATATGGGGAGAAGGCAGGAACGGGGTATTGATTGGGGATGATCAGCCATGATCACATTGAATGGCGGTGTTGGCTCGAAGGGTCGAATGGCCTACTCCTGCACCTATTTTCTATTGTCTATTGTCTATTGAATGGTGGCACAGACACAAAGGGCCAAATGGCCTCCTCCTGCACCTATTTTATTTGTTTCTTTGTTGATGGTTTAAATTGACATAAGGACATACATTGATTTTAAATGTAAAGTCAAGACATAATAATCTGAAGGAGTTAAATACTTTGTGGTCTTCAGTGGAAGGCAGATCTCTGGATGATGATTAAACCGCTGGAGAAACTCATTACAATGGGACAATGCAAGTACTCATGTTGAAGTAGTTACAACAAGCAAAACAAAAGGAGACATAATTGAAAGCAAGTTCTATCCAAAACAGTTCCATGTTCCATTAACACACATATGAAAAATATAATTATTCCATTTATAAATGACACTATCAAGAGCAGTAAAACATCTCCATTTGCCTTTCCCCAGATCTGTGTCTTAATTATTATACACTTTGACTGTAAGTGTGATCATAACTAAATTAGTTTTATTTTCCTCTCTACTGCGTAATCGTTGTTTGTGAAAATTGCACCCATAAGCTTGAACACCTGTTCAATGAAAATTTGCTGGCTGTATAAATACAACATTGAAAAATAGCTGCAGCAAAAGCAGACATCAAACTATAAATCTGTGTCATTAAACTAAATGAAATATTAAAACCTTTTGAACAAATTTAATTACTTTGGATTCTCTATTTTATCTGGCATGTCACAGAAAATTAATTTGCCATAACATAGAGAAAGAAAGGAGGAATGTTGTCAGGCATTTACATAGTTACATAGATACATAGACAATAGGTGCAGGAGTAGGCCAATCAGCCCTTTGAGCTAGCACTGCCATTCATTGTGATCATGGCTATTCATCAACAATCAGTACCCCATTCCAGCCTTCTCCACATACCCCTTGATTCCGCTAGCCCTAAGAGCTCTATCTTTTGAATGCATCCAGTGAATCGCCTCCATTGCCTTCTGAGGCAGGGAATTCCATAAATTCACAACTCTTTGGATGAAACTCTCTGATTTTTCCTCATCTAAGTTCTAAATGGCCTACCCCTTATTCTTAAACTGTGCCCCCAGGTTCTGGACTCCCCCAACATCGGGAACATGTTTCCTGGTGCGTCCAATCCCTTAATAATTTTATATCTTTCTATAAGATTCCCTCCCATCCTTCTAAATTCCAGTGAATACAATCCAAGTTGCTCCATTCTTTCATCAAATGACAGCCCGCCATCGCGGGAATTAACCTCGTGAACTTACTCCGCACTCACTCAATAGCAAGAATGTTCTTCCTCAAATTAGGATAGGTACTTGGTAGAATCCTCTATTTTATATTTTGCAACAGTGAAGCACAAGATATCTCACTTAATAATAAACTGTTATAATAATTGGAATCTGAATTATTTTATCAGGAATTTCAATGACTATGCAGCAGGCAATGAAAGGGATAATGTTGTCAGATGCAATGAATCCTTTCAATGTTTTTTCACATATCCTTCCACTATTTTGATGTGGCACAATTAAAACTGAGATTAAACATCAAAATTGTTGCAGTTTCTCAAACCATGTTAAAACATTGATTGGTTTTGAAGGTGTTGTGTTCGCCTATGATGAAACATAATTACACCATCAGTTACTTGTGAGACGGTATAATTTAGAATTGGAAAAGAGGTAGGATTGGCCCATATAATCTTCACTATTAAACTTTAATTCATGCTGAGTGGATATTATCACTCGTTTACCTTTGGTGCGTGAAGAAAATATTTTAGAATGTGTCCAAAGGTTCAACACACAATTTTCTTTTTCCAATTTTCTATGTCTGTGCACACGGAATGATTGTATTTATTTAATTAAACATCTATTCAGGTTACTTTCTTCCGATGTTCATTCACCCGGCTGGATGAGCAACCTGTTTCCAAGTCTTTACTGTTGGCTTTGAGCCCATTCAAATCTCTTGAACAGAAAAATCTAAGCTGGATCTTCAAGGCAGCATCGAGAGATTGCCGCATTGTCCGAGCAGCATCTTGCACACAAAACAATTACCATCATGCATGCATTAATTCCCCACTTTCCTGCATTCATTTTTTTCCTCCACGACTTGCTCATTCATATACCTGTCCAAACATCACTGAAATGCTACGACTTTTCCTGCATCAACAGCCTTCTCTGACAGCTTATTCCAGATGCCAATTAATCTTTGTAAGAACAAAAATGACCTCTCAGATCCCTTTTAAATCGCTTCTCTCTCATTGTAAACTCTTGCCCTCTAGTTTTAGATAGCCCTACCATGGGAAACAGACTATGGTCATATACCAATCACTGCCGATCATAATTTTATATACCTCTTTCATGTCAGCCCCTGAGTCCAGGGAAAACAGATACAGCCCATCCAATCTCTCCTTTTAACTCAAGCCCTCCAATATAAGCAATGTCCTTATGAATCTTTTTTGCACCTTTTTTAGCTTAAGAACATCTTTCCTGTGGTGTGGTGATTAGAACTGTACATAATCCTCTGTGAGAGCTAACTAACGTATTGAACAACTGACATCTCAACTCTTGTACTCAATGTCTTGGCTAACGAAGGCAAACATGCCACATGCTTTCTTATTTGCCCTCACATCTCCTTTAAAGTTTGCATTGCTCATCTTAAAGCTATGTCCTCTAGTCCTTGACATTTCCACCCTGGGTAAAAGGTTCTGACTATCTCCCCTATCTATGTCACTCATAATTTTATAAACTTCTATTAGGTCTCGTATCAGCCCACAAGTGGTATATATAATAACTGGTAAATCTCTTTTGCATTTGTCCAAAACCTCACGTGCTTCCTGTAAGGGGGCAACTAGAACTACACATAATGCTGCATAAAGCTGCAAAATTGTGTCCCGACTCTTATACTCAATGTCCTGACTGCTGAATGCAAACCTACCATATGCCTTCTTTAACACTCCATCTACTTTCAGGAAGCAATAGACTTGAATCCCAATAATGCACAATGCAAGTTATGGAGTCTATGGCATGGAACTCTGGACAAAATATCCTTGACACAGTTTGGCATTTTAATATATATGGAAAACAGCAGGGGACCCAGCACTGACCCTACAACACACCATTGATCTATAATCTATAAAACAAGCCTCCACTATCACTCTCTGCCTACTTCTACCAAGCAAATTTATATCAGTCCTTACCTTTCCAAATGCAAATAAATTATTATACATGGTAAATGGTAGTGAATTGAGGAATGCTGTGGAACAGAGGGATCTAGGAATAACTGTGCATAGTTCCCTGAAGGTGGAATCGCATGTAGATAGGGTGGTAAAGAAAGATTTTGGTGTGCTGGCCTTTATAAATCAGAACATTGAATATAGGAGTAGGGAAGTAATGTTAAAATTGTACAAGGCATTGGTAAGACCAATTCTGGAGTATGGTGTACAAGTTTGGTCGCCTAATTATAGGAAGGATGTCAACAAAATAGAGAGAGTACAGAGGAGATTTACTAGAATGTTGCCTGGGTTCCAGCAACTAAGTTACAGAGAAAGGTTGAACAAGTTAGGTCTTTATTCTTTGGAGCGTAGAAGATTAAGGGGGGACTTGATTGAGGTCTTTAAAATGATGAAAGGGATAGACAGAGTTGACGTGGATAAGCTTTTCCCATTGGGGGTAGGAAAGATTCAAACAGGAGGGCATGACATGAGAATTAAGGGACAGAAGTTTAGGAGTAACATGAGGGGGAACTTCTTTACTCAGAGAGTGGTGGCTGTGTGGTATGATCTTCCTGCAGAAGTGGTGGAGGCAGGATCGATTTTAACATTTAAAAGTAAAGTGGATAGGTATATGGATGGGAAGGGAATGGAGGGGTATGGTCTGAGTGCAGGTAGATGGGACTAGGGGAAAATAAATGGTCGGCACGGACTGGAAGGGCCGAGAAAGCCTGTTTCCATGCTGTAATTGTTATATGGTTATATGGTTATTTCAAATACCTTCCAGCACCTTTCCTATTGTGAGGCTCACTGAATTGTAGTTCCCTTGCTTATTCCATTATTGCTGCCCTTCTCACATAAAGGGGTAAGCCATTTAGAACGGAGATGAGGGAACACTTTTTCACACAGAGAGTTGTGAGTCTGTGGAATTCTCTGCCTCAGAGGGCAATGGAGGCTGGTTCTCTGGATACTTTCAAGAGAGGGCTAGATAGATCTCTTAAAGATAGCGGAATCAGGGGATGTGGAGAGAAGGCAGGAATGGGGTACTGATTGGGTATGATCAGCCATGATCACATTGAATGGCAGTGCTGGCTCGAGGAGCCAAATGGCCTACTCGTGCACCTATTGTCTATTGCCTAAAGGCACAACATGAATGAATGAATGAATAAGTTTATTGGCCAGGTATGTACACATACAAGAAATTAACAACACGACACACAGTAACAATTAAGAATAGTAAGATTAAATGAGAGCTTACCAGTTTGAAGTTTGATCTTTATTTTATGATGATTTACGATGAGCGATTATGTGAAGAAGCCCGCCAGCCCGCATGCGCGTCAATCTTCAAAGCAGTGGTGTGAAATCACAGATAACAGTAGTTGACCTGAACATAGTAAGATTGGAGAGATCTAGAACTACCAGGTGATCTTTATGATAAGAGGGTTGGGAGCGGAGGGCACGTAATCGCTGATTGTAACTCCTCATAAAATAAAGATCAAACTTCAAACTGGTAAGTTCTGGTTTAATCTTACTATTTTACTTCGGAGTCACGTGAGTGATTCCGTGAAGATTTCAAACCTGTGTGATTTCACGCTGTGGAAACAAGTCCATGCGTCACACACTGCATCAATTGTCCAAGGATGAGTGAAAAACAATAATGCATTCAGACATGACATAGATTTAAACATGCTGATGCTTTAATGAGCAGAATAAAAATAATAGTGACCCTCTCCTCCAGGGAGAAACTATAAACAGAACTTAAAATAGAGTTGGCAAATACCCCCGGTCTGGCAATGGGTTTGTTATGAAACATTTGGAAGTTTGCTCGTTAACCATCCTGCAGTCGCTAGGATGTGGCCCAGCAGAAATCCATAACGCTCGCTGCAGAGGCTGTTGCAGCCCTGGTAGAGTGAGATTCAAAAACATCAGTGTTCACTCCCGCACAAGCCAAACCCCATTTTAACCACCTGGAGATGGTCTAGACTGATACCTTCTTATGAGGTTTTTTGTAATTAACAAACATTGCTAGTTCAGAGCCTAATTACTGTTGTAGATGTGTGACCATACAAAACCAAAGGTCCATGGGGTATGCCATGAAAACTAGTTTGAGACCTGACGCCCTGGTCTACTTTGCTAGACTAAGTCATGATCATAAATGTTATATTATTTGCAGAAGAAACCATCCTGTCCAGTTGCTGCTTATGCAACGACTGGACCTATTGCACTGAACCCAATGCCATGAGCAAAACCACTCTGTAAGTGATTTTGATCGAGGACAGGGATGTAGCTGGAGCCACCGGCGAGGCAGCGTCAGCACAACATTAACATCCCATATCACTCAGTACCTGGACCTGGGGGAATTTGAGTTAAAAATACCCTTCATAAATCTGGATATCAGTGGGTGAGACCCAACAGAGTGGTGTCCCGATCCCAGCAGCAAGTATGATAACAAGGCACTACTGGCACAATTTATAGCACTATAACGTCATCTCTCGATAAATTATAGCTTTGAGAGGAATTCCAAGACATCTGTTATACGTGCTGTGTCATACGATATGTTGGACTGTAAAAAGAACACTTCCCATTTCTTGATATTGGAGATGTACTGTTTCTAGATACTATTTCTCAAAGCCGCAGTAATTACATCCACCGTAGAACCTGACAGCGCAAACCCCAGGAAAGGTCTTCTCAGAGTCTGCAAACCAACAAATTGATTTGCTCATGCAGTGAATGTTTTTCCCCAGTCACGGGTAAAACCAGCAGATTTCTGCGTTTGGGAACAGCCATAAAAGGCTCTGTTATCATTCCCAGTATGAGTAGACCCATGGCTGTGTAGGCCAGTCAGACACTACCAAAAGCCTGAGGTGGAGTCTTGCTGGATCTTAAGCAAGCACCGACTGATGAGGCAAATGGAGGAAGGACATAAAGAACATTTCTCCCCAGTGTAGCGAGAATACATTCATCGCCACTGCCCCTCATTATGGCTACCATGCCACATATTTTGCAACTGCTGATTGAGCCTAGGAGCAAACAAATCGATATTTGGTGTTCCATCGAGCCACAATGTCATTAAATACTTTGTGATCCAACATCCATTCTGTGTTGTCATTGATTTGCGTGATGATACACCAGTACCAAATGAGGTTAGGTAAACTATCATAGGATATTGACTTGATTGCACCCATGTGATTAATATAGGCCACCACCGTAGTGTACAAACTGGTAGTTGAGCATGCAGATATGCATTATTGCACAATAAGCCTTTAACTCATTTGAATGCCCTTAGTGTCTCTAGGTAGTTGATACCATATAATTGAGGAATTGGTAACTCATGCACATCCCATCCGCCTTTGTAACTAGAGATGGTATAGTAATTTTACATCTTTGAGCACTAGCATCAGTTTGTAATATAACTGAAGGTTTAAAGACCAAAAGTTACTGGAGTAATACTGAATACTGTTCGTCTAGAATTGTGACTTTATAGCTTCAGCTGGTAATAGCATAGGTCTGTTAACAATGATCGACAGGGTACTTGAGAACTTGCTCCTTTGCATGATGTAAATTCTGATAATGCAAAGGCCCCAAATGCGCAGCTGAAAATCAGCCACTATATTGCCAATTACACTGGCCATTTGATGAATAAACAACAAGATTGTTACAAGCTTCCATTAATTCTAATCTCTAGACCCAGGGTGGAGTCACAGACAAATTAATAGAGTTAAAGGTAAATCCCAATAATCTATAACTCTAGTTGGTATCAGCTTAAATTGAACTGGATGGATGAGATCCCCCCAATTTCTCAAATATTAGTTCTGCAGCTGAAAACAGCTAATTTAGCAAGATTCAGCATTTTTAGAATATCATGAATGAATGAATGAATGAATGAATGAATGAATGAATAGCCTTTATTGTCATTCAGACCTTTCGGTCTGAACAAAATTTCGTGCCTGCAGTCATACATATATAAAAATAACAATACCACACAATAAACACAAAATTAACATCCACCACAGTGAGTTCACCAAACACCTCCTCACTGTGGTGGAAGGCAAAAGTCTTAGAGTCTCTGTCTTCTTCCCTCCTTATTCTCCCTCTGCGCTGAGATGATCCAGGCCTCCGATTCTGGCGTCCACCAGGCCCGCGGCTGAGCCTCCGAAACCGGGCCGCCACCACCGCTGTCGCTGGAATGCCGGAACACCGCCACAGGGCCCGCCGATGGAACGTCGCTGGAACACCGCAGCTCCCGAAAACCAGGCCGCCGCTGGAGCACCGCAGCCCCGAAAGCCAGGTCACCGCTGGAGCACCGCAGCTCCCGAAAGCCAGGTCGCCGCTGGAGCACCGCAGCTCCCAAAACCCAGGCCGCCGCTGGAGCACCGCAGCTCCCGAAACCCAGGCTGCCGCTGGAGCACCGCAGCTCCCGAAACCCAGGCCGCCGCTGGAGCACCGCAGCTCCCAAAACCCAGGCCGCCGCTGGAGCACCGCAGCTCCCGAAACCCAGGTCGCCGCTGGAGCACCGCAGCTCCCGAAAATCAGGCCGCCGCTGGAGCACCGCAGCTCCCGAAACCCAGGTCGCCACTGGAGCACCGCAGCTCCCGAAAGCCAGGCCGCCGCTGGAGCACTGCAGCTCCCGAAAACCAGGTCGCCGCCGGAAGCCAGGTCGCCGCTGAAGCTCCGAAAGCCGTGCCGCCACCGCTGGAAGCTGGAAGGCCGTCACCAGGGCCTCAGCACAGACGGAGACGGTGACGGGGGACACGACAGAAAAAGTCGCATCCCCCCGAAGGGAGAGACTAAAACCCCGTTTCTCCCACCCTCCCCCCCCCCCCCCCCCCACACACATACACAACCCAACAAACCAAAAATAAACGCCAAAAACAGGGACGAAGACAAAAATAAAATAAAAGACAGACGGACTGCAGGTGAGCCGCAGCTGCCAAGCAGCGCCGCCACTTCCTTTTCCGTCATCCAGATAGGCCATAATAAATAATATGTTTTTGAGTTCTGAGCAGCCAAGCACTGGCTTGGTAATTTGGTAAATAGCCTGAGAGCTGAAGTTAGCTCATTTCACAATGCTTTAACTACTATCGTTGCCCCATCCAGCTAAATTTCAATATCTCTAGTGATCCCTGTGATAGTAAACTGAATAGTATGTATCTTTGAGATTGATGCATGCCATAAAGCATCCTATGGAAATCGGTTGTTTAGACAGTAACGATGTTTTCCATTCTAAAAGTCTATACTGCACAAGAGCATGTGAGTTAATCAAGGGTGATCTGACATCCTCTATCTTCCTTTCAAAATGGTGCAGCTATGCCCATCTGGGGTGCTTTAATCAACCCAACAGCTTTGCTTCCTCATCCAGATCTTTTACTTGTTTGGATATCTGCTTGTAAACCCAAACCTTTTTGTTGGAATGAATAAATGTCCAACTTGGTGTATATTGTATGAGTAGCAATGAGTTAAAGGAATTCAATTTGTAACCCTTATATACTGTGCAGTATAAACTGATCTGATGTTATCTTTTCAGTTATAAACGGATCTGAAGTTATCCGTCGTCATTTGTACAAAAAACAAGTGAAATCTATTACCAACTTGTAACTGGTCCACACACCCCATGTTTCAGAAAGAACCAGACCCACCTACCTCCATGGTTGCTGGTAGTCGTCTGGTAAGCCCAAAGGCCCCTGATGCGGGTTTTATTTCCAGTCTTGTATTGGGAGGATAGGACTGCAGGGTGCGTGGATTGCACATTTTTTCTGACAGCTGTCTTGGGCCTTGGCCTGAAAGAACTCTGCCCAATGAATCAGCTTTCAAGCTGCCACCAGCTTCAGAGAACCACTTACTGCTGATGGAGGCGCATGGGTGTTGTCGCCGAAACGGTGAGGCTTTCGCTCGTCGTTGGTACCTTGACTAATCCGATAGCCTTGCTTCCTCATCCAGGTTTTTACCTGTTTGGCAAGGTCTTCTCCGAGGAGAAGATTCGGCAGCTGGATATTGCTGGCCTCGCCATTCATAGTCACCCAAGATAGCGCTGATAACTGCCGGCACTTTCAGGAATGCACAAATTTACAGGTGTATGTTTCTGTAATGATGTGATGTCACTGATCATGATGAGGTCACTGATGCTTACCAAGCTGGTAATGTCAAGGGAACTCTGCACCCCCCCCCCCCCCCGGGTTTTCTGACAATGGCTTGAAGCCAACTCTTCCTGCACCGGCTCCTCTCTTGAACCTCACGCATGTACTGCAGTATGTTTCACAGACATACTTCTGGGTTTGGTGTCAGTCACTGACCCCTCGCAATCCCCTCCACAGAGAGGGAGATTTGTAAGCAGCCCTGAAACAGGTCCTGCTGCAGGTCCCCATCGAGACCTGCGCTGATATGGTCCCTTCAACGGACCTATATCGGGGTGAAGCATCACCTCAGTGGGATGAACGCCCGAGGGCGCTATCCATGCTCCACTTGCGTAACGTCCGAGGATGTACCCATGGAGGGGAATGCTCATGGCCTGACTTGTCCCAGTCCAGGCCTCTCAGACTCAGTTAGGCTGCACACCCTCTCGGGGCTGCCGGAGTCTGAAGTCGCTGACTCAGATAGTGAACCCGACGGCCGCCGGCTATCTGCACTCCCGCAGTCTGTAGCCAGGTCTTCCCGCGGTCTCCGAGGCCGGGTTTCCCCGAGCCGAGTTTCCCTGCGGTCTCCTTAGTCGGGTTCCCCCGAGCCGGGCTTCCCCACGGTCCGTAGTCGGGTTTCCCCGAGCCGAGTTTCCCTGCGGTCTCCTTAGTCGGGTTCCCCTGAGCCGAGTTTCCCTGCGGTCTCCTTAGTCGAGTTTCCCCAAGCCGGGTTTCCCCGTGGTCCGTAGCCAGGTTTCCCCGAGCTGGGCTTCCCCACGGCCACAGTTGGGATTCCACTCGGCTCGTCAGGGTTTCGCCCTGGATTGTCAACCCAGCAGGAACTCTATAAAAGAGCTTCCTGCAAACAAAAAGCACAACCTGAAATTAAGTTTAAAACTTAACTGCAGGGTTTGAAACGTACCGCTGGAGGAGCGGCACGCCTGCCAGCCAGTCGTTGCGCCATGCGTTAGACATAAATGACGCGCATGCGGGCTGCTTCACGGAATCACTCACGTGACTCCGAAGTAAAATTGCACATAAACCATTAAACATTAATAATAAAATATTACAGTTTAAACATGTGAAACAAATAAAATACCAGAGCAAAATGAGGCTACAGGCTTTTGCTTATTGAGTACAGGTGGTATTCGTGGAAAAAAGCTGTTTTTATGGCTGTGGTGGCTTTGACAGTCCTGAGTTGCCTACCAGAGGGAAGTGCTTCAAAGAGTTTGTGGCCAGGGTGAGAGGGGTCAGAGATGATTTTACCAGCTCGCTTCCTGGCCCTTGCAATGTACAGTTCATCAATGGGGGGAAGGTTGCAGCCAACAACCTTCTCAGCTGATCGGATGATTCGCTGGAACCTCCGGATGTCGCGCTTGGTGGCTGAGCCAAACCAGACCATGATGGAGAAGATGAGGACAGACTCTATGATGGCCGTATAGAATTGGACCATCATAGCCTGTGGCAGATTGTGTTTCCTCAGCTGCCGCAGGAAGTACATCCTCTGTTGGGCCTTTTTGACTCTGTAGTCGATGGTGGTCCCCCATTTCAGGTCCTTGGAGATGATGGTTCCAAGGAATTTAAAAGACTACACAGATGTGACTGTGGTGTTGTTGTAGGTGAGTGGGGTGAGGGGAGGGGGAGCTCCCCTAAAGCCTACTATCAATTCCACTGTCTTAAGAGCATTGAGCTCCAGGTTGTTACAAAGGCACCAGGATGCAAGCTGTGTCACTTCCTGTCTGTAGGCAGATTCCTCCCCATCCTGGATCAGTCCAATCAGGGTCGTGTCATGCGCAAACTTGAGAAGCTTAACAGAAGAGTCTGTGGAGGTGCAGTCTTTGGTGTAGAGAGAGTAAAGGAGAGGAGAGAGTACGCAGCCTTGTATGCTCCTATGCTGAGGGTTTGCATGTACGAGATGTGCTTTCCCAGCCTCACATGCTGCTTCCTGTCCATCAGGAAGTTGGTGATCTACAGACAAAGGGACAGTCAACTTGGAGAGTTTGGATTGTACTAGCCCTGGCACAATCGTGTTGAATACAGAGCTAAAATCAACAAACAAAATCCCTCAGACTACCAGAAGACTGGGTTATCCCTCAGTCTTCTGGTACCTCACCCATGGATAATGAAGAAACATAAATCCCAACAATCTTTTCCCTTGCTTCCCATAGCATCCTAGGATACCCTTGACTCTGGGTATTTATGCACCTTTATACCCTCCAGGACCTTATTTTGGATTCTGTATTGTGTTTGTGACTATTTCTCCTCCCTTCCGGTGGACTCTGCGAGCACATAACAGATTCACAGGTTATGGAGTTCATGGCACTGAAATCAAAGTGAAATATCTTTGACCCAGTTTTCTTTCCTTCCTTCCTTCCTTCCTTCCTTCCATCCATCCATCCATCCATCCATCCATCCATCCATCCATCCATCCATCCATCCATCCATCCATCCATCCATCCATCCATCCATCCATCCATCCATCCATCCATCCATCCATCCATCTCTAAACCTCTGATCTTGTTATCTTCCGGTTTGGCGGTCATTCAATTTGTGCAATAGCGCAACAGGATAGTGCTATGATTTTTCTCCATCTTACTCACCCTTCTCCTATGCTGCGATTGCACCAAGTTTCGTTCCGATCGGTGGAAGCTGGTAAGAGTTATCGAGGTTTAAAAATCTTTAAAAACGCGCGTGCGGAGATTGATTGCCTCTCCTGCCATTCAGCGATGTGCTGATTGGTCCTTTCCACTGACGGTCCGCCCCTTCCTGCGCCATCGCGTCTTTACTGCAGCTGCGGGAGGCTCTGGATGGCCAGACACAATTTTCGGAGGGAGGGAACAGAAACGGCCCGACCCGGCTCGACCCAACGAGTGCGGAGATGGAGCTGACGTCGCCAAATGGAAAGCGGAGACTCTGATCCTGATGGAGGAGAGCGATCAGCGAAGCGACCAGTGAAGCAACCAGTGACCAGCGAAGTGAACAGCGACCAGCTCCCACTGGGAGTCCAATCCCTTCCCCACTGGTCCCCCTCACTGACTCCTGCCCCCCTCCCCCATGATAAACCCACGACCATCATCCTTTCTCCGCAGTCTCTCCCCACACACTCCCTCCCACCACCACACTCCTCCTTCTCCCCCCAAGCCCCAAAACATCCCCCCCCACCCACATATCCCTCCCCTTGATCACACAACCCTGCCCCTCTGCTCCCACCGGCTCCACAATGCTCGCTGACCCCCTGCCCCAGCAGCCAGCGCCCGCTGCGAGTCCCCATCGCACCCCCAACCCCTTCCCCTCTGGTCCTCCTCGCTGGCTCCTACCCCGCTCCCCGTGATACCCCCACGACCCCCGTCTTTTCTCCGAGCTCTCTCCTTACACCCCCCCAACCACCTCCACACTTCTCCCGCTCCCCCAACCCCCCAGCCCACAAACCCCCTGCCCCCACCCACACAAGCCTCCCCCCACCACCTTACCTCTCTCCTCCACCACTACCCTTGCTCACCCAACCCCCCCCCCACTCCCCGCCACCCACACACCCTCCGTCCTGCAATGCCCCCTCCCCTGTGAGAAAAAGTGTTTCCTCGTCTCCATTCTAAATGGCTTACTCCTTATTCTTAAACTGTGGCCCCTGGTTCTTGACTACCCCAACATCGGGAACATGTTTCCTGCGTCTAACGTGTCCAAACCCTTAACAGTCTTATATGTTTCAATGAGATCCCTTCTCATCCTTCTAAACTCCAGAGTGTACAAGCCCAGCTGCTCCATTCTCTCAGCACATGACAGTCCCACCATCCCGGGAATTAACCTTGTAAACCTATGCTGCACTACCTCAATAACAAGAATGTCCTTCCTCAAATTAGGGGACCAAAACTGCACACAATACTCCAGGTGTGGTCTCACTAGGGCTCTGTACAACTGTACAACCCCCTCTTTGCTCCTATACTTGACTCCTCTTGTTATAAAGGCCAACATGCCATTCACTTTCTTCATTGCCTGCTGTACCTGCATGCTTACTTTCATAGACTGATGTACAAGGACCCCCAGATCCCTTTTCCCATTCTCCTTTTAATATTCCATTTGAAATTCAAATTCTGGGATAATTACTTCCTGTCAGACAACTGAACCATCCTATCACCAACTGGAAACCGGTTCTGATTTCATGGGGGACCCTCGGACTTTCCTTTATCGGGACTTTACTGGACTTTATCTTGCACTAAACATTATTCCCTTTATCCTGTATATACACTGTCGATGGCTTAATTATAGTCATGTACAGTCTTTCCGTTGACTGGATAGCACACAACAGAAAAGCTTTTCCCCTTACCTCAGTACAGTTGACAATAAAATAAACCAAACTAAACCAGGTTTGAAACCACATACCTTCAGATTCAACTAGTTTCTTCTCAGCTGTAATTAGACATCTGAACAGTCCTCCTATAAGTTAGAGTGCAATCCTGAACTCCGATCTACCTCATTGGAGACCTTTGAGCCATCTTTAATTGGACTTTATCAAACTTCAAAGTATTGATGTGGATAGAGAACTGGCTGGCAGACAGGAAGCAAAGACTAGGAGTAACCGGGTCCTTTTCAGAAAGGCAGGCAGTGACTAGTGGGATACCGCAAGGCTCAGTGCTGGGACTCCAGCTATTTACAACATATATTAATGATTTGGACAAGGGAATTGGTTGCAACATCTCCAAGTTTGCGGATGACATGAAGCTCGGGGGCAGTGTTAGCTGTGAGGAGGCGGCTAGGAGGCTGCAAGGTGACTTGGATGGCTGGGTGAATGGGCAAATGCATGGCAGATGCAGTATAATGTGAATAAATGTGAGGTTATCCACTTGGTGGCAAAAACAGGAAGTATACTATTATCTGAATGGTGGTCGATTAGGAAAAGGGGAGATGCAAGGAGACCTGGGTGTCATGGTACACCAGTCATTGAAAGTAGGCATGCAGGTGCAGCAGGCAGTGAAGAAAGTGAATGGTATGTTAGCATTCATAGCAAAAGGATTTGAGTATAAGAGCAGGTACTGCAGTTGTACAGGGTCTTGATGAGACCACACCTGGAGTATTGCGTACAGTTTTGGTCTCCAAATCTGAGGAAATACATTCTGCCATAGAGGGAGTACAGAGAAGGTTCACCAGACTGAATCATGGGATGTCAGGACTTTCATATGAGGAAAGACTGGATAGACTCGGCTTGTACTCGGTAGAATTTAGAAGATTGAGGGGGGATATTATAGACGCTTACAAAATTCTTAAGGGGTTGGACAGGCTAGTTGCAGGAAGATTGTTCCCGATGTTGGGGAAGCCCAGGACAAGGGGTCACAGTTTACGGATAAGGGAAAATCTTTTAGGACCGAGATGAGAAAAACAACGAGTCTCTGGAATCCCCTGCCACAGAAGGTAGTTGAGGCCAGTTCATTGGCTATATTTAATAGGTAGTTAGATGTGGCCCTTGTGGCTAGAGGGATCAAGGGGTATGGAGAGAAGGCAGGTACGGGATACTGAGTTGGATGATCAGCCATGAACATATTGAATGGCGGTGCAGGCTCGAAGGGTCGAATGGCCGACTCCTGCACCTATTTTCTATTTTGCTGTTTCTATGTTTATCCTGCACTAAATGTTGTGCCCTTTATTCTTTATGTGTGCACTGTAAATAATAGTAAGATTAAATGAGAACTTACCAGTTTGAAGTTTGATCTTGATTTTATGAGGAGTTACGTTGGTGATTATGTGAAGAAGGCCCACCAGGCCGCATGCGCAGCAAACTTTAAAGCAGCGGTATGAAGTCACAAATAAACAACACCGAAGTAAACAGTAAGATCAGTGACTCGAGAACTACCAGATGATCTTTTATGAGAGAGGGTTGGGCGTGGTGGGCACGTAATCACCAACGTAACTCCTCATAAAATCAAGGTCAAACTTCAAACTGGTAAGTTCTCGTTTAATCTTACTATTTTACTTCGGAGTCACGTGAGTGATCCTGTGAAGAGTTCAAAGCTTTGTGATTTCATGCCGCAGATTACAATCTCGGCATCCCACTGCATTTGATTGACTCAAAAGAGAAATAAATGCATTAGTAATAACATTATATTCAATGTAATGATAGGGTTTATTTAACAATGTAAACAAACAACAGTACCCCTAAAATTTAGGTACTTAAAATATCATTGGCAAACAGCCCTGGATTGACAATTGGCCGATGATAAAATTCTGAAACATCAGCTCATTTCCCCATCCGACGGCCGCTAAAAATTTGGTCGAAGGACACATCCCTCCCTTTGGCCGCCAACATAGCGACTGCCCTAATATAATGAGATGTAAACACACTAACGAAATGATATACTGACGTTGATGCTGACCTGGTGGAATGAGACATACAATCGTCAATGTTAATACCTGTTGCAGCCACCTTGAAATAGTCTGAACTGACCTTCTCTTGTGTAATTGTTTATTAACTAATACTCAGTGCTGAATCCATACTTCTTAGGATTCTGGTGGGCTTGCTAACATAAAAATGAGACCGTGGGGTATTCGAAATGATCTTAAAAATCATGCCAGCCCTGGTCTGCTCTGCTAGTGTAGACCAGAATGTAAAATGTAACGGCATGAACAGCCAATTCCATCCTGTTTGCAATGTTTTGCTGTCGTTGTGCTGATATAAGAGTCATGACTAAGGATGTAGCTGGAACCCCTTGGTGAAGTAATGTTTACACATTTACAATAACAAACTGCATAATCCTGTGATGTGAGTACTTGTATCAAGATCTTTTTAACAACTTGATATCCGGGTTGGACCCGATAATGTAGTTCCCTTATGTTACAACTGTAAATTCTCTATAACTGAACTATTGTCATTATCACTTAAAATGAACTGGAAATGTCAGTAATTTGTATCATATCAATTTAACAAACATTTCTGATCCCCTCAATCGATGTACTGCTTTTTTGGATGCTATCCATGCATACTACAGTGAACACCCACATGGCTAAATGTGACAACCTGAGGCATAAGTCAATCCATTGAACATGTGTAAGTCAATAATCGTTTTACTATGCAAAGACCAGTCTCCTGAACCACAGTTTAAAACAACAAGTTTGTGCTTTTTGGCATAACTGTACTGTTGTGCCATAATGCCTGATGAAGCTGGCAACACAGATGCTTGGCCAGTCCGAATCCAAACGAGGTCTTGCTGACTGTTTTAAGACCCAGCTAATGAAGAATACATAAAGTCCATTCCTCCTATTGAAGCAAGAATGTATTTCTCCACACTTTTGTGTCACATATTTTTGCAAACATTGAAACATGCATAAACATGACGAACATTTGATGAAGTATTGAATCGTGCTTTCATCATACTTTGAGATCCAACAGTTATTCTGTGTTATCATCAATCTAAACTGAACGATATACCAGTGGCAAGGAGATTAATTACAGGATATTCTTCCTAATTACCATGAGACTAACATATGTCACCATTGTAGAGTAGCAACTTACATTTGTGCATGAAGAATATGTATATTCACTCAAAACCTAACTCAGCGGTGCATTTAGTGTATATATTTAGTTGATACTAACAACTGAAGAATTGGTAACTCATGCAATCTCCACTACCTTTGAGTAGGTGATGATATTTGGAACTTCTCATCTTAGAGTTCTAAACATCAGTTCATAATAAATGAATTCAACCGACCACACTACTGTAGTGAATTTCAAGTTAGTGTCATATTCAGCAATGCTGAATACTGTTACTTCATCATTGTGGCTGAAGTAGCCTCAGCTGACAATAGCACAAGGTTGTTAGCAACGATCTAATTGCTACTTACACAATATCAGTTCCCTGATTTGTTCAGCTGCAACAAAGCTGCTACATTGCCAATTACTCTTAATGAAAATAACTCAGTTTTGTAACAGATTGCTATTACCCCAATCTCTTGCCACAAGACGGAGACAAGGCTAATAATAATTAAAGGTAAATCCCAATGACCAACAAACAGTTTATCCCATACTGCACAGCTTAACTGTTATAGTACAGATATATTGTCCTTGATAACCTTTGTAATGGGATTTGTATAACATGTATCTATTACCTTATGAATCTGTTGAAGTGAGGAATAAGTTTTTATATTCGGAAAGTTCATATGCCCGATCCTCTCCATTCTTCATAATAACATGCCAATCCTGCCTTATTGCATGGGTGGTTTGCATGAGAATGACTGCCCAATTTCCAAACCTTGGCCATAATCCAACTTACTTGGAATTCTCCGGCTCTGCCTCAACCAAATATTTTTACCCATTGTGTGTTGTACAAACAAATCTAAATATTACAACTTGTGAACGGTGCACTACCCAAATTTTGGAAGTGCTAGACCCATTTAGTTGAGCATGTTTTGAAGGTGCATGGAATTTCAGAGCTATCAGGCTGCCCCCAGCTCCAGTGAACCGCTACTGCTGATGAGCACCTGGGGTGCATTCTGAATGATGACTTGTGCCCATTGTTGGCCAAATTAATTCATCTTCCAGGCTTCTTCCCCTGTAGAATAGATCTACCTGAATAACCGATTCAGCGGCTGGCTCTCACATCCCCGTTTGCGTTGTTCACTGCCGGCACATATGTGCTTGAGTCTGTTCTATTGACATCTTTAGAGCCTGGACTCATCTAGACCTCAGAGAGGGTGATTTGTAGGCAACTCGGGTGATTGTATCCTACGCAGGCCGTAGGATACAAATACTGATATGTACCCATTGGCCTTAACCCAATAGAATATTTTACTGGGATGGCAACTTTATTGTCAGGAAAGGTACCTCTGACATGTGCCCTTCATCACTTTGGGTATGCCCCACGGCCATACCCTGAGACAGTGTCAGCAGGAAACTGACCCATCTTAGTCTCTGCCTTCGCGAGGGAGACCTTTGCAGCACTGTATACAACAGTTGCTGTATTTAGGATAGTTGTTTCAATGCACTATCCAGCCCCAGTGAGGAATTCATCCCCCGACTCCATGGGCCTTGCTCTCTAGCCCCGGTGGAGAATCATCTCCTGACTCTGTGGGCGAGCAGATATGTGTGAATTTGAGCAACCCTGTCCCAGGCGTTGCTGACGTCGCCATTCATAAAGGCCGGTGCTTTTTAGAAACATAGAAATTAGGTGCAGGAGTAGGCCATTCGGCCCTTCGAGCCTGCACCGCCATTCAATATGATAATGGCTGATCATCCAACTCAGTATCCCGTACCTGCCTTCTCTCCATACCCTCTGATCCCCTTAGCCACAAGGGCCACATCTAACTCCCTCTTAAATATAGCCAATGAACTGGCCTCAACTACCCTCTGTGGCAGAGAGTTCCAGAGACCCACCACTCTCTGGGTGAAAAAATTCCTTCTCATCTCGGTCCTAAAGGATTTCCCCCTTAACCTTAAGCTGTGACCCCTTGTCCTGGACCTCCCCAACATCGGGAACAATCTTCCTGCATCTAGCCTGTCCAACCCCTTAAGAATCTTGTAAGTTTCTATAAGATCCCCTCTCAATCTCCTAAATTCTAGAGAATATAAACCGAGTCTATGCAGTCTTTGTTCATAAGACAGTCCTGACATCCCAGGAATCAGTCTGGTGAACCTTCGCTGCACTCCCTCTATGGCAATAATGTCTTTCCTCAGATTTGGAGACCAGAACTGTACACAATACTCCAGGTGTGGCCTCACCAAGACCCTATACAACTGAAGTAGAACTTCCCTGCTCCTATACTCAAATCCTTTTGCTATGAAAGCTAACACACCATTGGCTTTCTTCATTGCCTGCTGTACCTGCATGCCTACTTTCAATGACTGGTGTACCACCATGACACCCAGGTCGCGCTGCATCTCCCCTTTTCCTAATCGGCCACCATTTAGATAGTAGTCGGTTTTCCAATTTTTGCCACCAAAGTGGATAACCTCACATTTATCCACATTATACTGCATCTGCCAAACATTTGCCCACTCACCCAGCCTATCCAAGTCACCTTGCATTCTCCTAGCATCCTCCTCACAGCTAACACTGCCCCCCAGCTTAGTGTCATCCGCAAACTTGGAGATATTGCCTTCAATTCCCTCATTCAGATCATTTATGTATATTGTAAATAGCTGGGTTCCCAGCACTGAGCCTTGCGGTACCCCACTAGTCACTGCCTGCCATTGTGAAAATGACCCGTTTACGCCTACTCTTTGCTTCCTGTTTGCCAGCCAGTTCTCTATCCACATCAATACTGAACCCCCAATGCCATATGCTTTAAGTTTATATACTAATCGCTTATGTGGGACCTTGTCGAAAGCCTTCTGGAAGTCCAGATACACCACATCCACTGGTTCTCCCCCATCCACGCTACTAGTTACATCCTCGAAAAATTCCACAAGATTCGTCAGACATGATTTACCTTTCGTAAATCCATGCTGACTTTGTCCAATGATTTCACCACTTTCCAAATGTGCTGCTATCCCATCTTTAATAACTGACTCTAGCAGTTTCCCCACTACCGATGTTAGTCTAACTGGTCTGTAATTCCCCGTTTTCTCTCTCCCCCCCTTCTTAAAAATAGGGGTTACATTTGCTACCCGCCAATCCTCAGGAACTACTCCAGAATCTAATGAGTTTTGAAAGATTATCACTAATGCATCCACTATTTCCGGAGCTACTTCCTTAAGTACACTGGGATGCAGCCTATCTGGCCCTGGGGATTTATCGGCCTTTAATCCATTCAATTTACCCAACACCACTTCCCGACTAACCTGGATTTCACTCAAGTACTCCTTTGACCTGCGGTCCCCTGCTATTTCCGGCAGATTATTTATGTCTTCCTTAGTGAAGACGGAACCAAAGTAGTTATTCAATTGGTCCGCCATATCCTTGTTCCCCATGATCAACTCACCTGTTTCTGACTGCACCTGTTTTTGACATGAACAGCCCTGCATCAGGCGCTGTTGGCACGGCTCTCCCATAGGCCGGCACTTCACACATGAAGCAGACCTGTCAGGCGCTGCTGGCACGTCTTTCCCATAGGCCGGTAATGTCACAAATAAAACAGCCCTGTATCAGGTGCTACTGGCACGGCTCTTCCATAGGCCAGCACTTTTATATATGAAGCAGCCCTGTCAGGCTCTGCTGGTGCGGCCTGTTCCATAGGACTGTATATATTACATATGAAGCAGCCCTGTCAGGCACTGCTGGCACGGCCTGTCCCATAGGCCCGCACATTTCACACATGAAGCAGCCCTGCCAGGTGCTGCTGGCGCGGCCTGTCCCATAGGCCCGCGCTATTGCTGTGTAAGCTCACTAAATCAACATTTAGTGTACAGCTTTACCTGTGAAGGGTAAAAATAAATCATAGCAACCTGTGCTTAAACAATTATAACATTGTCAGAATATATAACAATAACTTTTTACTTTGCCTTAAGCTTTTACTTAAAGAAAAAACACTATAAAATACGTACTTTTTATTATAAGGAGAAACCCTTTATAGCCCGACTCACCCGAGTCCAAATAGGTCTGAATGAGTCCCAGTCATTTCTTGACTGGGGACCAACGTCTGTGAGCCACTGACCCCCCTGTCAGTGACTGCTTGAATTTCTTGCCGTTCCCACGGCATCCCACAGGCTGGGAGCAGCTGACCCCCCTGTCAGCGACTCTGCTTAAATTTCCTGCCATTTTTACGACATCCATGCAGGCTGGGAGCTGCTAACTGCACTGTTAGCGGCTCCTTATCTCACAACCCGATCCATTTTGCCGGTTTATCCGCGTTTGCGGTCGGACTGGAATTTCCCCACAGTCCATAACCGGCAACTCATCGGGCTGCGAAACTGGCAGGAAAAACCTCTGTAAAAAGAGGCTCCTGCCTAAAACCCCTGGTAAGTAAAAAAACAAACTTACCTTTAAGTTTACGTTACCACGGCAGGAGCTCTATCCTGCCAGACTGGTGCTTGCGCCAATGTGGCTAACGTAATGCTGTGCATACGGCCGGGCGGGCCTTCTTCACGGAATCACTCACGTGACTCCGAAGTAAAATCTGTATTCACGTGTAGTCTTTTCTTTGACTGGATAGCACACAGATTAAAGCTTTTCATTGTACCTTGATACATGTGACAATAATTCTAAGCTAAACTAAACTAAATTGAAAATCAGCAATGGGTGGCACAATGTCATGTCATAGACCCAATCACTTGGGTTCCATCTTTATCTATTTTTTTTTTTACAAAATGCTTTAGTCAAAACAAACAAATACAAGTAGTAACACAATCGAAGAATGCCTATATTGGCATCTTACAAAGAAAGTTATCAAATTAAAATATTAACATTTCTATCAATGATACATTCCACCTCCTGCGGTGACCAGCGTTCACGGAAGGCCCCCACAGTCCCTGTGGACACCGCGTGTTCCCTCTCCAGGGACACGCGAGCACGGACGTAACCCCGGAAAAGGGGCAGGCAGTCGACGGCTGTGCGGCCGTCGGCTAGCCGCTGCCTGGACCCGCGAATGGCCATCTTGGCCAGGCCCAGGAGCAGACCGACAGGGAGACCCCCTCCATCTTTATCTTGGGAGTCTGGATTTGGTTGCATGGTGTTTCAGTTTCCACCTACATCCTGAAGATGTGCAAGTAGGTTAGTTGACCACTGCAAATTATCCCTGGTGTGTAGATAATTGGTATAATCAGAGTTAAGAGGAATGCAGGAAATGTTGAATGTGTGTGTATAATGGTCTATGTGGAATCAGTGAATTGAATCACTTGTTTTTGTATTCTATGACATGAGGTCAGCCATGTTTTTATTTGAATTATCTGGAGAGGGTCTTGTCAGCATTCTTACTCAGAGGAAAGAGGGTTAGCCACAGAACAGAAGTGACGTAAAGGTTCGGAGTGGGCACAGAAGAGGATGTTACTTCGGAAGCGGCAGCGCTGCCTGGCAGCTGCAGCTCACCTGCAGTCCGTCTGTTTTTTTTATTTTCTGAGGATTTTGGTTTATTAGGCTGTTTTTGGGGGGAGGGAGGGTGGGAGAAACAAGGTTTTAGTCTCACCCTTCGGGGGGGTGCAACTTTTCTTGTCGTGTCCCCCGTCACCATCTCCGTCTGTGCTGAGGCCTAATGGCGGAGCTGGTGGCATCGGAGCTATGGCGGCGTTCCAGCTTCCAGCTGCGGCAGCGGCTCGGTTTCAGAGCTGCGGTGCTCCAGCGGTGGCGTTCCAGTGGGGACCCGGCTTCAGAGCTGCGGTGCTCCAGCGTTCCAGCGGCGGACCCTGCTTCAGAGCTGTGGCGGTCTTCCAGCGTTCCGGCGTCGGCAGTGGTGGCAGCCCGGCTTCGGCGACCTGGCCGCGGGCCTAGTGGACGATAACATCGGAGGCCTGAATTGCCTCAGCGCAGAGGGAGAACAAGGAGGGAAGAAGACAAAGACTTTAAGACTTTTGCCTTCCACCAGAGTGAGGAGGTGCCTCGTGAACTCACTGTGGTTGATGTTAAATATGTGTTTATTGTGTGTTTAGTTTTTTATTATATGTTATGACTGCAATGTAACGAAATTTTGTTCAGACCGAAAGGTCTAAATGACAATAAAGGATACTTTACTTTACTTGGACTAGAGCATTAGCTATAAAGAGAGTTTGTTTAAGAAGGAACTGCAGATGCTGGAAAATCGAAGGTAGACAAAAGTGCTGGAGAAACTCAGCGGGTGTGGGAGCATCTATGAAGCGAAGGAAATAGGCAATGTTTCAGGCCAAAACCCTTCTTCAGACCATCTATAAAGAGAGGTTGGACACATTTTGATTGGTTTCCCTGGAGTGCCAAGGGTTGAGGAACAACCTGGTACAGTTTTATAAAATTCTAAGAAACATGGACAGGGTAGATATTCAGAGACTTTTTTCCCATGGTGGATATGTGAAATAGTAGTTTAGTTTAGTTTAGTTTAGTTTAGAGGTACAGCACGGAACAGGCCCTTTGGTCTATCGAGCCGACGCTGACCAGAGATCCCCGCACACTAACACTATCGTACACACACTAGGAACAATTTACAATTACTATATACCAAGTCAATTAGCCTACAAACCCAATACATCTTTAGAATGTGGGAGGAAGCCGGAGATCCTGGAGAAAACCCCATGTAGGTCACGGAAATAATGTACAAACTCTGCACAGACAACCACCCGTGGTCAGAATCAAACCCGTGTCTCTGACGCTGTAAGGCAGCAACTCTACTTCTGCGGCACCATGCCACATGTGGAGGGCACAGCGCTGAAATGAGAGTGGGGATGTTTAAAGGAGATGTGCAAGTTTTTTTTTAACACATAGAGTAAGGGTGCCTGGAATGCCCTATCAAGTGTGGGGGTTGATAGAAGCGGATACAATAACGGATACAAGAGGCATTTAGTGAGTCAAATGGGAGCAGTGTTGATGGGCATCTAGGTCGGCATGGACAAAATGGGATGAAGGACCAATTTTGTGCTGTTAGACTATGCAAATAATAAGTAAGAAGGAAGTGGGGTACCTGGGGGACACTGGGATAAGCTCTAGGATCAGAAGGAGTGGCTCTTATTTAACAGAACCACCTCGGACAGATACAAATCTGTTATAAACCAGTTAAAATGCTGGACTTATTCAATGGGTCAAGTGGTATTAGTGGAGGGAGAAACAGAGGTAACATTTCAGGTTGATGACATTTTATCAGAAAGTTCCTTCAAGCTGAGATCATCTGACTTATTGCTCCATAGATTCTGCATGCTGATCCAGTTTTAATTTCTGATTTAGTTCTGTTGCAGGAAATATTAAGCAAATGCTGAAAGAGCAGTGATGTATATATAATCAAACCTTAATAATTCATAAGCACGTACCAACAGATTTAGGAACAACTTCTGCCCTGCTGTATCAGATTATTAAATAGGGGTCTCACAAGCTAAGGATGTATTCCTGTTCTCCCAATCTACATCACTGCAAACCTTGCACTTTAAAAAAATCAACATTTTGTCTGCAGCTATAACGTTTTATTCTGCATTCTATTTTTCTCTTAGCACTATCAGTTGATTTTGTGTGTGGTTTGATTGTATTCATGCATGGTATGATAGCAGGCAAACATAATGTATCACTGCATCTTGGCACACATGACAATAATAAACCAGTATACAAATGAATGCCATAAGTTGAGTTTTAGGCTCGGCTCGAGAGAAAAGAGAATGATAATCGGAAGGGTGCTGGGAATCAATGGAATGCTGTTGATAAAAAGAAACGTAAATTCAGTAAAATATTTTTATTTAATTGAATTGTTGTCATGGTAACATTGCAGATTAAAAGAAAAAAAGTGAAATAATTATTTTAAATTATGAAGAACAGGTTAAAAGTAGTTTTGAAATAAGATAATTTCTAGTGTTTGAGGAGTCTGGTATGTGGTAGACATGGGATAAAACACATATCAGAGGTTTTGCTTCTCTGAGCAGAGAGTTCAAAGAACAGATAGAGGTGTTTAACATTATGAAAGGTTTAGATTGAGTAAATAAAAATGATTTGTTTCCACTAATACACAGGTCAATAAAGGAAGGCATGGATTTATGGTGACTGGCAAAAAGACCAGAGATGTCAAGAGTAAAGACATTTTTACAGATGAGTGATCAGGATTTGAAATCCATTGACTGAAGGAATGCCAGATAAAGATTCAATACTGACCTACAAAAGGCAATTGAATAACTCAATGAATTACAGGGTAAATGGGGAAAGAGCAGAGAGTGGGAGCATCTGAACTGTTCTTTGAAAGAGAGAGGCCAATTTAATGGAGATAAAGCTATTCATGTGAAGGGCATAAGATACATAAGTACAAATGAAAATGTTACTTAATTGTGGTCCAGATTGTGTAGGCGGTATACAGTTTTAGCACATCCAGGTTACTCCTTGGCCTGTGCTACAGACATATGGGTGAGGGAGTGAGACACAAGTTTTGTCACTATTCAATAAGATCCCGGCAGATGTGATTGTATCCTCTGTTTCAGTTTAAAACTATTCTATGAAAACTGGAAATGTTAGCCGTCCAGTCCACAAGATTGCTACACCACTCAACATCACGACTGGCCCGGAATGGCTATGTTTCGATATTGGTTATATTGGTTTATTATTGTCAGATGTACTGAGATGCAGTGAAAGACTATCCAGGCAATCCATGCCATGCTCGAGTACAATCAAACTATACCGAGAACAACAGGTGTAAAATGGGAACAGTCTATAGCATGGGTCGGAAGCCTTGTTCTGCTTAGGGGCCGGGACACATGCCTGTGAGCGGATGGTGGGCGACATCTATCACGTGCACACCTGAATCCCTCACCGATCCCGCCCCGGATGGCAGGCATCAAATCATGTGTTCACAGAAGGTTGACAAAAATGCTGGAGAAACTCAGCGGGTGAGGCAGCCTCATGCAATCCTTGCATGTCTCACCCGCTGAGTTTTTACCAGCATTTTTGTCCACCTTCGATTTTTCCAGCATCTGCAGTTCTTTCTTAAACTTGTTCACAGAAGGTGCATGGCCGTGCCGGAGGCTTTGCGCAGGATGTGGTACAGCCAGAGCTTGGCGCTCGGCCGCGCTCGCCGCTCGGTGGGCCGGATGACTACGGGAAAGAAAAATCCGCCTGTGGGCCGGATGATTTCAGGTTACAGGCCGGATTCGGCCCGGGGGCCGTAGGTTGCCGACCCTGGTCTACAGAATATAGTATTACAGCCACAGAGAAAGGACAGATGAAAAAAAGAGAAGGGGCTGCAACGAGGTAGATTGGGAGATCTGGAATCCATCCTTAGTATGGAGAGTCTGTTCAAGAGGCTGATAACAGTGGGGAAGAAGCTGTTCCTAAATCTGATGATACATGCTTTCAAGCAGGTTAATATCTTCTGCCTGATGGGAGAGGGGCGAAAAGAGAATGTTTACCTAATCCCCATATTTCTTGAATCCCTTCATGCACCAAAATCTCTCCAACTTAATCTTGAATATACTCAAAGTTTTTGCATCTTGATCCCTTTAAAGTAGACAGTTAAAAGGATTTGCAACAGTCTGAGCATTAGGATTTATTACCACAATACCAGAGATTTTGAGCTAAAGCAGGGGAACATGCAATGTTATGCAATGCCAATGATTGCAGTTGCAGGTTTAGTAGCTCAAGGAAATACAAAATTAATAATTAAGAAATAAATTAACTTGTTGCTGAAAGGATTGTAAGGGATATAGAAACAAAAAAGATGCTTGGAATTAGTGTTAAGGGCCTGTCCCACTTGGGCGACCTAATTCGCGAGTTCTTGCGAGTTTGACTCGACTCATACTCGCAGCATGGTCGACACGAGGTCGTAGGAGGTCTTCGTAACTCTTCTTCATGCTCGTGAGTGGTCTCCACGTACTCGAGGCCTCAGCTAGGTCGTGGCGTTTTTTTCAAAATGTTTTTAAAAAGCCCGTGAGTAAAACAAGGTCACCATGGAAAAAATTGATACTTTTTTACTCGTAGGTTTAGTTGTAGTAGGTCGGCATGTTAGTCGTAGGTAATTGAGGGTAGTCGAAGGTAGTCTAAGATAGTCTTCATCATAGTCAAAGGGAGGTCGAAGGAGATCGAAGGAGGTCGTCTTCACTCTCCACTATTCGGTGTCCAATTTTCCCGAAGTTAGTCGTAGCAAGTCATAGCTGGTTGAAGCTAGTCTTCAACATAGTCAAAGGAGGTCGAAGGTGGTCTTCTACATAGTCGAAGGAGGTCTTCAACATGTCATTTTATCAAACTCGTCTAAACTCGCCAAATAGGTCACCCAAGTGAGACAGCCCCTTAAAATCATAGAAATATTGGTAAAATAAAATGTTTTTAGGCCAGCCAGAATTTATAGCTCATACCACTTTAGATTGCCCAGGTCTTGCTTAAGCATGAGTTACAAAAATACTGAAGATGGTGTTTACCATTTGACCCATCCGGCCTGCTCTATCAGTCAATAGGGTCAAGGCTAATATGACTGTTACCTCCACTATGCATTGTCATCCATCCCTGGCAACATCAGATTATCTCATAAATTCTGACATAGAAGAAGCTTGTTGCGTCCATGGAATTTTTGTTGGCTGTCAGAATAATCTCATGTGAAAATGCCGTTTAAAAAAAGTAAAAGGGCCCCATTTAGGTGAATTGGCAGATTGGGCAATCCACTAGTTATTTCCATGCAATCTATCCTCTCTCACATGCCAACCAACATCTCCTGCCCCTCCAAAAGTAGACAAAAGAAACAGGAGTAACTCAGCGGGACAGGCAGCATCTCTGGATAGAAGGAATGGGTGACGTTTCAGGTCGAGACCTTTCATCAGATGGTCTAAACCAGTGTCTGCAGAGACTCATCTTCCCACGGGTTAAACCAGCATCTGCAGTTCCTTCCCACAACATCTCCTTTCCCCTCCCTTTAGTTTAGTTATTTTAGCTTTTTGCCATGTGTACCAAGGTACAGTGAAAATATTTTGTTGCATGCTAACCAGTCAGCAGAAAGACAATACATGTTTTCAATCGATCCATTTACAGTGTATAGATACATGAAAAGGGAATAATGTTCAGTGCAAGTTAGAGCCAGTAAAGTCTGATCAAGGATAGCCGAGGGTCACCAAAGAGGTTCAGGACAGCTCTCTAGTTGTGGTACAATGATTCAGTTGCCTGATAACAGCTGGGAGGAAACTGTTCCTGAATCTGATGGTGTGCATCAATCTCAATCTTCCGGCACTCTCAATCTTCCTGGCACTAAAGGGCCTGCCCCACAAGCATGCAACTGCATGCGGCAAGCGTGACCTAACGTGGACGCTTGAGAAGTAGGCCTCGCGGGGCCAGTCCCACTTCGATCACCGGAGCCATATGGAGTTATTAGTGCCAGAGCCGTATGGAGTTATGGAGCTGGTCCCGGCATCGCGCAGGGCTCCGAAAAACTGACACTGTTCATAAATCCCGCGCGGCAACGGCCTGTCGGCCCGCAGCCGCATTGAGGACATACACATTGTGAAAATTGCAAACCAATGCTAATACAAATTATGCCCATATCATTGTCTCCAGAGGGAACTTAAATGTCTGTAAAGTTCATAAATAAAATGGGGAAGTTTGGCCAATTTTCCCTGTGCCCCTGCAGTTTTCACGGGTTGAGCTTGGCTATTTTTGATCCCATATGTTCTAACAAGCTATCAATGTATTTTTAGACTAATTACTTTCAATAAAACAAATTTAAAGCAGCAATTACGAAGGATCAGGTAAAAAGAATCAAGTAATCTCATAGTGTGCGCGGCAGGAACTAAAGCCTACAACACCCGTTTATATGATGTCACGCGTGACCTTCCCGCGTACTTCGCTCAAACTTAATCCCGCTTCCAGTTTTGTCGCGCAAGCTGCATGCAGCCGCATGCTGGTGGGACAGGCCCTTTACTCATACTGGGTACCGCAGTAGCCAATTAAGCTAACATCGCATCGTTGGGATGTGTGAGTGAATTGGAGAAAATGGAAGGAACCTACATGGTCACAGGGAGAACATGCAAACCATACTAATGGGCCTATCCCACTTACGTGATTTTTTTCGGCGACTGCCGGCACGCGTCACAGCAGGTCAGCAAAAATGTTCAAAATGGTGAAAATCCAGCGGTGACCAGAAGAAGGTACGACTCTTTGGGGGACTACATATCATGGGGTGACGCCTGTTTGGTTGTGAGTAGTCGCGTAAGTGGGACTACCCATTAGGCAGCACCTAAGATCAGGATTAAACTTGATTTGTTGGAAGTGTGAGGCAGAATATTGCCATTTCAAGATCTGTTTATCAAGAATCTATCCACCTCTGCCTTAAAAATATTCAAAGATCCTACTTTCATTGCTCTTTGGGAAATAATTTAATATTGATAAAATGTGTTTTGGCTCGATGTTTGCATATTAAATATAAATCTCCAACAGTGTTTATTTGATCCTTCAATAACATTGCATTCCGGGGGAAGTATTTCCCCTTCCTGAATAGAGAACATGAATACAATCAGTATCTTTAGGATATTCAACACTGGCGAGAAAATTCAAATATTGCTCAAATCAAATTAAGCTTATTGTCATATGCACAGATATATATTATGATGAGGTTCAGGAGCAATGCACACCCTGTTTGTATCCAATGTCCAGTTTTGGCAGAAAGCCTCTGCCTGTGGCCAAAATGTTTTGATACTATGAAAGTTCAGAACATCATAACATCATTGTTGGACTTTTAGATTTACAGCATCAAGCATTGAAAATCCAGGAAAGAATGCAACATAAGGATATAACAACATACGAAAATAGTAACAGGAGTCATCCACTCGACCCCTCGTGGTTCCTCTATCATTCGATTTGATCTTGACTAATCTGTCCCAGCCCTCATTTTTTCACTGTGCCTGCTCCCCATGGTCCTCAATTCCTTGATCTTTCAAAAATGCGTCCCCTTCCCCTGTCAGCACCTTCAATGATTCGAGCCCCAACAATTCTCTGGAGTAGAAAGCTCTAGAGATTCACCACTCTCTTTAAGAGGATGTTCCTGCACGCAATGAATTGAGTTTTGTGCTCCTCTGCCAGCCAATATGGTGACCAGTCCTCCACCTCATCCATCGTGCTACCCAACCCCTATATTTCTTTAATCTGTTAACCTTCCAAATTCAGTCTTCCATACTGTTAGTGTTTGAACATCCTGAATCCTTGAAATGTAGAATTCCAAAGATTTACAACCATCGAGGTGAAGGAATTTATTAAGATTGGGAAACACATTCTGTAAATGGGCTGGATGGTTTGGAGTTTGTAAAATGTGTGCAGGATAGTTTTTTGCAGCAATACATAGAGGTGCCTACTAGAGGAGGGGCAGTGCTGGACCTCCTGTTAGGAAATGAGATGGGACAGGTGGCGGAGGTATGCGTAGGGGAGCACTTTGGGTCCAGTGATCACAATACCATTAGTTTCAATATAATTATGGAGAAGGACAGAACTGGGCCTAGGGTTGAGATTTTTGATTGGAGAAAGGCTAACTTTAACGAGATGCGAGATGATTTAAAAGGAGTGAACTGGGACATTTTGTTTTATGGGAAAGATGTAGAGGAGAAATGGAGGACATTTAAAGTGGAAATTTTAAGAGTACAAAATCGTTATGTTCCTGTTCGGTTGAAAGGAACCAGTAAAAATTGGAAAGAGCCCTGGTTTTCAAGGGAAATTGGACATCTTGTTCGGAAAAAGAGGGAGATCTACATTAGTTATAAGCAGCATGAAGTAAATGAGGTGCTTGAGGAGTATAAGGAATGTAAAAAGAATCTTAAGAAAGAAATTAGAAAAGCTAAAAGAAGATATGAGGTTGCTTTGGCAAGTAAGGTGAAAGTAAATCCAAAGGGTTTCTACAGCTATATTAATAGCAAGGGATAACAAGGGATAAAATTGGTCCATTAGAGAGACCGAGTGGACAGCTATCTGCAGAGCCAAAAGAGATGGGGGAGATATTGAACAATTTCTTTTCTTCGGTATTCACCAAGGAGAAGGATATTGAATTATGTGAGGTAAGGGAAACTAGTAGAGTAGCTATGGATACTATGAGTTTCAAAGTAAAAGAAGTACTGGCACTTTTGAAAAATATAAAAGTGGATAAGTCTCCAGGTCCTGACAGGATATTCCCTAGGACATTGAGGGAAGTTAGTGTAGAAATAGCCGGGGCTATGAAAGAAATATTTCAAATGTCATTAGAAACGGGAATAGTCCCCGAGGATTGGCGTACTGCGCATGTTGTTCCATTGTTTAAAAAGGGTTCTAAAAGTAAACCTAGCAATTATAGACCGGTTAGTTTGACTTCAGTGGTGGGCAAATTAATGGAAAAGGTACTTAGAGATAATATATATAAGTATCTGGATAAAGAGGGTCTAATTAGGAACAGTCAACATGGATTTATGCCTGGAAGGTCATGTTTGACTAATCTTCTTGAATTTTTTGAAGAGGTTACTAGGGAAATTGACGAGGGTAAAGCAGTGGATGTTGTCTATATGGACTTCAGTAAGGCCTTTGACAAGGTTCCTCATGGAAGGTTGTTTAAGAAGGTTCAACTGTTGGGTATAAATGCAGGAATAGCAAGATGGATTCAACAGTGGCTGAATGGGAGAAGCCAGAGAGTAATGGTGGATGGCTGTTTGTCGGGTTGGAGGCAGGTGACTAGTGGGGTGCCTCAGGGATCTGTGTTGGGTCCTTTGTTGTTTGTCATGTACATCAATGATCTGGATGAAGGGGTGGTAAATTGGACTAGTAAGTATGCAGATGATACCAAGATAGGGGGTGTTGTGGATAATGAAGAGGATTTCCAAAGTCTACAGAGTGATTTAGGCCAGTTGGAAAAATGGGCTGAAAGATGGCAGATGGAGTTTAATGCTGATAAATGTGAGGTGCTACACCTTGGCAGGACAAATCAAAATAGGACGTACATGGTAAACGGTAGGGAATTGAAGAATACAGTTGAACAGAGGGATCTGGGAATAACCGTGCATAGTTCCTTGAAGGTGGAATCTCATATAGATAGGGTGGTAAAGAAAGCTTTTGGTATGCTAGCCTTTATAAATCAGAGCATTGAGTATAGAAGCTGGGATGTAATGGTAAAATTGTACAAGGCATTGGTGAGACCAAATCTGGAGTATGGTGTACAATTTTGGTCGCCCAATTATAGGAAGGATGTCAACAAAATAGAGAGGGTACAGAGGAGTTTTACTAGAATGTTGCCTGGGTTTCAACAGCTAAGTTACAGGGATAGGTTAAATAAGTTAGGTCTTTATTCTCTGGAGCGCAGAAGGTTAAGGGGGGACTTGATAGAGGTCTTTAAAATGATGAGAGGGATAGACAGAGTTAATGTGGACAAGCTTTTCCCTTTGAGAATAGGGAAGATTCAAACACGAGGACATGACTTTAGAATTAAGGGACAGAGGTTTAGGGGTAACATGAGGGGGAACTTCTTTACTCAGAGAGTGGTAGCGGTGTGGAATGAGCTTCCAGTGGAAGTGGTGGCGGCAGGTTCGTTGGTATCATTTAAAAATAAATTGGATAGGCATATGGATGAGAAGGGTATGGAGGGTTATGGTATGAGTGCAGGCAGGTGGGACTAAGGGAAAAAAGTGGTTCGGCACGGACTTGAAGGGCCGAGATGGCCTGTTTCCGTGCTGTAATTGTTATATGGTTATATGGTTATATATTGAATAATGCTCATTTTAGAAACAGTGGTGCATTTGTTATGCAGAGGCTTGTGAGGTTGTGGGTGGCAGCTTCACACCAGCTTAAACCTGCATAGCATGTAAAACAATGATATACCTTCCCATTCTGCAGCACATTGTAACTTTGTACATTCTTTGTGAATCAATTAAAATTAATGAACAGTTGAAATAAAGCAATCTGGCAAAAAATAGCATTTAATTTAAAAATAAGTTGTGGAGTGATCGCATGCTGCTGTGAAATATGACAAGATCTTCTGATATTGAATAGTAAGATGTAAATTCAAAAGATTAAGTAAATGCCTTAGATACCTTCTTTCTTTATCGAGAAATGTAATGTTAATGCTGGTCTCCGTCCATAGGCTTGAACAATGAAATGGCCCATTTTTTGAAATGGTACTGTGTCCCTGAATAAAAGAGGTCATGGGCAGTCAACATTAATTTTACTTTGGAGTCACGTGAGTGATTCCGTGAAGAACCCCGCCAGTGCGCATGTGTGTCAGTACGTCAGCCGCATTGGCGCACGGAGGCTGTGAGAAACAGAGCTCCTCCAGCGGTAAGTATTAGACTCCAGATAAGTGCAAAACCTTGCTGGAGTATAAAGTCCGTGCTGTGGTGTTGTTATCTGCCGATCGTTAGCACCATAGACAAAACAGGGAAGGGGAAGCGGCGAGTTGCAGCCAGCCGCAGAAGTAGATGCTGTGAACCGCTGCCGCATCCCCTGTTCAGTCGCCGGGTAAAAGTTTAGTGACTGCAGACTTAGTGCTGCACAGCACAGAGCCAGTGCCAGCCGGGCGCAAGGCAACTCAAAAGTCTGCTAGGCCCACGGAGTCGGGGGATGATTCCTCACCGGGGCTGGATAGTGTGTTCACACACCTATCCCAAGTGGAGGAACTGTTTCATATAGTGCTCCAGGAAGGCACACTCCAGTAGGAGAAGTGTCAGCGCCACGCAGTACTAGAGGCACCAGCAGCAACAGGGCTGTTTGATAACACCTTCATATATGACGAGGGGAGATGAATGGGTCAGCTTAGTCCTGACCCCAAATCTGATGGGAGGTTGAACCAGGAGAAAATCCGGATTTACCAGATGTCCCACCTCTGGCAGCACCATTTGCTGTCCCACCAGGTTCAGGAGAGCCACTGGGAGAAGAGCTGGCCTCTACAATTAATTATATGGTATCTCATCAGCTCCAGGAGCTTACCATGGATGAGACGGCCAAGAAACATGAGCCTCCAAAGAACTGTGGGTTATCAAAAGTGCCAATGTTTAACCAGGTCATATGGGGTCAGATGGGATCCGGCATGCGTAACATTGAAATTAAATATAGAGGGTTCTAAGGCTATTCGGCTCCGGAATTACGGCATTCGCAAAGATGATGGAGGAGAGCATGTGCCGAGGACACCATCAAGAGGCACTGGGTTTGCTATGCAGCGCCAACTTCGAAATAAACTGTGTCAGGCAAAGGGCTATTCGGCCCACCATAAACCCAAGGTTCGCCGCACTTTACAAACCATCTAATATCCAGCCACCCAACCTACTTTTTGGCGAAGATCTCGCGAAACGAGTCAAGGACATGAATGAGGAGGCTAAAACGATGGGCCTGATGAGAACGATGATGACCGGCAAACCGCTTAAAAGGAAATATCCTTATAGGAACACTACAGCTTCCGGGGTTACACCAGGAACAAGCCAGCCTTCGACGCAGGGGCATGGTTGGTGCCCTACGATGGGATCATGAGCAACTATAGGGGCTCCTGTCAGGAACTGGGGTCAGCAGGTCACACCAGTCACCAGGGAGGTAGGTGGGCCTGGTTCTCATGGAAACATATTAAGTATTACACAGGTAAAAATTGGGGGTAGATTGCATCTATTCTATGATCAATGGAAGCAGCTTACTTCAGATCTGTTTATTGGGAGTGTTATTCAAGGGTTTCAGATTGAGTTTCAGATCCAAATGGTAATTTGCCTCTCCAACATGTTCCTAGCAGAATATTCCATTTTTCGCAAACAGAAGTAATGGAGGTTCAGGCGGAACTTGAAAATTTGTGTTACAAAGAGGTAATTTGTGTTACAAAGAGAGCTGGGGGGTATAGTTAGGTGTGAGGAGGATGCTTGGAGGCTGCAGGGTGATTTGGATAGGCTGAGTGAATGGGCAGATGCATGGCAGATGCAGTACAATGTGGATAAATGTGAGGTTATCCACTTTGGTGGCAAAAACATGAGGGTAGACTATTATCTGAATGGTGGCAGATTAGGTAAGGGGGAGATGCAACGAGACCTGGGTGTCATGGTACACCAGTCATTGAAAGTAGGCATGCAGGTGCAGCAGGCAGTGAAGAAAGCAAATGGTATGTTAGCATTCATAGCGAAAGGATTTGAGTATAGGAGCAGGGAGGTTCTACTGCAGTTGTACAGGGTTTTGGTGAGGCCACACCTGGATTACTGCGTACAGTTTTGGTCTCCAAATCTGAGGAAAGACATCCTTGCCATAGAGGGGGTACAGAGAAGATTCACCAGACTGATTCCTGGGATGTCAGGACTTTCATATGAGGAAAGATTGGATAGACTCGGTTTGTACTCGATGGAATTTAGAAGATTGAGGGGGGATCTTATAGAAACCTACAAAATTCTTAAGGGGTTGGACAAGCTAGATGCTGGAAGATTGTTCCCGATGTTGGGGGAGTCCAGAACAAGGGGTCACAGTCTAAGGATAAGGGGGAATTCCTTTAGGACCGAAATGAGGAAAACATTCTTTACACAGAGAGTCGTGAGTCTCTGGAATTCTCTGCCACAGAAGGTAGTTGAGGCCAGTTCATTGGCTATATTTAAGAGGGCGTTAGATGTGGCACTTGTGGCTAAAGGGATCAGGGGGTATGGAGAGAAGGCAGGTACGGGATACCGAGTTGGATGATCAGCCATGATCACATTGAATGGCGGTGCAGGCTCGAAGGGCCGAATGGCCTACTCCTGCACCTATTTTCTATGTTTCTATGTTTCTATGTAATTGAGAGGACGGTTCATCTGGTCCATCAATTTGTGTCAAATATTTTTCCCCGTCCTAAAAAGGACGGAGGATGTAGAATTATTTTGGATCTAACTAATTTAAATCCGTTTGTACTCTATAGACACTTCAAAGTGGAAACGTTTGCTACCACCAAACAACTGATTTCCAAAGGTTGTTATATGGCAAGCATAGATCTGAAAGATGCGTACTGGGGTTCTGCATAGCAAACCCAGTGCCTGTTCATTTCGAGCATAGAAAGTATTTTAAATTTTCTTGGCAATTCAAGGCACTGCCTAATGGGTCAATTTCAGCTCCTAGAATATTCACTAAATTGGTAAAACCAGTTCTGGGGCTACTTGGAGCTCAGGGCCAAGTGATTATGGCCTATCTGGATGATATCTGAATTTTACTTTGCAGTCACATGAGCGATTCCGTGAAGAACCCTGCCAGTGCGCATGCGGGTCAGTATGAAAGCCGCGTTGGCGCAAGCACCAGACTGGCAGGGCAGCGCTCCTGCCGGCGGTAAGTTAAACCTAGAAGATAAGTTTGTTTTTACTTACCAGGGTCTTTTTTTTTGCCGGAGCCTCTCTTCACAGAGGTTTTCCTGCCAGTTTCACAGCCCGATTAGTGAGCCGGTTATAGACTGTGGGGAAACCCCGGTCCGACCGCGGATGCGAATAACCGGCAAAAGATCGGGTTGTGAGAAAAGCAGCCACTGACAAGGCAGTCAGTGGCTTCCAGCCTGTGGGGATGCCGTGGAATGGCAAATAAGTAATGCCAGAGTCGCTGACGGAGCGGTCAGTGGCTCACAGACGTCAGTCCCCAGGCAGGGAGTAAAATTGGAGGAGAAAGGACTCGTTCAGCCCTATTGGACTCGGGCGAGTCGGGCTGTAAGGGTTTTTCTCTAATAATAAAGATTACATGTATGTTATAGTGTTTTTCTTAAAGTCAAAAGTTAAAGTCAATGTTAAAAGTCAAAAAAGTTTATTGTCTTGTGTCCTTGACACTGAAATTCTTTCTTGTTTAGCACAAGTTTCTGTGAAGGGTTAAAATTGCTTTAACCCTTCACAGGTAAAGCTCTACACTAAAAATTTGATTTAGTGAGCCGACATTGTAATGGGACAGGCCGTGCCAGCAGTCGCCTGGTATAGGGCTGCTTCATGTGTAATAGCGCGGGCCTATGGGACAGGCTGCGCCAGCAGCGCCTGGCAGGGCTGCTTCATGTATGAAAGTGCTGGCGTACTGGAGAGCCGCGCCAGCAGCACCTGGGACTAGGCCGTTTCATTTGTGACATTGCCGGCATACGGGAGAGCCGAGCCAGCAGCGCCTGGGACAGGGCTGTTTCATGTCAAAAAGCTCCAGCCTCTACGAGAGGCAGCACCGGCAACGCCTGGAACAGGGTTGCTCAAAGTAACACATAAGTCTGTTAGGCCCACGGAATTGGGGGAAGATTCCCCGACAGGGCTGGATAGCAAAATAATAGGCCCACGGAGTCGGGGGATGATTCCTCATCGGGGCTGGATAGTGCGTTTGAAATGACTATCCCAAATACAGCAACTATTGCATACAGTGCTACAGCAGGGCACATGCCAGCAGGAGGAGTGTCAGTGCCACCCTGAACAAAAAGGCACCAGCAGCACCTAGTAGAGAGCGGTTTGATAGCACCCTCATGGATGAGGAGGCATGAGCCTTGGTGCAACTTTGTTCTGACCCCGAGTCTGATGGTAAGATTGAGCCAAGTGTTCCACCTCTGCAGGTCGCACCAGCAGCGCCAGTTGACAGAGCTGCTACAGGTCTCCTTCTTGGAGGCAGAGACCAAGACGGGTCAGTATCCTGCTGACGCTGAGTCTCAGGGTATGGCCGTGGGGCATACCCCAAGGTATGAAGGGAATGTGTCAGAGGTACTTTTTCCTGACAACAATGTTGCCATCCCAGCAGAATGTTCTATTCGGGTATAGGTCCAATGGGTTCATATCAGCATAGGTATCCTGCGGCCTGTGGCAGTGCCTGTTTAGGGCTGCCTATGAATTCCCTTCTCTGAGGAGGGGAGTGCGCAAGATATAACTGACTCCAGGCTCTAAAGAAGTCGATGAAACATACTGGAGCATATATGTGCCAGCAGTGAACAGCGCCAACAGGGGGATGTGAGAGACAGCCGCCAAATCTGTTATTCAGGTAGGCCTATCCAACAGGGGAGAAAAACCTGGCAGACGAATCAATTAAGGCCAACGGTGGGCAAAGGTCATTGTTTCAGAATGCACCCCAGGTACTCATCAGCAGTAGGCAGTTCACTGGAGCTGGGCGCAGCATGATAGCTCAGAAATTCCATGCACCCTACCAACCCTATTCAACAAAGTGGGTCTGGCACTTCCAAAACATGGGTAAGTGCACCATTCACAAGTTGTAATATTTACATTTGTTTGCACAGCACACAAAGGATAAAAAAAAATCTGGTTAGAGGTACAGTACTAGCATTCCAAGCAAGTTTGGATTATGGACAGGGTTGTCTTTGAAGATATGGTTCAGAAATCGGGCCAGTTCTCATGCAAAGCACCCATGGAATAAGGCAGGAGTGGCCTGTTTATTATGGAAAATGGAGAGTGTCAGGCATATGAACTTTCCGAATATGAAAACTTATTTTCATGACTAACAACAGATCCATAATGGTCTCAAAGATCCATTCTTTGCAGTTCCCATTACAGAGGTTATCGAAGACAATGTAACTGTACTAATAACAGTAAAACATTGCGAATTGGATCAACTGTTTGTTGGTCATTGGGATTTACCTTTAACTATTAATTAGCCTATGATTCCGCCCTGTGGCGAGAGATTGGATTTAATAGCAACCTGTTATAAAACTGACTTTTATTTCATCAAGAGTAATTGGCAATATAGTAGCTGTGTTTCAGCTGAGCAAACCAAGGAACTGATATTGTGCAAAGTAGCGTCTTCTCAAAGGACATGTAGACCATTGTTAACAACCTTATGCTATTATCAGCTGAAGCTACCTCAGTCACAATGATGAAAAATCAGGATTCAGCATTACTCCAGTAGTTTATTACAAACTGATGCTAATGGCTCTAAGGTGAGAAGTTCCGAATACCATCTCTAGTTGGAGATAGTGGAGATTTGCACGAGTTACCAATTCTTCAGTTGTTGGTATCAACTAAATATATACACTAGATGCACCCCATGGGTAAGGGGCTATTGAGTGAATATACATATTCTACATGCTCAACTTCAAGTTGCTACACCACGGTGGTGGAATATGTTAGTCACATGGCAATCAAGTAACCTGTAATAATTTACCTAATCTCCTTTGCCACTGGTGTATCATCCAGTTCGGATCGATGACAACACAGAATAGGTATTGGATCTCAAAGTATTATGAAAGTATGGCTCAATGCTACATCGAATAACGACATGTTGGTTTCATGTTTATTCACTGATTGCAAAAATATGCGGCACAACAGTGCGGAGAAATATATTCTCGCTACAAAAGGAGGAATATTCTTTTATGTCTTCCTCCATTTTGCCTCATTAGTCGGGTCTTAAAGCAGTCAGCAAGACCTTGCTTTGGGTTTCGTACTGTCGGACTGGCTAAGCAGCCATGTTACCTGCTTTCATCAAGCATAATTATACATCGGTATACGGTTATTCTAAAAAACAAACTTTGCTGGTTCAAACTCTGGTTCCGGAAACCGGCCTCTGCATAATAAAACAATTATTGACTTACACATTCTGAATGGATTGACTTACAGTTCAGGTTGTCACATCAAGCCATGGATGTGCTCACTACAGAGTGCAGGGATAGCACGCAAAAAAGCAGTACATTCCTATTGAGGGGATCGGAAGCGGTTTATTTAAATGTTAATGTTACATTTAATACGGTACAGGTTACTGACGTCTTCCAGTTTATTCTTAAATGGTATTTGACAATAATTCAGTAATAGAGCCACTACGGCTGCAACAAACGGGAACCACTCTGTCAGGTTCAACCCCGGATATCGAGTTGTAAAAGAGATCTTGACACAAGTTCTCCCACTACAAGAATATGCAGTTTCGATATTGAAAATGTGTTAACATTACTCCACCAGGGGGTTCCAGCTACATCCTTAGTCATGACACTAATATCAGCATAACAAGGGCAAACATTGCAAATGCTGTGGCTAGACAGGATGGAATTGGCTGCAGGTGCCATTATATTTTACATTCTGATCTACACAAGCAGAGCAGACCAGGGGTAGCAGGATTTAGAATCATTTTTTGGATACCCCACAGTCTCACGTCTATGTGGGAGGGCAGGCTTGCTATATTATATCAAGGCCACCAGAATCCTAAGAAGTGTGGAATCAGCATTGTTTATTAATTGACAAACAACCACACAAGGGAAGGTCAGTTCAGACTATTTCAAGGTGGCTGCAGCAGGTTCTGGTTTATGCAGGTACTAACACTGACGATTGTATATCTCATTTCACCAGGGCAGCATCAACGTCAGCGACCATTGCAATGGACATTCGCATTGACCATATCCTCGCAACCGCAGGATGGTCAACTGAATTGTTTTTTTGGTTTTTTTACCATAGGCCAGTTAATCTAGGACCCAAGGTTTTTGCACATTCGGTTTTGCACCACTTTAGCCTCCCCTGAGATACAGGGGTTGCTGTTGATTTCTTTATTAATGTAAACCATTAATACATTTGAATCAATATCATGCTTAATGCATTTTTTGATTATTCACTCATCCTGAGTCAATCAATGCAGTGAGACGCCGAGATTTGGATCTGCGGCATGAAATCACAAAGCTTAGAACAACTACACGGAATCACTCGCGTGACTCCGAAGTAAAATGGTAAGATTAAATGGGAAATTACCAGTTTGAAGTTTGATCTTGATTTTATGAGGAGTTACGTTGGTGATTACGTGCCCTCCACGCCCAACCCTCTCTCATAAAGTAGTTCTCGAGTCACGCATCTTAATATGTCACTTCAGTAATTGTTATTTGTGATTTCATACCGCTGCTTTGAAGATAGACGCGCATGCGCACTAGCGGGGTTATTCACGTAATCACCAATGTAACTCCTCATAAAATAGTAGCAGTTTGAAGTTTGATCCTTATTTTATGAGGAGTTAAGATGAGGGATTACGTGAAGGAGCCCCGCCAGGTGCATGCGCGTCATACTTCAAAGCAGCGGCATGAAAACACAGAAACCAATACCTGAAGTAACATAGTAAGGCTATTAGAAGACTAGAACGACCAGATGATCCTTTAGATTATGAGGGTGGGAGCGGAGGGCACGTAATCCCTCATCGTAACTCCTCAAAAAATAAGGATCAAACTTCAAACTGGTAAGCTCTCGTTTAATCTTACTATTTTACTTCGGAGTCACGTGAGTGACTACGTGACGATTTCAAGGCTCTGTGATTTCATTGCATAGATGCACTCCATACGACACTCTGCTTCGGTTGATAGAGTAGTGAATAAATAATATAATGAACATTGCTTCGAATTATTCAATAACAATTTTTAATAATAACAAAAACAGTAATAACCCCTCTGTCCCAGGGGGAAATTACAAAGAATAATATGAAACAAAGCAAATGAAATTAAATGGAACCCAAAACAGCATGCCCAAACCGTGGCACTGTCGGTACAGGTTTGTCATAAAATTTTGAAAACGGTGACTCTTTAGACCATCTTGCAGCCTTGAGGATTTGATCTAGCAGCACGTCCTGCTCCTTCGCCGCGGATCTTCCTGCCGCCCTGGTGGAGTGAGATTTAAAGACATGAGTGTCTACTCCAGCATAATGCAGAACCTGTATCAACCATCTAGAAATAGTTTGTACTGACGCCCTTTTATATGTTTTTTTGTAACTAATGAGCAGTCCTTTCTCAGAACCTCTGAGACTCTTAGTTAGCTCAATATATTGGCCTAAGTGTTTGATTACACATAACATTTGGTCAACAGGATATGCTTTAAAGATCATTTTGGTTCCAGCCATTCCTGGCCTGCTTTGCTTGATTAAATCATAGACATAATCTAGTTGTAACAATTGTAATGTTTGTACCCTTTGTGCTGAAACAAGCGCCATTAGCATAACCACTTTAAGTGTTAACCTTTGAAAAGATAATGATGTAATTGGAGCCCATTGCCGAAGCAGTGTGAGAACTAGTGTTAAAGAAGGAACTGCAGATGCTGGAGAATCGAGGGTTACACAAAAAGCTGGAGAAACTCAGCGGGTGCAGCAGCATCTAAGGAGCGAAGGAGATAGGCGACGTTTCGGGTCGAGACCCTTCTTCAGAGTGGTCAGGGATCAGGGAAACAAGAGATATAAACAGTGATGTGGAGAGATAAGGAACAATGAGTGAAAGATATGCAAAAAAGTATTGGTGATCTACTTTTTTGCATATCTTTCACTCATTGTTCCTTATCTCTCCACATCACTGTTTATATCTCTTGTTTCCCTGATCCCTGACCAGTCTGAAGAAGGGTCTCGACCCGAAACGTCGCCTATCTCCTTCGCTCCTTAGATGCTGCTGCACCCGCTGAGTTTCTCCAGCTTTTTGTGTAACCCCCAGTGTGAGAACTATACTGACATCCCAGATTTCTGTATATCTAGACTTAGGAGGATTTCTGTTAAAAATTCCTCTCATGAAACGGGATACTAATGGATGAGACCCGATAGGTTGTTGTTCTGAAAAATGCCTTAAAAAGGAGGACAAAGCACTCCGAGCACTGTTAATGGCACTATAACTCAAGTGCTCATCAAAATGCAACATAGCAAGGAACTCCAACACATCAGATATGCTTGCACTATGATAAGATATATCTGATTGCACACAAAACATCTCCCATTTCTTTATATGAAACACATATTGTTTCTGAGTGCTATCTCTCCAAGCTGCAGTTATAACATCCATGGTCCTGTTCGATAATCCAAGGCCTTGGAACGGTCTGGTCAGAACCTGCAGACCAACAAATTAATACGGTCATGTAACGGGTGGCTTTGTCGTGTAACTGGATGCACCAACAAACTACTGCAGCTGGGAATCGTCATGAATGTCTGAGTCATATTTCTGAGTACTAATGGGAACCATGGTTGTGTTGGCCAGTCTGGAACCACCAAAACGCCTGTGCTGGAGTTACGCTCTATTTCGGTGAGGCATTGCCTGATCAGACAAAAAGCATAAAAGAATGAATTCCACCAATGTAGCAAGAATGCATCCACCGCTACTGCTCCTGGATCCGGCTCCCATGAAACATATTTAGGCAACTAGTGATTCAACCTGTGTGCAAACAGATCAATATCTGGCAACCCAAATCGAGTGACAATCATTTGAAAAATTTCAGGATTTAACATCCATTCTATATTGTCATTAAACTTTTGTGACCTTTTGTCTGCCACCACATTGTCTCTACCCGGTAGATAGATGGCTGAAACCCAGATGTTCCTTCAGATACACCAGCGCCACATGAAACTAGCCAAATTATCACATGTTACTGATCTTGCTCCTCCCATGTGATTAGTATATGCCACGGCTGTGGTGTTATCAATCTGGAGTTGAACATGTAAATCATTCATTGTGGAACAATATGCTTTTAATCCATAATTCAGATTCAGATTCAGATTCAATTTTAATTGTCATTGTCAGTGTACAGTACAGAGACAACGAAATGCATTAAAGACAACGAAATGCCCCCAATAACTCTAAATAATTTATCCCATGTCTGTGAAGAATCAAATCTTGTACATTCCATCTAACACCACAGCTAGATTCGCAGTCCGTAACTCCCCATCCGAGAGTGCTCACATTGGTCTGTAAAACCACTGAAGGTTCCTGCACCAAAATGTACTTGGTAGTTTCACTAATATTAATAACGCACCATTGCAATTCAGCTAGAGCTGTGGTTGGTAACTGCATGGACCAATCAAGATGGCTAGCATGTTCTCTTAGTGCTTGTTCTCTGGCTCTTTGCAGACTTTGATAATGCAAAGGTCCAAACTCTACTGCAGGAAAAGCTGCTACCAATTTACCAATCACCTTAGCTACTTCTCGGATGGAGGGATAAAGTTTTTTGCGCGAGACAAGTACAGACACTTGTAATATCCACAGCCTTGGCTGTTGGTAATGTTACTGTCATATCAAATGAATCAATGACAAACCCCAAATACTCAATTTTGTGAGATGGTTGTAACTTGGACTTAGTTGGATGGACCAAAAACCCCAATCTTTCAAACAGATTCTTGGTTGCTGAAACCGACTCTTCTGCTAACTCTCGAATGTTTTGATAATTAAGATATCATCTAAATAGGCCATTACAATGTGATTGTGGGCCCTTAATAGCCCCAGCACTGGTTTCAACAATTTTGTAAACAGCCGAGGGGCTGAACTTAATCCATTAGGCAATGCTTTGTATTGCCACAGCTGTCCCATCCAATTAAATTTCAAGTATCTGCGATAATGATCATGAATTGGTACTGAATAATATGCATCTTGTAGATCTATAGTTGTTATATAACCACCTTGTGATAACAGCTGTTTAGCAGTAACGAAGGTGTCCATTTTAAAATGCTTATATTGAACATAAGAATTTAAGTGAGTGACGTCAAGAATAACTCTACAACCCCCATCTTTTTTAGGTCTGGGGAATATATTAGGCACAAATTGTTGAGGTTGGTTAACTATCCTCTCAATCACCCCTTTTTCGCATAAATTCTCAGTCTCTTCTTTAACCTGCTGAGTCTCTGTCGCAGAAAACATCAACACTCTATTAGGCCTGTGCTGTTCAGGTGGATCTATTCCTGAGATAAATTCAATTGTAGAGCCTGAAACAGTATCTAATATAAACCGATCAGATGGCATGCAGCACCATTCATTATAAAACAATTGTAATCTACCTCCAACAGGAGGTTGTACACCAGAAATCTTATCCTTAACAGAAATTCCCTGTACCTCCACAATCGGCCTGCAAGGTCTCTTTCTGCCGATACTGGGGTTGTTGCTGGTCTGCCCTAGTGGGTAAAATCGTTGCCCCACTGACCTCTGTTTGGCCCAGCACTTGGATCCGACCTTCTGTACATCAAACTAGGCTTCCTTAATGGTGCTCTTGAGATGGTTGGTTTCATCAACCAGATTGCTTTTGCCTCATCATCAATATCTCAAATCTGTTTAATGAGCTCTGCTCCAAATAGATAATCAGGCGGCTGTACATTGGTAGCCCTTCATAAAGCCACAAATTTCTGATTTAATATCAGCTGGATGGCGATCTTGCTAATGCAGTTTACCTCAAAGAATTTATTGCAGAAAAGGGCCAGCATATCTTTTTGGGTTGGCGTCATCGATATCCCTTGGACTGTTTTGCCGAATGCAGTTATTCCTGCCGCTGAAAGCGAACTTCTTGTCCTCTCATAGATGCACTCATGCGTGCCCAAATTGCCAGGTTTACGGTGGGCACCCTGAGTGAGGCATAATTGACGGGTGTTTTGTATTTTGCCGTGGTTTCTTCCATTACGGTTTGTTGGATCTGGTGAGACCGCAAATAGTTCACATTGGTGGCTAGATATTCCTCCATTGCCTCACCAGTCCCTTCCGGAATAGCAAAACTCATTGCCAAATCCGGGACACCCGGAGTGTGGCTCTTCTGCTCTGGTATATGCACATGAGCAGGGACACCAGAATCAGGGTCAGTTTCCTCCTGCCCTGCCTCTCCCGAGTCATACTTCAGGGAGGCATCCTCCAGTCCTATACAAGGCGCTGGAAGAAAATCCCCTTGCTGATAAGCTCCATATTCCTCTTCATATGGGCATATTTGAGAAGCTGCCTGGGGAATCAATGGGGCCTTTGACCCCTGGCTTATCAAAGTGTGGAGCATTTGTTCCATTTGTTGAAGTCTCCCCCACATTCTTTTCCTATCCGATGGGGAGTCCTCTTTTTCTTCAGACCAGTCTGATAAAACAGGTCTGATAGACCTACGTTTTGCTTTTCTATGAGTTGCAGTGGACTCAGTCTCCTGACTCACTGGAGCAGATGTAGACTGTTCAGTTGTTGGTATACTGGCAGCCGGTATCGGAACCGGCGTTACCGGTCTAATCTCCCAACCCGATCTGATATGTGAATCCGCATCCCTGCTGGATCCAGGCTTACTCCGAACTCTTCTATCAGAACGCTCCATGGCACCGACTCCTACTGACTCTACAAGCCAGATTTACGGGGCTTAAATACTTCCAGAAAAAAAGTTTAAACTCACTTACCTGCGAAGTTACTACTTACCGCTGGTGGAGCTGCGCTCTCCAGCCTGTTCAGTGCAACATGCACTCACGTGACTCCGAAGTAAAATAAAGATTGAACTGGTAATTTCTCATTTAATCTTACCATTATCGGACAAACAAGTGAGTTAGCTGAAATCTGTGGCAGTTGTTAAATTCACATTGGAAAACTAGGGTTTGTCATTTATTTAGGGAAGTCTAAATTGACACTACTTACCACAATTGATTATTTGGGTTTCACAATTGATTCACTTAAAATGGTAGTTACTCTGCCCAGGGCAAAAAAGGTGGAGCTCATTGATTGTTGCATTAAATTTTCAAACGAGCAACAACCTTCAATCAGACAAGTGGCCAGCCTGCTCAGGAAATTAGTGGCAGCGTTTCCAGCAGTTCAATTTGGGCCTTTGCACTACCAGCACTTACAGAGGGCGAAGGAACAGGCACTCAGGATACATTTGGGCCATTATAGTATGCCCATGCAATTATCAGCAGACACAGTTACTGATCTCCAGTGGTGGATTCAACATGTCTCCAGTAGTTTCAGCACAGTGGTGCTTGAACAAACGTACATGGTCTTACAGACTGATGTCAGTGCACTTGGGTGCGGTGCCAAGGATACGAGCTCAAGCTGTGGAGGCAGATGGAGTATGGAAGAAGCTTTGCTTCTGCAGACATGGGGAATTAACCATTTAGAGCTTTTAGTGGCGTTTTATGGGCTCAAGGCATTGTTCTAACACGAGTAGTCTGCATGTTCAGCTTCAAATTGATAACACTACGGCAGTAACGTATGTCAATCACATGGGTGGTATCAAGTCGCTATCTTGTGACAAACTGGCTAACCAAATCTGGACCTGGTGTATTGACAAGAACATTTGGCTCTCAGCTATTTATCTACCAGGTAGATTCAATATAGTAGCAGACACCAGTTCACGGAACTTCCATGACAACACAGAGTGGATGTTGAATCGGGACATATTCAATGATATCATTGTCAAATATGGAAGACCAGATGTCGACTTGTTCACATCCAGACTAAACCACCAGCTACCCAAATATGTCACGGGAACCACATCCTGGTGCAGTAGCAATTGATGCTTTCTCGCTGCATTGGGGTGGTATATTTGCATATGCATTTCCACCATTTTGTCTCATAAATCGATGTCTGCTTAAAATCAAGCAGGATGACACTTCAGGGGTGCTGGTGATACCCGACTGGCCTACCCAGCCATGGTACCCTTTGATATTGCAGTTGATGACATAACTCCTGATGGCTGTTCCCAAATGAAGGGATTTACTGGTGCATCCGGTAATTGGCAAATGCCTTCCGTTGTATGACCATATTGATTTTATAATTTGCAGATTTTAAGAAGGCCGTATCTGGGACATGGAGTGTCTGGTCGAACTGTGGACATGCTCACTGCAGCTCGGACAATGAGTACTCAAAAGCAGTATATGTCTTATGTAAAAAAATGGGAAGTTTACTGTGTACAAAATGATATTGACTATTGCACAGCAGGTATCTCGCATGTTCTAGAGTTCCTGTCAACCCTCTACTACAATGAAGGGCTGAGTTATAGTGCAATCAATACAGCTAGAAGTGCTTTGTCATCATATTTAATGATGAGGTCAGATAAACATCCTATTGGGTCTCACCCTCTCATCGTTTGATTAATGACAGGGATTTTTAATTCCAGACCCCCAAAACCTAGATATATGGCAAACTGGGATGTAAGCATGGTCCTCAGACTACTGTGTGAGTGGGTCCCTATCTCGTCCCTGCCTTTGGCCAAAATCACCATGAATGTGGCCATGTTCATGGCATTGGTATCAGCACAGCGAGTGCAGACATTACAAAAACTACAGCTAGATAGAATTGAAGTAGCTGCAGACAATGTTATGTTCTACATTTATGACCTCCTCAAACAAAGCAGGCCAGGTGTGACAGGGTTCAAAATAGTGTTTTCAGCATATCCCACGGATCCATCCCTATGCGTACAAACCACATTTGATGCAATACATTGAAGCTACAGAGGCCTTACGTAACATGGAGACAGGATTGTTTATCAGTTACAAAAAGCCACATAAGAGAGTGTCAGTTCATACTATTTCGAAATGGTTGAAACAAGTCTTGATTGATGCCAGTATTAACACTAACGTGTTCACATCTCATTCCACTAGGGCAGCAGCTACGCCAGCTGCCAGGGCGAGGGATGTGCCCATCGACCATATTTTGGCGGCCGCCGGGTAGGCAAATGAGCTGATGTTTCGAACTTTCTACTATCGGCCGATTGCCGACCCAGGGCTGTTTGCCAATGCTATTTTAAGTTCTATTTAAAGTTCCCCCTGGGATACAGGGGTCCTGCTGTTTTTTGTTATTTCAAATAATACTTTGTTACTGCATTTAAATGCAATGTCAACACTAATGCATTATTTCTCATCCGAGTCAATCAATGCAGTGAGAAGCCGGGAACCCTTCACGGAATCACTGACGTGACGCCGAAGTAAAATAGTAAGATTAAACAAGAACTTACCATTTTGAAGTTTGATCTTGATTTTATGAGGAGTTACGTTGGTAATTATGTGCCCTCCACGCTCAACCCTCTCTCATAAAGGTCATCTGGTAGTTCTCGAGTCACTCATCTTACTATGTCACTTTGGTATTTGGTTATTTTTTATTTTATACCGCTGCTTTGAAGATTGACGCGCATGCGCACTGGCGGGGTTCTTCACGTAATCACCAACGTAACTCCTCATAAAATCAAGATCAAACTTCAAAATGGTAAGTTCTCATTTAATCTTACTAGTTAACCTGACAAGCTCACTAAGTGTGGAGACGATTCATAGTCCTTGGAAAATAGGGGAAGAATGCGTGTCAAGGTGGAATGGAAGTGAAGAATACAGACACAGGGCACGGAATCCATAGAACAAAGTGTGCACCCTATATGCCAAGGGAAGAGAACACAATGTGTTTGAGTCATTGTCATAGTTTAATAGCATCATACAGCATGGAAACAGGCCCTTCATCCCAACTTGTTGCAATAGTAACTGCCTCCTCTGGCATCCCGAGGGGAGGGGGGGGGGAGGGGGGGAGAGGGAGAGGGGAGAGGGGAGAGGGGGAGTGGGAGGGGAGGGGGAGGGGGGGAGAGAGAGGAGAAAGAGGGGAGAGGGATGGGAGAGAGAAAGGGGAGAGAAATATGTGATCGAATTGTTGACTAATGTTTTCAACAGATCTGAATTTCGCAAGCAGCAGTCAATGTGTGTAAATTATTTTGTTGTGCGATTAGTCTACAATGGAGTATGGATTCCTATTCCGATGTCCCACTGGACGCCTCAGACCTTTTTACAGAGATTGGATATTAACCTGATTTAAATATGAGATGATGTTGAATTGACTGTTGACCTTATTATAAAAAAATCAATTTGTGCTAAATAAAACATAGATTAATGTACGGTAAGGCCACTGCTAGTTTACAATGAACTATGTACAAAATTAAGCAAATGTAACTAAATTTTAGTCAGTTAATTCATAAAGCTGATAGGGGTACAGGGCGTGAATAATATTTTCAAGACAAAGACCAAAAATTAGACTTCCAATTACTGGTACAACACACAGACTTAAATTTTCTTGAATGTCAGCTGTAAGAATTAGGTGAAACTATTGAGTGACCAAAAATAAATTCTATCCCCTGGAATTTAGAAAACAATCGGTAATTGTTATTGGTTTATTTGTGTCACAATGCAGTGAAAAGCTTTGTTTTTTTGTGCTAGCCAGGTAAATCATCCACACAGGTTTACAATCAAAATGTAATTTGATCAAAGCTTCCAAGATGAGAGGGCAGATGAGGAGGAGCTATTTCTACTGCTTGGGGCTTGAAGATTTGGAAGCAAAATACTAACGACTGGAGGAACTCAGCAATTCGAGCATCATCTGTAAGTTAAAGGAATTGGTAACTAGGAGCGAGACCCTGCATCAGTCTTGAGAGTGGAGAGTGAAGATAACTGGAGAGGGGGAGGGGACATTGAGACAGTAATTGGTGGACTGAGGTGGTATGAAACTGAAGTGCAGGTAGAACCAAGTGGGGCAGCGAGAGGGGTGGACTTGGAATACAGAGATAATAAGGTAGTAGGTGAATGCAGACAAAGTAAAAAAAGGCAGACAGGTGGGGGAAGGGAAGGTGAAGGTGAATTAATGAATACGGTTATTGGCCAAGTATTCGCATACAATGAATTTGCCTTGGTGCTCTGCCCACAAATGACAACATGACATACAGTGACAGTTAAGAATGATATATAAAACATTAAACATTAATAATAAAACATTATTGATTAAACATGTGAATTAAATAAAATACCAGAGCAAAAGGAGGCTACAGGTTTTGGGTTATTGAGTTGAGCTCTACTCATGGAAAAAAGCTGTATTTATGTCTGGCTGTGGCAGCTTTGACAATCCGGAGTCGCCTTACAGGGGGAAGTCACTCAGAGAGTTTGTGGCCAGGGTGAGAGGGGTCAGAGATGATCTTACCCGCTCGCTTCCTGGCCCTTGCCGTGTACAGTTCGTCAATGGAGGGAAGGTTGCAGCCAACAACCTTCTCAGCTGATCGGACGATTCACTGCGGCCTCCGTGTGTCGTGCTTGGTGGCTGAGCCAAACAAGACCATGATGGAGAAGGTGAGGACAGACTCTACGATGGGCGTATAGAATTGGACCATCATTGCATGTGGCAGATTGTGCATCCTCAGCTGCCGCAGGAAGCTCATCCTCTGTTGTGCCTTTTTGACTGTGGAGTTGATGGTAGCCCCCCACTTAAGGTCCTGGAGATGATAGTTCCCAGGAGGGGAGGGGGAGGGGGAGATCTCCTAATGTCTACAATCAATTCCACTGTCTTAAGAGCATTGAGCTCCACGTGGTTGTGATGGTACCAGGACGCCAGCTGTGACACTTCCTGTCTGTAGGCAGATTCTTCCCCATCTTGGATCAGTCCAGTCAGGGTTGTGTCGTCCACAAACTTGAGAAGCTTGACAGAGGAGTCAGTGGAGGCGCAGTCATTTGTGTAGAGAGAGTAGAGGAGAGGGGAGAGTATGCAGCCTTGCGGTGCTCCTATGCTGAGGGTTTGCAGGTCTGAGATGTGCTTTCCCAGCCTCACATGCTGCTTCCTGTCTGTCAGAAAGTTGGTGATCCACCGACAGAAGGGTTCAGGCAGTCAACTCGGAAAGTTTGGAATGTTAGTAGTTCTGGCACAATGGTGTTGAATGCAGAGCTAAAATCAACAAACAAAATCCTCGTATAGGTCCCCTGGCGGTCTCGGTGATGGAGTACGAAGTGCAGGCCCGGGTTGACTGCGTCATCCCGAGGTCTATTGCCATGGTATGCAAACTACAGAGGGTCCAGCAGGGGGTTTGTGATATTTTTCAGCTTGGCCAGCACAAGCCTTTCAAGGATCTTCATGACTACAGAGGTCAGTGTGACAGGCCTGTAGTCATTAAGACCAGTAATCCTTGCCTTTTTGGGTGCAGGGACAATAGAGGAGACTTTGAAGCAGGCAGGGACAGTACAGGTTTGCAGGGACTTGTTGAAAATGTCTGTGTAGATTGGTGCCAGTTGTTCAGCATAGAGCTTGAGAGTAGAGGGGGAAGCATTGTCCGGTCCAGGAGATTTCTGTCTTTTCTGTCTTCTGAAAAGCCTCACCACCTCCGCTATTGGTGTGGCAGCGCCTAACGGCAGCGGCTCGACTGCAGTCTTTTTTAAAAAAAAATTCTCGTTAAATGTATGTTTTGAATCCAGTTTTAATTATTTTTTTAGCTGTGTATATATGGGGGGTGGGGGAAACCGTTAATCCTTCCCCTGTACGGGGACCCGACTTTTTTCCTGTCGGGTCTCCGATGTCGTTAGGCCTAACATCGGGGAGCCAGCGGCGGCTTCTGGCCAGGACCAACCTGAGGGCTCCAGCTGCAGAGCCTGCAGACCTGTCATCGCGGAGCTGGCCATCTTCGGAACAAGAGGAGTTGTGGTGGCGCGTGGCTGCGACCCGACTTCGGAGCTTCGGAGGCTCTGGCCGCAGGCCCGGTGGATGGTAACATCGGGAGCTCACAGGCAAATTCTCCCGCCGGAATCGCGGGGTTAAGTGACTTGGGGCGTGGCATATCATCGCCTAGTGCGGCCTGATGGCTCTGGGGGCTTTAACATCGGGAGCCCCAGTCGCCTCGACGCTGCATTTGGACTGCTGGACCGCGGGTGAGGAACAAAGGGAAGAGATAAGACTTTTGCCTTCCATCACAGTGAGGAGGTGTTGGAGATTCACTGTGATGGATGTTTGTGTAAACTGTGTTAAGTATGGGTCTTGGTTTTTATTGTAATGTTAAGACTGTAGAAAATACAATTGTGTTCAAACCAAGCTGTTTAAATGACAATAAAAGGCATTCCATTCTATTCTATATTACTAAAAGTCTGATCTTGACACTTCCTGTTGTTCTGTATATTGATTTTAGAAAAATCGTTGCCACTTACGGCCATGATTTTTGGCCATCTTACTCAGAGTCCCCCTCCGCTGTGCAGGCCAAGAGGATTTTTCCCATCGATGAAAAATAAAAGAGTTGTTAGTGTTTAAAACATGTTGAGATTCTCTCTCCTGAAGGCCACACCCCTTCGGGAGGGACTATAAAACCTGGAAGTGTTCAGTGCCTTAATCAGTCTCTGCAAGATGGGGGAACGAGAGGGTCACATCTCTCAGTCTGAGCTGTGAATAACACTGAACACATGTCTACTAAAGTGTGAGTGGTTTTACTGACCTGTCAGTCCCATTAATGTGGTTTGAAAATATAGTTTGGAAATGCTAAATCTGTGTTCCCTTTGGTTTGGAAATGCTAAAGCTGTGTTGCCTTTGGTTTAGAAATGATAAAGCTGTGTTGCCTTTGGTTTGGAAATGGTAAAGTTGCGTTGCCTAATTAAAGTTGCCTTGCCTAATTAAAGTTGCCTTGCCTAATTAAAGTTGCCTTTACTTCTATATAATTAAAAGTCTAATCTTGACCACTTCCTGTATGCACTTTATATTGATTTTAGAATAAATGCTACCACGTACGGCTGTGATTTTTGGCCATCTTACTTGGTCCCCCTCCACTCATCCGGTGCCGAGGATTTTTCCCATCGATGAAAAATAAAAGAGTTATTAGTGTTTAAAAAAACGCTGAGATTCTCGCTCCAGTCAATCACACCATGAAGGTCACGCCCCTTCTGGTGGAAGGTGGGGAGGGACTATAAAACCCAGAAGTGTGGGCTTGTCTCAGCCTCTGCAAGTTGGAGGAGGGAGGGGTCACGACTCGCTGTCTTTAGTGGCCTTGTACCCTGCTTGAAATGGTATGAAACTGCACTTAAATTTGGTGGCCTTGCCAACAAATAGAATTTCAAGGAATAGCTGTGAGTCAACTGCCAGCCCACCAGCCGTGAGTGAGCGAGCTGCCAACACAACAGGCTTGAGTGACTGAGCTGCCAGCCCAAAAATCCATTTAGCCCACAATGTCCATACTAGCCCTCTGGAAACCAGTCCCTTCAGCACACAACACCCATACTAGCACTCCAGAAAGACCCCACTCCCCCACCTCTCCACCAATATTGTAATTGATGGAGAGGTGGAATATTGTGTTGGGGGAACCAGCCCTCCCATGTGGCAGCGGCTCGACTGCAGTCCCATTTTTATTGTTGATGATGGAGAAATTATGTTGTGCAGCACAGAGGGTGTGGGTAATTGGGTGTGAAATGGTGATTGGAGAGGGGTGGGTGGGAAAGGATCCAGTTTTTTCAGACTGGAGTCTTTCTTTAAGTATGTGTAAAGTGGTGAATGGGGAGGAGTGGGTGTAGAAGGTCCCAGTCTTTGCAGACTGAGGTCAGGCTGTGAGTGGGTGTGAAGTGTTGGTTAGGGTGGGAAAGTGTCAGACTGGAGTCTTGTTTTAAGTAGGTGGGGAGTGGTGAATGGGGAGAAGTGGGTACAGAAGGGTCTATTCTTTGCAGACTGGGGTTACGTTTCTGCTTGTCAAACCTGCAGTAGAACTCATTCAGGTCATTGGTCAGCTGATGATTGTCCAAAGAGAAAGGTGAAGGCGGAGACAGCTGCTGGAGGGAAATGACTGGGGACCCAAAGACTACAAGTGCTGGTATCTGATAGTCAGAAAGGTAATAATGGGGACTATTAAGGGAATGATGAAGGGTGGATAAAATTGTGAGGGTGAAAAATCCTGTCTATAAAGTACGTCGGTGGTAAGTGGATGGAAGCAGGAGAGGGAAGGGGGCAATAAAGGGAGTTGGGGGGGACTGGGGGAAGTGGGGGTATGATAAAGGGGACAAAAATGAGAGGACTGATCATGGAATTCAATTCAATCTTTAATTGTCATTGTGCAATGTACAATACAGAGACAACAAAATGCAGTTGGTATCTCCGAAGGGCGAACTAACGAATGAACAAGTAATTTTTGTACAAAAGATGAATGAGCATGCTATAGTAGTTTCTTGACACTGGCATTTATCACAAATTGGTGAAATGTTAGGGAACAATGTATTTAATTTAGTTTGAGTAGTATAATCTGTGTATTATTTTTAAATTGCATTAAAGTGTGTCTTATGTTAATTGAGCATTTGTGCACATTTAATAAGTATTCTATCCACCTTTCATTGGAAATTTTAATGCTTAGTTAATTTTCCCATTCACCTCTAATATCTTCTGTTGGTATTACTGCATTTAGTATAATATTATATGTGAAATTAAATTTGCTGTTTCCGCCTTTGCATTCATTACTTCATCTAGTAAGTCTAAGGCATTTGGAAGAGCAAAAATATGAACTAACTACAGTACGATTTGAAAATGTTGTTCAAAACTCATCATAGCAACTGTGGAAAACTCCAAGATTAGAAGCTTTGTAATCGAGAAAATTTTCAATGCAGACAAAGAAACATCGGAGGTTTGATGTGTGGGTTCTGTACAAGGTTTATCGGCTTGGAGATTGATATTTTAATGCTCCTAACAGGCAAAGTGTTGCGTTCATTTGAATTACCAAACATGGAATTAATTTGTGTAACCACAATCAGTGCACCCAAATTTAGCACAACCCTGACCTAGTTTAAATTCCAAGGCACAGTGAATACAAATGTTTCCCTATGTAAACTTGCATTTCCTGCCTTCTGCATTCAGAATAATGCCAATTATTTGTTTCCATGTGTGCTTGTTCTTGCAGAACTGAATGCAAAAAGTATTTCGTGAGCAATAAACAAAGTGCTGGTGGAACTCAACGGGTTAGGGAGAATCTGTGAAGGGAAATGGACAGGCAAGGTTTTGAGTCGGGAACATTCTTCAGACACCTTTTTTTCTTCATCAAAGGTATAACCATGGGCACTTTCAGGTGCTGTACTTGTCTCTTTGTTGGTTATGTTGAACACTCCTTATTCCAAAAGACCCTGGCTCCATTCCCCAATTCTTTCTTCACTAAATCAGAGTCTGAAAAAGGGTGCCAACCCAAAATATTGTCTGTCCTTTTCCCTCCACTGTTGCTGCTTGGCCCACTGAGTTCCTCTAGCACCTTGATTTTTGCTCAAGATTCCAGCACCTACAGCTTCTGTCTCCACAATATGTTGTGAATTCAATTTAGGCAATTTTCAGTCTACTTGTTGCATTGCCAGTTCAGTAACTATTGCAACTGGTACAACATTACAATCCTGATGAGCATAATGGGAAGAATAAGGACAAGATATATCACTCATTTTGTTCTAGTGGTGCAGCTGGTAGAATCAGATACATGGGTTCAATCCTGACCTTATGTTCTATCTGCATAGATTTTGCATGTTTTCCCCATTACCACATGGGTTTCCTCCAAGATCGCAAAGATGTGCAGGTTGGCATCACAATTGTCACTATAAATTTCCCCGTGTGTGGGTGAGTAGTGTAAATGGCTGATTAATTGTTGTCATGGATCAGTAAGCCAAAATGCCTTCTTTTTTTTTGGGGGGGGGGGGGGGGATGGGTGCAGTGGGGTGGTGTGGGTGTAGGGGGGGGTGTTGTGGTGGGGGGGGGGGTGGGGTGGTGTTGGGAGTGAGTAGATGTTGGGGGCGGTGAGGTGGTGTTGGTGGGTGGGGGTGGTGTTGGGGGGAGGAACAGGGGGGTGTGGGTGTGAGGTTGGGAGGGGGGTGTTGGGGGGGGAAGGGGATTGGGGTGTGTGTGGGAAGGGGGAGAGGGGAGAAGGGGGGGTATATGGGGGAGGGACTCCACTCAGCGGCTACCAGTTGTGGCACCACACTGCGACTTTCCCGATTCTACACAGTGACTTTCTCGACTCCACACCGCAGCTTTCTCACCTCCACACAGCGACTTTCCCTCCAGGGATATATTCTCCAGTGGGTGCCAGAAGAGGCGTTACCTTCAAGAAGACCAATCTGCTGATCTCATGATTTTTTAAACCTTCATAACTTTTGTAATCTTCCACCAATCTGAACAAATCTTGGTGCGCTTGGAGGAGATGAGAGCGTTGAGTAAGGTGGCGAGAACATCCTCACGATAAAGGGTGCCGTTTTTGTGCAAATTTAAAAAAAAAAGCGAACCTGAAGTGGTCAAGATGAGAGTTTTAGTAATAATATAGATATCATGGAGAGATGGCGGCAGTTAATTGCTCACCAGTTCTCTATCTTCACAGCAGAATTAGCCGACAGTTATACCGTGCAGTGAACATTTTTTGTTAGATACAACTATACAAAAATGTACTATCTACTTCATGGGTACCAATTATTTCATTAGTCACAACATACTTTTTGTTTATATCAATCTTATTCAACAACAGGTGGTTAATGCAAGTCAAACACAATACAAGGAGCCTTCCCTCTATTATTTTATTGACACACCAGACATGTTCTTGCACTATATCAATTATGACTGATATACCTGGTGTATACCATTGCTGGGATAATGCCTGTGCCATCCTCTTTTTTTTCCCCCCAAGTGAGCCTGTTCCTGGAGTAGATGAGACGGGGACAAAATTAGGCTCCTGAGACAAACTACCTAACCATCAAGGTGGTAATAACATAGAAACATAGAACATAGAAAAATAGGTGCAGGAGTAGGCCATTCGGCCCTTCGAGCCTGCACCACCATTCAATATGATCATGGCTGATCATCCAACTCAGTATCCCGTACCTGCCTTCTCTCCATACCCCCTGATCCCTTTAGCCACAAGAGCCACATCCAACTCCCTCTTGAATATAGCCAATGAACTGGCCTGAACAACGTTCTGTGGCAGAGAATTCCAGAGACTCACCACGCTCTGTGTAAAGAATGTTTTCCTCATCTCGGTCTTAAAGGAATTCCCCCTCATCCTTAGACTGTGACCCTTTGTTCTGGACTCCCCCAACATCGGAAACAATCTTCCTGCATCTAGCTTGTCCAACCCTTTAAGAATTTTGTAAGTTTCTATAAGATACCCCCTCAATCTTCTAAATTCCAGTGAGTACAAGCCAATAACACCCTGCTTTGCTCCAGGAATTCTTTTCCTGGAGTGATATTAGGCTCTGGGCCTCCTGTAACTGGGTTATACCACTGTTGCATCCCATATTCTTTTCACATCTCAAAACAAAAAATAGGTTTCCGCAGACAATTTCTTATAATAGTCTATTCATAGTTTGTGTGCACTGGTTTTACTCCGTCCACAAAACTCAAAGTCACCTTTCAATGTCTATAATGCACTTTACGGCACCTGCTTCGATTTATCTTCTATGCCCAGCCCGAGTAATTCTATCTTCACCACAATTTTGCCTCAACCACAGGCCTCTTGGCTCAGCTCGAGTCACCAGCCGAAAAGCGGAGACCACAGATTTGCTTCAAGTATTTTTATTATATGATATCATGGAAAGATGGCAGCAGTTAATTACTCACCAGTTCTCTGACTTCACAGCAGAATTAGCCCAGCAGTTATACTGCGCAGTAAACAACTTTTGTTTTTGGTTAGATACAACTATACGAAAATATACTATCTACTACATGGGTACCAATTATTTCATTAGTCGTACCAATTATTTCATTAGTCATAACATACATTTGTTTCTGTCAATCTTATTTAAAAGGGCATCTTGACATTATTCCATCTCGCGTTTTAGGTGGCCCACTCCACAATCCCCTCTCCGAGTCAGTCATAATCTCCGATTTACTAAAACGCATCTATGCTTACAGCGATAGGGGGCATGGGTGGTCTACTGTAACACACTGCTGAGAGAAACAAGCTTCCTTATCTCCATCTACTATTGCATATTTACATTTACCATCCACCCTTCAACACATTCCTAGACAAGAGGAAATACGTCTAATCTTACTTTGCTGATTTCCACATCCTTTTCTACACCTGGTCAACGAGCGATGCCAATTGTCACATACAAACATCCTTTCGTTACCTTGTTCAATTCCAATCAAAATTAAGTAGGAAAGGATATAGTAAGATTAAATGAGAACTTACCAGTTTGCCGTTTGATCTTTATTTTATGAGTCGTCGAGTTGAGGGACTACATGAAGAACTCCATACAGCCATTGGTGTGTCAATCTTCAAAGCAGCGGAGTGAATTCACAGCTAACATGACGTATAATGGTAAGATACCAAAGATTAGAACTACCAGTTGAAATCTATGAGGGTGGGAGCAGAGGGCACATAGTCCCTCAACTCAACATAATATAAAGATCAAATTTCAAACTCGTAAGTTCTTGTTTAATCTTACTATTTTACTTCGGAGTCACGTGAGTGACTATGTGAAGACTTCGAAGCACTGATTTCACGCCGCAGACCCAAATCCGGCGTTCACACTGCATCGATTGACTCAAGTCGTTAACAATCAATAATGCATCAATAATAACATTTGTTAAATGAATAACAGTTTATTTACAAACTAAATCATAACAACCCCCCTAAACTCAGGGGGAAACTATAACAAAACCCCAAACAGAATCAGCAAACACCCCAGCCTTGAAATTGTCTTGTGATAAAACCTTTGAAAGGTCAGCCTACTGGACCATTCTGCGGCCGCGAGGATATGGTCTATTGGCACGTCCATCGTCCTTGCCGCGGACGTTGATGCCGCCCTGGTGGAATGAGATTTGAATTTATCAGTATTATTCCAGCACTTCCCAGGACCAATTTATTCCAGCACTTTCCAGGACCTGCTTTAGCAACCTTGAAATTGTTTGCACTGACACCTTACTCTATGGGTTTTTTTGTGTCTAATAAATAATGCAGACTCTGTTCCTCTTAGAGCTTTAGTGACCTCAATGTAACGAGATAAATGTGAGACTACACAAGCGATCATCTGTGGGGTATGCTGAAAACACAATCTTACATCCTGTCATGCCTCTTCTACTATGTTTAAGCAAATCATAGACATAAAATATAATGGCATCTGCTGACACATGCATTCTGTCTAGCCGAAGCTTTCGCAATGTTTGTACACATTGGGCTGAAACCAACGCCATAAGCATGACCACCTTCATAATTCATTTGGCTATAGATAGGCTTGTAACCGGAGCCCACTGGCGAAGAAGCATAAGAATTCACTCACATTCCAAATACTGGCATACCTGGGTTTAGCAGGATTAGAATTGAAAAATCCCTTCATGAATCAAGAAACTAACGGATGTGTCCCTACTGTATGCAATTCTGAATTCATGGGTAAATAAGACAGAACACTTCTGGCTGAATTGACTCCAATACGTCTGTGATCCCTACAGTTTGATATGAAATATTCTGCTGTAGACAGAATTGCCCCCACTTCCTTATCGAGGTGATATATTACTTCTGTGTACTATCCCTGCAGGCCGACATGAGAACTTCCACAGTACAATCAGACAGTCCTCTCCCCAGGTATGGCCTCCTTAAAATCTGCAAATCAACAGATCAATACGATCATGTAAAGGATGTTGATCCCCAGTTACTGGACTCACCAGTAGATTTTTATTCTTGGGAATACTCATGTGAGGCTCCCTAGCCATTTGTAATACAAGAGGAAACCATGCTTGTGTGGGCCAATCTGGCACTACCAATACCCCTGAAGCAGAGTCCTGCTTGATCTTTTGCAAACATCTACTGACGAGACAGAATGGAGGAAATGCATGCACAAACATTCCTCCCCAATGCAGTGAGAATGCACCCACTGCTGCTGCACCAGGATCTGGTTCCCATGAAACATATCTGGGCAACTGATGATTTAACCTAGATGCAAACAAGTCAATATCTGGCATTCCATACTGAACAATCACTTGATTAAATACATCCTGATTTAAAATCCATTCTATGTTGTCATTGAACTGATGTGACCTAGTGTCAGCTACAGTGTTGAATCTTCCTAGTAAATAAATTGCTGAAAGATATTTTTGTCAATGCTCCAAATCTGGTTAGCCAGTCTATCACAAGACTGTGACTTGACTCCACCCATGTTGTTTACATATGCCACTGCTGTAGTATTGTTCATCTGAACCTGCACATGCAAGTCCCTCCTGGTAGAACAATAAGCTTTAAGCCCATACCAGGTTCCCAACAACTCTAATTAATTAATCCCTCTTAATTGAAGAAGGGATGTCTCATCAACATTCCATCTGCCTCCACAACTAGAAGACATATCTGTTGTACCCCAACCCAGTGCACTTACAATTGAAGGTGGTTCCACCAAGAACTTCCTAAAACTTTTTGAAACATTTACTATCCACCATTGTATGTCAGAAATTGCCCCCAACTGACAACTGCATAGGCCTATCAAAATGGCCTCTTTGTATTCTCTGTGCCTGTTCCTTTGATTGTTGTAATTGTTGATAATGTAGAGGGCCATACTGCACAGCTGGAAATGCTGCCACTACCCAATCAACCTGACTACTTGTCTAATTGAAGGCCGTTGTTCTCCAAGGAGATTAACACAGTCATCAATTAACTGATCCAATTTATCCCTGAGCAAAGTTACCAACATGTGATTTGAATATATGGTAAATCCCAAATAATCAATGATTTGGACAGGTGATAATTTAGATTTATCTGGATGAACGGCAAATCCCAATTACTCAAATCATCTAAATAGGCCATTACTACACGCCCCTGAGCTCTGAGTAATGCTAACACAGGTTTTACCAATTTAGTAAATAGTCTAGGAGCTGAAGTTAACCCATTAGGCAATGCCTTGAATTGCCACAACTGAGTCATTCAAATAAATTTCAAATATCTTCTATCATCACCATGAATAGACACTGAAGAATACGCATCCTTTAAGTCAATGCTTGCCATATAACACCCTTTGGAAACTAGATGTTTGGCCGTGGTAAAGGTTTCCATTTTGAAATGCTTATAACAAACAAATTTGTTCAAACTCATTAAATCCAGAATAATTCTACATCCCCCAGCACTTTTAGATCTGGAAATATACTTGACACAAATTGTTGACTTTGATAGACTGGTCTCAATTACCCCTTTCTTATATAATGACTGAATCCTTGCTTGAATAAGTACATTTTCTTCATCTGAAAATATAAGTTTCTGACTAGGAACGTGTTGATTAGGTGGACTGTCATTAGAGTAAAATTCAATTTTCACTCCTTCAAAACTGCTAAGTATAAACAAATCTGATGTCAACTCCTGCCATTGTTTGAGAAACAATTTTAACCTTCCCCAAATTTCAACAGCAACATTAGTTAATTTATTGTCTGTCAATGGTATATTCCTTACCTGAATCTGTCCTTGCTGACCTTGTTGTCCACGACCTCTTGTAGAGAAAGGCACCTTCCCCTTCATACCGGTGGCTGCCTGCCAGTTCTGATAATGAAGACCTGAACAGCTGGTTCCTTCTCTTGCATCCACACTAATGCCTTTCCGATAAGGAAAAAACCTTTTGCCTTATTTGCCAGCCGGCTTAATGAGGGCCATGGTTTTTAATATCTTCATGACAGTCTTTTACCCTTTTTGCAAGGTTACCTCCAAACAGCAGATTTTGTGGCGGTACACTGGTCGGTTTGCACAAACTCGCCAAGTTAGGATTAATCACTGGCCTTATAGTGGCCCTCCTGATATTATTAATTTCAAAAAATGCACTACAAAAGAATCCAAGTGCATCCTGGTGTGCTTCAAACATATTCCCTGTATCTATAACTTTCACAAAAGCCGTGACACCTGCCGACAACAGTTTGAGCACTTTTTGGAATTTCATCTCCTGGGCCCTAGCTGGCATACCCAACTGTGACCAAATTTGGTGATTAACTACCGGTACCTTCAGGAGATCACAATTAACAGAAGCTTCATAGTTTTTTGCTGCTTCATCCATAGCTAGTTCCTGTAACTGGTGGGAGAGCATATACTGAATTGCTTCAACCAATTCTGTTTCAATCGCCTCTCCTGCCTCTCTAGGCACAGCAAATATTTCAGCAATATTCGGAATTACCTCCAACTGAACTCCTTTACTGCTCTCCCCCCACCATAGAATCAGTGACAGCAAACTGCACTGATGGAACATCCTCCTCACAGGCAGGATATTCCTGCAGCCCTGTAACAGGTGCTGCTAGCACAGGCTCTCTCACAGCCTGGCTTGGGCACCACTTCTCCTCACAGAGCTAGTCCCTGTCGAGCATTCTTTGTAATAAAATCTCAACCTGGGAGAGCCATGAGCAAAAGGACTCTCCTATGGAGGGTATAACCTCCAGGCCCGACTCAGGGTCCACGGGCCTATCAGACTTGCCAGTGGCCTTCCGCCCTACTGGCAAGCCTCCACTGCTCACAGGCAGTGGGTCCGCAACCACTGGCTGTGTAGCCAGCATCGGACCAGGTGTACCAGACGGGCCTCCATCAACACCTCTCTCCTGGTAATTTTCCTTCCTACCTCCGGAGCGCCTCACCGACACCTTCTTCATTTTCTGCAACATTTCTCCAACAGACCTCCAACCAGTGCAGAAAATGACCACTGGAAATGTTTTTTTAAAACTTACCTCGCGTTTTTAAACTTACCGCTTGGAGGAGCGCTGCTGCTCCAACCGGCCGACTGCAGCAACGCGTCTGACGTCATGATGTACCAACGGCTGTACAGGGTTCTTCACGTAGTCACTCATGTGACTCCGAAGTAAAATTAATATTTTCTGCCACAATCTGATTTTGAAGAACTTCTCCAGTATTTTTATACAAGAAATTCCTAGTTTGCAGGTTATCGTAAATTATTTTGCGGTAATTATGAATGAAACATATCAGTTGCATAAGAGTGTATATTGTAAGTTGTAAAAGAATAACTAGACATCGGTGTAAGAAGGAACTGCAGATGCTGGTTTAAACCGAAGAAAGACACAAAAAGCTGGTGTAACTCAGTGGGACAAGCATCATCTCTGGAGAGAAGGGTGATGTTTCAGCTCAAGACCCTTCTTCAGACTTTCGGGTCAAGTGCCTTTCAGGTCAAGACCCTTCTTCAGACATCACTTATTCCTTCTGTCCAGAGATGCTGCCTGTCCCGCCGAGTTACTCCAGCTTTTTGTGTCTAACTAGGTATCTGTGGTGCTGTAGTATACTGAGCTCGAAGGCAGATAGTTCATGTTTCAGGTTTCACAGCCTAATAAAAGTTCTGGTTAACATTGAGGTATTGTAAATGCTACATTGCCCTGAGCATGAGATTCCCTGCTCTGCAAGGAGTCGTTTTTTGAAAACGCAAATATATATCCACATTTCCCAGTCAATGTATATCGCATTATCAATCATGAACTGTGATTATCAGATCAACACATTTTGGCTTGGGATGGAAGGGGTTTTTTTGTAATGGAAAAGAGAGAACATGACCTAGGTATATGGAATGAGAGGGCTGTAGACAGGGTACTACAGAAACATTTTTCAATTTTAGGGGTAGATAAAGCTAAAGGTTATAGATTTAAAGTATATTAGTTTAGTTTATTTTAGTGAATTGTTGTCACACGGCCACATGAATATCGTGAAAAGCTTTTGTTTGTGCGCTATCCAGTAAAACATCAGGCTATACATGAATACATTCGGAGTGTGGGAGGAAACCAAAGATCTTGGAGGAAACCCATGCAGGTCATAGGGAGAAAGATTAAACTCTGTACAGACAGCACCCGTAGTCGGGACCAAACCCAGGTCTCTGGTGCTGTAAACACTATCAGGCAGCAACTCTACTGCTGCGCTACCATGCTTCCAATTTCACTGGCTGTTGGTATTGTGAAAGGAATATGAAAATTGCTATATAAATACAAGGCTTTATGATAGAAGCTTGTAATGAGATGATGTATTGAGATGCATCTACTTGTGAAAACCCACTGACACGAAGGATGAAAATAACTGCTTAGAATCAGATTTCTGGGACTTCCGGTGGCGCCATGGAGCAACAAAGGCACAGCATCGAGCTCTGCTCCCGTTAAACCTTGAAAAACATCCAGTTTGGAAGATGGGACCGATTTAAAAAATACTCACAGGAGCTGTTTGACGTCGTGTAAGTGACATCATCAGATATCACCGTGGAAAAACGGAGATTAACGGCAGTTTTAAATGAAAAAAGGAAACCTCACCAGAAGCCTGCAAAATCTGCTGCATGACCTGCTACAAGAAACTACTTGAAAAAACTTGGTAAGACTCCTCAAACATCAGCTGAAGGCTTGGAGGAAGAAGCTGACTCTTGAAGTCCTCCCACAGAAATGAATTAGAAGGATGGACAGATGGAACAACTGGAACAGTCGGGAAGAGCTTCAGTTACCCAATACATTTCAAAATTGATACTAGATTGGAACGCCGCGCTGGACAAAAGTATCTCTGAAAAAATTAAACACGGTAATGAGAAGCTGATGGTGAAAATTGATAACTTAAATAAATGTGTTGAAGAAATTGAGGAGGATTTAAATAAGAAAATTAAGCGGGTTGGAAAAGACTATAATAAGAAGTTTGATTCAATTCTCAAGAAATACAATTTGGTTATGGAAGAAATGGATAATACGATGACTGAGATGTCTAAGGAGATAAGGAGACTGAGAAAGGAAGAAGAAAGTACTGGGGGGCAAATTGCTAAAATGTCTGGACTTGGATGCAAGATCGAGAAGGCAGAATTTAAGAATAGTTGGAGTAAAAGAGGGAAGGGAGGGACAAAACCCTCTGGTGTTCACTGCCAATTTACTTAAACAAGTATTTAAGCTGCCTGAAAACCTGAGAAACCGGTTCGACGTAAGTCTCAAGCAAGCTCAGGTGCCCCCCCAATGACAGATCATTGTGAAATTTTATGACATTTCTATTCTGGAAGAAATTATGAAACTGATTCCATATGGATCGAATTTGACGTTTGGAGATGATAATCTAAGATTCTTTCGTGACTATCCAGTTGAAATTGTTAAAAAGAGGGACATGTTCACAAAGACAAGAATGATTTTGAAATACATTTCTGGCGTAAGATATGGAATAATGTATCCTGCAAAGATGAGGATAACGTATAACTCTGTTGAACATGCCTTCACGGACCCAGAAGAGGCATTTAAATATGCACAAGGTATCGCAAAGGAGGCCAACTGATTATCAGGAGTTGGTCTCCCACAACAATACAGAGGAGAAGCGGCAAAGAAAGGACTTTTTTATTAAAAAAGCCTGCTCTGGTTAAGATGGCAGATTTCTCCATGAGGTGCTGTCTAGCCACTTTATTTTTGGAATGTTAACTCAAGGTCGAACTTTATGTTTCACTCTGAATGAAGGACTTGGAAAACAAGTAAAACCATGGTGGAAAAAAACGGAATTTGGGAATACGAAAAAACAATATTAATGGACTTGTATACAGAAATTTTTACTTATGAAACACACAATTATATACTAACATAAAACATTTAACTATTAGAATTAACTCAATAACAATAACCCACTATTGTGTAATATTGATGCACAGAGTACTAATGACTGATTTTACTAATGACAGATGCACAGAGTACTAATGACTGATGTTAATTAACTTTTAAGTATAAGAATAATGAGTTAAATATGATCGATAAGTATTAACAATGTACTCACAAACTTAATGGATATAGTAGATCTAGTTTAAACTGTGCGTAAAGGGGGGGAGGAGACTCGGATAATTGGAAATTATCCAAGGATCTTAATCTGGTTAACCCCTTACATAGAAACATAGAAAATAGGTGCAGGAGAAGGCCATTCGGCCCTTTGAGCCAGCACCACCATTCGATATGATCATGGCTGATCATCCATTATCAATAACCCGTACCTGCCTTCTCCCCATATCCCTTGCTGCTGTCTAATACAAAAGAATGGGACTTCATTGGGGAGTGAAATGTAATAATTGTTGGTATATTGGCAGACATGGGTATATAACTAACATAGTTACTGTTATATTTGCGTGTATACTTAATGTTGGATTTTTTGAAGATGCATTCCAATAGATAGATTTGCGTTTTATCTTGTATATATTTTTTAATTTTCAACTGGCCTCTCTTCCTTTTAATAATGATTGGTCAAGGGGGCAGAGCGAAATGTATAATAACACCTACGGAAGTCAACAATAATTTTTCTACCATCTTTTGGTGGCTTTTTAAAAATTATAATATCTCTATTTTTAGATATTATAATATCACTTTTTGTTTCTCAATTACCTTTTCACCACTTTACACTTTCTGGTCTTTTGTAAGGTCTATTTTGAAGGGGAGATGCCAACAAAATTTAACAGCTGTGGATGACCACCCATCACCTAGAGCTCTGAGGTACTTGTTGCACCATATTGTTAAAGGTATTAACATGATTTACAATGCAAGACGATAAACAAAAGAAAACTGGAGGAATCACGTTCTGTAGCTGGAATATAAGGGGCGCTAATGAACCAATTAAAAGGGGTAAGATTTTTGCCCAATTAAAAGCACTCAATTGTGACATAATCTTTTAACAAGAAACACATCTGAAAGATCAAACACAGTTAAGATAGAAGGCAAATTAGATTGTGCAAACATACTACTCTTCATTTACTTCTAAATCTAGAGGCACAGCTATTATTATCCGTAAAGGTATACCATTCAAACAAAGAATATCATAGCAGACAATGAAGGGAGATACGTTGTAGTTACAGGAGAAATTCACTCTACCCCACATATTTTAATAAATATTTATGCTCCCGACTTTGATAACCCCCAATTCTTTAGTAAAATTCTGGATATAAATTCAGAATTTAACTATCAAAATGTGATAATAGGGGGATATTTCAATTGTGTTCTAGATCCATATCTGGATAAATCAGCAAAACAAAAAAGGATCAATCAAATCTAAAACTAGTGAACTCCTAAATACAAACATAAAAAACACAAACATAACAGATGTAGGTAGGGAATACTCATTTTATTCAACGGTACATAAAACGTATTCACGTGTCGACTATTTTTTAGTGGACACAAAATTAATTCCCTATACATATAACTCTAAATATCATAATAGTATTATTTCTGATCACTCCCCGCTAACTTTTTTTTTAATTAGAAGGAATGTCTGATAAAAAATCATGCTGGAGGTTTAACCCCCAAATCTTAAACAACTCACAAGGTTGTACATATTTAAAACAGCAGATGATATTCTTCTTTGAGCCAAATGATACACCAGGTATTTCACCCTCCTTATTATGGGAAATTTTTAAGGCATTGATTAGAGGAACTATAATTTCATATCAAGCTTTCCAAAATAAAAAGAACACCACTGAACAATTGCAGTTAGAACAACAAATTAGACAATTAGATCTAGAAAATGCCAAAGAACCAACCATAAATAAACATAATAAGATAACATTTTTTTATGTTGTATTTCAATATTGTTATCGGCAAGAATAATAAGATTATTTCAAATTACAAAACAAGAAAACTTCGAATTTGGTGATAAATCACATCAACTGGTTGCACGTCAACTGAAAAAACGGGAACTGGAAAATACAATTACTAAAATTAAATCAGATAAAGGTGAATTATTAACACTACCTAAAGACATTAATAAAAGATTTGCTCAATTTTACCAAAATCTATATACATCTAAAACCTCTGCAAACAATACTAAAATTACAAACTTCTTAGACAATTGTAATCTTCCAAAACTTAATACGTTGGAGCAAGAGGAATTAGGAGCTCAGATTACACTTATGAAAATAGAAGAACCAATAAATTTGTTGAAGAATGGTAAAACGCCGTCCAGATGGCTTTAGTAATGAATTCTATAAAAGATTCTACGAGATAATTTCACCATGCTTACAAAATTTATGTATACATGCTTTTAATGAAAATATATTACCAGAGTCAACTATTACACTTATTACACTTATACCTAAAAAGTGCCCAACAAATAGATTTGATAAGAATGGAGAAAGAGGATTGTTTCCCCTATAATATAGGAATGATTCTTCTTTCTCTGATGAAACTGAACAATATAATATATAAGAAGAATCCAATTATTCACAGCATAATACGAATTTGGAACCAAATAAAATTAACTTTAAATTTAAGAAACTTATCGCTTCTTTCCCCAATAGTTAACAACCCCTTATTCAAACCATCTATTATTGATAAAACATTTATTCATTGGGAAAGAATAGGAATTAAAATTATTGGAGATATGTATGAAATGGGAAAACTTCCATCATTCCAACAACTACAACTAAAATATATCCTGAAAAGTAATCAATATTTCAAATCATTTCAAATTCAAGATTATTTGAAAAATATATACAAGGATATCAAACTAACCTCAGATTTAGTAGAGGAAGGAATGAACAGAAAGGCAGAATCAAGCAATTTTATATCATATTTATATAATATAATTTTATATTATATAAATATAAATAATTATATTTTTTATATAATATAATATTGAAGTCTGGCTCAGCCAGTGGCACCTAGGAATAGACTGGGTGACAAATAAGAATAGTTTGGTGACTACTGGAGAGACAGTTGACGGCACGGAAAGACAGGACCTGGGAAAGGCTGGGTTAGCACCCCAGTCTGTGTCTTTCGTGAGAAAGACACCCAACAAAGCTACGGAAAGGCCTAATGAACCATCGTGGCCTAAACATCCATCAGGCGAGAATGAAATGCTCGGAGAAGGAGAAAGAAGTGCAGCGCACAGGCCTTGAACCTGGTGAGACGCAGGAGGAGCCCGGCCGGGAGACACCCCACAGAGCCCAGTCCCTCCATGCACTAGAGTCTCCCAACCCCTGCAGAGTAGTTATTAAGATGGCTGATCCGTGGGCAGTTGCTGCTGGGACGCAAGTCGGGGCCTGATCAACCCCGGCTGGGTCGCCTGAGCGAGGTTGTCTGATGTTGTGAGACCCGAAACACCCGATGACTCCAGGTCACATCACTGAGGATGCGTCCCAGCGCATCTAGAAGATATATATATTTTTAAAAATATATAGAAACACCAATGACAGAGGCAATTAGAAGGGACTGGGAACAAGAGTTATTGATAAAAGTCCCGAAAGACAGAGGGGAAAAAAACCTATTATACATACATAAATGATCGATTAATGTAAGGCATAACTTAATTCAATGAAAAATTTTACATAGATTATATTACTCGAAAACCAGATTGAATAAAATATTTCCAAATGTTTCCCCCATTTGTGACAAATGTCTATCTCAAAATGCTACTATAGCACATTCCTTTGTCTCCTGTACAAAACTTCATAAAACTTGGAAAGAAATCTTTGGAACTTTTAGAAAACTATTCAACACAAAACTGAACCCCAATACAGAGCTGATTATCTTCGGATTAATGGAAGAGGGATGTAAATTAACTACGTTCCAAGAAGCTCTCTTTAATTATAGTTTAATAACAGCAAAAAGACGTATACATAAATTTTGGAAAAACGCATCCATGCCAACGTTAAAAATGTGGATTTCAAATATGTCGGAAACGCTACATCTTGAAGAAATGAGATTCCTCCTACTAGGCAAAGTAGTCCAATTCTTAAAGATTTGGTCTCCTTTTATCGACTTTTTACAAGCATATGGTGCAATATAACATAACCTTAGAAATTAAATGTTTCAGAACCGGGTGACAGATAGGTAAAGATATTAAATAGGTATATCTCTCCTAATTTCTTCTCTTTCTGGTTTCTCTTATTTTTTCAATCTCCTTAGCTTCTTATCTCTGCTCTTTGTCTCTTTCACTATTTGTTTCTACTCTCTTGTCTATCTATCTCGACACTCTTTATTTTCCTTTTTCTTTCACTGCTCTTTTATTATTAAATTAAAAATAAGAAGTTGTACAAGAATGGTAACGTGTATGTATGTATCAGTAACTTAGGTACCACACTACTGTACTTCTAACAAAAATAAATTTAAAAAAGAAAAAAAAAAATCAGATTTCTTGATGTTGAAAGCAGAAAACGGTGAGATAATACCAAATACGTGATCTCAGACGGCATTCTAAATGAGGGAGAATCTCAGAAAACATATCCATGTCTTCTAAGTTCAATTTAAATCCTATTTAAGTAAATCAGGTGCAATTACTAGTTTCTCCATTCACATTCACCATTGATGCATACAGCACAGAAAAAGGTCTTTCAGCCTCAAGCACCCATTTAAATTAAGCCCATTTGATTTTCCCCATATTCCTATCGACTCTACCTGGATCCAAGACACAACTGCCAGTTAACCTACCAACCCACTCGATAACAGGGTGAACAGCAAACTGCATAGTCGTGCAGCTGGTAGAGCTGCCACAGAAGGCTGTGGAGGCCATTAATGGATATTTCCAATATGGAGATGGATAGATTCTTGATTAGTATGGGTGTTAGGGATTATGGGGAGAAGGCAGAAGAATGGGGTTAGGAGGGAGAGATTGATCGGCCATGATTGAACGGCGGAGTAAACTTGATGGGCCAAATGGCCTAATTCTGCTCCTATCGCTTATGCCCTTATGAGCTGCTGCCTCACAGCACTGAAGACCCAGGTTCGACCTTGAATTCAGGTGTTATCTGTGTGGAGTTTCTCATGGGATCATGGGGTCTATCCTAAAGATGTGCCAGTCGGTAGATTAATCAGCTTGTGTATATTGCCCCTAGTGTGTATGGAGTTGATGAGAAAGTGGGATAATATATAACGAGTGTGAATGGATCTTCAGTAGTTGGTGTGGGCTCAGTGGGCCGTGGAGCATGTTTCCATGCTGTGTCTTTAAACTAAACTCCACATAGACAATACCAGAGTTCAGTATCAAACCAGGTCACTGGAGCTGTTTGTTAAGCATCTCTAACACCTGTACCACTGTGTCATGCAAAACAAGCAACCCACTCAAAAATGAGGAAACCTTTACCTGAAAATGGCTTCCAAAAACATGATTGACAGACAAATATTAAACAGGCCATTTCAAAACTCTGAAAATTTTCACAAGCAACCAAGAAGCTTTTGTTTTGGAATGAGTACAGAATGTAGGGCAGTGAAAATACTCCCTTTTTTAACTGTTAAACCCACGATTCAGGTCGGTTGTGTGATTAGGAAAATAAGCATTTGATGTCATTTCCTATCATTCTGTGACTACATGGTATGAAAAACTGGTAGTTTAGTTGCATGCAGAAGAAGCCAACAAAACACTGTCAGGAGAAATTTCAAACTGTTGCAAAAGATCAATTTAATTGAACATAAGATAAATGCGGTCGTATCAAATTGGACACATCGTACCAATTTCAGAAAATGGTTTGCGTATTCAAAACAGACTGATATCATCATGGGCAAAGCTGTATGAAGAGTGGCGTGTCAGTTCGTTGTCAAACAATATATATTCAGCTTTTCCCCACACATCATAAATATAGATTCAAGCATTAATAATGCCAATTACAATCATAGGTTGTTTTTTGCGAGTCCAAGTAAACTGCTACCTATCTTTATATCGCCGTCATGTAACTTGTCCCAGTTTCTGCACTAACTTTAAACACATTTAGCATCTAAAAGAGAAAGTTAGATTAATGTTTTTGGATGCTCACCTTCAAAAGAACGTGCAAGAATCAGGATCTGAAACCTCAATCTATTTGCCTCTTTTAATGAAGATCCTGTCTACCTTCTGTGTACTTGCAATATTTTTCTATTTTTATCTCTGATTCACAGCTTTCCTTTTCATCTTTTAATATTTATTAAAATACGTCCTTTAGAATGAATCCATATTCTATTACTATAAATCCATATTTCATTAGCGTTGCAACACATTTTCAAAAATGTCATACGCATTACAAACCCAAGACACCTCAATGAAAATAGCTTTGTGATTTTGAAAGGGTTCTGCCACTAGAATTAACATCTGCGTTCATTAGTATTCACTAATTACTATTTGTAGTTTTTAGAGGAGCACTAGACTAAGTGGGAGCCGTTGGGTTCCATTCTCACACAGGAGGCCTGGTCTCCCAATGCAATATTCCACCATTCACCCATAGCCCCTAACTTTGCAGGTGCGGCTAACTCATGGCTTTCTGGACTCATTCATGGCTTTCTGGACTCACTCACGGCTTTCTCAAGTTTCAAGTTTTAAGTTCAAGTTTCAAGTTTACATTTATTGTCACATGCACCAATTGGTACAGTGAAATTTAAGTTACCATACAGCCATACGAATAAAAAAGAACACAACACACGATAGAATTTAACATAAACATCCCCAGACAGCGGAATCAAATTTCCCACTGTGAGGGAAGGTATCAAATTTCAGTCATCCTCCGCTTTGTTGTTCTCCCGTGGTCGAGGCCTTTGAACCCTCCGAAGTCGCCGCTACGACGGCCCTCTCGCCAGGATGATCGAAACTCCGATACCGACATTCTCAGCAGCCTGGACTTCATTATTGGCCACTTCTTACCACGGTTCCCGAGGTCCACAAGCCGAGCTGGGTGGAGATTCACACCGGCGGCCCTCGGCAAAGGGATCCCAGGACTCCACGATGTTTAAGTCAGCGCCGCCTGCGGCTGGAAGCTCCGCAACCACAGCTCCACGATGTTGAAGCACCAGGCCCAACACTCCAGAGCTCAGGTATGGTATCGCCCACTCCATGGTGAATCCGGTGCTGCAGCGCCGCTGAAGCTCTGGTCGGTCTCCGGCAGGAAAGGCCGCGCCAATCCAGGTGGTAGGCCACGAGGTGGGGGGTGGGGGCAAAGACGCGACTCGGAGAATAGTCGCATTCTTGCCAGGAAGTGACTGATAAATGCTTTCTCCCTTACCCTCCCCAACTCCCCCACATAAAAATATTAAGAAACCTCCAAAACATACTTTTTAAACAGAGTACAAAATAACAAAAAGATAGAAAAATAGAAAGACTGTAGGCATCATACGGCGCCCCAGTGCTTTCTAGATTCACACAATCATGGCTTTCTGGACACTCACTCACTGACTCACGGCTTCCTGGACACTCTATTACTGACTCACGGATTTCTGGACTCAGCCCGGTGAGGGGTGTGTGTAGGGGAGGAGGGGTGGAGAGGGGAGGGGGGTTGGTGGGGGGAAGGTGGGGGTAGGGGGGTGTGTTGGGGTAGGTGAGTGGTGGGTAGGGGAGGGGATGTGTGTGGGAGGGGGGAGGGGTGTGTGTGGGAGAGGTGAGGATGGGGTGGGGAGCGTGGGGGAGGGGAGCGTGGGGGAGGGGCAGTGTAGGGGAGGGGGGTATAGGGGAAAGGGGGTGTATGGGGAGGGGGGTGTGGGGAAAGGTGGTGTTGGGGAGAGGGGGTGTAGGGGGGTGTAGGGTGGTTGTGGGGGTGGTGTGGGGGGGGTGTGTAGCGGGGGTGCAGGGAGGTGCAGGGGAGAGTGGGTGCAGGGAGGGAGTGGGGTTGTAGGCAGGGGGGGTGTAGGGATGGGTGGTGTAGGAGGTGGGAGAGTAGGTGAGGGGGGTTGTGGTGTTGGTGGGGGTTGTGGTGTTAGGGAAGAGGTGCAGTTTGGGGGGGTGGGGAGAAGGGGGAAGGAATGGGGAGGGGTAAATGGAGCGTGTGTGTGTGGGGAGTGACAGGCAAGCAATCTGCTGATCTCATGATTTTTTAAACCTCATAAATCATAAATTGGTAGCCCCTTATTCTGAAAAAAATGCTTCCATGTTCTAGCTTCATGCGGGGAGATATAGGATCTATCCAGCCACCATGGCAGAATATTTAATGTTTCAAGAGACCAATGTTCCTTCTAAATTCCAGCGAGTGTCATGTCCAATTATTCCTCAGAAAACAATGCCTCCATCCCAAAATATTGATGAAACAGGAAAAGTTGTGAGAGTTTCCAAGCTGCCCCTGCTCATATGTAACATTCAGTTTTGTTGAAGAAGACGTTAGTCCCAGATAATGAGTTATCTGCGGACATAAGGAACTGCAGATACTGGATGACACAAGGAACTGCAGATGCTGGATGATACAATAAATTGATTCATTTGCATTTGCATTTGCATTCGATGCTGGCCCCCTGCCACTGCTCTGCTTTGGCTGCTACCTCATTTTGGCTCCTTTCCCCTTGCTCTTTTACTTCTCCATTTGTTTCTGTTACCTGTATGTCATTCAATTTGTTATATTACTTATTGATTCACCTTTTCCTTCTGTGGGAGTGATACCATAGCGCACCGCCGAGGCTGCACTCAGTCTTCTTCTTCTTGCGAATGAAACTTAAACCAAAGGAATAGTTAGATCTCAAGCCAGGTTGTTGTCTCTGCATCAATGTCTGCCAGGCCCTGAGCTCCATTTGGTGGTTGGTAGAGCGGGCACCCAAAAATGACATGGTTGGCTGTCTGTTGTTCTGCTCTACATTCACAGGCTGGGCAGTGACACTCGTGTCACACTCAGTGGTCCAATTCAACTCTCCATTGCCAACTTAGATAAAATAACTGCACTCTGTGTTCCTTAGTCATTCCTTTGCATTTCACTGCAGAATCAGATGGTATTGATCGCAGATGAGATTGGAAAAAAAAAAAGAAGAGATGTTGTTTTGCTTCAGGTTAATGCTTTTATTTGTAACTGCTTCCAAGAGTATTCAGTTTAGATTTATTTACCATCTCCTGCCACAGAGTGAAGTGGAGGACAAATCACTGGATGGATTTAAGAACGAGCTAGATAGAGCTCTAGGGGCTAATGGAAGCAAGGGATATGGGGAGAAGGCAGGCACGGGTTATTGATTGGGGACGATCAGCCATGATCACAATGAATGGCGGTGCTGGTTCGAAGGGCTGAATGGCCCTGCACCTATTTTCTATGTTCTATGTTCTATGTTCATTCTATTTAAGATAAATAATTTTTCACTTTATTTTTAATTTTCCCTCTCCGCAAATACTGCCTGACCTTCCAGATTTTCTGTTGTTAATTCAGGTTTCCAACTTCCGTGGTTTAAAAAAATGCATTCACTTTTCCACTTTTTCATACCTCAGTTTCCCAAACTTATAACCAATCGACAACTTTTGAATTGTTGTCACTGATGTTGACTTAACACTGGAAACACAGCAGCCAAGTTACATCTAGCGATCTTCCACAAATTGCATTGTTATAGCAGCCAGAATATCCTCCCTGACTGGATGGAGTTGGCAAGTTATGTTCTGCACTAGTGAGCCAATTAGATGTTTGGAACAATCCAAGTGAATTCTTATCTTCAAGTTGTAAACATTTTGCCAATTCAACTCTGAAGGATTTTTAGTACAGAACATGAAATGTCGACATCCCCTTTTAAACAATAATCTGTGTGCATTGGTCAGACTTTTTTGTGCAACATGTTGGAATCGGGCTCTGCTCTTATACACAAATTCCAAAGTGTAAAGGTATAGTTTGTATCCACTCGTTATCACCTTTCCCACAGCCAGCAATGGACTATTTTGGGTTCCACCTCTCCTTGATCATTGTTGCTGGCTTTGATTTGTTCTTTTCATACCTTTCATTAATATGTCCGTTGTACCTTTTAATACCTTTGGATTCCCTCTGCTCTCAGTCTGAAGAAGTGTCTTGACCCAAAAATATCACCTATTTCTATTATCTAGAGATATTGCCTGACTGCTGAGTTACTCCAGCATTTTGTATCTATCTTCTAAAATGTAAATGTTTTCAAACATCCCCATGTTACTTTCCTGGAATTGGCAGCTCTTGGCAGTTATGATTGCATTCTTAAATGGCCTGCCCCACTAGCGCAACTTTTCAGCGACTGTCTTCGACCTTCAAACTTGAGGGCACTCGCCTGAAAAACCTCGAACTGAATTGACCGTCAGCGATGAAACCGCGAACTGGATCAACCGTCTGCGCACACACACACAGACAGAGACACACAGGCACAGACACACAGACACAGACACAGACACAGGCACAGACACAGGCACAGACACAGGCACACACACAGGCACACACACACACACAACCCATCGTAAATGCGGGGGCCAGGGAAAGCGGGGTAGCACTGTCTGAAATTCACGCCCGCGATGAGCAGGAAGGTAAAAGACGGCTGGCACAGTTACGGTAAGTCCTTTAGAGAGCGCGGGGGGGGGGGGGGGGGGGGGAGAGAAGGGGAGTGAAGGGAGAGATGGGGGGAGAAGGGGGGAGAAGGAGTGGAGACACTTTTAAGACGCCAGGCAACCTTTAATAAAGTTTAGTGGGCATTTAACATTACCGGTCGGTTTACTTACCTTTTTTTACTTAACGAGCTTTACCTTCGACTATCTTTGATTACCTTTGATTGTCTTTGATTACATACGATAGCATTACGATTTTTTCCATGGTGGCTTTTTGTTACTCATGGTATTTTTCAGTATGTTGAAAAAAATGCCGCGACCTTGAGCATGAAGGAGAGTTACAAAGACCTCCTAGGACCTCGTGTCGACCATGCTGCGAGTATGAGTTGAGGACAAACTCTTCTAAACTCGCCAATTAGGTCGCCGCAGTGGGACAGGCCCTTAACTGGAGAGAGAGAGCAGCATCTCTGGATTGGCTGCTTTCCCGAAACTATGATGTACCCACACTCCTAGTAATGTAAGGAGGGCCAACAGAGTGTTGAGGAGGGCAATACATGATTAGGAGGGTCTGTCCCTTGTACTGTGGCATACCTTGCATCCAAAGCAAAACTCCTCCTCCACCTCTGCTTTGCATCTTGTACTGGGCTGAGTTCGCAACTCTGTTCAATTTCCTGCTGTTTCGGGCAGAGCAGTTGTCAAACCTAGCTGTGTTACATAGGGATCAGTTACTTTCTATGGTAGACCTGTAGCAATTGGTAAGAGTTGCTGGAGACGTGTCAATTTCTTTCGACTTTTGATAAAGCAAAGGTGTTGCTGTGATCTCTTGGCCATAGCATCGATGGTATTTGACCAGCACATGTTATTGGTAATATTTGCACCTAGCTCTTGACCATCTCCTCTTCAACATCATTGATACGGATTAGGTCATGTATTCTACTGCACTTTGTTTTGTAGATTACCATCTCCATTGTTTTTTCTGATATTGAGGGAGCGATTGTTTTTTTTGGCACCATGCTACTCAACTCTCTTCCTCTATACCATTTTGTCATTAATTGTGATCTGGGTCGCAACAATGTGTCATCTGCAAACGTGTTTATGGTGTTAGAGCAGAATTTGACTGGACAGTTATGAGATTATAGGGAGTATGTCTGAAGAAGTGTCTGGACACAAAACATCACCTATTCATTTTATCTAGAGATACTGCCTGACCCTCCAGCATTTTGTGTCTATCTTGAGTCTAGTAAGGGGATTAGAATGTAGTTATGGTGGGCATCAATGTTGCAAATTATTGCGGAGATGATTTGTCACTTATCCTTACTGATTGGAGTTTGTGGGTCAGGAAATCATGGATCCAGTTGCACAGGGGATTGCTGAGTCCTTGATCCAGGAATTCAGAGATGAGTTTGGTTGAAATTATGGTGGTGAAGGCGGAGCTGTAGACAATAAAAAGGAAGATGGACACAAAATGCCGGACTGGCAGCATTTCTGGAGGAAGGAATGGATGACGTTTCGGGTCGAGATGTAAGTCTCCTTGTTTCCTTGATGTTCCAGGGAAGATAGAAACATAGAAACATAGAAAATAGGTGCAGGAGTAGGCCATTCGGCCCTTCGAGCCTGCACCGCCATTCAATGTGATCATGGCTGATCATCCAACTCAGTATCCCGTACCTGCCTTCTCTCCATACCCCCTGATCCCTTTAGCCACAAGTGCCACATCTAACGCCCTCTTAAATATAGCCAATGAACTGGCCTCAACTACCTTCTGTGGCAGAGAATTCCAGAGACTCACCACTCTCTGTGTAAAGAATGTTTTCCTCATTTCGGTCCTAAAGGAATTCCCCCTTATCCTTAGACTGTGACCCCTTGTTCTGGACTCCCCCAACATCGGGAACAATCTTCCAGCATCTAGCTTGTCCAACCCCTTAAGAATTTTGTAAGTTTCGTAAAAATTTGTAAATTTTGTAAGATGGCGCCTGCCATGGACCTGTTGTGACATTAGGCAAACTGCAATGGATCAAGGTTGTCTAGGAGGCTGAAGTTGATGTGTTCCATGAATACTCTCTTGAAGCAGTTCATGAAGATGGATGTCCAAGCCATTGGATGGTAGTAATTAAGGCATACTAACTTCATTTGGCACCGAGATGACAGTGGCCTTCTTAAAGCATTTGGGATCCTCCAATCAGCGTTGGGGAAGTTAAAGATGTCTATGAATACTCCTGCCCATTAGACCTTGCAGGTTCTGAGGACACTGCCAGGGTCTCCATCCAGGCCAATTGTTTCCTGTAGGTCAACTCTCAGGAATGCTGATCTGACACCTGTAATGGTAACTGTGGGTGCAGGTACACTTGAGGCTGTTGCTGCAGGTGAGGTCACTCCACCAGCTTTCCATTCAAAGGCCTGGATAGAGTGGATGTGGAAAGGATGTTTCCACTAGTGGGAGAATCTAGGATGAGAGGTCATCGGCTCAGATCACTTTAGGAAGGTGATCAGGAGAAATTTCTTTAGTCACAGGGGGTGAATCTGTGGAATTCATGGCCACGGAAGGCTGTGGAGGCCAAGTCAATGGATATTTTTAAGGCAGAGATGGATAGCTTCTTGATTAGCTCAAGTTCAAGTTTACATTCATTGTCACATGCGCCAATTGGTATAGTGAAATCTGGGCTGCCATACAGCCATACGAATAAAAAAGGAACACAGCACATGATAGAATTTAACATAGACATCCCCACACAGCAGAATCAACGTTTCCCACTGTGAGGGAAGGCAATAGAGTATGGGTGTCATGGTATGTGGGAGAAGGCAGAATGGGGTTAAGAGGGAAAGATAGATTGATTGAATGGCGGAGTAGACGATGGGCCGAATGGCCTAATTCTGCTCCTGTCACTTATGAATTTATGAAATGATGAAGTTCTATTCAAAGTGAGCACACCGTGCATTGAGCTCATTGAGGAGGGATGAATTGTTGCCAGCAATTCTGCTCCACTTTGCTTTGTAGCCCGTTATAGCATCTAAGCCTTGCCACAATTGAAGGGTGTATGTGTGGTTAGTCTGAGATCACACAGGAGCGAAAATGGAATAAAAGTAAAATCCATGCATTAGCTAGCTGGGATTAAATGTAATATGCTAATACTCTGAAAGCAATTTGCACCTTCCCCAGGTGTGATTTGCTGTGCCATTAGTTCCCGCAAAATATTAACATATGAATGGCCTTCACCTGTGAGCTCATCCTTTAACCCTTAAAGTGTCCATAAAGCATTCTTTGCCCTCAAACTTTACAAAGGACAAAGAACATTTATTGTCACATACACCAATTGGTGTAGTGAAATTTGTCTTGCCATGCAGCGCATAGATAAAGATAAGACATAACATTAAAGAATTTAACATAAAGCATACAAAACATCCTCCCACAATGGTTCCCATTATGAGGGACGGCACAAAGTCCAGACCCCATCCCCAGTTCACCCATAGCCGGGCCTATTGAGGCCTCCACAGTCGCCGCTACGGAGGCCGATATTCCATGCCATTCTTTGCCGGGTGATGGTGCTCCGGCGACGGGATAACCCTCTCAGCAGCTCGGGGTGCCTCCAACGGCTGCTTCCTTGCTGGAGACCACGGCTTCCGACGCCGACAGGCCTCGCTGGATGGAGCTCCACAACTGGCAATCTCGCCGAGAGATCCCAGGCTCCCAATGTTAAAATTCAGCGCCACCGCCCACGGCCAGCCGCCCCACAGTCCCGCAGCTCCACGATGTTTTCCTGTAGTCTTCAGCTCACCGGCGACACAGGCAAGGTGTCGACCGCTTCGCTCCGCGTTGGTGCTTCAGCGCTGTGTCGCTGCCCAAGCCGTGGATCTGGGCGGTCCCCCCCAGGAAATGCCGCTCCAGGCCCGCTGGTAGGCCGCGAGTTCGGGTCGATGGTGCAGCCCGGAGAAAGCTGCCTCTCCGACCAGGTAGGGACCCTAGAAAGCAGTTTCCCCCTTCCCCTTCCCCACCCCCACATAAAAAAGGCTAGGACTCCGAAAAACAGAAAAACTCAACTAACTAAAAATAAAAAAAGAGAGAAAAACGGACAGCTGCGGGCTGGGCAGCCTTACCCGTACAGGACGTCACCCCCTACATATTTTCCCTTCCACATATCCTCGACAATGCAGAAATATTTCTCATGCAGAATACTGTCAAAAGGATATATTCACAGAGGCCAAGATACACTCTACCTATTACACAGTGGCTGTTCTATTTTTTCATTCTATTCTCCTGAAACATTAATGCTCTGTTTTATTTAACCAAGTGGTAGTTCATCATGGGCTGTAAGGATCTGCTCGCTATTTAATCTTTACTTGACAACTGCACAAAGGCGTCTACACTTTTCTTTAGGAGCAGGACCTCCTGCTAATTTTTCCCCTAGCTAGATTGTGCCCAGCTTAAATCAGTGATAGTCAACGTGTAGCAAGGATCAAAGCTCTGATTACTTAAGTGTTTGGCTGAGACTTAAGGGCCAGTCCCACTTGGATTTTGAGAATCCCAAAATCCTGAGGTGCTGCGTGCTACCATGCATCACAGCATATGCCACCATGCCTCAACATGCGCCATGTGCGCATAATGCACACCATGCGTGCATCATACGTCGTGACGCGTAAATGATGCCCAAGTGGGACAGGCCCTTTACACTGGATTTACATGTAGAGACCTCTGCAATTGTGTCTTGGCCTAGAGGAACAGATCTGTAGCCCCCAGATTATAGGTGTATAAATATTTCCAATATGTGTATAAATATATTTATGTGAATAAATATTTCCAAACTACAGACACCATGGTTTGCTGGTTTATACCAAAGATAGATCCAAAAAGCTGGAGTAGCTCAATGGTTCAGACAGCGTCTCTGGAGAAAAGAAACAGATCTCCAAAGATGCTGTCTGATCCACTCTAGCTTTTTGTGTCTATCTTAGTGATATATGCACCTTGATTTATACATTCCACGCAGTATTGGGCATTGTATAAATGTAGTAACATTAATGTATATATGATCTATCAGTGCTCAATGTAGAATGTATGCATGTTGCGTGATTCCCATGTAATATTCACATGTTGCTTTAACACTCTATTGCATGTAGTATAAAATCCCAGTGTAATCTAGCTATACTATTACTAAAACTCTCATCTGGTCCTCTTCCGGTTTGCGTTGTTTTAAATTTGCGCAAAGTCGATCCCCCATAGCGCTACGATTTTTCGCCACCTTACTCTCCATTTTCCTATTCTGCAGTTTTAATAATATCAGTGAAATATTTAAAAAGTTATTGGTCTGTTATTCGCCGGGATGGCGATGTCCCTTCCCGCACCCGCTGTCAATCACCCGCGGGGAGAATAAAACTGAAGGAGCGGCGTGTGGACGAGGGTTGCTGTGTTTGTTGGCGGGGGCTGCTGGGTTCGCGGGCGGGGGCAGCTGGGTTCGCGGGCGGGGGCTGCTGGGTTCGCGGGCGGGGGCTGCTGGGTTCGCGGGCGGGGGCTGCTGGGTTCGTGGGCGGGGGCTGCTGGGTTCGCGGGCGGGGGCTGCTGGGTTCGCGGGCGGGGGCAGCGAACAACACCTCGGGCCGGCTGCCGATGTGTGCAGTTGGGGCTGGAAGCCACTGAGTGTGACAGGCGCCGGTCCTGGAGCTGGTGAGTGAGTCCGGAGCCGGGTCCTGCAGCTGGTGAGTGTGGTCAGAGCCGGAGCCATTGAGCCTAGACACCTCCCTCCCACCGCCCCAACCACACCCCACCCCCTCCCACACACACACCCCCTCCCACACACACACCCCCTCCCCCACACACACACCCTCCCCCACACACACCCCCTCCCTCACACACCCCCCTACCTCACACCCCTCCTCCATCACACCCCCCTCCTCAACACACCCCTCTCCCCCACACTCCCCCATCCCCCATCCCCATCACAATCACACCCCCTCCCCTGGCTGCAGAATGCTCCCATGTGAAGCCGTCCCCGTGCCCGGCTACAGAACGCTCCTGCCGTTACGTTGGGAGAACAGGTGAGTGTGGAATATTGCATTGGGAAATGGTTGCATTGGGGGACCAGGCCTCCCATGTGACTGGGACTCAACGGGTTCCACTTACTCTGGTAATACACTAAAGGTTATATTGTAGCAGCACCTAGTGGTGGGGTGGGGAGCTCAGAACCCTCGTCATTGGTCGGCTCGGTCACATGACTGCGGGAGTTTGTTCGCAGGCTTTTTAGTTAGTTCGTCAGCGTTCCTCCCAACACCAGGAGCTGTTTTTGTTAGCTTAATCAGGCACGTGTATTGCATGCATTTTTGTTCCATTTTTATTGGTAATAAAAATTACTTTACTCAACCTGCCTGGTCTCGCTACAGTGGTGACCCCGACGATCCAAACGTTTTTCGGAAATTCAGTCTTAACGCTGCCGATAACCTCAAACCCCAACCCGCCCAGCAGAATCCAGTTGCACTTAAACTGCCGGTTTTCTGGGCGGTTCAGCCTCAGGTGTGGTTCGCTTATATTGAGGCCCAATTCAAGCTCTGGCACGTTGTCGCGGATGCTACCTGATATTCCTATGTGGTGGGTGCACTCAGTCAGGAGACCGCCTCCCAGTTGCTGCCTTACCTGCTCAATCCACCTGTTTTTGGCAAGTTTGAAGGTCTCAAGGTGCGGCTGCTACGCACCTTCGGGCTCAGTTGCCGTGATCGCGCAGCTCGGCTGCTGCATATGGATGGTCTCGGCGATCATAAGCTGTCTGTTTTGATGAGCAAGATGCTCGCTCTCATGGTTGGCCATCAGCCTTGCCTTTTATTCAAGCAGGCTGTCCTGGAGCAGATGCCCGACAACATCTGCCTGCTTTTCGCCGCGTTGACTTCGCCGACCCCCTGCAGATCGCTGAATGGGCGGACACACTGTGGCTTGCCAAGCAGCAGGACGGTGGTTCCATCAGCAGGGTGTCCGCGCCTTCGCAGTAACAGCCTCGACGGGCCGTTCCACCCTCAGCTGACATCGCTGCACCGCAGTCGACCACCTTGGGTCGCAGTAAGTGCCAGTGGTGTTATTACCACCAATGCTGTGGTGCGGCAGCCCGCTGATGCTGCAACCCCTGCTCGTTCCCGGGAAATGCCTCAGCCGATCACCAGTAGTGGCTACCGCGGTCGACCAGAAATATCGCCTCTACTTCCGGGACCACCATTCCGGCCTTCGTTTGCTCGTGGACACTGGGGCTGAGCTGGGTATCCATCTGGGCTCGATACTCGTGCTGTTAAGCGTGGCCCCGCCCTGACCGCCGTCAACGGCAGCCCCATCTGCACCTATGGTACTCGGACTGCTGTGCCGGGATTGTTGTTAGCCGATGTTCTGTTCGGTCCTGCGGGTGTGTCGGTCCTGTGCGATGTCTTCACCGGGCAGCCACGACCCATCGTCTCTGTGGGTTGGCAGTGGCGTGTGTTTGACTCTATACACGGTCTGGTCCATCTTTCCATCCTGGTGACTTCTGCGTTGGTGGCGGCCAAGTTCGTCCTGCATGGACTTCGCAAGCAGGTTGCGGCCTGGGCTCGGGCCTGCATTCCCTACCAGAGGTCCAAGATCCAACGGCATGTACTTTCGTTGCTCTAGGATTTTGTGGTCCCTCCTCCCCAGTTCGAGCACATTCACATTGACCTGGTGGGTCCTCTGCTGACGTCTTGTGGTGCCACTCACTTGCTCATGATTGTGGACCATTTCACAAGGTGGCCTGAGGCCGTTCCGTTGTCTGACACCTCCGCCATGACTTGTGCTCGGGCCTTCGCGGCCCACACAGCGGCGCGTTTTGGTGTGCCTGCAGACATCTCCACCGACCGTGGTGCCCAGTTCACCTCTGACCTGTGGCCGGTCATGGCTCAAGCCGTATGGTGCGCAGCTGCATCATACCACCGAGTACCATCCTCAGGCCAACGGGTTGGTTGAGTGGTTCCACCCGCATCTGAAGTCTGCTTCGAAGGCACGGCTCATGGGCCCAGATTGGGTGGACTAGTTGCCTTGGGTGTTTGGGTATCCGCACGGCTCCTAAGGCGGATTTGGACTCATCTTCTGCGGAGCTGGTGTATGGCTCCCTGCTGAGGGTGCCTGGTGATTTCCTTCCTGTGGCTCAGGGGGCCGCAGGAGCCCACTTTGTTTGTGTTGGCGCGCCTGCGGGAGAAAGTGGGTGGCCTGGCTCCTGTCCCGAACTCTCGCCATGGAGTTGCTCCAGCTTATGTTCCGCCGGTGCTCAAAGACTGCCTCTTTGTTTTCGTTCTCAGGAACTCGCATCGGACTCCACTGCAGCAGCCTTATGAGGGGCCTTTCCAGTGTTGGACTTTTGTGTTGGATGTCGGGGGTCGTGAGGAGGTCGTTTCGGTGGCCTGCCTCAAGCCCGCCCACCTGGATGTCGATAGCCCGGTGGTGGTGGCTCAACCCCGGCGTACAGGTTGTCCGCAGGCCATGCCACTTTCACCCATTTCACCTGTTGCGCCTGTTCCACCTGTTGTGACTGTTCTGTCTGTTGGTCTTGTTCTATCTGTTAGCCCTGTTCTGTCTGTTAGCCCTGTTCCACCTGTGGCACCGGTTATGCCAGTTCCTCCTGACTCCACTCGGTCTGGCCACCACATTCGGACTCCCGCTTGTTTCCTTTACTCTGATTCTGGGGTGGGGGGTGGGGTGGGGGGGGTCCTGTAACGGCGCCTAGTGGTGGGGTGGAGAGGTCAGAACCCTTGTCATTGGTGGACATGGTCATGTGACCACGGATGCTCGTTCGCGGGCTTTTTAGTTAGTTCGCCAGCGCTCCTCCCAGGAACAGGAGATGTTTTTGCTAGCTTAGTCAGGCATGCATATTGCACGAGTTTTTGTTCCGTTTTTATGACTAATAAAAATTACTTTATTCAACCTGCCTGGTCTCGCTACAATATGCTCTATAAGGTCCCAATGTAGTGATGTATTTATGTCGAACAACACTCCAAAAATTCAGTTCATCGTGGTCAATGGAACTAAATTTCACAAGCATAATGCTGTATTATTATTGTATTTTGCATTTATTGCATATAACATTGAAGTAATTTCTACCTTACCCCAGGAATCATAACTAGGTTGTAAATCATATGCAGATAGTGCAGATTTCAAAATGGGAATGGAAGAGAGAGAGAGAAAGTGAGAGGGGGAGAAAGACAGAGAGAGAGGGGGCGAGAGATTTCTTTTAAAAAGTACTTTTTTTTTCAATCTCTGACACCAATTAAATTTTGAAGGTACTAAACTCCATACTTGTGAAATTTAATCTTAAGTGTCAGGGTGTTCATATTTCAGTAGTTAAGACATATCACAATTTTTTAAAATCATTTATGCCTGAATGCACCAGCACCAACATTTAAAAATTTGTTTAGCAGGTAACTAGTGAGAAAGTGCAGCAACTTGGCACACTCACATAGAGTGAGCCTTGGAGATTCATCAGCAAGACTGTTACCGTATAAAACAAAATGAAACAAAATTCTGCATACAATTTAAAACCAAGTTATGCGTCCTTGTATGTTAGAAATTAATTTAGTCTTATAGGCAATCAATGCAAGATATTGTGAGATTATAGCACTATGTTTGTGAACTGGGTCAGGTAGCATCTGTGGACATAAGGTTATAAAGCAGAAGTCAAAGAATGTCAATAAAGAGGGCATTTTCTGTTTGGCTGGCAGTGAATAGCGGAGTTCCGCAGGAGTCGGTGCTGGAGCCTCTTCACGTTGCATTTGGATGAGGGGATTGAAGGCTTTGTGACCAAGTTTGCAGATAATACTAAAATAGGTGGTGGCAGGTAGTGTGGAGAAAGCAGGGATCCGGCAGAAAGACTTGGACAGGTTGGGAGAGTGGGCAGAGAAGTGTCAGATGGAATATAGTATAGCAAAGTGCGGCGTCATGCATTTTGGTAGTAGGATTAAAGGCGTAGACTATTTTCTAACTGAGGGGAGAATGCAGCTCATCATTCCGATATGGGAGAAAACTGAGCACACAGAGAAATCAAATGGTGACACGGAGAACATGCAATTTTTTGCAGTCAGCACCTAGGGTAAAGGCCCTGTCCCACTTAAGTGTCCATGGCACGCAAATTACGCAACTTCGTCATTGCGTTGAAGCGCACGGGCATTGTATGGCCGCGCAGGGCCGGTCCCACGGAGAAGTGCGGAGGGGTATGTAGTTGTGCGCGATATCACGTGGTGCTCCGAAATTTTGTAGCGAACAAAATCTTCGCACGCCACCGGCTTGTCGCGGAACTGACGGCCAAAGTGGGACAGGCCCAAGACCCTGGCGCGATGCAACGTCTCACGTCCAACAGCAGCAGAAGCAGGCAAACGATCGCCGAGCTCGGCCTGGGGCTCACGGCCGTTGCGGATCCGGATCTGGATCAGCCCCCACTTCTACTGCCAGAGCGGGGCCAAGAAAATTGAAGATAGACACAAAATGCAGGAGAAACTCAGCGGGACCAGCAGCATCTCTGGAGAGAAGGAATGGATGACGTTTTGGGTCAAGACCTTTCTTTCAGACTGAAGAAGAGTCTCGACACGAAACGTCACCCATTCCTTCTCTTCAGAGATACTGCCGGTCCTGCTGAGTTACTCCTGCATTTTGTGTCCATCTTCAAATGACGTCACATGCTCCAGACGGCTGTGCGGATGCATGAAGTCGTGCGCGACCTTCACGGGACTGTCACGCCTTAACGCAACCACGAGGTAGCGTAATTAGCATGCCAAGGACACGTAAGCGGGACAGGGGCTTAAGGAGTCACTGGGGCAACAGCTTTGCTAGCTGCATTACTATGCTGCCCTGAATTGGACTAAAAAAGCTTTATGCGTCAGGAGCATAACATGGAAAGCACATGCTTTAAAGTAAGGAGGCTACACTTTGGAAAGATCAGAGAATTAAATGAGGTAATATTAATTTAATGGGGTTCAAAACATACAGATGAGAATGAGGCTATTTCTATCTGACATACTAATGCCTTTTCATGAAAGCACTATCCAGTTAATGTCCCTCTCTCTCTCTCTCTCTCTCTCTTTGAATTCATCTACTCTAGCCTTTACAAATTATATTAAATCTGTACCTTCTAGTTCCCGATCTTCTTGCCAATGGATATAGTTATTGTGCAATAAACTTTTTGAAAACACTTTTTCTATTTTAGAAGGTTACATTGGAAAGTGTGCAGTTAACACCTTCACTTTGTTAATTGGGCTCATTCTGTTAGTTCAACTTATTAACGATAAAACTAGTAATGCACCTTCATGATTTAAAAGAATCCCTGAAGAGTTAAGGGGCTGTCCCACTGCGGCGACCTAATCTGCGAGTTAAGAAGAGTGTCTTCGACCTTCAAGCTCGAGGGCACTCGCCTGAAAAACCTCGAGCTGGATCGACCGTCCACGTTGAAACCGTGAGCTGAATCGACCGATCGCACGCACACACATACACACACGCACACACACGCACACACACACAAACATATTATCACATTAAGAATCATATTATTTTGGAATTTCTATTATACAGCCAACTAGCGTGTATTGCTGATTTTTCACATTGTTTTATATTTTTAATATCTGGTCTTTACAAAAACATATTTCAGGAAAGTTTTTTCTCTTCCTGGAGAAGAAGTACACTCAAAAGACCAATGTATCATTTACGGCACAATGGTTCATTTCGCTGTGATTCAAGTCATTATCTTGAACAAATGAAAATGCAAAACACCTTCATCCAGATGCCACTAGCCTATAACTATTACAATTCATCTAATGTTAGATTGATAGTTAACTACTCTTGAGGTTGTAATGGTACTGCAATTGAGATGAAGTACAATACAGATATATGCAGTCCTCCGCCAGTTTCGCCTACAACAGATAGTCCTCCCCCAGTTTCGCCACAACAGATAGTCCTCCGCCAGTTTCGCCACAACAGATAGTCCTCCGCCAGTTTCGCCACCTCCAACGTGACCCCTCCACTCGCCACATCTTCCCATCTCCCCCCCTATCTGCTTTCCGCAAAGACCGCTCCCTCCGCAACTCCCTCGTCAATTCTTCCCTTCCCTCCTGCTCCACTCCTTCCCCGGGCACTTTCCCTTGCAACCGCAAGAGATGCTACACTTGTTCCTTCACCTCCCCCATCCACTCCTTTCAGGGACCCAAGCAGTCATTCCAAGTCCGACAGAGGTTCACCTGCACCTCCTCCAACCTCGTCTACTGCATCCGTTGCTCCAAATGCCAGCTAATCTACATCGGTGAGACCAAGCGGAGGCTAGGCGATCGTTTCGCCGAACACCTCCGCTCGGTCCGCAATAACCAACCCGACCTCCCGGTGGCTCAGCACTTCAACTCCCCCTCCCACTCCGTATCCGACCTCTCGGTCCTGGGCCTCCTCCATGGCCAGAGTGAACAACACCGCAAGTTTGAGGAACAACATCTCATATTCCGCTTGGGGAGTCTGCATCCTCTGGGCTTAAACATTGAATTTTCTCAATTCTGTTAACCCAGACTGCTCCTTTCCCCCCACCCCCCCACCTCTCCCTCAGCCCTCGGGCCCTGACATTCCTTCTCCATCTCCCCCCCCCCCCCCCAAGTCGCACTAGCTTCTCATTTTCACACCAGAAACAGCTTACAATGGCCTGCTTTCCTTATCTCCAATACTTTTTTGCATATCTTTCACTCATTGTTCTTGCTTTATCTCTCCATATCACTGTTTATATCTCTCGTTTCCCTGATCCCTGACCAGTCTGAAGAAGGGTCTCGACCCGAAACGTCGCCTATCTCCTTCACTCCTTAGATGCTGCTGCACCCGCTGAGTTTCTCCAGCTTTTTGTGTAACCCTCGATTCTCCAGCATCTGCAGTTCCTTCTTTAATACAATACAGATATGATGGTTTTTGTTTGGGCTCCCATATGTCTTGCCTGTACAGTTTGAACTTGAACTTCACTTCCATCTCATTTGAAGCCAACAGAATCAGATTCAGATTGCTTTATTGTCATATACACCAGCATGCAATGACATTTCGTGCTCATATGAAGCTCATAGAATAAACAGGATAAGGTAACAATAGACCAAAAGGATGTCAGGGTAACATTACTTTCTCATTGATTATGCTTGGATTGTTACCAACTGGCATGTCCAACCAACTAGCAACACTAACACAAGAGGGTGTGTCTGACATCCTCATTTGAACAGGCAACTGATTCTCTCTTACTTCTACATACATCTTGCTTTGAAGGATCCATGTTTCTGCTTCAGGGGGTTCTAACTTGAAGTCCCACACCAGAGATCTGATTACTAATTCTAGACAGGCACCCCACTAGCACTACTGATGCTGCATCACTTGAGGTACTTTGAGGATGGGTCATTGGGTGAAACTCTGTTTACTTTCAAAGGTGGATCATGTAAAGGATCCTTTTGTTCAGCTTTGAAGTAGGGAAGTTATTTCCCAGTGTTCAGCACATGCTTAGTCTACAGTCAAAACAATTGGGCAGATCACCAATTCATTATTGTTTTGTTGTTAATGGGAACTTGCAGCGTACATATAGAAACATAGAAAATAGGTGCAGGAGTAGGCCATTCGGGCCTTCGAGCCTGCACCGCCATTCAATATGATCATGGCGGATCATCCAACTCAGTATCCCTTAACTGCCTTCTCTCCATACCCCCTGATCCATTTAGCCCCAAGGGCCAACATCCCCCACCTGTTTTGAGAGGTGGGGGACGATCCCCCCCATTTTTTGTAATCCGGAATTTAAAACCCGGTGAAATCTCCGCTTTCCGAGAGACAGTGGGGGTGGGACTGATGATCCAGGGCGAGAGAGACGTCGGTCAGCAGGCAATGGGGGCAAGATATGATGATTCAGCACAATGATTGGAGGACGGAGGTGTCGGTCAAAGGTGAAAGTAGAGGGGTGGGACTGAGGATAGAGCATGGTGATTGGAGGAGGGAGACTTCCTGGCGAGAATTACGGCCCAGGCTTACGGCCAGCGCGGAGAAGCAGTGTTAGCTCCACGGTTCTGGACTGGTGTCCCGTCAATCCAGGCAGGGCTGTAGGATAACCGGCGAGACAGGCAGAGCTGAGCTGGATTTAGCACTGCTTTTCCACGTTGGCCATAAGCCTGGGCTGTCGTTCCCATAATTACTGTCCACAGGGCCCATGGCTGAAGCCTCTGAAGCCTCGCGTGTGTGTGAGTTTGTGCATGCGCACGTAGCCGCCAAGAAATTGTGTCCCCCGGTCTCCTGCTCCCCCCCCCCCCCCCCATGTTTTGCTAGCGATTTCAGTGCCTGATCGGGGGAGGAGGGCCTTGGTCAGGGAGGTGACCATGAACCGATGGTCACTCTGACAGAGCTCCAGAGTTCCCCTGTGGAGATGGGAGAAACTTCCAGAAGGACAACTATATCTGCACCACTCCACCAATCAGGCCTTTATGGTAGAGTGGCCAGACGGAAGCCACTCATCAGTAAAAGGCACATGACAGCCCGCTTGGAGTTTGCCAAAGGCACCTAAACATGTTTCTCTGGTCTGATGAAACCAAGATTGAACTCTTTGGCCTGAATGCCAAGTGTCACGTCTGGAGGAAACCAGGCATCGCACATTACCTGGCCAATACCATACCTACAGTGAAGCATGGTGGTGGCAGCATCATGCTGTGGGGATGTTTTTCAGCGACAGGAACTGGGATACTAGTTAGGATCGAGGGAAAGATGAATGGAGCAAAGTATGGAGAGGACCTTGATGAAATCCTGCTCCAGAGCATTCAGGACCTCAGACTGGGGCAGAAATTCACCTTCCAACAGGACAATGACCTTAAGCACACAGCCAAGACAATGCAGGAGTGGCTTTGTGACAAGTCTGTGAATGTCCTTGAGTGGCCCAGCCAAAGCCCGGACTTGAACCCGAGCTAATATTTCTGGAGAGACCTGAAAATAGCTGTGCATCAACGCTCTCCATCAACCTGACAGAGCTTGAGAGGATCTGCAGAGAAGAATGGGAGAAATTACCCAAATACAGATGTGCCAAGCTAGTAGCGTCATACCCAAGAAGACTTGGGACGGTAATCGCTGCCAAAGGTGCCTCAAAGTATTGAGTAAAGGGTCTGAATACTTATGTAAATGTGATATTTCAGTTATTTCCTTTTATTTACTTTGCAAACATTTCTTAACACCTATCTTCACTTTTTAATTATGGGGTATTGTGTATAGATTGATGATTTTAAAAAATGAAGGTAATCAATTTTAGAATAAGGCTGTAACGTAACAAAATGTGGAAAAAGTGAAGGGGGCTGAATACTTTTTGAATGCACTGGGGATACATAGAAAATAGCTGCAGGAGTAGGACATTCGGCCCTTCGAGCCAGCACCACCATTCAACGTGATCATGGCTGATCGTCCACAATCAATATTCCGTTCCTGCCTTCTCCCCATGACTCCACTACCCCGAAGAGCTCTATCTAACTCTCTTTTGAATGCATCCAGTGAATTGGCATCCACTGACTTTTGAGGCAGAGAATTCCACAAATTCACAACTTTCTGGGTGAAAACGTTTTTCCTCATCTCAGTTCTAATTCTTAAACGGTGGCCCCTGGTTCTAGGCTTCCCGAACACTGCAAACATGTTTCCTGCATCTAGCGTGTCCAATCACTTAATAATTTTATATGTTTCAATAAGATCCCCTCTCATCCTAAATTCCAGTGAATACAAGCCCAGTCATTCCATTCTTTCACCACACGATAGTTCTGTCATCACGGGAATTAACCTCGTGTACCTACGTGGCACTCCCTCAATAGCAAGAATGTCCTTCCTCAAATTAGGAGACAAAATTTGCACGCAATACTCCAGGTGTGGTCTCACTAGCGCCCTATACAACTGCAGAAGGACCTCTTTGCTCGTATACTCAAATCCTCTCATTAAGAAGGCCAACGTGCCATTAACGTTCTTCATTTGCTGAAGTACCTGCATGCTTACTTTCAGTGACTGATGTACAAGGACACCCAGGACTCATTACACTTCCACTTTACTGAATCTGACACCATTCAGATAATAATGTGCCTACTTGTTTTTGCCACCAAAGTGGATAACTGCGGTGTGGGGATTTGAATTTATCTCTCCAGGTTCTAGTCCATATATCTGAGTTGTGGCTTAATAACAAAGACATGAGGGGGGATAGACACAAATGCAGTAGTAACTCAATGGGTCAGGCAGCATCTCTGGAGGAAAGGACTAGGTGACGTTTCAGGTCAAGACCCTTCTTCAGACATACCCCCATATTCTCACAATTGTCGGGCCAAATTCTGCACTAACTCCATTAGTAAGTTTGCAGATGACATACTGTAGTGGCCCAGAAAGCAAATAATGAAAACATGGTATAGAGTTGAGTAGCATGGTGTCAAAACAACAATCGCTCATTCAATATCTGAAAAACAATCGAGCTGGCAATCTACATAACAGAATGCAATAGAATACATGACTCAACCAAGCCATACCTCCTGAGTTTATTTACATCTGCAAACCCCACTCTTCCGGGAGAGGAGGGGGTCTAGCACTGCTCTATCGCGAGAATCTCAAGATCTCGTCAGTCTCAGTAACAAAGCTATCCTCGTTCGAAATCCTGACTGCTCAACTACATGGGTATACACCCACCCTCATAGTGTCTATCTATCATCCTCCAAAGCCTTCTACAGTTTTTATTAGCGAACTCACTGCTATTTTATCTGACCTATGTTCCATGTCTCCCAATGTCATTTTAATGGGTGATTTCAATATTCATTTAGATAAACATACTGACACCTTTACTAAAGATTTTATTTCTGTTCTGGATAGTTTTGGCCTCACTAGGTCCATCGATTTCCCTACCCATTATAAAGGCCATATTTTAGATTTAGTCTATTGCTCTGAGTGACACCATACAATCTTAAATCTACAGAGCTTCCCATTTCAGACCATAAAACTGTACTTTTTGATATTAATCTGCCACTCCCTAAACGCAATCTGAGGCGCAACATATCCTTCCGTAATCTGAAAAACATTAATCAAGTGGAACTCAACACACTAATCAGTAACTCTCTTCATCTTACTTCCCCCCCCCCCCCCCACTCTGCATTGCTAACCTGGTTGATCACTACAATTACTGTTTATCCCACTCATTAAACTCCTTGGCTCCTCTGAAAACCTGTACAGTCTCTTTTAGCAGGTCATCTCCGTGGTACACTCCTGAACTCCGCCATATGAAAATGGTGGGCCGGCGTCTGGAGAGACTTACAAAGAAAACTGGACTAACTATTCACCACCAAATGCATACAGATCATCTTCTCTCATATAAAAATGCCCTGACTGCTGCTAAATCCTCCTACCACTACAACATCATCAACAACAGTGAAAATAACACTCGGACTTTTTCTCCACTGTTAACAAACTACTTAAGCCACCTGAAACCTCGAATCACCTCACCTCCACTACTCAGTGTAATGCGTTTTTGGACTTCTTCAGTACCAAAATCACCAGCATTCATCACCAATTGAACTCTTTCTCAGCTTCTGCTAACAACAGCCCACCCTGGACTTCCACACTGGACTCCCCACTCTCCACCCTATCAACTTTCCAGCTTCCAACAGTCGAAGAAATAACTAAACTCATCACCAAGTCCAAGAACTCCTCCTGCTTGCTTGATCCCATCCCTACTGTCCTGATTAAATCCTGTCTGCCCTCTATCTCAGCCATCATAACGTCCATAATTAACTCCTCCCTATTAACTGCTACTGTCCCTACATCTCTCAAAATGGCTTCAGTCACCCCGATTCTAAAAAAAAAGGTTCTGATCCAAATAACTACCGCCCCCATCTCCAACCTCCCATGCATCACTAAACTTCTGGAAAGAACAGTAGCGACACAACTTAAAGTCCACCTTCAAAACAATAACCTCTATGAACCATTTCAGTCCGGTTTTCGCCACAATCACAGCACTGAAACAGCCTTGGGAAAACTTACAAATAATCTCCTTCTCGCAGCTGACACTGGCCACTTCTCCATCCTGATCCTCGTCGACCTCACAGCAGCCTTTGACACCATCTCCCACCCAATTCTTCTGGAACGTTTATCTGCCACCGCCATCAACAACAATGCACTACTTTGGTTCAGGTCCTATCTACACGACAGAAAACAGTTCATCCAGGTAAATAAAGTCACATCCACAACTGCCACAGTCACCCATGGTGTTCTTCAGGGATCGGTGCTGGGGCCACTGCTTTTTATCATCTTTATTCAACCTCTTGGCAATATTCTCTGTCATTTTGGAATCAATTTTCACTGCTACACCGATGATACACAACTTTACCTCTCCACAAAACCAAACACCTCCCTTCCCTCAACTGCTCTCACAACCTGTCTTCAAGCTATCAGCAACTGGATGTCACTCAACCTTCTAAAACTCAATGGAAATAAAACAGAAATCATGCTAATTGGCTCAAAGTCCACACTCTCCAAAACCCATCTGTTCACCATTTCAGTTGATGGCTCACCCATACCCACCTCCTCCCATGTCAAAAGTCTCGGCGTCATTCTGGATAGTACACTTTCCTTTGGCCCCCCACATCAGCAATATCACACGCTCTGCATACTTTCATCTCCGCAACATCTCCAGACTCTGCCTCTCCCTCTCCAAAGACAATACAAAAGTCCTCATCCACGCTCTGGTCACACCCCGCATCGATTACTGCAACAACCTCTTCATCTCCAATAAACTTCTTCATTGCCTCCAATGCATTCAGAACTCTGCGGCCCGGATCATTACCTGCACCAGATCATCGGACCACATCACACCCATCCTCACTCAGCTCCACTGGCTCCCTGTGCACCACCGGATTAACTACAAGATTTTACTGCTGACCTTCAAAGCCCTACACCACCTTGCTCCCCAATACCTCTCTGGCCTGCTGCTACCATACACTCCTTCCCGGTCACTTAATTCCTCCTCAGCTGCAATTTTAACTGTCCCCACATTTAGACTCAGCACCATGCGTGCCAGAGCCTTCAGCTGCTCTGCCCCACGTCTCTGGAACACTCTCCCACTTCCCATCCGTCATCTGGACACTATTGATCAATTCAAATCACAACACAAAACACACCTGTTTAGATTAGCATACCCGACATAACTTCCACCATGTTCACCCTGATTTTAATGACTTAAAATGTTTTGTGTATTTTTTTTGTTTTTTTTGTTTTTTTGTTTTGAATCAAGTCAACTTGATTTTAATAATTGTGATTTTATGTCCTGTAAGGTGTCCTTGGGTGTCCAGAAAGGTGGCAGCAAATAAAATGCATTATCATTATTATTATTATTATGACCTGTGTCTGATCAGATGCTGATTTGAACCGAAGATAGACACAAAAAGCAGCAGTAACTCAGGCAGCATCTCTGGAAATATTTTGGGTCGATGTAGAGAGATAAGGAACAATGAATGAATGATATGCAAAAAAGTTACGATGATAAAGGAAACGGGCCATTCTTATCTGTTTGCTGGGTGAAAACGGGAAGCTGGTGCGACTTGGGTCTCCGGATGGAGAGAGAGGGAATGCCGAGAGGCATTCCTAATCCATATCAATGGTATAGGAGAGGGGATGGTCGAGAGCTTCAAATTCCTAGATATAAATATGTAAATATCAGCAATAATATGTCCTGGTCAAATAACATTGATGTTATGGCTTAGAAATCACACCAACACCATTACTTCCTCAAATGTCGAAGGAAATTGGCCAACAGCTCTTACTAATTTCTACAGACTATCTTCAGTGTAAGCCAGCATTTACAGTTCCGTCCTGCTCAAAGCTATAGTGGGATTATGTCCGGAGAGTGCCACATATATTTTTTCCAGGAAATAATATACCTCATCGATGACAATTATTAGGTGGCAAAGTAGTTCAATTCAGTTTAGTTTATTGTCACCCGTACCGAGGTGCAGTGAAAAGTTTTTTGTCACGTGCTAGCCAGTCAGCAGAAAGACAATACACGATTACAGTTGATCCTTTACAGTGTATAGATACATTCAGATTCAGATTCAGATTCAATTTTAATTGTCATTAATTGTCAATTTTAATTGTCAATTTTAATTGTCATTGTCAGTGTACAGTACAGAGACAACGAAATGCATACATGATAAGGGAATAACATTTATTGCTAGGTAAAGCCAGCAAAATCTGATCCAGGATAGTCCGAGGGTCATCAAAGAGGTAGATAGTTCAGCATAGGTATAGTTCAGCACTATAAGTTATAACAAATAACTCAGGTCTTAGACAATAGACAATTGACAATAGACAACAGGTACAGGAGTAGGCCATTCGGCCCTTCGAGTCAGCACCGCCATTCAATGTGATCATGGCTGACCATCCCCAAGCAGTACCCCGTTCCTGCCTTCTCCCCATATCCCCTGACTCCGCTATTTTTAATAGTCTTCTTCCCTTAACCATTTTAACAGCTAGATCCATGAATTGAATTTGCTATTTCAACGATATTGGAACTGCAGTGCCAGAGAATACCAGAGGCTGCAAACTGATTGATGTACACTGTTGCATCGTACCATTTATAACCCATGTACATATATGCGAAGAGCCAACACTAATCGTTCATTATGACAGTTCAGAACAAATGTCCTGTTTTCACCTGTGCAAGATACCTGGCCTACTAGAACTGACAATATTATCATTTTCTTTTGTTCAAAATAAATACTTTGTAGATTCATGAATTATGTTTTTAAACTTTCATGCAACAGGGCCTGCGCACACATGAGCATCATAAACATCAATTGACTCAAATTATCGCTATGATCATTGAACAACTGCCTGTGATGAAAATAAAGATATATTGCACCCAAAACAATAAGATCAGTTTTTCCAGTCAGTTTCTTATTTGGGCATTCAGACCACATTGCCAATTTAAGACCAAGTGCATTCACTTGGCTTTTGAACACAATGTTCATCTCAATGCAATATATTGAATTGTACACCAAAAATAAGAGATCCCAGGTAAATACTCCAGGCCAGAATTACTTTCCAGATAAGGAAGTTATGAATAATTGATCCTTGAAATAACCACAAACAGCTAGACCTCCAAAAAAGTTGCTGACAATTACAAATGGATTTACAAATATGTCTTAAACTTCTGTTGGGAGAAATAAATTATTGATAATTTGGGTTAAAGTTTTGCATCAAGATTTAGAGGTAAGTGCGAAAATCGCCAAAGGGGGGGGGGGGGGGGGGGGGAGGGGGGGTAGAGGGGGAGAAGGGGAGAAGGGGTAGCTGAGACAGGGGTCAGTAGATGAACCAAAGATGGGTGAAGGATGGAGCAAGGACGTGGATGGAGGGGCTGGGAGACAGAGGCAGGTGGATAATAGATGGTGGCAGAAAAAACAAAACTAACAGTTGGAGGCAGATGTGGGGAACGTTAAGGTGGGTACACAATGGCTACCAGTGCTAGAAACAGATAAGTAAGGAAGATAATAATGGAAAGTGTTATGGGTGAGCAGATGGGCAGATGGAGGAGATGTGATCTGGCAGGTAAAAAGCGTGGGTTGTAGATGGATGGAATCAGGAGGTGGACAAAAATGGGCCTTGTGGGAGCAGGAGGGAAACATGGGAAAGGAGACAATGTGGGAGAACGAGGCGTAGATCACAAAGCGAGAAGATGAGGAATTCGCGAATAAAATACATTAAATAAAGCTTACCCGGACTTGGCAAAATCAGAGGTCATACTACTGGGTTGTAGACAACCCAGATGCAATATAAGGTGGTTGTTCCTCTACTTTGCATTGGGCTTCATCCAAACAATGGATAGGCTGAGATCAAACAGGTCAGCATAGGAATGGGCAAGGGAGTTGAAATGACATGCTGTAGACAGAACGTGGGTGGTCTACTGATCGCTCAACCGTTCTGCACTTAGTCTCCCCAATGTAAAGGAGGTCACATTGTAACTGTCACTGTATGTCATGTTGTTACTTGTGGGCAGAGCACCAAGGCAAATTCCTTGGCCAATAAACTTACTTACTTACTTACTTACTTACTTACTTACTTACTTACTTACTTACTTACTTACTTACTTACTTACTTACTTACTTACTTACTTACTTACTTACTTACATTGGGAGAACCAAATACAGTAGACGAGGTTGGAGGAGGTGCACCTGAATCTTCCGTCTCCTTGAAGGGCTGCTTCGTGGTGGTGAGGGAAGAGGTGTAGGAACAAGTCTTGGTAGGATGAATGTGAAGAGACGTTTCTTCTTGAGAGAGAAACTTGAACCAGGGGTAAGGGTGGGTCGAGGCGGTTATTGTTAAAATAAAGAGTTGCCCATTCATTATAGAAATTATAGCTTTTATTTCTTTCAGAGGGTTATGATTCTTTGGAATTCTCTTCCTGAAAGGGCAGTGACAGCGGCGTCTGAATATTGTTAAAATAGAGGTAGATAGATTGTTTATTAGCAAGGTGGTAGGTTGTAGAACAGAGAGGAATGTGAAGATGAAGTTACAGCCATGGTCTTACTGAATGGTGGATCAGGCTGGAGAAGCCAAATATGTAGGTTGTTTGTATGAACAAGGAAACAATTGCACTAGATTGTCATCACTCACAAATGCAGAATGCCAAGATTAGTAGTGAAACAATTATGCTTGCTGCTATTGTCAGAGAGATTCTACAAAGATCAAATGATCTCGAGGGAAAATATTCCCTTTTATGCTACCTATTGTTGTCATTGTAAAACATTGCATCTATCTAGCTGCTGTGGCATCATTAAACTGGCTGAAAATGTATTACATTAAATCAAACCAGCTTGGGAAAAAAAATCATAACATTGAACTGGTAATTGCTAAATAAAGATTGAACTGATACAGGAGGCTAAAGTGCATGCTGAAGTAATATGATTTGAATAATTAATTTGAACATTCATCATATTTTATTAGATTTATGTAAGATTTGCTATCAACGTGCACAAAATCAGTATTTGAGGGTTGGAAAGAGTGTTAAAGGGCCGGTCCCACTTGGGCGACCTAATCTGCGAGTTCTGGCGAGTTTGCCCTCGACTCATACACGCAGCTTGGTCGACACGAGGTTGTAGGAGGTCTTCATAACTCTCCTTCATGCTCGAGAGTGGTCTCCGCGTACTCGAGGCCTCAGCTAGGTCGCGGCATTTAAAAAAATATGTTAAAAAATGCCCGCGAGTAAAAAAAGGTTGCCATGGAAAAAAATCAATTGTATTTTTACTCGTAGGTTTAGTCGTAGTAAGTCGGAGTAGGTCGGTATGTTAGTCATAGGTAGTCGAAGGTAGTAGAAGGTAGTCATAGATAGTCTTCATCATAGTCGAAGGGAGGTCGAAGAGACGTCGAAGGGAGATCGAAGGAGGTCGTCTTCACTCTCCACTATTCGGTGTCCAATTTTCCCAAAGTTAGTCGTATCTAGTTGTAGCTAGTCAAAGCTGGTCTTCAACATAGTCAAAGGTGGTCTAAGGATGTCTTCTACATAGTCGAAGGAGGTCTTCAACATGTAATTTTTTCAAACTCTTCTAAACTCGCCAATAAGGTCACCCAAGTGGTACAGCCCCTTAAGCAGCATTCTGGTTTAGTACTCTTCCTGCAAAATGTAAGTTTTTGGGGGTAATTAACAATGGGACGAGTTTAAATGTATACCTGACAAAGTGGCTTTTCTTGACTGTAGTGCAGGAGGCTGCAAACAGCACAGATCCCAGGAGGAATAACTGTGTACATACATTAAACAGTGCATTCAGGGAAATCCCAGAATCACCAGCAATTTTATGGTGGTATGACAGTGGTATGGTGGTGTACAGTTTCAGTGTTATTGTAACCACAAGACACAAAGTCTGGCATTTGCTTTTGAAATCTGAATCTTAAACAGAAAACCATAATCGCCACACTTTGTGGTTAATTCTGGACGTGGGAGGATGATAAGGCAAAAAACTGTCTTCGCCAGCAGTGCAGTAATCAGAAAGAAAAGGTGCTTTTGTTCTGATTAAATTAATATAGTCTGGACAAGCTTCTTGGAAATGTATGGCTAATGATGTTAAAATCCATAACTTAATTTAATTTTGATAAAAATGTGATTGTTTAGTGCTTTAAGTCTAAGTAAAAGTTGCAAGTGTCATCAAATCCATCCAGAGGTGAATCCGACCCCAGTAATATTTTTCTGGTATGAGCACAGCTTGATTCACCTCATCTCAGCACATCCTCTTTGCCAATTAATATCTCACTAGGTACTGGGCTGACTGATTCTATCGACTTTTTTTTGCACGGCAGCAGAATTTTATATAAATAACCTTTTAACCAGCATAAAATGTCCACTGACAATTTTTTTTAAAGTACCCTACAGCAACTGCTGTCTTCCCCAGTGTTACTGAGAGAACAGCAAGAACAACAGGCGTATAGTGGGTGGTAGCATATTTTTGGTTACTTCTGCCAACGTTAGAGCTTGTGAGTGGATCTTCCTCTTGGCAGTCTCAAATTTCAATCTGCTAAATTTCAATTAAGTGACAAATGATGCTCCATTGAGCTCTGAGTTTTAATTGCCAAAGAGGTTTGTTGTGTGTGATTTATAAAGATGTAGAAATCTTCAAACAATTACATTTTTTTTCCAAAGAAAAATATTGCAGGCCAATGATTATATGGATTTTGAATTCACTGTACTATTAACTCCTGGTAAAACATATTTTGTAACTTCATAAACTGTTGTCTATAAGTTCTGACAAGTTTTCAAGCTGTGGACACAAGCTTGTACCTCAGTCAGTGACTGCAATACTATTTTCACTGCTCTTCTTGGGCATCATGTTGTCCACCTCCCCATCTTGAGCCCTGTCAACTGACCTCAGTCAGGCGAACGACAATAAGCAGAGACAGTAGCAGCGCCTCAGATTGGCGTCAACCCGGAGTATGTGCCCTTTGTAGGGCGGGCACCTATGGATGTCGAACCGGATGGCATCACCCTGCTGCAGACATCTGATGCCTCAAACGTTTTCATTATTAAAGCTTCTTTAATTTTTTGTTTATTTAGTTATGTATTTATTTATTTGGTTCTTAGAAATAAATTGTTCACTATCTGCTGAAAGGCAAATATGGATGGGCAATGACAGGCAGATCCTTAAATGTGAACAAAATGATATGTATCTATAAAAATATACAGATTATATATTCCCGGCGGGCTGCGTGAAAGAAGGCAGCCTACATGTTGGCCACGGCTCACTGCTGCAGCAACAAGAGTTGGCCCAGAGAGGTTGCCACTGAACACAGCCTCTGCTCGTCCAATGCACTTGAGAAGAAGAAATCGGACTGAAGACCGTTAAGTGGACTAGCGGCGGGAAGCAGGGCTGGGCCTCCATGATGGAAAGGGCTGCTGGAGATCCTGCAGCAGCCTGGGGCCCAACCACAGGCCCGGCTCACCAGTAGGGGGATGGCCACCAAGCCTGGTCCCTGCTCACACCGTGGATTGGGATTCAGTGAGGGGGTGGAAGGAGCTGGCGACCGTTGCGGACGCTGGAATAAGGGCCAGGTGAGAAGAACTGGGGGGTGGGGGGGTGGGGTTTCTTACCTTCCGCATCCTTGAGGTTGACTGCAGGAGGTGCCCCCCACCCCAGGGAACAAGGGGTGAAGAGGGCCAGACGTGGAGAGGGACATAGGTTCACAGGATGCCCGGAATGCAGGAAGCGATGGCTGCAATGGGCCTTTGTGACTAGCTGCAGCTGGGACTGTAAAATGGCGCCAAACGGCGCATCTTACATATGGACTCAGTGGGGTGCTCTGTACATCCGGTACTAACCGAGGGGTATGTTTATGTACGGGGATAGTCTTGCTCATCTGTATGCAAAGAATGCATTTCACTGCACCTGGTACACGTGACAATAAAGAAACCATTGACCATTAACCATTGACCATATTGTTACTATGAATTTACTTAATAGTTATTATCTCAGGATCCACACATTTCTTTTTTTTAAAAATATTTTTATTAGAAGCAATGCATATTGCCAATGATATAACAGTTTTTCAAATACACATTTAACTTGTTTCAAAAGTTATACAGATATTACAGAATGATTTACATAAGCTTCTATTTTTTTTAGAAAGTAAAGAAAGTAAAGCGGTGAAAGAGTAGGTGTATAATCAATGAAGATTGTGATTAAATAATATTGATTATGATTATAAAAAAAACCAATAACAATAATAAAAATTAAAAATAATACAAGCAAACAATTCTTATATAAAAAAATTGAAGTATACATCTTAACAATGAATGGAACAATTTCACATAACAATATCTATAGAGACGTGTATACAAATCTGGATCCTCTTGTTGATCGCACTTAGCTTTTACTTTTCTGATAAACACAGTACCTAGCAACGTCTTCTAAAATAAATCTATTTCAAGTAGCGATTGTGAAAATAAGAATGCTGAATCAGATTCAGCACTTCTACTTTCACAAGAATCACTTCCTCTGAGGCTAATTTTAGAGTATTTGAGCATCATGTACCTCACAAATTGTTGTGTATTTGGTTTTAATCAGGATTTACATTCTGTCTAGACTTTCCCCTTCAAGAGGTCCATGCAGAGAAATAACATTGAAAATTAAAAAAATTGACAAGATCTCAACTTCACTCTTTCTGTTGATATAACTTTTTGCTCCACTATTGAGCAGTTAAATTCCCATCCTAACCCTAATGCTCTCTAACCTGTTCCTCCTTTGTGACGCACTTTGAAAATTATCACTTTAATTACACTTTACCACACCAACCTTAGAATCAACTTCTCTCAGTGGCCCAGCAAGAAGGCATTTGGCATGCAAAAAAGTATCAAAAAAGTTCAAATGATCATATCTTTAATTGCTAACTCGGAGTTAACTCAAGGCACTGTGTGTTATTGTATGTGAATGAAAAATAGGTTCTGGCTTTCTGAGAGAAAATAAAGTAATTGTGGTTAGTGTCTGCCACAGGACTGTGATTGATCTTCAGGTCAAATGTCATAATAAGTGATTAGGCTTCACATTTGAGGTTATTAATCTTCTTGATGCTTCTGGTGAAACAGGCAACTTTTCATTAAGCGTTTGCCAATCTCAAAATTCACTAAACCATTCACATTGAAATATCACCAACTTCCTGCCGCTCCTTCAGGCTATATTATTGATTTTTAACAGAGCACACACTTTCCGGGTCTAATTTTCTGAAATGGGTAAATTCCTTGGCTTTTATTTTGTAAAATGAAATGCATTTCATGCCCCTTTTTTTCCCATTTATTTTTGTTCTTACCTATTGATCTAATACATAACTTTGATAAAGCACATAGTCAGGAGAGGTGTGGGGGGGGGGGGGGGGGGGAGGGAAGGGGAGTTGTTAAAAAGCTGCCGGCATCTTCCTGGTGGCATATAAAGTTCAATCAGAGGCATATAAAGTCAATTATCATCAAAGTAACTAATTGAAAAAAAAGTTTGTAAAATTAAAAGTAAATGTAATTACAATAAAACTCTCAAATAATTAATAAATATTTTAATCATCAGTAAAATAACAAAAACAAACATATATATATATATTGTGTTTGTTCTCCAATGTGTTTGTTGTCATATGAGTGCCAGCTCTGACTAGTGATTTATTTGTGTAAGACTGTTCAGTGTTGCAGGAATAGAAGTCTGAGAGTTACTGAAGTCTTCACATCAAATTTTGGCCACCATGATTCACCCCACAGAAAACAAAGCGAAGATAACAAAGTGCATTATATTCAATAGAGGCAGAGTTTGACAGCATGGAAATCAGCATTTTGGCACAACACATCTATGCAGACCAAGACCTAGGTTGGTTATGCAGACCAAGTTACTTAACCAACCTAGTCCAACTCACCTGGACCTGGCCCTGTTCCCATCCATGCATCTATTTTTTAAATGCTGTAATTATGCCAAACTCTGCCACTTCCTCTGCCAGTTAATTCCTTTTGCTCACAACCCGCTGTGTGAAAAGGTTGCCGCACAGGTCCCTTTCAAACCTTTTCCTACTCATTTTAAATGTATGTCCTCTAGTTTTAGACTCTCCTACCTGAGGAAAAGATTGTGGCTAATCACCTTATATGTTCCAGTCATCATGTTATAAAATGTCACCTTTCAGCTTCCTTTGCTCCAAGGAAACAAAAGTTTCTAGCCTATCCATTCTCTCCTTATAACTCATATCCTCCGGTCCCAGTATTATCCTCATAAATCCTTTTTGCACCATTTTCAGATTATGGACACCCTTCCTATAGTAGGATGACCAAAACTGTATACAGTACTTCAAATGTAGTTTAATCAGTGTTTTGTACTGCTGTGATGTGATGCCCCAACTCCTGACTTTTAGTTATGTTTAAAGATACAGCACGGAAACAGGCCCTTCGGCCCACCGAGTCTGCACCGACCAGCGATCCCCACACATTAGCACTATCCTACGCACAGTAGGGACAATTTACACATACATCAAGCTGATTAACCTACATACCTGTACGTCTTCGAAGTGTGGGAGGAAACCGAAGAGCTCCAAAAAAACCCACGATGCATTCCCTGGCCACATCCTTAGGAACTGCTTTCATCTCTTCCATCTCTGTTCTAAAAGCATTTTATCAGGATGCATCACAGCCTGGTTTGGGAATAGCTCAATCTAAGACTGCAAGAAATTACAGAGAGATGTGGACATAGCTCTGACCATCACGTAAGCCAACCTCCCTTCCATTAACTTCACTTATACTTCACACTGTCTTGGCAAGGCCACGAGGATAATCAAGGACTACCCTCTGTGTTACTTCTCAGGGTCTTTTCATATCTTACCCCTCTCAACTTAAATCTATGCCCTCATGTTTTACACTCTCCATCACTGGTAGAAATCTAGGTTGCAGCTGGTTCTAGGGAAATAGTATGTTTTTGGTGGCCTAGTGACACAGCAGTTAGTGCTAGTGTATCACAGCTCCAAGGATGCAGATCTTGACCGATGGTGCCATATTGCATGTTCCTGTCACGGTGTGGGCTGTGTGCTCTGGTTCATCCCGTATCTCCAAAGCTCTGCAAGTAGGTTTTTTTAACTGCTTCTCAGTATTGTTTAATGTCAATGGGAATATGATTGAAGGCAGTGCTCCGGTGAGTAGGACTGGATCCGATGGACTGAATAGCCTCCATCTATGTAATTGAAAGAAAACATTAGACAAGTACTTGGTTCATGGCCAGGCTTGCTTAATGTTTGGTGTTAATGCTAGGCCTTGCAAATACAGCCATGACAAATGCAAAAGTATAGTAACTGCACAAGCATAGTATTTGCTCATTTTAAGTGGATAAGGAACTGTCATAGTCATAGAGCTGTACAGCCTGAGCCCTTGGCCCAATTTGTTCCAGGCAAACCAAGTTGAAATATTGGTCTAGACCCATCTGCCTGCATTTGGTCATAACCCTCTAAACCTTTCCTATCAGCATATCTGCCCACATGTCTTTCAAAATTGTATCTGTTTCTATAGCTTCATCTGGTAGCTCATTCCAGATACGGACTACCCAGTGAAAGTTGCCCCTGTAGTCCTTCTCAAATCGCTCCACTCTTACTTTAAACCTATACCCTTTAGTTTTGAATCATCTAATACAGTAAAAAAACGGTGAGTGTTCACTTTATCCATGCCTCTCATGATCTTGCACACCTCAATAAAGTCATCCCTAAGCCTCCAACGCTCCAAAGAAAAGCACACTAGCCTATCCAACCTCTCCCTATAACAGAAGCCCGCAAGCTCAGGTAACATCCTGATTAATCTATTTTTGCAATATTTCAAATTTAATGATTTCCTTGGAAAGCTTCTGACCACTCCTTTAGGAGATTACAGGCACAGTTGCTTTAACTAAGGAAAACATTACTAACATTTCATGGAGCTTTGGTGCTTTACAAAGTGGATCAGATTGATGAGGCAACCATATCAATGCATAATTTTACTGGAATTAGTTACTGTTGGAACTGAATGAAAGGTGGGAAGGGTATTGGACAATGATGTCTTACAGTATAGAGGAATCCATTTTGTTTCCAATATCACTGCCAAGTATTTATTTTCTCCCCTTTAATCCTATAATCAATCCGCAACAGGTCCAAGGATCAAATGTCTTTTCAACATTTCCACTGATTGCTAGTCTAGTACTATTTGTTTACTTCTTGTCCAAGCTCCTTGAAGGGATCCGTAAATAAGATTGTCAATTTAATCAAAAAACAAAATACTTCAGATGCTGGAAATCTGAAATAAAAGTACGAAAACAGATGAAAGATCATTAACCTGCAGCGGTAATTCTGTTCTTCTCTTCATTGGTGCTGCTAAATTAGCTGTATAATTCCAGATGTTCTGTTTATGTTCTCTCTGGTTGAGGGCATCAAGTGTATTACACTGTCTTTTACCATTCTCTTATGGGACGGGAATTGTTGAGGAAGCCTCATTGTTCTTGCGAACCCCTTCTTGAATCACTATTATCCATGTGACAATGATGCTCCCATAGTGTTGCAGTGAAGGGAGTTCTTGGTGTTGACCCACTTATGACAACAGACTGGGAATATACTTCTATGTCAGGATGATGCACATCTTTGACAAGGTCCTGTGACTAATAACACCACATGTCCCTATTCTAATATGATAGAGATCAAGGGCTTGGGAGGAAGTATTGGAGCAACCTACATGAATAACTGCTGTACATTTTGTAGATGGTGCACATTGTATCCCATGTCAACTGATAGTGGATGGGATACAATGACTTCCATTCATTTGGATAGCCCAATATTTGGTATATATTCTGCCAGTGATGTTTCCTGTGCTGCCTGACAACATGTCAGGAGTTGGTGCTGACACTCCCCATTCATTCCCCAAGGCTTCAGTTCCTACATTCACCATCCATTCACCTTGGTTCCCACGCAGTCTGCTACTCCCCACTGCCCTGGCTTCCACACTCTCCACCCAGTCCCCAAGGTCTTAGTTCCCACACTCGCTGTTCATCCCCTATCCAGTCCTTCATCCCCAATCCTTATGTTCCCTTTACACTCTACTGATTCTGTTTCCCACACACTTTTTCAACTTACCAATTTGATTGAAATATCACCATGTAACAATATCAAAAAAGTGAATTGAGGGTGTGTGGGGTAGTTCAGAACTGCTCTCTAGGTATTGTTAGGATGGTTCTACTCCCTGATAACAGCTGGGAAGAAACTGCCCCTAAATCTGGAGGTGTGCGTTTTCACACTCTCTACCTTTTGCCCTATGGAGAGGGGGGAAGGGGGTGTGACTCATCCTTAATTATGCATGTGGACTTGTCGAGGCAGCATGAGGTGTAAATTGAGTCAATGGAGGGGAAGTTGGCTTGTGTGGTGGTCTGGGCTGTGCCACAATTCTCTGCAATTTCCTGCGGGTCTTGGGTGGAGCTGTTCCCAAACCAAGCTTTGATGCATCCTGATAACCTGTCCTGTCTTTGCTTTCAACACTGGGCATTATTATGGTCTTGTAACTTTCCCAAGAAGTAATGATGTTGCAACACCCGGATTATAATCATATGTATCCGCCCTAAGGGTCATTAGCAACATTAAAAATAATCCTGTAAATTCATGACCAGTGTTATTGAAACTTGCATTTTTAATCAGGCTTAGTTTTCAATTAATTACCGTAAGTGAATATAAATTTCCCAGCTGCTGTGAAGGGATTTGAATTATTATCTCACGATCTATGTGTATACTTCTAAACTATTAATCCATGAAAAGGCATTATGCTGGCCTTATCCTTTCTAATGATAATTATGGAGCCAATGTCAACAGCTGGAATGAACAAATAAGATTCACGCCAAATTTTGCACGATCTCAACCTGAAATGTCAACCTACTCTTTGTCTGCCCAGATGCTGCCTGCCATGTTGAGTTCCTCCAGCAGCTCGGTTTTTTGCTCCAGGATCCAAGCATATGCAGCCTCTTGTTCTCTGAACACATAAGATGCTCGGTTGGAGCTTCAACTTTCTGCTGCACAGATGAAAATTGCATGGTATTTATCCACCCACTTATTTAAATATGAAATATTGCAGGTTTTTGGATTCAATACTTCTTGCTGCAACTTCCACCAGGGTATAGTGGGATGACTGAATAGTCCAACATGCCGAAGATATTCAACATAGAAATAACTCAGAAAGAAATGCAACAGTATAATTTTTGTATTCTTTTTGCCTTTTATTGGAATGCGCACCAAAATCATAATAATCATAATCATACTTTATGCGCCAAGTATATTTGATTTGCCTTACAGTCATACTAATAAAAACCAACAGAAGACACAAAATATATTTTAACATAAACATCCACCACAGTGACTTCCACATTACTCACAGTGATGGAAGGCGAAAAAAAGTTCAATCTCTTCCCTTCTTTATCCTCCAGCAGTCGGGGGCCTTTAACTTTCCGTTGATGAGACAGTCTTACTCCCATAGCCGGCGGCGGGCCTCCACGCTGGGCGATCTACCTCGGGTCGAGGTTAGTCGAACATCGTCGGTTTTGGAACTTCCTGACTCGGTCTCTCGAGAGAAACTGTGAGCTCCATGATGTTAAAGTTGATCCCAGGCAAGGAATCGGCTCCGATGGAAAGTCCACACCCAGCGTCAAAGTCAGTCCCGATCAAGGCCTCCAGCTCCATGATGTTGGATCGCAAAGGGACCGGAGATACGACCCGGAAAACAATCGCACCTCCGGCAAGGTAAGAGATTGAAAACAAGTTTCCCCCGAACCGCCACCCACCCCTCGGCCCCACATAAAACAAACTGGAGAACATTAACAAACAAGTTTTAAACACACTAAAATAATAAAAAAAGACGAAAAGGACAGACAGATTGAAGGCGAGGCTGCCGTCGAAGTGCCACCCGGTGGTATATCAGCTTTTGAATGTTCACTTGCAGCGTTTTACGTTGCTTTCACTTAAAGGATAACTAGATTTGAGTTAATGATGAAGCTATAAAACATACAAATAACATATAACCATATAACAATTACAGCACGGAAACAGGCCTTCTCGGCCCTTCCAGTCCGTGCCGACCATTTATTTTCCCCTAGTCCCATCTACCTGCACTCAGACCATACCCCTCCATTCCCTTCCCGTCCATATACCTATCCCCTTTACTTTTAAATGTTAAAATCGATCCTGCCTCCACCACTTCTGCTGGAAGATCATTCCGCACAGCCACCACTCTCTGAGTAAAGAAGTTGCCCCTAAACTTCTCATGTTACCTCATGCCTCATGTTACCCCTAAACTTCTGTCCCTTAATTCTCATGTTATGCCCTCTTGTTTGAATCTTCCCTACCCTCAATGGGAAAAGCTTATCCACGTCAACTTTGTCTATCACTTTCATCATTTTAAAGACCTCAATCAAGTCCCCCCTTAACCTTCTGCGCTCCAAAGAATAATGACCTAACTTGTTCAACCTTTCTCTGTAACTTAGTTGCTGGAACCCAGGCAACATTCTAGTAAATCTCCTCTGTGCTCTCTCTATTTTGTTGACATCCTTCCTATAATTAGGCGACCAAATGTCAATGTTTAAAGCAAAGCTCCATTAACGATGGTCTTCATACCTTGAGTGCACGTGCCAAACTAAAAGCTTTAATTTCCAGTAAATCTGAGTTTAATAACTTTATCTTTTAATCACATTTTATAATTACAATTCATTTGTTTAATGTATTGGAATAAAATGTGTATACCGTTTCATTGAAAATTCCCTCCTGAAATCAAATATGCTTCTGTGCAGTCCGAAGACATCGTCTGTCTCTTTCCTGTGTACCAAGGTCATCCTGCGGTTGGGTAGAGACGGTCTGTACCAGGGGAATACACTCACTGATGAAGGTGACAGTGGCGTTATTGATTGGCTACATTTCAGCTGAATTGACTTTGACATGGCAAGACTTGTCTAAAAATCCTGTGTTTATTTCATGCACAAATAACTTTTAATTTAACTGGTGCAAAATCGGAATTATAGCAAAACACTCCCCCACCCCACCCCTGCATTGTAATTCCTAATGTCAATAATCTTGGGAATAATATGGTGACTTTGGCAGTTTTTAAATTGATTAGATGACAGAAGTTTCTGCACAGAAAGCCCTGCACCGATTGAACCTTCCTTTGGTTTTAGGTCAGCTAAATTCAATAAGAGGTCAGAGGTTAGTTGCAGAATCCACCCGTGGATTGATGAATGGCTGTGCTTGCTGTGAATGTTAAAGCTTTGTTTGATCCACCCGCAGTCGCAGTTTGAGAAGACATGACCACATTTCCAAAATTACTTAATTGATTGGGATCTAAATCCATGGTGAGATTTGACACATCAAACTGATGCTGTACTCAGACTTTATGAGTGCAATCATTAAAAAAAAAAGATAATTGATTAATCCATCATAATCAGCTGAAGTCCATTTAATGGAAAAATAATTATTATATGAAGTTAGCATTTCAGTCAGTTGCATTACATGTAATGTCAAGCCTTTAGATGAGTAATGTGTGGATCAGTCTATGGCAGTGAAATCTTGCAGTTTCCTTCAGGGTCAGGCTGCCTCCACACTAAAGTGTAGGCTTTATTTTTATCCTTTTGATAATATTTCTCCAAAACAGGCATTTGAAAAATAATTTATTAGCATTCTAAGCAGGGATCTGTCAGCTGAGTTTTTGCTTTCTCCGTGTGAATATGGCATATGCTTGCCTTGACTTTTCAGCAAAAGGGTTGTGGAAATCTGAAACTCTGCACCCACCTACCCACATGCTCTCAAATGCACATGCACACATATGCACACACGTACACACACTATTATATGCACTCTCTCACACACTTGCAAACTCTCACACTCCACTGACAGGAATGAGCCCCTGAGTCACTTGAGCTCGGAGACAGCAGTTTTACAACCACTCTTAAAATTCCACAAGAACGTACTCCTGTGGAGATGCTGCCTGAATTGCTTTTCTAGTTTTTATATGTTGTATTTCAAATAGCCCATGAAGCTGTGGGGGGAAAAGAGATTTTTTAAATCAATTTTATTAGCAGACATTATAGTACTGAGGTGAAGAGCTGAAATTAAGTTACAGGTTATCCACAATTTAAGTAAATAGAAGAATTTGATCAAAGGTCGTTTTTTGAAGTCGAAACTGTATTAAAGTCTTTGGGTCATATAGTATGAACACAGGTCCTTCACCCATCAGGTCCATGCTGCCCATCAAGTACAGAGTTATATTATTCTTATTTTATTGTGTCCACATTCCCATCAACTCCTTCCCAGACTTTAACACTCCTCTATACACTAGGTACTATTTAAAGTCCTTTATTAACTGGGATCTGGGAGTTGTGTGTAGGATAGTGTTAATGTGTGTGGGGATCGCTGGTCAAATTACTCAAACCCAGTCTACATTACCCATTACCCATTACACATTACCCAAACCCAGTCTACCTTGGTGTCACACTCAACCATTGCTTAACATTCAAGGCACATGTGGAAAAAAAAAAGAAAAGGTGGGCACCCGCAAGATCAAAATGATCTTCTCATCTCGGTCCTAAAAGACTTCCCCCTCATCCTTAAACTGTGACCCCTTGTTCTGGAGTTCCCCAACATCGGGAACAATCTTTCTACATCTAGCCTGCCCAACCCCTTAAGAATTTTGTAAGTCTCTATTAGATCCCCCCACAATCTCCTAAATTCCAGCGAGTACAAGCCGAGTCTATCCAGTGTTTCTTTATATGAAAGTCCTGCCATCCCAGGAATCAGTCTGGTGAACCTTCTCTGTACTCCCTCTATGGCAAGAATGTCTTTCCTCAGATTTGGAGATCAAACCAGTACGCAATACTCCAGGTGTGGCCTCACCAAGACCCTGTACAACTGCAGTAGAATCTCCCTGCTCTTGTACTCAAATCCTTTTGCTACGAATGCCAACATACAATTCACTTTCTTCACAGCCTGCTGCACCTGCATGCCTACTTTCAATGACTAGTGTATCATGACACCCAGGTCTCGTTGCATCTCCCCCTTTCCTAATCGGCCACTGTTCAGATAATAGTCTACCCTCCTGTTTTTGCCGCCAAAGTGGATAACCTCACATTTATTCACATTATACTGCATCTGCCATGCATTTGCCCACTCCCGAAACATATCCAAGTCACCTTGCAGCCTCCTAGCATCCTCCTCACAGCTGACACTGCCCCCCAGCTTTGTGTCATCCGCAAACTTGGAGATGTTGCATTCAATTCCCTCATCCAGATCATTAATATATATTGTAAATAGCTGGGGTCCCAGCACTGAGCCTTCCGGTACCCCACTAGTCACTGCCTGCCATTCTGAAAATGGCCCGTTTACTCCTACTCTTTGCTTCCTATCTGCCAGCCAGTTCTCTGTTTACATCAACACTGAACCCCCAATACCGTGTGTTTTAAGTTTGAATACTAATCTCTTATGTGGGACCTTGTCGAAAGCCTTCTGAAAGTCCAGTCTATCTGATATCTATCTATCTATCTTTCTATCCATACCGCTAAACTATAACATAATTGCCCAACAATTTTACATAACAAGTCGAGTATTGACAATCGCCTACTTCTTGTGCGATAGTGGGCCTAAATACCTCTGTAGACTTTGAAAATCTAGTTCATTATCCACAACACCACCTATCTTAGTATGATCGACATACTTAATAATCCAATTTACCACACCATCATCCAGATCATTGATGTATATGACAAACAACAGTGGACCCAACACAGATCCCTGAGGCACCCCACAAGTCACCAGCCTCCAACCTGACAGTTATCCACCATTACTCTCTGGTATCTCCCATTCAGCCACTTGTCCATATAGACAACATCCACCGCTTTACCCTCATCAATTTCCCTAGTAACCTCTTCAAAAAATTCAAGAAGATTAGTCAAACATGACCTTCCAAGCACAAATCCATGTTGACTGTTCCTAATCAGACCCTATTCATCCTGATGATAATATATATTATCTCTGTATCATTTCCATTAATTTGCCCACCACTGACATCAAACTAACAGCTCTATAATTGCTAGGTTTACTCTTAGAACCCTTTTTAAACAACGGAACAACATGCGCAGTACGAATCGAACATGCCCGGTATGAAACTGCACTTGAATTTGTTGGCCTTGCACCCTGCTTGAAATGGTATGAGACTGCACTTGAATTTGGTGGCCTTGCACCCTGCTTGAAATGGAATTTCAAGGAATAGCCATGAGTCAACTGTGAGCCACCAGCCGTGAGTGAGTGAGCTGCCAGCACAACAGGCTTGAGTGACTGAGCCGCCAGCCCAAGAATCCATTCGGCCCACAATGTACATACTAGCCCTCTGGAAACTTGTCCCTTCAGCCCACAACACCCATACTAGCGATCCAGAAAGACTGGCCACCAATATTGGAATTTGTGGAGAGCTGGAATATTGCGTTGGGAAACCGGCCCTCCCATGTGATGCTGGGACCCAATGGGTCCCACTTAGTCTAGTACTTAACTAAAACTCTCCAAAAGGAAAAGTCCCTTTGGCGCATAATATCTGTACTAGCCCTATGGAAACCAGTATCTTCAGCCCACAATACCCAGACTAGCCCTGCAGAAAGCCCCCCCCCCCTCACCAGCCACCACCTGAAGCCCTCCCTCTCCTCCTCCCCCAGCTGCAGGATGCTCCATCCCCACCGGCCCCCACCAGCCCACGCCTGCCCCCACCTGAAGCCGCACCCCTTCCCGGCAACAAGACGGTTCTCCCCCCATCGGCATCCGGCAGCCCCCGCCTGAAGCCACCCCCCTCCACGGGCTGCAGGACACTACTTCCTCCCTCACTGGCCCCTGACAGCCCCCACCTGAAGCTGTCCCCCTCTCCCAGCTGCAGGACGCCCCCACCCCCCCCATACACACTGGCCACCCACGATCCCCACCTGAAGCCATCCCCCTTCCCTGGCTGCAAGACGTTCCCCCCCACAGGCCCCGAGAGCCTCTGCCTAAAGTCATCCCCCTCCCTCAGCTGCAGGACACTCCCTCCCATTGGCACACGACAGCCCCCGCCTGAAGCCATCCCCCTCCCCAGCTGCAGGACACCCCCCCCCCCCCACCCAGCCCCCGACGGCCTGCGTCTGAAGCCATTCCCCGTCCCCGGCTGCAGGATGCTCTCCCCCATCCACCGGCCCCGACAGCTCCCACCTGAAGCTGTCCCCCTCCCCTGGCTGCAGGACCCCCTGACTGGCCCCTGCGTGAAGCCGTCCCCAGCTGCAAGATGCTCCGCATCGGTGGGGAGGGGCTATGGCAGCGGCAGTGGTAGGCCAAGCAGCGGTAGGCCGTGGCAATGCTCGGCCTCGGCATTGCTCGCCCCTCTCCCCATCGGCCCCAACAGCCCCCGATGCAGTGAGAAAGCAGCACTGCCTGCAACACCACTGTGCCACCAACCTTTATTAACTATTAATTCATCATCAGTGTTCACTTTAATTCACACCATATAAAAAATGTAATCTTCAAATTAAAAAAAAACAAACATCTTTACCAAATGAGGAATATAAACATTTTATAATTAGTGATAATATTAACTGCCAATTAGGCTTGATGTGCATATGTAAATTTGATTAATCAGATGAGATTTTTCAGGACTCAAAAAATTGCAAGCCTTATCTATCTGAACATGAGGGAAATAATGATTATCCTATTAGGGATAATTTCTCAATTAGTTATGCTAATTGCCTTTCATTTCAAAGCACATTTCTCTCCCGTTAGAAAATAACTTCTGTATTTAAAAATATTAATCCTGGTTCAGGAATTTTAAATTGATGTCTCCTCTAATACTTTTAAAGTTAATTATGTGAAGCCAAATACAAGCTGTTTTACTTATGAATTAGAAGAGAGTTAATTATAAAATCTGCTTTCCTTAACAGTCCCACATTTAGTGAAAGTGGAGATTTTTTGTTAACTGATGTGTAAAATCACTATACTATTAAGGGGCACTGCAACATTGACTATAGTACCATTCCAACCTTAACCTCTGCTTAAAATTATAACAGAGGGCATCACCAGGATATGGTCACAAGTCTTATGGACACCGTCTTATAAACAAGTTCCCACAATATTAGTATATTCAAAAGTCCGACATATGTACGTTGATCGATGATTGGAAGAACTCGATGCCTCTCTACACTTTTATTAATTGTTCTAACTAATCTGACATGCACTTTTGATGCCTTTCACTGCAATACTGTGGTTGTATGGTTAACCAATTAAGTGTGTTTTGTGTATTTTCTGACAGACAAAATCAACAAGGACGTCTGTGAAAAGGGGAGCGGATGGTGTGGGGTTTGGATGCACTAGGGAAGAGCACTGTTGTAAACATGTAAATACCTTGATGCACTCAACTGCTCAGAGAAATGGTGCTAAATCTATATAACTAAAAGTCTCATGTTGACCACTTCCTGTCTGCGCTCTGTATTGATTTTAGAAAAAACGCTACCATATATCAATATGATTTTTGGTCATCTTACTCAGTCCTTCTCCACTGAGGCAGCCTCGAGAATTTTTCCGATCGATGAAAAATTAAAAAGTTATGAATGCATAAAAAACTTAATATCAGCTGATTGGTCCTATCCCCTGTCAATCAACATGGCAAAGGTAATGCCTCTTCCGGGGGGGGGGCAGAAGTATTATAGCCCCAGAGGCCAGACATGAGTCAGTCACCCTGGAAGACTGTGAGTGAGGGTTTGAGAGTGGAGTCCAGAACTGTGAGTCTATGCCATGAGCGAAATGAACTCTGTTTGAAATGAAATTAATTGATAGGCTTCACTGCGCCTGAAATGGTATGAAATGCATTTGGTAGACTGCAGTCTGCTTGAAAGGGTATGAAATCGAATTAGAATTTGTTGGCCTGCACAATGCTTGAAACGGTATGAAATTCAATTTGGTGGCCTACACTCTGCTTGAAATGATATGAAATTGAATTTGGTGGCCTGCACTCTGCTTGAAATGGTATGAAATTGAATTTGGTGGCCTGCACTCAGCTTGAAATGGAATGAAATTGAATTTGGTGGTCTGCACGCTCCTTGAAATGGTATGAAATTGAATTTGAATTAGGTTGCCTGCACTCTGCTAGAAATGGTTTGAAATTTGAATTTGGTGGCCTGCACTCTGTTTGAAATGGTATGAAATTGAATTTGAATTTGGTGGCCTGCACTCTGCTTGAAATTGTATGAAATTGAAATTGAATTTGGTGGCCTGCACTGTGCTTGAAATGGAGTGAAATTTGAATTCAATTTGGTGGCCTGCACTCTGTTTGAAATGGTATGAAATTGAATTTGAATTTGGTGGCCTGCACTCTGCTTGAAATTTTATGAAATTAAAATTGAGTTTGGTGGCCTGCACTCTGCTTGAAATGGTATGAAATTGAATTTGGTGGCCTGCACTCGGCTTGAACTGGTATGAAATTGAATTTGGTGGTCTGCACTCGGCTTGAAATGGAATTAAATTTAATTTGGTGGTCTGCCGCTGCTTGAAATGGTATGAAATTGAATTTTGTGGCCTGCACTCGGCTTGAAATGGAATTACATTAAATTTGGTGCTGTGCACTCTGCTTGAAATTGAATTTCAAAGATTATCCATGAGTGAACTGCCAGCCCACCAGCCTCGAGTCAATCAACTGCCAGCCCACCAACTGTGAGTCAATCAACTGCCAGCCCACCAGCCATAAGTGAGTGAACTGCCCACCCACCAGCCGTGAGTGAGGGAATGAACTGCCAGCACACAATAAGTGCCTTTCACTGAGATTTCACTCAGATTATTTTTTTAAAGTCCTTTCAGTCCATCAGACATGTGCTAGCCCAGGATGAGTCAGTAAATATTCCCCCTATAAGTATTAAACCTCACCCCAGTAATTTTGGGCAATTTCAGGCAGTTTTTGAGCTGCCCGCCCACCAGCCTGAGGGACTGATCTGCCAGCCCACCAGCCCTGAGTAACTGAGCTGCCAGCCCACCAGCCCTGAGTAACTGAGCTGCCAAGCCACCAGCCCTGAGTGACTGAGCTGCCAGCTCACCAGGCCTGAGTGACTGAGCTGCCAGCCAAAGAATCAATTTGGCCCACAATGTTAATTCTATCCCTCTGGAAACCAGTCCCTTTGGCGCACAACACCCATGCTAGCACTTCAGAACACGCCCCCCCCCCCCACTGGCAATCAATATTGGAATTGGTGGAGTGATGGAATATTGCTTTGAGGACCAGGCCTCCTGTGTGGACATGGGATCCAACGGGTCCCACAGTCTAGTTTGTTCTATAATTCTGGCAGTTTTTTTCCCTGCCATGAAATAGATTCATAGAGTCTATTCACAGCACATAAACAACTTGGCCCTTGGGCTCAACTTGTCCATGCTCGGCTAAGCTAGTCCTATTTGTGTACATTTGACCCATACCCCAAATATTTTATGACGATGTACCTGTCTCAATATATTGTTAATGTATCTTCCCCAACCACTTCCTCTGGTAGCTTGTTCTAAGTCCTTACCACCCTGTGTTTAAAAATATTGCCCCTCAGGTTCCTATTAAATCTTTCCCATCTCTCCTTAAAACATTCCTCCAATATTTCATGTTCATCCTGTGTCGGCTGTAATCCAATGGTCTGAATAATGAATCCTCCAAATTTAGATAATATCCCAATCCCTCTCACTCTTTCCTCCCCCTCCCCAATGTACACCAATTTCTCCCACTATCCCAGCCCTCATCCCCCCCCCCAAAAAAAATAGTAATTTATTTTTGTTGTTCCAATGCCAGTTACTGAATATTATGCCAGCAATAGATTTAGTTGTACATCAAAGGCACTTTTATCACATATTCTTTTGTCATGACAATCAGTTGATCCCATTAACTTTACTTGCATATTTTTACCCTGTGAAAGAAAAGTGTGACCCCCAGGTTCTAAACACCCTTGCCAGAGAACACGTTCTTCCTGCATTCACTCTGTCAAGCCTGGTAGAAAGCCATCCTGAGGTGCAGTGCACTGGTATTAAGATCAATGATTTCAATATAAATTACGACAGCTGCTTTAATTGAACACCTGACATATCTGAACCCAGGCAATATTATCACTCCCAAATGGCATCTTTTACAAATGTTATATGGTATAATTATAAAATGACAGAATATGCAGAGCTTCATAACTTCAGGGCTGCCCAAAGCACTTTATGGCCAATTAAACACTGCTGAATTACTCATCAGATTGCACACTGCAAGCTCCCACAAACAGTAATGTGATAATGATTGTTATTTTTTTGGTTGTTGATTACAGGATAAATCTTGACAGGGACACAGGGTTCCATCTCTTCAGTTGGTTTTAATGGTTTACATCCATGCAGGGATGGAGAGAGCTTGGTGTAATAATTGAAGGGTACCTCTTCCACCATGGTGGTGCAGCAGTAAAGTTGCTGCCTTATGGGCCTGTCCCACTTAGGTGACATTTAAGGCGACTGCATGAGGCTATGCAGTCACCACATGGTCGCCACATGTTTACGGGTGATTGCCGGGGAGTCCCCTTCATGGTTGTGAGTAGTTCCTGCATTGTGGGAACGAGTCGCGGCCTCGTTATGGTCGCCGTGAATTTTTCAACATGTTGAAAAATTAGCAGTGACTAGAATTAAGCCGCCATGGAGAGTAGCAAGAATTCACGAGCCGTAGGTGGGTCACCAGAAGGTCCTAATGGGTTGCCAGGAGGTCGAAGGTTCTCGGAGGCTCTCGTAGGTTGTAGCCGGTGCTGACCGCTGAATTTAATTGGCTCATTGGGGGAAAAAAATGTAAGCAGTAGTTTTCAGAAACAAGGATAACCGATCGGTAATGTCTGCCGAACTTGTCTGCCGAGCTAATGTTTGTCAGCCGTGTACCTCTGGCTTCTTAAAAGTTGTCTCCACTCCTTCACCCCCCCCCACCCCCCCTTCCCACCCCCCCACCCTCTTTTAAAGGACTCACCGTACACTGTGCTCTAGGCGTCTTTTTACAGCACAAACTTTCCTGTTCATCATAGTGTGTGTCTGTTTCACCTTGGCTTTGCACCGTGAATTTTTTAGATAGCACTCCCTGTCCCCTGCCTGCATCACGGGCTGGTGAAGGAAGCGACGTGTTTGTGTGTGTTCCACTCTGACAATCGCCGTTCCAGTTGCAGGTTTTTCAGGCGACTGCCGGCAACATAACAGTTGCCGGCAGTCCACTGAAAAATCACCTAGGTGGGACAGGCCCATTACAGCGCCAGAAACACGGGTTTGATCCTGACTATGGGTGCTGTCTGTACGGAGTTTCTATGTTCTCCCTGTCACCTGTGTGGGTTAAGGCTGATTGTCTTGGGAAAATTGTAAATTGTCCTTGGTACGTGTAGGATAGCGTTAGTGTGTGGGGATTGCTGGTTGGCACAGCCTCGGTGGACAGAACGGTCTGTTTCTGGTCTGTTTTGTCTAAACTAAACTAAACTAAACCAGTGCAACACTCCATCAGTACAGCAGGGAACGGTGTTCTAGATTTTGGGCTCAAGGTATTGGAACCAGGCATGAACCACACTTCTGCGAGAAAGGACCACTTCACACAAAGGACCATGAGGTCATATTCCATTGCTCGTCATTTTCATAATGGTTGGCAATTTCCTTGATGATGCTCACCAATAAACCATGGGGCGGCTGTACAATACTGAATGAGGCTTAACACTTTCGTCAAGGTGAAATTTCAATGGGAGCAGCAGGATCAGATCCGCACCGTATTGCTGCGGCTTTGCACCTGTGATTTAGTACATCTTCTGTGCTATTTAATTAGCTCCCAGCTGCCAAATAGACTTCAGATTGATTTTTTAATGTTATGGATTGCACGCACGGATTGTAAAATGACTGCTGCAAATACAATTTATCTCTCAATCACCTGGCACTATAACTTATCACTAAATATTCTCCTTTACTGAAGTTTGTTGGCAGTATTTTTTCCAAAACGTACGTCAAGGTGAATTTTGACCACATTCAAAGAAGTGTGTCAGGCACATTACAAAATAAAAATACTGAATTCCCATTGAATTGATGAATGACGCTGTTTCTCATTTTAAAGGTCCTTACTATATAATTGTTCATCCCAGTATGGCAAAAGAATAAATCAGGCAAGGTAGTGCATCCGTGGATAACAAGGGAAATCAGGGATAGTATCAAAGCAAAAGTTGAAGCGTACAAATTAGCCAGAGAAAGTAGCCTACCAGAGGACTGGGAGAAATTCAGAGTCCAACAGAGGAGAACAAAGGGCTTAATTAGGAAAGGGAAAATGGATTATGAAAGAAAAATGGCAGGGAACACATAAACTGACTGCAAAGGTTTTTATCAATATGTGAAGAGAAAAAGATTAGTTTAAACAAATTAGGTAAATCGAATGGTTTAAAGGCCGATAAATCCCCAGGGCCAGATAGACTGCATTCCAGGGTACTTAAGGAAGTAGCCCCAGAAATAGTGGATGCCTTAGTCATATTTTTTCAAAACTCTTTAGATTCTGGAGTAGTTCCTGAGGATTGGAGGGTAGCTAATGTAACCCAACTTTTTAAAAAGGGAGGGAGAGAGACAATGGGGAATTACAGACCAATTAGTCTAACATCGGTAGTGGGGAAACTGCTAGAGTCAGTTATTCAAGATGGGATAGCAGCGCATTTGGAAAGTGGTGAAATCATTGGACAAAGTCAGCATGGATTTATGAAAGGTAAATCATGTCTGACGAATCTTATTGGATTTTTTGATGATGTAACTAGTAGAGTGGATATGGGAGAAGTAGTGGATGTGTTATATCTGGACTTTCAGAAGGCTTTCGACAAGGTCCCACACAAGAGATTAGTATACAAACTTAAAGCACACGGTATTGGAGGTTCAGTATTGATGTGGATAGAGAACTGGCTGGCAGACAGGAAGCAAAGAGTAGTAGTAAACGGGTCCTTTTCAGGATGGCAGGCAGAGACTAGTGGGGTGCCGCAAGGCTCAGTGCAGGGACCCCATCACTGAGCCTATATATTAATGATTTGGACTAGGGAATTAAATGCAACATCTCGAAGTTTGCAAATGACACAAAACTGGGGGACAGTGTTAGCTGTGAGGAGGATGCTAGGAGGCTACAAGGTGATTTAGATGGGCTGGGTGAGTGGGCAAATGCATGGCAGATGTAGTATAATGTGGATAAATGTGAGGTTATTCACTTTGGTGGCAAAAACAGGAAAGTAGACTATTATTTGAATGGTAACCGATTAGGAAAAAGGGAGATGCAACGAGACCTGGGTGTCATGGTACGCCAATCATTGAAAGTAGGCAAGCAGGTGCAGCAGGCTGTGAAGAAAACAAATGGTATGTTGGCATTCATAGCAAAAGGAATTGAGTACAAGAGCAGGGAGGTTCTACTGCAGTTGTACAGGGTCTTGGTGAGTATTACATACAGTCTCCTAATCTGAGGAAAGACATTCTTGCCATAGAGAGAGTACAGAGAAGGTTCACCAGACTGATTCCTGGGATGGCAGGACTTTCATATGAAGAAAGATTGGATTGACTCGGCTTGTAGTCACTGGAAATTAGGAGATTGTGGGGGGATCTAATAGAGACTTACAAAATTCTTAAGGGGTTGGGCAGGCTAGATGTAGAAAATTGTTCCCGATGTTGGGGAACTCCAGAACAAGGGGTCACAGTTTAAGGATGAGGGGGAAGTCTTTTAGGACCGAGATGAGAAGATCATTTTTCATACAGAGAGTGGTGAGTCTGTGGAATTTCATTTCGGAGTCACGTGAGTGACTTCGTGAAGAGCCCGCCGGCGCGCATGCTCGACATATCGTCGTAACGCGTTGCTGCGACGGCTGGCGGTGGAGCGCGCTCCTCGCCAGCCCTTCATAAGGGGCCACGGAGGTGAGTATTCTACCTTTAGTTGTGGTCCTTGTTGTCTGATTATGTCTTGCAGCAAGGACATGGATGGGAGTTCGAAGGGCCGGAGGACGTCAGGACGAGTTCGCCGGTCAACAGTTCCGGGGCCTTTACCATCGGCAATACCTGCAGCGCAGGCCGGGACTCAGGCGGAGATGTGGGTAAGCCCTGTGATTACAGGTCCAGGTCCGCCAGCACACCACAGCTCGGAGGAGTTCGACGAGGAGGGGTGTGGTGAGCCGCCAGAGCAGGGGGACCCTGCCATGGCAGTCAGGTCGTCAGCGGGCTCGCTGGCGACCTCGAGCAGGGCACGTGCCATTGCACGGTCTGTTCCACTCAGCCCTCCGAGAAGGGGGAGGGCAGGAGCCCAGAAGCCTAACCCTGTTAGGGCTAAGGCATTGCCTATCGCGGAGGAGCGGTCAGGTTCCAGGGCGAGACCCGGGGCGGCTGTGAGGTCCAGCCGGCACACCCCGACTCTCGACGCCGGGACAGGTCGGTCGAGTCGGGTCTCGTCACGGTCGCCGAGCCCCCCATGGATGGGTGGGCGAGACCATGCGTCGGCAACGTCCACGATGTGGGCAGCCGGCAAGACTGCGCGGGCCCCAGGCAGCCATGCTTCGGCTGGTGCCGACACCTCGCCGCAAGTGCCCTTAGTGGCGGCGGCTTCAGCTCTCGCTAAACGGAGGCGATTGAACACGCCCGCGCAGGAATCGCGCAGTTTCGCCTCGGCGGCTGTTAGCGACAACTACCGGCGCCGGCAGGGCCTCGACGAGGTGCGGGCCGATGACAGGAGCCCGGTTTTCTTTTCAGAGCCGGAGGACTCTGACCACCTGAGTGTTCAGGGTGAAGGGCGTATTGACCGTATGGAGCGGCTGCTGGAGCTCCTGCTTCAACGTCAACAACAGCAGGGCAGCAACAGGCACAGGGCGTCTTCACCAACATCTACTATCAGCCTGGAGCAGCAGGAGCAGGAGGTTCTGGTGGATCCCGTACCAACTCCGTTGGAGGTGCCAGCGGAAGAACTCTTGGATGTGGCGACCAAATTCGCGGCCCCACATACGGCTGGTCTTCCTCTAAATACAAAGCTGGCAGCCACAGTGGACTTTCTTAATAATCAGGTGCTGCAGGAAGAAGTCCTCATCCAGGCTATGAGCCGGCACAAGGCTCCATCAAACTGCAACTCCCTCAACGTGCCTGTGGTCAATACGCCAATATGGGGCAACATCAGTGCGGCTATCCGTCAACAGGAGCTAAAATTGCAGCGGATCCTGAAACTCCTCACGGCCGGTATTACCGCCTTTGCGCGGTCGGTGGACGGGGACGAACTGAATTTGGACCAGGAAGATGCTCTGGCCTTATTGTGCGCGACCCAGCACGAAATCAACGGGTTTCGCAAAAACAGCATCCGCCCAGCACTCAACCCGAAGTTTGCAGGATTGTGCAAACCACCGCCGCCGCCGCCGCCCCGTCAGCTCTTTGGTGAGGACCTCTCGAAGAGAGTCAAAGAGCTTGACGAACAAGCCAAAACGGTGGGGATCATGCGCTCTCAGAGTGCCCCCACACCATCAGGCTCAAAAGCTCCATACATTCGCTCACGAGGGTCGGCCGGTGCCTCGACGAGGACTCGCCCTCTAGCTCCACAACGACAACAGCACCAGAACCAGCACCAAGGGTCTTTTTTAGGACAGGGTCGGCAGAGACCTTTGTGGAAATCGAAGACGCAGCGCCATCAAGCCAACCCAGCACCTCCACGGCCACCCACACGTGTCAAGGACCGCCGGTAACCACGGAGGTGAGGGGGTCTGGTTCTCTTTTTTCTCTCTGTTTAACTTCCCATGTTGGTGGTCGTTTACGGTTGTTTTTGGATGCATGGGGTAATTTTACTGGTGATGAGTATGTGTTGCGGAATATTCGGGGGCATAAAATTGAGTTGATTAATAATGTTTATTAAGACATTCCTCCATCCCAGCACATGCCTGGTCGTACGTTCAAATTGTCTGCTGCAGAACAGGCAGCAGGTTACAAGGAAATTTTAAGTTTGGAACAGAAGGGTGTGATTGAGAAAACGGTGCATGAACCAATTGAATTTGTTTCGAACATATTTACTAGACCTAAGAAGGATGGAGGCTGTCGTGTCATTATTGATCTAACCCGTTTGAATACGTTTGTAACATATACTCATTTTAAAATGGATACGTTTGAAACAGCCAAATCATTGATTTCTCATGGCTGCTTTATGGCATGCATTGATTTGAGGGATGCATATTATTCAGTATCCATCCAGAAAGATGATAGAAGGTTTTTGAAATTTATCTGGATGGGGCAACTTTGGCAGTATAAGGCTTTGCCTAATGGGCTTACTACAGCCCCTAGATTGTTCACTAAATTGGTGAAGCCAATCATGGCTTATTTGAGACAACAATATCATATAGTTATGGCCTATTTAGATGATGTCTTTATTGTGGGCCACACTCTGCAATTGGTTGAACAGGGTGTTGCAGCTGCTGTCAATATATTTCAACAATTAGGATTCATTGTCCATCCAGAGAAATCGAAGTTCTGCCCTGCCCAGGTAATTAATTACCTAGGGTTCACGGTAAACTCAATGAGCATGAGGATAACTATACCAATTAACAAAATTGAGGAAGTCACTAAGGTGTGCAGAGATTTAATTGGCACCAATATACCATCGATTCGGCATACAGCCACAGTAATTGGCAAGTTAGTGGCTTTGTTTCCGGCAGCACGATATGGACCTTTGCATTATCAGAATTTGCAAAGAGCTAAAATTACTGCGTTAAAACGGAACGCTGGTCATTACAATCGATCTATGCAGCTGCCGTCCGAAGCGATAACTGAGTTGCAATGGTGGGTGTGTCACATTAGCAACTCATTTAAGCCTGTCAGGGAGGCTAATCCGGTGGTATATTTACAGACTGATGCAAGCTCCAATGGCTGGGGAGCTACTGATAATTGCTCTAGTTGTGGGGGTAGATGGGACACCCTTGAGGCATCGATGTTGTTGACTCAAGGGATTAACTATTTGGAGTTGCTGGCAGCATTCCACGGACTTCGTGCATATTGTTCCAAGCTTGTTGGAGCACACGTCCGTCTCCAAATAGACAACACCACAGCTGTGGCATATTTAAACCATATTGGTGGTACCAGGTCAGTTTCGTGTGACAAATTGGCTAACTCAATTTGGCTCTGGTGTATTCAAAGAGACATTTGGATTTCAGCTACCTATTTGCCAGGTGAGCTTAATACTGTGGCGGACACCAGGTCACGCAAATTTAATGACAACATTGAATGGATGTTGCATCCTGAGATTTTTTCTAAAGTCACAGCCAAATTTGGTAAACCGGACATTGACCTTTTTGCGTCACGGTTGAACCATCAGGTACCAGCCTACGTTTCATGGGAACCAGATCCTGGGGCAATAGCGCTAGATGCATTCTCGCTGGACTGGGGGAATTGGTTTTTCTATGCCTTCCCTCCGTTTTGCCTCATCAGTCGGGTATTGCGAAAGATTCAGGCAGATGCTGCCAAGGGCATCCTTATTATACCCGACTGGCCCACACAGCCTTGGTATCCGGTGGTCTTTGACATGCTCAACGAACCTTGGGTCCTTTTGAAGGGTTGCCCACAATTGGTTACTCACCCTGTCTCAGGGGAGCCACATCCCTGCCATGGCTATTTAAATTTGTTGGCTTGCAGGTTCTGAACAGGCCGTTAGTCCAATACGGCCTCTCGGCTCGGACCATGGATACCATCAGGGCGTCGTGTCGAGATACCGAAGATACCGCTCGCATATTAAGAAGTGTGAAGCCTACTGCAGCCGCTCTCGCATCACGTACGATGACGTGACAATAACCGACGTCCTGGAATTCCTCGCGGGGTTGCACCATGATGAACACTTAAGTTACAGTGCCATCAACAGCGCCAGAAGTGCGCTATCATTCTACCTCAAGATTGGGGTAGGATCCAACAGGCTAGTGTCCAGACTCATGCGGGGTATATTCAATATGAATCCGCCTACACCACGCTATAATATCACCTGGGATGTCAGGGACGTATTAACCCTGCTCAGGACGTGGTCTCCCATGGAAGGGCTCCAACTGGACCAACTCACCATGAAGCTGGTGATGTTACTAGCGCTGACTTCAGCTCAGAGGGTACAGACACTACACAAACTGCGTGTCGACAGAATGACATCTACCCCTACAGAAGTAGTCTTTTTCGTTGACGAGCTACTAAAGCAGCATAGACCTGGGTGCACAGGGCTGCAGCTGAAGTTCCCGGCATACCCCGCAGATGCTAGGCTATGTTTAGTCTCACATATCCGCCACTATGTCAAAGTGACGGCACGCATCAGAGGAATGGAGAGATACCTGCTTGTCACTCATAAGAGACCTCATCATCGAGTGACAGTCCAGACGATATCCAGGTGGCTTCGAGTCGTCTTGGGTAAGTCAGGTATCGACATTAATGTGTTCAAGTCTCATTCCACCAGGGCTGCATCGACGTCAGCGGCGAGGGTCATGGAGGTGCCCATGGACCAAATTCTCGCCACAGCAGGATGGGCGAATGAAGCTGTGTTCCAGCGTTTTTATAACAAGCCTGTTGCTGCTCCTCTACAGTTCGCAGAAGCCGTGCTGAATGCAGGTCAAGAACGTGGAGATGTCCCCGCTTGAGGGGTTTTGATTTGTTGTTAATAAATATGCTCTTGTTTTGCAGTATGAACTATTGAGCAAGTTTGTTCCTCCCATCCATCCCTGGTAGTGGTGTGTCAGCATGGACGTGGTCCAGGGCGTGTAATCACAGAAGCTTTGAAGTCTTCACGAAGTCACTCACGTGACTCGGAAATGAAATAGTAAGATTGAACGAGAACTTACCAGTTCGAAGGTTGATCTTTATTTGATGAGGAGTCGAAGTGAGGGATTTCGTGCCCTCCTCGCCCAACCCTCAATCACCTTCATCTGGTAATCTTAGTCAATTCAATCATACTATGCGAAGTCATTTCTTTTGTTGGTTTCTGTGATTCCACGCCGCTACTTTGAAGTATGTCGAGCATGCGCGCCGGCGGGCTCTTCACGAAATCCCTCACTTCGACTCCTCATAAAATAAAGATCAACCTTCGAACTGGTAAGTTCTCGTTCAATCTTACTATTCTCTGCCACAGAAGGTAGTTGAGGCAGCATCCATGGAGCAAAGGAGATAGGCAACATTTCGGGCCGAAACCCACTTCTAATGTCAGCCAATTTTCTACCTCAATTGGATATTTGGCTCCATTAACTAATATATTTTTGAGGCAGGTTAGAACAAACTATTATAACATCACTACTCTATTGGGTAGTTGGTGTATGCAACAAGGATAGGTTTTTCATCTTTAATTTTCAAAGAATGGGCAATTCATTACTTTAAATCATGCCACCTCGCACTTACCCTGATGTATTGATGAAGGGACCTGACCTGAAATGCCATCTATCCATTCACTCCATAGGTGCTTCCTGATCCCACTGAGTTTCTCCTGCATTTTGTGTTTTGCTCAAGATTTTATCAACTGTTGTTATGTATCTCAATGTTAAACATTATAGGCTTACAATACTCGCGTATTACTATCTGCCACATGCCCAATTTTGTGTTAACCACAAAATTATACTACTAAAGATTAAGACCTCAACTCACTACGAATGGAACACAGTGGACCACCTCTTGCGTAACTGTGGACATCTTTCTAATTGCCTTTTACACTCAAGTTTTGGTCTGCTATCCTCATTGGGTGCACGGGGATTAGGAACCATCCAAACAGCAGATCGCAACCTTCGCACCTACCAACAAAAGAACAAATCAAAAGAGACCAGCTCTAAAACTGGGAACTAGGAATGTCCGGACAATGATGTCCTGACATGAAAACCTACAGGACATCAGCAATTGCAGGAAAACTGCTGTCATAAATGATGAGCTCAAGGGACTCAGGCAGGGACTCAAGGCTGGCAGACTCTGGCACACTGAAGGAGAAGGAGTATATGTTTCACTGGCAGGCAAAGAACTCTGACAAGCCCAGAGTGCACGGAGTAGGCTTCGCAGTAAGGAACAGCCTGCTGAACATGGTGGAACCAGGCAGTAATGGCTCAAAGTGACTCCTGAATCTCCGCCTCAACACCACCGCAGGCCCAGTCAGCGTGTATGCCCCGACACTGTCCTCCACATCAGACACGAAGGACGAGTTCTATGAGAACCTCGCATCGATCATCAGCAGCATCCCCACCATGGAAGAACTTGTTCTCCTGGGTGATTTCAATGCAAGAGTGGGCGCAGACCACGAATCGTGGTCTTCCTGCCTTGGGCAATTTGGTGTGGGCAAAATGTATGAGAACGGACAGCGACTGCTTGAGCTGCGCACTTACCATGACCTGTGCATCGCCAACTCGTACTTCCAGACAAAGCCCCAGCACAAGATTTCCTGGAGACACCCACACTCAATGCATTGGCATCAACTGGATCTGATCCTGGCCAGATGTCCCACCATCGTTCTCCACACATGGTCCTACCACAGTGCAGACTGCAACACAGACCACTCCTTGGTGTGTTGCAAGATCATGCTGCAGCCAAAGAGGTTTTACCATACCAAGAAGCAGGGGAACCCCCGCATCGATGCCCCATCCAGATCTTGAGCAACAGTTTCCAGAGGCTTTTGAGAGAGAACTTGGCACCTCGTGTCCTGGAGACTCTGCAACAGAGAAGTGGGAAATTCTGTGGGACACCATGCACTGCACAGCCTTAGCTAGCTTTGGGAAAAAGACCTTGAAGATGCATGGCTGGTTTGAGGACAAGTCGACCGAGATGACTCCCGACATCGAAGCCCTAGCTGAGTACAAGCGGTCAGCTAACGAGAAGAACCTGCAGATCCTCATGACTGCCAGGAGCAAGGTTCAGCAGACTGCTAGGCGTTGTGCCAATGACTACTGGACACAGCTTAGTGAGGACATCCAGACGGCGGCCATAACAGGGAACATCAGGGGAATGTACGATGGCATTAAGAAGGACCAGTCCAGAGCAAGACAGCCCCCCTCAAATCCTCTACTGGGGAAGTAATCACAGATGAATGCCAGCAGATGGAGAGATGGGTGGAACACTACTCTAACCTTTACTTGAGAGAGGACACTTTGTCCCCCTCAGCCTTTGATGCCATCGGGTTCCTGCCGACCATGGATGAGTTAGACGCAGAGCCGACGGTAGAAGAGCTCAGCAAGGCCATTGACAGCCTGGCCTCAGGCAGCGATGGGATTCCCCCTGACCTGATCAAACATTGCAAGACCACCTTACTGCTTTCTTTGTATGAAGTCCTCTGCCAGTGCTGGCAAGAGCTGTACCGCAGGACATGAGGGATGCCACGATCATTACGCTCTACAAGAACAAGGGCGAGAGAAGCGACTGCAACAACTACAGAGGCATCTCCATCCTCAACATCGTCGGCAAGGTCATTGCTCGGGTGATCTTGATCCGCCTGCAGAAGCTGGCAAAACCTGTCTACCCAGAGTCACAGTGTGGTTTCCGAGCTGGAAGATCAACAGTAGACATGGTCTTCTCCCTTTGCCAGCTCCAGGAGAAGTGCAAAGAACAGCGGATGCTCCTGTATGTTGCTTTCATTGACCTCACCAAGGTGTTCGACCTCGTCAGTAGAGATGGCCAATTTTAAGGCTCTGCCAAAGATCGGCAGCCCACCAAAACTGCAGAGCATGATAGAATCCTTCCACATCAACACGAAGAGCAGTTCAACACGACAACATCAACACAAAGTTCCACATCAACACGACAGTGCAGTTCATTGGCAACTTCTCTGAGCCCTTCGACATTCGCAGTGGCGTCAAACAAGGCTGCGTCCTCACTCCCACACTCTTTGGGATTTTCTTTGCTCTGCTCCTAAAACATGCCTTCGGCACTGCAACAGAGGGGATCTACCTGTGTACTAGATCAGATGGCAGGCTCTTCAACCTCACCTGCCTCAGAGCAAAGACAAAAGTACGTGACGCTCTCATCAGAGACATGTTGTTTGCTGACGACGCCACAGCTGTGTCCCACACCCAGCAGTCACTGATGGACTGTTTCTATCGGGCTTGCAAGGACTTTGGGCTGACCATCAGCCTGAAGAAGATGAACGCCTTGGGGCAGGATATAGAGGCGCTGCCTGTCATCACCATCGACGACTACGAACCTGATGCCGTCCATCAGTTCACGTACCTCGGCTCCACCATCGACAACCTCTCCTTGGACACAGAGATTGATAAGAGGATTGGGAAGGCAGCTACAACTCTCGCTCACCTCACAACTCGAATGTGGACCAACCCAAAGCTGACAGTGCAGACAAAGTTTGCAGTCTACAACGCCTGTGTCAACAGCACGCTGCTGTATGGCAGTGAGACATGGACTACATATGCCAGGCAGGAGAGAAGACTCAACACCTTGCACCTGAGAAGCATCCGCTGTATCCTGGGCCTATCCTGGCAAGACAGAGTGTCCAACGCCGAGGTCCTGTCTCGCGCTGGCCTTCCCAGTATGTACACTCTACTCAGGCAGCGCAGACTGTGGTGGCTGGACCATGTCCACCGCATGGAGGATGGCTGTATTACAAAAGACATCCTTTATGGAGAGATGACATCTGGGAGGAGAACCATCGGCCGCCCCCCCAGCTACATTACAAGGATGTCTGCAAGAGAGATAAGAAGGTGCTGGACATTGATGTGGAGTCCTCTGAGAACCTTACAGCTGACCACATGAGATGGAGAGGTAGCTTGAACTAACATCTCAAAACAGGGGAAGAGAATCTGTTGAACGCAGAGGCAGACAAGCGGGTGCGCAGAAAAGAGCACTGCAACTTCAACAGACCAAAGATCACACACAAATGTGACCTTTGCCACAGAGACTGTCACTCCCGTATTGGTCTCTTCAGCCACAAGCGATGCTACTCCAGCCGGCAACAACTAGGATGCATCACTCATGGTCAGTCATGACCGAGAGGGGCCTACATCTTTAGTAGTTTTCTTAAATATTTCTGAATGACAAAGACATTTCTAAGCTAGTTATTTGACAGGAGGTAAAACTTCTCTCCAGTTTTGCCATCAGTCAAAGATCAAGGGAAGGGCTCTGAGGCCAGAGACAAATCCTTTCATGGCTATGGCCATTTGGAACGTCTCCAAACTCAAGCATAATGGAACAATGAGATTCATGTTCCACTGTGAGAACAGGTGAATGCAGGTGTGAAGAGAGCCCTGACATGGATACAGACCAAAAGCCAGAGCCCAAACTGTTGGTGGGAACTGCTCAGCAGAATCTGTGGAAAGAGAAATAAAGCTAATACTTCCGATCAACCTTCTATCTACCTTTTTGGTGACCCTCGAACTATCGTTGATCGCACTTTGCTGGCTTAACCTTGCACTAAATGTTATTCCTTTATCATGTATCTATATATGATTAGCTGATTAGCATGCAACAAAAGCTTTTCACTGTACCTCGGTACATGTGACAATAAACTAAACTAAACTGGAAAGAGAAAAAGATTTAATGTTCAGGTAAAAATTCTGACAGTCTGTGGCCTGAAAGAATAAGCCCTGTTTCTCTTTCTACAGATGCTGACTGACCTACTGACTGATTCAAAGTGAACACTTTAGGTGTGAGACCCTTTACCAAGAAACATCAGATTGTACAAAGTAATGAAATAGAAGATAATGCCCAGGGAGGGGTAAATAGTTACAAGTGACCTCTTGGTAGCATCCAACCTTTAAAGGCTTTCCAATTTTTCATGGCAGGGTTCTGGTTGTCACAATGTACTCATCTTTTACAAGACAGGAAAACTGAATACCTGAACTAAAATGTAAATGCGTAGGGGCTTGGACAAGTCGAATTCCAGTAAAATGTCATTAACATGCTAATTTTTCACTCGGGACCATTTATCAAGTTCTTGCTTATAAGTGAATCAGAAAAAAAACAGATTATTGATCATACAGTGGTCTATTTATAGTTGCACTTTATTGATTTAAAGATAATAAGTGAACTCTGAACCCTTGCAATGAAAAATTGTTTCATGTAAAATGTCTATACAAAGCAATTCTGTCTGCTGAATGCCATTATTCATTTACACACGAGAATTGTCCTGCATTGTGGTTTATCCATGTCAACGTGAAGCCTAACCTCATCCCATGAATTGCTGTTCATTATCCATTGGTAGGAGCTGGCAAATAATAATGACAGTACTTAAGATCCATATTTGAATACCTGTAGTATTATAAGTTAAGAAACCAATTCATAATTGGATAATCCAATTATATACAGTACAATTAGAAATTGGAAACAAATAAAACACAATTTAAAATGAAGAAATTTATCTCTCTTATCTCCTATCGGTAAAAACCTCCTCATTTAAACCTTCAACTATAGATAATGCATTTATACAGTGGGAAAGAGCTGGAATTAAAATCTTCGGAGATGTGTATGAATTGGGAAAACTATTATCATTTAAACAAATACAACTAAAATACAATTTGGGAAACAATCAGTATTTCAAATATTTCCAAATCTGTGACTATCTGAAAAAATACGCACAAGACTATCACAATATGCCTCCAGACTTACTGGAAGAAGTAATGAATACAAAGGCAGAATCAGCAAACCTAATATCATATATATATATAATATTATTCTAAATGCAGAAATACCAACAACAGCAGGTTTCAGGAGAGACTGGGAAAAAGAATTAAGTATGAAAATTCCCAAATAAAGGTGGGAAGAATATTTATTAAATGTGCATAAATGTTCAATTAATGTAAGACACACCTTAATACAATTTAAAATCTTACACAGATTATACTATTCAAAAACTAAAATAAGTAAACTGTTTCCCAACATCTCACCTATATGTGATAAATGTCAATGTTAAGAAGCGAATATAATGCACTCATTTGTCTTTTGTACAAAAAATCAAATATTTTGGACTGAAATTTTTGAAATGTTCACAAAAATATTTAAAATAAAACTAGCTCCAAAAGCAGACTGGATTATCTACGGGATATCGGAAGATAGCCCTGAATTAAATGTGTTTCAAAAAACTGTATTTGAATATGGTTTAATAACTGGAAAAAAGCTAATCTTAAAATTCTGGAAAAATACTCCTATACCAACAGTTAATATGTGGATTTCAACTATGTTCGAAACACTACACTTGGAAGATATGAGACTCCGACTAGTAGGAAAATCAGACTGTTTCTATAAGACGTGGTCTGCATTTATAAATCTACTACAAGGATAAGGTGCAAGAATACCTCAAAAAAGTAGCGGTGTCGGGTCTTATTAAAGGGGGAAGAAAAACTGTCGAGTTGGTAGATTTCTTTTACGAGATGTTTATAATAAAGTAACTGTTTTTTCTTCTTTCTTTCTCTTTCTTTCCCTTTTTCTTTTTTTTCCTCTCCAGGGTCTATCTCTTAATCTCTCCAGTCTCTAACTCTTCAAGGGTTTCTTTTCCCTCTGTCACACTTTTGCACTTTCACATCTCTTTTTCACTCTTCTACTGTCTTTGCTGTTATTTATCTCTCTTTTCTCTTTTTTTTAAAGCCTTTTTTGTGCTGTATGACTCATTTTGTCAAAATCGATTTTGTGGGAGATACATAATATGTGATTATGAAGCTATATATATATATATAGAGCTTCATAATATATATAAATAAAATATTAATTTGAAACTATTTTCCAATAACCTGAATTGTAAAGTGTAAAGTCTTATATTCCTTATAATATATTTATATATATATATATATATATATATATATATATATATATATATATATATATATATATATATATATATATATATATATATATATATATATATATATATATATATATATATATATATATAAATATAAATATATTATAAGGAATATACTAGACTAGGTGGGACCCATGGGACCAAAACAACCATCACCAACCACCATTTGCTGTGCTTTATTTCAAACCAACCACCATCAAACACCATTTGCTGTGCTTTTCAAGTCAAGTCAAGTTTATTCGTCACATACACATACGGGATGTGCAGTGAAATGAGAAGTGGCAGTGCCTGCGGACTTTTTGCAAAAAACAAACAAACAAACAACCAACGAACCACAAACAGAATGGAACAGAATCATATGTTCTTTTTTGTATATAATATTGTGGGCGGTTTTGCTTTATGTCAAACCAATCACCACCAACCACCATCTGCTGTGTTTTATGTCTGGAGAGAAGCAATGGGTGACATTTCGGGTTGAGACCCTTCTTCAGACTGAAGAAGAGTCTCGACCCGAAATATAATCCATTCCTTCTCTCCAGAGATGCTGCCGGTCCCGTTGAGTTACTCCTGCATTTTGTGTCTATCTTCAAATGATGTCACATGCTCCAGAATACTGTGCAGACGCATGATGACGCACGCGACCGTCACGCGACTGTCGCGTGTCAGTCACTACCGGCCTGTCGAGTAAATGACGGCCATGTGGGACAGACCCTTAAGTGTTAATGTTTCCTTGCAGGACTATGGCAGCAATATCTTTATGATGCACGGAAAGAGTATGTTGTTGAGATGTTTCACTGAGAGTGGAATTTCACAAAGCATGTCCAATGCAGAGGAAACAGCGTGCAGACATCAACCAGGATATTTTTATTTGAAATGTTTCAAATTCTTGTTTAGGAAAATGCAACAAGAATTAACTCTATAAAGTGAAGAATAACCTTTGCTAAGATTTTCCATGTTCCCTATTTCTTAATTGCTCTACCAACAATGTGAAACACCAGGGGTGCCGCACAATCAGCAGCCCCCCCCCCCAACAGTCTGTTTGCTTTTTCGACTTAAACATTTTTTTTTTGGTGTGTGTTAAAGTTTGTGTAAATGTTCCCCGGTTTGTTATGTGTGGGGGGGAGGCGGAGGGGGTCAAGGGAAACAATGTTTCTGTTTCTTACCTTGCCGGAGATGCAATTGTTTTCCAGGTCGCATCCCCAGCCGATCTGCGGCCTACCATCGATGAAGCTGGAGGCCTCCTCAGACTGACTTGTGCCCCATCATGGGGCGTTGACATAACATTGGAGCTGATCTCTTGCCTGGGATCGCTCCAACCGCGGCCTGCAGACTTACCATCAAGAGCTCACAGTCTCGGGAGAGGCCGAGTCGTGACGCTCCAACGACACAGAGGCTCGACCAGCCCCAACCTCAGGGTCTGATCGCCGGCATGGGGGAGCTCACATCTCCCAGATACAGGAGCTGATCTCCCCGATGCAGAGGGCCAAAATGCCATCGGCTACGGGTGATCAGCTCCTGCATTAACTAGTGTATTTTGTGTGTTCTGTTGCTTTTTATTTGTATGACTGACATGGCAAATGAAATTCCTCGTATGTTGCAAAACATACTTGGCTAATAAAGTATTATTGTGATTGTAAACAGTCTCTACATGGTCTAATGGTTGAGTAACTTGCTGAGATCGTTGAGCTTCTCAAAAATGTGCTTACAAATCCTACTGTAGTATTTTGAATGAGGATTGTGGTATAACCGAAGTGAAAGTTGAAAATAAGATAACATTTTGTTTTAATATTTAGCTTAGTTATACATTTCTGATAACCTTAAAAGTGTTTGGTTGATATTTAGATTTTTTTTAATTACATTTTTAAACCTATTTTTACTTTTAATAGTTTCCATGTGTTTCTGAGTGTCAGTGACCCTGAGAAATATTGACAACTTTGATATCCATATTTGAGATGTAGGTTTGGGTATGGTATCTGTCAAACGTTTCTGAGGATAGACACAAAAAGTTGGAGTAACTCAGTGGGACAGACAGCATCTCTGGAGAGAAGGCATGGGTGACGTTTTGGGTCGAGACCCATCTTCAGTCTGAAGAAGAGTCTTGACCCAAAACTTCACCCATTCTTTCTCTCCCGAGATGTTGCCTGTCCCACTGACTTACTCCAGCTTTTTGTTTCTATCTTCTGTTTAAACCAGCATCTGCAGTTCCTTCCTATACAAACGTTTCTGCGGGCTTTGTGAAGTGTGGTGATATGGCCTGGAACATCCACATTACATTCCTCGAAGTCCTGCCTTCTACCTAGTGGGATTGGAAATCACAGGTCCGTCACTTCCGTTCAGGGAACTCTTCCTGAGCAGAAGTGAGGGAAACCTTTGCCTATATCGTTCAAGACTAGCTAGCATTGAGAATACCAGTTTGAGGAGCAGAGTGAGTATATTTCAGCAGGCACTGATCTCAGATGCCAATTCAGTTGAATGTGTTTGCAATTGTCATCCATCTGAACCTTACATCTGAACTCATTTGTTTCAGAATTTAACAAGAGGTGACTTTTCGATTGACACCATCACATGCAACAAGGTGCATGTATACTTATACTGAAAATATGATATGACATTTGTTTTCAAGTGCTTCAAGAGTAATAGGTTTCTAAATTGAAGAATTGCACCAGAGCAAATTTCTTCACGCCTAATCCAGCATTGAGAAGGTAGACAGTTAGAATCTTTTTTTCCCCAGGGTGGAAATGTTCAACAGCAGAGGGCATAGCTATAAGGTGAGAGCGGGGAAGTTTAATAGAGATGTGTGGCACATGTTTTTTTTTACACAGAGAGTGGTGGGACGCTGAATTGCACTTCCAGGCATGGTGGTGGAGTCAAATATGATAGTGACATTTAAGAGGCCTATGCACCCATGCATCCATGATTAGGATCACATTTTTCACCTTTCCTTGTTTTCTAGAGAATGAATGCAGTCTTAATTTCTGATGCAGGGTTTTGACCCAAAATGCCATTCTTTTCTCCCCGTTGTAGCTGCTCGGCCCATTGAGTCCCTCCAGCAGAGATTGTTTGTTGCTCCGGATTGAAGAATCTATCCTCTCTTGTGTCGCCAGGCTTCTCATCTGTTGTTGAGCTGTTCTCTTTACTTTTGGCCAGCTCTCGCAGATCTAGCCAGGAGAATTATGTTACCACTGTAATAAAAGCAGAAAATCCTGGAAATACTTAGCAGGTTCAGGTGCCATCCAGGAAGAGAGCGTAAACATCTTAGGTTGATGACCTCTCTCTGGAGTTAATTGTATTGTTATCATATTGTGTGTAGCTTCCCCACAATCAGCAGGAGAATTGCTTCTCTGTAAGGTGAGTTATTCCTTCTCAAAATAATTTGATTTTGATATTCTGAAAGGCTTTTCAAACTTCCATCTCTCATGGGTCTTGCCTTGTACATTTTGACTCCACTCACTTTATCAACAAATCATGTCTCGATCTAAGCAGTTGGGGAAAGCTTGCTTTAAAGGTATAAGGTACCACATCTTTCTTGCCCTTGACTTTTGAATGTTTGTGTCAGAGAAATCAATCGAGGACTCGGACTTATGGTGAGCGAGACTTTATTACGTGATATAACGAAGGAACTGCCCAGGGAGACACTCTCTAAGAGTACATATGGCACGAGTTTATATGCTGTTGAACAAACAAGTGTATGTGCAGACTAGCACATATCTTAGTTCCTTAAACAGCTTAGTCAGGGAGTTGCAATTTCATCAAAACTGCCTAAATTACATTACTCAGACCCGTACATAGGCGCTGTTGGCTTTGCAGATACCAGATAATAACATCACGCACAAAGAAACAGATATCTGCACACAATGCTCCAAACATTTGGCCATGGCTTTCCTAAGAACAATGCGGCATTCTTTAGTTTGCAATACGTGTCAACAAGCAGAACAATTAAGGTTTAACAAAATTCTCTCAGTTTGTGTTGCTTCCTCCAACTTCCATCCTATTTGTGAAAAGCGAGGTCCTTTTTCTTGATCATATGGAAATTAAAGGAGAAAGGTTTGCAAATTTGTGGCATCTCTTTTATGAGCTCAGGATATCTCAAGGGCTTTACAGGCAATAGATGTTTTGATATAAATGGCATTGCCACCTTAAAGGTTTTGCAGTGGTGCAACTGTGAAATGCAAAATTAACAGTTCTCATCAATAAAGTGTTTAGTTTGTCTCTCTAACTCAAAGCAAACTTTTCAGGGTCAAACAAATCTGAACAGTAAATGTAATCACATTAGCTGTAATTGTCCTGAAAGAAATATGTTTCATAATGAGTTGGCTCGACACAAAATTAAATAGCTTCTATTTTTTTATTTTCTTCAGTGGTTCAATGGGGTCCTTTATTATCACATCATACAGTGAAATTGTTTGTTTGCATACAGTTCAGTAAAGTATCTGTCGTTGAGCTCTGTTGTTGGAATAACTTAACTCGTGCAATGTGATTAAGATCCAAAGATTTTTATTAGCATTACAGCAAGTTTCATCTTAACACATAACTCAAGACTGAGGAAGAAAGGGAAGAGAGGCTTTCTATTAACCTAGTGGGCGGAGCTACTGTATGACTCATAACATGACTGATCTACATCCTCTCTCTCAAAGAATAAAATGTCAGTACAAAACCATTAACTAAATAAGGCATGCATAGCAATTAATAATAAGCTGGAGGAAAGTCAAACATATTCTGGGTACTTCACGGTGGGCTTGCAAACACGACCAGCACGTGTGCGATATAAACCATCCCCATTTTTCGACACCGGGGACAGAGTCGGTGGCATGACTGGTGTAGACAGCATTGAAACAGCATTCCCGGTGATGAAACAGGGGAGGGGGCGTCTCCACTGGCAGAGCAGCCATTTCGGAAGTGGGTTGTTGTGCTGGTGTAGGCAGATCGATGCCGCTGGACCCGGTCGGAAGTACATGTGTACGATCTGGATAATACGGAGGTGAAGCTAGCTGATTCATAGGCAGGATATGTTGTCCGTTACGTCTGTAGGTGCCGCCATCAGCACTGACCAGATATGAGCATGGCTCAGAGGCACTCCGATCAACAGACAACATATCCTGCCAGCTCCACCGCCGTATTATCCGGACCTTCCGTCCACTTCCAGCGGCATCAGTCCACCTGCACCAGCACAACATCCCACTCCTGACACCATGTTGTTGGGCTCTGTTGTTGGAATAACTTAACTCACGCACAGTGATTAAGATCCAAAGACGTTTATTAGCATTACAGCATAGGTCGTTTCATCTTAATACATAACTCAAGACTGTGGAAGAAAGGGAAGAGAGGCTAGTAGGCGGAGCTACAAATTATGACTCATAACATGAGTGACACTGATCTACAATATCTCCATACCTAGGCATAATCCCCGATTAGTAAAAAGCATATAAAAATAGTCCACAGAGACCGCATGCAAGAGTCACCAGGATATGGTTCAATTTTCAAAGTCCAGTCCGTGTGCTCGGTGTTCTGGAGTGACGCCCGATTCAAGCGAGCCCCAGACTGTTGCAATGCCTCCAGTTTTGGCTCAGTCCAGATTGTACAGTGAACCATTGTCCCTCTCCTAGCTTGCCACCTTCAGCTTTTGTGCCCTGGGGGCCCCTCTGCAGCTGACCTTGAGGACACGGAAGGGTACATCCGATTCACTCTCTTAACGCCCCTTGTATCCGCCATCACTAGCTCCCTCGACCCTCCTCTCCATTTCTCTGGTCCTTGAGATATGAGTAGGGGTCAGGCCACTGATCCTTGCTTCTGAAGATAGACACAAAAAGCTGGAGTAACTCAGTGGATCAGACAGCATCTCTGGAGCAAAGGAATAGGTGACACTTTGGGTTGAGACCCTCTTCAGAGTGAGTCACGGGAAAAGGCTGCTTCTAGCCTTCTTGCTTCTGGCTGCGCAGCCCGTCAGTCTCTTCTGCTCTTAATTAACCATCATTAATAAACACAAGCAAGCAAACATGGCAAGCTAAATATGTCAACAGAATATTGCCCAGTTTTCCTGATTAAGTTGTATATCCAATTTTTGAATAAGATACATTTTCTCTCCGTGGAAGGCAGAAAGATTAAAAAAAAGAAGGATGCGTTGATGTATAGCTGTATCAAACAGTTAAAGCAAGACGAAAAATCAATTGAAAATATGCCATCTGTCAAATCGAGCCTTGATTACAAAATTAGTAATGGCACATGCGTTTTTCCTCATTAAAAATTAACTTCCACTGCCAAAAAGCAAAATCTTTATTCCTACAGAACACCTTCTGGTGTTCGTTTGAATAACAGTCTAAAACTTTTTGTATTTAATCTTCCCATTTAATGTATTACTGGTTTCTTTTCAGAAGTCATATTCTATTAAATCATTAAAAAATTAAACATCCAACTGTTTTATTAGCAATGTTCCTTTTGTGCAATATCAATCATGCTCAAAGCCAAATCATATTAGTTATCGATCTTAGAAACTTATTAACTAGCTTTTTCCATTGTAGAAATACACCGTTAAGGAAGTTATAGAGGTTCTAGCTCCCCATGTTGGAAATTAGAGGGTATAGATTCAAGAAAACAGGGAGAAAATTTAAAGGGACTCAGAGGAGGGTGCTTTTTCACACAGAGTGTGACTGGCATGTGGATTGGGCTGCCAGAGGAAGCTGTGGAAGTAGGTACAATTCAAAACTTTAAAAGCCATTTAGACAGATACATGGAATAGGAAAGGTTTAGCGGGAAATGGGCTGAAGGCAGTCAAATGAGAGTAGCTCAGGTCAGCAACTTGGTTGGATGGATGAGTTGGGCCTAAGGGCCTGCTTCCTTGCAATTTATGTCATAAGTTTCTGGTCCGATGATTCCATGACTCTATAAATGAACAAGCTCATCCAAGTTGGTCATTTACCTTTCCTCTTTCAGGTCTGTTTTTCTGAGGTGACTGTTGAGGGCAAAGTGAGACCCATAGATTCTGCGTGAATAGGCAGGAACTGTTTGATGGGGCGGGTGCATAGGTAGTTTGTAAAATGGGACACTTATTCCACTATTTACAGTGAACATCCATGTACCTGATGCAGGACCTATAAGTTCATAAATTTATAAGTTATAGGAGCTGATTAGGCCATTCGGCCCCATCAAGTCTACCCCACCATTCAATCATGGCTGATCTATCTTTCCCTCTCAACCCAGGTGAGGACCTGAGGACTTCAGGTTCTCAGTGCCATTAGGAATGCTCTTCCTCACTTTGAGTGGGGTTATAGGCTGGAAATTCCAATGGGAATGTTGCATCTTTTAAGGAGTAGAAACAAAGAACAGCAGTTGGTGGCTTCCCAAGGAAAGTTGCAAATGTTGGAGTAATTCAGTAGGTCATGCAGCATCCCTGGAGAACATGGATAGGTGATGTTTTGGGTCAGAACCATTCTTCAGAGTGATTGCACTGACTATGGTTTTCTTATCCTTCCGGTGGATTTAGTGGATTTTGTGGAGAAAATGTTAGCGTTTTCCCTCCAGTGCCTCAATGTGCCTGACTTGGAAGCAAACGGAGGAGCAAGAATTAATGCTACCTGTTAGAGTTGAGTTTCATGCTGGTTTTGATGTCATGAGCTTGAAACATCCTATTCCTTAGTCAGCCAAAGGCACTGCTGCCACAGTGATGTATTTCATCATCGATTTTTGTGGTGAGAAAATAACACTGTTGAGGCATTTCCATTGAAAATTGCTCAAAGCTTCAGGATTTGTTTGCAAATGAAGTAACCTAGATCAGTGGAACTCCTTTGATGAGCTCCTATCGTTCAACACAAAGAGTTGGAAATTGTACAGTGTAGTACTATGCAGCTCAGGGATTTGTTCAGGGTCTAGGCTGCAATATTCCAGCACATGTAACATGCAAAGCATGCAAGCTTCAAGTGTCCCACACATTATATGAACAATGCTGCCCATATCTTGTGTGGTATCAAAGATGTCCATGAGGCATAGTCTCCTTTTATAATCTCCCGCTGCAGCACTTGAAACCTTGCCAGAGCCACAGGAGTTGGTTCAGTGCAGATGTTTCTCTATGTTTAGCAGTGGTTGTAGGGGTGGAATTGTGACAAGTCACCACCATATAACACTGGCTAATGGGTCGCCAGTCTTCAGTGGTAGGCACCCAAAGTCTGCTGCATGATTGGAGACCCCAAAAGAACAGGAGGAAATAAAAATGTATTAACTTCAGGAGCATCAGAGAGAACTGAGAACTGCAACAGCCATTCTGAAAACATTTGCTGTTGGGTCCAGTTATTCAATGGTTCAATGATGCTTCATTGTCACATGTGCAAAGTGTAAACATACAGTGAAATGTATCTATTTCAAACAATCCAGTAGAGTATCACCATAACACCCACGATTAGCGGTTGTACAGAAATAGTCCACTGAGCCCGCATGCAAGAGGCACCACGTTTGGTACCATATTCCAAGTCCAGTCCACCACCAGTTGTTAAGAGCTGTGCCCGATTCAAGCATGTCCCAGGCTGCTGTGGGTCTCCAGCCCTCACCCTCCCTTGGTCGACCAACAATCGGTGCCCTCTCTGAGGAGAGCAGTGAAGTGAAGAGAGGAGCCTCCCACAGCCGACCTCGAAGGCACAGTATGTCAGACCTCATTTCCTTCTCTTCTTGCAGGGGCTTTTCTCCTGTTCTGTATCATCCATCATCAACGCTGGCTCCAGTCTCCTAGTGTCTGGTTTTCGGGGGACGAGCAATGGTGGCCTAGCGGGCTCCCCCTTTCCAGGCTGCGGTCGCCAGATCCTCCGAGTGTGGGCTGGCTCGGCGGTTACCGGGTGTAAGTAGGCCACGCTCCGAGCCGAGTATTCAGTTTGGCTGTCTCTTACAGTTGGCCATGCTCCGAGATAATGGTGATACAGCCCAGTACCCTCCAAGGTAAAACCTGCTCCCACAGTCATTGTCCAACCCATGTATTTGCCCAGAACACTGGATGAATCATGTGTGGCACTCTAATTAATGTAATGCAAGCACCTACACACCAAATGGAAGGTAACACTCTGTGGCACTCCTGTCTGGAGGAGTATGCTCCTGATTGATGTTATATTGAATGTGTAGTGATCAGATCAAAAGTGATCATGGTCCATTTCACCATGCATAAAAGGCTTTGCACCATTCCTGACAATCCTTGGAGCACCTTTCCGTATATGGGATCATCATGCATTAAATAGTCAGTTGTCTGCCTCGGCTTTTAAAATCTTGTACAAGATTTGGCAGCTAGCTGCTTAGCTTGAGAAAGATTGAAAGTGATTGACATTCAGATTCTCAAGAGTCTTATGTTCCCATAATGGGATGAATGTTTAATGTACAGTATATTAGCCGAACTTAAAGCGCACATGTTCGGTGGTTTCTGAGAAGGGAATCGGACACACTTAAGTGGTTGCCAGGGAACTCGAGTGTGATCACCTCAAAACCTTGTTGCTACTAAAGTGGTTGAACCTTGATATGCTATTTGCAGAATTGTTGGAAGTGTTAGGGTGGAGGAAAGGCATTAGGCTCATTTGGTGCATACTGGCTAGATGTAAAGCAATCCAACCAGTTCCCCTCCCATGCTCTCTCCACCTTTGTCCTGCAAATTATTTCAGATCCAGATCCATAGAAATGTCCACAAGAGGACATGACTTTAGAATTAAGGGCCATAAGTTTAGGGGTAACATGAGGGGGAACTTCTTTACTCAGAGAGTGGTAGCGGTGTGGAATGAGCTTCCAGTGGAAGTGGTGGCGGCAGGTTCGTTGGTATCATTTAAAAATAAATTGGATAGGCATATGGATGAGAAGGGTATGGAGGGTTATGGTATGAGTGCAGGCAGGTGGGACTATGGGAAAAAAGTTGTTCGGCACGGACTTGAAGGGCCGAGATGGCCTGTTTCCGTGCTGTAATTGTTATATGGTTATATGGTTAAATATAGAAAACATAGAAAACTAGGTGCAGGAGTAGGCCATTCGGCCCGAGCCAGCATTGCCATTCAATATATAATCATGCCTGATCATCTAAAATCAAAATCCATATCCCTTGTGAATTAAATCTAGCTCTACTAATCCTGACAGTGTATTCTGGGCTCTGACAACTTGTTCTGCAAGAAGGGTATTCCTCAGGACATTTTCGACTCTTTTGTCAATCACCTTCATTCTATGTTTCTTTGCTCTTGACGCTTTTTGCCAATGGTAAAAGTTAAATCCAATCTACTCTATCTTTACTCCTTAAGTTTTAAAATCCCATCTTTTATTCCTCTCAACCTCCTCTGCTGCAAGGAGAATAACCCTCGATTCTCCATTCTATCCATATATCTAAAGTATCTCATCCTTGGAATAATTCCAGTAGATCTCTTCTGCACTTTCTCCTGAATTCTTCATGTGTAATGTATAGTACGGTGCCCAGAATGAGACATCTTACTCCAGTATGAAAGAAGCCTCTATATTTTTAGCCCTGCAAGTTATGACCCAGTTAGTTGGATTCTTGCTCAGAATATTACAGATTTGTATCCTTTAATGGAGACATGAGCACAAAAATCTAAATTAGAAATCTAGTGCAACATTGCCTCTCAATCACTGTCAGTTGCGGAGACTTGGTTGCTAAAAGGAAAGGCTCCAGAGAGTGTGGACTGCTTATGGTATTGGTATTGGTTCATTATTGTCATGTGTACTGAGATAGCGAGAAAACGTTTGTTTGTGTGCTATCCAGTCAAATCATCCAATACATGAGTACAATCAAGCATACAAAAGTGCAACAGACAGTGCAAAATGAAAAATACTAGAGTATAGTGTACAGTGCTACAGTATTATTGCATTACAGTTTCTGAGAAAGAGCAAATAAAATAAAAATACACAGTCCGCTGTAAGGTAAGTTGGGAAATAGTTTGATGCCAACAGGGAAGAAGGTGTACGAAGGATTTGCAGATGCTGGAGATACACTGAAGATTGACGCAAAATGCTGGAGTAACTCAGCAAAACAGGCAGCATCTTGATATGGAAGGAATGGGAAAGAAAGTGTTCCTGAATCCTGTGGTTTCTGCTTTCAAGCTTTTGTAACATTTGTCCAATGGGAGTGGGAGAAGAGGGAATAACCAGGGTGAAAATAGTCCTTTATGTAGGTCGTTTTCCAAGCAGAGAGAAATGTAAATGGGATTGATGGGGGTTTGGGCATGGTGGGCTTCAATTGCTGAGAGGATTTAATAGCAAACACGTAAGTGTTGCTCTATCTTGCTATATGGATGCTATGTGCCTCTGAGAATAAAATGTCTTGTCAGAGGGATATTGGAAGTGGAAAATGAAGAAGTACACTTAACATTGGATTAGTTTTCTCCTGTTATGTGATTGCATAACTCAAAAGGAGTTATGCCTGAAGGAAGAGCATGTGAAAGAACTGATGTAAACTTTCTCTGGTACTTCCTCCTCCTGAGCTAAAGTTTTCCTTGAGGATGCAACATCTTTGTGCTTGCACTGTGGGGATGATTAAAATGCGTGGGGTGTCTGCCGAGGTTCAGTAGGATCTCTGGCATTTCTAGCTCATGAGTTTACAATAGTGTTAAGAAAGCTGTGAAAGTAAAATCACAATGTGGTGATCAGAAAGGAGAGGCGAATAAAGATCTGGATGGGGCAAGATACTTTTCTATTTATTCATTGGGGATCTGAGAATTTTGGACAAGGCATTTATTTTCCTTCCATTAAAAATAATGTATTGATTGGTGTGCCAAAAGAGTGAACCACAGCAGAGAGACTGGCAAATGCACTCAAACAATGTTGTCGGGTGAATTCCAACAGACCCTTCTACAATGATGAATGGTAATTAATTTCCATAAATCTTGCTTATATGGATGGTATCTGACTTGGAAGGGATGCTGCACATGAGTCCATCTTGATAATAAACGTGGCGAATATGGATGTTGTTGGAATGGACTTTTGGCTGAATAGGGACAGTATGGTCTATGTCTGGTATTTTTTCCTAAGTTTGAAGTTTCTTATCATTATGACATGATGTAATTATCATTTTTGAAGTAATAAATGTCTGGATATCATATCAGTGATATGAAAACATGATTGTTAATTTATTTGACTGGCAGCTAGAGTATGGATGCATGGGCATTCATCCGTGGATATAAGTTTGAATCTTTTCACAGTAGTTGGGGAATTTTATTTCAAGTAATTGAGATTTAAAATCACAAAAAATAGCTGGTTTTGTTACATTAATATTGTTCTGATTTTGAAATCAAGGAAAGATTCCTTAACCATATAACCATATAACAATTACAGCACGGAAACAGGCCTTCTCGGCCCTTCAAGTCCGTGCCGAACAACTTTTTTCCCTTAGTCCCACCTGCCTGCACTCATACCATAACCCTCCATACCCTTCTCATCCATATGCCTATCCAATTTATTTTTAAATGATACCAACGAACCTGCCGCCACCACTTCCACTGGAAGCTCATTCCACACGGCTACCACTCTCTGAGTAAAGAACGTACAAACTCTGTTCAGACGGCATCCGCAGACAGGATGGTTTTCTTGTGAATCCATTTTAGTGCTGGACAAACTCAATGGGTCAGGAAGGATCTGTGGAGGGAAATGGATAGGTGTTTGTTGTGGGGACCTTCTTTCAGACTGATGGGTTGGAGGAGGGGCAGTGATGGATGGAGATGAGGGTGAAGAGTGGCATGAGCTGGAATATGATAGATGGATCCTGGTAATGAGGGGTTGATTGGCACAGGTATTCCTGATACTGAGGGATCCTGATAATGAGGGGTTGATTGGCACAGGTATTCCTACTGCAGGTGGGAAGTGACTGAATGAGTGGACAACATAAAGTCAAGTTATGAGGAGATGAGAATAGTGGATCAAGGACATGGAGACACGGTGGTGATCTAACAGGGTAGTCCTGTTTGTAAGTTTTGGGTATGGGGTAGAAACAGACAGATTAGTGTTGGGGAACTATTAAACTGGAGGCTGTGGAGGGGATATTGATGCTAGGATTACCTGGATGCTCTTCCTGTGAACAATTGTGCTAAAATCTAGTCAATAATCAACTATAATTTTCTGCCTCAAGTTTTTTGCTGTGTTGGTGGCAACAGAGAGTGAATTTTGAACCAAAGTACATAATTGCGCTGTAAATCATTGCAATGCTTCAAATAAACACACTGCATTTGGGGTGATTTATTATTTACAGAGGTCTTGTAAACAGCACGTTACTGGAGATGTTATACAATGTTCTGCTGTATCAAATACATAACCATAAATGTTCGCACTAGAATATATTGTCAGAAATACAGAAAGCTTTCTCATTAAAAGCTGTGGTATTTGCAGTGCGGTTTATTGGAGTGCAAAGATGAGCTGACAATAATAAACATATATTTGCCATTTCTAGCTGACCACTTAAATGTCAGTAATTCTTGGCCCCTATTACTATGATTCCTCGGTAAAGCATTCTTTCCTCCAGAGATACATTTTTGAGGAGCTGAGTATTGCTACCTTGACAGAATCAATTTGCTTTTGAAAAGAGACATGATCTTATTGGAGAATTATGTGACTGAAAAGCAATACATCATCAAATTCTACAAGGTGTGTCTGGACTGTTGTGATTTTATGACATAATCACAAAAGAATTGCTGTGTAGCAATAACTTTGATCTTAAAATGGACATTCTGATGCTGTAACTGCAAGCTGCATTACTGACAATCATTAAATGAGCTAGCATGCAGTTCTACCTGACAGCTAAAATAGATTGTATTCATGGACTGACAGAATCATTGTAACACAGGAGGCTCTTTAGCCCATCCAGTCTGCGCTGTCATGCTGGACAATGTCAAAATTCAAGGAGAAAGCATGCTGCCTTTCATTTTGCATCAGGCATTTGAGAATCCCTGTCAAACCAAATAATGATACCTTGGAAACAAGGGCTCCTGACTCTGGTTCACAGTCCCCAGAGGCATGGACAAATAATGAGTGATAAACTGCATACATATTCCAACAGAGTAGACCACCAGCATGTTGAAATATCACTTCCTTTTAAAGAGGAGTCATTTGTTTAATAGAATATGCTAAGAGACATGAAAGCTTTGACGTCCAAAATGTACTTTGAGTGCTTGACAGGTAATGACAGAGTACAAAATAAATCCCTTGCTAATGCAATTAACATTCTTTACACAGAGAGTGGTGAGTCTCTGGAATTCTCTGCCACAGAAGGTAGTTGAGGCCAGTTCATTGGCTATATTTAAGAGGGCGTTAGATGTGGCACTTGTGGCTAAAGGGATCAGGGGGTATGGAGAGAAGGCAGGTACGGGATACTGAGTTGGATGATCAGCCATGATCACATTGAATGGCGGTGCAGGCTCGAAGGGCCGAATGGCCTACTCCTGCACCTATTTTCTATGTTTCTATGTTTCTAACTATGGCACTGTACTTGGCTAAATGTGTAATCAGTTCCTTCGTGAAAATTTCCATTGATTGCAGTTTTGAACCTTCATGTAGAGTCACAGAACAGGGAAACAAGCCTCTCAGTCCATCAAATACACATCGACTATCAACCACCCATTCATATTAATTTTACAGTAGTCCCATTTTATCTAATCCCATTTTATTCTCACCCCAGATTTTATCACTGTTTATTTTATCGTCATGTATTGAGGTACAGTGAAAAGCTTTTGTTGCCTGCTATCTAGTCAGCAGAAAGACAATACATGATTACAACAAGCCATTTAGAGTGTGTAGATACATGATAAGGGAATAATGTTTAGTGCAAGGTAAAGCCAGTAAAGTCTGATCAAAGATAGTCTGAGGTACACTAATGAGGTAGATAGTAGTTCAGGACAGCTCTCTAGTTGTGGTAGGATGAATCAGTTACCTGATATCAGTTTGGAGGAAACTGTTCCTGAATCTGGAAGTGTGCGTTTTCACACTTCCATACATTTTGCACGATGGGAGAGGGGAGAAGAGTGAGTGGCCAGGGTGCGACTCATCCTTGATTATGTTGCTGGCCTTGCTGAAGCAGCGTGAGGTATAAATGGAGTCAATGCAAGGGAGGTTGGTTTGGGTGATGGTCTGGGCTGCGTCCACAATTCGCTGCAATTTCTTAAGGCAGCCAATTAACCAACCAACCTGCAGGTCTTTTGGATGTGTGAGGAACCTGAAGTACAGTGGCTTGCAAATGTTTTCATACCCCTTGAACTTTTCCACATTTTGTCACGTTACAACCACAAAGCGTAAATGTATTTTATTGGGATTTTATGTGATAGACCAACACAAAGTGGTGCATAATTGTGAAGTGGAAGGAAATTGAAACATGGTTTCCAAATGTTATTACAAATAAAAAACTGAAAAGTGTGGCGTGCAAAAGTATTCATCCCCCCCCCCCCCCCCGAGTCATAATTTGTAGAACCACCTTTTGCTGCAATTACAGCTGCAAGTCTTTTGGGGTATGTCTCCACCAGCTTTGCACATCTAGGACTGAAATGTTTGCCCATTCTTCTTTGCAAAATAGCTCAAGCTCAGTCAGATTGGATGGAGAGTGTCTGTGAACAGCAATGTTCAAGTCTTTCCACAGATTCTCAATTGGATTTAGGTCTGGACTTTGACTGGGTCATTCTAACACATGAATATGCTTTTATCTAAACAATTTCATTGTAGCTCTGGCTGTATGTTTAGGGTCATTGTCCTGCTGGAAGGTGAACCTCCGCCCCAGTCTCAAGTCTTTTGCAGACTCATGTTTTCTTCCAAGATTGCCCTGTATTTGGCTCCATCCATCTTCCCATCAACTCTGACCAGCTTCCCTGTCCCTGCTGAAGAAAAGCATCCCCACAGCATGATGCTGCCACCACCATGTTTCACAGTGGGGATGGTGTGTTCAGGATGATGTGCAGTGTTAGTTTTCCGCCATACTTAGCGTTTTGCATTTAGCCAAAAACTTTAATTTTGGTCTCATCAGACCAGAGCACCTTCCTCCACATGTTTGCTGTATCCCCCAAATGGCTTGTGGCAAACTGCAAATGGGACTTCTTATGGCTTTGTTTCAACAATGGCTTTCTTCATGCCACTCTTCCATAAAGGCCCGATTTGTGGAGTGCACGACTAATAGTTGTCTTGTGGACAGATTCTCCCACCTGAGCTGTGGATCTCTGCAGCTCCTCCAGAGTTACCATAGGCCTCATGGCTGCTTCTCTGATCAATGCTCTCCTTGCCCGGCCTGTCAGTTTAGGTGGACGGCCATGTCTTGGTGGGTTTGCAGTTGTGCCATATTCATTCCATTTTCGGATGATGGATTGAACAGTGCTCCGTGAGATGTTCAAAGCTTGGGATATTTTTTTATAACCTAACCCTGCTTTAAACTTCTTCACAACTTTATCCCTGACTTGTCTGGTGTGTTCCTTGGGCTTCATGATGCTGTTTGTTCACTAATGTTCTCTAACAAACCTCTGAGGCCTTCACAGAACAGCTGTATTTATACTGAGATTAGATTACACACAAGTGGACTCTATTTATGAATTAGGTGACTTCTGAAGGCAATTGGTTGTACTGGATTTTATTTAGCGGTATCAGAGTAAAGGGGGCTGAATACTTTTGCACGCCACACTTTTCAGTTTTTTATTTGTAAAAAAATTTGAAAACCATGTATCATTTTCCTTCCACTTCACAATTATGCACCACTTTGTGTTGGTCTATCACATAAAATCCCAACAAAATACATTTACGTTTGTGGTTGTAACGTGACAAAATGTGGAAAAGTTCAAGGGGTATGAAAACTTTTGCAAGCCACTGTATCTGGAGGAAATATATGCGGTTGTAGAGAGAATGTGTTAACTCCACACAGTATCTAACATCAGGATTGAACCTGGGTTGTTGGATCTGTGAGACAGAAGAACTGAAAGCTACACCTCTATGTCAATATAAATCCACATACGGTAAAACAACAATCATCCAGAATGCAACAACAATATTTCACAATATGTCTCACCTGATTTTGACTTTTAACTGCACCAGGTTCTTTTTCCTGTGCTCATAATAAAATCACCACCAACATGTTTTTGGTGCTGCTTTTAAACTGACTGAGTTTCTTTGAAAGTTTATTACACCTTTGTGTAACATCAAAAGATGTGAATCAAAAGTACGTTGGTGTATTAATAAAATCTGATAATATGGAACAACTGCTAGTCTAAAAATGACCTCAAATTCCTGACTGTGCTGAGATTTCCCTGGATTGGCCTGAGGAATTGCTCCTCGGATACTCAGAGTTATAATTTGATATGGAATCAGAGGCAGCATTGATTTCAATGGGAATTCAGTTTAGTTTAGAGATATAGTGTGGAAACAGGACCATCGGCCCACTGAGTCTGCACAGACCAGCAATCAACCACTCACTAGCTCAATCCTACACACTAGGGACAATTTAAGAAGCCAATTAACCTACAAATCTGCATGTCTTTGGAATGTGGGAGGAAACCCTCAAGGTCACAGGGAGAACATGCAAATTCCGTACAGGCAGCATCCATAGTCAGGCTCAAACCTGGGTGCCTGACACTGTAAGGCAAAAGCAATTACTGCAAGCATAGTTCTAGTCTAGCTGGTAAATATTGCAGAGAAGCAAACATTAGGCAAGTGGGAATACCTTATACCTGTTCAACTCTGTACCGACAGAATAGGGATTAGAATATTAGTTTAGTTTAGTGATACAGCATGGAAATAAACCCTTTGGCCAACAAATCCACACCGACCAATAATCACCCGTACACTAATTCTATCCTCCAAACTAGGGACAATATACAGAAGCCAATCAACCAACAAACCTGCACATCTTTGGAATATGGGAGGAAACTGGAGCAACTGGAGAAAACCCCCACGGTCATAGGGAAAATTGTACAAAGTCTGAACAGACAGCACCCGTGGTCAGAATCAAACCCAGGTTTCTGGCAGCAACTTTACCACTGTGCCACCATGCCACCCCTAATGCATTAGGGACAAGCAAAGAGATCCATTAGTATTTTTCGAAATGACAGATTAACTTTAGGAAACCATTTAGAAAACCCAATAGTTTGACTTCTGGCACACCAGGTAATGTTTGCTTCACTCCCTTTCCATTCCCCCCTCTCTCTACGTGTTATAATATTGTCCATTTGCTAAAGTAAAGCACTTTAAAAGTGTTGGGAGTATGAATGGTATTAACATCTGATTGCCTGGAATATCAACATGTCCTGCACCAATATTCTGAGGATGTTGATTATTGGTTGGTTGTTTCCCAGTTATCTTTTATCATTTTTCAAAAAAAAAAAAATTCATTGTATATATCTGGATATTGGAGACAGTTTTGTTTTTTTTTTAATTTAGAGATACAGCATGGAAACAGGCCCTTCGCCCCGACGAATCCGCATTGACCAACGATCCCCATTCATTACCAACAATCCCCGCACATTCACAGTTAAGAACTGTGAAAGATAACCTACATGTTTTGCAACTGGAAAAGCATAGGATGATGGCTGTTAAAAGGTTTTGGCACTGTACACTTCTCAGTCGATAGCAAGATGTCTTCTGCAGCTCAGACTAACCACTTGAGCCCAGATACCAAGGGCAGACAGATCAAATCCGGATTGGATAAAGTACTGCCCATGGGAGGGATCAGATGTAGGTTTTAGGCAGACATCCAGACCAGTGAGGTCTGAGTTGTTAAGTAGACCGTGGAGAGTTTTGGTCTCAATATCCAAGAAAAGAAAGAAAAGGAAAGAGCTGCAAATGCTGGTTTAAATCAAAAGTAGACACAAAATGCTGGAGTAACTCAGTGGGACTGGCAGCATCTCTGGAGAGGAATGGGTGACATTTCGGGTCGAGACCCTTCTTTAGGTCCCACTGAGTTACTCCAGCATTTTGTGTCTACCAAAAGAAAGAGCATAGAGTCTTACAGCAGAGAAACAGTCTCTTCAGCCCAACCCATTCATACCAACCAAGATCCCATGGGCAGCACAGTGGCGCAGCAGTGGAGCAGCTGCCTCACAGCGCCAGTGACCCAGGTTAGATCCTGACTAAGGGTGCTGTGGAGTTTCTACGTGTCCCCTGCGACCACGTGAGCTTTCTCCGGGTGCTCCATGGGAGAACAATTTCCGCCCATTTTCCAAAAATGTGCAGGTTGTAGGTTAAATAGGTTTCTGTAAACTCCCTGGTGTGCAGGATAGTACTACTGCGCAGATGATCACTGGTCGGGGTGGACTCTGTGGGCCGAAGGGCTGGTTTCCTCGCAGTATCTCTAAACTAAACAAAACATCTAAACTAATCTAATTTGTCTACATTTGGCCCATAACCCCCTAACAATTCCTGTCAATGTATTTGTTCAAATGTCTTTTAAATATCCTAGTACCTGCCTCAACCATTTTCTCTTGAATAAGAAGGCAGGGAGATGACAATTAGAAGTATTGAAAGTGGAGGTAGTTACATTTTTTAAAGAACTGGAAATTGAGAGCAATTGTAATTAGTTCAGTTTAGTTTAGTGATATAGCACAGAAACAGGCCCTTCAGGCCACTGACCAGCGATCCCCACACATTAACACTGTCCTACACATACTAGGGACAGTTTACATTATTACCAAGCCAATTAACCTACTAAACTGTACGTCTTTGGAGTGTGGGAGGAAACCAAAGATCTGAGAGAAAACCCACATGGGTCACGTACAAACTCCGTACAGACAAGCACCCGTAGCCAGGATCAAACCCAGGTCTTTGGCGCTGTAAGTACTGTAAGGCAGCAACTCTACCACTGTGCCACCTTGGCCGCCCTGATCTGTGATCTAGCACAGAAGGGAAGTTGCAGCTTGAGGGGTAGTTAACTCCTGCTCCGATATTCTTGTGTTCATGTAGACTGATAGACAGCTTTAACATTAATGTTTTTGAGCAAAAGATATAGGTATATGATTTAAGGGTCTGTCCCACTGTACGAGGTAATTCAAGAGTTCTCTGAGTTTTCCCATGATTCAAACTCGGAGAATGTCCGTAGTGGGTCCATAGGAGTTCGTGGATGTCATGTAGCGACTCATACGTGTAAAAAGCAATTTTTTTCATAACAAATATTTTTTTACTTGTGGACAATGTTTGCAGTGTTGAAAAAACGTCACGAGTTTACCGGATTTCTCTACCGTTAGCATTACGAGCCGCTACCTACCGTTAGCATTACAAGCCACTACGACACATCCACTAACTCCTACGGACCCGCTACGTCAGGGGAAAACTCGGGAGAACTCTTGAATTACCTCTTACAGTGGAACAGGCCTTTTCGAAAAAATCAGTATTAGAGAATGTGTACAAGACAGCAATAAATTAAAAACAAGGATTCATAAGCAGCTTCCTTACCCAAAAACAGTAGAAATAAAAATCACTGTAGATAATGGAAATCTAAAATGGAAGCAGAAAATGCATGAAATACTCTGCAGGTCAGTCGAGGTCACAGGAGAGAGAGCCAGAACTAATGTCCCAGGATAATGAAACATGAACTTTGTTTCTACCTCTGCTGAGGCTGAGTAATTTCCAGTGTATTCAGCTTTCTTTTAATAATGGGTAGTTTTAAGGAGAATTGCAGTTAAATCCACAGGGAGACAGTATTAGGAGATGCAACGACTTGATTAGGAGCAAAATTCACAATAGACAAGGAGTAAAAGTTACTGGATATAAAATGTAAGCAGCCCCCTTACCTGAGTCAACTCACTTTGTGGGAGTTTTATTTCCGTGATTTAAATGTTTAATCTGGTTCATGTGTTAAAATATTTTACCAGCCCACACGCTTGCTCTAAGTATCTCCATTGTTAATAAAAGTGACTCATTTGGTCTGGAGATGTCTTATGATTACTGAGATATATGTTAAGAAACTAAATAGGATAGTCCCCTTAATTGTTCAATGCACAAAATACAAGGGAGGTCATGTTAGACATATATAAAATATTATTTGGGATATAGTATACAGTTCTGGTCACCATATTGCAGGCAAGATAGGGTTGCACAAATGATTCACAAGGTTGCAATTACTGAAGATGTATAATTATGAGGAAAGGCAGTACTGCTACCTCATATCTCCAGGGACCCAGATATGGCCCTGCTCTCTGTATACAGTTCATGTTCATAAGTCATTGGAGCAGAATTAGGCCATTCGGCCCAACGAGTTTACACTGCCATTTAATCATGGCTGATCAATCTTTCCCTCTCAACCCCATTCTCCTGCCTTTTCCCCATAACCTTTGCCTTATTCATGGCCACCACAGCCATCTGTGGCAATGAATTCCACAGCTTCCAAGCTCTCCTTGTGACTGTGTAGGTTTACCTCGACTGTTTTCTGCTCTGGTTTTCTCTCATGTATTATGGGTGTGATTGGTGAGTTAGTTCATTACTGTTAATTGCCCCTAACATAGATGGGTGGTGTGAGAATCACAGGGTAATTGATGGGCATCTGAGAGACAAAAGCTGGGGAACTAGGATTGATGGGATTGCTCTGATAGTTGGCACAATGGACTGAATGGCCTCCATCTATGATTAATCAGTCTGAATAAGGGTCCCAATCTGAAATGGAGTATGTTCATGGATTATTTCCATTCCATCCACAGATACTGCCTGAGTTTCTCGAGCACGTCGTGCTTTGCTTATGATTCCAGCATCCTTGCAGTCTCCATCTGTGCTGTCACGGAATGTAGTAAAGTGACCTGATGTAGTTTGCAACAAAGGAGAATGAGTGAAGGTTTACTTGAGGCCATTAAGCTCAGGAAAGGCCTGAACATGGTAAATTGAGGTGTCTCATTCATCTAGGAGGTAGATCAATTAGCAAGGACCTTAAGGGCCTGTCCTACAAGCATGCAACTCTATGCGATGAACGCGATCAAACTAGAAGCGGGGGCCGCACGGAGGTCGGGTGATCCCCTGTACAGGGCCGTTCCCACCAGCATGTGCCAGCATGCGGCAAGCGCGACAAAACCGGCAGCATGGGCCGCGCGGAGGTCGGGTGAGTGGCACAATGCGGCGCAAAGTGAGGCGAACCTGGAGCGAAGTCTAAGGTAAGTTCTCCAGGACAGAGACGGGCACACAGAGAGGGGCACAGAGGCACACACACACACACAGAGGGCCATGGAGCCACACACATAGAGGGTCATGAAGGCACCTACAGAGAGGGTCACGGAGGCACGATGTCGGGGCGGTGTGTAATTCGTCGAGGCGACTGCGAGCTGACAAGCCGTTGCCGCGCGGAATTTTTGAACATAGTCAGTTTTTCGGAGCCCCGCGCGATGTCGGGACGTACTCCGCACAATTCCGCACGGCTCTGGCGATCGAAGTGGGATCGGCCCCGCGACGCCGGACAGCTCAAGCAACCACGTTAGGTCGCACTAATCGCATAGAGTCGCACGCTTGTAGGACAAGCCCTTTATCCTTAAGTTGGTGGGGGAAGGATTAGAGGGAGATTGATGAAACAAATATCCAGTCGATCATTGCTGGAAGTCTGTATCTCATGATTTGAGGGTGGGAGAGGCAGAAGCCTGATCCCATTTCAGTCCTAATGCAAAGGGGCTTCGACTTAAAAATATCAACAATTATTTCACTCCACAGATGCTGTTGACTTGCTGTGTTCCTCCAGCAGCCTGTTATTTGCTCCATGTTCCACAATCTGCATTTTTTTGTGTCTCTATTTAAATAATACCTGGTTGAGCTCTTGAAAAGATCTGACCTGCAGAGGTTTGGATTAGATTCAGAATCAGATTAATTTAGATTAGTTTATCGTCTTATTCACCAGGGTGTAATGAAATTCCTAGTTTGCATAAAGCTCATAGAATAAACAATAAATTCAATAAGTGCAGAATAAATACAATGATAATAGGGCAGAACAGTGCCATAGCTTGTAGAGATGCTGCCCTACAGTGCAAGAGACTTGGGTTTGATCCTGATCTCGTGCTGTTTGTGTGGAGTTTGCACGTTCTCCCTGTGACTGCATGGATTTCCTTCGGTGGCTCTGGTTTCCTCCGATATCCCAAAGGCATGTGAATTTGTAGGTTAGTCGGCCTCTGTAAATTGCCTCTAGTGTGTAGGGAGTGGATGTGAAAGAAGGATGATAATAGAACTAGTGTGAACAGCTGATCGATGGTCACGATGAACTCAGTGGACTGAAAGGCATTTTCCATGCTGTTGCAATCAATCAATCAATCAATCAATCAATCAAATGTAATAAAAGCAATATGGTCCACAGATTGTAGTACAAACTGAAACAGCACAAAAAGTACTGAAGGCCAATAATGGAATAACAGAGTGAGGCAGAATTAAGATTAAGAGCACATGGCAGCACCTTCAGGAAGGGAACGTAAAATAATTTAGCTCAGATAGTTCAGTTTGGTTTAGAGATACATTGTGGAAACAGGCCCTTCATCCCACTGAGTCCGAAACGACCAGTGATCCCTGCACATTAACACTATCGTACACGCACTAGTGATAATGTACACTTATACCAAGTATACAAACCAAAGGCCAAATTAACTTACAAACCTGTATGCCTTTTGAGTGTGGGAGGAAACCAAAGATTTCGGAGAAAACCCACGCTGTCACAGGGAGAACGTACAAACTCCGTGCAGATAGCACCCGTGGTCAGGATTGAACTCAGGTCTCCGGCGCTGCAAGCACTGGCAGCAATTCTACCGCTGCGCAACGTGCTCCCAACCAAGAGGTGATTGGTTCAACAGTCTGATGGATGTGGGGGCAAAATTGTTCTTATGTCTGGATGTCTGTACTTTAATGATCCTGTTTATTCCAGAAGGTCAATGGGAGAAAAGAGAAGGGGAAAAGTAAAGGGAAAAGGGTGGCAGGCATGCTTGACAGTAGTAAGATTAAACAAGAACTTACCAGTTTGAAGTTTGATCTTGATTTTATGAGGCGTTACGATAAGGGATTACGTGAAGAAGGCCGTCAGTCCGCTTGCGCATCAATCTTCAAAGCAGCGGTGTGAAATCACTGACAAGACAGGTTGACCTGTAGATAGTAAGATTTGGAGAACTAGAACTACCAGATGACCTGACAATATGAGTGTTGGGAGCGGTGGGCACATAATCGTTCATCGTAACTCCTCATAAAATCAAGATCAAACTTCAAACTGGTAAGTTCTCATTTAATCTTACTATTTTACTTCGGAGTCATCTGAGTGACTACGTGAAGATTTCAAAGCTCTGTGATTTCATGTCGGTTTGAGTCCAGGCATCACACACTGAATGGATTGACCATGGATGAGTGAGAAAAATTAATGCATTCAGACATCACGTAGTTAGGTAACAATACTGATGCTTTAATGTGAAAAACAAAATAATAGTGACCCCGCCCAACCTGGGGGGAAACTATAAAACAGAATCTAAAATGGTACATGCAAACACCCCTGGTCCGGCAATAGGTTTATTATTGTGGAACACCCGTTCATTGGCCCATCCTGCAGCCATTAGGATGTTGTCGAGGGGCACGTCCATTGCCCTTGCTGCTGGTGTAGATGCAGCCCCGGTGGAGTGAGATTTGTAAGTGTCAGTATTCACTCCTGCACCCGCGAGTACCTCCTTTAACCATCTGGAAATGGTTTGTGTTGATACCCTGTGGTGTGGTTTCTTGTAGCTGATCAGGACAGCTAACTCAGAGCCTCTGAGTTTCCTTGTGACTTTAATGTACTGGTGTAAATGCGTCACTACACATAATCGTGGATCCTCGGGGTATGCCAGGAACTCAAGCTTGGGCCCTCGTACCCCCGGCCTGTTCTGTTTAATTAAGTCATAGATGACGAAGGTTATGGTGTTAACATTGGTGGTCATGTTGTCCAGTCATAGCTTGTGGAATGTCTGGACTTGTTGCGCCGTTACCAGCGCCATCAGCATGACCACCTTGAGGGTGAGCTTGGTTAAGGATAAGGAGGTGGTTGGGGCCCACTGGTGAATTAGTGTTCGCACCACGCTAACATCCCATGTGTCCGTATGCCGTGGCCTGAGGGGTATTGTGTTGTATATTCCCTTCATGAACCTGGTAATTATGGTATGTGTTCCCACCTGATGGGGCCCCATTCCCAGCACTAAATATGAGGGTAGTGCACTCCTGACACTGTTGATGGTACTGTAGCTTGATTTATGGTCATAATATAAAGTTGATAGGAACTCCAGTACACCCGTGATGCACACTGTGTCATATGATATGTTGGAAGCATGACAGTACATCCCACTTCTTGATGTGATAGACGTACTGCCTTTGTGTACTGTCTCTCCAGGCCACTGTGATGACATCCACTGATCAGTCAGGTAGTCCGAGTCCCAGGTATGGTCTCCTCAGAATCTACAAACCTATAAATTGATTCGGTCATGTAGTGGGTGGTAGCCCCTCATTACTGGGTGAACCATCAGATCCCTGCTTTTGGAGACAGACATGAAAGACTGTGGCATTATTCCCAGGACTAGTGGGAACCAAGATTGTGTTGGGCAGTCTGGCACTACCAAAATGCCTGGGGCATTGGCTTGCTTTATTTTTACCAAGCATTGGCTGATGAGGCAAAATGGAGGAAAAGCGTACAAGAACATTCCTTCCCAATGCAGTGTGAAAGCATCTACTGCCACTGCCCCTGGGTCTGGCTCCAATGACACATGTTTGGGTAACTGGTGATTCAATCTGGATGCAAACAAGTCAATATCCGGCATGCCATATCAGGCAACAATGTCGGTAAACACGTCATGATTCAACATCCATTCTGTGTTATCATTGAATTTCAGTGATCTAGTGTTCGCCACCATATTGTATCTACCTGGTAGGTAGATTGCCGTGACCCAAATGTTCCTTGCATACACCAATGCCAAAGAAGGTTTGCCAATTTGTCACAAGATACAGACTTTGTTCCACCCATGTGATTGACATATGCCACCACCGTGGTGCTGTCAATCTGTAGTTGAACATGCACATGATGCATGTTGCTGCAATAAGCCTTTAATCCATAGAGTGCTCCCAACAACTCAAAGTAGTTAATGGCATATTGCTGATGAGGGCATTCGATCCAATTTGTGGTCCCAGCCACAAAGACAGATATGTACAGCAATTTGTTCTCCCACGCACTATTAAAGCATGGAATAATCTCCACCAAACCACGGTTGCCCAGCCAGATGCAACTAAATTTAAAATGGTACTTTCTTCCCAATAACCCTCTCTGGCTAAACCCCTCCCTTCACCATCTCCAGTTTAAATTCCAGTTGGAATATTTTGGAGGACCAAGTAACCAAGAACCAAGAATTAAGGACTCCTGCACATTCCATCTATCCCCGCATCTGGAGATGGTATCTGTTGCTCCCCAGCCCAGGCCGCTTGCATCAGTTTGTAAGATTACCGAAGGTGTATCAATGAGAATTTTCTTAGAGCAGTGATGTATATTCGTTGCCCACCAGTGTAATTCTGCAATGGCCTCTAGTGGCAATTGCATAGGTCTTCCGAATTGGCCTGCGTGCGATATAAGAGCCTGTTCCTTTGCACGTTGTAAATTTTGACAGTGCAATGGTCCGAAGCGTATAGCTAGAAAAGCTGCCACAAGCTTGCCATTTACACTTGCTAATTGTCTGATTGTTGGCTGCTGTTTAACAATTAGCTTATTGCAGGCTTCCATTAACTCTGATTGCTTGCCACTTGGCAGTGTCACCGACATTTGAATTGAGTTAATTGTGAACCCCAGGTGATCAATTACCCTGATTGGAGTCAATTTTGACTTAACTGGATGGATTAGGAATCCCAACCTCTCAAACATGAGTTTGGTAGCTGAAACAGATGATTCATCTGATTCCTTGGTGTCCCCAATTATTAGAATGTCATCCAAATAAGCCATCACCATGTGATTCTGAGCTTGTAGTGGCCCCAGAACTGGTTTTAGTAATTTTGTAAATAGTCTGGGAGCTGAGGTCAGCCCACTAGGTGCCCCATCCAGTTAAATTTCAAATATCTCCTGTGCTCCCTGTGAATGGATACTGAGTAGTATGCATCTTTTAGATCTATGCATGCCAGTTAACATCCTTTGGAAACCAGTTGGATTGTTGTGCCAAAGGTATCCATTTAAAAATGGTTATACTGCACATGGGTATTGAGTTCCATCAAGTCTAGGACACAAAGTCTCCCATCCCTTTTCCGCTTGATGAATATGTTGTATACAAATTTGTGTGATTCCTGGTGCGACCTCTGAATCATCCCTTTTGTATGTAAAGCTTGAATTTCAGCTTGTACCTCGAATCTTTCCTGTTGTGAGAACACATATGTGTGGTTTGGTAAATTATGTGTGTGTGGTGATTAATCAAGAAGGAACTCAATTTTAAAACTGTGTATATTGTGCAGTATGAATGGGTCTGCTGTGATCCAGATCCATTCTTTAAAAAAATGTCACAATCTCCCCCCATCGTGTGAGTGAGTGATGGGTAAGGTGTTCCACAAGGAACTAGGTTCTCCTACCTTGGACGTTACTGCCAGTGTGGTCCTGGCTTCCAGCCTCGTGCCATGGGAAGGAGGGCTGATGGCGGGTGCCCCCCACGCATCTGAGCCATGGGTCGGCTGGGGCCTACCCCCAAAAAATACCTCGGTGCTTCCAGCTCGTGTCTTCCTCCTGTCCCAGAGCCCCTAGGCTGGTTTTGCCTGGTGTTGAAGGCGGCATAGGGGTGAGCCCGGTGTGATGAGCCCTTGGGTGTTGTTGGGGCTCGGCTGATGAGGCGTATGGTCTTGGCCTCATCATCCAGCTCGCGGATCTGCTACGGCAGGTCTGCCCCAAATAGATCATTGGCCGGCTGGACGTTGCTGGTCTTGTACAGCACAGCAAATTATGGATTGAGTGCTGGCCATATTGCGTTTTTATGCAGACAGTTTATTTCAAAATGGCATTACAGAGAACCCCCACAGTGTCCTGCTGTGTCTCCATCAGCAGCCCCCCATCTATGGACCTCGCAAAGGCCACTATCCCTTTTTGGGGTTTGACCTTCTGGGCTTCTACCCCCGCTCCAATGTGGCCCCAGATGGCGTGGTTGATGGCCAACACATTGATGGAGGCACAGTTGGCAGGAGTATGATATCTGCTGGAGGTTTCCTCCATAGCCAGGTCTTTGAGCTGATGCAATGCCAGGTAATTTATTGTAGTGGCCAGCTCTTCATCCAGGGGTGCTCCTGTTGGAGTTGGAATGGCAAATTTGGATGCCAGTAAAGGCATTTTGGCCCCATGTTCCTGAGAGTGTTCTCCTGATGTGCCTCCGTGCTCTGAGTCAGGATAATACTGACCCAGTGTACTCCCCTCTACGGAGAGGAAGACACTTCGCAGCCCTGTGTACGGTGCTGCTGGCGCGGGTTCCCATGGAGACCCGGGCTGATTCTGCTCCCTCGGTCTGGAGCCACCTCTCCAATAGGTGCTCCATCTGGGAAAGTCGCCCGTAGACACTTCCCAGTGAAGGAGGGGATCCCTCCGGCCCAAACTCGTCTGAGTCTACAGGCCTGGCAGACTTGTGAGTGGCTTTGCGCCCAGGCGGGACTGCCACAGTTCTCTTCTGAGGCACCAGGTCTGCTGCCACTGGTTCCACCGCCAGCGGTCTGGAAGGTGATTCGGACAGTCGCCCACTACAGCAGCTCCGTGGTCCTCTGTAGCCGGCTTCCCCGCAGACTGTCTCCTCACCTTCGACATGGTAGGTTCTTCTCACTAGAGACAAGAAATACGAACCCGCCAAAATGACCGCAGAGTAGTTTTTTAAAACACTTACCTGGGTTTTTAAAACTTACCGCTGGTAGGACGCGACGCGTCTGCCAGTCAGTCGTTGGCGCATGCTTCAGACGTAATGACGCACTCAAGTGACTCCAAAGTAAAATATCTCCAACCTCCCTGTTGGTGAAGATGGACTGGATGGAGTGAAGTAATGAGCCCATGATTTTCTGGGCAGCATTCAGCACTGGAAAGAAGGATTATTCGATCTTGCCATCACATGAATTACTTCAATTTGTGCCATCAATGTCTGTAGTGTTGCCTTTTCATTACTTCACGGTAACTTATGTCATCAATATCTTAGGTTTAACATGGAAAGAACCCCAATTACATTTTCTTCCAAAATTTATTATGTCACAAGATGAGGTTGTGGATGTAAATAATCTGTGCCTCATTTTTTACGCTTCATTACACATTTGCTATCTCCCTTTCAGCTGCAAAATACTAACCGTGCTCGTCATTCCTAAGAACTGAATTATAATGGGTAGCCAATCAATGAACTCAGCACTCCCACAAAGACATTGGCCTGCCTCTCTCAGCAGTGGCATGCAAAATGATGAAACAATGTCCACTTTAATCAAAGATGAGACAAATTTTAAAGCACAAGGACATTATTCAGCAAGGGCACCAAATTGCTGATACTGTATATACTGTATCTTTCAGATGTGACCAGAGAATTTGAGGAGACCGGTCAGAAACATACTTGGAAAATTCCATTAAAAGGATGTTTGCAAAACTTTCCTTTTTTTATGGCAGGAAGATCGACAGGCATTGTGGAGAAATTGCCATCTTAGTGATCTGAAATGCAACTTTAATGAAAAAAGATTCCTCTGCTCATGTAAATGTAATTCAAAAGAACATTTACTTTGCAATGATTTTAATAATGTAATGGTTTAGCTTAAAAAAATCTTTGATGTTTTCTTGACAGATATTACAAAAAGCTGTAGCCAGTGATAAATATGAATTAAATAGTACATTAGTTCCTGGGGCATTTACATTTATGACATTCGCATCGCTGTGCTGTTTCTGTCAAAGGTAAAACACCACCTTGTACTATTAAATATTCAGAATCCCTTTTAAATTCCCTTTCTTTTGTTTCTTTTTGGATGGTATTTAAAGCCCAGCAACACTATTTTCAGTCCATGCCACGTGTCAACATGAGCGATTGACTGTGAATAGAGGTGGATATGGATTAGGCAGTAGAAATGACCTCAGATGATGTTGATTCAGTATTATCATTTCAGAGGAATGGGTTTTCCATGTTATTTAATGAAAAGTTAAATTGGAGAAGGAATTAGCGGACCTTTGTAACATGATATTAAAACATTTTTTTACACCGTCGTAAAATCAGAATAGTTGGAGATTTGGTGGAATACGTTTTTAAAGTGAGTTTGTTCATCTTATGATAGACGCAAAGAACAGGAGTAACTCAGCAGGTCAGACAGCATCTCTGGAGAAAAATAATAATTGAAGTTTTGGGTCGAGAGGGGTCTCGACGAAAAATGTCACCTATTCCTTTTCTCCAGAGATGCTGTATGACCCACTGAGTTACTGCAGCTTTTTGTGTCTATCTTCTGCATCTGCAGTTTCTTCCTTAACATTGTTCATCTTGTGGTTGGTGATGAGAAGATGATTTGAGAAGCAACACAATCTGAGAATCATGAATGAGCTAGGAGAGTGAAGTTAACTTTGAATTGTGTGATGCTCACAATTGGGGAAACATTTTGGTTCTTTATTTCCAAAAGCAACTCATAATTTCCTATCTAAACAGCAATTCCCAGCATCCAGCCCCTTCCCTCAACAACACCACTATTCTCCCCTCAAAACTATAATATAATCCCAGTGCTTCCACGGGATTCTATAATATAAATATAATATATTATATATCATATATTTTGGCGGATAGAGACGAGAGTCAATTGTTTAAATAAAGTTTTATTCGCAAAACGGTTAAACTGATGATGCTCACACAACCAACAAAGCATATCCAGCCACAACGGTGGTCAAGAGCGACTGAAGGGGCATCGCCCAGAAAACACGTGAAATGCAACCCCTCCCCAGTGACACATGCCCGAGGCACTCGACCGCAGGTCACCAGCAGGTGCCGCTACATGCCCCCCGAGGTAAGGAAACGAGCAGGGACCCGGATGATATGTCTGGAACGCGTGGTTCTCGCAAGTGGGGCGGGCGTAAAAATGGGGGCCGGCAAAACAGGGCAGGTAGGACGCAAGACTGCGAAAGCGGGATGGTCGGAACAATGGGGAACAAAGCCGGAAACAGTTGTGCTCAGCACGGGTGGAACGGCCAGCGCTGGAATGCTGGAGCACCACAGCTCTGAAGCTGGGTCACTGCTAGAATGCCACCACTGGAACGCCGCTGGAGCACCACAGCTCTGAAGCCGGGTCCGCCACTGGATGGCACCCCGAACTGGGCAATCCAGTGGGCCACCTTTGCCCGGAAGCAAGCCTCCGGTCACCTCGTGAAATGGACCACGATGGTGAGCAGCTGCGTGGCGCCTCGGGAATGTGCCAAAGGACTGATGAGGTCCACATGCATGTGCAGGAATCTGCCCTCGTGGACAGCAAAATCCTCCACCGGAGGCCGTACGTGTCACTGGACGTTGGAGATCTGGCACGGAACGCAGGCGCGGAAAGCAGCCACATGCTTATGGAGTCCGCGCCAGACGAACTTGGCAGCCCACGGTGATAAAAATTCACCATGCCAACAAACTCCTGTAGCCCCTTGATAGTGAGCAGTCGGGGGAACTGCCGGATGGCCTCCACTTTCGCAGGGAGCGGGGTAGCACCCTGCGGGGTAACCTGGTGCCCCAGGAATGAAGTGGAACTCAGGCCAAAGTGACACTTCATGGGGTTAATTACCAGGCCGTGATCATGGACATGCTAAAACAAAAGACGGACGTGGGTGTCATGCTCTGCCTGGGATGCACTGGTGACCAGAATATCATCCAGATAAATTAAAACAAAAGGCAGGCCCCGTCCGACCTGGTCCATGAGCCATTGGAATGCCTGCGCGGTGTTCTTCAAGCCAAAAGGCATTCAAAGCCATTCAAACATGCCAAACGGAGTGATGGTGGCAGTTTTACGAATGTCACCGGGATGGATGGGGATTTGGTTATAACCCCGGACTAGATCCACCTTAATGAAAAACGCAGTGCCCTCGAGGTGCATGGAGAAATCCTGGATATAAGGCACGGGGTAACGGTCCACAATAGTTACCGCGTTACGGCGCCTGTAATCACCGCACGGTCTCCACCCCCTAGATGCTTTCGGAACCATATGTAGCGGGGAGGCCCACGGGCTGTCAGACCGCCGGACAATACCCATGTCCTCCATCCTTCATCCCAGGCGATGCGCGGCTTGGCCGGCGGAAGCGACGTGCCTGGGCATGCACCGCGGTGCCCTCGGTGGGGATGCGATGCATGACCCCGTGCGGGGAGCCGCCCCGCTGAAACGTGGCATAAGGAGCTTGGAAAAATCAGAGAGCAGGGCGGCGTATGGGCCCTCGACCCCAGCGACGGCGTCAAGCTGCAGGACAGGCGGGGACGGGCCGCGTGGTGCAGCGGGGCCAATGTCCAATGTCGGAATCATGCGGCCACCCCGTAAATCGATGACGAGGGAGAAAGCGCGTAGGAAATCGACTCCCAAGAGCAGCTGGGCAATGTTTGCATTCATAAATTTGCATTTGTACGGGCGGGAGTCGAAAGTGAGGGTAAGCGTCCGCGTACCGTACGTTTGCATATCGCTTCCATTAATGACCGAGAAGACGGGGCCCTTCTTACCAGCATGGGTATCCCGACCAGTTGGGGGCAGTATGCTGCCGATCCCGCTGGAGTCCACCAGGAAAAGGCGGACGGAATGGCAGTCGCGGTCGTAGAGGTGTTTGTTCTGGCCGATTGCGATCACCTCGACAGACGATCAGCCGAGGCATTTCCCTGAAACTTGCAGGGATGTTGGCAGCATCGAGCCTCCCCGCCAAAGTGACGGTGGTAGTAGCACTGACGGTGCCTACCACGAGTCTCGGGACGCTGCTGCGGCTCTTCAGTGGAAGCTGAAGGTGTGCCTTCCTTGCGAAGCCACCGAGGTGAAAGGTGCGTTGGTGCGTGCACGCTGTCAATAGCGCAGATATACTGTTGCCTGGTCATCCAAAGCTCATCAGCCTGCTCCACGAGCTTCTGGGGATCGTTGAAATCCGCGCTAGCGAGTATTAGACGGACATCACCGGGCATCTGTTCCAGAAATGCCTGCTCGAACAACAGGCACGGGTGGTGGCCGTCCATGAGCGTGAGCATCCTGGCCATCAGGGCGGATGACCGTCGATCTCCCAAGCCGTCCATGTGAAGGATGTGGGCGGCACAGTCCCATTGGCTGAGTCCGAAGGTATGCAAAAGGAGGGCCTTGAGACCGTTGTACTTGGCAGTTGCGGCTGGATCTCGAAGGTAAGGCAGTAGGCAGGAGGCGGACTCCTGTGGCAGGGCTCCAACCACGTGGAAGTATCTCGTCTCATCTGCAACAATTTGGTGCAGATGAAACTGCGCTTCAACATGGGCGAACCATGCCTGAGGTTGATCAGGCCAAAACGCGGGCAGTTTCAGGCTGACAGCATTCTGATGGGCGTTGGAAACGCCCGCGGGAAGATAATTATCTTGCATGTCATCGTCCAATCTTCGGATGGACGCATCGGGGTCACCAATTTGGCGGATAGAGACGAGAGTCGAGTGTTTAAATTAAGTTTTATTCGCAAAACGGTTAAACTGATGATGCATCTCTCACAACCAACAAAACAGACCCAGCCACAATGGTGCTCTAGAGCGACTGAATCACTTGCCCGAGCTACCCAACCGCAGGATTTGACTACCTGCGAGCACCAGTAGGTGCCGCTACATATCGTATAATATAATCCCAAAGTAACACTGGGATTATATTATAGGATTTGAAATTTAAACACCTTAACATGATTTCCAGTCAAGAATTCAAAGTTCACCATGGCACCTGAGAAATTACATGTCAATTGATTGAAATATATAAAATTTGAAAATAACATTTACTATCATTAATGGTGACTGTTTCTTTGTTCAGGGATAGTTACTGAACCAAGGCATTTCCAACACATTTTGTTTTAATTTTAAGTTTCCAGCCCTTTCAGTTTACTGCTTTTGAAGGCCAAAAAATAAGTGGAAGAAACATATGTTGCTCATATACCAATCACAGAAGACACAACATGGCATGAGGGAAGTTAATTGATAAAATAAAGAATTCTGAAGTTTCTTTGGATTCTCTTTATATTTATATAAATATTGAAGCCAGAAAAGGACTAGTTGACTTGTTTGGGAAGTCAGTACTGAGTTGAAGGTTGAGATTAAAGGTTGTTGACACAGTGTTCAGCAGCGGCAGAACTAACTAACCACAAATCGGTTAAGTCAGAATCAATCATATTTAAAATATATTTGGACATGTATTTGAAATGGTGCAACCGACAGGGGTATTAAACATGAGTTGAGAAGTGGAATTAGAGTGAATTACTCCTGTTTGACCCTCAAACACACAGTGAGCAAAGTGGTCTTCCATAAACCTTTGATACTTTGATAGCATTTACCCATGTCTGAAGAAAGTTAACAGCATGGAAACAGGCCCTATGACCTAATTCATCCATTCCGACCAAGATACCCCACCTAATTAGTCCCCTTTGTCCGTGTTTGTCCCATCTATCTTCTATCTATCTATCTATACATAACTAAAACTCTGATCTTGTGCTCTTTCTATTTGCACGTTTTTTCTATTTGCGCAAAACTGGTACGCGATAGCGCTACATCGGCTCACTCATGGTACTCCAGTGCTGCAAGTGGACCAAGTTTTGTTCCGATCGATAGTATATTGTGGAAGTTAGCTAGGTTTAATCGTAAAAACCAGGTGTGCACTGATCGATCTCCTCTCCTGCCAGTCAGCGCTGCGCGGATTTGTCTCTTCTCCTGTCACTCCCCGGGACGGTCCACCCCTTCCTGCGCCATTGCATCTTTGCTGGAGCTGCAGGTGGCTGATGGAGGTCTCCAACCAGACACAATTTTCGGAGGGACCGGAAGCGGCCTGGCACGGCCCGGCGCAGCTCGGTGCGGCCCAGCGCGACATCGGAGATGTCACCAAATGGAAAATGGAGAGTCTGATCCCGGCGGAGGAGATGGTCCAGCACCTAGTTGTGCATCCCAAACGCACCGCCATCGCAACAGCCCACAGTTCCAGCCCCTTCCCCTCTGGTCCCCTTCGCTGCCTTGAACTCCCCTCCCCCGTGATACCCCCCTCTCCCCCATTGCTCTTGCTCTGTCTTTTCTCCAAACTCTCCCCCCACCCCCACAGCCCAACACCCTCCCGCCCACACACATGTGCGGCCATAGCTGCTGATGCTTCCGGACCACGTCGAGGACTGATGCTCCTCCGGGGCATGCAAGAAGGGAGAGGAGCAGCAACATCAAAATCCTGGGGAGGTGAGGAGGGAGTGTGGGGAAGGAGAGGGGATAGAGGGTGCAGATTGGCTATTGCATGCTAGCCAATTATAGTGCTTGTTAGTAGTAGCTCTGCCTAGTATATGCTTTATAGTATCAAGAGCTCGCCCACTCAAGCTAGTAGATGTAGCGGCGCAGAGCTGTATGTTACAGCCCTATGCTGTAAGTGATTCAATAAATATGTGTTGTATCTTAATGTGTGTTCAGGTCACATCATTATATGGTGTCAGAAGTGGGATTCGAACCCACGCCTCCAATTGGACAGCAATTGTAAAGACTCATTTGTGCCAACTGATCGTTTAAGCAGCCTAGCTGAACACATGGCTGCTGATGAGACTTTACAATTGCTGTCTACAATCATCTCATTAAGGGAGTTCAAAAAGGTTCGTAATGCTGAACGTATAGATAAGGCCTCCGCAATGCTTCGGGCTTATGGTAGCAATGTTACAAAATTTTGAGATTTAAAAATCAAGTTTGCAATTTATCCCATCAGATAAAGCATAAAAATAAGTTTAATTTGACACCTAATTCACTTTCATATCTTCAGTATTAAAAAGTTAGGGCCATTTTCACACTCGGAAATTAGCAACTTGCTTCCTATTGCTTGTCTATTGACTTGTCACAAAAGTTGTGATCGAGGACAGTCAAAAGCCCATAACTTCCTTAAAATTTAAGAGAACTGAAAGAAATTTTCAGTTATTATAGATTGAAGTATTCTGAAACAAATATGGAACAATCTTACTTGGATGACATGAAATGAAAGCATATAATTAGTTAGTTACCCAATTGTAGCCAATTACAAAATTCAATTACTAGATCTAAACATTTATCAATTTCTTAAGAAAAAAATAAAAACAAATTTAAAGCCTAAGTGTCCAATTAACAGTCACACAATAATTCACAATAAAACATGAATTTTAAATCTAATTGTCATTAATTTATAGGCCAAATTGAAGGAATTCAGTGTTTAATGCTTGTAAATTAATGGGCATTTTAAACAGCTTGCGAGTGGGATTTTATGGAATGCGCTGGATTGGAACGTTGCGGTAGCGGTGAATTTAAACCCCATATCAGCAGGAAAAATTCTGACAGTTCATATGGGGGCTTAATCACCGTTTCGCAACATGAAATATTGATTAAAGTTCCCTAAAAAAACAAGTTTATATGAAAAAATAAATAGCTTTCACTTACCTGTCCCCTACGTAAAATCGGTCCCCGTTGTTGGCGTTCACGGCATTGGGAGCTAATTTTTAATTTACTGCAGCAATTAAATAATCGGACGATTTATTTTAAAAAACGGACTTACCGGCAGTCGGAACGAATCTCCAAAAATAGATCGCACTCAGAGAAAATAAAGCTCTGGATTGGAAGGAGAAAACCGCGTTTTAACCCCGCCCCCTCCCCTTAAAGGCGCCAAAGTCGCGCACACGGCCAGTGGCAGAACTCCAGCACCACTAAAGGTAAGTTTTGTAACATACCTACTTATGGGGGAAAGATTCTGCACCCACTTGGAAAAGCTGATTTAAAGTACACTGTAGATGAACAGACCCGCACCTTGCAGTTTTACATTGTTAAAGCTTTGCTCGGTATCAATGTATGCCACAATCTAGGCCTGGTGTACTTTGGACGCGCTGTCCACAAACTCTGCCTCACTGATGAGCCCACTCAGCAACTACTCTCTCAATACAAAGACCTGTTTAATGATGAACTAGTGCTACAGGACGGAATCATAGTTGAGGGCCACAAGGCAGTGTTCCCAGCCACCCTCGGGATGAATACTATAACGACAGCCACAGGGGCCACCCCAGCATGAAGGCAACCCTCCAAAGGGTGCAAAGCATTTTCTACTGGCCCGGTATGACCAAATACATATGCGAAAGAACCAAAATGTGTGCTGTCTGCAAAAGCCTGATGCTACATCAACAAATTGATTTTTGTATTAAACACTCTGTAATTCATCTAATCGCATTGTTCACAACTGCTCGTATGCACCCATAATGGCAATTATATTTATATATTATAAACACATATATAGACATTTTTAATATATATATATGTGTGTGATACAGCATCTCGTGGTTAGGCGTTGAAAAATAGGTGCCTTAACTCTCCACCCTTCCACCTAAATTTGTTCCTCTAGCTTCACAATTTGCATCTCTTCCAACTATATCTCACACCTTTTGGCTTTTAATCTCTGACTTTTGTCGAACCATTTATCAAAAACCTATTCACTTATATTCATCTATCTCTGGCCAGGCTTTATCCTGCCTCCTCTTTCTTCCATCTTTGTGTCCCCTTCCTGCCACCCTTCCCCTACCACCTCCCCCCCTACCTATACCAGAATAAGTCTGAGGAAGGGAACCCTAAGCATTGCCTATCTATATTCTCCAGCGATGTTGCCCTCTCCTGCTGAGTTACTCCATCACTTTGTGTCATCTTTAAATATTGTTATAATACATGCTTCAACTACCTCCTCTGGCAGATTGTTCCATATACCCATTAGTCTCTAAGTGAAAAAGTTGCCCCTCAGGTTCCTATTAAATCTTGCCCCTCACATCTTAAAGCTATGTCCTCTCGTTCTTGATTCCCCTACCTGAGTAAATGTCTGTTTATTTACTGTATCGCTTCTCCTCATTATTTTATACACCTTTATAAGATCACCCTCTGCCTCCTGCACTCTTTGGAATGCAATCCTAACCTTGCCAAGCATTCCCTATAGCTCAGTCCCTTGATTCCTGCCAACGCACACATACATCTTCTTCTGTAGTCTTTCTAGCTGAATTACACCTTTCCTATAGCAGAGTGAACAAAACTAAACACAATACTCCAAATGTGGCCACAAAAATAAGTTGTACAACTTTAACAGAATGTCCTAACTTCTATGCTCACCAATCACTCTGCTGATTGATAAAACCCAATGTACCAAACGCCTCCTTTGCCACCCTATCTACCACTTTCAGAAAAATATGTACCTGTATGCTGAGAATGTACAAAGCATAATTCGTAAGTTTGCAGATGACACAAAAGTGGGTGTCATCGTAGATAGCACAAATGGTTATCATAAGGTGCAGCAGGATCTAAGTGCTCTGGGCTAAGGAATGGTCAGTGGAGTTTAATATAGACATGTGCAAGGGGTTGCAATTTGGGAAGTCAAGCAAAGGCAGGACCTACACATTGAATGACAGGGCTCTGGGAAGAGTTGCAGAGGGACCTATGAGTACAGGCACATAGTTCCTTAAAAGTGGCATCACAGATACATAGGATGGTCAAGAAGGCTTTCGGCTTTCAACGATCAGATTATTGAGTATAGAGGTTGGGAGGTTAAGTTGTGCAATACATTGGTGAGACCATATTTGGAGTATTGTGTATGGTTGTGGTCACCCTGTTAGTAAAAATGTTGTTAAGCTGGAAAGGGTGCAGAGAAGATGTACAAGGATGTTGCCAGGACTTGAGGGCCTGGGCTATAGGGAGAGATTGATCAGATAAGACTTTATTCCTTAAAGAGCAGGACGATGGGTGGTGATCTTATAGAGGTGTATACGATCATGAGAGGAATAGATAGGGCAAATACACAGTATTTTACCCAGAGTCGGGGAATTAAGAACCGGTGCACATAGGTTTAAGGTGAAGGGTAGAAGATTTAATAGGATCCTGAGGGGCAACCTTTTGACATACCAGGGCTGAAGGGCCAGTTTCCGTACTCTATGACTCTATGACTCTATCCCACTGGACTACAACACTTCCCAGGACTGTACCATTCACCGTGAAGTTCCTGCCTTGGTTTGATTTCCCCAAATGCATAATTTCACACTTATCTGTGTTAAAGTTACATTCCTCAGCACGCTTGCCCAACTGATCAAGAATGCTGCAATTTCTATAATCGTTTTCACTGTCTATGATACAACCTATTTTAGTGTCAAGTGCAAACTTACTAATTGTGCGTTGCACATTCTCATCCACATCTTTCATACAGACCACAAACAGCAATGTCCCAGCACCAATCCCTGAGACACACCACTAGTCATGACCTCCAGTCCAATATACAACCTTTCACAAACACTCAATGCTTCCTTTCATGAAGCCAAATCTATATCCAAGGTCTTGTACATGGGTGATTCTTCAGTAAGTGTCTACTTTGAAGTTTCTGGAAACCTGATTATAAAACTTTTGCAACTTTGAATGTTGTTTCACATAGATGAACATCTCTACTATGGGAGAAATATGTTTGGCACAATCTTTCAGAGAATTTAATTCATTTTTGCCTCTATTTTTTCCAGGTTGCCCATTGCATTCAGTCATATCCGTTGCATTTTTATAAACTGTAAAATATAACTGATTTAAGAATTAAAATAGAATTTTTGTCGCAGCCTTTCAAATTATCTGTCTAACGCATTGATTTTTAACCATTGTAACAGTTTATTGCCGAAAAAAGTGTTGATTTTCGGCAAAAATGGTAACTGTCACATAACCTTTCACCAACGTGAACTTCAGATGAATAGGCAGAAGCATACTGGTTCATTTATCAATTACAATTCTTAATTATGGTCAATGTTGTATTATTTTACACATTATGAACATAAAATACTCATGTGATGGGCATGACTCAACATGATGGAAAGGATCAAGTTCGGGCGTGTCGCATGACGGAGATGACTAAAGGGTGATTCTTCAGTGACTGTCGACTTTGGTGTCCCATTACTTTGATGCTGTATATAAGGAAAATCCGTAATTCTATCCTCCAGAGGGTTTAATCTTTATTTATGAGGATTATGTCTATTAACAATATAGAAAAAGAAGAAATTGGATAGAATTACGGATTATCCTTATGTACAGCATCAAAGTAGCGGAACACCAAAGTTGACACTTACTGAAGAATCATCCACATCCAAAAATTAATATCAATTCCTGCACAAAGCCCAATCTCCAGAACTTGCTTATCATGAGGTGTTCAAAAACAACCCTGGAGAATTTGGGATGACAAATCAAGCTAATTGAATGCAGGTGGAAGAATTGGATTACCTTGAATGCTCTCCATCCCAGATATGGTCCACATCTTAATTCACTCCCTGTGTTCAGACTACTATCCCCAACCCTTGCATTCAAAGGATAATTTTCTCCATCTGTTGAACAAGACTGATATTACATCAACCCCACATTCCACACTATGGGACTCCAGGCTCTGAGAATTATCACCATCAAATAATCATGGATTGACTTTCAGGTCCTCACAGGGAATTATTATCGTAAAATAATCATGGATTGACTTTCAGGTCCTTGCCATTTTCAACCATGAAATGACCATGGAGAGACATCAAGGGATACGTTCATTATGACTGTTATAGAAAGGTAATTTCTGCAGCAAGGCCGCAGTTTATTAGCTTTTTCAAAATCTGGAATTTTAGTTCTTTGAGCTGATGGATTCTTTCTAATCAAAGAGAAATTTTGGGTGGGTTCAAAAAGTGTGGTTGATGTTTTTAAATGTGACATTTCAGCAAAAGATGTAAAGAGATATTGGCTTGATGCACAGATCTTGGTTGAAAATTTAACGTTGAACGTGGTGATAACTCTCATGTTCTTCTACTTCACATTGCCAGGAAAACTTTTAGACCCACTTGAGAGAAGTATTCAAACAGAATTTTGGGCATTTAACCTGAAGATGTCCTATCTGAAAGTGTGGGACTCCCTCAGCTTTGTGGTGGAGTATTTTGGCTGGATATTCTGTACACATTTCAGAGTGGGATTTGTGCTCAGACCATCTCTGAATCTGAGGCAAGATTGCCACCCACTGAGTTAAAGGTGACATATAAATGCAGAGTAATGCTATATCTGGAAACTAAATCCAGGCAAAAAAAAGACAATTTTGTATTTTCTGTCAGTTTTCTGCAGATTTTCAGTATAGAAACATAGAAACATAGAAAATAGGTGCAGGAGGAGGCCATTCGGCCCTTCGTGCCAGCACTGCCATTCATTGTGATCATGGCTGATCGTCCCCTATCAATAACCCGTGCCTGCCTTCTCCTCATATCCCTTGACTCCACTAGCCCCTAGAGCTCTATCTAACTCTCTCTTAAATCCATCCAGTGACTTGCCCTCTACTGCCCTCTGTGGCATGGAATTCCATAAATTCACAACTCTCTGGGTGAAAAAGTTTTCTCTCACCTCAGTCTTAAATGACCTCCCCTTTATTTTAAGACTGTGGCCCCTGGATCTGGACTCGCCCCACATTGGGAACATTTTTCCTGCATCTAGCTTGTCCAGTCCATTTATAATTTTATATGTTTCTATAAGATTGCCCCACATCCTTCTAAACTCCAGTGAATACAAGCCTAGTCTTTTCAATCTTTCCTTATATGACAGTCCCGCCATCCCAGGGATCAATCTCGTGAACCTACATTGCACTGCCTCAATCACAAGGATGTCCTTCCTCAAATTAGGAGACCAAAACTGTACACAATACTCCAGATGTGATCTCACCAGAGCCCTATACAACTGCAGAAGAACCTCTTTACTCCTATACTGAAATCCTCTTGTTATGAAGGCCAACATCCCATTATCTTTCTTCACTGCCTGCTGTACCTGTAAGCCAACTTTCAGTGACCAGTGTACAAGGACGCCCAGGTCTCGCTGCACCTCCCCCTTACCTAACCTAACCCCATTGAGATAATAATCTGCCCCCTATGTATTGTTTGCAATATCTTTGTAGTTTTTCTTTGGTTTAACACATTGCTTCTAATAATTGATTCCAAAATGATGAAAGCCCAGCTGAAAAATCCACAAGATGATTATATCCTAGTGTTTTCCAAGTCTGCTGGCAAAGTATGGACATCTGTCACTGTGAATTGTGACCACAGATTGTTTGAGCTTTTTCATCCAAACAGTATTGATTAGGGTCACTGTGGAATATTTGCTAGGATAAATTCACCACAAAACAGTAACCTAATGAGGTTATTATTTTTACAATTTATCTGAGCACACAAAAAAATGCTTGCTATTTAAAACAATTTTTACCCTCTCTGATGCTTGTGTTTTTTTTTTCAATTTTCTCACAATTAAATGAGTTCTTAATGATCAATGTGCTTAAAATAGCTGATGGACTATTTTCATCTTGGCACATCAGTCCCATTTTCCATTGAGCCAGCAGGTTAAATTATACTTATCAATTGGTGGTGGTGAAAGAACTATTTGTGTAAAAGATAAGTAATCCTTTCAATTTCTTAGTGAAATGTTCTTGGAATGGCAAACACAAAATCTATTGCCCTAAATCACAGTGAGCCAGTTGACATTGAGGAATCAGTCAGGGCGGCACGGTGACACGCCAGAGACCCAGAATCAATCCTGACTATGGGTGCTTGTCTGTATGGCGTTTATACATTCTCCCCTTGACTTGTGTGGCTTTTAGAAACGTAGAAACATAGAAAACAGGTGCAGGAGGAGGCCATTTGGCCCTTCGAGCCAGCACTGCCATTCATTGTGATCATGGCTGATTGTCCGCTATCAATAACCCGTGCCTGCCTTCTCCACATATCCCTTGACTCCACTAGCCCCTAGAGCTCTATCCAACTCTCTCTTAAATCCATCCAGTGATTTGGCCTCCACTGCCCTCTGTGGCAGGGAATTCCATAAATTCACAACTTTCTGGGTAAAAAAGTTTTTCTCACCTCAGTCTTAAATGGCCTCCCCTTTATTCTAAGACTGTGGCCCCTGGTTCTGGACTCACCCAACATTGGGAGTATTTTTTGTGCATCTAGCTTGTCCAGTCCTTTTATAATTTTATATGTTTCTATAAGATATCCCCTCATCCTTCTAAACTGCAGTGAATACAAGCCTAGTCTTTTCAATCTTTCCTCATATGACAGTCCCGCCATCCCAGGGATCAATCTCGTGAACCTACGCTGCACTGCCTCAATCACAAGGATGTCCTTCCTCAAATTAGGAGACCAAAACTGTACACAATACTCCAGATGTGGTCTCATCAGAGCCCTATAGAACTGCAGAACTACAGTTTTCTCTGGGATCTCCGGTTTCCTCCCACACTCCAAAGATGTACAGGTTTGTAGGCTAATTGGCTTGGTATAAGTGTACATTGTCCCTAGTGGGTATGGGATAGTGTACGTATCGGGGATCATTGGTCGGCATGCACTCAGTGGGCCGAAGGGCCTGTTTCCACGCTGTATCTCTAATCTAAACCAAACTAAACTAAACCAATGATTTGACTAGAATAGATAAAGATGGCACATAAATAAATCATGAGATTTGCGCTCATTCTTTCCTTCTCGTGCAGGCCAGTTTTATTGAATTTGACCTCATGGTTGATACTGTGATGACATTAAACACTGTGGATGCTGGAATCTGGAGCAACAAATCAGGCTGCTGGAAGAATTCAGTGGATGAGACAGCTTCTGTGGAGAGAAATGGATACTCTGCATTTTGGGTTGAGACAGACTCGTCCCTCACTTGCACATTTGGAGCAATTTACAGTATTGGACAACTCTCTTAGTATTGGACAACTCTCGGTAGTATTTACAGTATTGGACAACTCTCGGTAGTATTTACAGTATTGGACAACTCTCGGTAGTGGACATTTGGGTCAAAATCCTCTGAACTGAAAGAATGGAAAAGTGATAGCTGGCTTAGCATTAATTTACCCATAATGAAATTATTACTTAGTCTCTCACTATTAGCTTATTGCTTTAAATCTACATCATTGACCACGTTTTACGTCACTCAAGTCAAGGGTTAAATCTTCCTGACTGTGGCTGTTGGGTTTTTGTTCAACCATTTGGACACAATTAACTTTTATATTCATATGAGCCCAATGTACATCCAGAATACAGAGTGGAACAGTGCCTAATATATCACTTTCTGCAGCCTCTTGCATCCACTGCATTGAAACTGCTATAGCAGCCAATGATGCAACCAGTCAGTGTACTTTCTATAGTACATCTTAAGAGTTTGTGGAAGTATTTGGAGACACACCAAATCTCTAACCTTCTAAGACAGTAGAGGTGCTGCCATACCTTTTTAACGCTGGGCCGGGCCGGGCCAGGCCAGGTCATCCACAATGTTAACTTTTAGGAACTTGAAGCTGGTAACTCTCTCCACCACCGATCAAAACTGGAGCCTGGTCTCCTAACCTCCCCTTTCTGGGCAATAATTAGTTTCTTGGCCTCGTTGACATTTAGCAAGTGGCTGTTCTTACATCACCACTCACCAGGTGTTCGTCTTTCTCCCATATGCTGACTCACATTCCATGATTCAGGTAACTGCAGTGGTTCATTAATCAAATTACAAATGGAGGTAGATCTGTGCTTAGCCACACAGCCATGGGTGTAACGAGAGTAGAGCAACAGTTAAGCACAAAGCCTTGAGGTGCACATGTGTTGTTGGTTAGTGAGGAGGAGATGTTACAGATTTGCACTTATTGAGGCCTGCCAATGAGGAAGTCAACGATCCAGTTGCAAAGAGAAGTACAGAGGTCCAGAACTTGGAGCTTGGTGATGCATTTGGAGGGAATTATATTTTTGAACACTAAGCTGTAGTCAATGAACAACAGTCTGATGTATTTTTCATGTTATCCAAATAGTCTAGAGCAAAGTGGAGAGCAGGTGAGATGGTGCCTACAAATAACCTGTCATGGCAATAAGCAAATTGCATTAAATCCTGTTCATTTCTGAGGCACGATTTGATTAGTGCCATACTAACCTCTCAAAGTGATTCATTACAGTGTATGTAAAGGCTATCAGATGGTAGGTAGGTCACCATGCTCTTTTGGGGCACCAGTACGATAGATAGTCTTTTGAAGTAGGTGACGATCTAAGACTGTAGAAGCAGGAGGTTGAAGATGTCCTTGAATACTCCAGTTAGGCGGTTCCTATGACTCTTTAGGATTCACCCATGCTCGGGTTTAAGTTTGTTATTGTAGAAACATATCTTGTTCAGCATGAAGGGAAATATTTCACAGAATTGTAAGAAGAATTATTAATTTGACATTCAGCATTACTCGAATTGAAGACAAATTCTTGTTGCAATTCTTCCAAACTTTTCCAATTGTGGAAAAGTTGCAGGAATAAAATAGACTCCATTTATCAAAAGTTTTCATGGCAATGTTTTGACAGGTAAGTAGGAAAACTATTTAATTTTTTTACCTTGATTAGTTAGGTTTTTAAGTTGAATAGGAAGTTGATTAATGAATACAAAGATTAATCGAGGTTTGCCAGTCACGTTGGAGATTGAAAAAGAAAAGATCAGTTTTATATTCCACATTATAGTCAAAGCAAAATTAATTACTTGAACAGAAATCTCATTAGCATATTTTCCTGTCATTACACAGGATAGGAAGGAGGAGCAGTGCAATCAGGTTTAGAAAGACTTTGTGTAATTGTGTTGCTGGGTGGCAAATGGAATAAAATAGAAGTTGGTTCTATAGAATTTGTAAATGAGGAATTATAGGGATGAATGTCCATGAGCATTACTGATACCTGCAATAAGTTCAGTAGCACGAGAGAAGTTACTGTTCAGATCTTCCTCTAGATTTTTTGCTTTACAAAGACGTAGACTGTATTGGGAAAAACCCCAGTGAAAATGTAGTAAAATTGAATTTTGACACACAATGCTGATCAAGACAGAGTTCTTTGAGTGAATGTAAATACATCCACGAAATCTGTGGCTGCAATTCTATGTAAGAAACAAAAATAACCTTCTTGGTTGTGTTCACAGTTGAAGAACAAATCAAAAGACAAAATAAAAATCAGGATTGATGTGGATGGATAAATAATAGCCAATACAACAGGAACTATTTTCCTATTCCTCCGTGTTATAGACAATAGGTGCAAGAGTAGGCCATTCGGCCCTTCGAGCCAGCACTGCTCGGATACTATAGGATTTTTAATATCCATCTGTTTAGTTTATGTTTGGAGATACAGTATGGAAACAGGCCTTTCGGCCCATCAAGTCCACGCCAACCATCAATCACTTGTTCTATGCTATCTCAGTTTTGCACCCTTCACACTGGGGATAATTTACTGGCACCAATGAACCTACAGCCCTGCACATCTCAGGGATGTGGGAGGAAACCAGAAAACCCACATGGGGATATGGAGAATGTACAAACTCTGTATGGACAACACCCAAAGTCCAGATTGAATGTAGGTGTCTGATGCTGTGAGAAAGCAGCTCTACCATTGTGCCACTGTACCACCTCTTGGTCTGGTAGAGCAAGCAAAGCTTTGATCTGATAGATGCACCTCTGACTATACAGCACCCTGTCAGTATTGACGTGGGGCCATAGCCTTGATGCTGCCGCTGAATTGTGACTTGAATTAAAACATGTCGAGTCAGATGGAAGGATTATATCCACCTGAGTGGCAATGTATATTCTGACATAAAAGAGTCACTGATGAAAATTCAAATAAAAAATTGCAGACACTGGAAGTCTGAAGTAGAAGCAGAAAATAACAAGATGCTCAGTTGGCCAGAAACCTTCTGCAGAGAGAGAAACAGCGTTCACAATTTGAATCTGAAATTGACTGGGCTACTCTGTAAAGAGTTGGTGCAGACTTGAACATGGAATGGTCTCTTTCTCTGTTGTCAAGGTATTAAAAAAAAATCAAATTTAAGGACTATATTCAGAGAAGTTAATGAAAATAAGGACAATAGATTGTTTATTGCCAGTGACCCACCATTCATAATCATTTTCATAATGTAACATAAGTACAAAATTATTTCTTATATAAGTTTCTCATAACCAATTGTTCCTTTTATACTGAGACAATGATCTCACAATAGCTTTTGCTTGTTGCTAAGGTGATAACGTGGTAATAGTTAATTATGTATCATAAAGCTACTCAAGTTGTAGATAATATTCTCTTTGAATTTGCTATTACTGTTTTACTGTGATGACAAGATAATAGCTGAAGGAACATCTATAAGTCTGGGTTAAAAGGGTCCACGTTGCACTCCTGACCCTGTTAAAAAATAATATAGCAGCAATAAAAAAATATTGTTATATTTGATTCTAGTGACTGTTGAAAGTGTCAGGTAGGGTTATCTCCACAGACGTTGGAATGGAGATCCAGATCTGAAATAGAATGAACACATTGTTAAAGATATTGGATATCAGTGGATGATGATTATGATTATTGATTATGAGTTGCACAGTTAGCAGTTGATATATTTTTGTGAAAAGACACTATTGCAGTTAATTCAACTTCTATTAAAAATTCTTGGTCATCAAGCGTCACCGCTGACGAAGCAAGTCACAGATCGGTTGTATAATTAATACAAAATTGAAGCAAGCCATTTGCCCCACTAGGTTCCCGTTGAACTGGCAATGAAGACTGTATTGTCCTTATTTTAGATAAGATAAGATGCATTTATTTGTCACATGTGCCAATTGGCACAGTGAAATTAAATCACCATACAGCCATACAGTAAAAATAAAGAACACAACATAGAGTAGATAGAATTCAACACAAAACATCGCCCCACAGCAGGATCAAAGTTTCTCACTGTGAGGGAAGGCACCAAAGTCAGTCTCTTCCCACTGTTCCGCGAGCCCCCTGCAGTCGCCGCTACAGGCGGCCCGATGTTCAGGCCAGCTCCCCAGGGTGATGTAAGTCCGACATTGGGGCTGGGAGATGTCCTCAGCGGCCTGGACCCTGAGACGGCCCCCTCCTACTGGAGTCTGCGGCTCCCAAAGTCCGCTGGCCGCGCTGGGTGGAGGTGCAACGCTGGAGGCCCTCGGCAAAAGGGCCCCAGGACTCCAGGGAGTTGTTCAGCACCGCCTGTGTTGGGAGCTCTCCAAACTAGAGCTCCACATTGTTGGAGCAGCGGCCCAACGCTCCGGAGCTCCGCGGTGACTCCAGTGCCGCGCCGTCGCTGTTGCAACTCTGGTCCAGTTCCCGGTCCCCGGCAGCAAAGGCCGCTCCAATCCAGGAAGTAGGCCGCGAGGTGGGGGGGCGAGGACGCAACTCAGAGAAATAGTCGCGTCCCCGCCAGGAAGCAACTGGGAGTTAGTTTCCCCCTTACCCTGCCCCTCTCTCCCACACAGAAAAGTTAAAGACTCCGCCAAAAACAAACTTTAAACTGACTAAAAATTAAAAAAAGATGGAAAAACAAACAGGCTGCGGGCAGAGGCTGCTGGCAGTCCAGCGCCCCTAGCATCCTAGGGTAGTTTATGCTACTCCTGAGCCTCTTCATATCTCTCAAGAACTCCATCACCTTTATTTCCACTTCTAATTAATCACAGTTAAGATAAATAATTAACAGGAGAATTATCCAGTCTAGCCACATTCTGTATGTAGTGTTGCGTAATGCCCGTCCCAGTTAGGAAACCTGAACGGAAACCTCTGGAGACTTTGCGCCCCACCCCAAGGTTTCCGTGCAGTTCCCGGAGGTTCTCTGAGATTTTTGTCAGTCTCCCTAATGGTTGAAAGTGGTTTCCGCTTCTTCTATGTTCCGGCGATTATTTTAAAAAATTCAAAACCGGCCGCGACTAAAAATAGGTTGCCGTTTTAAAAATCGGTCATTTTTTAGTCGAAGCCGGTTGTGATGCTAGTTGAAGGTGGTTGCCAGAGGTTGCAGGTAGTGGAGGGTAAGACCTTTTTTTCACCCAGTTTTGTTCCACCAGGGAGGTCTTACCTTCCACTACCTGCAATCTCCGGCAACCACCTTCAACCAGAATCGCAACCGGAATAATCACCAGAACATAGAAGAAGCGGAAACCACTTTCGACCATTATGGAGACTGACAAAAACCTCCGGGAACTGCACGGAAACCTTGGGTGGATCGCAAAGTCTCCAGAGGTTACTATTCAAGTTTCCTAAGTGGGACAGGGGCATTATAAATGGCATGGAGCTATCCCCTATTCACTGTTATGTTCTGTCAAAATCACCCCTTTTTTGACATATGGTGGTGCAGTTTCCATTCCCTCCACTCTTTGAAAAGTCCTCTTACCAATTAACTTGAATGCATCTGCTATGCAATCAACTGATTGCTGTGAGCCCATGTAATCAGAATGTCAAGACTCCAACTTATTGTCTGAATTTTGTCAATAAGTACCATCCTGTTAATTAACGCTCATCCCTTTTAAATACTATTCACTGCAGCATCTTCTATGGTGTTAAGTTCCATGGAAAGGGTGCATGGTATTTTCCTAAATGCTATTCACCAACACCTCATGGAGTCACAGTCATAAAGTCATACAGCATGGCCTTTGGCAGCACAAGCTGTTGGAAAGCTGTCTAAATGGTCCATGGGCAGCTCCAGAGCTTCTTCTGGCTTTACTCATGGCTTGTAAATCACTCTGCCTCACAGAGCAGTTGCAGTAGCAAGGCAGGCAGCATGTTAGGAGCTGTACAGCTACCAAAGGCATGTGAGAGTGGAACAACCTACTGAGAGAGATAGCAAGTCCCAATCCATCCCAATCCATCCACTTGTCCTTTGGCGAAGCTCTTTGTTTGAGATTTTGTATGTAAGTTATAAGAACCTCATGCGGATGTTTATATTCATACGACTCCAGCTTGTGACCTATTTCTGATGTAAATGTCAGCACATGATCTTTATTACTTGTTTGAGGATATTCCTATTGGAAGTGGAGTAATTCACTGAGTGGAGATGGGCTGATTGACCCATTTAAATATAAAGGAAATTGTTTATTAACATCAGTACTTGCACCAAGGTGTTCTTCAACAAATACAAATAACGTTATTTCTCCAAGGATCTAATAATCGATTAATAAAACAGCAAGAATCCTCATCTATGCAAGGTAATCAGATAGCACACAACAATGTTTAGGGATTATTAATTGCAGCAAAAAATGAACTATTTTCTTTATTCATTCCAGGCAGCCTCTTGCTTCCCACACAACTCCACCACAAGCTGCCTTTCTCCTCAGACGGTCAGATTTTGCCACAGTTTATCTATTTCTATTAATACAGTCTTAATATTAATACAGCCCCGCCCCCCGCCATCCTGGCTTCTCCCATCTTTTTCACTACTCCAAACTAACTTGTTATCTTAAATTTCCAAGCCTTGGACCTGAGATGCTAACACCCTTTCTGTTTCCATAGATACTGCCTAACCTGTTGAATATTTCTGACAATTTTTTTGTTTATTAGTTCAGATTTCCAGCATTTTATGATTCCCATAATGTGGTGCTTCAATCCCTTGCAATTACAAGTTTGAAGCGAACTTGGCTACTTGTCCTTAATCAGCCTACTCAGGACCTTTATTCAGCCATTGGAGCCCTTCACACTGACTAGAGTTTGGCAGCATGTTTCACTTTCGCAATAACAGATGCCAGACTGACCTTTTCAGATCGAACCTGGAGATATGCCCTCACCATATAACTGAAGTATGGAGGAACCATGCTGGCTTGTTTTAATTAATCCACTCGAGATTATCCTCTTTTTCGATTCACATTGCAGCTCCCTTTACTGAAAGCACTGTTGGTAAACAACGCAGTCAGTCCACTCAATTAACAAACTATTCAGGCAAATCTGAAGTTACAGATTCTCAGTATCTACCAAATTTTGTTAATTTCTGTTGTGCTAATCACCACCACATCTATCCCTGGTTAGCCTATTAGTAGAGTCCCTCACCTCAGTGCAGTCATGTTGAATAATTGAAAAATGTGGAATGAAATTCACCCCATTGTGCGCGTGGCAGCTAAAGTGAAGGCATTTAGGCCAGTTTTCCATCCCAGCTCTTTGTTTGAAGTCTTATGGATTCTTTATTAAATTGATAGTGTTCCTTTTTTATGTTTCATCAGAAAAGGAACCAGCACATGGGTTTGCAACTGAGACTGCAGATTCCAATTTAAATTCTATTCTATTTTTGATAGACTTGTGCTCGTGGTTAACCCTGTTATGTAATATTCCACAAAAATATGTTCTCATAGAAACATAGAAAATAGGTGCAGGAGTAGGCCATTCGGCCCTTCGAGCCTGCACCGCCATTCAATGTGATCATGGCTGATCATCCAACTCAGTATCCCGTACCTGCCTTCTCTCCATACCCCCTGATCCCTTTAGCCACAAGTGCCACATCTAACGCCCTCTTAAATATAGCCAATGAACTGGCCTCAACTACCTTCTGTGGCAGAGAATTCCAGAGACATGATTTTCAAAGATCCACACTCAGATGGGCTAAAATACTGGATCTTTCTCTTTCACCATAGATGCTGCCTGAATTACTGAATTAATGTGTGTTTCCAGTAATGTATGTTTTAATCCATTTCTTTGTTTGTTTGTTTGTTCTGCTGGCCATTGCAGTTAATAGCTTATTCTGGACACTACACTTTATTTTTCATAACTTTTCATTATAGAGTGATAGGCATAGAGTGATAGCATGGAAACAGGCCCTTCAGCCTAACTCATCCATACTTCCACCGGGTGGCGCCGTGATGGGTGCCTGGCCAGCAGCCTGTGTGTCATTTCAACTTTTTTTGGCATTTTTAGTGCGTCTAAAATGTATGTTTTAATGTTTCTCGGTATATTTTATGTGTGAGTGGGTAGGGGGTATAGGTGGAAATGACTTCCAGACTTGGTATACGATTCAAACACATCTTTAATCAGCACTAAAATTTAACAGCATGAAGGATGGTTAGTTATCAACGCCTCCTGGCTGCCCCAACTGTTGGTGCAGAGCAATTGTATTAGTATCAGTATTACAGTGGGGTGGAGTTAGAGATGCTGGCTGGTGTGTGATTGGTTAACATGCAACATCAATGTATATCCTTCCCCCCAAAGGTTAAGTATGAAAGGGCACATGCCATGTGGTTAAACATACTCGCCATATCTTTTTTTCAATATATTTTTATTAGAGGCCATACGTATTACAAATAATATAACATTTTTTTTCAGATATACATTTTACATATTTCCAAAGTTATATGAATATTACAAAGCAATATATATAAGCCTCAATTTTTTTGAGAGTGAAAAGAATAAAGAGTAAAGAGATAATAGATGATTAATTTAAAGAGTGTGATTAACTAATATTGATTATAATTTTGTTTATATGTGAAAGAAAAAAAAATAAAATAAAAAAATAAATAAAATGAACAAAAAAAACAAACAAACAAAAAAAAAATTTACTGGCAAACAATTATTATACTAAAAGAAAAAAAAAGTATACAGCTTAACAATGATTGGAACAATTTCTAATAACAATATATATAGAGACGAGTATACAAATCTCAGATTAAATCTTTTCATCTGATCTTACCACCGGGTACTTGTTGAGTTACAATGCTGAGCCCAGCTACCCCTTCATATAATCAGTGAATGGAGACCATATTTGTTCAAAAAGTTTGTATTTATCCATTAGGATAAACGTAATTCTCTCCAATTGCAACGTCTCCAACATTTCCACTGTCCACATTTTAATTGTAGGGGATAATGGTACCTTCCAGAATTTTAACATTAATTTTTTTCCAATCATTAAACAGTAATCAAGAAAGTTTCTTTGATTTACTGTTATTGTTTGATTTGAATCTAAAACACCAAATATTATTAGCTTTGGGTCAGGATTTAATATAATCTTAAGAACTATAGAAATAATTAAAAACATTTCAGTCCAATAACTATCAAGTTTTGTGCATGTTATAAAACTATGCGTTAAATTAGCTTCTATGTGCTGATATTTATCACATAATGGGGATATGTTAGGAAAAATTCTATTTAATTTCATTTTTGACTAATGTAATCTATGTAATACTTTGAATTGTATCAAAGTATGTCTCGCATTTAACGAACAACGATGTGTACATTGTAAACTTGCTTCGCAAAAGTCTTTTAGTATCGATAAACCTGTTTCATTTTTCCATATTTGTCGAAGTGATTCTGTTGTTGGTATTTCCCTGTCCAAAAGGATATTATATATGTATGCTATTAATTTCTCGGTGTTTGGATGCTTATTGAGCACATCATCCAATAATCCTGGTTTTCTATTTCTATAATCTTGCATATTTGATCTAACATAATCTCTGATTTGTAAATACCTAAATAAGTTATTTGAGTGCAGTCCGTAAATATCTTTCAACTCTTGAAATGAGAGAAATTTCCCATTCGTATAAAGATGTTCTATCCTTATAATTTCTAAGTTTTTCCATTGTCCAAACCCCCCATCCAATAAAGAGGGCTTAAACAAAGGATTATTCATAATTGGTAAGCAAAGCGACATATTTTCTAAATGTAAAGTCTTAACTATTTGTTTCCAAATACGTCTATTGCTAAAAATTATAGGATTTTCCCTATACATTTTTTTTGTACCATCCTTGGAGCAAGGAGTATCGTACTTATATCAAAAGGTAAACAATCTTCCTTTTCCATTTTTAACCAAGCTGGTTCCTGATCCATGTTTACCAACCAAAAATTCATATTCTTGATCTGAACCGCCCAGAAATAATATTAAAAAATAGGTAGTGCTGGTCCACCATTTATCTTAGATTTACATAAATGTCTTTTACTTTTTCTGTGATTTTTATAATCCCAAATAAAGCTATTGACAATAAAGTCCATTTAAAAAAAAAAAGTTTTAGGAAGATATAGCGGTATAGCTTGAAATAAATGTAATAGTTGTGGTAAAAAAATTATTTTAATGGCATTTATTCTGCCGATCATTGATATTGGTAATGTTTTCCAATATAGGATATTATTTTTTAGTTTATTCAGTAATTGGGGAAAATTTGATTTAAATAGAGAATTATAAGATTTAGATACATTAACTCCTAGATATTTAATTTGGTCAGTAACTATTTTAAATGGAAATTTTTGTAATTTATTTAATTTTATTCCTGCTGTAGGCATAATTTCACTTTTATTCCAATTAATTCTATATCCTGAGAACATACTAAATTCAGTTATAACATTAATTAACTTAGGGATACTAATCTCTGGTTTTGTTATGTATATTAAGACGTCATCTGCGTATAAAGATATTTTATTCATTGTGGTATTGTTGTTATATCCATAAATTTCTGGTTCAGATCTAATCCTTTCGGCTAACAATTCTATTGCAAGAGCGAATAATAAAGGTGATAACGGACATCCTTGTCTACAACCCCTAGAGATATTAAATTTGGCTGATAACATTTGATTTGTTAAGATTCTTGCTGTTGGGTTAGAATATAAAATTCTAATCCATTTTCAAAATCTTTCCCCCAGTTGAAATTTCTGCATTATCCTAAATAGATAAGGCCATTCAACCTGGTCAAATGCTTTTTCTGCGTCCAGGAATATAACAGCTAATTCAATATCATTAATTCTTTTAGAATATATGATATTGAATAGACGTCTCAAATTATAAGTAGAGTAGCGTGTAGGGATAAAGCCTGTTTGATCATGATGTATTAATTTATTGATCACTAAACTTAACCTTTGAGATAAAATTTTAGTTAATATTTTTTGATCAGTATTTAGAAGAGCAATTGCTCTATATGATCGTGGATCTTCCAGATCCTTATCTACTTTGGGAATGAGTGTAATTGTAGACTCATTTAAGGTTTCTGGTAACTGTTCTTGCTCATAGGCATCTTTATATATTGTTTGTAGATGTGGGGAAATCAAATCATGAAACTTCTTATAAAATTCAACACCTAAACCGTCGGGAGCAGCAGCTTTACCATTTTTCAATGATCTGACTGATTCCTCAATATCTTTTACTGATATTTCAGCATCTAACAAGTCTCTTCCTTCCTGATCCAATCCATTAATATGACATTCATGTAGGAATGCTTCCATTCCATCAGATTGACCCGTCAGTTTCGATGTATAAAGTTTTTGATAATAATGCTGGAATCTATCATTAATATCTTTTGGTAAAGTTAGTATTCCTCCTTGTTCAGATATGACTTTATATATCATTTTTTCTTCATCTGATTTTCTAAGTTGGTGAGATAAAAGTTTATGTGGTTTATCCATGTATTCAAAATGTACTTGCTTAGTCTGTCGGAAAAGTTTAATAACGTAATTTGATTGTATCTCATTTAACTTGTATTTTAATGTTGCGATTTTGTTATATATCACCCTAGATGGTGATATAGCATTTTCCATGTCTAATTGCTTTATTTAATTTTCCAAATTCTGTTGAGTCTTTAGGTTTTCCTTATTAAGGTGTGCTTGCCATATCTGTCTGGTGGTCTACTAACACGGCCCGAGCGCGTGCGGACCAAACCCTCCCCTCCCTTACTTGAAAGATGAGACGGAGAGCCTGGAGGCGAGAATGACGTGATGGAGGCCTGCAGTGACTGAAAGGGGAAACATGCGGTGGGAGAGGCCCCGTGGCTATTGGAGACCGCGGGACGTGGAGGGGTGCAAGGCATGCGGGGACGGGTGGGAAACATTGCACAAGGCGGCTGGAACTGGAGTGGTGGAGCATAGGGACCAGCAGGCGGTGGTCAAGGCTCCCTCACAGCAAGCAGGTGTTGTTGACTTCTCCGGTATACCGCTCCCTCACAGTCTACCAGGTACGACCGTGGCTCGTCAGTCGGGTTGATAACAGTGCCCAGACGGGAATGTCCAGTTGAAGTTCGTGGACGGATAACCTGACCCGGAAGTAAAGGCCTGAGTGGTCTGCTGGAACTGTCGTATGACCGTTTCTGAATATCGTACTTCTCTTGTAGACGTTTCTGGATAGTGGCAGGCTTCAGCACCTGTGGAACCAGTTGCTGTTGTGCGATGGGTACCGGAGGCCTCGTCAATCTCGACATCAGTCGCTGTGCCGGTGATCCCAGGGTTCCGTCCCTTGCAACATTTCTCAGATTCAGGAGATCGAGATAAACGTCTGACTTTGAAATCTGTGCTCACTCCAGCAAGTGTTTGGCGCTTCTGACAGCACGTTCAATGAGACCATTACTCTGTGGATACTCGGGACTGCTCGTGACATGCTGGAAGTCGCTGGAAGGAGGCTACGCGGTACCGGATGTAGCTGGCCATTCCCGGCCAGTAGAACAGGCTATGGGCGCGTGACAGTGTGGCTTCGGCTCCTTGGTGACTGCTGTGTGCCTCTTTGAAGTATACGTCTTGTAGCGATGAGCGTATCCCACTTCTGACATCATGTAAATGACTTCCTGACTCAGTATACGATTCAAACGATTTCACCCCATAACTACCCTAGCCCCCAACTCGCAGATGCATCTAAAGGGGGGGGGGGGGGGGTAGATAGTGAGGGCAGAGACAGAGACAGAGAGAGAGGGGCACAGACAGAAAGAGAGGGGGGTGGGGGGGAGGGGGTGGAGGAAAGAGAGGGTGGGTGAGGGCTGCGGGTGGGGGAGTAGGAGAGAGAGGGGGGGAGAGAAGAGGGGCGAGAGAGGGGGGAAATGACGGGGAGGGTATGGGGAGGTGAGGGGGGACAGGTGGGGGAGGGGAGAGGGGGTGGGGGGGAGGTGGGAGTGGTGAGGGTGTGGGGGAGGGGTTGGGGAGGGGTTGGCAGGAAGGAGGTAGGGGAGGGAGGGAGGGGAGGGCAAGGAGGTGAGGGGGTGGAGGCAAGCGGGTGGAGGGGATGGTGTAGATGGGAGGGGGGAATGGGGTTTAGGGGAGGGAGGGTGGGGGAATGGGTGAGGGGTTTGAGGGGAGGTGGTGGAGGGTAGGGTGTGGATGGGAGGGGGAAAGGGATTTAGGGGAGGGAGGGTTGGGGACAGGGTGAGGCGGGGAGGGGTGGTAATGAGGGTGAGAGGTGGGGGAAGGGAGGGGGTGGGAGAGGTGAGCAGGGAGGGGGGAAGGGGAGGGAGGGGTAGATGGAATGGGGGGTGGAGATGGCAGAGAAGGGGGGGAGGGGAGAGAGAGGGGGAGAGAGGATGGAGGAGGGAGAAGGGGGAGATAGGGGAGCGAGGGGGAGAGAGAGGGAAGAGTGGGGAGGGAGGGGGTGAGGGGTAGGGAGAGGGAGGGGGAGAGGGAGAGGGAGGGGTAATGGGTGGAGTGAGACGGGGGAAGGGGTGGGAGATAAGGGGGGAGAGGAGGGGGAGGAAGGGGGAGTGGGGGTGAAGGGGAGAGGAAGGGGGAGGATGGAGTGTAGGAGGAGGGGTAGGGGGAGTGGGGAGGAGGGTGTGGAGAGGATGGGGAGAGAGAGGGAGAGGGCAGACTTGAACTCGGCGAGCGGGCAGCTCGGACAGGGCCAACTGCGAAAGGGCAGCGGGCCTCAGGTGGCGTGGAGAGCCTCGGCAGCTCTCTGGCATCACGATTCCCCGTGTCCCTGCGATCAATGGAGGAAGATGGGGGAGACAGAGAGCAAGCCTCCGGTGACCGGCGGTGACCTCCGGATCCACAGAAGTTGCATGTTCTTTCTGCGCCTTTTGAATAATGGGAGGGGGTGAGGGGGTAGTGGTCGTGGTGAAAGAGGTGGGGGGAAGAGGAGGGGGAGGAGGAGTGGGAGGGGAGGAGGAAGGAAGCTGGAGTGGGGAGTGTAACTGGCTACACATTGAAAATCTGCGCAGCTGGTCGCGAGGAACATTGTGAGGTCAACAGCTAGCCAGCGGTGATATTTGAAAAAAAAAGTCTGTTTGGTGAACAATTTCAGTGAAAATATTGGGAAATAATTTACCAAATTTACAGAGAAGTCGGTCTAAAATCCTAAGGTAAATCGCTACTGAAATATGTAATAAGTTCCCCGTTTTTGGCATCTGGTTTTCGAGGAGATGCGTTTCAAAGGCATAATGACGCATACCCACACCCACACCCACACACCCCCACACACACACACGCACAAAGTTTTAAAAGTATATAGATATGATATGATATGATTATGTTCTTTTTTACTTTTATGGCTGTATGGTAACTCAAATATTACTATCTTAATTGGTACATGTGACAATAAATGTGAACTTGAACTTGAACTTGGACAACGTTCCAGCTAAACTAATCCCACCTGCCCGTGTTTGGTCCATATCCCTCCAAACCTGTCTTATCCATGTACTGAAATTAATTATCTGAAATGTAGAGGAAGGAACATGAGATCTATTCTGACTTTCATGGGTACAAAGAAGACTTCAAAACACATTTTTATTTCAAATGCTCTTGTGGGAAATTAGAGTAAATTCTGGAGGAGGACACAGCCTAAAACTAAATGGTTTAATTGGACAGACATTTTTCATAAAATAAACATTTGTAGTTCTCATGAAAGACATAAATATTTTCAGAACATGTCCAGCTATGCTTTCCACATTTAAATTATGGTTTACAACATAGCTAAATGACAGTCTGTGCCTGCTAGCTAGCCATACTTTTGAATATGATGGGTTTTAATGTTCTATCTTTGCCAGGCTCAATAGGTACCAGCAGAATAAATGTTCACGAACAATGTGTTTGTAACATATAGTGTTTACATGAGGTTTTCTTTACCTGGACTAAGGTTTACTTCCTGATGACTCTTTATATACCTGGCATTCTGTGTAGCTTTGTTTAGTCTTAATTGGAGATATAAGAGGCTGCAGATGTTGAAATCTGGAGCTAAAAACAAGCTGTTGGAGGAATTCAACTGGTCGATCATCATCCATGGTGGCAAAGGGATAGTGACGTTTCGGATTGAGACCCTGCATCAGGACTGTGTAGAGGGAGATAGCGGTTTTAAAGAGGTGATAATGAGGGGTGAGACTGGGGCTGGTAGGTAATAGGTAAAAATGGGTGAGGAGGGAATGATGGGCAAATGGAGCCAGTTGGAAGAGGGGAAAGGTAGGGATGGACACTGGAAGGTGGTAGGTAAAACAAGATAAGGAAAGGATGATGGGAAGGTGGAGCCTGATTTAGGGCGGGTGAAGTGGGCTGACTTTGGAGACAGAAGCTGGTGGGTGATAGGTGTTAACTGGCTATGTCAACTGCAAAGCAAAGTACTTTGGTATACACAATATTTTTCATTGATAAGGGGACCGTTAAATAAAACAAATCCAGTCTGATAAATTGTTGCGCTTTATTTTTAATTATTCATAATTAAAAATCAAGCATTATTGTCCATCCCGAACTGATATTAAACATAAAAGTTTGACAATCAAATTAAAGTAATTGTAAATGTAAAGTGACTGTAATTTGAGTGCAAGAAAAACTAATAAAATTAACGTCTAATTAAAACAAAACAATGAAGCTGGCTTGCAATTGACTTCCGAATCTGCTCGGGCAAATGTGCAAGTTGGAATTAACCTGAAAGTCTGTTCTTGGTATGTCTAATCTCCAGCTATACTGCCGTTGTGGAGAAGCTATGCCCAGAATTGCTGATGTTTCCTCATGTAATACCCTCATGCTTATGCCTCACGCAAAGGCTGAGTTGCTTGCAATATGCAAACAGTGGATAGGTATATGGACAGGAAGGGAATGGAGGGGTATGGCCTGAGTGCAGGTAGATGGGACTAGGGAAAAATAAATGGTCGGCACGGACTGGAAGGGCCGAGAAGGCCTGTTCCCGTGCTGTAATTGTTATATGGTTAATATCCCCACCAGTGAATTGTAACTCCCTACTCCCTCTTCACCTATGACTGCACACCTGTACATGGTACTAACACCATCATCAAGTATGCAGATGATACAACGGTGATTGGCCTCATCAGCAACAACGATGAGTCGGCCTACAGGGAGGAGGTCCAGCACTTAGCAGCATGGTGCGCTGACAACAACCTGGCCCTTAACTCCAAGAAGACCAAGGAGCTCATTGTAGACTTCAGGAAGTCCAGGGGCGGCACGCACACCCCCATCCACATTAACGGTACGGAGGTGGAACGTGTTTCTAGCTTCTGGTTCCTGGGAGTCAACCTCTCCGACGACCTCTCTTGGACCCACAATACCTCAACTCTGATCAAGAAGGCTCACCAGCGTCTCTTCTTCCTGAGGAGACTGAAGAAGGTCCATCTGTCTCCTCAGATCCTGGTGAACTTCTACCGCTGCACCATCGAGAGCATCCTTACCAATTGCATCACAGTTTGGTATGGCAACTGCTCTGTCTCCGACTGGAAGGCATTGCAGAGGGTGGTGAAAATTGCCCAACGCATCACCAGTTCCTCGCTCCCCTCCATTGAGTCTGTCCAAAGCAAGCGTTGTCTGCGGAGGGCGCTCAGCATCGCCAAGGACCTCTCTCACCCCAACCATGGACTGTTTACCCTCCTACCATCCGGGAGGCGCTACAGGTCTCTCCGTTGCCGAACCAGCAGGTCCAGGAACAGCTTCTTTCCGGCGGCTGTCACGCTACTCAACAACGTACCTCGGTGACTGCCAATCACCCCCCCACCCCCCCCCCCCCGGACACTTATTGTTATTTATTCAAATCATTTGCTGTGTCGCTCTTCCAGGGAGATGCTAAATGCATTTCGTTGTCTCTGTACTGTACACTGACAATGACAATTAAAATTAAATCTGAATCTGAATCTGAATCTAACACAGAGGTTATGTGTATTTGCAAGACACCGCTCTTAAGCTTTTCACATGTTAAGGCTTTCAGCTTTGGATGTGGTCTACGTGTCTGTGATATTGTTATTTTGCTGCAAAGAAGTTAAAACAGTTGACTGTCCTATTGATCAGAATCACCAAAACAATATTCATGTTGATATGAAGAGAATATCCTGTTTATGCCGAAAGATATAACTTGTGGGCAGTTGTTTTCAGGTCCAATTTTCTTATCGACATACTGTAGTAGTACCCTCCTTGAGAGCTGATTCATTTGTAATGATCTACTTGTCTACCTCCTTATCATTATCATTATACTGTCCTGGTCCTTACAAGCATACTTTCACCCAAAACATAATTTGCCCTTTTCCTTTCACAGATGCTGCCTGGCCTACTGAGTTCCACCAGCACTTTGATGTTTGCTGAAGAGTACAGCATCCGCAGAGTCCTGTGTCTCCATTTTACTTGCACCTTTGGCTGTTTGCCAGTGCTCCCCCAGCTTCACTTCAACATTAGAAGGTCCAGCAACAGATCGTCCAGTAGCATTTCTACAGAACCGTTGCAAGGCATCTGCCTAAACACCTTACCACAGGTTAGCCATTCATAGTTATTTGTCAGCTGACTTAGCCAGCCTGAAGAAGGGTCTCGGAACAAAAGACTGTCTGTCTATTTCCCTCCATAGATGTTGACTGACCCATTGGATTCCTCCAGCTGATTGTTCTGTGGTCAATATTCCATTAATGGTGGTCTCTTGCATCTTCTAAACCAGGGGAATTTGCTTAAATAGTGGTCCAGACCTCAGACAGACATGACCGGATATATGCCTGCGTAATATGTCAGGGATATGTACTGAGGATGTATACCTGGAAGGCTCAGCCATTGCACATCGAGGATGGAGCTGATTTTACCTCAAATGACATCAAGAGATTAGTACCAGCTAAATACAGGCTTGTATCATAGCTTACTAATGGGTAGGATGGATCAGCAATGACGAAAAAATGCAGGCTATGTCGTTCGCTGAATCGTGGTTACTTTGTGCTCAATCCTTAATACAGCACTTTGTTTTCGGTCCTTTGTCCACTGATTCTGTCATTGCATCTACACTCCACAGCCTCTTGGTCCCTTGCACATAACTGTCCCTATTCAATTTTGCAATCATCTGTTCCGATCAACAGTTATCATACCGTGCAGTTAAACACCACAGTGCCTTTCACACAGTTACCTGCGCCTTCTGCTTCCAATCTGTGCTTTTGTCACCTTTCCAGATTGTGGCAAAATAATAAAGATCCTTCGTGAAAACTGCATTTTTTCATTCATTCATTCTTTTAGAAATGAACAGAACATAGTTTTGTTCAATGCGTCAATTATCCAAACTAATCCTGCAAGCTATGATTGAGTGAGCATCACGTAAAGTCAGATGTTTATAAGTTCATGGCCCTTGAGTGATCAGAGCACATTATCCAGGCTGACAACAGTGCTGACAAGGTGATCCCAGGAATGAGGAGGTTACCACATGATGAGCATTTGACGGCACTGGGCCTATATTCGCTAGAGTTTAGAGGAATGAGGGGGGACATTGAAACGTACAGAATAGTGAAAGGCTCGGATAGAGTGGATGGTGAGAGAATGTTTTTACTAGTGGGGGAGTCAGGGCCAAGAGGTCATAGCCTCAGAATTAAAGGACATTCTTTCAGGAAGGAGATGAGGAATAATTTATTTAGTCAGAGTGTGGTGAATCTGTGGAATTTGTTGCCACGGAAGACTGTGGAGGCAAAGTCAGTGGATATATTTAAGGCAGAGATAGATAGGTTCTTGATTAGTGCAGGTGTCAGAGGTTATGGGGAGAAGGCAGGAGAATGGGGTTAGGAGGGAGAGATGGATCAGCCAAGGTTGACTGGTGGAGTAGACTTGATGGTCCGAATGGCCTAATTCGACTCCTATCATTTGTGATCTTATGATCTTATGAGTGTAGTGCTGAGGGTGATCCAAGTGGCTGCAGGCTAAGGCCCTTACTCATTCTCTCATGTGCACTTTAAAAGACTACATGGTAATATTTTTAGATGGAGGAAAATTTTTCCCTATGTTGTAGCCAGTATCATCTATCCCTCATCTTTAACAGAAGATCTGATGGTATCATCACCTGCCTTTCTACCATTGTTCTGGATTAATGCATGAGAAAGCTCAGATCCACCTATATCTTGTTCTAAGATTCTATGCTCTCACTAAATAATTAAAGCCCATTTTACACATTTAAGAACTTTTGCCAGTTACTGATTTATTTGAGAGCTATTAATATTTTAATAGCCCCCAGTGGGGAGATTTCAAATCAGCAGAAAATGAACTATCACACAAGAAAATATTAACTGATCTGTCACACCAAGAGGCAGCTACATTGAAAAAGCTAAGTAAATATCGTTAATCAAAAAGTTCTCGATTAGTGCTGCTTCTCGAAGTCATTTCAAGAGAGAAATACTTCCAATAAAGTTAACCCTACTGAAACATTTAGCTTCTTCTCCCACATTGCATGATTCTGAAATGTAAATAGCTTAGATCTTCTCAGCATTATGTGGAAATAATTTTAGTCAAGAATATTTGGACTGCGGTGTCCTAGATTTATTCTTTCATTCTCTTTGCCTGCTTTTCATTGCTCTTATATTACGGGCAAAGGCTGCAGAGAATATTCAGTTAGTACAGGAAGCATTAGATCTGCTTCAGTTGGTAGCAGTCTTGTCTGGGAGTTTAAAAGTTGTGCATTCCTATATTGCTATAGAAACATAACCTGAAATATCTAGTCCAGCATGTTCATACTGTATGTTGATGAAAGAGCAGTGTAATGGTAGGTGTTTTGATTTTTGAATGAGATGTGAAACTGAAGCCTGATATTACTCCAAAGCCTGATATTACTTTTTGCTGAATTTACTGTCAGAAAACAATTAGGAGTGTGTTATGATGGCCAGGCTTTGTAGTTTTTTTTAACATGGCTGAGACCATGTGATTGCAATGCTGCTGCAAGCAAGACTTTTTTGCGCTTGTAACTCATCTTACCTCTGTCCCTCTGTATCTACTCCTCTGTAAAAGCAACTGCACTTACTTCTGCCTCGCAACTCTCTTGAAGTTCAGGCACATTGCTGGTGTCATCCACTGTGAAGACTGACGCAAAAAAAGTATTGTTCATCTGCCATTTCTTTGGTCCCCATAATCACTTCTCTCGTATAATTTTCCAGTTTTCCAATGTCCACTCTTGACTTTTTTGCCAGGTAGCGCTGAACAATGGCCACCTCGCAAATGGTCAGTCTCGTCTTTTTCCTTCTTTGTTGTTTTAGTCTGTTGTTAAATGTATGTTTTAGTGTATCTTTAGTTTTGTATTATGTGGGGGGTGGGGGAAACTTTTTTTATCTCTTTCCCTGAAAGAGATGCAACTTTTTTCCGTATGGTATCACTGCCCGCACTGTGGCTTAACATTGAGGAGCTGGCGTTCCCTTTGCCAGGGATCGACCTTTGGTGCTCCAACTGCAGAAGCCTGCGGACTTAACATTGTGGAGCTCGCGGTCCCTGGTTGGGGATCGACTTTGGGACCTCCAAGCTGCAGGAGCTTCAACTGCCCCGATGCAGGAGCTTTGATCGCCCCAACATGGGAGCTTCGATCGCCGGCTGCAGAAGCTTCGATTGCCCCGACTGTGAATGGTTTGACTGCTCCAACCGTGGGAGAAAAGGAGGAAAGACTTTATTGCCTTCCATGACAGTGGCGAATGTGGTGGAGCCACTGTGGTGCATGTTTATGTTAGATTTTATGTTGTTATGTGGCTTGTTGCTATTTTGGTATGACTTAATGGCAAATCAAATTCTTTGTATGTTGCATAACGTACTTGGCTAATAAATTTAAGATTACGATTATGATTTTTTATTTATCTGTAACAAGTTTTGGTATCCTCTTTTATAATAATGGCTAGCCTGACTTCATAATTCATCTTTTCTCCCATTATTAGTTTTTTTAGTTGCCTTCTGTTAGTTTTTGAAATATTCCCAATCCTCCAGCTTCCCACTAATCTTTGCCATGTTATAACCCTTCTCTTTTGCCGTTATGCTAGCCTTTGTCAGCCACGGTAGTCTCATACACCACTTGATATGTTTCCTCCTCTTTGGGATGAAAAGATCCTGCGTCTTCTGAATAGTTCCCAGAAACTTGAACTGCTCCACCATCATTCCTGCTAGAGTCCTTTTCTAATCAACTTTACTCAGCTCCACTCTCATGCCTCTAGAGTTAACTTTACTCAACAATAATACCAATAAATTCAATTTCAGCTTCTCCCTCTCAAACGGTAAACTAGGTGGCATGATAAGTTTAACAAACCAAATAATCACCTCTAATTCCAATGTTCCTAACTCACTCTTTCAGGTGTTAATCAATGCTGCTCATTTTTCTATAGTATATTTATCTTTTTGGTTGCTTTTAATTTTACAATCACACCCTGCCTTTGATTCCCACTTAAATATCTTTGCATTTATTCCCCTGCAGACTTTCAATAAACAAATGCCTTAAGGGCCTGTCCTACTTACGTGACCTTTACAGGCGACTGCTGGCACCCGTGATAGGTCGCCAAAATTTTCAATATGTTGAAAATTCAACGGCAACCAGAAAGACACTACAACTCTTTGGAAACCTCACACGACCATAGGGAACTTCTCACGACCATACAGGTGACCCCTGGAGAAATGTCGCGGGAGACATCTTACGGCCATAGGAGACCTCTCACGACCATACAGCCTGTATGGTCATGAGAGGCCTCCTATGGTCGTTTGAGGTCTCCAAAGAGTTGTAGCATCTTTCTGGTTGACGCTTAATTTTCAACATGTTGAAAATGTTGGCGAGCTATCACACACGAGTGCCGGCAGTCGCCTCTAAATGTTGCATAAGTGGGACAGGCCCTTTATTGCATTAATTTAGATCCAGGCTCTGATCCCTTTCTTCAGACTTCTCCTTGTGCCAACATGTCTTCCTTGTCAAGGATTCTGTTCTGATTTTACATATCATTACCATTTCTATATCTGGAAGTGGTAATAAAATGTTCCACGTTGCAATGTCCTCCATTGTTCCAATTGCCTCGACCATTGTGTTTGGGTCAATGCTACATTAATTTTCCTAGGATCCCTGATCTTCGTTTGCTGAATGCAGTTTTTTATAATTTCACATTTTTCACCAAGAGATGGGCTTTCGATAGTCTGCCTTTTCTGTGCTGTACGACATTAAAAGCAGAAATATAAATAATACACTCCCCCTTCTCTTTGGTCATTTGTGATGCTCTAATTTTTTGAAGCACATCAAAGCTTCCCATGCCCATTAATCTTAACTATACTCTTTCTATGATTCCAAATTATTTCCTGTCATCTTGCCAAAAGCTTCATGTAATTTGCTTCCAAGTCAAGAACTATTGCTCAGAGTTTCGACCCTCCTGTTTATTAAGACGTGTTCTTCTTGTGCTTGGGTGTGATTATGCTGAATAGTTAATTGATAGTGAATGTAATTATTTCCAGTTAGCCACCATACAATCACCGGATGTGGATAGGAAGTGAAGACCATCATACTCCCTCAGTAGAGACTCCAACAGGAGGATATGTGCACTCTGCAAACTCTCTTTTAACTAGGTTAGACCACAGAAGGGAAGCATAGGTAATCCACAAAAATGTGTACACTAAATGAGCCTACCTTGCTAATGTTGAAAGAAGGCATTGATATCTTCAGTAGAACAGAAAGAGGAAGTGCACACACACCATCATTGTGAATACTTTTGAGGTCATTGTATTTGTTGGGAAGAATATAATGAGGGAAATGGTGTGCAATAAAGAAGTATACAAAATATAGCCCCAAATCTGAAGTAACTCAGTGGGACAGGCAGCATCTCTGGAGAGAAGGAATGGGTGATGTTTCGGTTGGCGATCCTTCTTCAGAATACAAAATAGGCCATGCGATACCTGTTGAGAGATAAAAAAATAAATTCAAATTTCAGGTGAATCATATTTGGTCAGAAATGTATCCATATTTGGATCAACCATGTATATGGGTTACAGTTGAGGTCACCCAATATAGTTTTGAATCTGCTGTCTTAACTAACCTTTATTCATGGGTATCTTTATTGTTAACTTGCTAGGCAGTTTCACAGTTCAGATGACTTCTAAGCATTGCGACTTTTGATATTCACTCAGAATTATGCTGTCTGATTTCTCTTGCTTAAATACCTGCAGGGATGAACTCCAAGCAAGTCCCAAATGAGGACTCATGTCATTTGTAACAATTGAATGGATTGTCCATTCCATGAAAGGAACACGAACGGCAATTTATCAGTGCAAGTTCAATCTAAATTTAGCTTTCTTTTTTTTAATCCCCATTGTTTTAAGGGGTTGGTTGTAAATTACACTCAACCTCATTAGAGATAAAGTCTGTTGGAATTGCAACCTCATCACCAAGGGATTGGTATTTTGTATTTCTCCATAAAAGTAGCACACTAAGGTTTTTTTTAGATGTAGCATTACATGACTCTATTCAATGTTATATCTTCCATTTTAACTTTTTTATTCAGAGGCTTTACTGTTCATATGCACAAGGGGGGTGAAAAGGGGTTCAATGTGTCGTGTACATGGGGAATTAGGGATTACCATAAACAACCCAACCTTCTCTTTAGCTCGTTTCAGTGGGGGCCAACGAGATAAAAGATTTCCCCGATTGGATATGAACCATTATGTTGCCTGTTTCCGATTAGTTCTGTCTTTGTGTGGTCTGATACACAAACATTTCTGTTCCAGATAGAGTATGAGAGACTATGCAATTAACTGATTGCCTGCATGTTTCTGTGGTCATTCAATCTGAATAATTATTTGTAGCTACTTGATTACTTATCTTCTTAAAGTCTTAGATTGAGTCTTAGATATCCCTTGACTCCACTAGCCCCTAGAGCTCTATCCAACTCTCTCTTAAATCCATCCAGTGATTTGGCCTCCACTGCCCTCTGTGGCAGGGAATTCCATAAATTCACAACTCTCTGGGTAAAAAAGTTTTTTCTCACCTCAGTCTTGAATGACCTCCCTCCCCTTTATTCTAAGACTGTGGCCCCTGGTTCTGGAGTCGCCCAACATTGGGAACATTTATCCTTTTTTAATCTTATATGTTTCTATAAGATATCCCCTCATCCTTCTAAACTCCAGTAAATACAAGCCTAGTCTTAAGGAGAGACTGCACTGCTGTTGAGATTAAATATTAAACAAAGGGTAATATGAAAAACTAGAAATACTCTGCAGTCAGGCATCGTCCATGAAGAGAGAAAGAGAATAGATATTTCAGGTCAGCGAGCTATCTGCTCTCGCAGGTTAGCTTGCAGAATCTTTAGTTGGGTCAATGCTGAAAGTGGATTAAATTCTTGATCTTTGTGGAAGTTTGCCATGCTAAAATTGTTCCTTTCCTATTTCAAAAGTCTTTCACTTCTTATAAAGCAGTATCAAACAGCCAGAGAACATGAATGCTGTTAAATATAAAGTAATAGGATAGATTTACATTTATATAATTCACATTGAATGATTGATTGTAAGATACAGCATGGACACAGACCCTTTGAGTCCATGCCAATCAGCAATCATCCAATCACACTAGTTCTGTTATCCCATTTTCATATTAGACATATAGAAACATAGAAAATGAGTGCAGAAGTAGGGCATTTGACCCTTCGAGCCTGTACCGCCATTCAATATGATCATGGCTGATTATCCAACTCAGTATCCTGCACCTGCCTTCTCTCCATACCCCTTGATCCCTTTAGCCACAAGGGCCACATCTAACTCCTGCTTAAATATAGCCAATGAACTGGCCTCAACTTCCTTCTATGGCAGAGAATTCCAGAGATTCACCACTCTGTGTGAAAAATGTTTTTCTCATCTCGGTTCTAAAAGACTTCCCCTTTATCCTTAAACTGTGACCCCTTATTCTGGACTTCCCAACATCAGGAACAATCTTCCTGCATCTAGCCTGTCCAACCCCTTAAGAATTTTGTACGTTTCTATCAGATCCCCCCCTCAGTCTTCTAAATTCTAGTGAGTACAAGCCAAGTCTATCCAGTCTTTCTACATATGAAATCCTGCCATCCCAGGAATCTGCCTGATGACCCTTCTCTGTACTCCCTCTATGGCAAGAATGTCTTTCCTCAGATTTGGAGACCAAAACTGTATGCAACACTCCAGGTGTGGTCTCACCAAGACCCTGGAGTCTCCCTGCTCTTATACTGAAATCCTTTTGCTATGAATGCTAACATACCATTTGCTTTCTTCACTGCCTGCTGCACCTGCATACCTACTTTCAATGACTGGTTTACCATCACACCCAGGTTTTGTTGCATCTCCCCTTTTCCTAATTGGCCACCATTTAGATAATAGTCTACTTTCCTGTTTTTGCCACCAAAGTGCATAACCTCACATTTATCCACATTATACTGCGTCTGCCATGCATATGCCCACTCACCCAAACTATCCAAGCTACCTTGCAGCCTCCTAGCATCCTCCTCACAGCTAACACTGCCCCCCAACTTTGTGTCATCCACAAACTTGGAGATGTTGCATTCAATTCCCTCATCCAGATCATTAATATATATTGTAAACATCTGGGGTCCCAGCACTGAGCCTTGCGGTACCCCACTAGTCACTGCCTGCCATTCTCAAAAGGACCCGTTTACTCCTCTTTGCTTCCTGTCTGCCAGCCAATTCTCTATCCACATCAATACTGAACACCCAATACCATGTGCTTTATGTTTGCATACTAATCTCTTATGTGGGACCTTGTCGAAAGCCTTCTGAAGTCCAGATATAACACATCCACTTGTTCTCCCTTATCCACTCTACTAGTTACATCCTCAAAAAAATCATAAGATTCATCAGACATCATTTATCTTTCATAAATCCATGCTACCATTGTCCAATGATTTCACCACTTTCCAAATGTGCTGCTATTCCATCTTTAATAACTGACTGTAGCATTTTCCTCACTACCGATGTTAGACTAAATGGTCCATAATTCCCCGTTTTCTCTCTCCCTCCCTTTTTAAAAAGTGGAGTTACATTAGCTACCCTCTAATCCTCAGGAACTACTCCAGAATCTAAAGAGTTTTGAATAATTATCACTAATGCATCCACTATTTCTGGGGCTACTTCCTTAAGTACTCTGGGATGTAGCATATCTGGCCTTGGTGATTTATTGACCTTTAATCCATTCAATTTACTTAACACCACTTCTCTGGATTTCACTCAGTTCCTCCATCTCATTTGACCCCCAATCCCCTGCTATTTCCAGCAGATTATTATGTCTTCCTTAACGAAGAAAGAACCAAAGTAGTTATTCAATTGGTCTGCCTTGTCATTGTTTCCCATGATCAATTCACCTGTTTCTGTCTGCAAGGGACCTACATTTGTTTTAACTAATCTTTTTCTCTTCACATAAGAGCTTTTGCAGTCAGTTTTTATGTTCCCTGCCAGTTTTCTTTCATAATCTATTTTCCCTTTCCTAATTAAGCCAAGTATAACAATTTCCTAATATAACAATGGAATTGTTATATGGTTATATGGTTATATAAGCCCTTTGTCCTCCTCTGCTGGAATTTCTCCCAGTCCTCTGGTAGGCTGCTTTTTCTGGCTAATTTGTATGCTTCATCTTTTGTTTTGATACAATCCCTGATTTCCCTTGTTATCCACGGATGTGCTATCTTCTCTGATTTATTCTTTTGCCAAACTGGGATGAACAATTGTTGTTGTTCATCCATGCAGTCTTTAAATTCCTTCCATTACATATCCACCGTCAACCTTTTAAGAATCAATTGCCAGTCTATCTTGGCCAATTCACGTCTCATACCCTCAAAGTTACCTTTCTTTATGTTCAGAATTTGTTTCTGAATTAACAATGTCACTCTCCATCCTAATGAAGAACTCAACCATTTTATGGTCACTCTTGCCCAAGGTGCCACACACAACAAGACTGCTAACTAACCCTTACTCATTACTCGATACCCAGTCTTGAATAGCCTGCGCTCTCGTTGGTTCCTCTACATGTTGGTTTAGAAAATTATCCCACATACATTCCAAGAAATCCTCGTCCTCAGCACCCCTGCCAATTTGATTCACCCAATCTATATGTAGATTGAAGTCACCCATTATAACCTTTGTTGCACGCATTTCTAATGTCCTGTTTGATGCCATCCCCAACCACTACTTATGTTAGGTGGCTTGTACACAATTTCCACGAGCGTTTTCTGCCCCTTAGTGTTTTGCAGCTCCACCCATATCGATTACACATCCTCCAAATTAATGTCCTTCCTATCTATTGAATTATTCTCCTCTCTAACCAGCAACGCTACCCAACCTCCTTTTCCTTTCTGTCTATCTCTGCTGAATATTGAATATCCCTGGATGTTCAGCTCCCAGCCTTGGTCACCCTGGAGCCATGTCTCCATGATCCCAACTATATCACATTCATTAATAACTATCTGCACATTGAACTCATCCACCTTATTACAAATTCTCCTTGCATTGAGACACAAAGCCTTCAGACTTATTTTTACAACACTCTTACCCCTTATACAATTATGTTGAAAAGCTGGACACACTTCCTGCAAAGATAGTCACCAGGGACACTGACCATATCCCCGATCTCCCATATGTTGCAGGATGAGCAAACCATGGAGCCGATATTCACTCTCTACACACTATGGGAAATTTATACCAGCCAATTAACCTGCAAACTGCACGCTTTCGGATTATTGGAGGAAACCAGATAACTCAGAGCAAACCCATGCAATCACAGGGAGACTGTGCAAACTCCACAGAGACAGCACCCAAGGTCAGGATCAAGCCCAAGCATCTGGCACTGCGAGACAGCAACTATACAAGCTGCTCCACTGGGCTGCCTGTACTGCATCTATTATAGAATGTTCCAAAATAATGTTTAGAAATAATGAAGTACTTTTCAAGTGTAGCCATTGTTGTAATGTGGGAAATTTGCACAATTGTGGGAGCATTGGACAATTTATACATAGTAAGTTCCTGCAAGTCTACATGATAGTGTCCAAATAAATTATGTAGTGGCTGGTGCACTAGTGATAGTTGCCTGCTTTTCAAGGGATCTGTTGTATATTCTTCAGGGATCAGGTGTTAGCATTAATTCAGTGCCTCCTTCAAGAAACCTCCCTCCCAAATGTGCAGCCCTCTTTTAGTGGAGCACTGGAAGGTCAGGTTAGATTTTCCGCCCATGGCTCTGGAGTGGAATATCATGGTCAATCCTTCTGATGTGTAGGAAGAAACTGCAGATGCTGGTTTACACCGAAGATAGACAAAAAATGTTGGAGTAACTCAACGGGTTAGGCAGCATCACTGGGTAAATTCCCCCTACTAGACAACACTAATGCAAAGCTTTCTCCTTGCACAAAACACAAAGTACTGTATTAACTCAGCCAGTCAGGCTACAGCCCTGGGGGACACGGATAAGCAAATTTTCAGGTGGGGACACATTCGACACCATTATGTTTGCATGCAGGTTTTGAAAAGTGTGCCAGATTGTACTTCAGTAGTTTTGAAGGGCATATCACTGCACTGGTATAGTCTGGGTTCTATTCAACAAAATGAAACAGAGAAGGGGAATAGTTACAGCTTGAAACTGTGAACTTGGCAAACAGTTGAGCAAGTGCCATTGGAATGTAACAATAAAGCAAGAGGAAGATCACACATACAGGCACGGAGTGAAAAAAAATGATGTTTTTCCAACAAGCTGTCAACAACAGCACAGAATGAGGTCTAGGATGTTGCATGAGATGAAATGTATTTTATTACAGCTCCATATGGGGTGACGGGATGATCAAGGCATTCTGTCTCACATTGAAAGTCAATGTCATTCTGCTTTTAATTTTTTTAAAATACTTAATAGTGTGACTACTGTAGAGGTGATCGAGCGAGAGAGAGAAGAAAGAAAGAGAAAACAGATACTTAAGGCATGCTTGATCATCATAAATTCTAGTTGATTAACAGCAGAGTGCATCAAACAATCAAAAGGAGCATTTAAAAATCAGACTGTTAAGAAAATCAGGCACTTACTGGAGGAATAACAGAAAACAGCAAACTGATCGCAGCTGATATAGTGATGGTCATTTTCCTGAGTTTGGTATTGACGTATTTGAGTTATTGGAGGATATGTTAAAAAGCTTGCAGTCTGCTTTTGATCACAACATCCATAGTGTTGGAAGCAATTGCTGCAATACTAAATATTTGAATTGGAAAAATATGGGGTAAAGAATGGGTAAAAATAAATGAAAGGCTTACTTTTCACCACTAAAAGAATCAGTGGCTACTATTATAATGATGGAAATACAGTGATCAATATGAGCACATGAAGGTCAATTGAGTGGTGACTCGCTAGCTTTGTGATGTTGAATGAAGGGGAGATATTACCTTCTAAAGTCGGCAGCACAGTGGCGCAACAGGTGGTGGTGATGCCTCACATGCCAAAGACATGCGGGTTGGTAAATTGCCTATTGTGCATGTGGGTAGGTTGGGGAATTCAGGTAGCAATGATGGACACATAGAAGAGAGAAAGGGTACTAATGAAATAAGTGGGGGAATAAGATTAATAATATTGTTCTGAGAGCTATTGGGACGCTGATGGACTGCAAAGCCTTTATCTCTTTTGTAATGGAATATATGGAATATGAAGTATGAGATATTTATGCCTTCTCACTTGGCCAGAAGGCAATACGTGGAACACGAGAAGCTAAGATTCCTGGGATGTTGGGTATGTCCTGTAAGGACAGTTTATGAAGACTAAACCTATACTGTCATGTTTGAAAGAAGTAGAGGTGATTTCATTGCAATATATAAATTTTTTATGCGGCTCAACTTGATAGAAGTGGGATAATGTTTCCTTTGACTGCGAATCTAGAACTGGAGATCACAGTGTCATAAAAAGGGGTCTGGCCATTCAGAACTGAGATGAGAAGAAATTCCCTCATCCAGAGGGTGGTGAACCTTTGGAATTTTCCATCCTAGGCTGTTTAGTTTAGTTTCAAGATACAGCTTGGAAATAGGCCCTTTGGCCCACCCTGTCCACACTGACCAGCAATCACCCATACACTAGTTATAACCTACACACTAAGGGCAATTTACAAAAGCCAATCAATCTACAAATGTGCATGCCTTTGGAATATGGGAGTTAATTGGAGCACCAGTAGGATGCCCCTGTGGTCACAGGGAGAATGTACAAACTCCATACAGCCAGCATGCATGTCCATGATCAAACCCGGGCCTCTTATGCACTGTAAATGAGCAACTTTACCACTGTGCCACTGTGCCACCATTCTGCACCACTGTGCTGCCCATTGAGACTCAGATTACATCCAAGAAAGATTGGTAGATTTTTACATCTTGAAATATCAGATGTATCAAGGGATACAGAGTTGATGCAGGAAAGTGGTGCTGACTTAAAAGAACAGCTGTGGTCACATTGAATGGTGGAGCAGACATGAGAGGCTGAATGGCCTATTCCTGCCTGTGACCAGACCAGCAGGTAGAAACGTTCCCTTCTATTTGAAAATATATAATGGGATCTGAAGTTGGACTTCAGTTTGGGTTATAATTTGAATGATGAGAGCTTTGACAGTTTAAACACTCCTGTGGTATTACACCAGGTTATAATTATAGATTTTGTGCTTTAGATTTACAACAGGGATTTGAATCAGAACTTGTGATGAAGAGACACTGACAAGCATTCACCCAAATAAGAAAAAGAAAACAATATTTTTCAAGATGTGTTATGATGAAGAGGTTTGACCTGACTTTCTTTCTGCAGATGATGCCTGACCTACTGAAAGAAAGAGTACCAGTTTTTCAGAAACATTACATAAATTATAATGTCAGAATTCAATGGGTTATTACTATCATTTAGATAAAGATGTAATTGGTGAAGTGCCTGTTTATTAGTCAATTAATCTAACTCAATTGCAAATAAATTGCTGCATAATGCAGTATTTAATATTTCATTAAACATATTTAGATCAAGCTTCAAGTATGACTATCCTTTGTCTGAGTCTTTTTTTTATTTGCCTGGCGTCAGGTTTGCAAAACACTGGAAGGTGCAGAAATGTCAGAGCAGGAGGAGGTTATTTGGCACTGTGCTCTTTTTTAATCATTCATCAAGATTACAGCTGTTCGTCTAGCTCGGTCCCATTTTCCTGCACTATCCTCAGAGCAAGTTGTTTTGCGTTTGTGAAAAGTATTTGTTCCCCTCTCAGTGCCCCCTTCACCTTTTACTGCTGGTGGACAGTTCTGGCACATTGCTGCATTGATAGCTCTCCTATTCATCATCTTCATTGTAAAGCAAAAAGAATGCACAGAGTGCCAAGTCTTTACCTACTGTTCCTGATATGCGCCCTAGTATCAAGAATATTAATTAATCATGAAAGAGATTGACTGATATGGTCCTCAAATAGAATGTGAACAAAGGCATGATATTAGTAATCATCCTGTCAGGGATCTGTGAATATTATTAACATCAGGCCTGCCAACCATCGATCATTCGGAGTCACTCCAACTAATGTAGGTTTTGAGGCTGATTTTGACGGTTGAAGCAGCTCCAATTTGTGTGTCTTTCTGTTAAAAATGTCAGCTTTTTTTAACCTCTTCTCTTGAAGGGTTGGAGTCTTTCCTTGGGTCATGAATTCATAGAAGTGTTGACCAAATAGACATTATTCATGAGAGAGTGAGAGTGTGAACCAATTTATTCCGCCATTGGCTTCTACTTTGTGCTTGCAGTGCAAAAGGCTTCTTTGATGTTCATTGCTACTGTATATACGAATACTGGTCACTGAGGTCGGACGCTACAGGGTTCCCTGGGTTTTTAATTTGCACTTCTAATAATTCACAATCTGCTGTGAAAGATAGCTACGAAAATCCAGAGGTTTTGGATTCTAAGGATGTTTTGTCTCAAAACAGTCCTGACAAAAGTAGAAAGAGATTGCATCGATAGAGCCTTAATAATTAGAGGACACAGATTTAAATTAATTGCCTATAATAATGGGCAGGTGGCATATACAACAAGTTTTTAGGATCTGTAATTCACCATCTGTCTGAGGGAAATTAGGAGATTTAATAGTTATTTTCAAAAGGTGAATTGTATTTATATTAGCAAAGGAAAATAAATGGGGAAAATGTTAAAGAGGTGCTGCTGCACCCACTGAGTTTCTCCAGCTTTTTGTGCAACCCTAAATGGGGAAAATGTTTGGAAATTAAACTAATTACATGGATCCTTTAAAAGTCTGAAATAAGTTTGAATTGTATTATTCTAAGTTACTTTGATACATTTGATAGAATAAATGCCTTCTATCTCTGGCTTCAACAGAAATCTCAGAGGCAGGTTGTAAGAATGTTTGACTGAAAATGTCAGCCACTAAACATCTGAGTTCCTAAATTAACATCTAGCAGTTAAAACATTTATAAAGATGGGAATGGATATTTTTATTCCATTGTAAGAGTGTCTATTTGCAAGGCCAAGATATGGCAATACTTATCCTGACCCCTATCCTTGTCATTATATCTGTATTAATCATTCACTAGATCTAAGGCAGTATCCATTCATTATGAATGAAGACTGTTGAGGTCGTACACAGGTCGTTTCAAAGTAAAAGAAGTACTGGCACTTTTGAAAAATATAAAAGTGGATAAGTCTCCAGGTCCTGACAGGATATTCCCTAGGACATTGAGGGAAGTTAGTGTAGAAATAGCCGGGGCTATGACAGAAATATTTCAAATGTCATTAGAAACGGGAATAGTCCCCGAGGATTGGCGTACTGCGCATGTTGTTCCATTGTTTAAAAAGGGCTCTAAAAGTAAACCTAGCAATTATAGACCGGTTAGTTTGACTTCAGTGGTGGGCAAATTAATGGAAAAGATACTTAGAGATAATATATATAAGTATCTGGATAAAGAGGGTCTAATTAGGAACAGTCAACATGGATTTATGCCTGGAAGGTCATGTTTGACTAATCTTCTTGAATTTTTTGAAGAGGTTACTAGGGAAATTGACGAGGGTAAAGCAGTGGATGTTGTCTATATGGACTTCAGTAAGGCCTTTGACAAGGTTCCTCATGGAAGGTTGGTTAAGAAGGTTCAACTGTTGGGTATAAATGCAGGAATAGCAAGATGGATTCAACAGTGGCTGAATGGGAGAAGCCAGAGAGTAATGGTGGATGGCTGTTTGTCGGGTTGGAGGCAGGTGACTAGTGGGGTGCCTCAGGGATCTGTGTTGGGTCCTTTGTTGTTTGTCATGTACATCAATGATCTGGATGAAGGGGTGGTAAATTGGATTAGTAAGTATGCAGATGATACGAAGATAGGGGGTGTTGTGGATAATGAAGAGGATTTCCAAAGTCTACAGAGTGATTTAGGCCAGTTGGAAAAATGGGCTGAAAGATGGCAGATGGAGTTTAATGCTGATAAATGTGAGGTGCTACACCTTGGCAGGACAAATCAAAATAGGAAGTACATGGTAAACGGTAGGGAATTGAAGAATACAGTTGAACAGAGGGATCTGGGAATAACCGTGCATAGTTCCTTGAAGGTGGAATCTCATATAGATAGGGTGGTAAAGAAAGCTTTTGGTATGCTAGCCTTTATAAATCAGAGCATTGAGTATAGAACCTGGGATGTAATGTTAAAATTGTACAAGGCGTTGGTGAGACCAAATCTGGAGTATGGTGTGCAGTTTTGGTCACCCAATTATAGGAAGGATGTCAACAAAATAGAGAGGGTACAGAGGAGATTTACTAGAATGTTGCCTGGGTTTCAACAGCTAAGTTACAGAGATAGGTTAAATAGGTTAGGTCTCTATTCTCTGGAGCGCAGAAGGTTAAGGGGGGACTTGATAGAGGTCTTTAAAATGATGAGAGGGATAGACAGAGTTAATGTGGACAAGCTTTTCCCTTTGAGAATAGGGAAGATTCAAACACGAGGACACGACTTTAGAATTAAGGGACAGAGGTTTAGGGGTAACATGAGGGGGAACTTCTTTACTCAGAGAGTGGTAGCGGTGTGGAATGAGCTTCCAGTGGAAGTGGTGGCGGCAGGTTCGTTGGTATCATTTAAAAATAAATTGGATAGGCATATGGATGAGAAGGGTATGGAGGGTTATGGTATGAGTGCAGGCAGATGAGACTAAGAGAAAAAAGTTGTTCGGCACGGACTTGAAGGGCCGAGATGGCCTGTTTCCGTGCTGTAATTGTTATATGGTTATATAAGTGGAAGCAGATTGTTGAGTGTTCAGGCAGGAACAAATCTAGTCAAGCTTATTGCCATATGCACAAATATGGTGAGGTACAGGTACAGTGGATATTGTGTGTGCAGCAGCATCACAGACACATAGGAGATTAATCTGAGCAAGTGTGAGGTGTTGCACTTTGGGAGGTCATATGTAAGAAGAAAATATACAATTAATGACTTGGCCCTTATCAGCATTGATGTTCAGGAGAATCTTAGGGTCCATGTCCATAACTCCTTGAAAACCCATTTTCACCCAGAGAGTTTTGAATTTGTGGAATTCTCTGCCGCAGAAGGCAGTGGAGGCCAATTCACTGGGTGTATTCAAGAGAAAGTTAGATATAACTCTTAGGGCTAATTAAATCAAGTGATATGGGGAGAAAGCAGAAACGGGGTACTGATTTTGGTAGATCAGCCATGATCATATTGAATGGTGGTGCTGCCTCAAAGGGCCAAATGGTCTACTTCTGCACCTGTTTTCTATGTTCCTACTGCAAAACAGCTGTTATCACAAGGCTGTTATATGGCAACTATAGATCTGAAAGATGCATATTATTCAGTACCAATTCAATTCAAGGCTTTGAACTGTTGAATAGGACCATGGATGTCACAACTGCAGCTTGGCGAGATAGCACTAAGAAACTATATGTGTCTCATATTAAGAAATGGGAGATGTTCTGTTTACAGTCAGATATATCTTATCATACTGCAAGCGTACTGGATGTATTGGAGTTCCTTGCTATGTTGCATTTTTTTATGAATGCTTGAGTTATAGTGCCATTAATAGTGCTCAGAGTGCTTTGTCCTTCTATTGGGGCAGTTTCAAACAACAAGCTATTGGGTCTCATCCATTATTGCCCCAATTCATCAGAGGAATTTTTTAACAAAAATCCTCCTAAACCTAGATATACAGAAATCTGGGGTGTCAGTATAGTTTTCACACTGATTCAGCAATGGGCTCCAATTACGTCATTGTCTTTTCGGAAGTTAACACTTAAAGTGGGTAAGCTCATAGCGCTAGTATCAGCGCAAAGAGTGCAAATATTGCAAACGTTACGACTAGATAGCATGTATTCTTCTGCAAATAACATTACGTTTTATGTATATGATTTAATCAAACAAAGCAGGCCAGGAATGGCCGGAACCAAAGTAAGTTTTAAAGCATACCCTGTTGACCAAACGTTATGTGTAGTTAAGCACCTGAGTCAATATTGAGGTAACTAAGAGTCTCAGAGGCTCTGAGATAGCAATGCTCATCAGTCACAAAAACCTCATAAAAAGGTGTCAGTATAAACTATTCCTAGATGGTAAACCAGGTTTTGGATTCCGCTGGAGTAGACGCTCATGGGTTTAAATCTCACTCCACTGGGGCGGCATCAACATCCACAGCGAGGCCGCAGAATGGACTAAGGAATCAAAAATGTCTAAAATTTATGATAAACCTGTCCTGACAGTGCCAGGATTTGGGCATGCTGTGTTGGGCCCGTTTGATTTGATTTGCTTTGTGTATATAAATTTCATTTGTAATTCCCCTGCGATAGAGGGGTTATTACTGTTTTATTATTTACGGCATGAAATCACAGAGCTTTGAAATCTTCACGTAGTCACTCACATAACTCGCGTAACTCCGAAGTAAAATAGTAAGATTAAATGAGAATTTACCAGTTTGTAGTTTGATCTTTATTTTATGAGGAGTTACGATGAGGGATTACATGCCCTCTGCATCCGGCCCTCATATTTGAAAAGATCATCTGGTAGTTCTAGTCTTCTAAGCCTTACTATGCTACTTTGGCTGTCGTTTCTGTGTTTTCACGCCGCTGCTTTGAAGTATGACGCGCATGTGCCTGACGGGGCTTCTTCACGTAATCCCTCATCGTAACTCCTCATAAAATAAAGATCAAACTTCAAACTGGTATGTTTTTGTTTAATCTTACTATTTTATATGTTTCTATAAGATCCCCCTCATCCTTCTAAGCACCAGTGAATACAAGCCTAGTCTTTTCAATCTTTCCTCATATGACAGTCACGCCATCCTAGGGATCAAACTCGTGAACCTACACTGCACTGCCTCAATCACAAGGATGTCCTTCCTCAAAATAGGAGACCAAAACTGGACACAATACTCCAGATGTGGTCTCACCAGAGCCCTACTCAACTGCAGAAGTACCTCTTTACTCCTATACTGAAATCCTCTTGTTATGAAGGCCAACGTTCCATTAGCTTTCTTCACTGCCTGCTGTACCTGCACGCCAACTTTCAGTGACTGGTGTACAAGGACGCCCAGGTCTCGCTGCATCTCCCCCTTGCCTAACCTAACCCCATTGAGATAATAATCTTCCCCCTTATTTTTGCCGCCAAAGTGGATAACCTCACATTTATCTATATTATACTGCATCTGCCACGCATCTGCCTTGTTACTCAATCTGTCCAGGTCACCCTGCAACCTCATAACATCCTCTTCACAGTTCACACTGCCACTCAGCTTTGTGTCATCTGCAAACGTGCTAGTGTTGCTCCTAATTCCCTCCTCCAAATTATAAATATATATGGGAAACAGTTGCGGCCCCAACACTGAGACTTGCGGCACTCCACTTGCCACTGCCTGCCTGAAAAGGGCCTGTTCACTCCTACTCTTTGCTTCCTGTCAGCCAACCAATTTTCTATCCATGTCAACACACTACCCCCAATAACATGTGCTCTAATTTTAGTCATCAGTCCCATGCGGGACCTTATCAAAGGCTTTCTGAAAGTCTGGATACACTACATCCACTGGCACCCTTTCATCCATTTTGCTTGTTGCATCCTCAAAAAATTCCAGAAGATTAGTCAAGCATGATTTCCCTTTCATAAATCCATGTTGACTTGGACTAATCCTTTTACTGCGATCCAAATGCCCCATTATTACCTCTTTAATAATTGAATCCAGCATCTTTCCCACCACTGAAGTCAGGCTAACTGGTCTATAATTCCCTGTTTTCTCTCTCGCTCCTTTCTTGAAAAGTGAGGTAACATTAGCCTGTTCTATGTCCTATAGGCTCAGACAATACAGAAAAAACATAACTTATACGTAAATAAATTCTGCAAGGTAGTAAAAAGGAGGAAGACTGTGTGACAAGACATTAGTGCAAAATATGTTTAGAAGCAAGTTTGTGGTAGTGCAAGAGTTGGTATTTTTTTGAGATAGAATTAGGTTATGCAGTAACATAGTTATGGTCAATATCCCTCTTCCAACTTTGTGAAATAAGTTATGAACCCAACTGTGGAATGAAATAAGTTCTGCCCCTGGCATAAGCAGCCGGTCATGAAAGAATCGGCCTTTCATCATTATAGAGTGGCGGAAAAATATTGCTACAGTATTAGTTATGAATCCACTTCTGACACAAAGAATGACAACTCTATAATAGTACTAGACTTGGTTGTCAACATCCAAGCTTTTGTGCAATTTAGATTCATTTTAATAGCATATTTAGTATGTTTGCATTGATCCAGTCCCTTGGGGGCATTGTCCACTGACAAACCTATTCTTTCATGCTGTACATACTTCAGAGTCACGTGAGTGACTACGTGAAGAAGAAGGCTGTCCCCACGCATGCGTGTCATTCCGTCTGACGCATTGTGCATGGACTGACTGGCAGGCACGCGGCTCCTGCCAGCAGTAGGTTTTACCCTGGAAGGTAAGTTTTTTTACTTATTTCTAGGGATGTGTTATGTTTTGCAGGATTGCCTGCTGAATTGGAGGCGAAGTCGGACGGGCCGTGGGAAACCAGTTATGGACCGTGGGGAAATCCCAGTCCGGACCGCGGAATCGCCAGTAACCAGTCGGGTTTGCTCCCAAGTCGCTGACAAGGAGGTCAGCGACACCCAGGAGGGGAATGCCTCGCAGTATGGGCTCCCAGACCGCTATGGTCCCCCCAGAGAAAGGGGTTAGACTAGCAGTTAGCTGGTCTTACTACCCCAGTCTCTGTTAAAGGGGTTAGCAGCTCCCACATCGCTATGGTTTCCCCAGAGTAGGGGTTAGACTAGCAGCAAGCCGGTCTTGCAACCCCAGCCATTCACTATGGGGTCTGCAGCTCCTGTACCATTATGGTCCCCAGAAATAGGGGTTAGACTGGCAGCAAGCCGTGCTAGCTGCCCCAATCTCGGACAATGGGGTCAGCAACCCCCAGACCATTTAGGTCTTCTGAGATAAAGCGGTTAGACTGGCAGTACGCCGGTCTCACTACCCCTATTGCGGACTATGGGGTCAGCAGCCCCAGACCGATTTGGTCTTCCTAGAGAAGGCGGTCAGCCTGGCAGTAAGCTGGTCTCGCTACTCCAGTCACGGCCAATGGGGTCAGCAGCCCCAGACCGCTTAGGGCTTCCCAGATAGAGGTTAGACTGGCAGTAAACCGGTCCCGCTACCCCAGTAGCTGACAATGGGATCAGCAGCTCCCAGACCGCTAAGGTCTCCCCAAATAAGGGGAAAACTGACAGTAAGCTGGTCTCGAGACCCAGTCTACCATGGGGTCAGCAACTCACAGACCGCTATGGTTCTCCAGGAAAGGGGTTGGGACTCGGTCGAGTCGGGCCAGGAGGTCCCCCCCTCCTTCTATGGGTAGCCTAAAACCACCTGGAGCACCTGATGGAGGTTGCTCCAGAGAGATATGCTCCAGAAGAGAGCTATCTGCGCCTGGGTATTATGAAAAACCCGCTGGCAGTGGCTGCACAATGTCTCCCTCCCTGAGGAGGGGAGCATCAAGGTCAGTTTCGCTCTGGCCCAGAGTCATATTCTGATATAGGTCCGAGGGGGCCATGTCAGGGGCCTGCGGCAGCATCTGTCTTAGGGCTGTCTACGAGTCTCCCTCTCGGAGAGTGGAGGGGAGTGCGAGGACATACTTGCAAGGGAAGAGGCAGAAAACCCGGAAGGCGCCAGATTCCCTCACGCTACAAGTGCCGGCAGTGAACTGAGCTATCAAATGAAACCATCGTATCGGCGATGACACCCCCACGCCTCAACGGCAGTATCAGTTCACTGAAGTTGATGGGCGCTTGAAAGCTGGGCCAATCTGGTCTCAGGAATATGGAAATCAAGGATGGGAATGGAACCCACATCAGGTGCCTTTGGGCTTACCATATGGCCACCATTAACCTTGGAGGTAGGTGGGTCTGGTTCTTTCGAAACATGGGTTAAATGGACCATTTACAAGTTCATAATATTTACACTTGTTTTGTATAAATGAAAATAATAACATGTGATGGGTATTATTACACAGTATACAAGGGTACCAAGCATGGGTTGGAATTGGGGCCAGAGTTGTCTTTCGAGGCAGGCTCAGGATTACGGCCAGCATTGCCTTCCGCGACAAGCTCGGTAATATGGCCCGAGTTGTCTTTCGAGGCAGGCTCAGAATTAAGGCCGGAGCAGTTTAAGGCAGGCCAGTAGTATGGCCAGAGCTGCATTCAAGGCAGGCAAGGAATTATGGCAGGCGTGGCCTGTTCCTTGTGAAAGATGGAGAGATGTTGGTTCATATTTCATTTACTCCCATGTGCAAAAATAGCTTTTCAGTATATGGAATTTCTCTACTGTCTAACTACTAATTTCCTTAGGATCTTTATGGCATGCATCGATCTCATAGATGCATACTATTTAGGACCCATTCGCAGGAGATCACCGGAGACATTTCAAATTGATCTGGAGGGTATTTTTTATGCTGTGCTTTGCTTAAATCAACTGGTTTCAGCCATCCAGTCAAATTTAAGTTGATACCAACTGGAAGTTATTGTTTATCGGATATACTTTAACTATTAATTACCCGTGATTCCGCGCTGGGGCAACAGATTGGAATCAATTGAAGCCTGTAACAACCTTGTTGTCATGTAGTCTTCTATTTATCATGTGTAATTGGCTATAGCAGCTGTGTTTCAGCTGTGCAATTAGGTCTTGCATTATTAGAACTTTCAATGTGCAAGTATTAACCTCTCAAGTGCCATATAGGTCACTGTTAACAGACCTATGTTATTATCAGCTGAAACTATCAAAGTCACAATGGTGGTCGAAATATATTCAGCATTGCTCCAGTAGTTTTGGTCATATTATCTTCAGTTATATTACTTACACGTGCTAGAACTAAGATGGAAAATCACGAATGCCATCTCTAGTAACGAAGGCGGATGGGATTCGCATGAATCACCAATTCTTCAGTTATTGGTATCAACTACCTAAAGACACTAGGTGTACACTATGGGTTAAAGGGTTATTGTGCGAATATGCAAAACCTGCATGCTTAGTTCCAAGTTGATAGACTGTGCTGGTGGCATATGTTAGTCACATGGATGCAATAAAATTAAAGTATCCTGTCATAATTTACCCAACCTTTTTTGGCACTGGTGTATCATCATGCAAAGTCAATGACAACACTGTATGAATGTTGGATCACAAAGCATTTTAGGGTCTATGGTTCGATGGCACTCAATATCGATATGTTTCTATGCAGGTTCATGCTTGCTACACAGGGGAGGAATGTTCTTTTATGTGGTTCTCTATTTGCCTCATCAGTTGGGGCTTGCAATAATTCAGCAAGATCCCGCATTCAGGGTTCTTGTACTCTCTGACTGGCCTACGCAGCCATGGTTTCCCGCAAATGTTGGGAATAATATAGAACCTTATATGGGATTCTAAACATAAAACGTTGCTGGTTCATCCTGGGATTCGGGGAACCAACCTCTGCATGATTAATCAATTCATTGCTTTACAGAATTTGAGAAGACCGCTCCTGCGGCTCAGACTGTCAGACTGATCCATGTATGTCTCACTGCAGAATGCAGAGAATAGCAACAAAAAAGCAGTACTTTGCCTCTTCAGGAGATGGGAAGCGTTTTCTGTTAAATGTTGTGTTACACATACGGCACGGACACTGACATATTAGAGTTAATTTTCCTATGGGTCTTTGACAATAAATTAATTTATAGTCCTACGGCATGAAATCAACTCACGTGACTCCGAAGTAAAATAGCAAGATTAAACGAGAACTTACCAGTTTGAAGTTTGATCGTTACGATGAGGGATTACGTGCCCTCCACTCTCTAACCTCGTAACTTAATGATCATCTGGTAGTTCTAGTCATCTGTAATCTTACAATGTTAGTTCAACAACTGTTATCTGTGATTTCACAACGCTGCTTTGAAGATTGACACGCATGCGTGGGGACGGCCTTCTTCTTCACGTAACCCTCCTCGTAAACTGGTAAGTTCTCATTTAATCTTACTATTACAGATAACAAAGGACAATGCTCACTCTGAAACCTTAGATAGGCACAAAATGCTGGAGTAACTCTGCAGGACAGGCAGCATTTCTGGAGAGAAGGAATGGATGACGTTTCGGGACAAGACCCTTCTTCAGACTAGTTGGGAATAAGGGAAGCAAGAGATATAGATGTGATGTGGAGAGATAAAGAACAATGAATGAAAGATGTAAAAAAATACCAATTACAGAGGAAACGGGCCATTGTAAACTGTAGTGTGAGAAGTTAGTCCGACTTGGGTAGGGGAGGGAAAAAACCCTGGTTCATGTTTCACAGATACTGCCTGAACGCGGCGCAAAGTGAGGCAAACTTGGAGCAAAGTCTTAAAGGTAAGTTCGCCAGGACAGAGAGGGACACACAGAGAGGTGCACAGAGGCACACAGAGAGCGCCACGGAGCCACACACACAGAGGGTCACGGAAGCACGACGTCGAGGCGGTGAGTAATGCGTTGAGGCGGTGAGTAATGCAGCGAGCCGACAAGCTGTTGTCGCATACAATTTTTGAATATGGTCAGTTTTTCGGAGCCCCGCGCGGTGTCGGGACGAACTCCGCACAATTCTACATGGCTCCGGCGATCGAAGTGGGACCGGCCCTGCGACGCCGGACGGCTCAAGTGACCACGTTAGGTCGCGCTCATCGCATGGAGTTGCATGCTGGTGGGACAGGCCCTTTACCCTTCTGTTTTCAATGATCCCTTGTGTCACATGTTGGCCTCAGAAGTGGAATAAAAATAATACTGACACAATATTTAGAGGTTACATTCCTTGATCTCCGTGTTTATTATCTCACTCAGCCATGGCCTCCTCCCTATGCTTACACAGTGCACATGTGATCTGACGTCCAGGTCAGCTGCTACAAAGGTCAAGATATTTGTATATCATTATCATGACTCATCGTCATCATATCCCTCCTTTACCAGAATTAAACTTTAAATTAATATGTGTTCTTTTTAATATACTTTCCAATTAAATTCTTACAAAACATATTTGTGGTTTCATTTGTGTTCCAATGAATCACGAAACAGATGGATTACAACTACCAAACAAATGCAACTTTTTACACTCTTGTAACCTTAATGAACTTGCACATAATAACAGTATTATGATAAACAGTATCATAATAAACACTATCATAATACACAGTATCATGCTAAACAGCATCATAATCTATAACACAAAATCGTCATATCGCTTGGGGACTCCTTTCACAGTTTGGTTTACCAGCTGGCACAGAAGCATCAGAGCCTGTTGAATCTGCCAAAGTGTTGTCACCCAGACACCTTCTCTGCTCACCACCTGCGTTGCAGCGTGCTGCCTCTGAAACTCTGGTCACCACCTGGGAAACGTCATCTGGCCCCTCTGAATCTGCAGCTCTTGGTGGATTTTGGGCTACCTTGTTTTATGTGTCCCTGGACATGTGCTTTTTGACGCTCGATACATTTCTCTTGTAGATAACACCTTCTGGAGATTTGACTGTCACCATGCTGCCATTCCTTGATACAACATTGTAGGAATGGCAATGGTAAGGAATGTCTATCTTACCACCATCATCTCGCCTCACAAGCACATCATCCCCAGGAATTATTTCTGAGTGCCTGGCTCCTCGTTTCAAGTCAGCATATCATTTTGCCGCACCTTTCTTTTTGGCATCATAGTCTCTCAGCTCCTGGTATTCCGTGATCCCTTGCACTTCTGGTATTTTAGTGCGAATTTTCCTTCCAAACAAAGCTTCTGCTGGGCCTTTCCCTGTCGTTGAGTGAGTGATCATCCGATATACAGTGCCTCCTTCCAGTTTTTCCCTTCGGCATGGGCGAATCGTATCCTCTTTTCTATGGACTGGTTTTGCTTCTCTACCTCTTCGCTAGCTTGTGGCCATTTCGGAGTCACCTTGTGATGATGGATACCTGTGATTTTCATGTATTCAGTATACGTCTCAGAAACAAACTGTGGTCCATTGTCGGAATACAATGTAACAGGCAATCCGTGTCTGGCGAAGATCTCTGCTAATGCCTGTATAGTCTTTTCTGCTATAGTTGACTTCATCACTGCATACCCATAGTACCTAATATAGTAATCTCCCACTACCATAATTGATTCACCTGTTGGAAGTGGTCCAAGAAAGTCAACAGCTATGGCATCCCATGGTCCTGTTTGCAACTGTGTACGTCTAATTGGTTCTGGTGGGTTGCTCCTGCTTGCGATTTGGCATCCATGACATGTCTTGACAAATCTTTCAGCATCTTTCTCACAGCCTGGCCACCACACTTTGCTCCGCAAATTCTGTTTAGTATCGATGATGCCTAAATGTTCTTCATGCGCTAATGACACGATCCTTGGTCGTAGTGCCTGCAGGATCACCAATCTGCTACCTCTCAGCACACACTGACTAATTACACAAAATTCATCTTTTCTGGGAACACATGCTTTGTAAGGGCATTGATCCCATTGCCCACTGTGAATACGCTCTCTGTTATCTTTGAGTTCAGGACCATGTTCTATTTCCCTTCCACCTTCCTTTGGTGTCACAGCTCCTGGCGTTGGCTAAATTGCAACAAATTGCACAAAGTTCTCTGCTTCCGTTTCTACCGTGGATGTTGCTTCCAGCTGTTCATCCTTCAACAGTCTCGACCGCGTGTCCACGATGTTTGCTTTCTCAGCAATGTGGACTACTTTGTACTTGTACTGTTGGAATCTCAGCACCCAACATTCTTTTCTGGCACATGGCTTAGACCTTGTCGAATAGGTAACTTCCAGCGGCTTGTGATCTGTAACAAGTTCAAATTCAATGCTGTACAAGTATGCACTGGCCCACACTAGTCCCAGTGCTTCCGTCTCTGTTTGAGAATACCTTCTTTCCACGCTGGTTAACGATCTACTGGCATATGCTATGATTCTGGATTCATCTGCATGTGTCTGTACCAGCACTGCTCCTAAACCGACCATACTAGTATCTGCTATGACCTTTGTTGGTGCAGCTGGATCATAATATCCAAGGGTTTCTGCACACATTAGACTCTGTTTCAGTGATTTGAATGCCTGTCTCTGTTCACTACCAAACTGGAATGGTATGTCTTTGCTGGTCAACTTTCTCAGCGGATCTGCCAATGTAGCAAAATTTGGAATCAATTTTGCACAATAATTGACCAGTCCTAGAAAACACCTCATCTCGGTTGCATTCTGAGGTTCACGTGCATCTACAACGGTTTTCACTTTAGCTTTAGCTGGGTTCAGCCCTTCACTTGTGAGTCTGTGTCCCATGAAATCCATCTCAGAGACGCCAAACTTGCACTTGTCTTCATTCACATGAGTCTTGCTTCTTGAAGTTTAGTCAACAGTAGCTTCAACCTCCAGTCATGCTCTTCACGAATTGATGCATGGACGATGATGTGGGGGCGCCGGAGGAGGGAGATGGCAGCCCTGCTGGCAGTCTTTGTTTTTTTCATCCTTTTTGTTAATTTTAACATTTGTTTAAAGTTTGTTTTAATGTTCTTCTGTTTGTTTTATGTGGGGGAGGAGGGGGGGTTTGGGGGATCCTTTTTTTTCAGGTTCTTACCTACCCGTAGATGTGATCAAGTTGCGGGTCACATTCTCTGGGCTCTGCGGCCTACCATCGCTGGAGCTGGAAACCGCCTTGGATTGTCGTGAGTCCCACCGTGGGGCAAGGACTTAACATCAGAGCGGATCCCTTGACTGGGATAGCTCCCACCATGGCCTGTGGACTTACCATCAAAGGCTCACAGTCTCAGGAAAGGCTAGTTGGGAGCTCCAATGCCGCAGAAGGTTCATCCAGCCCCGACACGAGGTTTGATCGCCCGGCACGGGGGAGCTGACATCCCCCCCGATGCGGGAACTGAACGCCTCGACACGGAGGGCCCGAACGCCGCCGGCTACGGGAGTCAAGACCGTGCCATCAACGAGGGCTCGAAGCCCCCGACCAAGGAAGACCAACAAGGGAAGGACTTGGAACTTTATTTTCGCCTTCCATCACAGAGAGGAATGTATAGGAGTCACTGTGATGGATGTTTATGTTAAAATGTGTTTTCTGAGTCTGTTGCTTTTTTAAATTGTATGACTGACCTGGCCAGTGAATTTCACTACACCAATTGGTGTATGTGACAATAAATGAACTTATGAACTTATGAACATGAACTTATGAACATGTGAACTTATGATGTCATCTGATATGTTTGCTACTCCTGGTACACCTTGAATCATCTGTGAATTTCGTACTGATAGATCTCGGGAGCAGCATTCATTCCCAACATCAGTCTTTTGTAGCGGTGCAATCCGCAGTGAATGACGAATGTTATCACCTCTCTTGACTCTGGATGTAATTCCTACTGATGATATCCCCACTTGAGATCAATTTTGGAAAACACTTTGCAGGTTGATAACTCTTGTGGCACCTCATCAACCATAGGAATTGGGTGTCTTTCTCTGATTATTGCATCATTGCCTCTCCTCATGTCAACGAACTGTCTAATGTCATCATTGGGTTTCGGCACAATCAATATTGGACTCACCATGGTGTCAAACGTTCAACTAGTTCAATAATGTCCTGATCAATCAGCTTCTTGATTTTAGCTTCTACTTTTCCACAAAGTCCAAATGGCGATCTCCGCACCGGTTGAGATATCGGCTTGACAGTTTCATCAATGGCTAACTTCACTTGCCGGCCTTTCAATTTTCCAACCCCTTGGATTACTGAATGAAATTCCTGCCTCATGCCATCATCTGACTGCACTGAATTGACATGCACTCTGATGTGATTTCTACTCAGTTGAGGTTCTCCCTTCTCCTCTATCACCACAAATTCAGCTTCAGTTTCCCTATCTCTGACTTCTACTTTAGCCATGAAACATCCAATGGTCTGCAATGGTTTATTTGGGGTGTATGGATATAACTTCCTACTACACTTCCTTGATGTGCACTTGATTTTCTGCTGTTTCAAACATTCCCAAAGTGATCTGTTGATTACGTTGCTGTTGCTACCAAAATCTACAATCACTGGCACTGTAACATCTCCGATGGTCACTACAACTTTCTTGTGATGGCTATCACCCAATGCAAACTGATAATTCCCTTTAACAACATGCTCACCAGCTTAATCACTGTCTTCATCACTTCCAAAATCACCTTCTACATGATGGACATGATCCTTCTTTTTCTGCCAGGGTCTGTCTTTCTTTTCACTGGACTTCCCTTTCTTGTTGTCTTGTCCCTGGTCTTAATTTTACATTTCTTTGCAAAAATGATCTTTATCTTCACATTTCCTACATGTTCTACCTTTTGCTGGACAACATGCATCTTTCCCTATGTGACCCTTGTTGCCACACCTGTAACACACCTTGTTGCCACACGTTCGGGCATGCTTCTTGGTCTACCGTAGGACAGATGGTTAACTTGAATCTTTCAATTTTATGCTGTGAAATTGTCCCTCAACAGCTTCCAGTGCTGCTGCAATCGACAAAGCATCATTAAGGTTCAACTCACCGACTTTTTCTAGCAGCCTTTTCCTGAGCTTGGCTGACCTGCAATGCTGGACAACCTGATCCAATATCTGTTTTTCTACTTCCGCAGCCACATATTTGCATCCTACTAAAACCTGTCTGAGTCTCGTCACAAATTGAGCAACAGTCTTGCCCTCTTCCTGCATTGTTTTACAGAATAAATGGTGTTGAAATGCAGCATTCAGCACCACCAAATAATGACTGTTCAAAGCATCAACGGCTTTCTTATCATCTTCCTTCATTCCGGTATCAGGGTGTGTTTTAAAAAAATTCTCGAACTGCTGGCCCCGCTGAGAAAGGAAGCAATACTCTCCACTGCGCTTTCTGCCCCAGCGTACTCTCCTCAAGAAAGAGCCCTTGACTGTCAGCGTACGCTTCGAATTCCTCCAGCCAAGCATTCCACTTCACACTGATGGTACTCGCATCACCCGTTGGATCGAAGTGTAGAACTCCGCGAAGTGCTAAGAAATCAGGTCCAGCGGCTGCCATTTTTAAAAAAAAATTCCCGCTGATAGCCACGGATTCAGAATTCAAAATATCCAAATTATCTGAAATATCCTCGTCGCCATTGCCACATCTTGGCCTCAGATGTGGAATAATAATGATACTGACACAATATTTAGAGGTTACATTCCTTGGTCTGCGTGTTTATTATGTCACTCAGCCATGGCTTCCTGCCTAGGCTTACACAGTGCACAAGCGATCTGACCTCCAGGTCAGCTGATACAAAGGTCATGATATTTGCATATCATCGTCATGACACCTTGATCCAAATTTAAAAGGCTTGAGGGCTTGGAGTTCAAAGAAGGCTGCATCATCTGTTTTTGTCTCCTTTAAGAATGCTACTGATATTTAGATGGTTGTAAGGCTGAGCTAAAGCACATGCCCTGGAGTCCTGAGTTTCGGTCTAGTTAAGCGGGTAAAAATCTGTGGATCAAACAAGCCTGTTCACTTTAAAAATAAGATCAGAGCTGTTAAAATGTCTACGAACATTGTAATGAATAGAAAATTAAACCAGGCCAGCAGCAGTGAATGATGTCTGTACCAGTTTCCCCATATGACTAATTCTGCTGGATTGTTAGAGATTTCCCTCCACACCTTTGCACTCGTTTCTTATTACCCTGCAGGCCTAAGTCATTAATATGTAAGAGTGAATGCCAATAAAACAGATTATCTGGTCATTATCGTGCTGCTGTTTGTGGAAACATGCTGTGCACAGCTTGCTGTGTTTTATACATTACAATATTTCAAATATACTACATTGGCTATAAAGAGTTTTGGGATGTCTTGGGTAATGAAAACGCTTTATAAATGCAAGTTTTCCTTTCAGCCGACTTGGGGCCTGGGCATGTATTACCGATGTCATTTTGAGCTCACTACAGAGATGACAAGTTGTTAATAAAGTGTTTTGGTAAATTGGATTTTGCAAAGTTAGCTTCAACAAGGTAATCAAATTAGAAATAGCATCATGAAGTCATAGAGTAAAGCATAAAGTGCTGGAGTAACTCTGTGGATCCGGCAGTATAAATGGCGGGAATGCGTAGGTGATGATTTGGGTCAGGATCCTTCTTCAGATCCTTTTTGAGTTTGCAGAAGGGTCTCAAACCAAAACTTCACCTAACTGTTCTCTCCACAGTTGCTGTATGGCCTGCTGAGTTGCTCCAACACTTTTTATTTTACTCAAGATTCCAGCATCTGTAGTTCCTTGGGGCTTCCATGAGTTCATAGTTATACAGCCCAAAATCAGGCCCTTCGGCCCATTATGTCCATGTTGACTGTTGTATTCATCTATGCTCGTTCCATTTTGTGCCATCAAGCCTGTAGTCTTCAATGCCTTGGTAATTCAGATGCTTGTCCAGATGATTCATGAGCATTATGAGAATATCTGTCCCTACCACAACTTCAGGAAGCCCAATCCAGAATACAGCCACACTTTGCATAAATAGATACCAACCAGTTCCCTTCAACCACCCCTCTTCTCTGCCTGGTGGAACTTTTCCTCACCCTTCACAATTTTTCTGATGATCCCTCTCCTTTTCAAAAGTTAAAAGTGCAGCCACAGGCACTTGCATGGACCCCAGTTATTCTTGTCTTTTTTTGGCTATGCTGATCATTCTTTGTTCTAAACACATCCTGGTACCATTCCCAACTCTTTATCCACAAAATTGACTGCATTGGTACTGCCTCCTGTGTTGGTGCAGAACCCGTCGATTTAATCAACTTCGCCACAAATTTTTACCCTGCCCTCAAATTTTCACCCTGCCCTTTTTCTATTTCTTGACCTCTCTGATTCAATTTCCGGGGACAGGCTATCCACTGATATCTATACAAACCCACCGGCTCCAAGAGCTACAGTGATAACATCAACTCCCACCCTGCTCCTTGAAAGCACATCATCTCTTTTTCAGAGTTTCTCTGTCTCCATCACATCTACTTGCAAGATGAGGCTTTGCCCTCCAGAACATCCAAGATGTCCTCTTCATTAAGTGTGGTTTCTCCTCAACACTTGATGGAGCCTTCACTCATGTGTTCTGCTTTTCCTGCATTTCTGCATTACCCCCCTCCCCCAAACAAAACAGGGATAAGATTTATCTAATTTAAGGTAACCCCACCATCCCTTTCATCTACCATGCCCACTCCACTCTCAAGTGCATACCGTTCCTTCTACTCCCCCTGCCCTTATCACCCAAGTCCTTTTCCCTTATCCACCTGCCCAGCTCCCACCACCCTCACTCCAAGTCCCCTACATTTCTTCCTCTGCACTCCCCCTTGCCCCCATGTTCCCTTCTACCTGCTGCACCTTCCTCTGGTTTTACATGTCATTCACCTTCCTGATTTTACATCTGCACCCTTTTGTCTCCAGCCTTGGGCAATATCTTCACCCATTTGTGAATCTCTCCTCCTCAGCTGAATCCACCGATCATTTGACACCTCTTCCCCTTAATTCTTTTTACCAGTTTTATCCCTTCTGCTCCATCATTTTGAAGAAAATTCCCATTCTAAAAACTGTGCCTGACCATTACCCTCCATAGATGCTCTCTGACCCATTGATTTCCTCCAGAACTTTGCTTTAGACAATAGACAATAGGTGCAGGAGTAGGCCATTTGGCCCTTCGAGCCAGCACCACCATTCAATGTGATCATGGCTGATCATCCCCAATCAGTACCCCGTTCCTGCCTTCTCCCCATATCCCCGGACTCCGCTATTTTTAAGAGCCCTATCTAGCTCTCTCTTGAAAGCATCCAGAGAACCTGCCTCCACCGCCCTCTGAGGCAGAGAATTCCACAGACTCACCACTCTCTGTGAGAAAAAGTGTTTCCTAGTCTCTGTTTTAAATGGCTTACTCCTTATTCTTAAACTGTGGCCCCTGGTTCTGGACTCCCCAACATCGGGAACATGTTTCCTGCCTCTAGTGTGTCCAAGCCCTTAACAATCTTTTATGTTTCAATGAGATACCCTCTCATCCTTCTAAACTCCAGAGCGTACAAGCCCAGCTGCTCCATTCTCTCAGCATATGACAGTCCCGCCATCCCGGGAATTAACTTTGTATACCTACGTTGCATTCCCTCAATAGCAAGAAAGTCCTTCCTCAAATTAGGGGACCAAAACTGCACACAATGCTCCAGGTGTGGTCTCACTAGGGCTCTGTACAACTGCAGAAGGACGTCTTTGCTCCTAAATTCGATTCCTCTTGTTATAAAGGCCAACATGCCATTTGCTTTCTTCACTGCCTGCTGTACCTGCATGCTTACTTTCATAGACTGATGTACAAGGACACCCAGATCCCATTGTACTTCCCCTTTTCCCAACTTGACACCATTTAGATAGTAATCTGCCTTCCTGTTTTTGCTATCAAATTGGATAATCTCATATTTATCCGCATTAAACTTCAGCTGCCATGTATCTGCCCACTCCCCCAGCCTGTCCAAGTCACCCTGCATTCTCATAGCATCCTCCTCACAGTTCACACTGCCACCCAGCTTTTTGTCATCTGCAAATTTGCTAATGTTACTTTGAATCGCTTCATCCAAATAATTGATGCATATTGTAAATAGCTGTGGTCCCAGCACCAAGCCTTGCGGAACCCCACTAGTCACTGCCTGCCATTCTGAAAGAGACCCGTTGTTTCTACTCTTTGTTTCCTGTCTGCCAACCACTTCTCTATCCATGTCAGCACTCCACCCCCAATACCATGTGCCCTACTTTTGCCCACTAATCTCCTATGTGGGACCTTATCAAATGCTTTCTGAAAATGCAGGTACACTACATCCACTGGCTCTCCCTTGTCCATTTTCCTAGTTACATCTTCAAAAAATTCCAGAAGATTAGTCAAGCATGATTTGCCCTTCGTAAATCCATGCTGACTCAGACCAATCCTGTTACTGCTATCCAAATGTGTGGCGATCTCATCTTTTATAATTGGCTCCAGCATCTTCCCCACCACAAAGTCAGGCTACCTGGTCCATAATTCCCCGCATTTGTTCCAGCATCTGCAGTTGCTTGTGATTCCATGAAGGCAGTTCAACAACATCTTCTCAGATCCATTTATGGCAATAACTTTTAGTCTTGCCAGCAAACTGTACAGAGAAAATGAAATAAAAATGAGAAATGATGAGGTATTTTAAATAATAGTCTATTCCTGTGGAGAAATTGGCATCATAACTCTGGTACAGTGTCACATCGATGAGAAACATTCTGTTATGATACAAAATCATATCAATTCTTGACAGACTTAATATTGGCAGTCTTAATAAATTGCAAATTCAAGTCATAACATTTAATTGGGCAATTTTCTGGCATGCTTTTTAAAGAATACAGAGCTACTAAAGATTTGGTAGTTTATGACTATTATCTCTTTACCGTAGTCACATTCAAAGTCTTGAAGGTAGACAAAAATGCTGGAGAAACTCAGCAGGTGAGGCAGCATCTATGGACCGAAGGAATAGGTGACGTTTTGGGTCGACACCCTTCCTCAGATTGATGTGGGGGTGGTGGGGTGGTGGGGCGGGGGGGTGGGGTGGTGGGAAGAAGAAAATAAGAGGCAGAGACAGTGGGCTGTGGGAGAGCTGGGAAGGGGAGGGGATGGAGGGAGAAAGCAAGGCTACCTGAAATTGAAAGTCCCTTTTAAGTGTTAATTATTTAGAAACACAGTATCATTATTAATAATCTGATAAAGGTGCAGTACAACTCACTGAAACAGAATTTAAATAAAAATCTGTCTTCTAGTCATTTTCTTTTGAGAACCATGTATACTTTATACTTACCGAAATTCTCTGAAGAAATACTGCCCTATAAAATATGTGCTTCATTAACATCAGTGAGCAGAATGTTGACATTTTCAACAACACCCGAAAGAAAGATATCGTGGTATTTTTCCACTGTGATTCCAGTCCAAGGTGCCTCTATCAATGGTTCCAAAAGCAATTTACTTAAAGGCAAGAAATGTGTACCTTTTGAACTGCAGCTACTTTAGTACTTACCAATACAATTAAACAAAGGCATGTGGTAAGCGGAAATCATAAATAAATAATTGGGAAGGACATTCAATGGCAGAGCATGTATGAAGGGATGCAAAACCGTGTGAGGTTTTTATACAACAATTATAAGGCCCTCCAAACATACAGTGCACACTAAAACAGATTGAACCTCTGCAAAGGAAGAATGCAGAGCAACGTAGCCATTTTATGTCAATGTGTGATTTTTACAGGTTATTTTCAAGCTAAAATCACACTTTGACATATCATTTGATATAATAGGAAAATACAGTCTGCACTATTCTGTATGATAAATGCTGAATAATCTGTTGATTGATTTCATTTTTACTGTATGGAGATAGTGAAGTTGGCTCCTATAATCAGCTTGTTTGATCTGAGCTGAGATGATAGTGTTTTACATGATAATTTGTTTTGCATAATTGAGTCTTACATAGTTGTATTTGACAATGGCGCAGCATATCCTCGAGCCTGGTACTTCTGAACTGTCTATTGTTAGTTGTATAACTAAGCGTTTCAGTCTTTTAAAAATGGAAACATTCCTTGCCTAGCCACCTCTGTTCAATCCCTTCCATCATATCCTCTGCTATCAAGCTGATTTCATAGCTGTTTTGTGTGCGACAACAAGTCAATGGAACTGAATGCGAGAATGTGAATAAAACCAATGGCCAATACTCACAAACAACAAAACTAGCAAGTAGGCACTAATATTCCCCCTGAAGAAGATAACAGAAATAATATTTAGATTAGCACAAACAAGAGAAAGAAATAGAAGATTGTGCCCACAGATTACTATGAAAAAAGTGATTTTTTTTTCAAGCGTTAATCTGACTGGGCAAGTTAGATTAAATTAATTCTTCCTACTTTAAAATTTGCTGCTGGTAAATGGCAATAACTTTACCATCAACTGAGGATCATTATTTATTTATTTTTGGTCATTTTATTACAGTAAACCATTATCAGTATCACAAGTGGTCTCCACTTGCAGTAGAGGTTGCTATTTCTTGAGTAATTTCAATCACTGGTGATTTAAGTTATATAATTTCCATTTATTTGCCTTTGAGCGTGAGGACAAGGCAGTCATTAACATGTATTTAATTATCGACCCTAATTATTTATATCTCATAACTCTACTGTTTTATACTCATCTTGTTCCAGATTCACTTCCCATCTGATAGGGACTTGAAGTCTTAAACCAAACAATCTAAACAAAATGTAAATGCTGGAAATATTAAATACAACTAGAAAATGCTGGCAACATTTAGCAGATCAGGCAGCATTGGAAGGAGAAACACAGTTGGCATTTTGGGTCCAAAACATGGAAAACAGAGAAACAGAGAATTTGTTTTCAGAACAAAACAGGTCACCATGCACATGGCAGCATATGTGGAAAGAGAAACCGTTATACATGTCAGTTTAAAGATATTTAAAGATGCATTTATTAAATTGGAAGCTTCACTGGATTGATCTATTCAGTCCAGCTGCTTTCACATTCCTAAGGGTGAAATGCTGTAAAATAAGAACTTTCAATTAAGTTTGTAGATGACAATTAACCTTACAGGAATGGTGGGAGCAAAATTCATTGTTCTAAGAATAGTGCTGATGCTCAGTTTTGGTAGGAAGATGTAAAATAGGGTGATATGGAGCTCATTACCATGGGTGGCACAGTGGTGCAGCGGTAGAGTTGCAGCCGTACAGTGCCAGAGACCTGGGTTTGATCCAGACTACAGGTGCTATCTGTACGGAGTTTGTATATTCTCCCTGTGACCTGCATGGGTTTTCTCCAGGAGCTCCGGTTTCCTCTCACACTCCAAAGAAGCACAGGTTTGTAGGTTAATTGGCTTAGTAAAATTGTAAATTGTCCCTAGTGTTTGTTGGATAGTGTTAATGTGCGAGGATCATTGGTTGGCGTGAATCGATGGGCCGAAGGCCTTATTTCCGTGCTGTATCTTTCTTCAAACTAAACTAAACTAAGCCATGCAGAATTAAAGGTAAATTAGATAGGTGCTTCGAGGGGATCCGGCACAACACCTTTGGGAGAAAATGTAGAGAGCCTTGCAAACAACATGAAAGGAAGAAGGAGCACAGTAGCTTTGAAGGGAATATAACCTTTGGCAAGAATGTTCGGATCATATAGCTGCTTAGTTACTGTCTATGTTATTTAACAAAGACTCTACTGTTGTTTTGGGTTGAGAGGGTCATTCCAGTTTGACAGCAAATTCAGGCATGTATTCTGTATCACTTCTTCTTCTTCTTAAGTGTGGCATGCACAGTCTAACGTTGTTGGACAACTTGGTCTATTTGATCTTCCGTTTGTGCACGTCGAGTTGATTGCATTAGTCGAAACAGGGCGGACCACGTAAAGGTTGCAATCTTCCACCCCTCTGCATCACTGACTTACCATTTGATGAACTGGCCACAAAATGGTATGCAAAATGTTCTTCGAATACATGATGTGCACGTCTAGTTAAAAGTATTTTGCTGGCTGTAAACACAAAGCAAAAATGATTACATCTGAGTTTGGAGAAGTTTCCACTATGGGTATAGTTCTCCAACAGCTCCAACAACTACCAGCAAGGATGACACCATCATGGACAAAGCATCTGCTTCATCTTTATCTTTACCACCACCATAACATGCACTCCTCCCCCTCCTCCAACACTGGTGCACCATATGTAGAGAGCATGCCATCTAAAATATACACTCCAATTACTCAGCTAGGAAACTCCAATAGTAGGACCAAAACCCGTGGTCTTCACCCTTCGAAAAATTACAGGTGCCTGGAAACATCAGATAGACCCAAAAATACAGGAGTAAATCAGCGAGTCAGACAGCATTTCTGGAGAAAAGGAATAGGTGATGTTTTGGGTTGAAACCCTTTTTCAGAGAGCCAGGGGAGGGGGAAACTGGAGGCATGAAAAGGTACAGAGCAAATCATGGCCGGCAGCGATGACAAGAAAGGTAGAGCCCAGCATTGTTCATAAGTTTATGTTCCTAAGTCATAGGAGCAGAATTAGGCCATTTGGCCCATTAGACTGCTCCACCATTTAATCATGGCTGACCTATCCTTCCCATTCGCCTACCTTCTCTCCGTAACCTTTGCTGGCTGTGGAACAGGTGATTGCCTGCAGGTTCAATTCCGAATTGCACACTATCTTTACATAGAAATATACCACTAATCATTCATCGTCACTGTGCTCAAATCCACAAACATCCTCAACGACAACACAGTGAGAACTCCTTTGCCAGAGGTTCAATGTGTCAAGGTAGCCCTCCACCATGCATCGACAAAAATTAGGGAGAGAAAATAACTGTGGACATTGTCAAACTGCAGATTTAACCACCACCCCCCCATCTCCAAAGAAAATGCATAGTTAAAAAGTAAAGAGCATTTTGTCAAAAATAAAATTCTCATACAACTAAATATACCTGGAATAGACAACAGGATAAGATTAAAATTTAAATGTATTAATTTTTTTTAGGTTTTCAAGTAGAACATTGTTAATCGATACAGGTATACAGTGCAAAATATATGCAGTAGTAGTTAAGCTATTAGCTGTTGATGATCAACCCCAGTAATTTGCCAACATGCTTCCACTGAACTAGTTAGTTGAGAACATTTATTTTCCAGTACAGACCTTATTTTCCAGTACAGAGACCATATAACCATATAACCATACAACAATTACAGCACGGAAACAGGCCTTCTCGGCCCTTCCAGTCCGTGCCGACCATTTATTTTCCTCGAGTCCCATCTACCTGCACTCAGACCATACCCCTCCATTCCCTTCCCGTCCATATACCTGTCCACTTTACTTTTAAATGTTAAAATCGATCCTGCCTCCACCACTTCTGCAGGAGACACTGATAGTATTTTTACTCTTGATGTAATGTGCTCCTAAGTGACAGTTTGGACTGCAGTTTAGACTAATTAGCCAATGTAGCAGGAACTCAAACAGTCCCTGCATCTCATGACATTTGCAAAACCCTGTGCTACTGGAGGGATACAGTCTTCTTCCCTGTCTAAGTCTGATTTGTTTCAAATGAAACATTGCCTTCCTAACTCTGCTAAACACTACACAACAAAACAGAAATCAGGGAAGAGATGCTGGAGGTGGAGTATTACATAGAAACATAGAAACATAGAAAATAGGTGCAGGAGTACGCCATCCAGCCCTTCAAGCCTGCACTGCCATTCAATATGATCATGGCTGATCATCCAACTCAGTATCCCGTACCGGCTTTCTATCCATACCCCCTGATCCCTTTAGCCACAAGGGCCACATCTAACTCCCTCTTAAATATAGCCAATGAACTGGCTTCAACTACCTTCTGTGGGAGAGAATTCCAGAGATTCACCACTCTCTGTGTGAAAAATGTTTTTCTCATCTCGGTCCTAAAAGATTTCCCCCCTTATCCTTAACTGTGACCCCTTGTCCTGGACTTACCCAACATCGGGACCAATCTTCCTGCATCTAGCCTGTCCAACCCCTTAAGTCTGTGTTTCCTTACACAGGTGCTGTCTCACCCGCTGAGCACTTTTGGCAGATTCCGCTTTAGTTTCGAGAATCTGCTGGTTTGATTTTTCTTGGTCTAAAGAAGGATCCTGATCTGAAACATGTCTGAAGAAGGTCCCCGACCCGAAACATCACCTATCCTTTTTCTCCAGAGATGCTGCCTGACCCACTGAATTACTCCAGCATTTTGTGTCTATTTAGTTTTAGTTTTTTTTCGTTTTAGAGATACAGAGAGGAAACAGGTCCTTCGGTGCACCAAGTCCATGCTGACCAGCGATCCCCACATATTAACACTATCCTACAAACACTAGGGACAATTTACATTGCTACCAAGCCAATTAAACTACAAACCTGAATGTCTTTGGAGCATGGGAAGGAACTGAAGATCGCTGAGAAAACCCACACGGTCACGGGGAGTACGTACAAACTCCATACAGAAAGCACCCGTAGTCGGGATTGAACCCGGGTCTCCGGAGCTGTAAGTACTGTAAGGCAGCAACTCTACCACTGTGTCACTGTGCCGTCCAGCATCCACAGTTCTTTGATTCTACGTTCTGGTTTGTTTAAATGAATGACCACCAGTTGGTTGGAATTGTTCACTTATGTTAAATCAAATCCCATTGCTGCTTTCTAAGTGGTTGCATGTTTCATTTTATTTTGGTGTTGAAGTGGAATTTGTCTCCAAGTGTATCAAGTCAAGGAACTTGGACTACTCATTTGGGGTCACAAGGTCAAATGCAGCAGGAGAATTTAAATTCAGTTATATTAATTAATTTACTAAATCTGGAATTAAAACTGGAATGATAATGGTGCCCTGAAACCACCAGGAAGATTAAAAACCCATCTGCTTCAATAATCCTCTCTGAGACTATTAGCCCTACCTGGATGAGCCTGTATTTGACTCTAGACCTCTGAAATAGCACAGCAAGCTACCAGCTCAACAGCCATGAAATAGAAACAACAAATATCCTGCATAATTTTATAGGGCTCCCGAATCAATGAATGGATAAAAAATAGCTCACTTCTACTGCTAGTGAGGGGACTTCCATTTTATACTTCAAGCCATAATGAACATTAGGCTGGGGATTAGAAAGTGAGTCTCCGCAGCCATTATAACATTTAATGATTTGGCTAGTGAAAGGGCTGGAAAGGATAAAGGGAAAATTGAATGTGTTCAGGAGTGGGAGAGTGAGAGATACCCTGGTTGAGCAATATTTGTTGTATTGTTCAACCAGGCTATCACTCACTCGTGTATTTTGTGCAACATAGAATCCCAAGCCATGCTTTGGAATTCCAGATGTCCCAGACTTTAAACAATAAAGCCAAGGAATTTAGGGGCAGGGCTGGTAGAGCTGTTCTTACATCATCAGACATCTAGGTTCAATTCTGACCAGGTGCTGTCTGTGTGTTTGCACATTCTCCCCATGTTCATATGGGCTTCCTTCAGGTACTCTGGTTTTGCCCTGGTGCCCTGGTTTCTTCCCACATCCCAAAGACATGCCAGTTTGTAACTTAATTGGCTTCTGTGAATTACCCATAGTGTACAGGGAGTGGATGCAAATGTGGGATAACATAGAACTAGTGTGAACAGGTGATTAATGGTTGGTGTGGACTTGATGGTCCGATGGGCCATTTCCATTCTGTATCTTTTAATCAAGCATTGAGTCAAATTATGCTGCTTTCCTACACACACACACACACACACACACACACACACACACACACACACACACACACACACACACACACACACACACACACACACACACACACACACACACACACACACACACACACGCAACACTCCATCATTCCAAGCCTGTGCTCAATGACAGAGCTTTGATGTATTGGGGCAATGATCAAAGCAGTCATCATCCCACCATATGTTCACCATTGTAATAGTAAGATTAAATGAGAACTTACCTGTTCGAAGTTTGATCTTTATTTTATGTGGAGTTACGATGAGGGATTACGTGAAGAAGCCCCACCTGGCGCTGGATCGGCATACTTCAAACCAGCGGCATGAAAAATACAGAACCAATAGCCGGTGTAAGATAGTAAGGCTCAATATAGACTAGAACTACCAGATGATCATTTATATTATGAGGGTTGGGAGTGGAGGGCACGTAATCCCTCATCGTAACTTCTCATAAACTAAAGATCAAACTTCGAACAGGTAAGTTCTCATTTAATCTTACTATTTTACTTCGGAGTCACGTGAGTGACTACGTGAAGATTTTAAAGCTCTGTGTTTTTTATGTCGTAGATAAATTCCATACGACTCTCTGTTTAGTCAATACAGTAGTGAGTAAATAATATTTTTAAAACATTGTTTCAATTTATGTAATAAGTATTTTAATTATAAAAAAAACATTTTTTTAATAATAACCCCTCTATCGTAGGGGAAAATTACAAAAGAAAAATGATAAATGATGTCAATGGTAACATAAATCGATAATATAAATCGATAATATAAAACAAAGCAAGCATTTAAAGAGAACCCAATACTGCGTGTCCAAATCCTGGCACCGTGACAACAGGTTTATTGTAGAACTTTGAAAACGTTTCTTCTCTACACCACCCTGCGGCCTCTAAAATTTGATCAAGTGGTACGTCCTGTACCTTTGCCGCGGACGTAGCTGCCGCCCTAGTGGAGTGAGATTTAAACACATCAGTGTCTATTCCTGCTAGACCCAAAACCTCTTTTAACCATCTAGAAATGGTTTGAACTGAAACTTTTGTATGTGGTTTTTTGTGCGTTATCAATAACGCTATCTCAGAACTTATGAGATTTTTGGTTACCTCAATGTATTGAGTTAAATGCTTAACTACACACAATGTTTCATCGATAGGATATGCTTTAAACATTACCTTCGCACCAGTTCTCCCTGGTCTGCTTTGTTTAATCAGGTCATAAACATAAAACACAATGTTATCTGCAGTCACATGCATGCAAACCAACCGTAACAATTGCAAAGTTTGTACTCTTTGAGCTGATACCAATGCCATTAACATTACTACCTTGAATGTTAACTTCTGCAAAGACATTGAAGTAATTGGAGTCCATTGCTTAAGCAAAGTGAGAACAATGCTAACATCCCAAATTTCTGTATATCTGGGCTTGGGAGGATTTTTATTAAAAATTCCTTTCATGAATCGAGATACTAATGGGTGAGACCCAACTGAATCCCGATCAGAAATTTGTCCTAAGTAGGACGACAATGCACTACGGGCACAATTAATGGCACTATAACTCAAATGCTCATCAAAATGTAACCCAGCAAGGAACTCCAATACATTTGAAATGTTTGCAGTATGATAAGATATCTTTGACTGTGTACAAAAAGTTTCCCATTTCCTTATATGTGACATATATTGTTTTTTAGTGCTATTCCTCCAAGCTGCATCCATAACATCCATGGTCCTGTCCGACAGTTCAAACTCTTGCAATGGTCTGGTCAGAACCTGCAGATTAACAAATTCATATGATCATGCTGTAGCGGCACCATACGTGGCGAATAAAGAATAGACATCAGGTTGGTGCAAGTGGTTCTTTATTCTGTTGTCACACATATAGTGGGTGCGCTAACTATATGTAGGGTTGTTGTAGCTGAGCGAGGTTGTTCCCTCGGGCTCAGCTACCGGTAAACTCCTGGTGGGTCTCGTGGTGAGAGAGCTTATGTACCAGGACACTCCCTCTGCCCATGACGTCGTGTGCCCGCCCTCTCCTGACGAGGGTTCGAGCTTAAGTGGCCTATGTTTATGCTGACGCCACAGGACCCCCCCCCCCAGAACAGGAGGAAGGAATAGCTTGGTCAAGGGAGGCTCCTGCATGTAGGTCTGGGACACCCCGGACGTGGGTCGGGACGGAGGGCTCCACGGGCGCAGTTGACGCTCTGCGTGGGCGATCCCGATGTACCGAGGGGTGCGAGGAGACCGATGCAGAAGCCGCCGGACAGAAGAGGTCTGGGACACCCCGGGCGTGGGTCGGGATGGTGCTCTACACGGGCGCAGTTGACGCTCTGCGTGTGAGATCCCGATGTACCGAGGGGTGCGACGAGACTGAAGAGACACGGTTGCATCTCCTTGACCAGCTAAGGGAGAGTGTCCTGTGACACACGGCCCCCAAAAACGATGGGGGAAAAACCAAATACAATATACAAACTAATTGCAGTGCACACAAAAAAAATCAGTTAGAAAAAAAAATAATAATAATTAGTGTCCAGTGTCTAAATTTCAAATTGTCCAGTGTTCATCGTGCAGCCACAACGTCCAGCTGGAAGGTGGCGCTGTGGACAGTGGTGAGGCTGCAGTGACGGCATCCGGCCGGAAGGTGGCGCTGTGGATGACGGTGAGGTTGCAGTGACAGCAGCCGAACTGACGGTGGCGCTGTTGCTGGCAGTGAAGCTGCAGGGACGGCATCCGGCCAGAAGGTGGCGCTGTGGATGACGGTGAGACTGCAGTGACAGCAGCCGAACTGACGGTGGCGCTGTTGCTGGCAGTGAAGCTGCAGGGACGGCATCCGGCCAGAAGGTGGCGCTGTAGACGGCGGCCAGGTAAGTTCGTAGTGCACTTCCAGCCGGCGGCGGCCATCTTTGTAGTCGGAAGCCGCCCGTTTCAAGATGGCGCGGCGGCCATTTTGCCGGCCGGGTGAAGAGGAATCACCTGGTGACTGGAGGCCGGCGAGGAGCTGAAGGGCGGCTTCGGCGGCCGCCTCAGGTAAGCCCACTTTTTCAGGTGCAGCGGTCGGCGGGGCCAGGCGTGGTGCAGGGCCTGGAGACGCGGTGAGGCCTGGAGCCGGGTCCGGTGCAGGGCCTGGGGACGCGGTGAGGCCCGGAGCCGGGTCCGGTGCTGGGCCTGGGGACGCGGTGAGGCCGGGGTCCGGTGCAGGGGCTGGAGCGGTGTCCCCGGTCAGTTGCATTCCGGTGCAAGGCCCGGAGCCGGGGTCCGTTGTCGGGAGCGGGAGAGTGGCAGGTACTCACTCTGCTCCCAGGGCCGTCGGGCGTGTGTCGGGGCTGCCGTGGGCAGGAGGCTGCTATGCTCGCAGCTCCTGCAGCAGCTGGTGGGGCAGCGGCGGCTGCTAGAACCTCTCCGCTCCGGTGGTCGGCTCCTGGCAGGTCATGCAGAGGAGTCGGCGGCCGTCACGCAAGGCCTGGAGCGGTGTGCGGGCTGGAAGCGGGGCCTGCCCCGTTGCCGGGAGCGGGAGAGCGGCGGTAGCCGTGGCTTCTCAGCTCCGGTGAGCAGCAGCAGGTGAGGAAGGGGCGACATACCTCACTGCAGGGCCTGGTTGGCGGCAGCGTAGTTCTGCAGGACTGGGCAGCCAGCTGCAGACATCAGGTCTCCCGAGGCTGCGTCTTCAGGTGAGTCCAAATTAAAATTCGGACAGTCGGGGGTCACCAATGTAGCGGCACCATACGTGGCGAATAAAGAATAGACATCAGGTTGGTGCAAGTGGTTCTTTATTCTGTTGTCACACATATAGTGGGTGCGCTAACTATATGTAGGGTTGTTGTAGCTGAGCGAGGTTGTTCCCTCGGGCTCAGCTACCGGTAAACTCCTGGTGGGTCTCGTGGTGAGAGAGCTTATGTACCAGGACACTCCCTCTGCCCATGACGTCGTGTGCCCGCCCTCTCCTGACGAGGGTTCGAGCTTAAGTGGCCTATGTTTATGCTGACGCCACAATGCAATGGATGAATTTCTTTTATTACTGGTTGTGTCAACAGATTGTCGCAACTGGGAATCGTCATACATGGTTCAATAATCATTTTTAGCATCAATGGGAACCATGACAATTTGGCACCACCAAAATGCCTTTCGCAGCATCTTGCGCTATTTTCTTGAGACATTGCCCAATCAGACAGAATGGGGGAAAAGCATAAAAGAATGTATTCCTGCAGTGTAGCGAGAAAGCATCCACCGCTACTGCCCCTGGATCGTGTTCCCAAGACACATATTTGGGCAATTGGTGATTCAATCTAGATGCAAACAGATCAATGTCTGGCACTCCATACCGACTGACTATATTTTAACATCAATTCTGTATTGTCTTTAAATATTCGTGATCTTTTGTCTGCCACAACATTGTCTCTCACTGGGAGATAAATAGCTGACAGCCAAATATTTTTACCAATACACCATTGCCACATCACATTTACCAGATGATCACATGATATTGATCTTACACCACCCATGTGATTGATATATGCCACAGCTGTGGTATTGTCTATTTGTATTTGGACATGCAAATCCTTTAAAGTAGAACAATAAGCTTTTAATCCATAAAATGCTCCCAGTAGCTCCAAATAATTTCTACCATATGTTTGGAGCAATAAATCCTCTTGGACAGTCCATCTGCCCCCACAGCTGGTCTCATTATCCGTAGCCCCCCATCCGAGAGAACTTGCGTCAGTTTGCAAAAACACTACTGGCTGCTGAACTAAAATGTTTTTAGCAGCTTGTGGAACATTCTCAATCCACAAATGCAATTCTGATAAGGCTTCCTTTGGCAATTGCATAGGCCTATCAAAATGGCCTGCTCGCTGTATAAGCGCTTGAGGTTTTGCCCTTTGAAGATTTTGGTAATGTAGTGGACCAAATTCTACTGCTGGAAATGCTGCTACCAACTTCCCAATAACCTTAGCAACTTCTCGGATGGAGGGATAAGGTTTGTTAATCAAACTCTGACACATATTTGTCAAGTCAATCACCTTATCCATTGGTAAAGTTACCAACATGGTAACTGAATTAATCACAAACCCCAGATATTCAATGGTTTGGGATGGCTGTAACTTAGATTTTGATGGATGAATCAGGAACCCCAGCTTTTCAAACAAGCTTGTAGTTGCTGAGACTGATTTTTCAGCTGACTCCTGATTAGCATTGACAATTAAAATGTCATCTAGATAAGCCATAATGATGTGTTTTTGTGCCCTTAGCAGTGCAAGTGCTGGCTTCAACAATTTAGTGAACAATCTAGGTGCTGAGCTTAATCCATTAGGTAATGCTTTGTATTGCCACAGCTGTCCCATCCATTTAAACTTTAAATACCTGCGGAAGCGCTGATGAATTGGAACTGAATAATATGCATCCTTCAAACCTATTGTAGCCATATAACAACCTGTTGATACCAGCTGCATTGCAGTGTTGAATGTGTCCATTTTAAAATGTTTATACTGGACAAATGTATTCAATTGTGTGAGATCTAAAATGATTCTACAACCCCCATCTTTCTTTGGTCTGGGGAAAATATTTGACACAAATTGTTGTGGATCCTCTCCTGTTTTCTCAATAACTCCTTTCTCACACAAATTCTTAACCTCTTTGTCAATTTGAATTTTTTCAAGAACAGAAAACATCAAAGAATGATTAGGCTTATTCTGTCCCAATGGATCCATACCTTCTACAAAATCAATGGTAGATCCTAAAACAGTATCTAATACAACACGATCAGATGTTATACTGTCCCATTCATTATAAAACATTCGGAGTCTACCACCAATCTGAGGTTCATCCAAACATTCTTCTTTAATAGGATAAAGTTTTTGTACCTCTCCAACCGGACAAAGTGATCTCCTTCTCCCAATAAATGGGTGTACATTCGCCTGTGCTGGCTGGTAATTCTTCCTTATCATACTCCTACCTCGGCTTGTTCCAGCTCCAAAATCAAATCCCCTTCTCATTTGACCAGCCCTTCTCTGGCCAAAATTGAAGGGTTTCATAAGGCCAATAGTTTTTGCCTCTTCATCAATTTCTTTAATTTGTTTAGACAGATTTTCTCCGAACAAATAACCAGGAGCTTGAACATTGCTTGCCCTGCACAACCCTGCAAATCTTGGATGTAAAAGAGGCCGAATGGCAATCTTCCTCATACAATTTATCTCAAAAAATGAGTTGCAGAATAAAGCCAACATATGCTTCTGAACTTTCGTCATTCCACAACCTCCACTTGTCTTCCAAAGGCAGTGATGCCAGCCAAAATCAGCTTGAGGATTCTTTGAAATCGAATCTCCTGCGCCCGCATCATTGATGACATTGGCGCCCAAATAGCCGGATTCACCGTCGGTACCTTCAGTGAGGTACAATTAATGGGTGTTTTATACAATTCTGCTGTCACAACCATAACAGCTTCTTGAAGCGGGTGAGAGACCATATAATTAATATTGGCCGCCAGGTTTTCTTCCATGGCATCACCGCCTCCTCCAGGTATAGCAAACCTTTGTGCCACATCAGGCACACCTGGATCAACATATTTGTATTGTGGTGGGTACTCCTGAACGCAATCACCACTTTCAGGGTCTGTCTCATACAGCCCTGGTACTCCTGAAACTTGTTCAAAGAAGACTTCCTCCAGCCCAATCCCGGGCACTGGAGTTTCAAATTCCCAATTCAAACTGGCACCATATTCATGATATGGAACCCCCTCAAGGGCTGCCTGGGAATATTCTGGGTTCTTAGACCCTTGGTTGATTATAGTTTGGAGTGTTTTCTCCATTTGATCCATTCTGAGCCATAAGGCTTTTCTTTCTGGACCTTCTGAATCAGATTCATCAGATACCTCAGGCCTTTCAGCTTTTCTTTTACTTTTTTTAGGCACTGGGTTTTCCTCCAAGAGTTTCTGTTTGTGGAGCAACCAAAGGCTCACTAACGGGTATTTCAACGGCCACCGGTATCGGAACCGGCTCCGCAATAATCTGCTGTCCCGACTCTTCTCCACCCCGATGCACATTTTACCCGTGATTTCTTAACTTTCTCCATTTTCTTTTTAACTCCTCCTGGTTTACCACCAGGCTATGGAGTTTTGAAAACGCCCTAGAAGCAAAAAATTTTCACTTACCTGCGGGCCATTTCCTTACCGCTGTGCGGAGCTGCGCTCTGCAGCTCTTTCCTCTACCGACAGCGGTGACGTAATGCCGATCCAGCGCCAGACGGGGCTTCTTCACGTAGTCATTCACGTGACTCTGAAGTAAAATGTCCACTGGAGTTTCTAAGCAGCAGATCCTGAAAACCCTACAAAGATTTGGTGATGTTTGGAACTACAATCAGAATGGGATAGTTTGTTCCTACTCATGACTTTTGCAATGTCTGCAGAACATAACTTTATGTATCAACTAAGCTAACCCCAAAGTTTATTTTGAGTATTGTGTGCAATACTGGTCACCCATTAGATAAAGGATGTGGAGCCTTTGAAAAGGGTGTTCACCAGAATGCTGGCTATTACATAGGAGAGGTTGGATAAACTTGGATTGCTTTCTCTAAAGCGTCAAAGGTTGAGGAGAAAACCTGATAGAAGTATAGAAAATTACGAGAGGCATGGATAGGCTAGACAGTCAGAACCGTTTTTACCAGGATGAAAATATCAAAGACTAGAAGGCACAGCTTTAAGTTGAGAAGGGCAAACTTCAAAGGAGATGTGTGAGGCAAGTTTTTTACACAGACTGTGGTGGGTGCCTGGAACACACTGCCAGGGATGGCGGTGGAGGAAGCTTTCAAAAAGTCAAAGTCAAAAGAGTTTATTGTCATGTGTCCCTGACAGGACAATGAAAATCTTTCTTTGCATAGCACAACAGAACATAGAAGGCATTGACTACAATTCTATACATAAATACACCCATGACTTAATAAATGAATAAAGTGCAAATAACAGATGGAGGGATATTAATGTTCAGAGTTCCGAGCCAGGTTTAATAGCCTGATGGCTGTGGGGAAGTAGCTATTCCTAAACCGGGTTGTTGCAGTCTTCAAGCTCCTGTACCTTCTACCCGAAGGTAGCAGGGAGATGAGTGTGTGGCTAGGGTGGTGTGGGTCCTTGATGATGCTGCCAGCCTTTTTGAGGCAGCGACTGTGATAAATCCTCTCGATGGAAGGAAGGTCAGAGCCGATGATGGACTGGGCAGTGTTTACTGCTTTTTGAAGAGTCTTTTCCTCTCCAGGGCGCTCAAGTTGCCGAACCAAGCCACGATGCAACCAGTCAGCAAGCTCTCTACTGTACACCTGTAGAAGTTAGAGAGAGTCCTCCTTGACAGACCAACTCTCCGTAATCTTCTCAGGAAGTAGAGGCGCTGATTTTATACTGGTGTTTAAAAAAAGCTTTCAGATAAGCATATGGATATGTCGGGAATGGAGTGATATGGATCAGATGTTGACAGAGATGAGTAGTTTTACTTGACATCATGTTCAGTGTGAACATTGTGGGCCAAAGGGCCTGTTCCTGTGTTGTACTGTTCTCTGTTCTACCTTCTACATTTTAAGTTACTTTAAATTTGTCAATGAGTGGATAAAAATATTTTGAAGCCCATAGGAATAAAGGTGGAAACTCTCAGGATCTAAATAAAATAGAGTAAAGGTTCCTTGTCATCTGAAATAGGAATGTGAAGTGAAGTGAGCTGTGGATTTTTAAGTTGGAGCATTTCCAACATTCTGGTATCTTTTCTTTTTGTATTTCAGATGTTATTTATCTCCATCTATTTATACCTTTACTATCCTCTTTCACCTGACACCACCCCTGATGGTGCCAGTGAGCTTCCTATGGTCTTTGTCCCTTCACATATATTCCATTCATATTTTCTCTGCCTCGCCCAACCTTTCACTGCAACGTTAAACATTTCATGCCCAATCTTGCCAATTCTGATGAAAGGTCATGGACATGAAACATTAATTCAGTTTCATCCTCTGCAGCTGCTACCTGACCTGCCAAATACTTCCAGTGATTTCTGATATTAATTCAGATTTCCAGCATGTCCAGCATTTTGATTTCATTTGACGCAGATTCTTGCCTGACTGCTAAAATTTAGCTTCAATATATTCAACCTTCTCATTTTCAGAAGGTTTAAGCGTTTAAGTGTTTTGCAAGCCATCTTTGGGAAACCAATGAATAAAGATGAAGTATCTTTACGACATAGTTTGTCTTGTAAATTATGCTAATGCAATGGTTACGAGGAGCTTCACATTTATAAACTGAATGTTATGAGGCTGAAAAACACTTTAAGTACTATTTATATGATTGGGCTTTCACTATAAGGAACTCCTTAATGATGAAGATTAATTAAAGATGAAGTCTTGATTGTACCAAAGCTACAGCTTGAGAGAAAAGTTTATTATGTGGTGATGAAAATCTAAAATACTGCAGATGGTAGAAATCTTGCATAAAAACAGAAAATGCTGGAAACACTCAGCAGGTAATCATCTGCCAGCATCTGTGAAGAGGGGAAAAAAAAACTTAATCATAGAAACATAGAAACATAGAAAATAGGTGCAGGAGGAGGCCATTCGGTCCTTCGAGCCAGCACCACCATTCATTGTGATCATGGCTGATTGTCCCCAATCAATAACCCGTGCCTGCCTTCTCCCCATATCCCTTGACTCCATTAGCCCCCAGAGTTCTATCCAACTCTCTCTTAAATCCATCCAGTGATTTGGCCTCCACTGCCCTCTTTGGCAGGGAATTCCATAAATTCACAACTCTGGGTGAAAAAGTTTTTTCTTACCTCAGTCTTAAATGACCTCCCCATTTATTCTAAGACTGTGGCCCTGGTTCTGGACTCGTCCAACATTGTGAACAATTTTCCTGCATCTAGCTTGTCCTGTCCTTTTATAATTTTATATGTTTCTATAAGATATCCCCTCATCCTTCTAAACTGCAGTGAATACAAGCCTAGTCTTTTCAATCTTTCCTCATATGATAGTCCCGCCATCCCAGGGATTAATCTCGTGAACCTACGCTGCACTGCCTCAATCACAAGGATGTCCTTCCTCAAATTAGGAGACCAAAACTGTACACAATACTCCAGATGTGGTCTCACCAGAGCTCTACACAACTGCAGAAGGACCTCTTTACTCCTACACTGGAATCCTCTTGTTATGAAGGCCAGCATTCCATTAGCTTTCTTCACTACCTGCCCAATCAGATCTAACAACTTAGCAATAATATTGTGGACCATTCTGAATGAAAGCAGAACAAAAACTACCTCATTATTTCTGTTTTGAGGCTTCTTCTATTTTGAGAGACATAATATTGAAATGCGCAATATTTCAATTTGGGCATATAATGTTGAAACTATCTTAACAAACACAAAACTGCTCAACCTCTTGTATTCGTAGAGGCAATTGGCCTTTCATGATCATGGTGAGTTTAACTGATCAACTTATTGGAAGGGTCCAGACCTGAAACATCATCCATCCATGTTCTTCAAAGATGAGACTTGACCCGCTGAGGCACTTTGTGTCTTTTTTAACTGTTCCATTGATGGAGAGAACAAAAAATGGTTGAATCTGCAGCTAATGTGCCCTCAAAGACCTTCACTATGAAAGATTGAAACAGTTCCTTGTTTTAATATAAGATCTTTCCAACTGCAATTTATTAGTCACCTACTGCAGAGGGTGAAAATTCTATATCTGTTATTTTAATAATTCTGCTTTTGATATGAAAATGTTAACATTTTAAACCTGTAAAGGGAATAATTTGATGGTTAATAATGATATGAATGAATTAATAATTAGCTGGGCACACAATGGTCCAACTAGTAGAGCTGCTGTCTCACGGAGCCACAGACCCAGGTTTACTCCAGGCCATGGTTGCTGCCTGTGTGGGGAGTTTGCATGTTCTCCCTGCGATTGTGTAGGTTACCTCCAGGTGCTCTGGTTCTTTCCCATATTCCAAACATACACATGTCTGTAGGATAATTGGCCTCTGTAAATTGTCCCTAATGTCTAGGAAGTGGATGCAACTTCAAACTTTTAAACTCTAAGCAAATTTAGTTTGAAATAATGTGCAATGAAATAACTCCAATGTTACACAAAAAGCTTTGTATATAATTCTTGAATGCCCGCATAGATGGGTTGGATTATTGAGAATTTGATATGTTTACCTGTAATTATCATCAAATGTTAATTTTACTTCGAAGTCACATGAAGAATCCCGCCAGCCCGCATGCGCGTCAATACGTTCTAATGCATGATGCACGACTGGCTGGGAGGAGCGTTGCTCCTCCAGCGGTAAGTTTAAAACCTGCAGGTAAGTTTTGAATTTATTCTGAGGTCGTTTTTTGGTAAAAATTCTTGTTACAGATTTCCAAATTGCTGAACGAAGTATGGAAAAATCCAGGGGGAAACCCAGACAGGCCGCGGGGAAACCGGCTATGGAGGACTGCCAGATTGCGGGTAGCCGGCGGCCGGCAGTTTCATCGTCCAAGTCGCGGACAGTGCGGTCAGCGAGTTGACACATGGTGCTTGCCCAAAGCACTTCGGCAACCCTGAAAAGGGGCAAAGCCAAAAAGAAGTCTGATAGGCCGAGTCGGATAAAGTCAGACGGAAGTCAAAAGAAGTCGGATAAGTCAGACAAGTCAGGCCAGGAGGATTCTCCTCCTCCAAATATGGATAGCATCTTCGGGCGTTTATCCCGGATGGAGCACCTCATGGAAAGGATGCTCCATCATGATATGCTCCGTAAAATGAAAACATATCAATGCAGGTCTCCTTTCGCGCCTGTGGCTGCGCCTGGTCCAGGGCTGCTTAATGTCTCCTCAGAGGGGAGTGTACGAGGTCAGTATATGAATGACTCCGAATTCTGAGGTATGTCGGTGGAACAAAAAGGATTGTCAAACAAAAAGGGCTGATGAGCCAAAACCAAAGAGGCCAAAGTCGGGCAACGCCATTGTAGTTGGAGACTCCATTGTGAGAGGTACGGACAGGGGTTTTTGCGGCAACAGATGGGATTCCAGGATGGTGTGCTGCCTTCCTGGTGCCAGGATCCAGGATGTTACGGACAGAGTGCAGACAATCCTCAAGGGCGAAGGTGAACAGCCGGAAGTGGCCGTGCATGTTGGCACAAATGATGTTGGAAAGAAGGGGATGAATATTTTGCAGCGGGACTTCAGAGAGCTTGGAAAAATGCTGAAAAGCAGGACTTCCAGGGTTGTTATCTCCGGTTTGCTTCCAGTTCCTCGTGCTGGCGAGAGCAGGAACAGGGAGATACGGGACCTGAATGTGTGGCTGAGGAACTGGTGCAGGGGGCAGGGATTTAGATTCTTAGATCACTGGGATCTGTTTTGGAGTAAGGGGGAACTGTACAAAAGGGACGGATTGCATCTTAACAGGTGGGGGACCAGCATTCTGGCCGGCAGGTTTGCCACTGCTACACGGATGGTTTTAAACTGAATAAGGGGGGTGGGGGGTCAAATGGGATAATCGAGAATGGAGTTAAAGGGAAAGAGAGTAAAGGGATGGTTAATGACCCCAGAATTAACGGGAAAGAAAGCTCACAAAGGGATAGGAGAGTATGGCCAAGTGTAATAGGGATCGATGTGAAAGGGGCCACTTGTCAACATAATTGTATAAGGAGTAAGAGTGTTGTAAAAACAAGCCTGAAGGCTTTGTGTCTCAATGCGAGGAGCATTCGTAATAAGGTGGATGAGTTGAAGGTGCAGATAGTGATTAATGACTATGCTATAGTTGGGATCACGGAGACATGGCTCCAGGATGACCAAGGCTGGGAGCTGAACATCCAGGGATATTCAATATTCAGGAGGGATAGACGAAAAGGAAAAGGAGGTGGGGTAGCGTTGCTGGTGAGAGAGGAGATTAATGCAATAGAAAGGAAGGACATTAGCGTGGAGGATGTGGAATCGATATGGGTAGAGCTGCGAAACTCTAAGGGGCAGAAAACGCTAGTGGGAGCTGTGTACAGGCCACCTAACAGTAGTATTGGAGTTGGGGATGGCATCAAACAGGAAATTAGAAATGCGTGCAACAAGGGTAACACGGTTATAATGGGTGACTTCAATTTGCATGTAGATTGGGTGAATCAAATTGGCAGGGGTGCTGAGGAAGAGGATTTCCTGGAATGTATGCGGGATAGTTTTCTCAACCAACATGTGGAGGAACCAACGAGAGAGCAGGCTATTCTAGACTGGGTATTGAGTAATGAGGAAGGGTTAGTTAGCAGCCTTGTTGTGCGTGGCCCCTTGGGCAAGAGTGACCATAATATTGTTGAGTTCTTCATTAGGATGGAGAGTGACAAAATTAAGTCAGTAACAAGGGTTCTGAACTTGAACAAAGGTAACTTTGAAGGTATGAGATGTGAATTGGCCAAGATAGACTGGCAGGTGATTCTTAAAGGGTTGACAGTGGATGTGCAATGGAAGGTATTTAAAGACTGCATGGATGAAGTACAAAAGTTGTTCATACCAGTTTGGCAAAAGAATAAATCGGGGAAGGTGGTGCATCCATGGATAACAAGGGAAATCAGGGATAGTATAAAAACAAAAGATGTGGCATACAAATTTGCCAGAAAAAGCAGCCTACCGGAGGACTGGGAGAAATTCAGAATCCAGCAGAGGAGGACAAAGGGCTTAATTAGGAAAGGGAAAATAGATTATGAAAGGAAACTGGCAGGGAACATAAAAACTGACTGCAAAAGTTTTTATAGATATGTGAAGAGAAAGAGACTAGTTAAAACAAATGTTGGTCCCTTGCAGTCAGAAACAGGTGAATTGATCATGGGGAACAAGGACATGGCAGACCAATTGAATAACTACTTTGGTTCTGTCTTCACTAAGGAAGACATAAATAATCTGCCGGAAATGGCAGTGGAACGGGGGTCAAATAAGATGGAGGAACTGAGTGAAATCCAGGTTAGCCGGGAGGTGGTGTTGGGTAAATTGAACGGATTGAAGGCCGATAAATCCCCAGGGCCAGATAGTCTGCATCCCAGAGTACTCAAGGAGGTAGCCACAGAAATAGTGGATGCATTAGTGATAATTTTTCAAAATTCCTTAGATTCTGGAGTAGTTCCTGAGGATTGGAGGGTAGCTAATGTAACCCCACTTTTTAAAAAAGGAGGGAGAGAGAAAGCGGGGAATTACAGACCAGTTAGTCTAACATCGGTAGTGGGGAAACTGCTAGAGTCAGTTATTAAAGATGGGATAGCAGCGCATTTGGAAAGTGGTGAAATCATTGGACAAAGTCAGCATGGATTTACGAAAGGTAAATCATGTCTGACAAATCTGATAGAATTTTTTGAGGATGTAACTAGTAGAGTGGATAAGGGAGAACCAGTGGATGTGTTATATCTAGACTTTCAGAAGGCTTTCGACAAGGTCCCGCATAAGAGATTAGCATACAAACTTAAAGCACACGGTATTGGGGGTTCAGTATTGATGTGGATAGAGAACTGGCTAGCAGACAGGAGGCAAAGGGTAGGAGTAAACGGGTCCTTTTCAGAATGGCAGGCAGTGACTAGTGGGGTGCCGCAAGGCTCAGTGCTGGGACCCCAGCTATTTACAATATATATTAATGATTTGGACGAGGGAATTCAATGCAAAATTTGCAGATGACACCAAGCTGGGGGGTATAGTTAGGTGTGAGGAGGATGCTTGGAGGCTGCAGGGTGATTTGGATAGGCTGAGTGAATGGGCAGATGCATGGCAGATGCAGTATAATGTGGATAAATGTGAGGTTATCCACTTTGGTGGCAAAAACATGAGGGTAGACTATTATCTGAATGGTGGCAGATTAGGGAAGGGGGAGATGCAACGAGACCTGGGTGTCATGGTACACCAGTCATTGAAAGTAGGCATGCAGGTGCAGCAGGCAGTGAAGAAAGCAAATGGTATGTTAGCATTCATAGCGAAAGGATTTGAGTATAGGAGCAGGGAGGTTCTACTGCAGTTGTGCAGGGTTTTGGTGAGGCCTCACCTGGAGTATTGCGTACAGTTTTGGTCTCCAAATCTGAGGAAAGACATCCTTGCCATAGAGGGGGTACAGAGAAGATTCACCAGACTGATTCCTGGGATGTCAGGACTTTCATATGAGGAAAGATTGGATAGACTCGGCTTGTACTCGCTGGAATTTAGAAGATTGAGGGGGGATCTTATAGAAACTTACAAAATTCTTAAGGGGTTGGACAAGCTAGATGCTGGAAGATTGTTCCCGATGTTGGGGGAGTCCAGAACGAGGGGTCACAGTCTAAGGATAAGGGGGAATTCCTTTAGGACCGAAATGAGGAAAACATTCTTTACACAGAGAGTCGTGAGTCTCTGGAATTCTCTGCCACAGAAGGTAGTTGAGGCCAGTTCATTGGCTATATTTAAGAGGGCGTTAGATGTGGCACTTGTGGCTGAAGGGATCAGGGGGTATGGAGAGAAGGCAGGTACGGGATACTGAGTTGGATGATCAGCCATGATCACATTGAATGGCGGTGCAGGCTCGAAGGGCCGAATGGCCTACTCCTGCACCTATTTTCTATGTTTCTATGAACATACTGGAATTGACATGCGTGAGGTTCAAGAATTGCCTGCCATGGCATCAAACTGTGCGATACCCTCGCGAACAGGGGAGCCGCTGCAAGAGGAGCTGGCTTCCAGCATAAACTACCTCACATCGCATCAATTACAGGAACAGGTGATTGATGGGAACGGCTGCAAAATACCATACACCTGTAAATTGCGCATCCCTGAAAGTGCCAGCAGTGAACAGTTCTATCTGGGGTTACATTGGAGGGGGCATCAAAGCCCAGGAGATGAAACAAAATAATTAAAAAATTACTGGCTTCAGACATCATGCAGTTGCCAGATCTATGGATGGCGGGTCCCTTTTCGGACATCCAGCAGAATGCCTTGGCGTTGATGTGCAATGCACACTTTGAAATGAACTGCTTTCGGAAGAACGCCATCAGACCTGCCTTAAATTCCAAATTTGCAGGCTTATGCAAGGACAGCAATGTCCAGCCACCAAATCTTCTGTTCAGGGAAGATCTACCCAATCAGGTAAAAGACCTGGATGAGGAAGCAAAAGCTGTCGGGCTAATAAAGGCACCAACGACGAGCAAAGCTTCACCGTTTCGGTGACAACACCCTTCCGCCTTCTTCAGCAGTAAGCGGTTCGCTGAAGCTGCTGGCAGCTTGAAAGCTGATTTCTCTTTTTTAGGCCAAGGCCCAAGCCGGCCCTCATGGAAAATGCGCAATCCACGCACCCCAGCAGTCCTATGCTCCAAACCTTGAGGACGGAAATAGAACGCACATCTGGGGCCTTCGGGCCTACCATAAGACCACTGGTAACCATGGAGGTAGGTGGGTCTGGTTCTTTCAGGAACATGGTATGTGTGGACCAGTTACAAGTTGGTGGTAGATTACACTTGTTTTTGCATGAATGGCGATGAATAACATCAGATCCGTTTATACTGTACATTATACAAGGTTTCCAAATTGAATTTCTTCCCAATTCATTGCCACCCATACAACATACCCCAAGCCAGGCATTTGTTCATTCCAAACAAGAAGGTTTGGATATGCAGGCTGAAATTTACACATTATACACAAAAGGGGTAATCGAGAAGTCAAGTCATGAACATCACCAATTCATCTCAAATATATTCTCTAGACAAAAGAAAGATGGAGGATGTTGGATCATTCTTGATTTAACGTAGCTTAACACCTATGTGCAGTATAGACATTTTAAAATGGAAAACTTTGTTACTGCTAAACAACTGATTTCCAAAGGATGCTTGATGGCATGCATCGATCTCAAAGATGCGTGCTATTCAGTGCCCATTCACAGGGATCACTGGAGATATTAGCTGGATGGGGCAACTGTGCTTCAGCCCCCAGGCTATTTACCAAATTGTTAAAACTGGTGCTTGGGCTGTGTAGAGCTCAAAACCACATTGTTATGGCATATCTGGATGGTATTCTAATCATAGCAAAAATGCTGACATTGACTAAATTAGATGTTTCAGCCACAAAACTCATATTTAAGAAGTTGGGGTTTCTCATCCATCCAGTTGACACCAACTAGAGTTATTACTTATTTGGGGTTTACCATTAACTCTATTAATATGTCTGTGACTCTGCCCTAGGGCAAGAGATTAGAATTAATAGAAGCATGTAACAAACTTGTTTTATGGAACAGCTATCTATTCGACAGGTAGCTAGTGTAATTGGCAAATTAGTGGCTGTCTTTCCAGCTGCACAATTTGGGCCTTTGCATTATCAGAATTTACAACGTACAAAGGAGCAAGCACTCAAATACCATTTAGGTCATTTTAATAGACCTATGCTATTACCAGCTGAAGCTATATCAGAACTACAATAGTGGATGACCAATATTCGGCATTGCTCCAGTAACATTTTGGTCAGTAAACCTTCAGTTATATTACAAACTGATGCTAGTGTTCAAGGATGGGGAACTACTAATACCATCTCTAGTTGTGGTGGAAGATGGGATGTGCATGAGTTATCAATTCTTCAGTTACATGGTATCAACTACTTGGAGATGCTGGAGGAATTCTGTGGGTTAAAAGCTTATTGTAGGACACAGATTGACAACACCATAGCGGTGGCATATAATAATCACATGGGTGGAATCAAGTCAGTATCCTGTGATAATTTAGCTAACCTCATTTGGCACTGGTGCATCGAAAAAAGCATTTTGATTTCAGCTACCTACTTGCCAGGTAGGTTTAACATGGTGGCGGACACCAGGTCATGCAAATTCAATGACAACACAGAATGGATGTTGGACCATAGAGTATTTAACGACATTGTTGCTCAGAATGGAACACCGGATATCGATTTGTTTGCATCTAGGCTCAATCACCAGTTATCTAAGTATGTTGCATGCAGGGTTGGATTAAGACCCATAGAGGCCCTAAGTACTTAAAAGATTTTGGTGCCCCCATATATATGTAATTCAAAATATAAACAATAATAAACCATAAAATATTTTTTTATTTTTCAAAATGAAACAAAGCTAACAGAAAGATGGAAAATAATGTTTATTTTTGTATGCTTCCACTTTATTTATATTTGAAAAGGTTTCTCCTACTTTTTTTAATTGCAAAGTCTTTGATCAGATCCTCAAAATTAATCTTACATAACACATCTGCTTCTATACTTAGTAGAGATAAGGCATCCAGCCTGCCTTGTTGCATAGTTGTTCTGATGGGAGTTTTAATATACTTCAACTGAGAAAATGAACGCACAGCTGAGCAATTTGTTAATTGCTCAGCATTAATGTTAAAAATATACGAAAGGCAATGTCTACATTTGGAAAGGCACACTCAATATTGGCTTCTACAATTATTTTATAAAGTCCAGCATGACTGAATCTTGTTTTTACATTTTTTGTTGCACTGAACGTATGGTGCACATATGAGTGAAACTGCTGGAGCTCAGCTGAGAAATTAGTGTTCAAGTCCTCTGGATAAGCATCAATCAGCTTTTCACAACACTGAGAATACCTTTCAATTTCAGTAGATGATGAAGTAATTGAAATGACATTATGTGGCTTCTATCACTTAGAAAAGAAAATCTCTCTGATATTTCTTTGTATATCTCCCCTCTTCTTCTCATCTCAGTTTTAGGTTTGTCAACAATTGGGTAAAAGGTGGTGATACAAAATGTGAGAAATTTTTAGAAGCAAACAGTTTACAAACAAAACAATAAATTGATCCTGTTGATGGTGAATACAATAACCACTCTCTCTTGTATTTCATTTCGGAGTCACGTGAGTGACTTCGTGAAGAGCCCGCCGGCGCGCATGCTCGACATATCGTCGTATCGCGTTGCTGCGACGGCTGGCGGTGGAGCGCGCTCCTTGCCAGCCCTTCATATGGGAGCCACGGAGGTAAGTATCCTACCTTAAGTTGGTGGTCCTTGTTGTCTTGATTGTTTTCTTGCAGCAAGGACATGGATGGGAGTTCCAAGGGCCGGAGGACGTCTGGACGAGGTCGCCGGTCAGCAGTCCCGGAGCCTTTAATATCGGCGGTACCTGCAGCGCAGGCCGGGACACAGGCGGGAATGTCGGTAAGCCTTACGGGTCCGGATCCGCCAGCACACCACAGTTCGGAGGAGTTCGACGAGGAGGAGTGTGGTGTGCCGCCAGAGCAGGAGGATCCTGCCATGGCAATCAGGTCGTCAGCAGGCTTTCCGGCGACCTCGAGCAGAGGGGTGCGTGCAGCTGCACGGCCCTTTTCACTCAGCCCTCCGAGTAGGGGAAGGGCAGGAGCCCGGAAGCCTAACCCTGTCGGGGCTAAGGCTTTGCCTGCCGCCGAGGAGCGGTCAGGTTCCAGGGCGGGACCCGGGGCGGCTGTGAGGTCCAGTCGACGCCCCCCAACTCTCGACGCCGGGACGGGTCGGTTGGGTCAGGTCTCATCACGGTCGCCGAGCCCCCCATGGATGGGTGGGCGAGACCATGCGTCGGCGAGGTCCACGACGTGGGCAGCCGGCAAGCCCGCTCGGGCATCAGGTATCCATGCTACGGCTGGTGCCGACACCACGCCGCAAGTGCCCTTAGTGGCAGCGGCTTCAGCTCCCGCTAAACGGAGGCAGTTGAACACGCCCGCGTGGGAATCGCGCAGTTTTGCTTCGGCGGCTGTTAGCGATGACTACCGGCACCGGGTGGGCCTCAATGAGGTGCGGGCCGATTTATAGGGGCCCCGGCAATTTCTCAGAGCCGGAGGACTCCGACCACCCGAGTGTTGAGGGTGAAGGGCGTATTGACCGTATGGAGCGGCTGCTGGAGCTCCTGCTTCACGGTCAACAGCAGCAAGCGTCCAGCAGCGACAGGCACAGGGCTGTTTCACCAACTTCCACCATCAACCTGGAGCAGCAGGATGAGGAGGTTTTGGTTGATCCCATACCACCTCCGTCAGATTTACCAGCGGAGGAACTTCTCGATGTGGCCACTAAGTTCGCGGCCCCACACACGTCTGGGCTTCCCCTGAACTCGAAATTGGCAGCCACAGTGGACTTCCTCAACAACCATCAGCTCCAGGAAGAAGTTCTCATTCAGGCCATGAGCCGTCACAAGGCTCCATCCAACTGCAACTCCCTCAACGTGCCTGTGGTCAATACGCCGATATGAGGCAACATCAGCGCGGCTATCCGTCAACAGGAGCTGAAACTTCAGCGGATCCTGAAGCTCCTCACGGCCGGTATTACCGCCTTTGTGCGGTCGGTTGATGGGGATGAATTAAATTTGGATCAGGAGGATGCTCTGGCTCTATTGTGCGCAACTCAACATGAGATCAATGGGTTCCGCAAAAGCAGCATCCGCCTGGCGCTCAACCCTAAGTTTGAAGGGTTGTGCAAACCACCGCCGCCGCCGCCCCGTCAGCTCTTTGGAGAAGATCTCTCGAAGAGGGTCAAAGAGCTTGACGAACAAGCCAAAACGGTGGGACTCATGCGCTCTCACAGTGCCCCCACGCCGTCGGGCTCGAAAGCTCCGCTTGTTCATCCACGAGGGTCTGCCAGCTCCTCTACAAGGACCTACCCTCCAGCTCCACCCCGTTACCAACAGCCCCAGCAGCAGGGGGCTTTTTTAGGACAAGGTCGGCAGAAACCCTGGTGGAAGATGAGGACGCCGCGCCCTCAAGCCAACCCAGCACCTCCACATCCACCCACACGTGTCAAGGACCGCCGGTAACCACGGAGGTGAGGCGGTCTGGTTCTCTCTTTTCTCTTTGTCTAACCTCACATGTTGGTGGGCGCCTTCGGTTCTTTTTGGGTGCATGGGGTGATATTACTGGTGACGAGTATGTGTTACAAAATATTCAGGGTCATAAAATTGGGTTTCTTAATGGGGACATTCCTCCATCCCAGCACAGGCCTGGTCGAACATTTACACTGTCTGCTGCAGAACAGGCAGCAGGCTATAAGGAAATTTTGAGGCTAGAACAGAAGGGAGTGATAGAGAAAATGGTTCATGAGCCAGTTGAATTTGTTTCTAATATATTCACTCGACCAAAGAAGGATGGAGGCTGTCGAGTCATTATTGACCTGACTCGTTTAAATACTTTTGTAACATATACTCATTTCAAAATGGACACTTTTGAAACAGCCAAATCATTGATTTCACATGGTTGCTTTATGGCATGCATTGATTTACAAGATGCGTACTATTCTGTATCCATTCAAAAATATTATAGGAGGTTTCTGAAATTTATCTGGATGGGTCAACTCTGGCAATATAGGGCTTTGCCAAACGGGTTTACCACAGCCCCTAGATTATTCACTAAATTGGTGAAACCAATTATGGCTTATTTACGACAACGACACCATATAGTAATGGCCTATTTAGATGATATCTTAATTGTCGGCCACACCCTGGAATTGGCTGAACAGGGAGTTGCAGCTGCTGTCAATATATTTCAGCAGCTGGGGTTTATTGTCCATCCAGGAAAATCAAAGTTCTGCCCTTCCCAGGTAATACATTATCTGGGGTTTACGGTGGACTCTATTCGCATGAGGGTCACCATACCAACTAATAAGGTTGAGGAGGTCACCCAGGTGTGTCAAGGTTTAATCTGCGCTAGTATACCATCGATTCGACATACAGCTACAGTAATTGGCAAACTTGTAGCATTGTTTCCGGCAGCCCGATATGGGCCTTTGCATTATCAGAATTTGCAAAGAGCCAAGATCGCTGCGTTAAAACAGCACGCTGGTCATTATGATCGACCAATGCAGCTGCCGCCCGAAGCGAAGGATGAGTTACGATGGTGGGTGCGTCACATTAGTAACTCATTTAAGCCTATTATTGAGGCTAATCCGGTGGTATACTTGCAAACTGATGCGAGCTCTTATGGCTGGGGAGCTACGGATCATTACTCTAGTTGCGGGGGCAGATGGGATACCCTTGAGGCTACTATGTTGTTGTCACAAGGGATAAACTATTTGGAGCTACTTGCAGCATTCCACGGACTTCGTGCTTATTGTTCCAAGGTTTTTGGAGCACATGTCCGTCTCCAAATAGACAACACCACAGCGGTGGCATATTTAAACCATATGGGCGGTACCAGGTCAGTTTCGTGTGATAAATTGGCTAACTCAATTTGGCTCTGGTGTGTTCAAAGAGACATTTGGATTTCAGCTACCTATTTGCCAGGTGAGCTTAATACTGTGGCGGACACCAGGTCACGCAAGTTTAATGACAATATTGAATGGATGTTGCATCCTGAAATTTTTGCCAAAGTCACAGCCATATTTGGGAAACCGGATATTGACCTTTTTGCGTCACGGTTGAACCATCAGGTACCAACATACGTCTCGTGGGAACCAGATCCTGGGGCTATGGCGCTAGATGCATTCTCGCTGGACTGGGGGAATTGGTTTTTCTATGCATTCCCCCCGTTTTGCCTCATCAGTCGGGTATTACGAAAGATTCAGATGGATGCAGCCAAGGGCATCCTTATTATACCCGACTGGCCTACACAGCCGTGGTATCCGGTGGTCTTTGACATGCTCAGTGAGCCTTGGGTCCTTTTGAAAGGTTGCCCAGAATTGGTTACTCACCCTGTCTCAGGGGAGCCACATCCCTGCCATGGCTATTTAAATTTATTGGCTTGCAGGTTTTGAACAGGCCGTTAGTCCAATACGGCTTCTCAACTCGGACCATGGATACCATTGGGGCGTCGTGTCGAGAGTCAACAAGGCGAAGATACCGCTCACATATCAAGAAGTGGGAAGCCTACTGCAGCCGCTCTCGCATCATGTACGATGACGTGACTATAACCGACGTCCTGGAATTCCTCGCGGGGTTGCACCATGATGAACACTTAAGTTACAGTGCCATCAACAGCGCCAGGAACGCGCTGTCATTCTACCTCAAGATTGAGGTGGGATCCAACAGGCTAGTGTCCAGACTCATGCAGGGTATATTCAATATGAATCCGCCTACACCACGCTACAATATCACCTGGGATGTCAGGGACGTATTAACCCTGCTCAGGACGTGGTCTCCCATGGAAGGGCTCCAGCTGGACAAACTGGCATGAGGGGTTTTTGATTTGTTGTTAATAAATATGCTCTTGTTTTGCAGTATGAACTATTTGAGCAGGTTTGTTCCTCCCATCCATCCCTGCTAGTGGTGTGTCAGCATGGACGTGGTCCAGGGCGTGTAATCACAGAAGCTTTGAAGTCTTCACGAAGTCACTCACGTGACTCCGAAATGAAATAGTAAGATTGAACGAGAACTTACCAGTTCGAAGGTTGATCGTTATTTCATGAGGAGTCGCGGTGAGGGATTTTGTGCCCTCCACGCCCAACCCTCTATCACCTTCACCTGGTAATTTGAGTCTCTTTCATCTTACTATGCCAAGTCATTTCTGTTACTGGTTTCTGTGATTCCACACCGCTACTTTGAAGAATGTCGAGCATGCGCGCCGGCGGGCTCTTCACGAAATCCCTCACCGCGACTCCTCATGAAATAACGATCAGCCTTCGAACTGGTAAGTTCTCGTTCAATCTTACTATTCTCGGTGCTATCTCTCCAGTGCTTCGCCAGTGGGCTCCAGCTACATCCCTATCTTTGGTTAGGCTCAGATACAAAATAGTTATGCTCATGGCGCTAGTCTCAGCGCAAAGTGTCCAGTCATTGCATAAGCTGCGGCTGGACAGAATGATTATGTCTACCAATAAAATAACATTTTATGTACATGAGCTAATTAAACAAAGCAGACCAGGGATGTTAGGGCTTAAGCTCGATTTTTTTGCATATCCCATGGACCATATATTGTGTGTGGTCACACATATTCAACAATATGTTTAGGCTACAAAGAACCTGAGAGGCACTGAACTGGCAATGTTTATGTCATAAAAAAACAAATAAGAGGGTATCAGTGCAGACCATCTCCAGGTGGTTAAGACATGTATTGGCTTGTGCAGGAGTGAACACTGATGTTTTTAAATCTCACTCCACCAGGGCTGCAACAACATTAGCAGCGAGGTTCATGGAGGTTCCGCTGGACCACATCCTAGCGACTGCAGGATGAAGGAGCAAACTTTTCAAACCTTTTATAACAAACCAATTGTCAGGCCGGATTTGTTTGCCAACTGAATTTTAAGTTCTGTTCAATAATTTGCTTTCCCGGATGTAAGGGAGCACTATTATTATTATTATCATTTGTTTATTAAAAGCATGAGCATGTTTTAAAGCTATGTGATTATCTGAATGCGTTACATTTTCAATCATTTCTGGTCAACTAATGCAGTGTGTTGCATGGACTCATGTTTGCGGCATGAAATCACAAAGCTTTAAAGTCCTCACGTAGTCACTCACGTGACTTTGAAGTAAAATAATAAGATTAAATGAGAACTTACCAGTTTGAAGCTTGATCTTTATTTTATGAGAAGTTGCGATGAGGGATTACATGCCCTCCACTCCCAACCCTCTTCTCCTGAAGATCATGTGGTAGTTCTAGTTCTCGAATCTTACTATAATCAGTTCAGCAACTGTTTTCTGTGATTTCACACCGCTGCTTTGAAGGTTGACACTCATGCGGGCTGGCGGGCTTCGTCACGTAATCCCTCATTGCAACTTCTCACAATATAAAGATCAAACTTCAAACTGGTAAGTTCTCATTTAATCTTACTATTAAAATGCATCGATTGCAATGTGATAAATAGGAACTCAGTAATAAAAATATCCACATGCTAGTTTGTTGAATGCATTCCAATGTTATCCCATGCAACTAAACCACATTTACACAACAGTGTAAACAAGTTGTCCAATGTTATTGAATTATCTGGTTAAATACCCAACACTTTCTAACAATAATTACCATGACTCTCTATTTAACAGGCCAGCTGAGTACAGATGAGGCGCATTCAAAACACTGGCAGGCAACTTGAATGACAGGGAGCTATGTGATTTACACTCTGCCATCTGGTAGGGAGGCTATTGGTACAATAAGACAGGTTATGCTGCAAAGTATTTCTTTAAGAAATGCATTTTGTCCATTTCTAAAGCTAATAACCTTGATTTCTGAATAACCAAGTAATATTCAGTTTATAATGTTGCAGCTTTCTGATGTTTAGGCAATTCACTTTAATTTTGTGATCAGTTAATAATTTGACAAGAAACAAGTTGTATGAAGTAATTTTTATTCTTCCAAAACATAACTTGCTGGGAGTCTGCCATTTGCACAAACTATGGAGAACATTATGAAGTAGAACGTAGTACATGGAATAGTATAACACCAGAATAGGCCCTTCAACCGAAAATGTCTGTGTTGAACATTTTGCCAAGACCAACCCTTATGTGCCAATAGTTTGTTAAATGCCACTATCATGTCAGCCTTCACCTCTGCCCCTGCAGCATATTCCAAGCACTCACCACCCTCTGTTGTAAATACATTGCCCACAAACCTCTTTTAAACATTGCTCCTCTCACCTTAAAACTATGCCCTGCAATATTTGTTATTTCCATCCTGGAAAATTGGTTCTGACTATATACCCTAACTACAAAAAATGCCGGAGTAACTCAGCAGGACAGGCAGCATCTCTGGAGAGAAGGAAAGGGAGATGTTCCGGGTCGAGACGCTTCTTCAGAAGTACGAGCAGGAGTTGGTTACATAGTCCTCGGGCTTGCCCCTCCATTCAATGAGAAAAAGCTGATCATCACCTCTTTTCTACATTTCCACGTGAACCCGATATTCTTTGACTCTATGTCTCTTACATATTTCAGAAATCTATCTAAGGCTTACATATATTCAATGCATCTGGGCATTGTTGGCACAATGTTAAAAATTAAATAAGTAAAGAAATGCAAGTGTTTTTTCAAGTGAAACTTGTTTAAAATAAAAATAAAATAAAAATCAAGCAATGCAATAACAAATTATTTTTAAAAATGCAAGTATTATTGAAAGAATCAGGCAAAGTTAAAAATGAAAGAAGTACAACAATCATTGAAAGAATTGCGTAATGTTAAAAATATATAAAAGCTTATCATTAAAGAGAGCGAAGTCAGAATTAAGCAATCTGCTCTGAAAGGGATCTTCACCCTACAGTCATGGGAGAGAGTTTGAAGAACGTTGTGGAAGAGCAGTTGGAAGAGTGACCAATGGCGAAGTTGCAGCATGGAAGAGCGACCAATGGCAAAGTTGTTTTTAAAACAACTTTGCCTGGAGTGGCCCATCTTGCCTTACGAAGTGCCATTGGAGTGCTGGAGTACCCCTCCCACCTGGAGTGGCACATCCTGCCTTGCTAGTGCATTGTGACGTCACTCGGATTTAATCTGGAAGCTGCCGTTGTATCCCTTCTTATTTGTCTTTGTCCAGATTTATCTTTACCCTTATGTTCCCTGTTACTTAGAAAGCCACACTCCCATTTGTATAACAAATGAGCACTATAAAAGTCAGTACCCCTGATCAATTTTGTTACCCACGGATTAGCTTACAACCCCCAATGTTTATTTTAACTAAACAAATTGCTGGAGGAACTCAATTGGTCAGGTAGCATCGGTCATCAGTGCATCAGGTCGGGACTCTTCTTCGGACTGATCAGTTTGAGGAAGAGTCATGATGTGAAACGTGATCTGTCCATTTCCTTCCACATGTGCTCCCTGACCTGCAGAGTTCCTCCAGCAACTTTGAAACAAGGATCTGCAGATACTGCTTTACAAAAGAAGACACAGAGTGCTGGAGTTGCTCAGCGAATCAGGCAGCATCTCAGGAGAACATGGATAAGGGATGTTTTGGGTCAGGCCCCTTCTTCAGGTTGATTGTATGGGGCAGAAAGAAAGCTGGAAGAAAGGAGAGACAAGCCAAAGCCTGGCAGGTAATAGGCAAATAACCCACTTCACTGCATCAGCCTATTACCTGCTGGCTTTGTGCTACCCATCCTCTCTTCCAGCTGTCTCCCCCACCCACCCCTACAATCAATATTAAGAAGGATCCCAACTCCTATATTCTCCTGAGCTGCTGCCTGACCTGCTGAGCTTCGTCAAAACTCTGTATCTTCCACCAGCAATTTGATTTTGCTCAATATACCAGCACCTGCCTTCTGTAATCCTCTCCTCAATACCACTGAGTTACCTGTAGGAAGGAACTGTAGATGCTGGTTTAAAACGAAGATAGACACAAAATGCTGGAGTAACTCAGCAGGACAGGCAGCATCTCTGGAGAGAAGGCATTCCTTTTGTCTCAACCTGAAACGTCATCTATTTCTTTTCTCCAGAGATGCTGCCTGTCCCCCTGAGTATATCAGAGCTTTTTGTGCTCGAATTCATTGTCATGTCACCTAATTACAACAGCACCTACACTGTGAAGGTGCTTTATTAACTGTAATGCAGTTCAGGGATTCTTGATGGGAACGTAAAAGGTGCCTGTATAAGTTTTTATTAAATATCTGTCAATCTGTCAAAATTCAAGAAACGCATTTTACATTTTGCAAATATCAGAACTGTCAATCCTCCTGAGATGCAATTTCAATGGTTAGCACCACAACATCAAGTGTAGGATTTTTACAAAGGCGGAGTTAAATACTTAAACTTAATTATTTTTAGTGGTCTGCCAGTTTTATTTTCAGCAGGGGCAACATTGGTCAGGGGTGGAAGATTGTAACCTTCTCGTAGTCCATCCTGTTTCGACAAATGCAATGAACTCGACGTGCACAAACAAAAGATCAAATAGAACAAGTTGTCCAACAACTTTAGGCTGTGCACGCCAAATGAAAGAAGAAGAAGACCATTGGTCAGAAATGACAAAATTCCCATACACCCATTCGGAACCAATAAGGATGACAATATTTCCACTCAGTGCAGGCCCCACATTCTTTTGAATATGATGTGAAGAGTCATTTGGACACCACATAGAGTCATTGAGAGATACAGTGTGGAAACAGGCCATTTGGCCCAACTCGCCCACACCGCCCAACAATGTCTCAGCTACACTAGTACCACTTGCCTGCGCTTGGTCCATATCCCTCCAAACCTGCCCTTTCCATGTACCTGTCTAACTGTTTCTTAAACGATGAGATCATCCCAGCCTCATCTATCTCCTCTGGCAGCCATATATCCACCACCTTTTGTGCATAAAAGTAACCCCTCAGATTCCTATTAAATCTTTTCCCCTTCACCTCGAATCTCTGTCGGTCGGTGGGGGAGCTGCAAGCCGGCAGCCCTGCCAGCAGTGTGTTAGTTTTTTTCAACTTAAAAAAAAAAAAAATTGTGTGTCCTAATGTGTGTTTTTGGTGTCTTTCTGTGTGTCCTGCGTGGGGGGTGGCGTGGGGGGGGGGGGGGGTAAGGGGGAAACTGTTTGGTCGCCTCCTCCACGGAGAGGTGACTTTTTCCATGTCGCCTCCCCCGTGGCCTAACATTAAGGATCGGTGCGGCTTTTCCCGGAGATGTGCCCGGGGCTTCAGCTTCAGCAGCGGGCGCAGCGCGGACTCTCGTCACGGAGCGGGCGAGCTCTCGCCGGGGGTCGCAGGAGGGGAGCACTCCTTTCGCTGGCCGGCGGCAGCCTGAAGCTTTGGTCGTCTGTGGAGCACCAGCTGGCGTGGCGTTCTGGGCCTGGGGTCCCTCGTTGGGGACCCAGGAGGAGAAGAGCTCTGACTGATGGCCCGTGGTCCACTCTACAATGGGTGTGGTGGGGACTTACCATCAGGAGCGGGATCCCTCGCCAGGGATCCCTGGAGAAGAGCTCCGACTGCTGGCCCTGCAGTCAGCGGCGCTTCCACCTGCAGGGCGGCGAGGACTTTAGATCTTCGGCCGCCGGCCTACACCAAACTGAAGCCGTGGTCTCCGTTGGGGAAGCACTGATTTTGGATTTACCGGGACTTTACCTTGTCTATTCATCTGGATGCCCGCAGCGGCGGCTGCGGAGGGTTGAGGTCCCGACCATGGGGGAAAATGTAGGAGGACTGGCCAAATTTTGTGCCTTCCACCACAGTGATGAATGCTGTGGTGGATGTTTGTGTTACATTTTTATTATGTTTTTGTGTGCTCGTTTTTTATTGTACCGCTGCTGGCAAATTCATTTCTCTTGCACTTTATGTGCAAGTGACGAATAAAACTGATATTGATATTGATTATTTATGTCCTCTGGTCCTCGATTCCCCTAATTTGGGCAAAATACACTGTGCGTCTTCCTGATCTATTCCTCTCATGATTTTGTATACCTCATTTCCCCTCATCCTCCTGTGCTCCATGGAATAGAGGCACAGCCTACTCAACCTCTCCCTGTAGCTCACATTCTCTAGTCCTGGCAACATCCTCCTAAATCTTTTCTAAAACCTTTCAAGCTTGACAATATCTTTCCTATAACATGGTGCCCAGAACTGAAAAAAATATTCTAAATATGGCCTTATATTACTTTCCAATTTCTATACTCAAGCTAGCTCAAAAAATATTTAACTCTTGAACAATTGAAGGTCTAAAACCGAAGGTCAAATCTAATGAAAAAGAAATGCCCAGATGCTTGTAAAACCGAAGTGTTTTCCCTCTTTGGAAATGTGTTACTAATTACTTCTGAGTGGCTGCTAGTTTAATACGACGTGAAGTACAACAGCATTGCCTTTGTGCTTCTGGGGAAACAGCTTACGACATGGAAGGGGATTTATCACTGTGCAACTACATTCCTTGACAAGCATTATTTAAATGTTTGCAACAGTTTAACAATGTCCTAAAATGAAAATTAAAAATAAATGTGGTCCATTCTGATAAGGAAAGGAAGCGGCTTGTTCCGTCCAACATTTCTTTATATGATATGGTGGAGACGAATAAAATTCATCACTCACAAGGCTGCCATATGGCAGTGTTGCTGCTTCGTTGTAAGACCACAGCTGGTGAAGGTGACACACATTTTGTGTTGGTACTGTTGGGACCTGGCAGATGTTGAAAAAGCCACAAGCTCTCTCCCGTCATTTTTGGTATGTAGATTTCCAGTACGCAAAGATTCTTAGCCAATTTTCAGCAATCTATGTCAGACTTAACAGCTAATTACTACAGGAACATGCCCCTCTGCGAAGCTTCTGTCCTCAGACTTGATTCAGTCATTACTAGTAAAATAAATAATTATTTTTTCACGTCTGTTAGTCTAAGACATGAAAGATGTAATTTCAAAGGCTTCCAAAACCTTCCTCCAATATGAACATTTAATGACTAGAGATCTTTTCATATCAAAAGACATTGCTTAGAAATTTCATTGTGAACTTTTTGTTTTCAGATTGATATGATTTAAAATGCCTTGATGATTGGAGAAAAATGCAGCAATGACTACTTAATGCTCTGGTAATTCCATTGGATGCTTCTTTGCACAACCCCCTTTTTGCATGTCTGCTGAGATGCCAATGATAATCCTGGCTGAAACCAAGCAGCCATAGTGCCCAAACTTTAATCTGGGTTTATGTATTGCTCGGCAATTTTGGTCAAGTTTGTTGTGCTTTGTAGAAATGGGACCAGTTTCTGAATGGTGCCAGCAGGTCTATGGCCCAGATCAGTGTTGCATATTCAATTGACAGATGGAAGGGATTTTTTGCAGTAGACATCCTAGGAAATGTAAAATGCATGAGGTTAATTAGATAAATGCAATCTAAGTGTACATATTGTAAATAATGTTGTGATACAGTTACCCTGTTAAGTGTTGATTGGTTGAAATGTTAAGTCCTGTCTGGTTTGTTTGAATCCCAAGGTAAATGTTGCATTATTCAAGGTTCTGTTCGCCTCTTCTGGAAACTTTACCTGGGACAATGTAAGAAGATGCTGTAATTGGCCTGTATACCTGTCAGTAATGTATTATTGTAATTTGTTATACTTAATTTGGATTGTAAATATAGTTTGGCCCCTCAAGGTTCGGGGGGAAACTGATTAGTTAATGAAAAGTATCCGGATGGGAAAAATTACCCCTAAGTCTGAGAACTTAGAGTGGAGGGAAAGGTCCCCCAATAGAAGTCCAGTCTTAATGAGAAGAGGCGTATCTGAAGGGGAAAAGTAGTTAGCTAAGAAGTAGTACACCTCAGCAAATAGTACGCTAGGAAGGGGAAAGTCATCTGTATCTGAGGACGAGGGTCACTGGTTGATAGCAGCGTGACGCGGAATTGAAATCAAGTGTGATTTGTTTGTGGAATTGTATATTACAGATCGATATTAAAGATCTGTTATTATATTATGTTTATCGGGCATTGTATAGAGTTTGCGGATGACACTAGCTGGGGGGCATAGTTAGGAGGATGCTAGGAGACTGCAAGGTCACTTGGATAGGCTGGGTGAGTGGGCAAATGTTTGGCAGATGCAGTATAATGTGGATAAATGTGAGGTTATCCACTTTGGTGGCAAAAGCAGGAAAGCAGACTATTATCTAAATGGTGGCCGATTAAGAAAAGGGGAGATGCAGTGCGACCTGGGTGTCATGGAACACCAGTCATTTAAAGTAGGCATGCAGGTGCAGCAGGCAGTGAAGAAAGCGAATGGTATGTTAGCTTTCATAGCAAAAGGATTTGAGTATAGGAGCAGGGAGGTTCTATTTCAGTTGTATAGGGTCTTGGTGAGACCACACCTGGAGTATTGCGTACAGTTCTGGTCTCCAAATCTGAGGAAGGACATTATTGCCATAGAGGGAGGGCAGAGAAGGTTCACCAGACTGATTCCTGGGATGTCAGGACTGTCTTATGAAGAAAGACTGGATAGACTCGGTTTATACTCTCTAGAATTTAGGAGATTGAGAGGGGATCTTATAGAAACTTACAAAATTCTTAAGGGGTTGGACAGGCTGGATGCAGGAAGATTGTTCCCGATGTTGGGGAGGTCCAGGACAAGGGGTCACAGCTTAAGGATAAGAGGGAAATCCTTTAGGACCGAGATGAGAGGGGCTTTTTTCACACACAGTGGTGGGTCTCTGGAACACTCTGCCACAGAGGGTAGTTGAGGCCAGTTCATTGGCTATATTTAAGAGGGAGTTAGATGTGGCCCTTGTGGCTAAGGGGATCAGAGGGTATGGAGAGAAGGCAGGTACGGGATACTAAGTTGGATGATCAGCCATGATTATATTGAATGACGGTGCAGGCTCGAAGGGCCGAATGGCCTACTCCTGCACCTAATTTCTATGTTTCTATTTCTATGTTTCTATGAGATAATAGTGGGCTATGGGATAGCTAATCCTGATATCGCTAATGTCCCGGAGGCAGAACAAATCTCTGAAGTATTGAAAATTGAACGGATTCCACATAGGCAATTCCATACTAGGAAGGTGCCTGCTCCCACTATAGATTGTGACATTGCAGTAGGTGCAGATTATCCCCGGGCTACAGACAGGCGCCCCAACTCCAGTGAAACCGTGTTCAACAACACCTTTGACTAAAGACCTAGATGGAAAGAATTTATCTATCTCATTTCGGGAATACCAAAAACATAACTAGTACGGACAGTACACTGACTCTCGAGGTTTATGGGAGGCACTGCGGCGACTGATTACCGCACAGGAATATAGTAAATTTCTGTTGATTCTGGGATAGACAATAGGTGCAGGAGTAGACCATTTGGCCCTTCGAGCCAGCACTGCCATTCAATGTGATCATGGCTGATCATCCCCAATCAGTACCCCGTTCCTGCCTTCTCCCCATATCCCCTGACTCGCTATTTTTAAGAGCCCAATGTAGCTCTCTCTTGAAAGCATCCAGAGAATCTGCCTCCACCGCCCTCTGAGGCAGAGAATTCCACAGACTCACCACTCTCTCTGAGAAAAAGTGTTTACTCGTCCCCATTCTAAATGGCTTACTCCTTATTCTTAAACTGTGGCCCTTGGTTCTGGGGTCCCCCAACATCGGGAACATGTTTCCTGCCTCTAGTGTGTCCAAGCCATTAACAATCATATATTTCTCATCCTTCTAAACTCCAGAGTGTACAAGCCCAGCTGCTCCATTCTCTCAGCATATGACAGTCCCACCATCCCGGGAATTAACCTTGTAAATCTACGGTGCACTCCCTCAATAGAAAGAATGCCCTTCCTCAAATTAGGGGATCAAAACTGCACACAATACTCCAGGTCACTCTGCATTCTCATAGCATCCTCCTCACAGTTCACACTGCCACCCAGCTTTGTGTCATCTGCAAATTTGCTAATGTTACTTTGAATCCCTTCATCCAAATCATTGATGTATATTGTAAATAGCTGCTGTCCCAGCATCGAGCCTTGCGGTACCCCACTAGTCACTGCCTGCCATTCTGAAAGGGACCCGTTATTCCCTACTCTTTGTTTCCAGTCTGCCAAACTTCTCTATCCATGTCAGCACTCTACCCTCAAAACCATGTGCCTTCACTTTGCCCACTAATCTCCTATGTGGGACCTTATCATATGTTTTCTGAAAATCCAGGTACACTACATCCACTGGCTCTCCCTTGTCCATTTTCCTGGTTACACCTTCAAAAAATTCCAGAAAATTAATCAAGCATGATTTCCCCATCATAAATCCTTGCTGAATCGGGCCGATCCTGTTACTGCTATCAAAATGTGCGGCTATCTCATCTTTTATAATTGACTCCAGCATTTTCCCCACCACTGATGTCAGGCTAACTGGTCTATAATTCCATGTTTTCTCTCTCCTGCCTTTCTTAAAAAGTGGGATAATATTAGCTATCCTCCAATCCACAGGAACTGATCCTGAGTCTATAGAACATTGGAAAATTATCACCAATGCATCCACGATTTCTGGAGCCACTTCCTTAAGTACCCTGGGATGCAGACCATCAGGACCTGGTGATTTATCAGCCTTTAGTCTATCCAACACCATATCCTGCCTAATGTGGATTTCCTTCAGTTCCTGTGTCACCCCAGATCCTCTAGCCACTACTATATCAGGAAGATTGCCTGTGTCCTCCTTAGTGAAGACAGATTCAAACTACCTGTTCAACTCATCTGCCATTTCCTTATTCCCCATAATAAATTCTCCTTTTTCGGTCTTCAAGGGTCCAACTTTGATCTTAACTAATGTTTTCTTCTTCACATACCTAATTAAGCTTTTACTGTCCTGCTTTATATTCTTGGCTAGCTTACTTTCGTACCTCATCTTTTCTCCCCGTATTGTCTTTTTGGTTATCTTCTGTTGGTCTTTAAACATTACCCAATCCTCTTGCTTCTTGTACTTCTTCGCTTTAATTTTTATACTGTCCCTGACATCATTAGCTCATTAACCTCGAGGTCCTTTATCAAATCCGGTTTATTACTTAACAATAAATCCAGAATTGCCTTCTCCCTGATAGGCTCCAATACAAGCTGTTCAAAGAATCCATCACTAAGGCACTCTGCAAAGTCCCTTTCTTGGAGTCCAGTACCAACCTGATTTCCCCAATCTACCTGCATGTTGAAATCTCCCATAACAACCACAGCAATACTTTTACTACATGCCAATTTTAACTCCTGATTCAACTTGCGCCCTATGTCCAGGCTACTGTTTGGGGGCCTGTAGATTCATCCCATTAGGTCTTTTTACCCTTACAATTCCTTAGTTCTATCCATACTGACCATCTCCTGTTTCAATGTCACTCCTTGCAAGGGATTGAATTTCATTCCTCACCAACAGGGCAACCCCACCCCCTCTGCCCACCTGTCTGTCTTTTCGATGTGAGGTATACCCTTTGAATATTCAGTTCCCAGCTTTGGCCCTCTTGCAGCCATTTCTCAGTAATTCCCACAACATCATACTTGCCAGTTTCTAACTGAGCCTCAAGCTCGTGCACTTTATTCCTTAGACTTCGTGCATTAATACGTATACATAACTTACCTAGGGATCTCCGTATTCACTTCCCCCCAGGCAATTGGCCCTGACCGTGCTCTGTTGTAAGGCTCTGTCAGAGGGCGGTGGAGGCAGGTTCTCTGGATGCTTTCAAGAGAGAGCTAGATAGGGCTGACACTAAAAATAGCAGTGTCAGGGGTTAATGGGGTGAAGGCGGGAACGGGGTACTGATTGAGGATGATCAGCCATGATCACATTGAATGGCAGTGCTGGCTCAAAGGGCCAAATGGCCTCCTCCTGCACCTATTGTCTATTGTCTATTGTCTATTGCTGTCGATTCTCAAGCTTTCCTTCCGAATAATTCGAGAATATTTTGTAATTTTTCCTGTAGCCACTTCCCCTTCAACTCCATCGTTATACCCCCAATTTGTCAATTCCTCCCCCCCACTATTTAGTTTAAACTAGGATACCCCTACTCCTGAAGCCTTAATGGAGGGGGTAAAGAGAGAAAGGGATAGGGAAGAGACCATCTTTGCTGCTCTTATTAAATCCTTCCATGAACCTGTGAAATTAATACAAAGACTTGAAATCAGATCCAAACAAGAGGACAAATTTAAGGCTTGGATCCCTCCAGACTACCTTAGGGACATGCCTATTCGAGAGCCTGATAATCCGCAATTTTACAGGAAAGGATACAAGACTGTTGGGCCAGACCAGTGTTATGTGTGCGGAGAAATGGGGCATTGGAGCAGAGCTTGCCCCATAAGAGATCAGAGAGGAGGAAGGGGTTGAAGAAAAGGGTAACAAGGTCCCAGAAGTCAGTGGATCCCCAGGGGATATAGGGATACTTGGGACCCTAATGATTGAAGGAGAGGACGCAGGCCAGAGGGTCAGGGGATGGGGGGGTTAATTACCCTTCTCACAGCTAAATCCATTTTTATAATTTTGATCTGCCAGTAGTCCAGAGTGCAAATGGAGTAACCTGACCCCAGCCGCAGGAACCATAAATTATTCTGAGAAGATTAAAATACCCTCCTCATAACACTGGGATGGTCCAAGGGGGAATAGTAACAATCAGAATTGGAACAAAAAGAAATGCTTGCCAATACCTGGAGGGAAGATAAAAGAGAGAAGGTAGCAATTCTGTGTTGAATCAGGATCAAGAGCAGCCCATTTATACAAAGGAGCAAAATTAAGGAAACAAAGAAAGAGACAAAGTAGCTGGTGTCAGAAGATAACAAATAAACTATAATATAATAATTGACACCAGGAACAACAAGTCTCAAGAATTCAAAGAATTAGCAGCCTTTATAGACAATTGAGGGAAGCTCCAACTTAAAAATGAACAGAAGGAAACCTCTGTGGTTCGGGGACACCTACTTAGCGCCTAAATTTAGCTGGTATGAATGAATTGATAAAATTTTGAATTAGATCTCGAAATTATGTGGTGATGTATAGGAATGACTTCAAAATTTGAGATTTGGAAATTGGTTATGGATATGGCCTAGGAGTATTTGAAAATTTGAGGATTAATTTGGTATTTTTATTGTCTTACCCTCAGACAGACAGCTAAAGATGGGAAGGAATGGTAACAGTCATGGAGTGAGAACAGAAACTGACAAATATCTGGTATTCTAGAATATGAAATTTCAGTGAGAGAAAAAATATAAGGAATGAGGAAGTGCAAGGACAAAACTTCAAGGAGTCAAGGCTGACCGCCTAGAGAAAAGATACTGGAGAAGAAAGGGGTGACTAAATTAAGAGAAGCACCAGGGGAGTGGGTACTTGTTGTCAGAATCGATGAATTTGACCAGTGGATCAACATTTATCCCACCCTTGATAATAAAGTGGCTACTGTTATCAAGGCATAAAGAAAATTGTCCTTAGATTCGGTATTCTTAATTAGCTTGAAATTAATTGATGAATTTAAACAGCACGGAATTCCACATAAATTGGATTGAATTGAGCTTATTTACACTAATGCTAGATTTTAATCTAATTATGCAATTCGCCGTGCAAGGCAACCTCTAGAGCAACTGAGAATCAAAAATGATAAATGCTATAAATGCAGAAAATGGTGGAAACATGCAGAAAGTCAGGCAGCATCTTGGGGGGTAATTCAGTGTTAACATTGCAGGTCAAAGACCCTTCTTCATAACTGGGAAACAGAGAAACAAATTAGTTCTAAAATGTATGTAAAACCTAACCTCGACCCCACCTTGCCAAGCAACTACAAACCAATTTCTAAACTGCCTTTCCTCTCAAAAGCCCTTGAAAAGGTAATTTTAAGTCAACTTATGCCTTACCTTCACCAAAATACTATTTTGGAAACTTTCCAATCAGGTTTCCGGGCCCACCACAGCACAGAGTCTGCCTTGTTGAACGTACATAATGACCTACTGCTCACCGTTGACTCCGGCAACTGTGCAATCTTGCTCCTTCCAGGCCCATATGAAGCTTTTCAAAAATGGGGGTGGCATGACAGGATTCTAAAAATGTTATGTGAAATAATGTGCATGCAGCGCACATCACAAGCGGGAACCCCCTCACATCCGGGTTCCAGGGCCCACTTAAGGGCCCTGAAAGCTCTGGGGTTTTAGATGCTCTCTGGTGCATTCTGAGCCTTATTTTGGAGCTTTTTGCACCAAATGTATGACCAATATTTCAGAAATAGTTTTGGTTGAGTCAAGAATAATCAGTGGATGGAATGGGATGATTGGGGTCATTGTTGTATACATTATTTTTTTAAGTTAAGAATTGGTGTCCTTGTTGTAAAATGTTATGTAAAATGTTATAAGGAGCATGCAAAAACTGCAAAAAAAATACTGTGAGTTTTTGAAGTAAAGAAAACCTTTTTTTAGAAAATGTTTTGTGTGTTGATTTGATTGCCTGTTACTGTTTGACTGTGTTAGTGTGTGCAGTGCACCTCTAATTGTCCTCCTGACCTAACCACATCACATCAACCTCAACATGATATAGTTCAATTTTCCGAGAATGTAACTGTGCAAACCTACTCACCACTTTGTCCAAGTCATGGGCAAAGTCATAGTGAATGTGCATTAAGGCGAGTGCAGACAGCCTATCATTGCTCATGGAAGTCCAGGCATAGTGATGCAGGCGACGGACACTCGAGTACACCTGCATATATTGCCAATGAGCCATAAATCATGTTTTCCAGTTCCATTTTCCAAGAATGTAACTGCGCAAACCTAGTCATGATTTTGTCCAAATTATGGGCAAAATCATAGTGAATGTGGATTAAGGCAATTGCAGACAGCCTGTCATTGCTCATGGAAATCCTGGGCTTTCCTACTTTGCGGATGTGAAAAAGTGTTTGTCCTAGTTGGCTGGATCAAACTAAGGTGCCGAGCGAGATCGCGCCCACTGCAAGCATGCCGCGTGAGGCGAGCATCTCTCTGCCGCTCAGGCTCATGTCCAAGGAACCCGGCTACCTCCACAGTCAAATGGATGGGGACAGGCGGGGTTGGCAGAGTGCTGTGGAGAGACTGGCTGCCGACAGGGCCAAGAACTGGAAGAGCCAGATGGCGAGGGGGTGCAAATGGTTCAGCCAGCTCTGCCCATGAGGAAGGCAGCGGCAGCAGGGCCATCAGCAGCATGAAGACTTACCTGGCGTCCGACAGCCCCCAGCAGAGCGGGCAGCTGGGGCTCTCGCCTGACATTGTGCGTCACTCCAGCTCCAAGAGGCAGCTCAGGCCCGATTCGCTAGTCATGTACCAGCAGAAGTGTGAGTTTGTGCTAGGAGTGGCGGCCACCAGCAGCACCCGCAGTTTCAAGGGCACTGGCAGCCTGGTCCGTTGGCTGCTGCCTGGCTCTAGCGGCGGGGGTGACAAGCAGCAGGGGCTGGCAACGGGAGCAGCAATGTCGGAAGGGGAGAATTGGCAAAGGGTACAGAGGCTGCAGCACCCCAGGGTGCACAAGTAACCACACCAGCAGCACTCCAGGGTGCACAAGTAACCACACTAGCAGCACTCCAGGGAGAAACAGCAGCCTCGCCAGCAACACCCCAGTGTGCACAAGTAACTACACCAGCAGCACCCGAAGGTGCACAAGTAACTACACCAGCAGCACCCAAATGGTGCACAAGTAACCACTCCAGCAGCGCCCCAGGAAGCACCAGTCGCCACGCCAGGAGCATCCCAGGGTGCACAAGTAACCACGCCAGCAGCGCCAAGAGAAGCAGCAGCAGATCGCCCCAAGGAGTTAGTGAAGGCGGATTATGGTGCTCGCACTCTGACCTCAGCTGCCGGTTCTCCTGAGCCTGCTCGAGCTTGGACAGGGAGAGGTTTGCTGCCGATATTGCCTTCGAAAGCCTTTCCCTCATGTTTCACAGCGTGAAAGGCCTGTCCCACTTGGGTGACATTTTCGGCGACAGCCTGAAAAAAGGTTGTTGAATTGTGGTTGGGTCATGACGCAGCCTGATGCATGGTGACGCATGTAGTGACGCGCGGTGACTCCCTGTCACCTCTGGATTTTGGAATGTTCAAAATCCAGGGGCGACATCTGGGTGTCTCATCATGATGTGTGCCCTGTCACACGCTGATGTATGCTGCCCTGCGGGTGACGACTGGTTAGGGTTAGGGTTGGGGTTAAGGACCACAGATGGGCAGTACTCTTCCTTCAATGCATGGATTTTAAAAATTAATATATTCAAATAAATACAATAAAATCAATTGTGCAAATGAAAAGATGTCTGTCCAGTTTTATTTACAGATGTATTGGTCCACTTCCCAATCCAATCACAATCTCTAACATTTCACAGGGATGGATTCAGCGAGTGTAGACTGAACTCCCCTCTCCCCTCCACCCCCCCACTTCCCTTTTCTACTATTTCTTTCAGCGGGGGGAGCTGGGTGAAAGTGCGGGATGGGTAGATGGCGGGGGGGGGGGGGGGGGGGGGGGGGGTTGAGAAGGCAATCGGTGCAGAATGGATGGATTGAGGCAGGGGAATTAGTGTGTGTTGGTTGGAGTCGGTAGGATTGTGAGGGGAGAGCGCAGGAGATGTCAGTGGGGGAATACGGGATGGATGGGGAGGGGGCAAATCAGTACAGGATGGAAGGGGGCAAATCAGTACAGGGTGAATGGAAGGTTCAGTACAGGATGAATGACAGGGATCAATACAGGATGAATGGGGGTGGGTCAGTACAGTGTGGATCGGGGGGCTGTGCAGGATGAATAGGAGGTTCAGTACAAGATGAATGGGGGGGAGCAGTGCAGGATGGATGGGAAGGGGATCAGTACAGGATGAATTAGGGGACGAGTGTAAGATGGATGTGGAGGTGGCAGGAGAATCAATGCGAGGTGGATAGGGAGATCAGTGCAGGATGAATAGATGGGGGGTGGTAGATGGTGAGGGGAGCACAGGGGATGTCAGTGAGGACTGTATAAAGGAGGGAATGGGGATCAGTGTGGGGTGGAGAGGAGAGGTCCCAGGTAAGGGGGGGTGCAGGGGGGCGTACAAGAGAGAGGGAGAGGGGAAGGGGCAGAGGAGGTGGTGAGGAAGGAAGGTCAGTGCTCCTCAGACAGGGACAGCATCATCGCCCCGCAGCCTTGGCCGTCCCTGTCCACTGCCGAGTCCACTTGGGACTCCTCGCCACCATCTCCCCTCCTCCGCAGCCAACAGGAAGGTGCGGGGCCGAGTGGTGCAGGTGCTTCAGATGGCAGAAGGGGCCTCCCACTTCTTTCCTCGCTCCCTCCTTCCTTCCAGCCTCGGTGAGCAGGAAGGTTTGTTTTGAAAGCGGTTATCGCCGTTGGCGGAGTGGCACTCAGCGGCCGCTGTGAGGGCTGGCAGGGTGCATGAGGAGGTGGAGCTGCTGCCCCCACTGCTGCTGCTGTGTGGGGCCCGTCATTCACTCCGACCTTCCGTCACCCCACACTACAGCCGTCACCATCGCCGCCGCTGACCAGAAATGATAGGGTGGGGGGGGGTGCCATGGCCCGCGGTGTGGGCATGGCAGGGGGCGAGGGACTGATATGGGGAGGGTGGTGTGGTCCCAGCCTGAGCAGCACCTGGTGTCAGGTCATGGCCTCTGCCAGGACTGGGTTCAGATTCAGTCCTTCCCGCTTCCCGCCCGGCGATGGGAGAACGGTCTCTCTGGACCGACCACCAGCCCTCTGAATTTTTTTTTCCTCTGGAAAAAAGGGGGGTGCGGTCGCACCCAACACTCCCCCCCTTCGGACGACCATGCCTTCTCCACCTCAGCGCAGCATTTGATACTGTCAACCACATCATCCTAATTGACCGTCTCCAGTACGGGGTTGGTATTGATGGCACTGCCTGAGCTGGTTCATCTCCTACCTCAAAGATAGGAGTTTTTCTACTAACATAAGAAACACTTTCTCCTTCCCAGCTAGCCTCTGCTGTGGGGTTCCACAAGGTTCCATCCTAGGCCCCATTCCCTTCTCCCTGTATCTCCCCTTAGTCCAAGTAGTTGAAAGGCACGGCATTTCCTTCCATTGCTACGCAGATGATACACAACTCTATCCTCCACTGAAGCCCAAAAAACAATCAAATCTGCTTAACCTTATCTGCTGCCTCGAGGATATAAAGTGTTGGATGGCCCAGAACCTCCTCCAACTAAACGAGAGTAAACATAGAAACATAGAAAATAGGTGCAGGTGTAGGCCATTCGGCCATTCGAGCCTGCACCGCCATTCAATATGATCATGGTTGGAATTTAGAAGATCCCCCCTCAATCTTCTAAATTCCAGCAAGTACAAGTCAAGTCTGTCCAGTCTTTCATCATTTGCAAGACCTGCCATCCCTGGAATCGGTCTGGTGAACCTTCTCTGTACTCCCGCTATGGCAAGAACTCCCTCTATGTACTCCCTTCTCTGTACTCCCTCTATGGTAAGTCTGAGTTCATTCCTCTCGGCCCCTTGGACTCAATCAAAATGATAGCAGGCAGCCTTGGAAGCCTTAACCCACTACTCAATCCTCAAAAACCTTGGCGTAATATTTGACTCAGCATTGAAATTTGACAAACAAATCAATGCCGTGGTAAAAGCTAGCTTCTTTCAACTTCGGACGATAGCTAAAATAAGACAATTCCTAAAGTCTGATGACCTCGAAAAGATCATCCACACATTTATCTAGATCATCCACACTAGATTACTGCAACTCCCTCTACACTGGCTTCAGCCAATCTTTCCTGTCCCGCCTGCAACTGGTGCAAAACGCCGCAGCGACTCCTGAAGGGCACCCGAAAAAGGGACCACATCACCCCGATCCTGGCCTCTCTCCACTGGCTCCCTGTGCGGTTCCAAATAAATTTCAAGATTCTCCTTTATGTCTACAAAGCGCTCAATGGGTTTGCCTCCACCTACATTAAAAGTCTGCTCTCCACCACACCACCTCCAGGTCCCTCAGATCAGCCGACTTGGGGTTGTTGAACATCCCGTGGGCTCGGCATAAGCTCGGGGCGACCGCGCCTTTGGGGTTGCAGCTCCTAGACTGTAGAATAGCATCCCTCTTCCTATCAGAACTGCCCCCTCCATCGACTCCTTTAAGTCGAGACTAAAAACTAATCTCTACTCACAAGCCTTTCTTGACATCCTCTGTGCGGGGGCTATATGTATGTAGTGAATTTAATGTATTTAATCTATGAACCACTGTTGTTTGTTATAATATTCTTATACCAATGTAAAGCACTTTGGCCAATGAGAATTGATTTTTAAATGTGCTATATAAATAAAAGTGACTTGACTTGACTTGACCATGTTGGGTAATGAGGGTGGGGTTGATGGATAGGACATCGGGAATAGTAAGATTGAACGAGAACTTACCAGTTCGAAGGTTGATCTTTATTTCATGAGGAGTCGAAGTGAGGGATTTCGTGAAGAGCCCGCCGGCGCGCATGCTCGACATACTTCAAAGTAGCGGCGTGGAATCACAGAACCAACAATAGAAATGACTTCGCATAGTATGATTGAATTGACTAAGATTACCAGATGAAGGTGATTGAGGGTTGGGCGAGGAGGGCACGAAATCCCTCACTTCGACTCCTCATGAAATAAAGATCAACCTTCGAACTGGTAAGTTCTCGTTCAATCTTACTATTTCATTTCGGAGTCACGTGAGTGACTTCGTGAAGACTTCAAAGCTTCTGTGATTACACGCCCTGGACCACGTCCATGCTGACACACCACTACCAGGGATGGATGGGAGGAACAAACTTGCTCAATAGTTCATACTGCAAAACAAGAGCAGAGTTATTAATAACAAATCAAAACCCCTCATGCGGGGACATCTCCACGTTCTTGACCTGCATTCAGCACGGCTTCTGCGAACTGTAGAGGAGCAGCAACAGGCTTGTTATAAAAACGCTGGAACACAGCTTCATTAGCCCATCCTGCTGTGGCGAGAATTTGGTCCATGGGCACCTCCATGACCCTCGCCGCTGACGTCGATGCAGCCCTGGTGGAAAGAGACTTGAACACATTAGTGTCGATACCTGACTTACCCAAGACGACTGGAAGCCACATGGACATCGTCTGGACTGTCACTCGATGATGAGGTCTCTTATGAGTGACAAGCAGGTATCTCTCCATTCCTCTGATGCGTGCCGTCACCTTGACATAGTGGCGGATATGTGAGGCTAAACATAGCCTAGCATCTGCGGGGTATGCCGGGAACTTCAGCTGCAGCCCTGTGCACCCAGGTCTATGCTGCTTTAGTAGCTCGTCAATGAAAAAGACTACTTCTGTAGGGGTAGATGTCATTCTGTCGACACGAAGTTTGTGTAGTGTCTGTACCCTCTGAGCTGAAGTCAGCGCTAGTAACATCACCAGCTTCATGGTGAGTTGGTCCAGTTGGAGCCCTTCCATGGGAGACCACGTCCTGAGCAGGGTTAATACGTCCCTGACATCCCAGGTGATATTATAGCGTGGTGTAGGCGGATTCATATTGAATATACCCCGCATGAGTCTGGACACTAGCCTGTTGGATCCTACCCCAATCTTGAGATAGAATGATAGCGCACTTCTGGCGCTGTTGATGGCACTGTAACTTAAGTGTTCATCATGGTGCAACCCCGCGAGGAATTCCAGGACGTCGGTTATTGTCACGTCATCGTACGTGATGCGAGAGCGGCTGCAGTAGGCTTCCCACTTCTTAATATGCGAGCGGTATCTTCGCCTTGTGGACTCTCGACACGACGCCCCGATGGTATCCATGGTCCGAGCCAAGAGGCCGTATTGGACTAACGGCCTGTTCAGAACCTGCAAGCCAACAAATTTAAATAGCCATAGCAGGGATGTGGCTCCCCTGAGACAGGGTGAGTAACCAATTGTGGGCAACCCCTCAAAAGGACCCAAGGTTCGTTGAGCATGTCAAAGACCACCGGATACCAAGGCTGTGTGGGCCAGTCGGGTATAATAAGGATGCCCTTGGCAGCATCTGCCTGAATCTTTCGCAATACCCGACTGATGAGGCAAAACGGAGGGAAGGCATAGAAAAACCAATTCCCCCAGTCCAGCGAGAATGCATCTAGCGCTATTGCCCCAGGATCTGGTTCCCATGAAACGTAGGCTGGTACCTGATGGTTTAACCGTGACGCAAAAAGGTCAATGTCCGGTTTACCAAATTTGGCTGTGACTTTAGAAAAAATCTCAGGATGCAACATCCATTCAATGTTGTCATTAAATTTGCGTGACCTGGTGTCCGCCACAGTATTAAGCTCACCTGGCAAATAGGTAGCTGAAATCCAAATGTCTCTTTGAACACACCAGAGCCAAATTGAGTTAGCCAATTTGTCACACGAAACTGACCTGGTACCACCCATATGGTTTAAATATGCCACAGCTGTGGTGTTGTCTATTTGGAGACGGACGTGTGCTCCAACAAGCTTGGAACAATATGCACGAAGTCCGTGGAATGCTGCCAGCAACTCCAAATAGTTAATCCCTTGAGTCAACAACATCGATGCCTCAAGGGTGTCCCATCTGCCCCCACAACTAGAGCAATTATCAGTAGCTCCCCAGCCATTGGAGCTTGCATCAGTCTGTAAATATACCACCGGATTAGCCTCCCTAACAGGCTTAAATGAGTTGCTAATGTGACACACCCACCATTGCAACTCAGTTATCGCTTCGGACGGCAGCTGCATTGATCGATCGTAATGACCAGCGTTCCGTTTTGACGCAATAATTTTAGCTCTTTGCAAATTCTGATAATGCAAAGGCCCATATCGTGCTGCCGGAAACAAAGCCACTAGCTTGCCAATTACTGTGGCTGTATGCCGAATCGATGGTATATTGGTGCCAATTAAATCTCTGCACACCTGAGTGACTTCCTCAATTTTGTTAATTGGTATAGTTATTCTCATACTCATGAGTTCACCGTGAACCCTAGGTAATTAATTACCTGGGCAGGGCAGAACTTCGATTTCTCTGGATGGACAATGAATCCTAATTGTTGAAATATATTGACAGCAGCTGCAACACCCTGTTCAGCCAAATGCAGGGTGTGGCCCACAATAAAGACATCATCTAAATAGGCCATAACTATATGATGTCTTTGTCTCAAATAAGCCATGATTGGCTTCACCAATTTAGTGAACAATCTAGGGGCTGTAGTGAGCCCATTAGGCAAAGCCTTATACTGCCAAAGTTGCCCCATCCAGATAAATTTCAAAAACCTTCTATCATATTTCTGGATGGATACTGAATAATATGCATCCCTTAAATCAATGCATGCCATAAAGCAGCCATGAGAAATCAATGATTTGGCTGTTTCAAACGTATCCATTTTAAAATGAGTATATGTTACAAACGTATTCAAACGGGTTAGATCAATGATGACACGACAGCCTCCATCCTTCTTAGGTCTAGTAAATATGTTCGAAACAAATTCAATTGGCTCATGCACCGTTTTCTCAATCACACCCTTCTGTTCCAGACTTAAAATTTCCTTATAACCTGCTGCCTGTTCTGCAGCAGACAATTTGAACGTACGACCAGGCATGTGCTGGGATGGAGGAATGTCGCCTTTAATAAACTCAATTTTATGCCCCTGAATATTCCGCAACACATACTCATCACCAGTAAAATTACCCCATGCATCCAAAAACAACCGTAAACGACCACCAACATGGGAAGTTAAACAGAGAGAAAAGAGAGAACCAGACCCCCTCACCTCCGTGGTTACCGGCGGTCCTTGACACGTGTGGGTGGCCGTGGAGGTGCTGGGTTGGCTTGAGGGCGCGGCGTCTTCGATTTCCAAAAAGGTCTCTGCCGACCCTGTCCTAAAAAAGACCCTTGGTGCTGGTTCTGGTGTTGTTGTCGTTGTGGAGCTAGAGGGTGAGTCCTCGTCGAGGCACTGGCCGACCCTCGTGAGCGAATGTATGGAGCTTTTGAGCCGGACGGTGTGGGGGCACTCTTAGAGCGCATGATCCCCACCGTTTTGGCTTGTTCGTCAAGCTCTTTGACTCTCTTCGAGAGGTCCTCACCAAAGAGCTGACGGGGCGGCGGCGGCGGCGGTGGTTTGCACAATCCTGCAAACTTCGGGTTGAGTGCTGGGCGGATGCTGTTTTTGCGAAACCCGTTGATTTCGTGCTGGGTCGCGCACAATAAGGCCAGAGCATCTTCCTGGTCCAAATTCAGCTCGTCCTCGTCCACCGACCGCGCAAAGGCGGTAATACCGGCCGTGAGGAGTTTCAGGATCCGCTGCAATTGTAGCTCTTGTTGACGGATAGCCGCACTGATGTTGCCCCATATTGGCGTATTGACCACAGGCACGTTGAGGGAGTTGCAGTTTGATGGAGCCTTGTGACGGCTCATAGCCTGGATGAGGACTTCTTCCTGCAGCACCTGATTATTAAGAAAGTCCACTGTGGCTGCCAGCTTTGAATTGAGAGGAAGACCAGCCGTATGTGGGGCCGCGAATTTGGTCGCCACATCCAAAAGTTCCTCCGCTGGCACCTCCACCGGAGGTGGTACGGGATCCACCAGAACCTCCTCCTCGTGCTGCTCCAGGCTGATAGTAGATGTTGGTGAAGACGCCCTGTGCCTGTTGCTGCCCTGCTGTTGTTGACGTTGAAGCAGGAGCTCCAGCAGCCGCTCCATACGGTCAATACGCCCTTCACCCTGAACACTCAGGTGGTCGGAGTCCTCCGGCTCTGAAAAGAAAACCGGGCTCCTGTCATCGGCCCGCACCTCGTCGAGGCCCTGCCGGTGCCGGTAGTTGTCGCTAACAGCCGCCGAGGCGAAACTGCGCGATTCCTGCGCGGGCGTGTTCAATCGCCTCCGTTTAGCGAGAGCTGAAGCCGCTGCCACTAAGGGCACATGCGGCGAGGTGTCGGCACCAGCCGAAGCATGGCTGCCTGGGGCCCGCGCAGTCTTGCCGGCTGCCCACATCGTGGACGTTGCCGACGCATGGTCTCGCCCACCCATCCATGGGGGGCTCGGCGACCGCGACGAGACCCGACTCAACCGACCCGTCCCGGCGTCGAGAGTCGGGGTGTGCCGGCTGGACCTCACAGCCGCCCCGGGTCTCGCCCTGGAACCTGACCGCTCCTCCGCGACAGGCAATGCCTTAGCCCTAACAGGGTTAGGCTTCTGGGCTCCTCCCCTCCCCCTTCTCGGAGGGCTGAGTGGAACAGGCCGTGCAACGGCACGTGCCCTGCTCGAGGTCGCCAGCGAGCCCGCTGACAACCTGACTGCCATGGCAGGGTCCCCCTGCTCTGGCGGCACACCACACTCCTCCTCACCGAACTCCTCCGAGCTGTGGTGTGCTGGCGGATCTGGACCTGTGAACACAGGGCTTACCCACATCTCCGCCTGAGTCCTGGCCTGCGCTGCAGGTACTGCCGATGGTAAAGGCCCCGGAACTGTTGACCGGCGAACTCGTCCTGACGTCCTCCGGCCCTTCGAACTCCCATCCATGTCCTTGCTGCAAGACATAATCAGACAACAAGGACCACCAACTAAAGGTGGAATACTCACCTCCGTGGCCCCTTCTGAAGGGCTGGCGAGGAGCGCGCTCCACCGCCAGCCGTCGCAGCAACGCGTTACGACGATATGTCGAGCATGCGCGCCGGCGGGCTCTTCACGAAGTCACTCACGTGACTCCGAAATGAAATAACTCTGCTGGGGTGAGAGCAAGGTTGAATGATTACCCAGCTGTCTTCAATAGATTAATTATGACAAATGGGGAGAAATAAATAGCAAAGGTGTAAAATTCAGACCCGAGTGTGCCTATCAAAGTCGTATTCCCATCTCTTCCTGAGGTCCATACTTAATGCTGAGCATCAAGTCTCCCTGGAACAGCACCAAGTCACTCATGTCCAGCTGCACAGCCTCACATTTGGTGCTGCACTAGCTCTTGAATTCATCTGCTCTTCCTCAACTTTTCTCACCTTCACTTTCCTCTGACCCCATCTTATGACCCCCAGTTCTAAACACAGGAGGATGTAGTTTAGGCAGGTACACCCACATTGTTTAAAAAATATTTGGGCAGGTATATGGATCGGACAGGTTTAGATAGAAATGGGCTAAAGCAGGCAGATGGGTCGAGTTTAGATGGGGCATTTTGGTCGGCATGGGCATGTTGAGATGAAGGATGTGTTTCCATGCAGTATGACTGTCTGACTCTATCCCATCCCAACTGCACCTAATTTTTGAAAAGAGTACATCATACACTCAGGTGATTTCTTGCTAGTATCTTTGCGTGGTTCTCTTCATCTCACTGTTCCAAAGCAGGGAATTCTGTTGTCAGAGAATCATCATGATTGCTGTAATTTATTTTGCCTTTCCCTTTCCTTCCAGCCTTGCTGGTCCTGGAACTGCCTCAAATCTGGAGAAAAGCAATGGATAAGGTTTTGGCCTACATGTGAAGCCAGCAGTGTGGATTGATTGTCCTTTATAGAAACTGTCTGATTATTTCAAATCAGCTATGACCATGCCAGCTGTAATCTCAGCTATCAAGTTGCAGAGTTGGGTCGGATGGAAGCCACATTAAATTAAACATTCCTGTTCTTTCAAGTCGTTGTGGAAAACCTCAAAGTATTATTTCACAGGGACTCAATGCTGGTGCCTTAGTCAATGATTATTCCTGAATTTATATAACTAAAACATGTTATCTCATCATTACATTTTGTGGGAGCTTGCTGTGTACAAATTGCCTCATTACCACTTCCGAAGTTCATCTGTGACTGTAATGAGCTGAAAGCAATGCTACAGTTAATATATAAATCTATGACTGCTTTGATAAAATGTTATAGAATTCCAGTCAGACAGCACAGTTTTTCAAGTAATTGATATGATCTTTCGATTTCAATGGATTTATCCTCTGGTTTATTTAGAAACATGTACTAGATAAGGAAATAGTTATTTTGAACTGTAAACATTGGACAGCCAGGAATAAACCTCTTTGACGGGTTGGATTGTGATTGTGAGGCAGTGATCGCAACATAGATGATGTCAAAAAGAACATAACTGAAAATGGCATTGGCATAAATATTTTGCAGAGTGGCAGTGATTTACTTTGGCAGAAAAAGTAGAAGAGAAGTGTAGTTTTATATAAATTGTGAGAGATTAAAATGTTTTGTTGGTCAGAGGAACCAGGGTGCCTTTATGCATAAATTAATGAAAGTGAACATGCAATAACTTGAGAAGGCAAAGGGTGACTTCTATTTGTTTGTCAGAACCAGATTTCTTACTGTCATTATGTACAGACCTGAAGGGACTGTGCTTGGAAAATTGTGTGCCGATCTGTCCTGCCTATCTAAAGAAGATTGTGATTGTGACTAGGCAAAAGCTGCAAGGTTTATTACTGTTATGGCAAGTTTTATGTATGAGGAGAGATTATGCAGAATGGGCCTACACTCTGTTAAGTTCAGAAGTTTGGAATAATGGGAAGTGATATTAATGAAATGCAAGGTAGACAAAAATGCTGGAGAAACTCAGCGGGTGAGGCAACATCTATGGAGTGAAGGAATAGTTGGCCTTAGAGTGTAGGGCAAAAGTGGGATAACATAGAACTAGCATACACATGATCGATGGTTGGCGTGGATTTGGTGGGCCAAAGAGACTATTTCCACACTGTTTCCCTAAACTAGTCTAAACTAAATCTAGTAGAACTTTTGCCTCACAGCACCGGTGATGAACTCCAGTTTCAATATTGACCTTGGGTGCTGTGAGTGTGGAGTTTGCACATTTTACCTGTGACCACGCCGATATCCTCTGGGTGCTCCAGTTTTTTCCCACATCCAAAACACCTGCAGGTTGGTAGGTTAATTAGTCACTCTAAACGTGTGCATGAGGGGGAGAATTTGGGGTGCAGGGTGAATATAAAATGGAATTCATATAGGATTAGTGTAAATGTGTGATTGATAGTTGGTGGGGACTTAATGGACAAAAGAGCATATTTCCATTCTGTACCTTTCTATAACCAAGCAGAGCCTGTCCCACTTTGGCGATTTTTTTTGGCAACTACAGGCGACTAGGCTGTTTTTACATGGTCACGAGGTGACGCTTGTATGGTCGTGAGTAGTCTCCTCAAGTCGCCTAAAGAGTCGTAATGTTTTTCGCCGCTGGATTTTGAAATGTTCAAACCTTTTCGGTGACTGTGGGCTTCACGTAGCTTGTCTTCTCCTGTTTTAGGTACTGTTGTAGGTTGTCGCCATTGTGATGTAGGTTGTCACCAAGTAACTTTGGTTGTCGCCGGGTGCTGACTTCGGTGAATTCTATTGGCGACTACCTACGTCAACCGGCGACAGGTACTGGCGACTGAATTGTCTTCAGTTGTCGCCGACAGGGTCACTGCTTTGTTGTAGCTTGTTACGGGTGGACGTAAGTTGACTTCGGTTGTCGTAGATTGTCACCTGTGTGGTCGTAGGTTGTCACCTGTGTGGTCGTAGGTGGTCCTAGGTCGTGATGATTGGGTCGCCGGTTGTCAGTAGCTTGCCCTAGCTTGACTTCGACTAGGTGATAGGTTGTCGTAGACATTGTTGTAGGCGGGTCCAGTCGCCATCTTTTCAGCGACCCGCTACGAATGTGATAGTCGCTGTCAATCGCCGAACAAATTGCCTAAGTGGGACAGGCCATTAAGAGTCTATGGCAGGCACGTGCCATTAGGAATTACTCAGGCTAGGCACTGGGCAGCCAGTCAACCTTCAAAAAACATTATAAACCGCACATGCCCAGATTAGTCTCCTTTCCTGTGGGCATGTGCAGCACCTTGCGCACAGTCCACGGTGCAAAGGCGGGATTTCAGCTGCCTTTATTGCCTTTATTGCCCATTGTAAGTGAAGGCTTGAAGCAGCGTCCACAGCACGCGAGTTGAACAAAGTTACACATACTGCGGATGAAAGGCACAGGAGAAATATGCCTACCAAAGATCGATTCTTAAAATAATATCCATTTAATAATAATTACTGAATTTAGTAAATTAATTGGAAATCTTTACTTTTTATATTAAATTTTATCGTTTTATAATGTTAGTCAGGGTAGGCACTGCCTACCTTGCCTACCCTGATGGCACGTTCCTGGTCTATGGGTGCTGGAATCAAAACAAAGGAGAGCTGCTGGAGGAACTCAGTGGGACAGACCCTTATTATGGGATGAGATATACTCCTCCTAGATTCTTGCACAAACGTACTATGAGCAATTTACAATATTTGGCTAAATCGGTTTGTTTTGAATTTGAATAATTTGCAGTTCGGAAAGACCTACTCTATAAGTGCACTCAGGTAATGAAAGAGATTAAAATTGCAGTGAAAATGCAAGCAATCATTATTATCTTTAGACATTTTTCATGAAATGTCGATATAACACGGGCAATATGCAAATCTGGGCAAAAGTCATTTGTGTTATATGAAAGATTAATAGGCCAGTGGCAAATGATTCTAATCATATGAAATGAGACCCTAAAAACTGAAGTTAACTACCTTTAAAAACAAATCAAGCAATTATGACTCTCTCGAACCGACAAATATCTGATTTCCCTGCTTAATAATATCTACCTTGTCAATGATGAGTTATGAGGCTTCTGGCTCCAAGAAATCTCACCCATATATATCCAATTCCCATCAGCAAATTCATCATGAACAGTAATTGCTTCTTTTGAAATCAATTGCATCAGATAATTTTTTTTGTTATACTGTAAGTAGCAGCATACAAAATTGTAAAATCTTGAACAATTGTGAGAGGCGAGGGTTAGGTTCATCTTCTTCCCCAGGCTCTGTCGTCTTTTTCAAAGCATGGACCTGGCAGGCCACTGCGAGCAAAGGTGGGCCCGGGGGACCACCGTAAACAGGAGGGAGCCATTGGCGATGACAAACGCAAGGTGTGTGTTGTTGGGAGAGGTATGGCCTTCAGCACTTTCAAGGTTGGCTTCAGGAAGCACCCCTAGGACATAAAGGTGGTCGGGCAAGTTTGCGGGCTGAGCTGGTCATGCATGACTGAAGAGGTCCTGCAGCAGCCTAGGACTTACCTGGGGTTACCTGGATCAGGGGTACATCCAGTATGTGGATCAGACTTTGGACTGCGGAATTTTTCTTTGTGTAAATGGCACCAAAACATGGTGACTTGTGCATGTGTAAGATATCCAAAACGGACTTCACTGTGTAGTGCATATGTAGCAATAAAGAACCGTTGAACCATTGAGTAAATTCACTGTTGTATTGTTAGACATGCGGCCACGGTGGCGCAGCGGTAGATTTGCTGCCTTACAGCGCTTGCAGCGCCAGAGACCTGGGTTCGATCCTGACTACGGGTGTTGTACATTCTCCCCATGACCGAGTGGCTTTTCTCCAAGATCTTTGGTTTCCTCCCACAGTCCAAAGATGTACATGTATGTATGTTAATTGGCTTGGTGTATATGTAAATTGTCCCGTGTGTGTGTCGGATAGTGTTAATATGCGGGCATCGCTTTTTGGTGCGGACTCGGTGGGCCGAAGGACCTTTTTCCGTGCTGTATCTCTAAAATAAACTAAAACTAAACTAAACGTGTCTTTGTTGATGGGTGTAAGTTTGAATCTGCATTGAAATTGAGATACTTGAAGTTATTCAATACTTATCCTATTCTTTTGGTGGTTTAAGTTGGAATTCAACAGATATAAATCAGGAGTGGAGTGATTGTTGGGAAGGTGCAAGTAAATTTTAATATCTTGCATCAGCTAAACAAGGTAACATACTGTTCCCATTTGGCTCTTGGATACAGCTAAAAGGGCTAACTAAAATGAGAAGTAATGCTCTAATAATTTGCCACGTGGGATCTAAGGAAGGCATTGGAAATTCAGATCTGGCCAAATTCTGCTGAGTCGAAGCTGAGGGACATCTTCATTGGCTTTGATGTAGAGTTCAGTGGAGGAGAAATCAGCAGAATACTGACTCTGTTTTCGGAGCAATTCACAGAACCCAAATTTGACAGTTCATATTCTGTTCCTTGTTCATTAAAATTCACACCTTGGAATAAAGTTCAGTAATGAAGGGAGTTTCATCTGTCATTGCACCAGCTGTTCGAAAGTCCTGATTAAACCCCTCATAAGTGAATTAATCATGCATGTGCCATATGTTTCAGTTTACCCTGCTGTCTTGCTAGAGATAATCAGACCTAATTATCTGATGCAGAGGTTTGAGATTTCCTTTTAATATTTGATGGCCCTGCTATTAGAATACTTTTCTTTATCAAGTGGAATATTAGGCTAACAAGCCTATAGGATGTGTACTTTAACTTGTAAATATTAGGGATTTTTTTTGTAATCTGTCATAAGCGATCTAAATCGTTACCAAGGCTTTTTTTTGCTTTGAAGGCAGCACCTAAATTTGTCAGGTTTTTTTCCTCCGGTTATATTCTTTGCAGTTTAGTTGTAAAGTCTCAAAAGCTTAATGCAGAAACATCTTTTAGCAAGAATCTACTGTGGAAGATTAATGAGCTTAAAGTCAAAGTGAATTTAGTTTCTCAACAAAAGTATTATTTTCACTTTCCTTTGTCATTACAGGTCACTGCAGGTTTAAGAGGTAGCACAATGTCACAGCGGTGGAGTTGCTGCCTTACAGCGCTTACTGTGCTGGAGATGCGGGTTTGATCCCGATTACGGGTGCTGTCTGTACGGGGTTTGTGCGTTCTCCCCATGACAGCGTGGGTTTTCTCTGAGATCTTCGGTTTCCTCCCACACTCCCAAGGCATACAGGTTTGTAGGTTAATTGGTTTGGTGTAAATGTAAATTGTCCCTAATGTGTGTTAGGTAGTGTTAATGTGTGGGAATTGCTGGTCAGTGCGGACTCGGTGGGCTGAAGAGCCTGTTTCTGCGCTGTATCTCAAAACTAAACTAAACTAAACTACATATGTTGTGCAAGCAATGCAACTTCTCTTGATGTGCTGGTGGTAAGAATGTTGCTTACACTTAAAGTATTACTTCTGCAATATCTATTTACAGCTGTTATAGCGTCACCCAACAAGTCCCCACAAAAATAAACTGTTTCAACCACGTTATGTTTTAAACACTGACAAACACTGAATACACCAAAAGAGAACATTAATATTTATTCCTACATTTTTCAAACAGCACTATAATTTAGGTTTTTAAGGATTTATGTACTGATTACTGATTCACCATGTCATGAGGAAGGTTAGAATAGAAGAGAGAACAGCTTCCTCAACATATTTTGATGGTTTATGTCTCAATTAATCTACAAAGATCAGACATCATGGATCTGAAGAACGCTTGTTCACAATGATCTCATGAGCAATTTTGGGTGAGTTTACTTTACATTGTTTACCCCGCTATCTATAGTAACAATATGTTGACTAAACACTGAAGTTAGGTTGGCTCTTTGTCTATCCTTAGTGAGAAAATTACAGTTCAAAGGTTGTTTAAGAACCATTTATAAAGTATAAATTAAGTTCGTTTTTAATAATGCAAGAGCAATTTTAGATGAAGAAAGAAGAGGTCTTGGGGCACTTGAAGAACATTAAGGTCAGGCACGTGCCGTCAGGGTTGCCAAGGTAGGCACTGCCTACCCTGACTAAAATGATAACATAGTCATTACGAAATATAAATAGTAAAGGCATGGAAGAATTATGCCTATGTAAGAGACCAATCTCTTAGGTAGGCATAATTCTCCATGCCTTTCATCCACAGCGCTTGCAACACGGAAAGCTCTGTGCAGCCCACGTACTGTCAGCGCTGCCTGAAGCCGTCAATGACAAACGGGGCTGAAGACAGCTGACATTCTGCCTTTGCAGCACTGCGCATGCGCGTCATTCTACTGCGCATACGCAGCGCTAGTTTCTTGGCGGGGTTTTCAAATATGGTTTGTCAATATTTTAAATGTATGTTAGGTAACATAGAAACATAGAAACATAGAAAATAGGTGCAGGAGTAGGCCATTCGGCCCTTCGAGCCTGCACCGCCATTCAATATGATCATGGCTGATCATCCAACTCAGTATCCCGTACCTGCCTTCTCTCCATACCCCCTGATCCCTTTAGCCACAAGTGCCACATCTAACGCCCTCTTAAATATAGCCAATGAACTGGCCTCAACTACCTTCTGTGGCAGAGAATTCCAGAGACTCACCACTCTCTGTGTAAAGAATGTTTTCCTCATTTCGGTCCTAAAGGAATTCCCCCTTATCCTTAGACTGTGACCCCTTGTTCTGGACTCCCCCAACATCGGGAACAATCTTCCAGCATCTAGCTTGTCCAACCCCTTAAGAATTTTGTAGGTTTCTATAAGATCCCCCCTCAATCTTCTAAATTCCATCGAGTACAAACCGAGTCTATCCAATCTTTCCTCATATGAAAGTCCTGACATCCCAGGAATCAGTCTGGTGAATCTTCTCTGTACCCCCTCTATGGCAAGGATGTCTTTCCTCAGATTTGGAGACCAAAACTGTACGCAGTACTCCAGGTGTGGCCTCACCAAAACCCTGTACAACTGCAGTAGAACCTCCCTGCTCCTATACTCAAATCCTTTCGCTATGAATGCTAACATACCATTTGCTTTCTTCACTGCCTGCTGCACCTGCATGCCTACTTTCAATGACTGGTGTACCATGACACCCAGGTCTCGTTGCATCTCCCCCTTACCTAATCTGCTACCATTCAGATAATAGTCTACCCTCATGTTTTTGCCACCAAAGTGGATAACCTCACATTTATCCACATTGTACTGCATCTGCCATGCATCTGCCCATTCACTCAGCCTATCCAAATCACCCTGCAGCCTCCAAGCATCCTCCTCACACCTAACTATACCCCCCAGCTTGGTATCATCTGCAAATTTGGAGATGTTGCATTGAATTCCCTCGTCCAAATCATTAATATATATTGTAAATAGCTGGGGTCCCAGCACTGAGCCTTGCGGCACCCCACTAGTCACTGCCTGCCATTCTGAAAAGGACCCGTTTACTCCTACCCTTTGCCTCCTGTCTGCTAGCCAGTTCTCTATCCACATCAATACTGAACCCCCAATACCGTGTGCTTTAAGTTTGTATGCTAATCTCTTATGCGGGACCTTGTCGAAAGCCTTCTGAAAGTCTAGATATAACACATCCACTGGTTCTCCCTTATCCACTCTACTAGTTACATCCTCGAAAAATTCTATCAGATTTGTCAGACATGATTTACCTTTCGTAAATCCATGCTGACTTTGTCCAATGATTTCACCACTTTCCAAATGCGCTGCTATCCCATCTTTAATAACTGACTCTAGCAGTTTCCCCACTACCGATGTTAGACTAACTGGTCTGTAATTCCCCGCTTTCTCTCTCCCTCCTTTTTTAAAAAGTGGGGTTACATTAGCTACCCTCCAATCCTCAGGAACTACTCCAGAATCTAAGGAATTTTGAAAAATTATCACTAATGCATCCACTATTTCTGTGGCTACCTCCTTGAGTACTCTGGGATGCAGACTATCTGGCCCTGGGGATTTATCAGCCTTCAATCCGTTCAATTTACCCAACACCACCTCCCGGCTAACCTGGATTTCACTCAGTTCCTCCATCTTATTTGACCCCCGTTCCACTGCTATTTCCGGCAGATTATTTATGTCTTCCTTAGTGAAGACAGAACCAAAGTAGTTATTCAATTGGTCTGCCATGTCCTTGTTCCCCATGATCAATTCACCTGTTTCTGACTGCAAGGGACCAACATTTGTTTTAACTAGTCTCTTTCTCTTTACATATCTATAAAAACTTTTGCAGTTAGTTTTTATGTTCCTAACAAACATAACATAGAGAGAAGAATGGAGATTCTGTACCAATGATGTGGTAAGTACATTTCTTGGTGATGTTTTTAAATACCGTATTTCCAGGGGTGTAGGGGTGGGGGGGGGGGGGGAGAGCTCCCTGCCAAGCGTTTGGGGAGTCTGGCCCGGGGTAAAGTTGCGGGGAGGGCACGAATGTTGTGCAGGAGGGATCGGGATAATGCCACTTGCGACGCTCCTTGCACAGAGGCGTGGAATGCCACTGCATTGAGGCCGGGGGGGGGGGGGGGGGCAGAGAAGCAGCCACCGGGCTGGGCAGCGGAACCAGTCGCCACCTTAGCTCCTTCTGCCGGTCCCCGCTCACCTTTGGCAGCTCTCCATCTAAAAACCTCTCTCCTGCCGCTAGCCAGCCTCACTCATGTCCTTAAATTCTGACAGCGAATTACTTGGCTGTGGGAATTTAAGGATTTGCAGGAAGCTGCTGACATGAGCGAAGTCGGCGAACGGCAGGTGACAGGTGTTCCGACGGAGAGCATTGTCAAAGGCCGGCAGAAGGCAATGAAGTGGTGGCCAGTTCTGCTGTCAGGTCCCGGTGGCCGCTCACAGCTCCCGCGCTGCTTCTATCCCCAGCTACAGTGTGTGGCTTCGCGCCCGGGGAGCTGCGATAGCGATGAGTGAGTGAGTTACTGGCAGTATCCCCGACACCCTCCTTCTCAACACTCGTGCCCTCCCCACAACTTTACCTCTGGCACAGACTCTCCACATGATGTGAAAGGAACTGTTCCCCCAATTGGTCCCTTGAACAAGTATTGTCATTCAATAAGATGACAACTGATTCAACTATTCCCTGTACTCATGTTTTTCCCACCATCTCTCCATCTCTCCATCTCTCCATCACCCTTCACCCCACCCATTCAGTAATTCAGAATAAAGGAGACTTGGGCAAATTGAATTGTCACTGTTTTAATTTTTTAATTTATTTAACGAAGAGAACAATCCGCGCATGCGCGGTTTAATTTTTTTTAAGCGGACTGAGTGCCTACCCTGAGTAATTACTCACGACACGTGCCTGCTTAAATTAAGGTAGATACATCTTCAGAACCCAATGGGATGTATCACAGTACATTAAGAGAGGCAAGATAGGAGATTGTGGGAGCATTGATGACAATGTTAGCATCTTCTCTAGCCATAGGTCCCAGTGGCCATGGCCATTTAGAACTGAGATAAGGAAAAACTTTTTCACCCAGAGAGTTGTGAATTTGTGGAATTCACTGCCTCAGAAGGAAGTGGAGGCCGACTCACTGGATGCATTCAAAATCCAGAGGGTTTTGAACCCTCTATGTCAACAAAATAGAGAGGGTACAGAGGAGATTTACTAGAATGTTGCCTGGGTTTCAACAGCTAAGTTACAGAGATAGGTTGAATAAGTTAGGTCTTTATTCTCTGGAGCGCAGAAGGTTAAGGGGTGACTTGATAGAGGTCTTTAAAATGATGAGAGGGATAGACAGAGTTAATGTGGACAAGCTTTTCCCTTTGAGAATAGGGAAGATTCAAACAAGAGGACATGACTTTAGAATTAAGGGACAGAGGTTTAGGGGTAACATGAGGGGGAACTTCTTTACTCAGAGAGTGGTAGCGGTGTGGAATGAGCTTCCAGTGGAAGTGGTGGCGGCAGGTTCGTTGGTATCATTTAAAAATAAATTGGATAGGCATATGGATGAGAAGGGTATGGAGGGTTATGGTATGAGTGCAGGCAGGTGGGACTAAGGGAAAAAAGTTGTTCGGCACGGACTTGAAGGGCCGAGATGGCCTGTTTCCGTGCTGTAATTGTTATATGGTTATATGGTTAAAATGGAGTTAGATGGAACTCCTAGGGCTAGCGGACTCAAGGGATATGGGGAGAAGGCAGGAACGGGGTACTGATTGTGGATGATCAGCCATGATCACATTGAATGGTGGTGTTGCCTTGAAGGGCCGAAAGGCCTTACTCCTGCACCTTTTTTCTATGTATCTATGTAGGACTGGTGAATAGCTAATGTTGTTCCTTTGTTTAAGAAGGAAAGTAGGGAGAATCCAGGGAATTATAGCTGGTGAGTCACTTCTCTATCCCTACATATATATATATGATATTCCAAAAGATTCTCACTACTAACCTACCCTCACTATTAATCTTATCACTGGTTTCCACTAAACATAAGGGAGAAGTTTACATATTCTCCCTGTGACTGTGTATGTTTTCTTTGGGTGTCCTGTGTAAAAATGTATACAAGATGGTCAGAATGGAATGGGTGGGTCAAAGAACCTCTTTCCATGTTGCATCTCTCTGAAACGATTACTCTAAAACATAGGTTTTAAATGGTTCAGAATACATTCTAATTGTGGTAGGATGCCTGTATTTTCATTTTAGCCATTTATTCACCACAGGTACATCTATGAAATTCTCACTCTCTCCAGCCCTCAAGAGTCAAAAGTACCAAGAGTGTTTAATTGTCATATGCACTTGGAATGGAACAATGACATTCTTATTTGCTGCAGCTTAACATGTCCATTAATACATCAACACAAATAAATATACAATCATTAATAATACAATAAATTGTCAGTCGTGATAAATATGATGGGTACTGACCTGCCTGTCATCAAATGGATCTATAAGTGGCGCTGCCTGACATAGCCAGCATCTTCAAAAACCCACACCACTCTGGCCACGTTAATTTATATAATCGGGAAGAAGGTATGAAGGTTGGATAAACATGACCACTAGTTTCAGGAATAGCTTCTTCCCAACGACCATTAGTTCTTTGGAACACTGCACAACACAAACCTCATCTATGAATTATAGACTGCCTTTGGTAACACTAAGGGCTTATAAATTTATGATTGTTGTTTATTATATATTGCATATATATAGATAGTATAGTATATATAGTTTCTTTATTGTCATTGGAACATGAACCATGTACAACGAAATTTAAAAATGTCAACCAATCAGTGCACCATTCAAACCATAAAAGCTAACGATACATACAAGATAAAATATTAAAAAAGATAAACAACTAAAATAAATATGAAATATGAAAATAGCACGCATAAACACCCAACCCTACATCCTTCTGTCGATTTCACAGTGTACCAACCACAGTCCCTTAGTCCCCACGTTCCTTGGCGGCTACATTTAGTGCCTTTATAGCAGTGGGGTAAAAACTGTTTTTAAGTCTGTTTGTCCTTGTCCTTGTAGATCTGTACCGTCTGCCTGATGGCAACAGTTGAAACAGGGAGTGTCCGGGGTGGGAAATGTCCTTTATAATATTCTGGGATTTTTTGATGCAGAGGGAACTGTGTAAGTCCTCCAAGGTAAGGAGAGGGCAGCCGACAATCCTCTGGGCATTGTCAATGGTCCTCTGGAGTGCTTTCCTCTGAGCCACTGTGCAGCTGGTGTACCACACGCATCCACAGTATGTTAGGATGTTCTCAATGAAGCACCGATAAAAGGACAGCAGCAGTCTCTGTGTGATGTTATTCTTCCTGAGCACCCTCAGGAAGTGCAGTCTCTGCTGGACCTTTTTCAGCAGTGCAGAGGTGTTCACGCTCCACGTCAGGTCCTCTTCAATATGGATTCCCAGGAAGCGGAAATCCACCACCCTCTCCACACTGTCCCCTCTGATGATTAGTGGTACCAGTTCTGTTTTGTTCTTCCTGAAGTCTATTATCATCTCCTTGGTCTTTAAGGTGTTCAGGAGCAGGTTATTTTCTCCACACCACACTGTCAGCTGCTCCACCTCATCCCGATAGGCACACTCGTCCCCCCCGGAGATGAGCCCCACCACCGTAATGTCGTCCGCAAATTTGACAATGGTGTTGCTGTGGTGGACGGAGGTGCAGTCATGTGTGTAGATGGTGTAGAGCAGGGGGCTCAGCATGCAGCCCTGTGGAGAGCCGGTACTGAGGCTGAGGGCCGTGGATGTGTGATGGCCCATTCTGACTCTCTGGCTGCGGCCCAACAGGAAGCTATTTATCCACATGCAGGTGGATTGTGGAAGTCCCAAGTCCCCCAGTTTGTCCACCAGTTTGTGGGGAAGGATAGTATTAAAAGCAGAGCTGTAGTCCACAAAGAGCATTCGCACATAGCTTCCCCGCTGCTCCAGGTGGAACAGTGCAGCATGGAGAGCTGTGGCTACAGCATCCTCTGAAGATCTATTCACTCTGTACACAAACTGGTGGGGGTCAAAGCTTCGGGGCAGGAGTGATGTGATATGATCCCGGACCAGTTTTTCAAAGCACTTCATCACCACTGGTGTGAGTGCGACTGACCAGTAGTCGTTGAGGCTGGAAATGTGGGTTTTTTTGGGCAAGGGGACTATGGTTGCGGACATCAGACAGGGTGGGACAGTGGACTGGGCCAGAGACTGGTTAAAAATCCTTGTGAAGACTCCAGCCAGCTGGTCTGCGCAGTCCTTCAGCACGCGTCCAGAGATGCCGTCGGGTCCAGTAGTCTTCCTTGGATTGATGGCCCGCAGCGTGCGCCTCACCTCATGCTCCTCTATCGTGAGGGTTAGGCTACTGTGGACCATATGGTGTGTTGTGGCTGTCTCAGGTGGCTCCACTTCAATGCGAGCAAAGAAGAGGTTCAGCTCCTCTGCCAACGAGGCATCACCCTCAGCAGCTCCAAGGTTTGTCTTATAATTGGTGAGATACTGGATCCCCTGCCACACCTGCCTGCTGTTGTTACTGTCCAGGTGGTCCTCTATCTTCCTCCTGTAGTCTGACTTGGCCTCTCTGATGCCTCTCTTCAGGTTAGCTCGGGCCGCGCTGTATAAAGCCCTATTGCCAGGCCTAAAAGCAGTATTCCTCTCTTTTAACAGCCGCTGGACCTCCCGGGTCATCCAGGGCTTCTGGTTGGGGTACACCCGGATTTGTTTGTCCACTGTGACCGTGTCCATGCAATTTTTAATGTAACACAGTACACTGTCTGTGAAGAACAGGTCCTGGTGTTCAAACAGTTGGTCCTGTCGAGGCAGTCCTGCAGCTGCTGAGATGCACCATCAGGCCAAGTTATGATGGTCTTTATGATGGGAGGAGCAGTTTTCTTGAGGGGGGCATATGCAGGAATTAAAAGCAGGGACATATGGTCCGACTGACCCAGGTGTGGTAGTGGTCTAGCCCTGTAGCCCAGCTTGATGTTGGAGTAAACCTTGTCCAGTGTGTTAGCTCCTCTTGTAGCACATTTAACATGCTGGTAGAATTTTGGGAGCATTTTATTCAATTCCGCGTGATTAAAGTCCCCTGCTATGATGTGAACACCGTCCGGATATATGCTATGTTGACTTCTAGTACTACCGTACATTGCATATGTGCTATGTATTTACATGTCTTTTATGCTGCTGCAGGTAAGAATTTTTTTTTTGTCGATACATATGACAATTAAACACTCATGGGATTAGAGCTGTGTCTGGCTACAGAGTCATTGTTATTGAGTGAGTGGAGCAGGTAGTCTGAACACACGGCCCTGAGGTGCTCCTGTGCTGATGGTGATAGAGGAAAAGCATTGTCGTCCATTTTATTTGATTAAGGTTGGCCGAAGAAGAGGTCAAGGATCTTCTAAGGAAATGTTAATGCTATGGAGGATGGCTGGGTCAATATTCCCCCTTCCCCCCCCCCCCCCCCACCCCCACTTTCCCTGGATCAAAAATCAAAGGCAATTTTTCCATCACTTAATAGGTCTTGGGAAGGACCCCTGTTGGTGCCTGTGTGCTTATTGCCTCTCTTGACCACTCTCCTAAAGAGCAGCATTTATTTCAGCATTCTATCCAGACCATCTACTAGATGATCCTGCTAAATGCATGTTCATTGACAGTAAAAAAAAACTGTATTTATAAAAAACTGTTTTGAGTCAGTTATTTTTTAGTGAGCTTCTTGCAGCAGCCAGCCTCATACCTGGGTGTGAATGTACAATAGATTATTAGTAACTTTGCAGATGACATTAAAATAGATGGTTCCATAAACAGTGAAGATGGTTATCAAGACTTTGATCAGCTGGGCACATGGGCCAAAGAATGGGAAATGGAGTATAATTCAGATAAATGTGAGGGGTTGAATTTTGGGAAGTCAAACCACAGCAGGACCATCACGGTGAGCACGGAGTGTTGTAGAACAAATTAATCTAAGAGTACAAGTATATAGAAGGGATAGATAGGGTGGTGAAGAAGACTTTTGGCATGCTGGACATCATCAATCAGGCTATTGATTGTAGAAAATGGGATGTTATGTTAAAAGACATTGGTGGGGTTGCACTTGGAGTACTGTGTTTGATTTTGGTCATCCTGATATATGAAAGATGCTATTAAACTGGAAAGAGTGCAGAGAAGATTTAAAAGGAATTTTGACCAGACTTGAGGAGCTATGCTATAGGGAGAGTTCAGACAACCCAGGACTTTATTTAAAGTAGTTTGAGGGTGATCTTATAGATGACTGTGTATTCCTTCGCTCCATAAATGCTGCCTCGCCTGCTGAGTTTCTCCAGCATTTTTGTGTACCTGTGAAATGAGGAGGTGATAACATAGGGTGAATGCAGTCTTTTTTTCCCGGGATAGGAGAATCAAAAACTAGAGGGAATAGTTTTAAAGTGAGAAGGGAAAGATTTACCAGGAACCTGAGAGGCAACCTTTTCATATGGAGGGCAGTGGGTATATGAAATGAGCTGCCAGTTGAAACAGTTGAGACAGTACAATAACAACATTTAAAAGATATTTCGACAGGCACATGGATAGGAAAGATTCTGAGAGATATGATCCACGTTGGGGAAACATGCAGGACTGTTTCCTTGCTGTTTAACTCTGTGGCTTTATGGAAAGGTAACAAAGACTGCAAGATTTGGTGAAGGACTAAATAGGAAAATAAAAGGAAAAAAATTAATATATTCTCCAGTATATTTAGTCATCTAAACATTGTTGGCCTAATGCAAACTGTTGTTCTAAAATGGACAACAGAGACTATTGTTTTACTGAGTAATGTCCATCTTAATTCTCAAACCATACGCAACAAAAAGGAATCAATAAACAACTGCAGATGCTGGAAATCTAATATTTAAAAAAAAAACAGAAAATGCTTGAGGCACTCAGATCAAGCAGCATATCTGAGCAGTAAAACAGGGTTAATGTTTCAGTTTCAAGACCTTTCACCAAAGAGTCATAAAGAGATACAACATGGCCCTTGTGTTCACTGAGCCGCACCAACTATCAACCATAGAGTTTACAAGAATCCTATTTTAATGTTGAGCTGTAATGTTATTTTATGGCAGGTGTGTTACTAATATTGGGTTGTTTTTAGCATGCACAACTAGAAAATGCGTTGAATATTGCTAATCACTGGAAAATGTCACTGTCAAAGCAATGGTGTCAAGACCAATCTTGCTATTGTTTTCTCCACTCTTGTCTCCCAATTGATAACAGATGAATCAGAAGCTAAAATGTTTAATGGTAATCAATCACACATGGCTACAGTCAAGCAGTTTAGTGTGGAAACATTTGAAAAACAAGTGGACACCCTAGAGATTAACTCAATGATTAAACCATCTACCCGAGCCTATTTCCACCACTTTACTCCAAACTGTTCCTACTTTGTAGTGATCCAATATTTTCTGAAGAGCACAGGGGAACAGATGTTCCCATCACTTTGATGGGAAATGACAAAATTTCACCTCAACCGGTTCTTGCTGAAATTGGATGCCCTTGCATGGCATTTGTGGCTAATAGCATCAAACCCGCAGGAGATTCATTTAGTTATAGTCTGCCATTGGCTTCCAGATATTCTTTGTCATTGACACTGACACTTTTATCATCTGCTGCTGCGAATAATGTTCAAGGTGAGCTGAATGAAAATTTATCCCAATTATATTGTGAGTTGATGACAATGGTGAGCAACTTCACATCTTCTGATGATAAACTCGTCTGTACACACTTCAAGAAAATGTTATGTTTTCCTCATTATGTTTCGCCTGTTGATTATCAACAGATAGCATAGAGATTTGAAATACTGTTCTAGCTATTACAATAAATGTCAGCAGAAGCAAACAGCAGGTGTCATACATCTTTTACTCATTTTAAATTGATAGCACCCTGACAGATTTGGATTAAATAAATGTCAGACAACTAACATTCTAACATTAACAGTTCTTGTTGCAGCGTGTTCTTTAAATTTGGTAATAATAATTTTGTTTTCCGAAACACTAGTGAAAGCGATGAATTGCTGTAACAGTTTATCTGTGGTCAAAATGGTGTGGTCTAATTGATTGGTACATAATTCAAGACTACACAAAACATGACATTGCTTTTTCTCCCTCCCCTGCTCCCCTTTCCTCTCCTGCCCTCTTTATTTTATTCTGTATTCTCTTTTATTCTCCCTCGATATTCTATTTCTCTCTTTTGCTATTTTATCATCCATAGGTCATATGGAATTACTTTAGTTGAAGTTGCAGAACATTCTTGGGTCATTGGGTAATTGTCTTTTCAATCATCACCACATACCCACTCACTATTTCCAAGGCAATGGAATGAATCTCTGGGGATTTGTTAAGGGATTAAAATAAAAAATAACAACTTTGAGAAGAATAACTGTGACTTTGCTTTGTGATTTTTCTGGCAGCTTCCAGTGATGACGTCACAATGGCATCTCACAGTCGTCCAATCAGAATGGTATCTCATTTACATATGCTGAAACAATAACTGCCTGTGAGTGGGAGACTTTTCTAGCAGCTTCCAGTGATGATGTCACAATGTCATCTCACACTCGTCCAATCACAATGAGATCTCATTTATACACCGTGAAGATTCTGAAAACCGAAAATGACATCGCAATGTGATCTCTGCTGCTTTCCGCTGTCGATCTCTGTTGTAAGGAGAGGGACGTAGTAGGGGAGATTTAAACGTTTTAAAGTGGCATTAAAAAGTTGGATTTCTTCAAATCTGCACTGGCTGTTAGGCAGTTATGATGTCACACTGCCCTACTGGCTACAATGTTTGTATCCCAGAGTCCTTCACAGCAAATGTCCTTCAGGGAAAGAATCTGCCAGCCTAACCCAGCACAGCACCGTTTAATGATTAGATTTGGATAACAAAAGTGAAGAATCTGCCAGCATAACCCAGCACAACAAAGTTTAACAATTAGATTTGGATAACAAAAGATGGCCTTGTCGGTGGCACCTACATCACATTAAATCTTAGTGCAATTGCATTTTTTAAAAAAGTTTAAAATGACTTGCACAGTGAGTGAGTGGAAGAAACGGGTTGCATTGGGAGAATGGGTGTGGTGGAAAGACTCCACAATTTTCCACATATATCTCTGATAATTCCACATATATTCTGTGTTAACCCTTCCAAACCAATAATGTCCATATATCTCTCTCCATGATTTTACAATCCCTTTTTTTGGTTTGGTCTGTTATTTGTTCGCTACCCAGTGTCACCCCATTAGTCACAGCATTCCACCCTAATAATAAAGCTTTTTTTTTTGTTTTGTTATTGGTTCTAGTTATAAATTCCAGGAATATAAAATAATTTCTCATCAATCCAATCCAAAACTCAGTGTGCAAACTCAGAAACTCAGTCTGCACTCTTTTTTACCCAGTGTGCAGTATAAAAGCAAAAGTCAAGGTTGGAGGAGATTGGCAATGTTCAGGTTAAGAGTGAGTTAGATTCGCAACAATGAGAAAGGAGATTTTTTTTGAGATGTAGGAGGAAAAAGTACATGCTTGAGTGGAGACAAAATGTCTGTCCTTGTGTTGCGAACATTATGTATTTCTCCATATGCAGATTATTCTTGTTTTCATTAATCTTTTATTGTGCCATTGTGCAGAGATGGGACATGGTGATCATTTTGATTCATCCACAATTTGTTCTCCCAATTTTAATCAGATGGTTCTGGGAAATACCAGAGGGCAGATGCTTCCCTGGAGGGAGAATGTACGTGACAGAGTCTCCTTGGTGTTCACAATCGCATCCTGTCCAGCTGCCAGTACAGAACTATGTTGGCAGATGCCTTTGAGTTTGGAGATTGCCTGAAGGCACCAAATGTGAAGTACAAGTATTTACCTTCCTTTTCTCTAGGATTATTTCCAAGTGGAGAGCTTGTGATGTAGTCAAGCTGTAAAATGCTACTTCCAGTAGAATTCCTTAGGTTTTGTGAGTGATTCCCAAGTATTAAGGGCCTGTCACACTAGCGCGCGATTAGACGCGACAAGCGCGACCTACCGTGGTCGCTTTAGTCGTCCGGCCTCGCGTGACCCTGTCCCACTTCGATTGCCGGAGTCTCGTGGAGTTGCGCGGACTCGTGTGGAGCTGGTCTCGACATCGCGTCGAGCCAGCAAAAACCGACACTGCTTAAAAATTTTGCGCGGCAAAATCCTGTCGGCCGGATTCGCATGGAGAACGTGGATAACGTCGTGACGTTTTGACGTCGTGCGTCATCAGCGTGGCGGTGCGTGATGACGTCACTGCCCGACGTCGTGCGACGCACATGACCGCAACAGAAAAAACGCGCGCGTTTTGAAGATACTTACCACGTGTTCTTCCAACGGAGCTGCAGCCATCGATCGTCGGAGGCCATGAGGGGAACAAGGAGTCACAGGATCACCAGGAAAAAAGCCATGCAGGGTAAGGTGAAGCAGTTATCTGGACACAACATACAGACCCAGGAGGGTCCAGTCACTGCTTCCAGCCATGCTGCTGTTCCTGGCCCTGCTTCAGCTCCTGTCCCATCTCCTGCCCTATCTTACACCTCAGCACCCTCACCAATTCCTTCCCCATCTACAGATCCTTCCTACTCACCTCCTTCCTCAGCTCCTTCCTCAGCTCCTTCCCCTGCTTGTGCCCCAGCTCCTGCCCTGCCCCAGCTCCAGCTTCAACTCCAGCCCCAGCTGCAGCTCCAGAATGGGACTCTGATCTGGCTCAGGAGACTGATGCCTCAGCTGTGCCAGCGGGGAAGAAGAGGAAGAGGCTGGTCACGAGGCCTTATAATTTCACCTTGGAACAAGAGGGGGACCTGGTAGAGTGGTACCAAGCCCACCGTGAACTGTACGATAAGAGCCATCGTGATTTCCGAAATTCTGATCTCCGCACCGCGATGCACGAAGACAAGGCGAAGGAGTTCCCTGACTGCTCTTGTAAGTACATACTTTGTAGTTTATCTACATTTCTGTGGTTGTATTTGTAGTTCCAATTAAGATTACAATTCGCTCATTTATTGTACGTTTACACAGATGACCAACTGTGCCAGTGGTTAAAAAGCCAGAGGACACGGTTTGGGAAACTGTCCAGCGGTCTTGCCAAGTCTGGCTCTGCCAGTAAGCCACTGACCGACAGAGAGCAGTGGATAGTGGAGAAATGGGGGTTCGTGCGGAACCACATAGTCCGAGTGCAGGCCAGAGAGAGCGGCTGGAAGGTAAGGAAATTATGGGGCAATTGAAATTTGTGTGCGATTGAGATAGTCAAATGATTACTTTGTGGTCACGTTCCTTGGTACGTCCTGATGGCCTTGCACATTCATGATACACACTTTACTTTCTTCCAGCTCCCTGCGGGGGTCTCATCGTCCGCCAACCCAAAGGAGGGTGAGACAGATGCGCCAGAGGAACCTCCAGAGGAGCCCACTGGGTCAGGCACTGCGAGCAAGCAGCAGCATGCAAGGCGGAGACTGGCCTGCACAACTGCGCCAGATAGCGAAACGCCTATTGAACAACTTCAGCGGAAGATGTACGCGGATGTAAGTGCTTTCGGGTCAGCAAATCTCTTAACTCTGCCCTACGTGCATGTTTCGCCATCGCCTCCCAGAAAATACTCACCAGGATTGCACTCTCTTTGTTGCAGATCATGCAACAGGCTAAGACCACCTCCGAGACAATAAGCGGATTGTCGCAGCCAAGGACGTTGGAGGAAAGATGAGCTGATGCCTTCTCAGCCCTACTGAGGGAGGAGATGGTGCTAATCCCTGACTCACGATGGCACAACTTCTGCTTGGAGAACTTGGTCTTGGCAAGGGCGCACAGACTTCTTCTACCGGTAAATCTTTCAATCTAATTTCATTCGATTTACTTTAATGCTTTCAATGAATTACTGACTACGAATTTCTTGGTGTTGCAGAGTCCGATGAGGCCCATGACATACACGCCGCAACCACAAACGGGGATGACGGCACCACAACATGTTCCCCAGGTACACTGCGAAACATTTGTGGGTCTTCTGTCTGACTCAAGATTGTCTCTGACACACAGCTTGTGAAAGGTTGTGATTTGCTTTGTATGATTGTTTGACTCCACATACATACATACTGACACGCTTATGTGTTTCGCCCACAGGCACTGATGGGATCCGGACCTGTGGCACACACGTGGATGGCAGGTTCAACCCCCTATATCAGTTCAACACCGCGCCACGCATCACCTGGCATGTTTAGGCCTGGAGCAACGGAATTCCATGCACGATTGGAGGATCCCGCCCAAAGTTCCACCTCCACCATCAATCTGTCCGACTATCTAATGGATGATTGCCCAGTGCAAATGGGCCAAAATGAGTGATGCTCTCTGCAACATTCACTGTTCTGTTTGCTTCAGTGTTGCAAATTTAACTTAATTTCACTGTTTGATTGTTTGTTTGTTTGTTTGCAATAAATGATTTTAATTATTGTTATAAAGTCACGGGTCGTTATTGGAGATTACCTCACCCACAACTTGATTGTTGAACGTCAGTAACCTTTTCGTGAAGTGGTTCTGATTCATGGAGTTGATCTCTCATGTGGAAACCACACCTAATACTGGAATGCATCTCAGGATTATAAAATCAGCGCTCTTTTAGATAAATGAAACACAGGCATTGAATTGCAAAGTGTGATTTAAGACGTCAGGTAAAGCAGAAGAATGCATTTAATGCTTTAATCATGACAATCCAAAGAAAGTAAATTGTGCAATGTGCAAGGTATTATTATCACAGTACATAACTCATAATAACTCATAACTCATAACACAAACAAAAACCTTCCATTTGTGGAACTGTACATCAACTGTTGATCATCACCACATATTGTTCTGCCAGGGTACACTGCCTCGCTCAGAGTTGTAGTAAGCGCAGAGATGGTCCCGCTGCTCCTTTGCTCTTTTGTTGCTGGTGTTTTTGTGCAGTGCGCCTAGTGGCACCATCGGTGCAGCCTGTCCTGCAGCTCTCCAAGAACCTGGTGTGACTTCTCCTGTCTGTTTGTCCATCGTGTCACCCTCCACCATGGCTGCTGCTGCACCTCTGGAGCGGATCAGGTTGTGGAGGACACATGCCGCATAGACAATGGTCTGCACATTCTCGGGCTCCTGCTCCATTGTAGTCAGCAGGATTCTGAATCTGCTAGCAAGAATACCAAAAGCATTCTCCACGACCCTTCTTGCCCTGGACAGCCTGGGAAGACCTGCTCTCCCTTCTTCCAGGGATTGCCCAAGGGAGGTCTCTCTCCAGATCCCTCCATCTGCGGCACTACCAGGTGTGCCCACATTCACAAACAGGAAGTTGTAATTTGCATCAACCACAGCCAACAGCACGATGGAGTGGAACTTCTTGTAGTTGAAGTACGTAGAGCCTCCCCTGGGTGGACACCGGATGGCCACATGCTTCCCGTCAACTGCCCCACATGTGTGCAGGAAGTTCCATCTGGTTTGAAAGCCATGTGCCACTATCCTCCACTCATCAGGTGTACTAGGGCAGTTAATCATTTCTTTATATGCAGTAATGATGGCATCACAGGTTTCTTGGACCAACTTGCCGATTGTGTTGTGAGCCACACGGAAATTGTACGAGAGGCTCTTGTATGAATCCCCTGAGGCAAGGTAGCGGAGGGTGATGGCTAGACGCAGGTCTGGTTCCAGTGCCTTCCGCATGTGGGTGTCTCTTTTCTGCAGAAGAGGTCCAACTCGTGCCCTCAGCTCCTGAAAAAGGTCAGGGGGAATCCTGGTGAAATTTCTAAAGGCAGTCTCATCTTTCTGCTGAAGATCCACCATCATGCTCTCATACTGGCCCAAAGTGGGTCTCATCAGAAACAAAGACCTCACCCACACAGACCTCTTCCTGGGTTTCTCCATGGCCTTCCTTCTTGAACTCTTTGCTGGACTCCTTGCTGGTCTCCTTGTTGCACTCCTGCCCAGCTGACCTGTCACCATGACTGCTGCTGCTAACAGAAGTCTCTCTTGCTGTTGCAGCAATGCCAGCTGCAGCTGTTTCTGTGTGTGTTCCATGGTGATCACAGACAAGCAGCCTGCAGCCCACGTGTATATGATGCAAAATGACGTCACGCGCAACCTTCACGCGGACTTCGCACGAAACTCGCACCGGGATCGCCCGACCCACACGCGACCCCACGCGATCCCCGCGTCCGAATTTGTCGTGCTTGTCGCGTCTAATCGCGCGCTAGTGTGACAGGCCTTTAACTCTCCCTCCTTTCCTGAGACATTTTGCTGAAGGAACAATTAAGATATTGCACCAGGATATTAATAAGAAGAATATTTTTTGAAGCATAAGCTTTAAATTACATCTTCATTAACATATTGAACTATTTGTGTGATCTAATATGTGTCTGCATTGCAATTAAATGTTTTATAGTTATTCGGTACACAGGTTGAGAATAAAATGTAATTCTAACTTGTTAATCTAAGAAGCCCAAACACAAATGCTACAGTAAGAATTAAACTAATTAAAATTATTCATTATATATTATTAAAGTTTTTAAATATAAAATTCCCTTCTATAAAGCAGGATGTTTTTTGTTTTTGCTTAGTCAATGATGTCATCTTGCAATAAAAAACTTGAGAAAGATCATGTTATCATGGTTTCCTGAGTCAATTAATTTAACTGATAAAAGAGTACCAATGGCTAAAGATTTTAAAATCTTGGTCAATGTTAGATAAATTTACCTGTGTTTGAAGTAAATGGATTATCTAATTACAAATTTAGTAAGCTAATGGTCCCTGTACTAGATTTATAGATTGTTTGGAGTCCATTTTAAAAGGTTAATTTCTAATCAATAATCAGGTATAATCGCCATTCTGAAACAAGTTTGCCTTTTAGCATCTTGTCAAAAAATTCATGACTTATAATTTAGACCATTTCAGGTCTGTAAACATTTCTAAAATAAGCATTTTATCCCAATAGTGGCTGTACAGTCAGTTTTGACGAATCTGGAAAGCATCATGGCAGTCATACCAACTTGGAAGTAACTCAGCTTCTCAAACATCTACAAATCATCACGTTGCATCTAAAGAAAGGACAGGAGAGTTACATTCGTCAAGTGCCTTTTACATACATTTCAGGATGCCTCAAAGGCATTTGCTACAAACAGATTTTGATATAGTGTGGAAAATTTGCAGCTACATATTGTGTGCAGGAGGTTCTCACAATAGCAATGTGATTATGACCGCATCATCTGTCTTTAATTAGTACCGAAGGATCAATGTTGGCCACGTCACCAAAGATTCCTTGTTATTTTTTTAATTTTTGCTACCTAATAGATGACCGCCAAAGGAGATCTCCCCATACCTCTTGATACCCCTTTTTTCTATGTGTGAAAAACGTTTTCCTCATCTCAGTTCTAAATGGCCCACCCCTTATTCTTAAACTATGGCCCTTGGTTCTGGACTCCCCCAACATTGGGAACATGTTTCCTGCATCTAGCCTTGAGCAGCTTTTAAGTCATTTTTTAAGTGGAAGGTAACAATAGGGCACTTCAATAAGGCATTACAATTTCAGACTGAAGACTCATTTCGTGTTTGTAGCTAAAGCGTTCACACTCTATATAAGGAGCAATTTTTATAAATCTTTATAAATTATATCTTGACCTTTAACTATTTTGTGAAGGATGAAGATCAAATGGTGTGTCAGTTTCAGTTCATGTGGTACATAATCACTCCACTCTCTAATTTCCAGATAATACAGCACCAGCATACAAGAGCCACAATGGCTAGATTTACATGTTTTTTTGACATTGCTGCCAGGGATCATATTAAGTACAATGTGGTTCCACTCTCAGAATCAGGTCACTAATGTTCACAGAGAAATTATGTCAGTGTCTGTACGTTCATTAAAACTGTCTGCTCTGACCCATCTCAATGGACTTACTGAATCTTAATCTTAAGTATGGACATCCACATTCTAGCAGTTGTACAAGAATTAGCATAAATTATTACCTGGTCTGGTCCCTACCTCAGGAAGAGCATAATGTATTAGGGACTGCGATGATAGTTCACCAGATAGATATCCAAGAGAGATTGAGCAGAGATCAGAGATCGAGCAGGCCGCTGGAGAGGAGATCGAGCAGACCAGTCCCATACCCTCCACAGATTAGGAAAATAAGATGTGATCTGACTGAAACGGTTGTCATTTTTTTACAAGAATGATGTGGGGAACTGTTTCCTCTGTCTATGGTCTCTGGAACCAGGAGTCACGGTACCCGAATGTGGCGTTGAAGGACGAGAAGCCGAAGCCGAAGCGAAGAAGTGGAAGCCAAATAACCGAATGGAAACAAAGTTGAAAAGCCAAATAACCGAAAGTGTACGACAAAGAGTCAAATAACCGAAAGGGCGCCACGCCGAAGTCAAATAACCGAACGGACGCAATGCCAAAATGCCAAATAAACGAACGGACGCAACGGCGAAAAGTCAAATAAACGAATGGACGCAACGCTGAAAAGCCAAATTGCTGAAACGGTGGGAACCTAAAAGCCAAATAATCGAAAGGGCAAATCGCCAAAACGCCAACTAACCAAAAGGGTGGGAAGCCAAATAAAAGAAAGGGCACATCGCCGAAATACCAAATAACTGAATGGACACATCGCCGAAAAGCCAAATAACAGACATGATGTCGCCGGGGGCGGGACTTGGCAGCAATAGGTCCAGACCCCCATGCCATCACATCACTGGCTGGGGGAGACAGGAGGGTGGGGGTCATTTTTAATTTTCCTTTGCCGCTTTTGGACTTTCCTGAATATAAAATAAAACCCTGTGTGATTGGAACTTTCGGTTGATTTAATCCAAATTGGTTCCATAGATATTTACACTGTAACAGTGTAATGTAACAATTATATTCGGATTACCACAAAACATACACTACTGTGCATCATGAAGGCACGTGGTCCTTTGGGTGTGAATCGGGAAAACCAGACGAAAAAAATATGACTGTTTTTAAAAAAAATATCTTTGCTCCCTGAGTCAGTTCAGTGATATGAGTAAGTGTGAATCGGCGTGAGTTCGCCCGAGAGACGTGAAGTGTTCGCGCAACGCTGCCTCAGGTCTTTATTCCAGTAAGCAGAATTCTTCCAACTTCCGTGGACCCCCAGTTGAATCCAGCTCCAAAATAAATTCCAAATGTGAAACCTGATACGATGCAACTTGATACAAATCCACATAAAAAAACTTGAGGGAACTCGTAAGCAATGAACAACTCATTTATCTTCAACAAAAGACACTTAAAAAAATATTCTTCAGTCTGAAGAAGGGTCTCAACCCGAAACGTCACCTATTCCTTCGCTCCATAGATGCTACCTCACCCGCTGAGTTTCTCCAGCATTTTTGTCAGCATCAGGGCTATTACGATATGGACTCAAAACGCGATGAAACACTAGCCATTAACTGATGGAAGCCTGCTTTAATAATTAATCATATGACATGTACTGCCGTTATGCATCCAATATTCATATAGGGAGGTTGCATGGTGGGGGGGGGGGGGGGGGGTTGGCGGTTGTGTGAATCACCTGGTGTGGCTGCCGGGGTTGAAATCCCCCCGTGTGTGGGTCGGGGTTGGTGGGTGCGGGGAATGGGGGGGGGGGGGGGGTGAATCACCCTGGTGTGGGGGTCGGATGCCGTTGGCGATGCATCGCAGTCAGTGACTCTCGGTGGGTGGATAGACTAGACTGTTCCCAACTCTGCTGTAGATAATGGGAACATTACCGAGTTTTTGTCCCCGTGTGTCCACTGCCCGGAGACGCGGCCCCACGCCACCCGGCCCCGTGTGTGTGTGCGCTGTCGACCTACAGCCCGTCACAGTGCGGCCACACGGGGGAGACAAGGCGGAGTTTGACAGTGCTGACCCCTGGGAATGGGCTCCTTCCACAGCTTACACCTTCGTGCTCGGGTTCAGAGTGCCCAGTCACCCCCCAGCCCAGGGCGGTCTTGTGTGTGAAGGTACTGCAGATGCTAGTTTACACTGACAAATGGACACAAAATGCTGCCTCAGCGGGACATCAGAGGAATCATCTCTGGATGGAAGGAATGGATGACGTTTCCGGTAGAAACCCTTCTTCAGACAATCACAAGTATTCTCACTGACGACAGTACAGTCTGAAGGGTCTCGAACTTAAACATCACCCTTTCCTTCTCCCCAGAGATTCTGCCTGTCCCGCTGAGTTACTCCAGCAATTTGCGTTTAACTTTGGTGTAAACCAACATCCGCAGTTCCTTCCTACATTGTTCTAGTAAATCTTGTCTGCGCTCTCTGCCGTGCTTTCGCGCTGTACAGTGCAGCGCCCAATATCCCAACCTTAATGCAACCAATGTTTTAACAAAGTTAAACACAACCTCCTTGCCTTTGTACCCTACACCTTCAGTTACAAACCCTTCAGTTACAAACCCATTAGTGATATGGCATTTGTTTTTTACAATTTCCTCTGTCACCCTGAGTGTATTTCCTATTGGAAAGCAGATTATAGCTGATGCGGTCGGTTAAATCGGACGAAAGCAAGTTCCGAAATTTGTTTAATTTCGCCCAATGCATTTGATAAAGATTTTCTCAACAACGGACCCACTTATCCAACCTGAAGGAAATCGCCGAGCGCATAACGAGTTGGGTTCAGCTGGAGGTCCGAGGCAGCGTAGCGCGGACACTTCCCATCTCTCGGGCATGCACGCTGACACTAACTCACACGGATTCACACTTACGCAGATCACTGAACTGACTCAGGGAGCTAAGATATTCTTTAAAAAAACAGTCATATTTTTTTGTCTGGTTTCTAGATTCACACCCAAAGGACCACTGTCCTTCAAGATGCACGGTAGTATATGTGTTATGGTAGTCCAAATATACTTGTTAAAGTTGGTGTAAATATCTATGGAACCAATTTAGATTTTTATTTTGTTAAATCAACCCAAAGTTCCAATCACACGAGGTTTTAATTTATATTCAAGAATGTCAAAAGCGGCAAAGGAAAATTAAAAATGACCCCCACCCTCCCGTCTCCCCCGGCCAGTGTGTGATGGACGTGGGGGTCTGGACCAATCGCTAACAGGTCCTGCCCCCTGGCGACATCATGTCCGTTATTTTGCTTTTCAACTACGTGCCCTTTCGGTTATTTGGCTTTTCGGCATTCTGCCCTTTCGGTTATTTGGCTGTTTGGCGTTGCGTCCGTTCGGTTATTTGGGTTTTCGGCGTTGTGTCCGTTCGGTTATTTGGCTTTTCAGCATTGCGCCCTTTTGGTTATTTGGCTTTTCGGCATAGTTTCCGATCGGTTATTTGGTATCCACTTCTTCGCTTCGGCATCCCGTCCTTCAACGCCACATCAGCACACAGGACTCACAGTCTCAAAATGAGGAGATGTCCATTCGGAGTTGAGGTGGCTCCAAACAAGGGGTCAACAGAGGTTCGTTGACTTCAGGACAGGAAATTAAAGCTTTTTGGATATTAAAGGAATAAAGAGATTTGGGTTAGTTCAGAAAAGTGGCACTAGTCATAGATTAATACAGTGTAGAAACAAGCTACCTAAGTCCCACTTGCCTGCGCTTGGTCCATAACCCTCCAAACCTGTCCTATCCATGTACCTGTCCAACTGTTTCTTAAATGATGGGATAGTCTCAGCCTGAACTAACTCCTCTGGCAGTTTGTTCCATACACGCACCACACCCTGCGTGATAAAGTTACCCCTCGGATTCCTATTAAATCTTTTCACCTTCACCTTGAACCTATGTCTTCTGGTCCTCGATTCCCCTACTCTGGGCAAAAAACTCTTTGCATTTCCCCAATCTATTCCTCTCATGACTTTGTATACCTCTATAAGATCTCTCCTCATCGTCCTACGCTCCATTGAATAGAGATCCAGCCAACTGAAACTCTCCCTATAGCTCACACCCTCTAATCCTGGCAACATCCTCATAAATCTTTTCTGAACTCTTTCAAGCTTGACAATATCTTTTCTATAACATGGTGCCCAGAACTGAACACAATATTCTAAATGCGTGTTCAGATAAAAGTTTAGAAATGAATTGCAGAGTATACAGAAGGGGCCAAAGGACATACTCCTACTTCTCTGTCGTATTATCATGTACATGGGCTCAACAGGCTAAAACCTGAAAAAAATATTTTCCAGCATGGGAGAATCTAGACTGAGGATACATAGTTTGAAAATAAGAGGACTTTGATTTAAAATGGTAATGAAGAGGAATTTCTTCTCTAAAAGGGATATGAATGGCTAGAATTCTCCACCCTAGTGAGCTGTTGTGGGTGAGTCATTGAAGAGTCAAGAGAGAGTTAAAAGTCTTTTATTGTCATATGATCCGGATAGAATAATGAAATTCTTACTTGCAGCAGCACAAAAGAATATGTAAACATATTACACTGTAAACAATATAATAAATGAGAGAGAAAAAAAAAGTTCAGTGAGTGTATAAATACTCAAACTCACAAATACATACATGTGTACAGATCATATAAATACATATTTATATATACTAGACCAAGCGGGACCTGTTGCCCCCCCCCCCGCCGATTGGCCCTCCCCTCTCCTTCACTGCTTTGTGCCCAAACCCCAGGATCGTGGGAGCAAAGTGCAACCAGAACTTGATAAGCAGCCCCTTCAGATATTGGTAGAGAGGCAGCAACCTCGTTACCGTTGGCAATGACCCAGCTTGATAGCCCATTGTGATTGGTGCTCTGTGAGAGACATTATGACATCATCACTGTGAGAAGGCTGGAAGCTGTCCGTGAGAAGGTGGTTTGGCTTTTTTTTAAACTTTAATCATGAATAACATTCGAAATATAGCATGGAATCTTAAGTGAACCTGATTATGTTGGGAACGGGAAAAATGTCAGTTAGAATGTGGGAAAATTTCAGCGCTACAGTGTAGGGTTTTGACGAAAATACAAAATAACACATACACGGTCACACACATACATACATACATACATACATACATACATACATACATACATACATACATACATACATACATACATACATACAAGAAAAGACTTTTAATAGTATATAGATGTATAGACCCACACACACATATGTGGCTTGCAAAAGTTTTCATACCACTTGAACTTTTCCCCATTTTGTCACATTACAACCACAAATGTAAATGTATTTTATTGGGATTTTATGTGATAGACCAACACAAAGTGGCGCATAATTGTGAAGTGGAAGGAAAATTATACATGGTTTTCAAATTTTTTTACAAATAAAAAACTGAAAAGTGTGGCGTGCAAAAGTATTCAGCCCCCTTTAGTTTAAAGCAGGGTTAGGTTATAAATAAATATCCCAAGCTTTGAACATCTCACGGAGCACTGTTCAATCCATCATCTAAAAATGGAAAGAGTATGGCACAACTGCAAACCTACCAAGACATGGTCGTCCACCTAAACTGACAGGCTGGGCAAGGAGAGCATTGAACATACAGCCAGAGCTACAATGGAATGGTTTAGATCAAAGCATATTCATGTGTTAGAATGGCCTGGTCAAAGTCCTGACCTAAATCCAATTGAGAATCTCTGGCAAGACTTGAAAATTGCTGTTCACAGACACTCTCCATCCAATCTGACTGAGCTTGAGCTATTTTGCAAAGATGAATGGGCAAAAATTTCAGTCTCAAGATGTGCAAAACTAGTAGAGACATACCTCAAAAGACTTGCAGCTGTAATTGCCGCGAAAGGTGGTTCTACAACATATTGACTCAGGGGGGCTGAATACTTTGGCACGCCACACTTTTCAGTTTTTTATTTGTAATAAAAATTGGAAACCATGTATCATTTTCCTTCCACTTCTCAATTATGCACCATTTTGTGTTGGTCTATCACATAAAATCCCAATAACGTGTGTGGTTGTAACGTGACAAAATGTGGAAAAGTTCAAGGGGTATGAAAACCCACTGTACGTACACACAAAAAAACACATAATAATAGTGCAATAATGACAATAATAGTCTATGTAGTTCAGAGCTTATTTGAGGTTATAATAGCCGAATGGTTGTAGGAAGAAGCTGTTCCTGAACCCGGACATTACAGTTTACAGGCTCCTGTACCTTTTTCTTATTGGCAGTGGTGAAATAAGTGTGTGGCCAAGGTGGTGTGCATCTCTGATTATGCTGGCTGCCTTTTTGAGACAGCAATTCCGGAAAATCCCTTCGACGATGGGGAGGTTAAAGTCGGTGATGGACTGGGCAGTGTTCACAACTTTTTGAGTCTCCTTTGCTGCTGCGCATTCAAGGTGCCGAACCAGGCTCTGATGCAACCAATCAATATGCTCTCAATTGTCCACCTTTAGAAGTTCAAGAAAAATCTCTCTCACAGGCCAGTCTCCGTAATCTTCTCAGGCATTAGAGACATTGATGTGCTTTCTTTATAATTGCATCAGTGTGCTGGGTCCAGGAAACATCTTCAGAAATATGCACTCCCAGGAATTTGTTGTTGTTGACTCTCTCCACCATCGTCCTGTTGATATAAACAGGATTGTGGGTCCTCATCCTTCCTCTTCCAAAGTCCACCAGCAGTTCATTCGTCTTACTGATATTGAGAGCCAGGTTGTTGTTGTTCTGGCACCATTCGGTCAATCGATTGATCTTGTTTCTATACTCTGACTCATCACCATCTGTAATTCGTCCAACAACGGTGGTGTCATCTGCAAACTTGAAGATGAAGTTTGCACTGTGTCCAGCTACAAGTTCGTGAGTATAGATTGAGTAGAGCAGGGGGATGAGCATGTAGCCTTGAGGTGCTCCTGTACTGATTGTTGAAGTAGATATATTGTTGGACTGCAGGGGAATCGAAGGATATGAGGATCATAGAACTGTAGTTTATCTAAGATCAGCTCGATTTTATTGAATGGTGAAATAGTCTGAAGGAGACATATGACCAAATGATTTTCCCATTTTTCATATAATATGATGGCAATCACCAGTTATTGGTTACAAAAGTCTAAAGTACAGAATACATCTGAAGTGGGTTGAAATAAAACTGGCCATACATATTAATTGTGCAGCTGAGCCCATTATATGCTTGCAAAACAAGCATTACAATGTTGTACAATGTCTAATTTAATTCTGAGAGGAATAGTATTTTGAAAGAAGAAAGAAAGATCAAATTTCTCCCTCAATTGGCTAAGGCAGATAAATGCTTCTTTGTTCTTTTTGTGGCATTTTCCTTGATGCAACTTGGCAGACTCATCTTCAAACGTAACTTCCAGAGTAATTAATTGGTCGCAACATTTTCAGGACAACTGGAAGGTGTGACAAGAGCTGCAGTTTTCTTTCTTTCTGGGAAAGCTGTTTACCCACTAAGATAATAAAGGACAATTATCAAAATAATATATTGCACGATTTGGTTCTTACATTACCTTCTTTCTTCAGCTGCTTGTCTCAAGTCATTCAGAACTGGTGTTTTTAATTATCTTGCTGTTTCTCATTATTCCCTAACTGGTTTCCTCTTTATTGATTTGTGACAGGTATTATACCTCAGGAAGTTTAACAAGCTTGCCTGAAGCATGGTGAAGGAGAAATTATTTTTAAAAATGATGTTATATTAGCAGGTGGCATGAGGACACATCAGGACAATGATCTGATTCACCAAGCAGTCCACACACACGTGATGCACACAACAGTGAGTTCCCTTGCTTTAGATATTTATATAATTGAAACTTATATTGGTTTATTATTGTCACGTGTACCAAGATGCAGTTACAATTTTTGTTTTGCGTGCCATCAAGCAAATTATGACATACATGAAGACATCAGATTGTGCAAAAGCCAAAATAAACAGAGTACAGATCAGTGTGACAGCTACAGAAAAAAATACAAATATATTGTAGCAATGTTACAAAATTTTGAGATTTTAAAAATCAAGTCTGCAATTTATCCCATCAGATAAAGCATTAAAAGAAGTTTAATTTGACACCTAATTCACTTTCATATCTTCAGTATTAAGAAAGTTATGGCCATTTTCATACTCAGAAATTAGCATCTTGTTCCCCATTGCCTTTCAATTGACTTAACTCAAAAGCTGTGATCTGGAACAGTTAAAAGCCCATAACGTTCTTAAAAATTAAGGGAACTCAATGAAATTTTCAGTTATTATAGATTGAAGCATTCTGAAACAAATATGAAACAATCTTACTTGGATGACCTGAAATTAAAGCATATAATTAGTTAGTTATCTAATTGTAGCTAATTACAAAATTCAATGAGTAGATCTAAACATCTATCCATTTCTTAAGAAAATATAAACTTTTTTAAAATTGCCTAAGTGTCCAAATAACATTCACACAATAATCCACAATATAACATAATTTTTTAATCTAATTTTCATGAATTTCTGGGCCAAATGGAAGGAATTTAGTGTTTGATTCCTGTAAATTAATGGCCATTTAAATCAACTAGCGAGTGGGTTTTAGTAGAATGCGGTGGATTGGAACGTTGCGGTTAGCGATGAAGTCGGGAGGAAAAATACTGTTTGTTCATACATTTTTTTGGACCCCATTTCGCAACATGAAAATATTATTAAAGCCTCCCGAAAAACCAACTTTTAATATAAAAATAAACTATTTACCTTTTTTTCTCCCCTAGGCAAAATCCTTCCGGTTGTCGGTGCTCATGGCTTTTGAAGGTGATTTTTAAATTACTCTAGTTAATAAATAATTTAAAGTAATTTAAAAATACCTTCATTCATGAAATGTCGGAGCGATTTTTCTTCCGCCACGAAATCGCCCGACATTGATCGATTTGCCCTGCCTGTGGAAAAACGGCACTTTAAGCCCGCCCCCTCTGAAAGGCGCCAAAGTCGCGCACACGGGGAGCAGCAGAACTGCAGCGCTGCTCAAGGTAAGTTTTGCAACATACCTATATATTGAAAGATTTTAAGGGCTGTAAAGAGATAGATTGGAATATTGAGAATTCATTCTTAGCTTATGTGGTCCATTCAAAAGCCCAATAACATCTGGTAGTATATACTTACAAGCTTTTTTAAATCTTCTGCCGACTGAAGAGGGATGAAGAGAGAATGGCCTGATTGGGAATTGTCTTTGAGTTCACTTTGGAGTCACGTGAGTGACTACATGAAGAACCCTGTACAGCCGTTGGTGCATCATGATGTTAGACGCATTGGTGCAGTCGGCCGGTTGGAGCAGCAGAGCTCCTCCAAGCGATAAGTTTAAAACACAAGGTAATTTTCAAACTTTTCTTGCATTTATTTTCTGTTTCAGCGGTAGAGTACACAGCATTAAAATGTTACAGAAAGAGAAGAAGGTGTCAGCGAGGCGATCCGCAGGGAAAAGGGTCGAGGACTGCGATAGTATTGTTAGCGGATGCCCGCCTAGGACACCAAGTCCGATGCCAGCAATGAAGCTAGCGACATTGGACCTGCGGCCTGTGAGCAGCGTAGCCATGCCGGTAGGCCGTAAGGCTACTGCGAAATCAAATAGGCTGATGGACTCAGAGTCGGGCCTGGAGGTTTTATCCTCAAAAGGAGAGACTGTTTGCTCACGGCTCTCCCAGGTCGAGGTCTTATTACAAACGTTGCTCGACAGGGACGGACTACGTGAGGAGGAGTGGTGCCCACGCCAGGCAAGTGGAGAGCCTGTGCTAGCAGCGCCTGCAGTAGGACTGCAAGAATACCCAACTTTTGAGGAGGAGAGTATACTTTTGAGGTGGATGGTTTATTGACGCTGAATCAGTGCCTGGGGAGAGCCACAAGGGAATGGAACTTGAAGTGATTCCGAATATAGATGAGAAATTTGCAGTCCCGAGAGAGGCAGGAGAGCCGTTAGGGGAAGAATTGGCATCAGCCATCCAATATGTGCTCTCTCATCAGCTGCAAGAACTGGCCATGGATGAGGCGGCTAAAAAGTATGAAGCCCCTATCAATTGGGATTTACTAAAAATACCAATGGTAAACCATCTCATATGGACACAGTTGGGGGTGTCAGCAAGATCCCAAGAACTAAAATTTTAAAAGGTATTGAAATTACTTTCAGCAGGGCTTACGGCATTAGCTATTCCAGTAAACAAGGGGCATATGTCGTAAGCTCACCAAGATGCACTGGGACTTTTGTGTAGTGCCTATTTTGAAATTAACAATATAAGACAAAGTGCTATTTGGCCCGTTATTAATCCTAATCTGGCATCATTGTGTAAACCGCCCAGCGTACAACCGCCTAATCTTTTGTTTGGCAGAGATCTCGCCAAGCAGGTTAAAGAACTCCATGAGGATGCTAAAACTATGGGCCTCATCAAGCCGGGTGGCAAACTAGGAAAGAGGGTTTTTCCTTACCGGTGGGGTACCATTACGGACGCTGGGGAAGGGACCAGCCACTCAGCTTCACAGTCTCGTAGCTGGCAGCCTGCCACAGGCGTGAGGGGAAGGATGACTTTCCCTACAAATAGCCGGGAGCCAGGATTTATGCAGGTGAGAAATTTTCCTCTTAAAGAAAATGAATCAAGTGAAATGGATGTTCAAATTTGGGGCAGATTACACTTGTTTCTCAAACAATGGCAGGAGATAACATCAGATTCATTTATGCTGAGCAGTATAGGGGGGGTTAAAATTGAATTTGACTCTACTGTGTGTCCACCTAATCAGCATGTTCCAAGTCGGAAACTTATATTTTTAGAAGAAGAGGATGTGCTTATACAAACTTAACACATTACACAAAAAAAAGGGGTTATTGAGAAGTCAGTTGGTCAGTTTGTGTCAAGTATTTTTCCTAGGTCTAAAAAGACTGGGGGATGTAGAATCATTCTGGACCTGATGAGCTTGAACTCCTTTGTTTGCTATAGGCATTTAAAAATGGAAACTTTTTCTACGGCTAAACATCTGGATTCCAAAGGGTGTTAAATGACCAGCATTGATTTAAAGGATGCATATTACTCAGTGTCTATTCATTGTGATGATTGAGGTATTTAAAATTTATCTGGATGCGTCCTTTGTGGCAATTCAAAGCATTGCCTAATGGGTTAACTTCTGCTCCTAGATTATTTACTAAATTGTTAAAACCTGTTCTAGGATTACTCCGATCTCAGGGACATGTTGTAATGGCCTATTTAGATGATATTTTAATTGTTGGGAAGACTCGGGTTGTAGCTGAATCATCTGTTTCAATTGTTAAACTCACTTTTGAACAATTAGGGTTTGTCATACATCCAGATAAATCCAAATTATCACCAGTTTGCTGTGGGCTAGGTGATAACAAATTATACAAGCAATCAAACTCAACAGAATGTCAGTGAAACTATTACAATGCCTGGGGTGGGAGAGGGACGGAGAGAGAGGGGATGTAAGAGTCAGTTGAAGTTATAGAAATCAAGCTTCATACTGCTGGGTTGTAAGCTACCCAAGCGAAATATGAAGTGCTGTTCCTCCAACTTGCATTTGGCCTCACTCTGACAATGGAGGAGACCCAGGACAGATTGATATGGGAATGGGAAAGAGAGTTCAAAAAGTGTGTTTAGCAACTGGGAGATCACATAGGCCAAGGTGGACTGAGTGAAGGTGTTCAGTAAAAACAATTAATTTGAGTCATTGGAAACACGTCAAATTTCTTTAGTCTTCTGATAAAGTAGATGTGTTGGTATGCATACTTAGCCATAGCATCAATGCAAATGAACTTGGACAAATTGTTGGTAGTATTTACATCCAGGAACCTGAAGCTCCTGACCATTATTCAGTTTAACATCATTGTTATAGACCTGGGCAGAAACACCAACTCGCTTCCTAAAGTCAATGACCAACTTCCTTCATTTTACTGACATTGAGGGAGAGGTTCTTGTCTTAACACCATGCTGCTAAGGTCTATATTTTGTTTCTGTATTCTGTCAGATCATTGTTTGAGATCTGGCCCATAATGTTTATGCCATCTGCAAAATCGTAATTACAGTTAAAGTTGAATTTGACTGCTTGGTCGTGAGCGCTTATGGAATATAGTAAGTGCTGAAAGCACATCCTTTGCAGCTGATTTTTACAAGCACTCTTAGTCTGCCTGCTCCTTTTCTGATTATTTTTCTTTATGTAACTATAAGGATGGCAATTAAAGTCATAGAGTGATAGAGTGATACAGTATGGAAACAGGCCCTTCGGCCCAACTTGCCCACACCGGCCAACATGTCCCAGCAACATTAATCCCACCTGCCAGCATTTGGTCCATATCCCTCCAAATCTGTCCCGTCCATGTACCTGTCTGTTTCTTACATGTTGGGATAGTCCCAGCCTCAACTAGCTCCTCTGGCAGCTTGTTCCATACACCCACTACTCTTTGTGTGAAAAAGTTCCCTCTCAGATTCCTATTAGATCATTTCCCCTTCACCATAAACCTAAGTCCTCTGTTCCTCGATTCACCTACTCTAAGCAAGACACTCTGTGCATCTACTCGATCTATTCCGCTCATAATTTTATACACCTCAATAAGATCTTGTTAATTCTGGCCCAATTGGAGAGGCTAGGATACTAAAATTGAGTAAAGGCTTCTGGGCTGCTAGGCCATTTGGTCAATTTAAATGTGCCTTCGGCAGAAATAGGACATGCTGCAGAATGGCAATTAAATCAGTCTGAAGAAGGGTTTCGGCCCAAAACGTTGCCTATTTCCTTCGCTCCTTACATAGAAACATAGAAATTAGGTGCAGGAATAGGCCATTCGGCCCTTCGAGCCTGCACCGCCATTCAATATGATCATGGCTGATCATCCAACTCAGTATCCCGTACCTGCCTTCTCTCCATACCCTCTAATCCCCTTAGCCACAAGGGCCACATCTAACTCCCTCTTAAATATATCCAATGAACTGGCCTCAACTACCCTCTGTGGCAGAGAGTTCCAGAGACCCACCACTCTCTGTGTGAAAAAATTCCTTCTCATCTCGGTCCTAAAGGATTTCCCCCTTATCCTTAAGCTGTGACCCCTTGTCCTGGACCTCCCCAACATCGGGAACAATCTTCCTGCATCTAGCCTGTCCAACCCCTTAAGAATCTTGTAAGTTTCTATAAGATCCCCTCTCAATCTCCTCAATTCTAGAGAGTATAAACCGAGTCTATGCAGTCTTTGTTCATAAGACAGTCCTGACATCCCAGGAATCAGTCTGGTGAACCTTCGCTGCACTCCCTCTATGGCAATAATGTCCTTCCTCAGATTTGGAGACCAGAACTGTACACAATACTCCAGGTGTGGCCTCACCAAGACCCTATACAACTGAAGTAGAACCTCCCTGCTCCTATACTCAAATCCTTTTGCTATGAAAGCTAACATACCATTGGCTTTCTTCACTGCCTGCTGTACCTGCATGCCTACTTTCAATGACTGGTGTACCATGACACCCAGGTCGCGCTGCATCTCCCCTTTTCCTAATCGGCCACCATTTAGATAGTAGTCGGTTTTCCTATTTTTGCCACCAAAGTGGATAACCTCACATTTATCCACATTATACTGCATCTGCCAAACATTTGCCCACTCACCCAGCCTATCGAAGTCACCTTGCATTCTCCTAGCATCCTCCTCACAGCTAACACTGCCACCCAGTTTAGTGTCATCCGCAAACTTGGAGATATTGCCTTCAATTCCCTCATCCAGATCATTTATGTATATTGTAAATAGCTGGGGTCCCAGCACTGAGCCTTCCGGTACCCCACTAGTCACTGCCTGCTATTGTGAAAACGACCCGTTAACTCCTACTCTTTGCTTCCTGTTTGCCAGCCAGTTCTCTATCCACATCAATACTGAACCCCCAATGCCATATGCTTTAAGTTTATATACTAATCGCTTATGTGGGACCTTGTCGAAAGCCTTCTGGAAGTCCAGATACAGCACATCCACTGGTTCTCCCCCATCCACGCTACTAGTTACATCCTCGAAAAATTCCACAAGATTCGTCAGACATGATTTACCTTTCGTAAATCCATGCTGACTTTGTCCAATGATTTCACCACTTTCCAAATGTGCTGCTATCCCATCTTTAATAACTGACTCTAGCAGTTTCCCCACTACCGATGTTAGACTAACTGGTCTGTAATTCCCCGTTTTCTCTCTCCCCCCCTTCTTAAAAAGAGGGGTTACGTTTGCTACCTGCCAATCCTCAGGAACTACTCCAGAATCTAAAGAGTTTTGAAAGATTATCACTAATGCATCCACTATTTCCGGAGCTACTTCCTTAAGTACTCTGGGATGCAGCCTATCTGGCCCTGGGGATTTATCGGCCTTTAATCCATTCAATTTACCCAACACCACTTCCCGACTGACCTGGATTTCACTCAAGTACTTCTTTGACCTGCGGTCCCCTGCTATTTCCGGCAGATTATTTATGTCTTCCTTAGTGAAGACGGAACCAAAGTAGTTATTCAATTGGTCCGCCATATCCTTGTTCCCCATGATCAACTCACCTGTTTCTGACTGCAAGGGACCTACATTTGTTTTAACTAATCTCTTTCTCTTCACATATCTATAAAAACTTTTGCAGTCAGTTTTTATGTTCTCTGCCAGTTTTCTTTCATAATCTATTTTTCCTTTCCTAATCAAGCCCTTTGTCCTTCTCTGCTGGTCTCTGAATTTCTCCCAGTCCTCTGGTATGCTGCTTTTTCTGGCTACTTTGTACGCATCATCCTTTGCTTTGATACTATCCCTGATTTCCCTTGTTATCCACGGATGCACTACCTTCCCTGATCTATTCTTTTGCCAAATTGGGATGAACAATTTTTGTAGTTCATCCATGCAGTCTTTAAATGTCTTCCATTGCCTATCCATCCTTAGATGCTGCTGCACCTGCTGAGTTTCTCCAGCACTTTTGTCTACGTGCAGAATGGTGCCAGTTTGTCTAGAGGCTAGATAAAAGCTGCAGGAGGAGAATGAGGACATCTGCAGACCCTGACAACTAGGTGCAAATTGCATGGAATGAATTGGATGAATGTAAACCAGACATACACATTGTATATAATGTTGCAAAGCTTTACTTTGCTAGATGTTAATTGGATTAAGTATTGAGTCTTGTCTGGTTTTCTTGCATATCAAGGCACATGTTGCAATGTTTGTTTCCTTTGAGAAGCACTGCTTGAATACATTGTATTAGTCACTGTATTTTGGGTTGGGGAAATGTCTATCATATACTGTGTTAATCGATATCTGTTATTGGACTGTAAAGAGACCACCTCTTATGTGGTTTGGCCCCTCAAGGTTCGGAGACCTATAAAAGATCGCTCCCATGAGGTCCTGTGTCGATCTTCTAGGAGAACGCTTAGGACTGATTGACCTTCTGGACTGTCTCTATTTGAGAGAGGCTAAGAGGGCTTGATCAGGCAGATATGATGATTGAACCCGAGGTGGTTAGGTATAGTAGTGGAACTGTAATTGTGCTTTGTCATAATAAAGTTTAGATGCGCAAGTGCTTGACTCAGTGATTTTTGAATGAAACTAGACTGGGGGAAGATTAGAATGAGCTATTTACATTGGGGGCTCGTCTTGGATCTCAACGGACCCACAAACACAAGTTCGCGATCAAGAGTGCTGAGCTGTTTCGATCGCGAGTGCAGAAATTGGGCCCACTGTGCGGTTTTCAAATTGATTTTTGCACTTCGCTAGTCAGATCATTAGAATGGAGTCTAGCAAGCACGGGGGTGTGGTTCGCACTCCTTTGGGTTAGGGGCCCATAAAACAGGGTGAGGAGTGGCCCAAAACTTGGTCATAGTTGGCCGACTACAGCAGCTTTACACATGACGCACTTCGAGGATGAGGGGTAGCCCATTGTCCAGATATGGTATCCAATTGGTGGGGTATTGAAGCACAAGTCTGGTCTACATATTGATCTATGTTTGCTGGGAGCGCTGATTGGAAAGGTGCGTTCTGAAAATCGGCATCAACTTGCAGCGCGAAGAGGCTAGGTGCTGAAACCCCAGTGCCCAGCAGAGAGGGGTGTCTGCATGAAGGTATCTGAGTCCCTCCCTGAAGTGATGGCCGAGGAACCTCGTAAAGGTACTGGGCTCGGTGGCTAGAGTATAGATTGGCTGGGAATACTCTAGTCCATTCGAGATTTCATTGGGCAATTTAGTTTGAATTAAAAAGCCTGCGTATGTGGAGTGGTACGCACCAAAACTAGGTGGTCCGAGAATGAGTCTACATTTGCAGAATCACATTTCCATATATAGAATTTCATATTGAAGTCCTGCCCCTACGGTAGAATTTGAATTCTGTGTAAATAGAAATTCGGAGTTTGTGCATGTTTGAGATCGATTCCGAATAGCGGCTGAACAAGAGTGAATAGTAACCCTCTGATCGATTGTTGATTAGTACCTGATAGCGAAGAGTACCTGAGAGACGGGAACCTTGTTTATTTGGTGAAAAGTACCCGAATTGCGAAGGGTACCCCTAATTCTGTTGAACTTAGAGAGGAGGGATAGATGTCCCCCAATAGAAGTCCAGTCTTAGCTTGAGGATAGTAACATTTCAGAGGAAAAGTAGTCCATTTAAGAAGTAGTATCCCTCAGCAAAGAGTAACCTAGGAAGGGGAATATCTTCGGTATCAGAGGGAGAGGTTCACTGATTGATAACAGCGTGATGCGGCATTGAGATCGAGTGTTTGTAAACTGTACACTAGTGTTTTAAATTATTATTGTAAATTGTAAAAATCCAGCATCGTCTTTTTTAGCATCTTTATCGGATCTGAATTGTATAAATACTTTGTGTATGTAAAGAGATTTAGAGCGTATTAAGATTTAGAAAGTTAAGATTTAAACGTGTTCACGGACTGCTATTTGTATTGTTTGTGTGCATGCTGAAGGATTTTTGGGTGTTAGGTTATTTTAAGTAAAAGTGTGTTTGAATTAAATATTTGTAATTGTTAAATTGTAGTGTTGTTAGAATCTGATTCGTGGTGGTCTGATCGGGGTTCATACTCTTTCGATCACTGTGTCGGGGGAGGAGTCATTCCTCGACCAAGCGCAACACGAGGAAGATTTATTAGAGTGTGATTTATGCTTGTAGTTTATATTGGGGTGTGTCTGGGTTACTTGTAATTGGGGGAATATTTTCTTTTTTGATTATAGTTCTATTAGCATGGTTCGGATTTGTTTGTCTGTGTAAACTTAAAGAGGTTTGAGAGAAAGAGATTGCTGCTTGGGAGAGATTGTAATTAAGAGTTGGAGTCTTAATTTGAGAAGGTTGAGATTTGAATTAAGTGATTGTGATTTAACTGATAAGAAGTTGGGAAAGCGATTGAATACAAGCGATTGAGTTGAATAATTGAATTGGAGCGATTGAATGAGTGATTGAATAACAGCTCAAAGGGAACAAGTGTGTAAGAGGTGTTAATCTGTAAGACGATTAGCCATTGTGTGGGAGCCATTCCATTGACCTTGGAGTGGGAAAGGAAGGAGCGAGTTTGAATAGGTGTGAGTGTCTGGAATTTTCTTTTGTATTTTGCATTGTGACTATTGTTCAGAAAATGGGGAATGTCTCAGAGAAGGACATAGAAACATAGAAACATAGAAAATAGGTGCAAGAGAAGGCCATTCGGCCCTTCGAGCCAGCACCGCCATTCAATATGATCATAGCTGATCATCCGCTATCAATAACCCGTGCCTGCCTTCTCCCCATATCCCTTGAGTCCACTAGCTCCTAGAGCTCTATCCAACTCTCTCTTAAATTGATCCAGTGATTTGGCCTCCACTGCCTTCTGTGGCAGGGAATTCCATAAATTCACAACTCTCTGGGTAAAAAAGATTTTTCTCAGCTCAGTCTTAAATGACCTCCCCTTTATTCTGAGACTGTGGCCCCTGGTTCTGGACTCACAAAACATTGGAAACATTTTCCTGCATCTAGCTTGTCCAGTCTTTTTTTTTTATAATTTTATATGTTTCTATAAGATCCAAGGGGGGATCTTCTAAACTCAAGTGAATACAAGCCTAGTCTTTTCAATCTTTCCTCATATGACAGTCCTGCCATCCCAGGGATCAATCTCGTGAACCTACGCTGCACTGCCTTAATCACAAGGATGTCCTTCCTCAAATTAGGAGACCAAAACTGTACACAATAGTCCAGATGTGGTCTCACCAGAACCCTATACAACTGCAGAAGAACCTCTTTACTCCTGTACTGAAATCCTCATGTTATGAAGGCCAACGTTCCATTAGCTTTCTTCACTGCCAGCTGTACCTGCACGCCAACTTTCAGTGACCGATGTACAAGGACACCCAGGTCTCGCTGTACCTCCACCTTACCTAACCTAACCCCATTGAGATAATAATCTGCCCCCTTGTTTTTGCTGCCAAAGTGGATAACCTCTCATTTATCTATATTATACTGCATCTGCCACGCATCTGCCCACTCACTCAACCTGTCCAGGTCCCCCTTCAACCTCCTAACATCCTCTTCACAGTTCACAGTAAACAATTGCGGTCCCAACACCGAGCCTTGCGGCACTCCACTCCACTCGCCACTGCCCGCCACTCTGAAAAGGACCTGTTCACTCCTACTCTTTGCTTCCGATCTGCCAACCAATTTTCTATCCATGTCAACACCCTACCTCCAATACCATGTGCTCTAATTTTAGTCACCAGTCTCCCTTTCAAAGGCTTTCTGAAAGTCTAGATACACTACATCCATTGGCACCCCTTCATCCATTTTAATTGTCACATCCTCAAAAAATTCCAGAAGATTAGTCAAGCATGATTTCCCTTTCATAAATCCATGTTGACTTGGACTAATCCTTTTACTGCTATCCAAATGCTCCATTATTACCTCTTTAATAATTGACTTCAGCATCTTTCCCACCACCGAAGTCAGGCTAACTGGTCTGTAATTCCCCATTTTCTCTCTCGCTCCTTTCTTGAAAAGTGGGATAAGATTAGCTATCTGCCAATCCACAGGAACTGATCCTGAATCTATTGAAGATTGGAAAATGATCACCAATGCGTCCACTATTTCTAGAGCCAATTCCCTGAGGACCCTGGGATGCAGACCATCAGGCCCAGGGCATTTATCATCCTTCAGTCCCATTAACCTACCCAATACTATTTCTCGCCTAATGAAAATCTCTTTCAGTTCCTCTACCCCCTTAGACCCTCTGTCCTCCAGTACATCTGGGAGATTGTTTGTGTTCTCCTTAGTGAGGACAGATCTGAAGTACCTATTCAACTCTTCTGCCATTTCGTTGTTGCCCATAATAAATTCACCCGTGTCTGCCTTCAAGGGACCCACATTTAACTTTGCTACTCATTTTCCATTAACACATCTAAAGAAGCTTTTACTGTCCTTCTTTATATTCCTGGCCAGCTTCCCCTTGTACTTCATCTTTTCAGCCCGTATTGCTCGTTTTGTTTCCTTCTGTTGCCCTATGAAAGTTTCCCAATCCTCCAGCTTCCGGCTACTCTTTGCTGTGTTATACATCTTTTCTTTTAGTTTTAATCTATCCCTAACCTCTTGACAGCCGTGGTTGCCTCCTACTCCCCTTAGAATCTTTCTTCCTCTTTGGAATGAAATGATCCTGCGTCTTCCCGATTATGCCCAGAAATTCCTGCCATTGCTGTTCCACCGTCATCACTGCCACTTCCAATTTAACGTTCTCCTTCTCAAATTGCAGATTAAAACTAATCGTATTATGATCACCACCTCCAAGCGGTTCCTTTACCTCGAGTTCTCTTATCATATCTGGTTCATTGGACAATGCTAAGTCCGGAATTGCCTTTTCTCTGGTCGGCTCCGTTACAAGCTGCTCTAAGAATCCATCTCGGAGGCATTCTACAAACTGTCTATCAAAAGGACCTATCAAATAGACTCAAAAGCCCGATAAGAATAATTTGTGAGAAACTTCCGCATGAAGCAGAAAGATTAAGAGGATTGTCTGGAGAATTAAATGGAGTTTTGAGGAGTGAACATTGGCCGCTGGGTGGACTAAAGTCTGTAATAGGAATAAACTACGTTGAGACAATTGTTAGACAATATGGAAACAGTGAGGAAGGGAATTAGTTTATTGTATATGGAGAATGTTCTTCACTAGAAGAAAAATAAATAAAGAGATTGTTCTGCTTTCTACTCTAAGAATGGCAGTGTACAAATTAGTGATTAGAGGGGAACATGAGAGAATTGGTCTTTCTCGTGACATTCAGGAACAGGGAAAGGAAGATGTGGAAGGCGACAACAGGAGCAGGAGAGAATACCAGTGTCTAAAAGAGAAACGACTGAGATGGCTCATTTCACTTGCATTTTATGTGCAATGTGATGAATAAAACGGTATTGTATATTGTATTGTAAAGGGGAGGTGCCGACTAAAATGAAACTTATTAAATTTAGTAAGAGTGCAATGGTATCTGTGGACCTTGAAGGGAGAGAGACTCACTATATGCCATGGTGGGCAGAATTTTTCAGCATGGAGCCACAGCATTCCTCACAGAACTCTCATGTTCTCAGTTCGGATACACCAGCACAGCTTGCGAGCAGTTCACTCAGGAGGAGTCAATGGTATCTTCAACTCCTCCCACTAAATTCAAATCCAAAGTGGAAGAATCGGGGAAGGAATCTCTAGCTCCAATGATTGCTCTACCAATAAAGGATGGTATGGGAGATCAAGGAGCTAGAACAAAATTTCTGCCAAAGTGGGTTACCAAAATTAATTAGGAAATCCAGTATTGGGAAAGTGAATGAATCCTTCCTGAGGTACAGAGAAAGAATGAGTATCTTAGGGTGAGACAGCAGGGGGATATGAAGTGGCTGATCCTGACATTGATAGTATTATTAGGTCGGAGCAATTTCCCATCGATGGGGGTATAGAACGGATTCCCCGTAGGCAATTCCTTTGCAGGAAGCTGCCTACTCCAGCTCTGGTATTAGATCCCACAGTAGGTGTAAGTAATCCCTCGGCCACACTTCAATGCAACCTGGTCTGACGGCAGCTCAGAGACCTGTATTAAAAATTCTACAATGGGAAATAACTTTGGAGGAAGATAAGGTGGAGGAGGATCTTAAAGCTTGGATAGACCTGCCATTCTGAGAGCTGACTTTCCCTCGGTATGGTTGGAGAGGGTATAGAGCTGTGAGACCTGATCAGTGTTACAACTGTGGGGAATTAGGACATTGGAGCCAAATGCACCGAGTTCGGTTTGTACTCGATGGAATTTAGAAGATTGAGGGGGGATCTTATAGAAACCTACAAAATTCTTAAGGGGTTGGACAAGCTAGATGCTGGAAGATTGTTCCCGATGTTGGGGGAGTCCAGAACAAGGGGTCACAGTCTAAGGATAAGGGGGAATTCCTTTAGGACCGAAATGAGGAAAACATTCTTTACACAGAGAGTGGTGAGTCTCTGGAATTCTCTGCCACAGAAGGTAGTTGAGGCCAGTTCATTGGCTATATTTAAGAGGGCGTTAGATGTGGCACTTGTGGCTAAAGGGATCAGGGGGTATGGAGAGAAGGCAGGTACGGGATACTGAGTTGGATGATCAGCCATGATCACATTGAATGGCGGTGCAGGCTCGAAGGGCCGAATGGCCTACTCCTGCACCTATTTTCTATGTTTCTATGTTTCTAAACGTGTCCTGTGAGGGAATAGCGAGAAGGAAGGGGGAAAATAAGAGGGCCACTGGGTTGCAGAAATCAATGGATCCTAAGAGGTTACCGGGACAATTAGGACCCCGAGGGTAGAGGAAGAGGACACTGGCCGGGAGATCAGGGGGCAGGGACATTCTGGCAACCAAACCAATTCTGCCAGCCCTAACCTGCAAGCTAATACAACATATGAAATCTGCACACATCCTCACATGGCCCAAAGATAACAATAAAAACCAGAAAGAACATCACCCCCTTCCAAATCCTAAGAGAAAAGACACAAAGAATCTAATTGGAATCGAGAAACCTCACTAAAAGGAAGGACTACAAAAAGGGAAACATAGTAACTGGTGTTAGAAGGAATGGGAACTAAGGAGAATTGAAATAGCACTAGGCAGTTTGCAACCCAGCGGCATGAACATTGAGTCACCTACAATTCCCTTGCTGTCTCCTCCCCTTCTCAGCTCTCCCTCAGCCCTCTGGCTCCTCCTCACCTACATCAGTTTGAAGAAGGGTTTTAGCTAGAAACGTTGCCTATTTCCTTCGCTCCATAGATGCTGCCTTACCCGCTGAGTTTCTCCAGCACTTTTGTGTACCTTCGATTTTACAGCATCTGCAGTTCCTTCTTAAAGAAAATAGAGAAAGCTGCTCCTCAGTATCCCTACTCCTTGAAACTGACATCAAGGAAGAAGAAAAATATACCTACCCTAGTGCCCAGATTCATCTAGCTTTTGACACCAGTGAAGGAAAGGAGAGTAACATTATCCAAACTTCACTAAAGAAACAACACAGACAACGTATGACGACTATTGGGACGAGCTCCACTTTAAAGAACTGAATTTGAATTTGAAAATAGAAATTCCTCTTTGGTTTGGGGCAATAAACCTACTTTGCGTCTAAATTATGATTATTAGAATTCTATATAACTAGAAGTTTCATCTTGACCACTTCCTGTCTGCACTGTATATTGATATTAGAAAATACATTACCATATATCATTATATTTTTTGGCCATCTTACTCACAGTCCTCCTCTGCTGAGGCAGCCTGAGGATTTTTCAGATTAATATAACCCCATATAACCATATAACAATTACAGCACGGAAACAGGCCATCTTGGCCCTTCAAGTCCATGCCAAACAATTTTTTTCCCTTAGTCCTACCTGCCTGCACTCATACCATAACCCTCCATACCCTTCTCATCCATATGCCTATCCAATTTATTTTTAAATGATACCAACGAACCTGCCGCCACCACTTCCACTGGAAGCTCATTCCACACCGCTACCACTCTCTGAGTAAAGAAGTTCCCCCTCATGTTACCCCTAAACTTCTGTCCCTTCATTCTAAAGTCATGTCCTCTTGTTTGAATCTTCCCTATTCTCAAAGGGAAAAGCTTGTCCACATCAACTCTGTCTATCCCTCTCATCATTTTAAAGACCTCTATCAAGTCCCCCCTTAACCTTCTGTGCTCCAGAGAATAAAGACCTAACTTATTCAACCTATCTCTGTAACTTAGTTGTTGAAACCCAGGCAACATTCTAGTAAATCTCCTCTGTACCCTCTCTATTTTGTTGATATCCTTCCTATAATTGGGCGACCAAAATTGTACACCATACTCCAGATTTGGTCTCACCAATGCCTTGTACAATTTTAACTTTACATCCCAGCTTCTATACTCAATGCTCTGATTTATAAAGGCTAGCATACCTAAAGCTTTCTTTACCACCCTATCTATATGAGATTTCACCTTCAAGGAACTATGCACGGTTATTCCCAGATCCCTCTGTTCAACTGTATTCTTCAATTCCCTGCCATTCACCATGTACGTCCTATTTTGATTTGTCCTGCCAAGGTGTAGCACCTCACATTTATCAGCATTAAACTCCATCTGCCATCTTTCAGCCCATTTTTCCAACTGGCCTAAATCACTCTTAGACTTTGGAAATCCTCTTCATTATCCACAATGCCCCCTATCTTGGTATCATCTGCATACTTACTAATCCAATATACTACCCCTTCATCCAGATCATTTATGTACATGACAAACAACAAAGGACCCAACACAGTTCCCTGAGGCACCCCACTAGTCACCTGCCTCCAACCCAACAAGCAGCCATCCACCATTACCCTCTGGCTTCTCCCATTCAGCCACTGTTGAATCCATCTTGCTATTCCTGCATTTATACCCAACAGTTGAACCTTCTTAACCAACCTTCCATGAGGAACCTTGTCAAAGGCCTTACTAAAGCCAATATAGACAACATCCACTGCTTTACCCTCGTCAATTTCCCTAGTAACCTCTTCAAAAAGTTCAAGAAGATTAGTCAAACATGACCTTCCAGGCATAAATCCATGTTGACTGTTCCTAATTAGACCCTGTTTATCCAGATGCTTATATATATTATCTCTAAGTATCTTTTCCATTAGTTTGCCCCCCCACTGAAGTCAAACTAACCGGTCTATAATTGCTAGGTTTACTCTTAGAACCCTTTTTAAACAATGGAACAACATGCGCAGTACGCCAATCCTCGGGGACTATTCCCGTTTCTAATGACATTTGAAATATTTCTGTCAGAGCCCCGGCTATTTCTACACTAACTTCCCTCAATGTCCTAGGGAATATCCTGTCAGGACCTGGAGACTTATCCACTTTTATATTTTTCAAAAGTGTTAGTACTTCTTTTACTTTGAAACTCATAGTATCCATAGCTACTCAACTAGTTTCCCTTACCTCACATAATTCAATATCCTTCTCCTTAAATACCAAAGAAAATAAATTGTTCAATATCTCCCCCATCTCTTTTGGATCTGCAGATAGCTGTCCACTCGGTCTCTCCAATGGACCAATTTTATCCCTTGTTATCCTTTTGCTATTAATATAGCTGTAGAAACCCTTTGGATTTACTTTCACCTTACTTGCCAAAGCAACCTCATATCTTCTTTTAGCTTTTCTAATTTCTTTCTTAAGATTCTTTTTACATTCCTTATACTCCTCAAGCACCTCATTTACTTCATGCTGCCTATAATTATTGTAGATCTCCCTCTTTTTCCGAACAAGATGTCCAATTTCCCTTGAAAACCAGGGCTCTTTCCAATTTTTACTGGTCCCTTTCAACCAAAAAGGACATTACAGATTCTGTACTCTTAAAATTTCCCTTTTAAATGTCCTCCATTTCTCTTCTACATCTTTCCCATAAAACAAAATGTCCCAGTTCACTCCTTTTAAATCATCTCGCATCTCGTTAAAGTTAGCCTTTCTCCAATCAAAAATCTCAACCCTAGGCCCAGTTCTGTCCTTCTCCATAATTATATTGAAACTAATGGTATTGTGATCACTGGACCCGAACTGCTCCCCAACGCATACCTCCGCCACCTGTCCCGTCTCATTTCCTAACAGGAGGTCCAGCACTGCCCCTCCTCTAGTAGCACCTCTATGTATTACTGCAAAAAACTATCCTGCACACATTTTACAAACTCCAAACCATCCAGCCCATTTACAGAATGTGTTTCCCAGTCTATGTGTGAAAAGTTGAAATCTCCCACAATCACTACCTTGTGCTTACTACTAATATCTGCTATCTCTTTACATATTTGCTCTTCCAATACTCGTTCCCCATTTGGCGGTCTATAATATACCCCTATAAGTGTTGCTACACCTTTCCCACTTCTCAGTTCCACCCAAATAGCCTCCCTAGATGAGCCCTCCAATCTATCCTGCCAAAGCACTGCTGTAATATCTTCCCTGACTAGCAATGCAACACCTCCACCTCTTGCCCCTCCAATTCTATCACACCTGAAGCAACAAAATATTTAGTTTCCAATCACAGCCCTCCTGCAACCATGTTTCACTGATCGCCACAACATCATACTTCCAGGTGTCTATCCAGACTCTAAGATCATCCACCTTTCATACAATGCTCCTAGCATTAAAATATGCCCATTTAAGAAACCCCCCATCTCTTATTCTCTGTTTATTTCCTTTTCTTTCATTCTCCTCTTGTGTCCGAGTGCTTCCCTTTTCTGCTTCCTGCCTCCAATTCTGTCTACTAGCTTTTACTAATTGCATCCCTCACCCCAACCATTCTAGTTTAAAGTCTCCCCAGTGGCCTTTGCAAATTTCCCTGCCAGGATATTGGTCCCCCTCGGGTTCAAGTGCAACCCATCCTTTCTGTACAGGTCTCACCTATCCCAAAAGAAGTCCCAATGATCCAGAAACTTGAATTCCTGCCCTCTGCACCGGTCTTTCAGCTAAGCATTTTTTCCTCCACCTTGCTCCATTTCTACCCTCACTGTCGCGTGGCACAGGCAGTAATCCTGAGATTGTTACCTTTTTGGTCCTTTTCCACAACTCTCCTCCCAAGTCCTTAAATCCTTCCTTCAGGACCTCTTCCCTTTTTTTACCTATGTCATTGGTACCTATATGTACCACGACCTCAGGCTCCTCTCCCTCTGATTTGAGGATATCTTGGACACGTTGAGACACGTCCGAGACCTTGGCACCAGGGAGACAGACCACCATCCTGGTCTCCCGACTGTGTCCACAGAATCGCCTATCCGACCCCCTAACAGTAGAGTCCCCAATTACTATTGCCCTCCTCTTTTTTTCCCTACAGGGCCGGTCTCTGTGCTGAAGGCCCGTCCGCTGGCGCTACCCCTGGGTAGGCTGTCACCCCCATCCGTACTCAAACAGGAGTACTTATTTGCCAGGTGTACTGACATTGGAGTACTCACTCATTCATGTCTCTGCCCCTTGCCCTTCCTTAGCGTGACCCACATGTCTCTCTCCTGTGGTTTTGGAGTGACCACCTCCCTATAACTCTCCTCTATCACCTCTTCACTCTCCCTGACCAGACGGAGGTCATCGAGCTGCTGCTCCAGGATCCTAATACGGTCCCTTAGGAGCCCCATCTCTCTGCACCTGGTGCAGATGTGGACATCAAGAGGGCTTTCTGACACCATGACCTCCCACATACAGTACAGTACACTGCTCTGGCTGACATTCTCTCGCCTTACCCTGGATCCGATACCAGTATAATATAATAGAAACTGCTGTGAGAAATCAGCAGGTATCTGACTCAAACAGCTGCTCCCTCTTGACCTTTAAACTACACCTTTATTATACAAACCAAAAGCACTGCACCTTTACTCACCCACTGTACCTTTACTAAAACACTGTACCTTTAACCAGAAAGCAGAAATACTAACCAGAGGTTCCACCCAATCAGCTGCTTCCTTTAGTCTGCTTCCACCAATCAGCAGCTTCCACCAGAAACCTCCCTATTCAGTATGGAAAATCCCCTTCAGTGCAGGTAACTCCACCCTCTCTCTCCAACGGCTCCCCAGGCCTCTGTGAAAAGCAAGCCCCGCGCTAGATTTATACTCACAGCACAGGTAACTCCACCCTCTCTCTCCAACGACTCCCCGTACATTGATGAAAAATAAAAAAGATATGAGTGTTTAAAAAATATTGAGATCAGCTGATTGGTCCTCTTGCCTGTCAATCACCATGATGAAGGTAATGTCACTTCTGGGGGGTGCAGGACTATAAAACCCCAGATGCCTGGATGTGTGTCAGTCACTCTAGAAGATCGCGAGGGAGAGCCCACAACTGACTCTAAGCTGTGAATCAACTGAACTGTGAGTTTGCAATGTACTTGCAATAAATGATTTGTTGGCCCTTAATGAAAATGAAATGAGTTGTTTGGCCTGCCCTGAGCTTGAAACTGCAGTGGAAATGGAAATGAAATTCAGATTCAGATTCAGATTCAATTTTATTGGCATTGCACTTTTCAGTGCAACAAAATGGTTTAGCCTGCAGTCATAACATAGAATAAATAACAAAAACACACACTCAACACTCAACACAGCTTAACATCCACCACAGTGAGTCCACCAGGCACCTCCTCACTGTGATGGAAGGCAAAAAGTCCCAAAGTCCATGTCTCTTCCCTCATTGCCCTCCCTGTGTGGTGAGGCGATCCAGGCCTCCGATGTTGTGATCCCGCCGGGTGATGGTAAGTAAGTCCCACAGCTGAATCCGAATGGGCCAGTTCAAACTCCATGTCCCGGGGCAGTCGAAGCTGCTGCAGTCCAGTGGATGAAGCTGTTGTTGCGGCAGCTCCAGAAAAACAGGTCACCAACCTGTGACCTACGAGCTCTCGACGATGTTGTCCACTGGCTCGCGGCGAGACTCCGGGGCTCCGAAGTTGGTAAGTCCTGGCTGGCACTGCCTCCGGAACCTCGAGGTCGTTTCCAGTTGGAGGCTGCCAGCTCCGTGATGGGCCTCAGCGCCTATAGCGGAGGTGTGGGATACGGCAAGTAAGGTCCCATCCCCCCAAAGGAAGAGCCAAAAAACATGCTTCTCCCACCCCCCCACACATACACAACCAAAATAAACCACAACAACGGGACAAAAGAAAACAAAAAAAAAAAGACAAGCGGACTGCAGGCGAGCCGCAGCTACAAGGTAGCGCCGCCACTACTCAGAAAATTAAAATGCAATGAGCTGTTTGGTCAGGACTTCTATGGTCCATTAGTAGCTGAGTCCCAATGGTGCTGGCTGCATAGTTTCAACCTGTATTTTTTTTTAAATCAATACAAGATGTACATTCAAATTAAGATTATTTTGTGAAAAATAGGAAAAAAGATTATATAGAAATCTTAATCATCTCAAGATATCCCAAGAGAGCCAATTAAATTCTGGTGTAATCACTGTAGAGATGTAATTGACATGGTGTAACGAGACATGAGCAGGTTCCAAGGATTCAAATCCATGATGGAGGAAGAAAACTCAAACAATAAAAAAATAATAGATACAAACACTTTTATTGAATCAGCAAAACTTCAAATAAATAGGAGCAAAACAACAAAAAAGGTTTAAATCTCACACATCCTTCAACGGCAAATGCTCAATGTAAAAGTATGTGGGGAATTATTTTTTTACGACAGCTGTATCTTAAACTCTATGGGACCTGGCACTGTTCAATAATCATGGCCCAAGGTGAAGTCTAGTGAGGTCTCTCACAGCAAGCACTTATATAATCAATAAGCCCATGATTCCACCCTATTCTACAAACACAGATCATTGTGTCTTTTGAACTAACTGTGCTTCTTAGTGCTGAATACATGGATTATTTGTTACCTCAGACACCGAGCCGGTCTTGAAAGTCTCTGAGGAAAAAATAAGTTTATCCTATTCTCATGCTTAGTGTCCTTGCAGCTGTGGATCAGTGGCCTCACTATTTAGTTTTTTCTTAGCCAGACCAAGTATTTTGCCAAGCACTTAATTGTTTTTTCTAAGGGATTCAGTTTACTTGACATAGGGTGCTGCAAACAACTCCATTTTAGCTGAAAGGCCTGTTTCACCCTTACATTAACCAAACAAGCTTCAAAACATCCTACAATATCCATCAAAAAGGATAGCCAGATCAACATGTGCGTTAGTGGGCTTAATGATAAATATTTGTCAGGCATCAGGCAAGACAACATTGTTTATGCACAAAACTATTCAAAGGATTCCCTTATGCCAGGCTGGGATATCAGGCAAGGCCTTAGTTACCTCACCTTAGTTAACAGAGGTAGCAGCATAGATAACACAACTCTTTCAGTACTACACTAAGATTGTCAGCTTACATATTTGTGCTCAATTAGAATAGGACTTAAATTATGGTGATGCAATCTGGAACATATCCACAATAGTTATTCACTGGGGAGACTGCAGAACCCGATAATAGACACTCTATTCTGAGAGTCATGGGAATTCATTACCAGAGGGTCAGAGGAACAGATTAAAGCCTCCTTGAGAAAATGCATCATCTCATTGACTCCTGGGACCATTGAAAGTGGAGACGAAGCATTTGAGATTGTATTGAGAACATTCAGTTCATGTATGCAGAAGCCCAATGTAAGTCACAGAAGGACAACACTACATCATAAACTACCCATTCCCTGACCAGGTTACCATCTCCTGAAGATAGACACAAAGTACTGGAGTAAGTCATTGGCTCAGGCGGCATCTCTGGAGAAAAAGGATGGGTGTGGTTTCGGGTCGGGACCCTTTTTCAGAATGAAAGTAGAGGGGAGAAAACTAGAGATGAGTAATGGCCAGAACAAAGCAGGATCGGCAACAGATGACCAAGGAAGAGTGGTGCCTATCTCCTGCCCAATTTGTGGACTAGTCTGCAGTTCTCACTTCTGCCTCAATAGCCATCTCAGAATGTGCTAAACTGGAGTAGAAGTAAATTAAGTGATAGCATGAGAAGTATATTTGTATATAACCATTGTTGTCTTTGAATAATAGTTGATTGCACCTCATCCACTATTCAATATGTTGATCCCCTCCACCATTGGTGCACAGTGTCCACAGTGGATTTGATCTACCAAATTTCTCACTTAGGCTGATCCAAAGGCATTCCCTTCTTTGACCACTACTAAAAAGGACAAATACACCATGCTACTATTTAGAAGAAGCACCATCATTTACAGATACTCACTGTTCCCTCATCAGTGGTGGGTCTGGATCCCGAGACTTCCTCCCCAACAGTGCTGTGGGAGCATCTACACCAGAAGGACTGCAGTGGCACAAAAAGTTGGTTCAGCACCACCACTCAAGCTGCTCACCCGCTGCGCTTATATCCCGAGGAAAGAATAAATGATAAAGAAAAAATGGTATACATTGGGAATACTCAGAGGTTGTCTGTAGAGAAAGTGAAAGAGAGTTAATATTTAAGGTCACCGACCTTTCCCTCGGACTGACAGAGATTGGAGATGCACTCATTTTTCAGTCAGTTCTCAGACTGTGAAATTCACAGGAGGGGATGTTAGAGCAGCTGGAAAGGTTTGTGACAGGGTGGAAAGTGGGAGAGATTAAACAACAAATGGAATGGTGGTGTAGGGCAAAAGATGATGGTAACAGAACATGTCAAGAAACAAAAGATGGGTCTGGAGTTGCTGCATGTGACTCAAGCAGCACAGCTGCTGTCAAAAATGTGGTTTTACAAGTTATTCTCCTGTGTAAGGCATTTCCCGGAGTTTACTGCTCTGTGATTGTTGGCTTGTTAAATCATGTTCTAGTCTATAAAAATCCCTTCAGTAGAAGTGTACAATGTACAATATGGGAGTTAAAAGTGTATTTGAATCAGGATATGAGATCAAACTTGAAACCTGTTGTCATTTCTTGCATAATGTCAGTTTTTGAGCGGATCAGGCAGCATCTGTGGAGGGAATGAACAGACAACATTTTGTGAATGGACAGACAATGTTTACCCAACCTGAAATGTTGTCTATGCATTCCCTCCACATGTGCTGCATGAACTGCGTAGTTTCTCCAGCAGTTTGTGTCTTGTTCAGAATTCTAACATTTGCAGTTTCTTGCTTCTCAGTTTCAGAGTATGCTGCTCCCAGACCAAATATGTGCATGACAAAGCTCCCTCTATTTCATCCCAGTAATATATCTTGACCCAGTCCATGCATAATCTCATTCACTGCACTTGTGCAGCTTTTTTATTTTAAGGCCAACTACTCAGGCAGGTATTCATTTTAGAACTGACAAATTTAAAGCTAATAAATAATGTGTGGACTATTGACATTCTTTGCTCATCCATTCTGGCAAATGGATTATGATTAAATAAACTAATTTTTTTTGAAAACTCAATTGACAGGAGAGGGAAGATTGTCATTGTATTCAACTACTAGAGCTTAAAGAGTAATGGTTTTATCCACATTACTGGATGCAATCCTTTTTAAACATTTAATTTACACTGATTGATCATCTTGAGTGGGTAGAATATATATATTTATTCATTCATTTAGTCAGAACAGATGCAGGCTAATTGGCCCATGTTTATCTCTAGCACAGTATAACATGTGCTCAAAAGCTTTATGTACAATTAGCAGATAAAAATGGTCCAAATTGATCCTGTTTCTAGGTGGCTCTCTCTGGTTAAAAGTAGATCCAAAGTCATGTTGCACATGTACCAAACCTCACTTAGACCACATTGGGAGTACTGTATACAATAATTCTTATAGGAAAGGAAAGGAAAGGGTGCAGGGGAGGTCAAAATTGCTCTTACCAAAATTGTGATGGTGTGTCATTCTGGAAAAGATAGAGGCTGGCACTGATTTATCTTGAAATGTAAAGGCTGAGGATTCCTTCGGATATCAATATTGACAGTCGCCAAGGTATCAAATCAGAAATTCAGGCGAAATATCATTACCAAAAAAAATGGTGCAGATGGTGTACTTAGTACCATAAGGGACAACAGAGTATGCAAGGAAAACTAGGTGAAGTCTTGATAAGGAGACATAGGAGATTAGTGGGCAAAATTAGGGCACATGGTATTGGGGGTAGAGTGCTGACATGGATAGAGAAGTGCTTGGCAGACAGGAAACACAGAGTAGGGATTAACGGGTCCCTTTCAGATTGGCAGGCAGTGACTAGCGAGGTACCGCAAGGCTCGGTGCTGGGACCGCAGCTATTTACAATATATATAAATGATTTGGATGAAGGGATTCAAAGTAACATTAGCAAATTTGCAGATGACACAAAGCTGGGTGGCAGTGTGAACTGTGAGGAGGATGCTATGAGAAAGCAGGGTGAGTTGGACAGGTTAGGGGAGTGGGCAGATGCATGGCAGATGATGTTTAATGCGGATAAATGTGAGGTTATCCACTTTGGTAGCAAAAACAGGATGCCAGATTACTATTTAAATGGCGTCAAGTTGGGAAAAGCGGAAGTACAACGGGATCTGGGGGTCCTTGTACATCAGTCTATGAAAGTAAACATGTAGGTACAGCAGGCAGTGAAGAAAGCAAATGGCATGTTGACCTTTATATCAAGAGGAATCGAATATAGGAGCAAAGAGGTCCTTTTGCAGTTGTACAGAGCCCTAGTGAGACCACACCTGGAGTATTGTGTGCAGTTTTGGTCCCCTAATTTGAAGAAGCACAATCTTGCTATTGAGGGAGTGCAGCGTAGGTTTACAAGGTTAATTCCCAGGATGGCGGGGCTGTCATTTGCTGAGAGAATGGAGCAGCTGGGCTTGTACACTCTGGAGTTTAGAAGGATGAGAAGGGATCTCATTAAAACATATAAGATTGTTAAGGGTTTGGACAGAGGCAGGAAACATGTTCCCGATGTTGGGGGAGTCCAGAACCAGGGGTCACAGTTTAAGAATAAGGAGTAAGCCATTTAGAACGGAGATGAGGAAACACTTTTACTCACAGAGAGTGGTGAGTCTGTGGAATTCTCTGCCTCAGTCGGCGGTGGAGGCAGGTTCTCTGGAAGCTTTCAAGAGAAAGCTAGATAGGGCTCTTAAAAATAGTGGAGTCTGGGGATATGGGGAGAAGGCAGGAATGGGGTACTAATTGGGGATGATCAGCCATGATCACATTGAATGGTGGTGCTGGCTCGAAGGGCTGAATGTCCTACTCCTGCACCTATTGTCTTTTGTCTATTGTCTATGTCATGAGGCGGAAGTGAACAGAAAAAATACCAACTGGAAAATGGAAGGAAAGTTGAATAGAGAAAATGTGATTAAGCTGGTGATACATTGTTTTCAAATACACAGGACTAGATGTTAAAATTCCGGTGCCAAAATATAAATTTACGCCCGATGGTGATGGGAGCCTTCTGCACTCACCTATGTTCCTCCGATGTTGACAAAGGCCAGGCAGACACGTCATTGGGGTTATCAACTGGGCACCTACTTTCATTGACGTTTTGCTGATTGAACCCACGACGTCTCCAGTAGGCTCAGCGGTGCATTCTGGCGTCCCAGAACCACCCCCCTCTGCATCTGTCTAGTCAGTTATTTGGGAGACCAAATGGGGTCTTTCCTCTTCAGCCAGAGCCACTGGCTACTCTGCTCGGCCACCCGTGATGTTTCTTTGATGGCTTGCCGTAGGGCTTGGCCGGTGATCTCCAGGTCCTTCATCAGTCTTAAGGTAGTTGTTGCCACGAATCCTCGACATCCAACTTTTACCGTGCAGATCTTAGCTCTCCAGTCCCTTGTTCTGCATCCGCTGCAAGCTCTGTATATCGCAGTTTCTTTCTTTCGAATGCTTCTTGCACAGCATCCTCCCAAGGGACTGTGAACTCCACAAAATACACCATGCACTGAGAGTTCGACCAGAGTACAAGATTAAGCCTCAAGTAAGTGATGGCTATCTCTGATGGAACTGTAAGCCGTTGGTCCACATCCACCAGCATCTGCCAATCCCGGGCTGCTTCCAGCTGTCCAAACCTGGTCCTTGGTGGAATTTTCCATTGCCTTAGTTTCCCCCCCCCCTCCCCCCTCTCGAACAAAGGCAATTGTCTTAACTGGGTTGGTTGTACTGGACGGCATAGCATTGTTGGCTGTTCTCCTGCATTCCAGAGTCGCTGCCAGGCATTTGAGCACTTGATTATGTCTCCAGGTGTACCATCCTTGGGAGAGGCTTACTTTACACCCAGTGTGGATGTGCCTAAGTGTGGCTGGTGTTGAACACAGGGGGCATGATGGATCTTCGCCCAGCCATTGGTTGAAATTTTTTGGGCTAGGAAGGACATCATAGGTTGCCCGAATGAGGAAACTTATCCTGCTCACCTCCATCTCCCACATGTTCTTCCAGCTGATCTTCCTCTTTTTCACACTCTCCCATCTCATCCACTGGCCCTATTTAGCTTGCGACACAGCCTTGGCACACCTACTCAACTCCTTCTTTTGGCGGACTTCGGCCGCGACCAACTTCAGGCGCTCCAGTGATGATGCCTTGTTCCAGCAAGGTTGCTGTCCACCAAGCCCCAAGTCACTTCTTCTATGTTAGATTTGCCCTACCACGTCGCCTTGGTGGAGAGCAGATTTTGCCCGCTATGTCGCATTCTCAGCCGTCCACTTCTTTCCTGGTGCCAGGGTTGGAGCAGCAGCACAGATGACAGTATCCTTTGATTCTGCCAGGGTCATCTAGTCTGACTTTAGTGCACTTGAACTCCTCTGTGAGACTAGAGAGAGGCAGCTGGAGTACCCCCTGACCGTACAGGCCTACGCTGCTCAGGCGCAGAGGAACACCTAACCACTTTCTCACAAAAGAGCTGATTATTCTTTCTATCTTCTCGACTCTTGTGAGGGTGATGTCATACATGGTTAGTGGCCACATAAGGCTAGGTAGTAACCCAAACTGCAGGCACCAGATTTTCAGCTTTCCAGGCAGCATGGATCGGTCGATTTTCGCCAGACCTTTGATGACTTCTTGCCTAAACTCTTTAGCCTGATCAGTGTCCTTCAGTTTGGAGTTATACCATCTTCCCAGACTTTTGATTGGTTTCTCTGGCACAGTTTCAATAGGTTCTTGATCAATGAAGAACCTTTGATCTGTGAGTTTGCCTTTGATTATAGAAATGCTTCTTGAATTGGATGGCTTGAATTTTGTTCTGACCCCAGTGATGTTCTCTTGAAACTTCACGAAAAGGTTCCTGGTGCAAGGTGCTGTTGTTGTTATGATTGTCATGTCATCCATGTAGGCCCTGATGGGTGGTAGATGGACTCCAGGCTTCAGCCGCTCGCCACCCACTACCCACTTAGAGGCCCTTATGATGACTTCATTAGCCATTGTAAAAATCAATGGGGAGATGGTACACCCCGCCATAATGCCAATCTCCATGCAGTGCCATGTGGTTGTGAAGTCAGGCGTGATGAAACAGAGCTGCAGATCTTGAAAATAAGCCTTGACAAGGCTTGCGATACTCTCTGGTATCCTGAAAAAGTCAAAGGATGCCCAGACACAACTGTGAGGGACAGTTCCGAATGCGTTGGCAAGGTCAAGAAAAATGACATGCAGATCTCTCTTTCCTTTTCTTGCAGTCTGGATTTGGTGCCAAATCATGCTGGTATTATTGAAACATCTAGTGAACCCTGGGATGCCTGCTTTTTGGACTGTTGTATCAACAAGGTTGTTTCTCTCTAAATAACTGGTCATCCTCTGAGCTATGATGCTGAAGGAAATCTTACCCTTTACATTGAGGAGACTGATAGGGCGGAATTGGCTGATATCTGTGGATTCCTTCCTTCGGAATGCTTTGGGTATGACTCTCTTCTTCCAAGCCACTCTCATTAGCCTCCACAGGAAGTGAAGAACATCAGGAGCACCCTTGTAGAGTCGATACAGAACCCCATTTGGCCCTGGGGCTGAAGATGCTCTTGCCTCTTTACTGTCTGTTCCACCTCCCTCCAATTTGGAGGACTAATGTCCATCTTTTGCTCTGGTTGTTCAATTGGTGGAATGTCTGATGGAATAGCTGTCTTCTGGTGTCTTTGGTCATCTGCATGCATTCTTTCCAGATGCTCGTCCAGCTCCTGCCTTGATGTTTTCAGGTTTCCTCCCTTTTCTTTGATGAAAAGTGATTTTACAAACTTATAGGGGTCCTTAAAGAAGTGTGATCTCGTTCATTCTTTCTTTTTTCATGATTCCCGCGGGTACTCTGCTCATCTCAGGTTTGCCGAACAGTTTTTCATGCTTCCCTGGAGAATGTTGATGCCCTCCTTCTCATTATCAGATGCCTTCCTTCACTGCTTCTTGAGTTGCCTTCTCTCCTAGATCATTGCAATGAACACTTCCCACCAATATGCTGACTTATAATGTTAACACCTTTAAATATTCTGGTGAATATTACAACAGAAACCTTTACATTGCCTTAGATTATTCAATGACAACAGTAAATCCTTGAAAATAGTCACCACCCTGAACAATCACTTATTTACACAGAGGGATGTGCAACACTGGGGTTTGTCCAGTTCATGGGCCTATGGATATTTATTCACAGGTTGAGAATGATGGAGGTTCAAGGTTTCAAGACCAGTTTATTGTCACGTGTACCAATTAAGGTACAGTTAAATTCGAATTACCATGCAGCCATATCAAAAAAAAGCAACAAGACACACAATTACATAAAAGTTAACATAAACATCCACCACAGCGGATTCCCCATGTTCCTCACTGTGATGGAAGGCAATAAAGTCCAATCTTCTTCCTTTATTATTCTCCCGTGGTTGGGGCAGTCGAACCATCTGCAGTCGGGGTGATCGAAGCTCCCACAGCCAGCGGTCGAAGCCCCCTCGTTCGGGCGGTCGAAGCTCCCATGTCGAGGTGATCGAAGCTCTCGCGTCAGGGCGGTCGAAGCTTCTGCGGCTTGGAGTTCCTGAAGTCGGTCTCTAACCAGAGGCCACAAGTTCCATGATGTTAAAGTCTACAGGCTTTATACACTGCGGATCAGAAGATGTGATGTTTGGTCAAGAACATGAAGGGATAGGATGTGCCATGATTTTATTGAATAGTCAAACAGACTGGAGGGCTGAATCGTTGATTCCAGCTTCTTATTTTATTCTTACATCCAGATGAGCTCTCTTTTAGCTCAACACCACAATCAAGCTTCAATTTGCTTGGATCCGGTTTACCATTGTTAATCTAAGCATTTTACAGCTCACTTATCATCATTATGTTTGATTATAAATTTCATGAGCTGATGATCACTTTGCTTGATTAAGCATGTGGTCTGTTTTACAGGTTCTTAAAGTTGTGTCCCTTTGTGGTTTATAGAATATTTTGATTACACAAATTTGTTATCAGAGTGCTGCTTACTAATAAAGGATCAATCATCCATCCCTTGAGAGCCATCAGTTGCCATAGACCTGTTGCAAATGCATTCATGTCTTACCCTATTGATGAACAATGATTAAGAAATTAGCAATGTAGGGAAACTCTCACAGAAATGTCTTGTATTCTCTATAAAATCATGTTACTGAAATGCAAAATTAAAAGAAAATAATGTGATAGACAGATTCAGATTCAAGTTCTTATGCAATATAAAATGGATGAATGTGCTGAAAATGGCCATGTATTCCCATAGCTGTTCTCCCAGGTGTTTCGTCTGAGTTGAATGTAATGAATTGCTGCCAGTGCCTGCAGCACACTGTTGGCGGCTATCAACTGAAAAGCTTCAATTTTGCTGTGTTAACCTGGCCTATCCTCAGTCTAACAATTAATCTTGATCGTGATATAAACCTTACGCTCTGCTTTTCGCTCTCTTGATAATTTGCAAGGTGCATTGTATGTTATTAACCAATTTACAAAATTAAAACATTGTGGAGGTTCATTAGCAAATTAAGTTATGTTGATTAAGCAAGATTGTTGGATTAGCCACCTCCTTTTGGACTCATTTTGGAAAAATGCATGCGTATAAATCTGACAAAAGTGTCTGTTTTGTACAGACAAGTAAGGATGTAATTCCTCCTGTATATAATATTTTGAAGTACAGCTGATTGTGGACAGCTCGATCATGACTGATTATGATGGTAATCATTTAATGATTCAGTTTTCACAATTCTCAATTCAGAGATTAGAGACACAGCATGGAAACGTTCAGCCCACCATGTGCGCGCCACCAGCGATCCCTGCAGACTACCACTATCCTACACACTAGGGATGTTTTAAAATTATACCAAGCCAATTAACCTACAAAACTGTATGTCTTTGAAGTGTGGGAGGAGACCAGAGATCCCGGAGATCCACGCAGGTCACGAGGATAATGTACAAACTCCATACAGAAAAGCACCTGTAGTCAGGATCAAACCCAAGTCTCTGATGCTGTGAGGCAGAAACTCTCCCGCTGTGCTACCATGCAGCCCTGGGGTAGAGGAATCCAAAATATTCAAGAACTTGTGAGAGGGAACATCCCTTCTTGTCTCCATTTTAAGTAAGCAATTTCTTATTTGGAAATTATGCTCATAGCTTTAGAAATCTCTAAGGGGAGAATTGTTTTTTTTAATCCCTTGTTAAATTCCTCAGGATTTGTTGTATGCTCCAATAAAATTCTCCAGAAAACATAGGCCCAACTTTCTCAACCTTCCCTCCCCAGAAAATAACTTCTTCCCCACATATCAAACTAATGATCCTTCCAGGGAATGTCATTGTTTAGTAATGTTACTAAATGTTCAGATTTTAAAAATCAAGTCTGCAGTTTATCCCATCAGATAAAGCATAAAAAGAAGTTTAATTTGACACCTAATTCACTTTCATATTTCAGTATTAAAAAAGTTATGGCCATTTTCATACTCGGAAATTAGCATCTTGTTCCCTATTGCTTTTCCATTGACTTAACTCAAAAGCTGTGATTGAAGACAGTCAAAAGCCCATAACTTTCTTATAAATCAAGAGAACCGAATGAAATTTATTATAGATCAGTTATTATCGATTGAAGTATTCTGAAACAAATATGAAACAATTTTACTTGGATGACCTGAAATTAAAGCATATAATGAGTTAGTTACCTAATTGTAGCTAATTACAAAATTCAATTACTAGATCTAAACATCTATCCATTTCTTAAGAAAAGGTTAATATTCTTTAATAGCCTAAGTGTCCAAATAACATTCACACAAGAATTCACAATATAACATGATTTTTTAAATCTCATTGTCATTAATTTATAGGCCAAATGGAAGGAATTTAGTGTTTAATTCCCGTAAATGAATTTTCATTTAAATCATCTTGCCAGTGAGATTTTGTGGAACGCGATCTTTTGGAACGTTGCGGTGGCGGTGAATTTAAACCCCATATCGGCAGGAAAAACATTGCCGGTTCGCATTTTTACATAATCACATTTTCGCCGATGAAATTTTGATTAAAGTAGAAGCAAGTTTATATGTAGAATAGACGACTTACCTCATGTTTTCTCCCGCACGTGAGATCTGTCCGTTGTCGGCGTTGACGGCGTTAGAAGTAGATTTTTATTTTACTCCAGCAATTAAATTGTCCTGTTTTTTTTAAAAAAAAACTTCCGAGAACGCAGGTCGGAATGATTTTTCAGCATCAGGTAGTAGCCCGAAAAAATAGATCTCGGACAGGCAGGAGAAAACGGCGTTTTAATCCTGCCCCCCCCCCTCTCAAAGGTGCCAAAGTCGCACACACGGCCAGTGACAGAACTGCAGCGCCGCTGAAGTTAAGTTTTGTAACATACCTACATTGTTGCAAGAAAAGGACAGGGTAGAGTAATCTGCAAAAATCATGGAAAATTAATCCTGAAGATTGAACAGGACTGAATTAAGAAAAATCTGCATGGCAATGGGGATAAAACAAGTGCCATGCAACTAATTGTATAACTCCTTTGATCAAGTGAATCGAGTGGTGAACAGCCTATTGCCGTGCTGAACGTATTTTGTGAACGTTAGAACTACTGGAAACATTTTGTTATAATATCTGCAAATTATGTTATCAACGTCTCTCTAATAAATTAATCCATAAGAAATTTGTGTCAAAGTTGCTATAATACTGAATGTTTCTGCAACGAGATTGAAAATACTACAGAAGCAAATGTAATCTGTGAATACCTCTATTAAACTCATAAATGGTCATGTGCACTCACATGTTTTATACACTTTTTTTCGTCTCAAAATTGCATCTAATTTTATTATTCATTATTTAGTAATTATCTGTTTCCATGTTGAGTGTTATTGATTCATTGATTGAAAGATACAGTGTGGAAACAGGCCCTTTCACCCACCAAGTGCATACCGTCCTTCAATCACACTAGTCCTATGTTATCCCACTGTCACATCCACTCGTTACACACAGGGGGCAATTTACAACAGCCAAACAGCCTACAAACCTGCATGTCTTTAAAATGTGGGAGGAAACTGGAACACCCAGTGGAAACCCATACGGTCGCAAGGAGAATGTGCAAACTCCACGCAGATAGCACCTGAGGTCAGGATCAAACCTGGGTCTCAGACGTTGTGAGGCAGCAACTATACCAGCTGCCCACAATTCCTCCTTTAAATTATGTTATGTGGTTTTTGAGCAGATTTTCTTTGATTTAGGGTGTCATATGTTCAGATCCCACTCCACAAGGTTGCATGCATCAGTCTACCTGATGTTTACAGTATCCTACTATTGCAAAGCTTAGGCACTGGTAAAGGTAACATCTTTTGGAGGAGATATTGAAACTTTCAACATAAGTAGAGAATCCAATAGACAGACAAAAAAAAGCTGGAATAATTCAGCGGGCAGCATCTCTGGAGAAAAGGAATAGATGAAATTTCAGGTCAAGACAAATGGTCTCTAACCGTAATGTCACCTATTCCTTTTATGCAGAGATGCTGCCTGACCCGTTGAGTTACTGGAGCCATTTGCGTGTTTTCGGTTTAAACCAGCATCTGAAGTTCCTTCATACACATACGGAATCCCATAGATTTATTTGGAGATGGATAGGTGAGATATTCCTCTATCCTGGTCAATATTTACACCTCGATCAATCATTTTCAAGAAAAAGTTGGATAATCTGGTCATTATCTCAGAACTCTTGAAGGACCTTGCAAATCATCCGCTGCATTTCATCCGCTAAAATAGAGTTACACTTCAATAGTTCTTCTTTGACAGTAATACTTTAAATGTTCTGAAAAGTTAAGAAAGGAGTATTGAAATGCAAGTCACTGGGTTCAATGGACCGATACTGGCATCATAAGTAATGACTGCAGCAACAAATGATTCTTCCTGCTGTATTCAAACATCTTATGAACACAAAATAAGACATGAAAATAAAACATTCCTCTCTATAGCAGCTTGGATTTTATATAATCCCTCACTAAAATAAAAGAGCAGGTCAATGACAGAGTATCCCACGGCAAGTGACTTGTCTTCTCACATATCAATTCTTTCCACAATCAACGGACATGTCAGAAATATGATGGAATTCACTTGTGCAGCTCCTGCAGCTCTCAAGACGCTTGCCACGATCTAAGACAGAATAGCCAGTTGATTGGGTCTCCATCAACTACGCATTATTCCCTTTCACCATTAACACAGAGTAGCTGTGTGTGTTCTATATATAAAATGAACTGCAGTCATCCACCTAAATCCCATCGACAGTCCTTCCAAACCAGTGACCTCCACCCTTCAGAAGAACAAGGGAAGATGGTGCATGAGAACATGACCGCCCACAGGTTCCCCTCCAATTTTCATATCATCCTGACTCTTGAAATGTATCACAGGTCCTTCATTGAAGCTCAGTCTAAATCCCAATCGCGCTGTTGGAATACAATATTCGCAAGAACCAGGCAATTCAAGAAGGCATCTCACCAATACCTTCTCAAGGTCATTGGGAATAAAAGTGGGACTCATATCACTGAAAAACAAATTACAAAAATCTCCTGGAAAATTAAACAGGAAATGTGACAGTTATTCCTAAGGTGTTACCTTACAATGAAAGTCAAGTCATATTAAACCCAGCTGTATAAGGGTATGATGAAATATTGTAGTGGTTCCCCATGTACTGCCAAGATTGCTCAAGTCACATGACTAATCCCTAACTTGCTACTTCCTTTTTTTATATTCCCCATACCTCAACTATCATGGCGCAATGGATGTACCCTTCAGTGTGTCAATTGGCCAGAGATTTCATTTCGTTGACGAAAATGTAATCCAAAATGACACTGTCAGTGCAGGAACGTGGGGAGTTTGGCACTGTCAGAGGTCAGACTCGAACTGCACACTCTTCCCCAGAACTAAGAATACAATTTAGATGAGAAACAGAAGATTCAGAGGTGGTCTCATTATGATGTGGCAAATTCCTCAATCCGTAGAAAATATATGGGAAGGATGTTTCCCTTGGCTCAGGAGTCATAAGTTCATAAGTTCCAGGGGCAGAATTAGGCCATTCGACTCATCAAATGTACTCCATCATTCAATCATGGCTTATCTATCTTTCACTCTCACCCCGATTCCCTTGCCTTATCCCCATAACACCTGACACCTGTACTAGTCAAAAATCTGTCAATTTCCACCTTAAAAATATCCATTGACTTGGCCTCCACATCCATATGTGGTAATGAATTCCACAAATTCACAAACCTCCAACTAAAGGAATTCCTCCTCATCTCCTTTCCAAAATACGTCCTTTTGTTCTGAGGCTATGTTCTCTGGTCTTAGACTCCTGCACTAATGGAAACATCCTCTCCACATTCAATATGTCCAGGCCTTTCACTATATGGCTAGTTTCAATGAGGTCTCCTCTCATCCTTCTAAACTCCAAGTACTATAGGTCCAGTGCCTTCAAACGCTTGTCATATGCTAACCTACTCATTCCTGGGATAATACTCATAAACATCCTTTGACCCTCTCCAACGCCAGTCCATCCTTCCTCAGATATGGGGTCCTAAATTGCTCACAATACTCCAAATGCTGTCTGACCAGAGAATGAGAGAAAAACCTTTGGTCTGAGTTTCAAAATTAAGGATCGGCACTAAAAGTAACCCCATGTCCTTTCATAGATAATGATCAGGTGCTCAAATGTAATTATTGGCAATGTTAGACCAAAAACATGTATTCTAACCAAAGTTGTATAACCAGATCATTGATCAACGTCCAGTATGCAGGGCCAGTCTTAGGAGGTGTGGGGCCCAATTGGGAACAATTTTGGTCAGCCCCAGGTTACCAGCCAAGGTCTGTAGAATCATAGAAATATAAATAAAGTATACTATATGCTTCATATCTCTATGGTAGAATGGAAAGTAATCAAAATGTGCGCTTAAAAATTGCATGCGAGTTAATGGACCAAACAGATTTAAGCTACAATTTAATTAAGAATTGCATACATGTAAGCCTACAAGTAACAAACAAAATGTGTAGATCACCTCTGAAAAGTACATAGTTAAGCCCCTGTCCCTCTTAGGAAACCTGAACGGAGACCTCTGGAGACCTTGCGCCCCACCCAAGGTTTCCATGAGTCGCCAGGGGTTTTGGTCACTTGGTTGGAAAGCCTTGACTGAAGCGCGAGCTGCATCAACTGACCAAAGATCCAACAGGATCTTTGCTATGGACCGCACACACAAACACATCGCAAAGGTGGGGGCCAGAGACAGCAGAGGAGCGCCGTCTGCGCGATGAAGAGGAAGGTAAACGGCTGCCACAGAGCACGGTAAGTCATTTAGAGAGCGTGGAAGGTGGGGAGAGAAGGGGAGAGAAGGAGAGGGAAGGGGAGAGGGAAGTGGGGAGAGAAGGGGAGAGAAGGAGAGTGAAGGGGAGAGCGAAGGGGAGAGCGAAGGGGAGAGAGAAGGGGAGAGAGAGGGGAGAGAGAGGGGAGAGAGAGGGGAGAGAGAGGGGAGAGAGAGGGGAGAGAGAGGGGAGAGAGAGGGGAGAGAGAGGGGAGAGAGAGGGGGGAAGAGAAAGGAAGAGAAGGGGAAGGAGAATGGTAGAGAACGGGGGGGGGGGGGAAGGAGTGGAGACAGTTTTAAGAAGTTTAATGTAGTTAGCGGTCATTTTACCTTCCGACAGATCTTCTAGGTACTGAAAACCAAAGATCCTATAGGATCTTTGCTGAAAACACCAATGAGCTAATCAAAATGGCCGGTCAGCGAAGGAGATTGCCTTTGACTGCCTGTAAGTAAATAGCAACCCCACTCCACTGGCTTTGACCAAACTATTTTTAGTCGAGTCGGTTTGGGTTTTGTTGAAATAATCGCAGGAACATAGAAGAAGCCTCGACTATGCAGAAACCACTTTCGACCATTAGGAAGAGTGACCAAAACCTCCGGGAATCTCACGGAAACCTTGGGTGGAGTGCAAGGTCTCCAGAGGTTTCTGTTCAGGTTTCCTAAGTGGGACAGGGCATTACAATACTATTTGTTTTAGTGACTGTGAAATGAAAACAAAAGTAATTTAATTAACTAGATCCTGGAAAACCAATAACCATTGGCGAAAAAACAGACCTGGCATTAAATTTTGGGCTTTAGCCCCATCCTACCCTTTTGGGCTTTGATTGCTGCAGACCTTTTTGAATGGAAGACTTGCTATAAAACCCATAGATTTTACGATTTAACTGCTTGGTTTCCCTCCCAAGTTGACTCTCTCCAAATTTCCCCACGAGAGCTTGCTTAAACCAAATATTAAAAGATTTACATTTGGCCGCGTTTCTCCTTTTTTCACTAAATAGTCCCTGACACTCTGACTTATCATTTCTGGCCATGTTGCAGTATCATCTGTTAATGCTACAAAACTGGCAGATTTTGAATTCCTGTTCTCCCTTGCCTCAGAGGCACCAGCAGTAATGTCAACAAGCGAGTTTCCTTGTTTGTCAAATTCAACAGTTTCGAAATGGCCAATCTCACTTCCAGTAAATAAATTCCCACTTTGATTGTCTTGCATAACTTTATCAGACTGGCTTCCTTCGGTGTCATTGTCTTCACTGTGTTGTGGCTCCACTTGCTCTTCTGCATTTTCAGAGATAGTTTTGTTGAAATACTTATCCAATGCACCTTTCTCCTTATCAGCTTTGGCCTTTACCCCTCTTCTTACTGCCACTCAAATATGTTCTGCCGATGTACCTTAGTCTTTTACTCATATATACATAAACCACAGAAATCTCTGTAGAACCTGCAATGTGGTGTTACATATATATTGCAATGTGTTGTGTATATTTGACGAGCCGAGAGTAGATTACTCTTCTAGCACAGGGCCCCCATAGGCGTGGGGCCCAATTGGGTGCAATTGGTCCAATTGGGTGCAATTGGCGCAATTGGTCCAATTGACTTAAGGCTGGCCCTGCCAGTATTAATAGAATTTCACTGAAGAAAAATTGTGATTTCAATCACACGCCACTAATAAAAGGTAAACAAATATATTTGATTTAGATCTTAGCTTGTATCGCTAAGAAGTACAGATTTATGCAACCTTTGGATTTGAGTGCATACCACACAACTCCCTCAGATTGAAGTCTATTGATTTTCTATAACTGAAGAATCCTCTGCATCACTGCAGCAGTGGGATTGTAATAAACGATCTATCCTTCAATATAGTGATTTCTCTCCTCCTTAATACACATATTGGTTCTTTAGTTTAGTTTAGATACACAGCGCGGAAACAGGCCCTTCGGCCTACCGGGTCAATGCCGACCAGCGATCGCTGCACATTAACACTATCCTAAACCCACCAGGAACATTTTTTTTTCATTTACCAAGCCAATTAACCAACAAACCTGTACATCTTTGGAGTGTGGGAGGAAACCGAAGATCTTGGAGAAAACCCATGCAGCACACGGGGAGAAAGTATAAACTCCGTACAGACAGCACCCGTAGTCGGGATCGAATCCGGGTCTCCGGTGCTGCTTTCGCTGTAAGGCAGCAATTCTACCGCTGCGCCACTGTGATTTCCCTTTATTTTGGTTGTCCACGAATATACTGTCTCACAGGTGCATCAGGATTTATGAAATAAACGAATTATTTATAGTTGAAGATAATGCATGTGCATTTTTGGTAAGGTGTTCATGGTCACATGCTTAATTAAGACAGTAGTGTTTGATTAAAGTGAACTTGTAAACAATCGTAACATTGCAGTGTTCACTGTTAAGTGTAACCCACAGATAGGGATTTAGTTGGCTCAGCTATGCAATTAACGATTAAGTAAATGGATGCACTGTGTGATGTTGAACAGGATGGATCTCAATTCATCTCCGTTTATTGTATTAATTGATGAAGCTGATTGTCATGTGTACATAATGCAATATAGTGGTAAAATATTCCTGATCATAATTTTTGACAGAGTAATTTACTAGTTGGAGGAAACACTTCCGTTTATAAACATGACTATAAAATGATTTATCTCATGTTTTGTTCCACTTTGAAGTATGATACTGTCATAGAGTGCATCTTCAATGCATTTCTTCCTTTCAGTCTCCTTTCAACACTTAGAAACATAGAAACATAGAAAATAGGTGCAGGAGCAGGCCATTCGGCCCTTCGAGCCAGCACCGCCATTCAGTATGAAAATGGCTGATCATCCAAAATCAGTACCCCTTTCCAGCTTTGTCCCCATATCCCTTGATTACCTTAACCCTAAGAGATACTTTAAATCTAGCTCTCTCTTGAAAACTTGAGTTGCCAGGGTTGTGTTAAACACAACCATAGAATGTTGTAGATATAGTGAGTAATAGCCTGGGAATGTGGGAGAATAAAATGCATTGCCATAGAATTGGTCCTAATGGAGGCTTGATAGTCGGTGTGGGGTCGATGGGCCAAAAGCCCCATTACAGTGCTGTATGGCTGCATAACTTTATGATTCTGACCATGGAAGTGTATTGTACAACAAAGTGTCATATCATGTTCCTGGATTACAGCATAGCATACAACATATAACAATTACAGCACGGAAACAGGCCTTGTCGGCCCTTCCAGTCCTTTGAGGCCCTCTCGGCCCTTCCAGCATAGAACATGGTCATTCAGACCATCAAGACTATGATGGATGCGTGGAAGAGCAATCCAATTAGTTCCACTCATTGGACAAAGTCAGCATGGATTTACGAAAGGTAAATCATGTCTGACGAATCTTGTGGAATTTTTCGAGGATGTAACTAGTAGCATGGATTATGGAGAACCAGTGGATGTGGTGTATCTGGACTTCCACAAGGCTTTCGACAAGGTCCCACATAAGATATTAGTATATAAACGTAAAGCATACGGCATTGGGGGTTGTGTGGATTGATTTGGATAGAGAACTGGCTGGCAAACAGGAAGCAAAGAGTAGGAGTAAACGGGTCGTTTTCACAATGGCAGGCAGTGACTAGTGGGGTACCTCAAGGCTCAGTGCTGGGACCCCAGCTATTTACAATATGCATTAATGATCTGGATGAGGGAATTGAAGGCAATATCTCCAAGTTTGCGGATGACACTAAGCTGGGGGGCAGTGTTAGCTGTGAGGAGGATGCTAGGAGACTGCAAGGTGACTTCGATAGGCTTGGTGAGTGGGCAAATGTTTGGCAGATGCAGTATAATGTGGATAAATGTGAGGTTATCCACTTTGGTGGCAAAAATAGTAAAGCAGACTATTATCTAAATGGTGGCCGATTAGGAAAAGGGGAGATGCAGCGCGACTTGGGTGTCATGGTACACCAATCATTGAAAGTAGGCATGCAGGTGCAGCAGGCAGTGAAGAAAGCGAATGGTATGTTAGCTTTCATAGCAAAAGGATTTGAGTATAGGAGCAGGGAGGTTCTACTTCAGTTGTATAGGGTCTTGGTGAGACCACACCTGGATTATTGCGTACAGTTCTGGTCTCCAAATCTGAGGAAGGACATTATTGCCATAGAGGGAGTGCAGAGAAGGTTCACCAGACTGATTCCTGGGATGTCAGGACTGTCTTATGAACAAAGACTGCATAGACTCGGTTTATACTCTCTAGAATTTAGGAGATTGAGAGGGGATCTTATAGAAACTTACAAAATTCTTAAGGGGTTGGACAGGCTAGATGCAGGAAGATTGTTCCCAATGTTGGGGAGGTCCAGGACAAGGGGTCACAGCTTAAGGATAAGGGGGAAATCCTTTAGGACCGAGATGAGAATAACTTTTTTCACACAGAGAGTGGTGGGTCTCTGGAACTCTCTGCCACGGAGGGTAGTTGAGGCCAGTTCATTGGCGATATTTAAGAGGGAGTTAGATGTGGCCCTTGTGGCTAAGGGGATCAGAAGGTATGGAGAGAGGGCAGGTACGGGATACTGAGTTGGATGATCAGCCATGATCATATTGAATGGCGGTGCAGGCTTGAAGGGCCGAATGGCCTACTCCTGCACCTAATTTCTATGTTTCACTCCTCCTATGCTCAGATAACTGCAAATCATTTATTCTCTATTATTTATCCAACTGTCCAGTCTATTAGTACTATTGCATTGGGCAGTGGAAGAAGAATTTCTTAACATTTATTTAACAAAAAATTAGTTTCATAGCTCGCAGTGGCCTTAAATCTGCGCATGATGTTGCTTGAAGACTGAAGGGAAGAGATGCATTGAAGATGCAGTCTATGACAGTATCATTCTTGAAAGTGGAACAAAACTCTTTGTAATACTTACCACATTTGTTTACAAGCTGTTAAATCAAAACCACTTCTAATGCTTTTCAGTTGTGAAAGCAAAGATATTAGATTTTGATTGCAACCCACTTTACCCTGTCACTCAGTGGAAAGATTCAACACCTCGAACATATGCTTTTGTTGGGAAAATTATCTCACCAAAGACGAAAGCAAATCAAAAGTTAATCTGAAATTATTAATTAAAGTTTGGATTAATTTTTTTTTCTCCAAAAACTGGACAGGTTGTGGGGAGCAAGACTTGCCTGGCGACTGGTCCTGAAAGCCTTTGCTGGAGGAGGTTGCTTGACACCAGATCACAGGAATTGGTTCATGAATGGACATGGAAAAGTAATTATGATTCCCTGACTACAAGCAGTACCATAATGGATTTAGCACTGGTGTCTTTCTTTCACAACTGTCTGTGTCCAAAAAAAACCCAGAATGGAGTTCAAATTGGCTCACACTCTAAAATATACTAGGCTAAGTGGGACACGTTGGGTCCCATGTTCACACAGGAGGGCTGGGTCCCCAATGCAATATTCCACCTCTCCACCGGTTCCAATATTGGTGGCCAGTGGGGGGGGGAGGTGGACGGACTTTCTGGAGCGCTCATATGGGAGTTGTGGGCCGAAAGGTTTCCTTATTGGGCTGGAAGCTCAGTCACTCAGGCCTGGTGGGCTGGCAGCTCAGTCACTCAGGCCTGGTAAGCTGGCAGCTCAGTTACTCAGGCCTGTGGGCTGGCAGCTCAGTTACTCAGGGCTGTTGGGCTGGCAGCTCAGTCACTCAGGGCTGGTGGGCTGGCAGCTCAGTCACTTAGGGCTGGTGGGCCGGCAGCTCAGTCACTCAGGGCTTGTGGGCTGGCAGCTCAGTCACTCAGGGCTCATGGGCTGGCAGCTCAGTCGCTCAGGGCTGGTGGGCTGGCAGATTAGTCACTCAGGGCTGGTGGGCTGGCAGTTCACTCAAGGCTATTCCTTGAAATTCCATTTCAAGCAGAGTGCATGCCACCAAATTTAATTTCACAGCATTTCAAGCAGAGTGCAGGCCACCAAACTCAATTTCACAGCATTCCAGGCAGAGTGCAGGCCACCAAATTCAATTTCACTGCATTTCAGGCAGAGTGCAGGCCACCCAACTCAATTTCACAGTATTTCCGGCAGAGTGCAAGCCACCAAACTCAATTTTGCAGCATTTCAGGCAGAGTGCAGGCCAGCAAACTCAATTTCATAACATTTCGGGCAGAGTGTATGGAAGTTATATATAAGTTATTTAATTGAAACATTTATCACAGCCAGCAGATGTCAGCTATTTAACGTAATCAGACATCAGCTTATTTTATTTAGCCTCACGTGATTGTTAGCTTTGGCAGTACTTAATTAAATCACTTATCTAGTAATCAAGGCACTAAACAAGTTACTTATTTCTACTTTTGCACCTTTGTATTTTTAATAAATACATTTGTATCTTTGTGTGTAAACTTATAAACGAATATGCAACAGTATAATATAGTGTATTATAAACCTTGGCTTTAGCTAAAACATAATGGTGGCAAAGTAGAGATAGCTGAGTGATTAGAAGTAACAGTTTGAAATTTAAGTGTGGCGAATGATGAAGAAACAAAGGGGAAATGTAAAGTTTAATAAGACTGAATCAAGGTCGGAAGTTAATGGTGGCGAGACAGAGAATATTAGAATCGAAGATAGATTGATGCGAGAGGAGTACACCATGCGCAATAATGTAGCAGAGATAGGGCTGAAAAACTGTAATAAAAAGCTGCCTGTTTCTGTGGATCAGAGGGCAATTAGAGAATGGACAGGTGGTGCCATCTCTGAATGTCCCAGCCGATGTTTGGAAATAAAGGCTTTCATCTTCTTGAAGAATTCTCCGTGTCTGTGTCATCTTATCCAACTTTGAGTCTCTAAACCATGACAAGTGCAGGCCACCAAACTCAACTTCACAGCAATTTGGGCAGAGTGCAGCCCACCAAACTCAATTTCACAGCATTTTGGGCAGAATGCAGGCCACCAAACTCAATTTCACAGCATTTCCAGCAGAGTGCAGGCCTCAAAAATTAATTTCACAGCATTTCAAGCAGAGTTCAGCCACCAAATTCAATTTCATAGCATTTCAAGGAGAGTGCAGGCCAACAAATAGCCAAACAACTCATTGTATTGTCATCAAGGGCGAACAAATCATTTATTGCAAGTTGATTCACAGCTTAGAATCATAGTTGTGGACTCTCCCTCGTGATCCTCCCGAGAGACTGACTAATATCCAGGCATCCGGGGTTTTATAGTCCTTCCCTCCCCCCCCCCCCTCCAGAAGGGGTGTTACCTTCATAGTGGGTATTGACAGGCGAGAGGACCATTCAGCTGATCTCAAGATTTTTTAAACACTCATAACTTTTTTATTTTACATCGATCTGAATAATCTTCGGGGCTGCCTCAGCAGAGGAGGACTGTGATTAAGATGGCCAAAAATCATAGCGATATATGGTAGTGTTTTTTTCTAAAATCAATATACAGCGCAGACAGGAAGTGGTCAAGATGAGACTTTTAGTTATACAGATGTTAAATAAGCAGATGGTGGAAGGTCAACATGTCATGAGTGTGGGACTCCTGCAGCAAAAATTCAATTCAATATAAGGCTCAAGGTACATTGATCATAAACAATCCTTGCATGGAAAAAATGGATAAATACCTTTATTTAAGATAGAAGATAGACACAAAACACTAAAGTAATTCAGCGGGGCAGGCAGGAGAAGAAATAGGTGTAGTTTTTGGTCGAGACCCTTCTTCAGACCCGACCCGACCCACACAACTTCAGGTTTCGACCCAAAACTTTACCTATTCCTTCTCTCCTGAGATGCTGGCTATCCCCCTGAGTTACTCCAGCATTTTATGTCTATCTTCAGTTTAAACTAGCATCTGCAGTTTCTTCCTACACAATACCAATATTTAGTTCTTCTTTGATGGAATTTGAATTTATCATAAACGCCAGGTCTTCCACAAACTTCATATGCTTTCTCTTTCAATTGATTACCTTCTTTAATTTAATTGGTTGGCCATAGTTAGTTCATTTTTCTTGTCCTGGTATATTCAAGAGAGCATCTAAATCTTGCTTAATCACTCCTCAAAACCCCTGGAATCAATCTGGCGAACTGTTGTTGTTCACCTTCCAGCATAGAAATTATGTTTCCTTATTCAAAGAATAACTTTAGGAAGTGAAACAAAAGGTAGTGCAAAGTGAAAATCACAGGATATTGTTTAGAGCATTGAAACATTCCAGTTACAAAGAGGGAACGTTTATCATAGAAACATAGAAACATAGAAAAATAGGTGCAGGAGTAGGCCATTCGGCCCTTCGAGCCTGCACCGCCATTCAATGTGATCATGGCTGATCATCCAACTCAGTATCCCGTACCTGCCTTCTCTCCATACCCCCTGATCCCTTTAGCCACAAGTGCCACATCTAACGCCCTCTTAAATATAGCCAATGAACTGGCCTCAACTACCTTCTGTGGCAGAGAATTCCAGAGACTCACCACTCTCTGTGTAAAGAATGTTTTCCTCATCTCGGTCCTAAAGGAATTCCCCCTTATCCTTAGACGGTGACCCCTTGTTCTGGACTCCCCCAACATCGGGAACAATCTTCCAGCATCTAGCTTGTCCAACCCCTTAAGATTATCGCCCACAATGAAGTAGGTTGGAAGATAGGGAATATACCTGAGATCATGGGAGGACAGTTCGGTAGTCTGGTAATAGTGGGGGAGAAGTTACTCCTGAATGTGGTATCAAGCTTTTATATTTTCTGCCAAATAGGAGAAGAGGGAATGATCAGGATGAGAAAACTCCTTGATTATATTTCCTCCATTCCTGTGTCATGAGTATAGAGGACGTTTAAATTGAGTAAATCTCAAACCAAGTCCTTAATGCAAGTTGATAGTATGCTTTCTACAGTGCATCTGTAACAGTTGGTAATGGTTGTTGGAGATATGACAGACTTCCTTTGTGTCCTGAGGAAATAATGGTGTTGGAGTGTTTTCTTGCCCATAGCTTCGATGTGGTTGGTCCAGGACAAGTTGCTGGTGATATTTGTGCCAAAATACATGAAGGTCTCAATCATTTCCATCTCAGCACACTGATGCTGATTGGTGTGTGTACTCCATCCACCATGCTTCCTGAAGTCAATAACAAGACCATTTATTTAGCTGACATTAAGGGGCAGTTTGTGGTTTTGACGCAATGTTATTAAATTCCCTATCTGCTTCCTGAAATCCATTTTGGAATTGTTCAAGATCCTCAGTTGTGTCATCTACAAATCTGTAGATGGAGTTGGAGCAGAATTTGCCACAGAGTCATGAGTGTATCAGTAGTACAATAAGGGATTGAAAACACATCCTTCTGGGAACCGGTGTTGAGAATCATCATGGAATATATTGTCTTGCCTATCCTCTGATTGTGGTCTAGAGGTCAGAAAGTCAAAGTTCCAGTGGGTGTTAATTCCTAGGCTCAAGGGTTTCGAGATGAGTTTGGTTGAGGTTATGTTGATGATGGTGGAGCCATGGTCAATAATTATGAGTCTGACACAGGTGTACTTGTAATCTTGATGTTACCACGATTAGTGTAGGACCAGGAAGATAGTTTCTGCTGAGGACCTGTTGTAACAATAGGTAAAACTGGATTAGGCAAACTAGAGTGCATAGCTTTAAGGTGAGAAGAAAAATATTTAATAGGCACATGAGCAACTTTTTCACGGAGAGGATGATGGGTATATGGATTGAGTTGCCAGAGAATAATTGAAGCAGGAATGCAATAACAAAATTTAAAAGATAAATATTTAAGAATCGGAAAGGTTTAGAGGTAGACACAAAGTGCTGGAGTAACTCAACGGGTCAAGTTGGGACCCGAAACGTCACCTATCCATGCTCTCCAGAGATGCTGCCTGAGTCACTGAGTTATTTCAGTCCATTGTTTTTATTGTAAACCAGCATCTGCAACATATTGTTTCTCAAAGGCTTATAAGATTATGGGCTAATCGTAGGCAAAGGGGACAAGCTAAGTTCTGGCATCTTGGTCAGCATGGACGAGTTGGGGTAATTCCTTGATGTGTGACTATAAAAATTAAGGTAATGGCCAGGATTGCAGCTTACCCCCCTTCATGGTCAACCTGAGGAGTACCTTCAGCAGCAGACTGCTTCCAACAAGATGCAGGACAGAAAGCCACAGGAGATCCTTCTTCCCTGTGGCTATCAAACTTTACAACTCCTCCCCCTTCTGTTGTGGGGTAGACTGACTCTCATCCCCCCCCCCCCCCCCATCCCCCCACCTCCTCAATCTTTGCACATCCCTATAGTCTTTCCACTTGTCATTTTAATTTCATGTTTTGTGGCGGCTCCCAAGGGTCGGCCACTCCCACTATCAAACCCCTCGGCACAGGAATGGATGAGTCGAGAGGCAGCCCTTAGCTAGAGGAATAAATGGCAAGGGTTTAGGTGCCATCTTCCTCTAACAGACTCGTCTGGAAAATGACCCCCAACCTCCCGCCGGTGGAGAAGGGAATGTGAGGGTCATTTTCCCACACAAGTCGTAGGTGACAGGTCAATCTGAACCTGAGCACCAAGTTGTACGCGGCCAAAGGAGCGCAACCCTTGGGACAGGCCCCACTCTCCCATGGCTAAGGCCGCCTTCTGCCTCATCTCCCCCGTGCGGCCAAACTGTGACGGGCTGTGGGTTGGGTGGAGCAGAGGTGTGGGACAGGCTGGTTCCTCCGCCCACCCAGAGTAACAGACCGGGATGCACCGCCATCGGCCCCAACCCCCACACCAGGGCGATTCCCCCCCCCCCCACCGATCCCCGGACCCTAACACCCACCAGGGTGATTCACCCCCAACCCAGTTGTGGGGACAGATGGCTCGGGGCATGGTAAATCACTTTTAAAACATGGGGGGAGGGGAACACATTCCCTGGCGGGCTGACGACAAGTGTGCATGACAACAAACAATTTTATCTCCTCCCACTCCCCCCACCCCCTTATCCTGGGGATTGCGCTCCTTCAGCCGCTTACAACTTGGTGCTCGCATTCAGATTGCCCAGTCCCCATGTCTTAAAAGTGATTTACAGTGCCCCAAACAGCGGCCGGGGTGGAGGTGAATCACCTGGTGTGGGTGTCAGGGTCCGGGAGTTGGGGGAGGGGGAATCACCCTGGTGTGGGGGTTGGGGTCCAATGGCAGTGCATCACGGTTAGTGACTCTGGGTGGGCAGAGGGACCAGCCTGTCCCACCCCTCTGCTCCACCCGACCCACAGCCCGTCACAGTGCAGCCGCACGGGGGAGGTGAGGCAGAGGGCGGCGATGGCCGTGGGAGAGTGGGGACTGTCCCAAGGGTTGCCCTCCTTTGGCCGCTTACAACTTGGTGCTCGGGTTCAGAGTGCCCAGTCACCTATGGCTTGTGTGGGAAAATGACCTCCACATTCCCGTCTCCACCGGCGATTCCTTGGCTTGTAGGTGACGCCGCCTTTCGGGTAGGTGGTGTTTCAGCAGAGCGGCCATTCGGTGAGTTTGTTTTACGCGATGCAGCCTTTCGGTTAATTGACATTTCGGCTTTGTTTCCATTTGGTTATTTGGCATTTTGGCTTAGTTTCCATTCGGTTATTTGTCTTCCACTTCTTTGCTTCGGCCTCTCGTCTGTCGGCGCCACGTCCGCACATGGTACAGACAGCACCCATATTCAGGATCAAACCCAGGTTTCTGGCGTTGTAAGGCTACCACTGTGCCATTGTGCCATCCTGATGGGGAGAATGTATGGGAATTTGGGGCAAGTGATGGTGAAGGACAGGCTTGAGTAATGTAACCGCATGTTCATTACAGTACGAGAGAGATATTCCACTCTAGATCAATTACCAGTGTTGTCCTTGTTTATGTAACAACACAGACTTTGGGGAAATTAATTGAAATAAGACAGCAGATGTATAACATATCCTGCAACAACCTTAATAATCATCTATATTCTCAAATGTTTTATCATAGATTGTTTTTCATCCAAATGTGAATAAAGGACCAAGAAATCTTCATTAACATGAATAACTTGTCAAACGCTTGACTGCTCACACTGTTGCTGTGTTAAAAACAAAAAAAAAACATTTAAAACATTTGCATCATTTCCTGGAGAAATATATAATGGGTATAATTCAGCAAAGGACCATTCTGTTGTTCAGAAACGTAACCTGTTCTCAAGCTTGGCAAAACATTATATTGCAGAATCAGATTCATGTTGAATCACAAAATTTGGTTCAATTGAAGTCAATACATCCATGTTTTAGGAAAGAAGGAGAGTAGTTGCTTAACACATAGCTCTAGAGATCAAAGGTAAATGTTGTAGGTCAATTTGCCTCAAACTCACTGGGCCAGTAATAAAGCCAATGGAATAACCTGGGATTGTAAAATACTTGTGAAACACTATCAATCCTATTTTCTATTGACTACTTGTACTTGTAGAATTGTAACTTGGCCAGGGACACAATTAGTGGAGTGAGTGGTGTGATTAGGATCAAGATAATAATGAACACTAAGATGCCAATTGTGTTCAGAAGTCAATAGTGAGGAGTACTGATGGCCGCTTACCTTCAGAGGAGAGGTCAATTGACAAACAGTTAATACAGCGTTTAGAGTCAAGGAGCATGGCATGGCAACAGGTCCTTCAGCCCAATGTGCCCACACCGGCCAACATGCCCCACCTACCCAAGTGTTTTGAATTCTCATTAATCTTATTTGCCACAGTTATTTCTTGCCCCCTTTTGTTGCCATCCTGATTTCCTTCTTAAGTATGCTCCTTAGTCCCCTAAAGTCTTCCAGGGATACACTTGATCCCAGCTGTCTGTACCTGGCTCATGCTTCAATTTTCTGACCAGAACCTCAGTTCCTCTTGTCATCCAGGCATCCTTACATCCACCTGAGTTGCCCTTCACTTTCACAGGAACATGCATGCTTTGAACTTTCACCATCACACACTTCGAAGCATCCCACTTTCCAGACATAACTTCGCCCACAAACAATCTACTCCAATCAACTTTTGTAAGTTTCACTCATACTATCAATACCACCAAAGCTGACCTTGGCCCTATTCAGAACTTCACTTGGGTACTAACCATGTCCTTAATATAACCATTTTAAAGCTAATAGATTTGTGATTGTTGGTCCCAAAACCCTCACCCACTGTCACAAAAAAAAAGGGAAATGGGAAGCAAATCAACAACTTTCAACTATTGTAGTTAACTACTGAAAAGGGAACAAAATAATGATGCAAGGAAGAGAGCGGCGAGGAAAGTTTCTCCCTGATTCATATTGAAATGTTTAAACCTAAGGGTTTAACTTAGCAGTCTTAATTTGAGGCAAAATCATTCTCAGAAAGCAAAATTCAGAAAGTAATATAAAGCAATATTAAAAGTCGAATGTTATAGTAAAATAATTAAAATTGTCAGCAATGTCCGAAGGTATAAGACATGAAAAGGTTAATATGTAGGGGTGGTATTGTTGTCTGGTAGGAATTAAGGCTTCTCTTGCTATTAAAGATGTATTAATGCTGGAGTAAACTTACTTTTTTCCAAGGGTTACACAAAAAGCTGGAGAAACTCAGTGGGTGCAGCAGCATCTAAGGAGCGAAGGAGATAGGCGACGTTTCGGATCGAGACCCTTCTTCAGACTGGCGACGTTTTGGGTCGAGACCTTTCTTCAGACCCTTCTTCAGTATTACTTTTTTCCAAGATGTTTAATGGCTAACCATTGGTGCAAATTGAAATGCAGCAAATTCACATCTGTGTGTACATTTCAACATTAAGAGTCTTCACTAGTTACAATGTGGTGAAGTGGAGATACAGAGATTGCAGAGTGGAGAAACTAACTGTGGGTGGAAACTAGAATGTGGAGCTGCATTCACGGGGATGAAGAATTATTGATGTTTCAGGCCAAGACCCTGCATCGGGACTGAAAGATCTGTCTCTACCTTCACCCTTCTCACCTGATCCCATCTGACTCTTTTTGTCCTCCTTGTCTGCTTCCACCCATCACCTACCTGCCTCTTTTTTTCCAACTCCAACCCTTCCCTTCTCCCACATGACTCCTTCTGCTTATCATCCCTCACCCGTCCTCTGGCCACCTACCACATTCTGACCCCTGTCTCAATAGACAATAGACAATATGTGCAGGAGTAGGCCATTTGGCCCTTTGAGTCAGCACCGCATCACATGCCCTCCCCTTTTTAATACCAGCGATTTTCCCTCGCCACTTTCAGTGCTGATGCAGGGTCTCAATCTGAAACATCATCAATTTCTTTCCCCCAACTGATGCTACTCAACCTGCTAAGTTTCTCCAGAATTTTTTTTCTCACTACAGCACAGTGAAGGTTGGGTAGGGATAGGGTAACTTGGACGACAGCTCCTCACCTTCCCCATTTAGCAATACATCTACATACCCTGGAACTTGCCGCCTGTTTGACTCCATTATAACAGTGAGCAGTGAACAGTGAGTCTTACCATTATTCTGGCAATAAAAACAGAGCCATAACCTCTTAGAGACAGATGCTTGCAATTAAATTAACATCTTCACAACACTAAAGAATTTATTAGATTCAAATTGGTTTGCTCAATTCTATGCAGGCAGGGAGATTTCTGAAAAATTGCATAATAATGTGCATTGTTCACTTTGAAGGCATGTGACACAAAGATCAGATTATTAACAAATACATTTTTATGCTATTGAATTGTGTGTAGTACTGCCATTTGTAACTAAATAGGAATCCAAATATCCTCCCAGTGTGTTGAGCTGAACATGGAAATGCTTTTGGAAAAACTCTGATAATTCTTTATGACTAAGGAGGCAAACAATTCGGCAAACAATTCAGCAAACAATCCTCAAAGTTATTTTTCTTTCTCATCCGATTCCTTGGTTAACCTGGGGAATAAATAGGTGAACATCATTGCACCAATGTTCAGCACGCTGTTAATCAAAGTTCACAATGTCCTTAAAGTTTAACAGTAAGGATGTTTATAAATTAATTCCTTGAATCTGGACAAGCCTTGCAATAGCTGACATTTCTAACTGGCATGAAGTATGTTCGTGCCCCACCGAACACATTTCCACATACAAACGGCTCCCAACCCCCCCCCCCCGAGCCTCCAACCTCATCATTTCCCAGCCCCTCACGGCCCGAGTTTACCTTCTCCCCAAAATCCACAAACCCGACTGCCCCGGCAGACCCATTGTCTCTGCCTGTTCGTGCCCCACCGAACACATTTCCACATACAACTTGACTCCATCCTATCCCCCTTTGTTAAATCCCTCCCCACCTATGTTCAAGATACCTCAGACACTCTCGGTCGGCTCCACGCATTCCATTCCACCAGGCCCCCATCCTCTCATCTTCACCATGGACGTCCAGTCACTATACACCTCCATTCCCTACCAGGATGGTCTCAAAGCCCTCCGGTACTTCCTCGACCAGAGGAGCAACCCATACCCATCCACTGACACCCTCCTCCGCCTAGCGGAGTTGGTCCTTACCCTCAATAACTTCTCTTTTGACTCCTCCCATTTCCTCCAAACACAAGGCGTAGCTATGGGCACATGCATGGGCCCTAGCTACGCCTGCCTCTTTGTCGGGCACGTCAAACAATCTTTGTTCTCGGCGTACCAGGGCCCCACCCCCGACCTTTACCTCCGTTACATTGACGACTGCTTTGGTGTCACCTCCTGCACCCACACACAACTGACTGACTTCATCCATTTCACCACCAACTTCCATACGGCACTCAAATACACTTGGACCATTTCCGACATTTTCCTACCATTCCTTGACCTCACCATCTCTATTGCAGGTGATACACTCCTGACCGACATCCACTACAAACCAAATGACTCCCACAGCTACCTGGACTACTCTTCCTCCCACCCTGCTTCCTGTAAGGACTCCATCCCCTATTCCCAATTCCTCCGTCTACGCCGCATCTGCTCCCAGGATGAGGTGTTCCACACCACGTCATCACAAATGTCCTCGTTCTTCAGAGAACGGGGTTTCCCCTCCCCCACTATAGATGAGGCTCGCACCAGGGTCTCCTCCATACCCCGCAACACTGCCCTCTCTCCCCATTCCCCCACTCACAACAAGGGCAGAGTCCCCCTGGTCCTCACCTTTCACCCCACCAGCCAGCGCATACAACAGAAAGTCCTCCGCCAGTTTCGCCACCTCCAACGTGACCCCTCCACTCGCCACATCTTCCCATCTCCCCCCCGTCTGCCTTCCGCAAAGACCACTCCCTCCGCAACTCCCTTGTCAATTCTTCCCTTCCGTCCCACTCCACCCCTTCCCCGGGCACTTTCCCTTGCAACCGCAAGAGATGCTACACTTGTCCCTTCACCTCCCCAATCCACTCCTTTCAGGGACCCAAGCAGTCCTTCCAAGTCTGACAGAGGTTCACCTGCACCTCCTCCATCCTCATCTACTGCATCCGTTGCTCCAGATGCCAGCTGATCTACATCGGAGAGACCAAGCGGAGGCTGGGCGATCGTTTCGCCGAACACCTCCGCTCGGTCCGCAATAACCAACCCGACCTCCCGGTGGCTCAGCACTTCAACTCCCCCTCCCATTCCGTATCCGACCTCTCGGTCCTGGGCCTCCTCCACGGCCAGAGTGAGCAACACCGCAAGTTGGAGGAACAGCACCTCATATTCCGCTTGGGGAATCTGCATCCTCTGGGCTTAAACATTTGATTTTCTTAATTCTGTTAACCCAGGCTGCCTCCTCCCCCTCCCCACTCTCCCTCAGCCCTCGGGACCTGGCATTCCTTCTCACTCTATCTCCCCACCCCCACCCAAGTCGCACTAGCTTCTCATTTTCACACTACAAACAGCTTACAATGGCCTGTTTCCTTTATCATCTATACTTTTTTGCATATATTTCATTCATTGTTCTCCACATAACTGTCTATATCTCTCGTTTCCCTGATCCCTGACCAGTCTGAAGAAGGGTCTCGACCCGAAATGTCGCCTATCTCCTTCGCTCCTTAGATGCTGCTGCACCCGCTGACTTTCTCCAGCTTTTTGTGTTACCCATGAAGTATGTTTAGTTTATTTAGTTTATATATACAGCGTGGAAACAGGCCCTTCGGCCCACCAAGTCCGCACCAACCAACGATCCCCGCACAATAACACTATCCTACTATCAGAGACAATTTACATATACGCCAAGCCAATTAACCTACATACATGTACGTCTTTGGAGTGTGGGATGAAACCAAAGATCTCGGATAAAACCCACGCAATCACGGGGAGAACGTACAAATTCTATACAGACAGGTGATCGGACCCGGGTCTTTGGTGCTGCAAGCACTGTAAGGCAGCAACTCTACTAGTGGTTGAAGGTGCTGGTTTAAACCAAAGATAGACATAAAATGCTGGAGTAACTCAGTGGGACAGGCAGTATCACTGGTGAGAAGGAATGGGTGATGTTTCGGGTTGAGGTGCTTCTTCAGACTGACGTCGGAGGGGAGATAGATAGATAAGGAAGTGTGAAGGTGTGAAAAAAGAGCAAAGGAGGAACATTGACTTCTCTAACTTCGAGTAACCCTTGCTTTCCCTCTCTCTCCATCACTCCCCCTTCCCAGTTCTCCGACCAGTCTTATTGTCTCCGACTACATTTTATCTCAGTTTGCTTTGAATCGTTACCTTCTCCCAGCTAACAATGTTCTATTCTACATTTCTCTTGATTTTCCATTCTCTTTGCCCTGTTTTCACACCTTCTCACTTCCTTATCTATCTAACTCCCTCCCCCCCTGACATCAGTCTGAAGAAGGGTCCCAACCTGAAATGTCATCCATTCCTTCTCTCCAGAGATGTTGCCTGGACCGCTGAGTTATTTCAGCATTTTGTGTCTATATATGAGGTATGTGGTGGTGGGTTGCCTTTGTAAACAGCTATAGAATAAGAATAAGAATCTCTTTATTGTCATTGCAGATGGTGCAACGAAATTTTAAAAGTCAATCCAACGGTGCGATTCACAAGAACAATCTTAAAAATATAAGGAAGGGTAAACATATATACATATAAAACAACAATTCAGTTGAATGTGAGTGTTATTTCTTATTTTGCATTGTTAAGCTCACGTATGGCTATGGGGTAGAAGCTGTCTCTGAGTCTGTTCGTGCGAGTTTTGAAAGACCTGTACCATCTGCCAGAGGGCAGCAGGTTGTGTCCAGGGTGGGAAGGATCCTTCAGGATGTTGGCTGCCCTGCAAAGGCAGCGAGAGCTGAAGATGTCCTTCAGGGAGGGCAGTGGGCAGCCAGTGATTTTTTGGGCAGTGTTGATGACCCTTTGAAGGGCTCTCCTGTCCGCTGCAGAGCAGCTGGCATACCATGTGGTTCTACAGTACGCCAGCACACTCTCGATAGAGCAGCGGTAGAAGGACACCAGCAGCTTCTCTTCCAGATTGTTTTTAGAAACATAGAAACATAGAAAATAGGTGCAGGAGGAGGCCATTTGGCCCTTCGAGTCTGCACCGCCATTCATTGTGATCATGGCTGATCGTCCCCTATCAATAACCAGTGCCTGCCTTCTCCCCATATCCCTTGACTCCACTAGCCCCTAGAGCTCTATCTAACTCTCTCTTAAATCTTTTCCTGAGGATCCTCAGAAAGTAGGGTCACTGCTGGGCCTTCTTGACTACTGTGGTGGTGTTTGTGGTCAGTTACTTGTGGTGGTTACAGTTTGTAGGGAAGTATCCTAAGTTGCTGTTGGCAAAGGAGTTCCAGGAATTAGATGCATTGGCGACGAGAAATGTTAGCTTCAAAATCGTGGACGTTAACATCTTGGATAACCTGTTCTGGGCTCAGTATACAGAAATAATCACAAAGAAGGTGTGCCTGTGCTTTTAAGAAATTTAAAGTGGTTTGGTATGTCACCAAAAACTCGAATAATCCTTCATGGACGTATTGTAGAAAGTATCCTGACTGGTTGCATCATGGCCTGGCATGGCAATACTGATGCACAGGAATGCAACGGATGCCTAGAGTTCCATGAGTGGTGAGCTTAGAAGGGATATTGCTATTGAACACAGAGCTGTAGGTTATGACTACGAGTCCAACGCATGAGTCTTTCTTATCCCAGTGTTCCAGGGATGAGTATAGGTGCCAGGAAGATGGAATATGCCTTGGACTTGTTGTGGCAGTAGGTGAACTGCAGTGGATCAACATTGTTTGGTGGGCTAGATTTAATGAGTTCCATAACCAACCTCTTAAAGCACTTTGTGATGATGGATGAGAGGCCATTAGTCATTAAGTCATGAGATCTTGCTTTTCTTTGGCACTCTGGGTGATAGTTGCAATTAGCCTTGATTGTTTGGACCCCTGGGATGCAAATCTATGCTTATAAAAATATGAGGTGAATACACTGCCAGTGCAGTAATATCATTAAATACTCTACATCTGCTTCACAGTGCTACTTGCAGTGGATGTAGAAATGAGCAGTCCACCACTTAGGAAAGCATTCCCTTTTTAACGCAACTTTCCACCCACCATGTTAGGTGAATGATAATAAAAGGTATTAGCTAGCAGTTTAGAGGAATCACGTTTGACCAAAAAATCTAACAGCTTTGCAAAACTGCCAAGTTATAAAGTCATGGTGTCACATAGCATTACTGTGACCATCAAGGACTAGATTATTGAACATAGAACAGTACAGCATAGCAATAGGTATGAGTTTATGCCGACCATGATGCCAATGTCAATTAATCCCATTTTGCCTGCTCATGGTTTATATCTCACCACACAACTTTTCCTTTAGCGCAATTTATCTGTTTGATCTTTGGAGATGTTCCTGATGATGCTGGGCTTTCTCCTCTCATTCAGACTCTTGGGTGTGAGTGAGTATAATTTTTGACAATTAGTATTCCTTCTGCTTCTGAAAGTTCTGAGTTCAAGTCGCACTCCAAAGTATACACATGTAAGCTGACATTTTAGTGCAGTGAGGTGGGAGCACTGGACTGTAGAAGTGTTACCCTTTGCATGAAAATTTAAACATGCTTCATCTGTTCTCTCACATTAGTGTAAAAGATTTCATCAGACGTTCCTAAAGAGGGATTGCATTGTCGTCCAAGGTGCCCTTATTAACATTTATTTCTTAGTCAACATTTCTCAACCAGATTATCTGGTCATGAGCACGTTAGTATTTTGGGAACTGCTGTGTGCAATTTGGCTGCTGTGTTTTGTGCATTGCAACAGTACAACACTGCAACTTACTTCAAAAGTTGTCAAACACTTTGGTGTGTTTTGAACTTGATGTAAGGGTCCTGTGAAAATGTATATCTTTTTGCCTTATAGTTTGTTCCAATTGTGTCACAGCACAGTATGTATTAGTGTGGACTCTGTCTATAGCTGTCTTCTTTTATCTATGAGTCCCAACATAATAGGTGCATTTATTGGTTACATCTGATGTTTTACTGTCAGCAGGAGAGAGGGAAGAGTAGATGATCAAAAATAAAATATTTCTTAACAATGTCTCCTGTGTTCAGTGCATTTTGAAGCAAGCATTTGCTATTTATTGTTCAAAGGGGCAATATATCTTGGCCAATATTTATTATCTGCATGGTCAGTGTTAAGATGACAACATTAACCACCTACCCAATAAATGTGTAACTACTGTAAATTCCCTGTGGCATTTCCTTCAAGAAATCAGAAGATACATTATTTTGCAATACGAGGTGTCATACTAAGTCGTGGATAATGAAAATACATTTCATTAGCTGCGACATTGCCGTTGGTACAGAAAGCTTGGGAAATGTAGCAATGTTACAACTTTAAGATTTTAAAAATCAAGTTTGTAATTTAACCCATCACATAAAGCATAAAAATAAGTTTAATTTGACACCTAATTCATAAACATATAACCATATAACCATATAACAATTACAGCATGGAAACAGCCCTTCCAGTCCGTACTGACCATTTATTTTCCATTAGTCCCATCTACCTGCATTCAGACCATACCCCTCCATTCCCTTCCCGTCCATATACAGTGGCTTGCAAAAGTATTCATACCACTTGAACTTTTCCACATTTTGTCACGTTACAACCACACACGTAAATGTATTTTATTGGGATTTTATGTGATAGACCAACACAAAGCGGTGCATAATTGTGAAGTGGAAGGAAAATGATACATGGTTTTCAAATTTTTTTACAAATAAAAAACTGAAAAGTGTGGCGTGCAAAAGTATTCAGCCCCCTTTACTCTGATACCCCTAAATAAAATCGAGTGCAACCAATTGCCTTCAGAAGTCACATAATTAGTAAATAGAGTCCACTTGTGTGTAATCTAATCTCAGTATAAATACAGCTGTTCTGTGAAGGCCTCAGAGGTTTGTGAACAAACAGCATCATGAAGCTCAAGGAACACACCAGACAGGTCAGGGATAAAGTTGTGGAGAAGTTTAAAGCAGGGTTAGGTTATAAAAAAATATCCCAAGCTTTGAACATCTCACGGAGCACTGTTCAATCCATCATCCGAAAATGGAAAGAGTATGGCACAACTGCAAACCTACCAAGACATGGCCGTCCACCTAAACTGACAGGCCGGGCAAGGAGAGCATTGATCAGAGAAGCAGCCAAGTGGCCCATGGTAACTCTGGAGGAGCTGCAGACATCCACAGCTCAGGTGGGAGAATCTGTCCACAGGACAACTATTAGTCGTGCACTCCACAAATTGGACCTTTATAGAAGAGTGGCAAGAAGAAAGCCATTGTTGAAAAAAAACATCAGAAGTCCCATTTGCAGTTTGCCACAAGCCATGTGGGGGACACAGCAAACATGTGGAGGAAGGTGCTCTGGTCTGATGAGACCGAAATTGAAGTTTTTGGCCTAAATGCAAAACGCTAGGTGCGGCAGAAAACTAACACTGCACATCACCCTGAACACACCATCCCCACTGTGAAACATGGTGGTGGCAGCATCATGCTATGGGGATGCTTTTCTTCAGCAGGGGCAGGGAAGCTGGTCAGAGTTGATGGGAAGATGGATGGAGCCAAATACAGAGCAATCTTGGAAGAAAACCTGTTAGAGTCTGCAAAAGACTTGAGACTGGAGCGGAGGTTCACCTTCCAGCAGGACAACGACCCTAAACATACAGCCAGAGCTACAACAGAATGGTTTAGATCAAAGCATATTCATGTGTTAGAATGACCCAGTCAAGGTCCAGACCTAAATCCAATTGAGAATCTCTGGCAAGAAAATTGCTGTTCACAGACGCTCTCCATCCAATCTGACTGAGCTTGAGCTATTTTGCAAAGAAGAATGGGCAAAAATTTTAGTCTCTAGATGTGCAAAGCTGGTAGAGACATACCTCAAAAGACTTGCATCTGTAATTGCAGCGAAAGGTGGTTCTACAAAGTATTGATTCAGGGGGGCTGAATACTTTTGCATGACACACTTTTCAGTTTTTTATTTGTAATACAATTTGGAAACCATGTATCATTTTCCTTCCACTTCACAATTATAAACCACTTTGTGTTGGTCTATCAAATAAAATCCCAATAAAGTACATTTACGTTTGTGGTTGTAACGTGACAAAATGTGGAAAAGTTCAAGGGGTATGAATACTTTTGCAAGCCACTGTACCTATCCACTTTACTTTTAAATGTTAAAATCGATTCAGCCTCCACCACTTCTGCTGGAAGATCATTCCACACAGCCACCACTTTCTGAGTAAAGAAGTTCCCCCTCATGTTACCCCTAAACTTCTGTCCCTTAATTCTCATGTCATGCCCTCTTGTTTGAATCTTCCCTACCCTCAATGGGAAAAGCTTATCCACGTCAACTTTGTCTATCCCTTTCATCATTTTAAAGACCTCAATCAAGTCCCCCCTTAACCTTCTGCGCTCCAAAGAATAAAGACCCAACTTGTTCAACCTTTCTCTGTAACTTAGTTGCTGGAACCCAGGCAACATTCTAGTAAATCTCCTCTGTACTCTCTCTATTTTGATGACATCCTTCCTATAATTAGGCAACCAAAATTGTACACCATACTCCAGAATTGGTCTCACCAATGCCTTGTACAATTTTAACATTACTTCCCTACTCCTATATTCAATGCTCTGATTTATAAAGGCCAGCATACCAAAAGCTTTATTTACCACCCTATCTACATGCGATTCCACCTTCAGGGAACTATGCACAGTTATTCCTAGATCCCTTTGTTCCACAGCATTCCTCAATTCCCTACCATTAACCATGTACGTCCTATTTTGATTTGTCCTGCCAAGATGTAGCACCTCACACTTATCAGCATTAAACTCCATCTGCCATCTTTCAGCCCACTCTTCCAAATGGCCCAAATCTCTCTGTAGACTTTGAAAACCTACTTCATTATCCACAGCTCCACGTATCTTAGTATCATCTGCATACTTACTTTCACTTTCATATCTTCAGTATTAAAAAGGTTATGGCCATTTACATACTCGGAAATTAGCATCTTGTTCTCTATTGTTTTTCCATTGACTTAACACAAAAGCTGTGATCGAGGACAGTCAAAAGCCCATAACTTTCTTAAAAATTAAGACAACTGAAGGAAATTTTCAGTTATTGTAGATTGAAGCATTCTGAAACAAATATAAAACATCTTACTTGGATGACCTGAAATTAAAGCATATAATTAGTTAATTACCTAATTGTAGCTAATTACAAAATTGACCGTTGTGACAGAAATAGTAATAACACCCATGCCTTGAAAATTCAAAAATGTGATATTCTCAAGATCAGAACTTTAATATTATTGTATAATATGCTGTAAGTCTGTAACAGATAGGTAAATAAATTACAATTTCTAGCAATAGACCAAGTCTTTATGGAGAAGATCAGTTGCTAGCTGGTACATTGGCATATCATAATCAGTAGCATCATCCTACTCCTCAGATTGTAACCAATAAGCAACTCTGTTCACCTTGTTTTTCCTCAACTTTTCAATTTTGGCATTGTAAACTACAAGTTTTTGCTCTTCAAACCACACATGACATGCCTTTCTGTCCACTACTTTCCCATTAAGAATGTCCTGTGGATTTAATTTCTTAAGAAAATGATATATTTTTTATAGCCAAAGTATCCAAATAACAAACTAATCCCATTCACACAGGAATTCACAATATAACATGATTTTCAAATCTCACTGTCATGAATTTATATGCCAGATGGAAGGAATTTAATGCTTAATTCCCATAAATTAATCCAGAAACATCCTCTCAAAATATAATCAAAATTATTCATTTTTGCACAATACATGTGACTCAAACTGTTGTTTATTTAAAAAATAATGATCATGGAGAGAGAATAACACAAAATATAGACAATTTGGACGGCTTATGGCATGATTGTCCAAAAAAAAAGAGGATTTAAATCATCTTGCTTCTGGAATGCGATCGATTGGAACGTTGCATTTGCGGTGAATTTGAACCCCATATCTGCAGGAAAAACACTGCCGGTTCGTAAGATGCCCAAATCACATTTTCACAACATAAAATTAGATTAAAGCCATCCCAAGAAGCAAGTTTGTATGTAAAATAAATGACTTACCCTTTGTTTTGTCCTGTTCTTGTGATCCGTCACGTTGTAGGCGTTTAGGGCGTTCGAAGTCGCTTATTTTAATCCAAATATTAAATTGTCCAGCTACTTTTTTTATAAATATAGCGCGAACGGGAGTCGGATCGATTTTTCCTCAGCAGCTAGCCCGAGGAAGTCTGCTTCTGACAGGCAATAGAAAACGGCATTTTAATCCCGCCCCCCCACCCCCCCAAAAGGCGCCAAAGTCGCGCACACGGCCGGTGGCAGAACTGCAGCGCTGCTGAAGGGAAGTATGGTAACATCACTAGATAATGGTCTCTCTTCTGAAAAGTCACAAATTATAGATGCAGAAATTATTAAAAAGCAGTTGAAAATACTCAGCAGGTCAAACAGCACCCTTTCAATGATGTTTAAAAAAAAATCAGAATTTGGAAAAAGTTGGAAATGAAACATGTTGTAGAGAAGTGGAAGAGGTGAGATGGATAAAGGAAAAGTCCATGGTAGGAAGGAGAGCAAGGGAGACTGAATGACATAAGTGGTGATGATGCCAGATGAGAGAGGTGATGAAGCTATTTACAATATATATTAATGATTTGGACGAGGGAATTCAATGCAACATCTCCAAATTTGCAGATGATACCAAGCTGGGGGATATAGTTAGGTGTGAGGAGGATGCTTGGAGGCTGCAGGGTGATTTGGATAGGCTGAGTGAATGGGCAGATGCATGGCAGATGCAGTACAATGTGGATAAATGTGAGGTTATCCACTTTGGTGGCAAAAACATGAGGGTAGACTATTATCTGAATGGTGGCAGATTAGGTAAGGGGGAGATAAAACGAGACCTGGGTGTCATGGTACACCAGTCATTGAAAGTAGGCATGCAGGTGCAGCAGGCAGTGAAGAAAGCAAATGGTATGTTAGCATTCATAGCGAAAGGATTTGAGTTTAGGAGCAGGGAGGTTCTACTGCAGTTGTACAGGGTTTTGGTGAGGCCACACCTGGAGTACTGCGTACAGTTTTGGTCTCCAAATCTGAGGAAAGACATCCTTGCCATAGAGGGGGTACAGAGAAGATTCACCAGACTGATTCCTGGGATGTCAGGACTTTCATATGAGGAAAGATTGGATAGACTCGGTTTGTACTCGATGGAATTTAGAAGATTGAGGGGGGATCTTATAGAAACCTACAAAATTCTTAAGGGGTTGGACAAGCTAGATGCTGGAAGATTGTTCCCGATGTTGGGGGAGTCCAGAACAAGGGGTCACAGTCTAAGGATAAGGGGGAATTCCTTTAGGACCGAAATGAGGAAAACATTCTTTACACAGAGAGTGGTGAGTCTCTGGAATTCTCTGCCACAGAAGGTAGTTGAGGCCAGTTCATTGGCTATATTTAAGAGGGCGTTAGATGTGGCACTTGTGGCTAAAGGGATCAGGGGGTATGGAGAGAAGGCAGGTACGGGATACTGAGTTGGATGATCAGCCATGATCACATTGAATGGCGGTGCAGGCTCGAAGGGCCGAATGGCCTACTCCTGCACCTATTTTCTATGTTTCTATGAAGGGGAGCTTACAAAAGGAACACTTATTGTGGGAAATTTTGAAGACGTTCACGGTTGGTGTGCATATTAATTAACATCACCACCATGCACAGCGGCCACTATATGAATGTACATCATACCTAACCATGTTATTTCAGCATGTTCTGAACTATTGAAGTGCGGCACAGAAACAGTCTACTGTCTTGCTCACGTAAATCTTCTAGGCCACTTTTTCAAAAGTGGAATAAATTTCATGAGATACGATTTTCCATGCAGAAGACCAGGTTGACTATTTCTAATAAGTTTTTGTCTTTCCCAATGCAAATAATCCTGTCTCTCAGAATATTTTTTCCAATACCTTTCCCATCACCAATGTAAGGCTCACTGAGCTACAGTTCCCTGGCTTTTCTAAAAAAGGGGAACAACATTAACTATCCTCTAGTCTTTTGGTACCTCACCTGTGGCTAACCAGGTGCCAGTTCCCCAGGATTTTTCTCACTTGCTTCCTCTTAATCCTAAAGTACACCTGTTCAGGCCCTAGGGATTTATCAACAGTACCTTTATGCCCCTGTCCCACTTAGGAAACCTGAACGGAAACCTCTGGAGATTTTGCGCCGCACCCAAGGTTTCCGTGCAGTTCCTGGAGGTTTTTGTCCTCCGGCAACCACCTTCAACTAGCATCTCAACCGGCTTCGACAAAAAAATTACCGATTTTTAAAACGGAAACCCCTTTCGACCATTAGGGAGACTGACAAAAACCTCTGGGAACCTCTGGGATATGCACGGAATTGGCTAAGATAGACCGGCAGGTGATTCTTAAAGGGTTGACAGTGGATGTGCAATGGAAGGTATTTAAAGACTGCATGGATGAAGTAAAAAATTGTTCATACCAGTTTGGCAAAAGAATAAATCAGGGAAGGTAGTGCATCCATGGATAGCAAGGGAAATCAGGGGTAGTATAAAAACAAAAGATGAGGCATACAAATTAGCCAGAAAAAGCAGCCTACCGGAGGACTGGGAGAAATTCAGAATCCAGCGGAGGAGGACAAAGGGCTTAATTAGGAAAGGGAAAATACATTATGAAAGGAAACTGGCAGGGAACATAAAAACTGAATGCAAAAGTTTTTTATAGATATGTGAAGAGAAAGAGACTAGTTAAAACAAATGTAGGTCCCTTGCAGTCAGAAATAGGTGAATTGATCATGGGGAACAAGGACATGGCAGACTAATTGAATAACTACTTTGGTTCTGTCTTCACTAAGGAAGACATAAATAATCTGCCAGAAATAGCAGTAGAACGGGGGTCAAATAAGATGGAGGAACTGAGTGCAATCCAGGTTAGCCGGGAGGTGGTGTTGGGTAAATTGAATGGATTGAAGGCGGATAAATCCCCAGAGCCAGATTGTCTGCATCCCATAGTGCTCAAGGAGGTAGCACAGAAATTGTGGATGCATTAGTGATAATTTTTCAAAATTTCTTAGATTCTGGAGTAGTTCCTGAGGATTGGAGGGTAGCTAATGTAATCCCACTTTTTAAAAAAGGGGGGAGAGAGAAAGCGGGGAATTACAGACCAGTTAGTCTAACATCGGTAGTGGGGAAACTGCTAGAGTCAGTTATTAAAGATGGGTAGCAGCGGATTTGGAAAGTGGTGAAATCATTGGACAAAGTCAGCATGGATTTATGAAAGGTAAATCATATCTGACAAATCTGATAGAATTTTTCGAGGATGTAACTAGTAGAGTGGATAAGGGAGAACCAGTGGATGTGTTATATCTAGACATTCAGAAGGCTTTCGACAAGGTCCCGCATAGGAAATTAGCATATAAACTTAAAGCACACGATATTGGGGGTTCAGTATTGATGTGGATAGAGAACTGGCTAGCAGACAGGAAGCAAAGGGTAGGAGTAAACGGGTCCTTTTCAGAATGGCAGGCAGTGACTAGTGGGGTACCGCAAGGCTCAGTGCTGGGACCCCAGCTATTTACAATATATATTAATGATTTGGACGAGGGAATTCAATGCAACTTTTCCAAATTTGCAGATGACACCAAGCTGGGGGTATAGTTAGGTGTGAGAAGGATGCTTGGAGGCTGCAGGATGATATGGAGAGGCTGAGTGAATGGGCAGATACATGGCAGTTGCAGTATAATGTGGATAAATGTGAGGTTATCCACTTTGGTGCTCAAAAACATGAGGGTAGACTATTATCTGAATGGTGGCAGATTAGGAAAAGGGGAGATGCAATGAGACCTGGGTGTCACCAATCATTGAAAGGAGGCATGCAGGTGCAGCAGGCAGTGAAGAAAGCAAATGGTATGTTAGCAATCATAGCAAAAAGATTTGAGTATAGGAGCAGGGAGGCTCTACTGCAGTTGTACAGGGCTTTGGTGAGCCCACACCTGGAGTATTGCGTACAGTTTTGGTCTCCAAATCTGAGGAAAGACATTCTTGCCATAGAGGGGGTACAGAGAAGAATAACCAGACTGATTCCTGGGATGTCAGGACTTTCATATGAGGAAAGACTGGATAGACTCGGCTTGTACTCGCTGGAATTTAGAAGATTGAGGGGGGATCTTGTAGAAACGTACAAAATTCTTAAGGGGTTGGACAAGGTAGATGCTGGAAGATTGTTCCCGATGTTGGGGGAGTCCAGAACAAGGGGTCACAGTCTAATGATAAGGGGGAATTCCTTTAGGACCGAGATGAGGAAAACATTCTTTACACAGAGAGTGGTGAGTCTCTGGAATTCTCTGCCACAGAAGGTAGTTGAGGCCAGTTCATTGGCTATATTTAAGAGGGCGTTAGATGTGGCACTTGTGGCTTAAGGGATCGGGGGTATGGAGAGAAGGCAGGTACAGGATACTGAGTTGGATGATCAGCCATGATCACATTGAATGGCGGTGCAGGCTTGAAGGGCCGAATGGCCTACTCCTGCACCTATTTTTCTATGTTTCTATGTTTCTATGTTTAAAGCATTGCCTAATTGGTTATCTTCGGCTCCTAGTTTATTTATAAAATTGTTAAAACTGGTGTTGGACGTACTCCGGGCTCAGAATCATGGCCTATTTGGATGATGTCCTAATCATAGGCAAGACTCAGAAATCAGCAGAATTATCTGTTTCAGGTACCAAACTCATGTTTGAGAGGTTGGGGTTTCTCATCCATTCAGTTAAATCCAAATTTATACCATCTAGAGTTATTGATTATTTGGGATTCACCATTAATTCAACTTACATGTCTGTGACTCTCCCTAGGGGCAAGAGATCAGAGTTAACAGAAGCTTGTAACAATCTCATTGATGAGCAACAACCTTGTATTGGTCAGGTGGCTAGTATAATTGGCAAATACGTGGCTGCTTTTCCAGCTGCACAGTTTGGGCCTTTACATTATCAAAATTGACAAGGTGCAAAGGAGCAGGCACTCAAAAGACATGCAGGTCACATGCAGACCCACGCAGTTACCAGCTGAAGCCATTACTGAGTTACAGTGGTGGAAAAGGAATGTTTGGCATTGCTCCTGTAAAATTCTGATTGATAAACTTTCAGTTATTTTACAAACATGATGTTAGTGCTCTCGGATAGGGAATTACTGATACCATCTCTAGCTGCGGTGGCAGATGGAATGTGCATGAGGCATTAATTGTTCAATCACATGGTATTAGAGTTGTTGGGAGCTCTCTATAGCTTAAAGGCATATTGTACTAGTATGCATGACTTGCTTGTTCAGCTTCAGATTGACAACACTACAGCAGTAGCATACGTTAATCACATGGGTGGAATCAAGTTGGTGTCATGTGATAAATTGGCTAACCTTATTTGGCACTGGTGTATTACAAGAAACATCTGGATTTCAGCTATCTACTTACCAGGTAGATTCAACATGGTGGCGGACACTGGGTCACGAAAATTCAATGAAAACACAGAATGGATGTTGAATCATGAAATATTTAATGATATTGTCGCTCGGTATGGCGTACCAGATATTGATTTGTTTGCATCCAGACTAAATCACCAGCTGCCAAAGTATGTTTCATGGGAACCAGACTCTGGGGCAGTAGCGGTAGATGCATTCTCACGACACTTGTGTGGAATGGTTTTATATTCATTTCCCCCATTTTGCCTCATCAGTCGGTGCTTGCTTAAGATTGAGCAGGACTCTGCCTCAGGCGTTTTGGTAGTTCCCGACTGGCCTACACAGCCATTGTTCCCACTCATTTGGAGACTAATAACACAGCCTTTTATGGCTGTCCCCAAATGCAGTGACCTGCTGGTTCACCCTGTGACTGGGGAGATCCATCCACTACATAACCGTATTAATCTATTGATTTGCAGATTCTGAGGAGACCGTTCCTGGGGCTTGGACTATCAGGTCGTATGGTGGATGTGATTACTGCGGCCTGGAGGGATAGTACTAAAAAACAATACATCTCTCATATCAAGAAATGGGAGGTGTTCTGCTTGCAGTCGAACATATCACATCACACAGTAAGCATACCGGATGTGTTGGAATTTCTTTCCACACTATATTTTGATGAGCGACTGAGCAATAGTGCCATCAACAGTGCCAGGAGTGCCTTATCATCCTACCTGTGGCAGGGATCGGGACAACACTCTAGCTGGGTCTTACACTTTAATATCCTGGTTCATGAAATGTATTTTTAAATGTAATCCCCCCAGGCCCAGGTACACAGAGATTTGGGATGTGAGCATGGTTCTCCTGCTGCTTTGCCAATGGGCTCCAGCTACATCCCTGTCTTTGCCCAGATTCACTCTCAAAGTGGTCATGTTCATGGTGCTGGTTTCAGTGCAATGTGTCCAGACGTTGCAGAAGCTGCGACTGGACAGGATGGTTTCATCTGTAAATAACATAACATTTTATGTTTATGAATTACTTTAGCAGAGCAGGCCAGGGATGTCAGGGCTTAAACTTATTTTTATGGCATACCCCATAGACGTTTGCTTATGTGCAGTTATGCACTTGCAGCAGTATATCAAGGTCACCAGGAGCCTCAGAGGCTCCGAATTAGCAATATTCATCAGTCTCAAAAAGCCTCATAAGAAGACGTCGGTGCAGACCATTTCAAGGTGGCTGAAACAGAGTGCCGGAGTGGACACTGACGTTTTAAAATCTCACTCCGCCAGGGCAGCATCAATGTCAGCAGTGAGGGCACTGGATGTCCATCTCGACCAAATCCTCGTGGCCACAGGATGGTCAAATGAACTGACATTTCAAAGATTCTATAATAAACCTCTTGCCACACCGGGGGTATTTGCCCACTCCATTTTAAATTCTGTTTTATAGCTTCCCCCTGGGAGAGAGGGGTCGGTTTTGTTTTCTTTTTTGCTAATTAAAGCATCAACATGTTTAAGTCTGTATCATGTCTGAATGCATTATTTATTATGTACTCATCCTGGGTCAACCGAGGCAGTGTGTCGCATGGACTCGTATCCATGGCATGAAATCACAGAGCTTTGAAATCTTCACAGAATCACTCATGTAACTCCGAAGTAAAATAGTAAGATTAAACGAGAACTTACCAGTTTGAAGTTTGATCTTTATTTTATGAGGAGTTACGATGACAGATGTCCCACTTAGGAAACCTGAACGGAAACCTCTGGACACTTTGTGCCCCACCCAAGGTTTCCGTGCAGTTCCCGGAGGTTTTTGTCCTCCGGCAACCACCTTCAACTAACATCGCAACCGGCTTTGACTAAAAAATTACCGATTTTTAAAACGGAAACCACTTTCGACCATTAGGGTGACTGACAAAAGCCTCTGGGAACCTCTGAGAACCGCACGGAAACCTTGGGTGGGGCGCAAAGTCTCCAGAGGTTTCTGTTCAGGTTTCCTAAGTGGGGCAGGGGCATTAGTTGGCCAAACTAGTGATCACAAAGTATGGCATTTTTTTTTTTTTTTTAAAGCACATCTACTGCAGCAGCAGAGCTAGACATTAATTAGTAAATGGGTTGTCTTATGAGGAAACATTGAACATGCTGGAATGTAGAAGAGTGAAGGGAGACTTAATTGGACCAAATCCTAAGTGGACTTGACAGAGTGCAAGTGGAGAGGGTATTCTCTTCATGGAGAAGGTCCAATGAGGGCAATATGTTTTAAAAATAAGTGGTCACCACTTATTAAGACAGATGACATAATTTTTCAAGATAGATTTTAAAAAAAACTCACTGTTCGAGAGACACCACTTTGGAACTCTCTTCCTTAAAGGACAGTGGATGAAGTTTCTGAATAACTTTAAGAAAGATATGTAGATAAGTAAGGATTAAAAGGTTACTAATGGTAGATGATAATGTACAGTTGAGGTTACATTCACATCAGCCATAATCTGATTACACCCTGTTCTAAACTCCTTTCTTCAAATATTTATAGTCTATGAACAGATTTTGTATCCTGAAATGTATGCGTCTCCGGTTAGAAGTTGGCATTAGTGTGGCGCAAGCTCTGCACCGTGTACTACAAAGCGTGAACCTGTGAACACCGTGAACCTTCAGTTCTTCAGCTTCCATCTAAACTTTAGCTGTCTCACCACATTGGGCCCGTGTGGTTTCTGTTTGGATTTCCAATTAATTCCTGGTCAGTAAACAAATGCAGTTCGAGTAAAGAACAAATGTGGATTATTCTGCTGCAAAAATCAAGCATACCTCGTACATTTAAATATTTAATAGGTATATTTTCGCAATGTTTGCTCTCTGCGAGAGGGCCATTTCTGTTGGCTCCCTGGGTTGTGAATATTAAGTGTTTGTTGAGCCCTGGTGATTGAAATCAAAACCTATAGCAATCCAAGGAGGATACAAGGAAATGCCTTATACAAAAAATGGTTAGAAAAAGGTTTGCAAGGATAGTGGAAGCAGAATCAATGAGTGGCCTTAACGGGAATTGAAAAAGCACACGAGAGAGAATAATTTAGAGTAGTTGGGAGAGAACGGAGGTTAAAACTGTGAGAACTGATGCACTCAGAACTGAGTTGGACTTGGTAGTTTTAATGGCCTTTTGCAACAATATTCTGATTGTATGATATTTTTTCAACCGACCTATTGAATATCACGCAAATAACAATTCAAAAACATGTCTAGAGCCCCATTAGGGTTATTCACTTATCAGTCCTGGGTGTCCTCCTCACTGTAATACTCACCAAGAAAACCAATAACACTGTCTCCAGCAATGGCAATGCAAGAGGGAATTTTGTATTTTACCCAGCATTTGCAGTTCCTTTCTGCACAGATGTTGCGTGCGCCCAAGCAGAAGGTCATATTGTTATGTGTAGGAGCTTGCTGTGCACAAACTGGCTACTGTATTGCATGCATAACTACAGAGACTATAACTCAAAAGCACATATGCATTTCTAACAGACATAGTGTGCCACATAAATTTGATACTTTTTGCCAATTATTTTTTGTTTGTTATGAGATCATTGCTCCATTTTGGGACATATGACAACAAAATATTCTTGACTTGAGCCTGAAAATTGGTTTCCACCTAAAACATCACCTGTCCATTCCTTCATGACCTATGGAGTTACTCCAGCACTTTGTGTTTTACTCAAAATACCAGCATCTGCATTTCCTTGTGTCCCCTTGTTTGGTGTTCAGGCATTTGGTATATCCATGGCTCTCTTTGTCAAGCGCACAATTAAATGGAAGATTATTGGCTGCAACATTCCCTCCGTTGATGAACTGTACACTGCAAGGGCCAGGAAATGAGCAGGCAAGATCATCTCTGACCCCTCGCACCCTGGCCACAAACTCTTTGAATCACTTCCCACTGGAAGGCGACTCCGGACTGCCTAAGCTGCCACAGCCAAACATAAAAACAGTTTTCACCCATGAGTAGTTGCTCTACTCAACAGCCAAAAATCTGTAGCCTCCCTTTGACCTAGTATTTTGTTGGTTCACATGCTTGATCAATGGTGTTTTATCATTAATGTTTTATTATGTTAATGTTTAGTGTTTTCTGAGTATTCATAACTGTCACTGTATGTCATGTTGTTACTTGTTACCAAGGCAAATTCCTTGTATGTGAATACTTGGCCAATAAACTTACTTACTTACTTACTTAAAGTGGGCTCCTTGTATTTGCAAAATAAATAAAACCAAAACCAAGTTGGGGGTTACACAAAAAGCTGGAGAAGCTCAGCGGGTGCAGCAGCATCTAAGGAGCGAAGCAGATAGGCGACGTTTCGGGACGAGACCCGAAACGTCGCCTATCTCCTTCGCTCCTTAGATGCTGCTGCACCCGCTGAGCTTCTCCAGCTTTTTGTGTAACCCTCGATTCTCCAGCATCTGCAGTTCCTTCTTTAACAAAACCAAGTTGGGATGTTCCCTGAGATTGACAATATGTAGGTATGAATATGTCATTTCTCATAATGTTTCTGCCAGCTAATTAATTTTATCTGAACTGCAATTGATTAAAAATTAACTTCACTGAATCCTGCAAGCTCTTTTTCTTGTGAACATGTGTCATAAGAGAAATCTGCTGATGACTTTGAAACAATATGTGGGGAAATACACAAAGTTTTGTACGTAATTACTGAATATACAAAACTTTTACTGATCGTGTTGGATTACTTTCTTTAAGAATGATAACTCACCACACCAAAATAAAACATTTCAAAAGAATGTTTTTTGGCAGATCTGTCCAAAGTCCAAAGATCACCAGCATGGAAGCTCATGATGGTCAAGCTCTGAGGCAGACAGCTGACTCGCTTTGCCTCAAGTGTGAAAGGATGGTTAATTGGGTACTCAGTGTAGAAGCTAATTTGTCCTTTGAACAAGAAGTGCTCCTGGCCCTGTGTATTCTTATCTATATCTCAATTACTTTGCAAAAGAGATAAAGAACAGTCTACAGCTGTTATGAAAACAGCCCACAGAGAAAAGACAGAAAGGTGCTTCTGAGGGCAGTAGAGTTGTAGAGGTCCTTGCTTCTATTGTGTGTGCAGTCACTGATTTAGTACTGAGGCTGAGGACATCATTAGCTTGTCAGAAGATCAGCCAGCGACTGTCACTTACAAGTATACTGTTGGACATGCCAGCTCATCGATGCACGTTAATCACATTGTAAAACAATGTAGACAATTTAATGAGTAACAGTGTTAAAAATTAAGCACGGGATTAATCAGCCTGCTGCTTTCTTTAGCAATGAAGGGTGGTTCCTTGTGGCTTGATGTGTGCTCCATTAAGCAGAAGACAGGCCAAAGGTGTATATGTTATCATTGGTATTTTATTTGAATTGTGTCATTTACCACGGTTTTAAATATCTGCACCCTCTGGCACAAAAGGAGCAATTTTAATTAACTACTAATGAAGCAATGCTAGAACAAGACAGCTCAGCAAGAGCTTTCATTTCAAGGTTTGATCTAGGCAGAATTAGGTTGGATTTAACCCTGAAATTTCCAAGCTTAAGTTAAAGCAAAACAACTGCAGGAACTAATAATATAAAAAATATGCAAGCGAGTAGGCCATAGGGTTCCTTTATGATCAATGGGACCATGGCCGGTTCCGTGTCTCAGGTCCGCTACCCATGTGGCAATGTAATTTGTATAAATCACACCGTAAGACAGCGAAGATCATGGGTGCATTGCTGTGTGCAGTGAGAACCTTGAATAAACCATACATATCTGCTCAAACTCTCTGAGTTTCATGCGTATTGTTCATGTTGATATGTTATAGGAACAAAATTAGGCCACTCAGCCCATCAAGTCTACTCTGCCATTCAATCATGGCTGATCTATCTTTCCCTCTCAACCCCATTCTCCTGCCTTCTCCACATAACCCTGACACCCTTATTAATCAGGAATCTGTTCATTTGTGCCTTAAAAATATCCATTGACCTGGCCTCCGCAGCCATCAGTGGCAGCTTCAGACTTTGCATGTAATTGTATTCCAAAGATAGTATTTATACATTCCAGATGGAAGCAAACTCAATGAGGGCCTTCAAAAACCAACTGACAAGACACCGACAAAAGAACATATTATAGTAATAAGGGGAAAGAGATTGGAAAAGAGACCAATGAGATACTCTGTAGACATAAGGAACTGCAGATGTTGGAATATTGAGCAAAACCTCCCTCACCTCCATACAAGATCACCAGTAGCCTTTCCAGGTGAGATAGAAGTTCATCTCCACATCTTCAAACCTTGTCTACTGCAGTTAATTTTCCTGATTTGGCCTATTTTGTATTAGTGAGACCAGGTGTATACTGGGTGACCATTTTGTCATACACATGCCGTCTGGAAGGCCTGCTGGATCTCTCGGTTGCTAACCATTTTAACTTTTCTTCCCATTCCCATACCAACCTTTCTGTTCTGAGCCTCCTTCATTTCCAGAATGAGACCACATGCAAACTGGAGGAACAGCACCTCCTATTTGGCTTGGGCAACTTACAGCCCAACAGTATGAACATTGAAAAAATAACATCTCCCATCTCACCTCTTTCCTGTGTCCCCTCAACCAGCAGGCCTGTATAAAGCTTTTCAAAAAGGGAGGTGGCATGACAGGATTACAAAAAATTTATGTGACATAAGTGCGCGCAGCACATATCACAAGCGCAAAGTTCAAAGTCCCTTGCAGCCAGGGTCCAGGGCCCGCTTAAGGGCACTGGAAGCATTGGGCTTTTAGATGCTCTCTGGTGCATTCTGAGACTTTTTTAGGAGCATTTTTACACCAAATTTATGACCAATATTTCAGAAATAATTTTGGTTGAGTCAAGAGTAATGTGTGGGTGGAATGGGATTATTGGGATCATTGTTGTATTCATTTTTAAAAATCAAGAATTGAAGTTGTTCTTGTTTTAATAAACAAGTTGTACTGTTGCAAAATGTTGTGTAAAATGTTATAAAGGAACATGCAAAAACTGCAAATAAACTACTGTAAGTTTTTGCAGTAAATAAAATCTTTTTTCAGAAAATGTTTTGTGTGTTGATTTGATTGCCTGTTACTGTTTGACTGTGTTAATGTGTGCAGTGCACCTTTAATGGTCCTTCTGACCTAACAACTTCACCACATCAACATCAACATGGAATAGTTATGTGAATACAACATTTAGACTTCAATTTGTATCATGAAAATTGAAGTCAAACTAAATGGTGCATTTGCATTACTAAGAATTACTAAGACTGAAGAAGGATCTCAACCCGAAACGTCGTCTATTTCCGTCGCGAAAAAAAACCCAATGCCGATCATGAATTCTGGGCAAAATGACACGGCTTTTAGGTTGCCTGATGGGACTTTAGGTGGCCATTGGCAAATGGGCAACCGATAATTTTGAACCCTGTACATTCTCCTACCTAATCCAAATCAAGACGCCCTTAAGGTCACAAATGACGGATCCCCATCTAGAAGATCAGCTGAAACTGCGTACCTTCATGTTGCAACCAAATATTCAAATGCTTTCCCACAAAAAGCAGTCACAACAAAGTCATTAAAAGGTTAGTTAACTTTAGAATTAACTTTTTTTTTTCATTTTCTTGAAGTTAGTACATACTAGTTCAATGTTTACAAAATAATGTACATTTTGAAGTATATCTAATTGAAGCTTCTCGGATGTGGCCTTAATAGATTACAGCTAATTTAATATGGCATTCCAACATGAAAAGGTTCCCCACCCCTGTTTTAACCTGTTGCTTCCACAGCAGCAACATCATCAATGGACTGCTGCAGACAGATCCATGATGACCCTGAAAACATGCAGATTTTTTAATAATATTCAAATCATATTAAAAATATGATACAAAAAGGATGTCGCAAACCATGGTATTCATATTTTCAGTATTGTTATCAAGGAAAAGAAAGCAGTTCCAGTTGTTTGATATTATTCATATGGAGGAGAAAATATAATTGCTCTAAAACCTACCTTAATTTTGCAATCTCACTAAAGATAATCCCCCTTTCCCTCTCCCCCCCTCCTCCTTGCCCCTCCCTCTCCCTCCACCTCTCTCTCCCTCCCCATTTCTCTCTCTCCCCCTCCCCTTCCCCCCTCTCTCTCCCCCCACTCTCTCTCCCCCTCCCATCCCTCTCTCTCCCCCCTCTGTCTCCCCCTCCCCCTCTCCCCCTCTCACATTCCCCCTCTCTCCCCCCCTCCCAAGCAGCGAGGTTCCGATGCCGCAGATGGAGGTGATGGACCGGGCGGGCAGACAACGCAGCCCACACCCCCCCCCCCCCAATTGTCCCGTGGGCTGGATTGGAGCCCTCGTGGGCAGTTTGCCACCCAGGATAAAAAACAGACCCCCCTCCCGCAACACAATATTTCACTGTTTACCTAGAGTAGACATTAGGCATCGAGGCGATCTCTGATTGTGTGGAGTCAAAATTCCGATCTGACCCCGCCCGGACCCACTACGCACGCACGTGGAGCCAACGCACCCCCCCCCCCCCCCCTTGGACGATCATGACCAGTACACAATCTTTTCTACTATCCAGCCCATCTTTTCCCCCACCCTTGCTTCCCTGTCACCTAAATCCATCCCTCGGGCTTTACATTTCACTCCTATTCTACCCCCCCCTCACTAGCCCTATAACTTGCCAGAGGTGTCGTTACTACCTCTTTTCCAACTTTCTGTTCCCTACTTCAGTCAGCCTGAAGAAGGGTCCTAATCCAAAATGCCACCTCTCCAATCTGTCCACAATTGCTGTCTAATCCGCTGAGTTACTCCAGAACTTTGTGAGATACTCTGTAAGAAGAACACATGAACATAATGAGCTAAAAGGCCTCCTTCTGTGTGACAGCAATTCTATAATTCCCGAAGTATCAAAATTAGATTCAAGATTCAAGATTTAAGAGAGTTTATTGTTATGTGTGCCAGATAGGAAAATGAAATTCTTGCTTTGCATCAGCACAACAGAGTATAGTCCTCTTAATTTTATTAAATAATAATTGATCATTTACTGCCTTCTGGAACCAAAATTTCCAAAGACATGCAATTTTCTGAGGGAAGAAATTTTATACTTTGGAATCAAGTGATTTATCATCATTTTGACAATTTGCTCTGGACTCTCCACCCAGAGGTAGCAGCCTCGTTGCCTCCACCCATCAACACCCCTTATGGTCAAGGACTTTTAGTGAAGCAACCTCATTTTTCTAAATTCTCTTGAAGTTAAGGCCATTCAATTCAATCTCTTAAAAAGCAATATCCTTTATTGATCAGAACATTGATTAAAATGGCCTGTGACATGGATTTTACCTCATTAACACCATCAATATATTGACGATGACCTTCATTGACAGTATCCCAATTTACAGCTGGATTCCTCGTGAATAGTGAAACTTTATGACCATTAAGTCCATGTTGACTCTTTGCGCTCACTTGTCTTGTAACTCTGCAAATTATTTTCCCATGAGTACTTATTTAATTATATTTTTAAAGCCCTGATTGACTTTATTTCCACCACTTTTTAGACACGATTTTTAAGCATCGCTAATTGTGGAAATCCATATTAAGTTATACGGAGTACGACATTGTACTTTTTGTCCATTTGTTTGAATCTGTGTTTCCTGTGTCTTGGTTTCCAAACCATTTGTTGTTGGAAAGATCTTCCCTCTGTTTAGTCTATCCAGCTCTAATAAATCTATTCAGTCTATCTGGCTCAAATAAATCACTTCACACACTTCTTTGCTGCAAAGACGAGAACCTCAGCTTTTCATGTCCACCCAGTTCATCACCACCAGAACCAGTCCAATAAATCTTTCCTGTATCCTCCTGAGCTTCTTCATGTTCTCTCTAAAGTGCGGTGATTGTTCTTTGCGTAGCTAAATATGCAGCCTTTTGTATTTACGTTGAAGGGGGTCATTCAACACAAGAGGTCCCAACGGTCACATTCCTCCTTCTTGATTCCCAGCAGCTCAGCATCTTAATCTCCCTCGCCCATTAATTCTGAGGTTTTGATACATAGTACCAAACCTAAAATATTAATGGTTTCTCACTCCATAGATGTTCCCTGACAAGGTGAGTATTTCCTGCATCTGCAATTTTATGATGTATATCAACTCTCCTTTGATTCTTTTGCTTATACTCATCCATTAACCAACCAGAACATCTTTAGGATATCAGAGGAGACTGAACTCAGGCAGACAGCACTGGAGGTCAAGATTGAACGGGTTGCTGAAGATGTGAGGCAGCAATACTAATGGTTCCACCAACATGTTGCCCATAATTTATGTAATAGAATGTTCCAAGAAAACATTTGGCTACACAAAACTTCATGGACTATGAAGGTTGAGCAGTTATACAGTTATATTCCTACATGTTAAGCAATAATGCTGGCAAGACACAGCGCAGAAACTGATCCTTCAGCCCATTGGGCCAATGCCGACTTTCAACCACCATTTTAGACTAATTATACATTAATCATTACAAAATATGTATTTCTGTCAATTCCCCCAAACACGGGGCAATTTACAGACTAATAACCCACAAACTTGCATGTCTCTTGGATGTGGTTGGAAACAGGAGCACCCAGGGGAAACCCATGCAGTCACAGGGAGAATCAGCAAACTACATGCAGACAAGCATGAACCTGGGTCATTGGCATTGTGGAGTAGTGCTTCTACTAGATATGCCATTGTGAAGAGAGAGTAACGTGCTATTTATTCTTGTGAAAAATAGCTTTACAAATCAGTGACACACCTCAATGAACCAATGGAATTATAGTGAAAGGTAATTGATTGAAAGTTCAGAATTTGAGGAATTATTGTACTTGAAACAGGCTGCTTATATTGTACTCTTATGTTTGCCTGTCTAATTATTCGCTATCTTCATCCATGGTTGGGTTCATGGGCGTTTTCATTATTGCTGTACATCACAATCCTTGTGCATATGACAATAAACTCCTCATAGTTGAAAAACATTGTCAAAAACTTGCACAGCCTTCTTTCCTTTAGATATGTGATGTGAAATGTATGTACAATTTATTTTTATGTGTTTGTCTTGAGTTTATGTACCTGTGGTGCAGCTGCAACCAAAATGTTTCATTGTGCTTGTACCGCACTGTACTTATGGATCCGATAATGAACTCAACTTGACTGGTTCGACATTCTCCTACTCCTTTCACTCCCTCCATTTGTAGCCTCTCCTCAAAATTGCATGCCAGGGCTATTTTGCAGTCTACTTTGGTAGCATGAATCATGCAATATGACCACACCACAATTTCAGCTCCCAGTATTGAATTTTTTTGCCATGTTCTATTTAAAATAATCTGTTTGCAATGCATTTAAAATTTTATAAAATGTTTGTTCATTTTTGTAGTTCTCTAATTTAAAGAAATAGTCATTAATTATAAATAAAGTCATTTACGATCTATTAGTTTCAGACTTCATTAGTAAAACTTGATTAAATCTATTTGTTCAAACTGCAAACTGTGCTGATTTTCACAGCATGTAAACTGACTGGGGACCACATTTGGTGAGCCTGCTCACTATGAAATGGAAGTTAACCATTGGCCTCCAACATGTATATGAAATGCATGGTACATGATGGAGCAATGGATGTTCTGTGTGAGGATCCTTGGTGTTAAATGCCAATGGACATAGAATCCTATTGTGTCAATTGCAATGAAACAAGCCTTGTTGGCATAATGTATGTAAGAAACTTTCCTCATGCAGCTCCACCATGATGGAGTGAATGGAGAACAATGTAGTGGTTAGAGGAACACTGGAATTAGAAGCACATTGCAAATAAGTTTGGAGAGTCCATAGTGAAAGTCTGGGGTTTTGACAATCTTTTATGGACAAAAGGTAAAAGTTGGAGAGAAAACAATTAAGATTAGTGGGGGATGTGGGGAGTTGACTCTGGGTTGTGACAGTTGACGAGTAAAGAGGATCCAATGAAAAATAACACATCAAGAGGTAATATTGCAGTGAAAGGGTGCCTGGTTGTGCCTGGGTCTCAGATTCCATGCAAATTTAACTTAAAGAGGCCTCATGTTCATAGTGCACAGAACTGGTGAAATCAAAATAGAAAATGTTGGAATAAATGGAATAAACTCAAGAAATCAGGCAGGATCTGTAAAAATAGAATATAATATTATTAAAGGGTTTCTTTTCCAGAGATGTTGCCTGTACTTCTGAGTTTCTCCAGCATTTTTTGTTTATATTTACAGATTCTACAGATTTTTTGATCTTCCGAGGTGACCTGCAGTTTATGAATGGATTTGTGAATACCACAGAGATGGCATCCATGCACGCCTTGCATCTCATTACTTGGTGGTGCATACATGTGGGCCAGTATAGGATACTAGATGTGTTGGAAGGAACTGCAGGTGCTGGTTTACACCAAAGATAGACCAAAAATGTTGAATTAAATCAATGGATCAGCCATCATCTATGGAGAAATGCTTAGTTACTCCAGCATTTTGTGTCTGTTTTAGGATACCAGATGATAAGTGTATTATATGTGATTCATTGATAAACATCTATGGTATTGTTAACTTGTGGAACAGAGTTGGTGAGTTATTCACTTCAGAGCCTGAAGCATAAAAAAAATCAGTCTGACTTATGTGAGTCAATAGACAATAGCCAATAGACGATGGGTGCTGGGTAGGCCAATTCGGCCCTTTGAGCCAGCACTGCCATTCGCAGTGATCATGGCTGATCATCCACAATCAGTACCCCGTTCCTGCCTTCTCCCCATATCCCCTGACTCTGTTATTTTCAAGACCTCTATCTAACTCTCCCATGAAAGCATCCAGATAATTGACCTCCACTGCCTTCTGAGGCAGAGAATTCCACAGATTCACAACTCTCTGTGTGAAAAAGTGTTTCCTCATCTCTGTTCTAAATGGCTTATCCCTTATTCATAAACTGTGGCTCCTGGTTCTGGACTCCCCCAACATCGGGAACATGTTTCCAGCCTCGTGTCCAACACCTTAATAATCTTATATATTTCAAAAAGATATCCTCTCATCCTTCTAAATTCCAGAGTATACAAGCCCAGCCGCTCCGTTCTATCAACATATGACAGTCCAGCCATCCCTGGAATTAACCTTGTGAACCTACACTGCACTCCCTCACCGCACACAATACTCCAGGTGTGGTCTCACTAGGGCCCTATACAACTGCAGAAGAACCTCTTTGCAGCTATACTCAATTCCTCTTGTTATGAATGTGTGTGGATGTTGCGTCGAAGGACGAGAAGCAGAAACAAAGAATTGGCAGCCAAAGAACCGAACGGAACGAAGCCAAAAAGCCAAATAGCCAAAAGTGTACGAAGCCGAAAAGTCAACTAACCGAAAGGGCAGGACGCCTAAAAGCTAACTAACCAAAAGGATGGGATGCCTAAAAGCAAACTCACTGAAAGGCCGCTATGCCGAAATGCCAATGCACTGAAAGGCTCCATCACCTAGAAGCCAACTCACCGAAAAGCCGATAAGCCAAATAACGGACATGACGTCACTGAGGGGGCGGGATTGTCAGCGATTGGTCCAGACCCCCCGCATCCATCACATCACAGGCCAATGGAGACAAGAGTGTGGGGGATCATCTTCCTACACAAGCCATAGGTGACTGGGCAATCTGAACCCGAGCACTAAGTTGTAAGCGGCCGATGGAGCACATCCCTCGGGACAGCCCCCACTCTTCCACGGCCACGGCCGCCCTCCGCCTCGTCTCCCCTGTGTGGTCGCGCTGTGATTGGCTGTGAGTCGGCAGCACACGCACACACACGGGGCCGGGTGGAACAGAGGTGTGGGACCGGCTGGTCCCTCCGCCCACCCAGAGTCACTGACCGCGATGTACCGCCATCGGACCCTAACCCCCGCACCAGTGTGATTCACCCCCTGACCCATCGGACCCCGACCCACACACGGGGTGATTCACCCACGACACCCACACTGGGTTATTCACACCCCACCCCGGCCGCGGGGACAGATGGCTCGGGGCATTAGCAGCCATAGTAAATCGCTTTTAAAACATGGGGGCACACAAATTCCCTGGCGGGCTGATGACAAGTGTGCATGACAATGAACAATTTTATCTCCTCCCATTCCCCTCCCTTGATAACAAGAAGCACATTTTATTCATTGTTTAAACACAGTAATACTGTCTGGTTGCCTGCGTAATGCACACAAGCTCCCACGCTCAAAACATCAGATAATCTGTAATGTGTTTAAACCGAAAATGGGCACAGAAAGCTGGAGTTACTCAGCAGAACAGGCAGCATCTCTGGAGAGAAGGAATGGGTGATGAGATCATTCTTCGGACCTGAAGGCTGAGTCTGAAGGGTCTTGACCCGAAACGCCACCCATTTCTTCTCCCCACAGATGTTGCCTGTCCCACTGAGTCACTCCAGCTTTTTGTGTCCATCTTTGGTGTGACAGTTGTCTCATTTCATCGGCTGAGGTCTGAAGAATGGTCTCGACCCAAAACGTCACTCATTCCTTCTCTCCAGAGATGCTGCCTGTTCTGTCAAGGGTGAGGGGGGGGATCGGGAGGAGATAAAATTGTTCATTGTCATGCACACTTGTCATCGGCCTGCCAGGGAATTTGTGTTGCCCCCATGTTTTAAAAGCAATTTACTATGGCTGCCAATGTCCCGAGCCGTCTGTTCCTGCGGCCAGGGTGGGGGATAAATCACCCGGTGTGGGTGTCGGGGTTGAATCACCCCGTGTGTGTGTTGGAGTCCGGAGGTCGGGGGGGGGGGGGGGGAGGTGAATCACCCTGGTGTGGGGGTTGGGGTCTGATGGCAGTACATCGTGGTCAGTGACTCTGGGTGGGTGGAGGGACCAGCCTGTCCCACACCTCTGTTCCACCCGGCCCTGTGTGTGTGCTTGCACCGCTGACTCACAGCCCATCACAGTGTGGCCGCATAGTGGATATGAGCTGGAGGGCGGCCGTGGCTGTGGGAGAGTGGGCGCCGTTCCGAGGGATGCGCTCCTTCGGCCACTTACAACTTTCAGAGTGGGTTCAGAGTGCCCAGTCACCTATAACTTGTGTGGGAAAATTACCCCCACGCTCCTGTCTCCACCGGTCAGTGATGTGATGGACGCGGGCGTCTGGACCAATCACTGACAACTCCCACCCCCCTCCCCGGCGACATCATGTCCGTTATTTGGCTTTTTGGCAGAGCGGACTTTCGGTGAGTTGGCTTGTAGGCGACGCAGCCTTTCGGTGAGTTGCCGTTTCGACATAACGGCCTTCGGGTGAGTTTGCTTTTAGGCGTCCCGCCTTTCGGTAAGTTGGCTTTTCAGCTTCGTATGCTTTTGGTTACTTGGCTTTTAGCCTTTGTTTCCGTTCAGTTATTTCGCTTCCACTTCGTTGCTTCGGCTTCTCGTCCTTCGGCGGCACATCCGGGTACCGTTATGAAGGCCAACATGTCAGTCGCATTCTTCACTGCCTGCTGTATCTGCTTGCTTACTTTCAGTGCCTGATGAACCAGGAACCCCAGATCTTGGTGTACTTCCCCTTATCCCAAGTTGACACTATTCAGATAATAATCCGCCTTCCTGCTTTTGCCACCAAAGTGGATAACCTCACATCTGCCATGCATCTGCCCAATTACCCAACCTGTCCAAGTCACCCTGCATGCTCATAACATCCTCCTCACAGTTCACACTGCCACCCAGCTTTGCGTCATAATTTCAGCATTACTGAAATGAATAAATTCACCTGAAAATTCCCTTGAAGTCTTGTTAAGTGCTTAGATTGTCAGAGTAAAACCTAAAATTAAGTGCTGGTGGCAGTAGATGTGTCAGATTGGAAATCAATCTAACCGTATCACGTTAAAACACTGAGTGGCAGATTGTAAATATGTAAATTTGGGAGCATATATCGTTGATGGGTGTAAAGAATAGGCGCATACACAGATGAATCTTCACTACAACTTTATTAATTATACACACACATCACTGCCCTAGCTGTACGTGGTCTGTCACGGACACTAGAGAGAGAGCTATGGGTGGCAAGGTCACAATTATACTAGATGATGGGGGAGTGGTTAGCAAGGGCTGTGTCACTACTGTTAAAGGTATACACACATATCATCAACATCCCTCCTCTATAAAAACAAAACAATGAGCAGTGACAGGGCGACCACATCTCATGCGCTAAGGGAGAGTAAACAGCAGTAATACAGAAACTTAAAATCACACATAATCACCATAACGATCTGGCGGCTTGACAGGCGACCAGACCGGGTCCGAACCTCGCCATCACATCCTCCCCCAACGGGAACGAGAGGGACTGGCGCCTGGGCAGGAGGGGAGCCCCTGAAAGGAGAACCCCGGGGCGATGGAGGCAGCAGAGAGGCAGAGAGGGGGCAGATGAGAAGGCCGGAGAAGCAGGGAGCACAGCGGGAGGATGCACCGGAGAGGGCCGAGAGGGAGGAGGACTGGGCAAGGTGGGCACGGGACGAGGCGGCAAGGGCGGCACAGGGGGGGCATACGGAGCAGCCGGAGGGGGACGAGGCTCGTTCACAAGCCGGAGGTGTTGACGTGACCTCCGGTAGATCGTACCATCGTGGTTGACCAGGTATGAACGAGGGGAACCAGCAGAACCGACAACAATGGCGAGCCCTGAGTGGCCGGAGGCAGACCGCATGCAGACGACCTGGCCAGGAAAGAGAGGACGGAGGACACGGCAGGATTTGTCATGGGAGCGCTTCTGGATACGGTGTTTGTGGGCGATGCGCTTCCGGACCGTGGCAGGTTTAAGGACGGAGGGAGCAGGCGACTGCTGTGTCACCGGGATCGGAGGCCGCGTAACACGGGACATGAGGTGCTGAGCTGGGGAACCCAGGGTATGGTCGCAGGAGATGTTCCGGAGGTTCAGGAGGGCAAGGTAAATGTCAGAGCGGGACAAGCGACAACGTTCCAGTAAACCTTTAGCACTGCGGACTGCGCGCTCAGCCAGGCCGTTGCTTTGCGGGTACTCTGGGCTACTGGCGTAGTGACGGAAATTCCAGCGATCAGCAAAAGCACGGAACTCAGCACTGGTGAATTGACTGCCGTTGTCCGACTGCAGGCTGGCCGGGGACCCAAAAGTAGCGAAGTGGCGGCGCAGCTTTTCGATGACAGCAGATGAAGATAGAGAGTGAAGCTGATCGACCTCAAACCAGCTGGAGTAAGAGTCGACAAGCAATAGAAAATGCTTTCCGCGCCACTCGAAAATGTCAGTTGCCAGTGCAGACCAGGGGTCGGGAGAAGGTTGTTGCAAGAGGGGCTGCCGCTGCTGTTGCGGAGCAAGGCTGTTACAAGTAGGGCAGGAGGAAACCCTATCCCGGAAATAATGAGCCATATCAGGCCAGTAGAACTGATACGTTTCAAAGTATTGTTTCAGTTTCAAAGTATTGTTCTCGAAGTGCTGCGGGCACCACCACCTTGTGCCCCTTCACAATCACACCGTCACGCAGCACCAGCTCATCACGAACCAGGAAATAAGGCACCGCTGCAACCGGCAGGGAAGAACGGCGGTCTGGCCAGCCCTGCTTGATAACCGCGGCCAGCTGTTGTAGCGAAGTGTCAGCCGCCGTGTGCTGGACCAAAGACTAGATTAGAGGGCATGAAATTAACGTTGAGAACTATCAAATCGGACGCCTCGTAGGGGTGACGTGTTGTGAATGCGAGAGGCGCCCGAGACAGCGTGTCGGCAACAAACATGTCCTTGCCTTTGCGATAAACCACAGTAAAAGTGAACCGTTGTAGCTGAAGCATCATGCGCTGAAGCCGAGAAGAGGCCACGTGTATCGGCTTGTTGAGAATAGTAACCAGAGGTTGGTGGTCCGTCTCAATAGAAAAGCAGGTGCCCAGAATATAGTCCTTGAACTTTGAGCAGGCAAAGACGACAGCCAGCAATTCTTTTTCGATTTGGGCATAGCGCTGTTCGGCGGGTGTCATCGTATGGGATGCGTAGGAAATGGGCAGTTGTTCTCCGTTGTGGAGCTGAAAGCAGGCGGCCCCGAGGCCAAACTTGGACGCATCGCATGTGAGAACGATGGGGCGCCGGAGGTCGAAATACTTCAACGTTGAGGTGCTGACCAACCTGGATTTGAGAATGTCAAAAGCCTTCTGGTGTTGCGGGAACCAGGCCCAGGCAGTGTCCTTTTTTACCAGGTCTCTCAGAGGTGCGCTCTGAGCTCGCTTAGGTCAGGGATGAACTTTCTTAGGTAGTTGACCATGCCCAGGAAAGGCTGGAGGCCCGGCAAGTCAGTAGGCTCAAGCATCTCGGATATAGCGGCTGTCTTCTGCGGGTCGGGCTTCAGCCCCAATGCAGTGAAGACGTGTCCCACGTAGGTGACCTCAGGGACACGAAACCGGCATTTTTTTTGGGTTAAGCTTTAGGTTGACTTCCCGAGCTCGTTCCAGGACTTGGCGGAGGTTATAGTCGTGCTCAGCGACATCCTTCCCGTAGACTAGGATGTCGTCGACAATGATGGCACACGGGAGCCCGGCAAACAGTTGTTCCATTGTCCTTTGGAACACTTCACTGGCAGAGTTGATCCCGAACGGCATGCGGAGAAAACGAAACCTGCCAAAGGGTGTGCTGAACGTTGTCAGGTATGAAGACCGTTCATCAAGTGGTATCTGCCAGAACGATCTCTTGGCGTTGAGAACCAAAAACACAGTGGCTGGGCCAACTTGTGCAGCAACATCTTCAATGGTTCGCATGGGGTAATGCGGGCGCTTGATGGCCAAGTTCAGATTCTTTGGGTTGATACAGATTTGTAGTTCACTCTTATCCTTCTTTGCAGCAACGACCATGGTAGAGACCCACCGGGTGGGCTCACTTACTTCCTTCAAGATGCCCATGGTCACCATTTCATGAAGTGTAGACTCGACTTTGTCTTTCATTGCGAAGGACACCTGGTGCGGTGGGCGGATGACGGGTTCGATATCCGGATTGAGGGCGATTTTGTAACTGCAGGGAAGCTTCCCCAGCTTGGCGTCGAAACGGTCCAGGTATTCGGGCAGCGGATCCAGGGGTGACTGCACTAAGCGAATGTCACAGTGAAAGTTCACCAATCCGAGGTCTTGGCAGGCCCAAATGCCTAGCAGGGGACACTGGGACTAAAGAACCAAAAACCGATAGACAGGATAGAAAACATCTGATGCCATGTAAAGAATAGGCACATACACAGATGAATCTTCACTACAACTTTATTAATTATACACACACATCACTGCCCTAGCAATACGTGGTCTGTCACGGACACTAGAGAGAGAGAGCTATGGGTGGGAAGGTCACAATTATACTAGCTGATGGGGGGGTGGTTAGCAAGGGCTGCGTCACTACTGTTAAAGGTGTACACACATATCATCTAAAATGGGTTAGTCTTATATTGAGCAAAATTCAAAGAGCTGGATTAACTCAGCGGTTCATAGAACAATGTTTCAGGTCAGAATCTTCTTGATTGTAGTCAGGGAGATAAACCTGGAAAAAAGATTTGGGTAGGACAAAGCTTGGCAAGTGATAGGTGGATTCAGATGTGGGAGATTTGCATATTGAGAGGAGTGCATTCTGAATGGTTGAATTGTGGCCTGGTTTGGCAACTCATACACCCAGGAACAAAGAAGAATAAAAGAATATTGGTTAACACTGCCCAGTCCATCACGGGGACTGACCTCCCCACCATCAAAGGGGTCCATGGGAGACGCTGCCAGCCAGCCAGAATTATCAGGGAACACACCACCCTGATCACGCTCTCATTTTATTCCTGCCATTGGGAAATAAGTACAGGAGCTTGAAAACTGTGATGTCCAGGTTCAGGAGCAGCTTCGTAACAACCATCAGGCTATTGAACACCACAAACTCCAACTAAGCTCAGATCTACAAACTCCCTTGATTGCTTTAGGGACTTTGGCGCATTGGTTTTATATTTGCACAGTATTGTTTGTTGGTTCTAACATATTGAACTTCAATTTGTTGTTCATTATGATGTCTACTGAATCCAATGTTTACTGCTGCAGCCTTGTTTATGCTGCTGCAAGTAAGAATTTCATTATTCCATGTTGGGACAGTAAACCCCTCTTGACTTACACCTAGCTGTTTCTTCATATGACAAGGAATGAATTAGACACAATGGTAGGTATCTTGTGAGGATGCTCAGAAATACTTTGCCCAGTGCGTATGCCTATAAATATTAAATACTACTTCCACAAATTGAATGTTTTGATCTTGCTTTTTCATCCTTTTATGAGCTGCAAACAGATTAGAACATTGCGCAGATCAGAACATTCTCTGAGCTTCTTCATTGGAAGGAAGGGCACTAAGGGCCTGTCCCACTATGGCGACCCAATTTGTAAGTTTAGAAGAGTTTGTACTCAACACAAACTTGCAGCATGGTTGACACATGATCCTAGGAGGTCACTGTAACTCTCCCTCATGCTCGAGAGACGTTCCCGCATACTCGCGTCCTCAGTTTTGTCGCGGAAAATCTTTCAACATGCTGAAAAATGTTTTGTAATTAAATTTTGGTCGGCATGGTTCTTTTGAACTAGTAATGCAATGGTAGTGTGGTCGCCATGTAGTTATAGGTAAGAGCTGGTCCCACTGCGGGGACCTAATTTGCGAGTTTAGAAGAATTTGCGCTCGACTCAAACTCGCAGCATTGTCGACACATGGTCCTAGGAGCCTAGGATGTCACTGTAACTCTCCTTCATGCTCGAGGGAAGTTCTCACATACTCGCAACCTCAGTTTGGTTCAGGAAAAATTGGTCGGCATGGTTCTTTTCAACTCGTAGTGCAGTGGAGTGGGATTGCTATGTAGTTATAGGCAGTCGAGGTAGCCGTAGGCAATCTCCTTTGCTGACCGGGCATTTTAATTTGCCATTGGAGTTCTCAGATCCAAGGAAAGCCAAGGTAATGTTAAATGCCCGCTAAACTCAAAAGTGTCTCCACTCCTTCTCCCCCCTTCTCCCCCTTCTCTCCCCTTCTCTCCCCTTCTCTCCCCTTCTCCCCCCTCTCTCCCCCTCTCTCCCCCTCTCCCCCTCTCTCCCCTTCCCCCCCCCGCGTTCTCTAAAGCACTTACCGTACAGTATGCCAGCCGTCTTTTACCTTCCTGTTCATCATGGGTGTGCATGTCAGACCGCGTTCCCCCGCTTTCTCTGACCCCGCCTTTGCGATGTGATTGTGTGTGTGTGTGTGTGTGTGTGTGTGTGTGTGTGTGTGTGTGTGTGTGTGTGTGTGTGTGTGTGTGTGTGTGTATGTGTGTGTGCACGCTGACGGTCGATCCAACTCGCGATTTAATCACTGATGGTCGATCCAGCTCGAGGTTTTTCAGGCAAATGCCCTCGAGCTTGAAGGTTGAAAAGTCGCATTAGTGGGACAGGCCCTGTAGTCAAGGTAGCCATAGGTAGCCATAGGCAATCTCCTTTGCTGACCGGGCATTTTAATTGGCTCATCAGGGGAAAAACACGTAAGCACGAGCTTTCAGAATCAAGGAAAACGGACCGGTAATGTTCATCGCGGGTATCACCTTGGCTCACAGTTTTTTCAGCCGTGTGCCCCTGAGCTCAAAAGTCGTAGACAGTTGCTTAAAAGTCACGTCAGTGAGACAGGCCCATGAGTGAAGCAGATAAAGAGTGTTTGTCTCTACATTTTATCCTGAGGCGATATCTTAGGACTGGGAAGATCGTCATCCTGTAAACAGAATTATTTTGTCTGCTTGATAAGACTGGCTAGTTGATGAGTTTTCTCCTTGATTCCCACTTTCACCAGGGTGAATTGATTCCATAGTCAGTGAAGTATTGCTCTGAAATCAGGAACAGTTAACTTAACCTCTCCACTGCAATTCAATTTCTTTTTTAACCAAGTTCACAATGAGGTCTGCAGTCGATTCTTGACAGTATCCAAATTGGGAATCAGTGACTGGGTTATTTGAAAGAGTCTCTTGATAGTACTATGATGCTATTGCTTTGCTGGAAGCTGTCTAGATCGATAGGATAATGATAGGGTAATAAATGGATATATTTGAATTGTCATGATCCTGTTGACAGGACATACCCGGGAATTTTCCATGTTGTTGGCTCAATGCCTCTTTTGTAATTATACTGGAACTAATTCTGGAGTGCAAGGTTTTTTTTTTCCTCGGAATTGCAGCTTAGATGTTGTCTCATAGTTTTCCAGTGCCCTCAACCATTACTTCCCAAATTTGCTGAAGCCTGGCTTTCTTGATGGCAAGGATCTCAGGAAGAAGCTGCAACGTATCATTCACTTTGTAATTCTGGGTAAATATGGTTAAACATTTTAGTTTTATCTTTTACACATATTAGCTGAAACCTACCATTCTTGGGGATACTCACAGAACCTCCTCACACCAACAATGCATTAGTTCTTCATCGTTGTTAATGTCTGGATATGATGGGACAGGAGGGATTTGATCTAATCTGTGGATTATGGAATCATTTAGTTATCTTTTGAACGTCATAAAATGAACACCTTATTTTGAGCTGTATTTGGTGTTCACCCCCATCGTAACATCCCAGATTACAATGAGACACCCGGATGATGGTGTTACTGGAATTAAGAATGCATCTACGTAAAGAATGCAGATTGTAGTGAAATGCAATTCTAATGCTGCTGATACTCTTCCAGTGCCTCGTGAAAGCCCAACCTGGAGCACTAGTTTGAATTCATTTCAGTTAATATTTTTTTCCAATGATATCCTCAGCATGAAAGTGGCACTACAACTCCTGAAGGAATACAAGGGGCAAAGGGACAAAGGACAAAATACATTTATTGTCACATACACTAATTGGTGTAGTGAAATTTGACTTGCCATGCAGCACACAAATAAAGATAAGACACAACACTAAAGAATTAACAATGAACATAAAATCATCCCCCCACAATGGTTCCCACTGTGGGGGAAGGCACAAAGTCCAGTCCCATCCCCAAGTCCACCCATAGTCAGGCCTATTGAGGCCTCCGCAGTCGGCGCTACGGCGGCCCGATGTTCCAGGCCGTTATCGCCGGGTGTTGGTGTTCCGGCGTCGGGAGAGTCCTCACAGCGGCTTGGGACACCTGGAACGGTCGCTTCCCTACTGGAATCCATGCCTTCCGAAGCCGACAAGGCCGCGCTGGACGGAGCTCCTCAACTGGCAATCTTGCCGAGAGATCCCAGGCTCCCAATGCCAAAGATCAGTGCTGCCGCCCGCAGCCGGCCACCCCACAGTCCCGCAGCTCCGCGATGTTCACCTGCGGTTTCAGCATTCTGCGGCTCCAGCGCGGCGACCCAGGCAAGGTATCGCCCGCTCCGCTCCCTGATGGTGCTCCAGTGCTGAGGCGCTGCCGAAGCCGAGGTTCTGGGCAGTCCCCTCAGGAAAACGCCACTCCAGGCCCGCTGGTAGGCCGCGAGGACGGGTCGACGGTGCAGCCCGGAGAAAAGCTGCCTCTCCGACAAGGTAGGGACCGGGAAAAGTAGTTTCCCCCTCCCCCCCCCCCCCCCCACCCCCCCACATAAAAAAGGCTAGGGCTCCAAAAACAAACACTAAAACTCACTAAAAATAAAAGACAGAAGTTAAAAAACAGACAGCTGCAGGCTGGGCAGCCATACCAACTGGACGGCGCCCCCTAGAATATAGGAGAATACTGAAGAATAGGTAAATTGGTGAGGATGAGTTTAAGCCTTTTTTTCCCTTTGTGCTAGTTGACTTGTTGCTTGACACAGACCTAAGTTGGTCATGCGTGTAGCAAATAATTGCATATGCTGGTTTAAATCGAAGGTAGACACAAAATGCTGGGGTACCTCAGCAGGACAGGCAGCATCTCTGGAGAGAAGGAATGGGTGACGTTTCGGGTCTAGTCTGAAGTCTGAAGAGATGCTGCCTGTGCCACTGAGTTACTCCAGCATTTTGTGTCTATCTTCAATTTATATCTACCTAAATTGATCATAGTTGGTGTAGATGAGTCACTCAATGTTAGTCATGCAAGTCTAACCACCCCAAATTCAATTCCATACCATTGCAAGTAGAGTGCAGGCCGCCAAATTCAATTTCATACCATTTCAAGCAGAGTGCAGGCCACTAAATTCAAATTCAATTCATACCATTGCAAGCAGAGTGCAGGCCACCAAATTCAATTTCATACAATTTCAAGCAGAGTGCAGGCCACCATATTTAATTTCATGCCATTGCATGCAGAGTGCAGTACACCAAATTCAATTTTATCCCATTTCAAGCAGAGTTCAGGCCACCAAATTCAATTTCATACAATTTCAAGCAGAGTACAGGGCAACCAAATTCAATTTCATACCATTTCAAGCTGAGTGCATGCCACTAAATTTTCTTTTCATAGTAATTTCAAGCAGAGTGCAGGCCACCAAATTCAATTTCCTTTCATAGCATTTCAAGCAGAGCGCAGGCCACCTATGTCAAATTCATTTCATAGCATTTCAAGCAGTGCAGGCCACCAAATTCAATTTCATTTCCTAGCATTTCAAGCAGAGTGCATGCCACCAAATTCAAATTCATTTCATAGCATTTTAAGCAGAGTGCAGGCCACCAAATTCAAATTCATTTCATAGCATTTCAAGCAGAATACAGGCCACCAAATTCAAATTAGTTTCATAGTATTGCAAGCAGAGTGCAGGCCACCAAATTCAAATTAATTGCATACCATTTCAGTCAGAGTGCAGGCCACAATTTTCAAATTCATTTCATTCCATTTCAAGCAGAGTGCAGGTCACCAAATTCAAATTAATTACATACTGTAGATTGGTTATTTCCTACTAGCCAATTGTAGTGCTTGTTAGTAGTGGTTCTGCCTAATAAGTGTTTAATATTAACAAGAGCTTGGCTGCACCATTCAGTATGAGTAGCTGCTAGGAACTGTAATGTCCTGCAGATCAATGCTGTAAGTAGATCGAATAAACATGTGTTGTATCTTGATATGTGTTTGACTCCACTCATTACAAATACCATTTCAAGCAGAGTGCAGGGCACCAAATTAATTTCATACCATTTCAAGCAGTGCAGGCCATCAAATTAATTTCATACCATTTCAAGCAGAGTGCAGGCCACCAAACACATTTCATACCATTTCAAGCAGTGCAGGCCATCAAATTAATTTCATACCATTTCAAGCAGAGTGCAGGCCACCACATTCATTTCATACCATTTCAAGCAGAGTGCAGGCTACCAATTCATTTCATTTCAAGCAGAGTTCAGTTCACTCACGGCGTAGACTCACAGTTGTGGACTCAACTCTCTCTCACAGGGTGACTGACTCACGTCGGGCCTATGGGGCTGAATATTCCTGCCCCCCCGGAAGGGGTGTTACGTTCATCATGGTGATTGACAGGCGTGGGGACCAATCAGCTGATCCCAATATGTTTTAAACATTCATAACTTTTTTTATTATTCATCGATCGGAAAAATCCTCGGGAAAGAGGACTGTAAGTAAGGTGGCCAAAAATCATAGCGATATATGATAGCCTTTTTTCTAAAATCAATATACAGCGCAGAGTGGAAGTAGTCAAGATGAGACTTTTAGTTATATAGATGTCCTTTCCTCTTCTGTGAGAAGGGAGAAATACATTTATGAGGCAGCAATTGTAAAGACTTTGACATAACCCCCTTATGATACTCCCAAATAAGTCCCAAACTCACTCAATATTGTCAGTACAACTCTTGTTACATGAGGAGATAACCCTAATCAATCTCCACTTTCAGCAGACGGTCAGTGTAGTATCGATCTTTTGAATCAAGTTCCACAGGCACTCTAAAAAAAAGTAAAACACAAGAAAATAATAAATAGAAGTATGTGGAGGTCTTTCCAGTCCTCATGCTTGCTCCACCACTCAATAGATCACAGCCAACTTTTCACTTCAACACAGATTTTCTGCACTAACCCCTTGTCAGTTTTCTGCTGATCCCAGGAATGAGTAGGTTAACCGATGATGAATGTTTGTCGGCACTGGGTCTGCACTTGCTGGAGTTCAGAAGAATGAGGGAAGACCTCATTGAAACATACAGAATAATAAAATGCATGGATAGAGTGGATGTGGAGAGGATGTTTCCACTAGTGAGAGAGTCTAGGACTAGTCATAGCCTCAGAATTAAAGGACGTTCTTTTGGGAAGGAGATGAGGATAAATTCATTTAGTCAGATGGTTGTCAATCTGTGGAATTCTTTGCGACAAAAGGCTGTCGAGGCCTTGTCAGTGGATATTTTGAAGGCAGAGATAGATAGATTCTTGTTTAGTACAGGTGTCAGAGGTTATGGGGAGGAGGCAGGAGAATGGGGCTTGGAGGGAGAGATAGGTCAGCCATGGTGGAGTGGACTTGATAGGCCGAATGGCCTAATTCTACTCCTATCACTTATGACCTTACAACCTTATGATACTGCACATACTCCGAAAATCCCACACTGTCCGAAAATTTTGCGCGCCAAACGGCCTGTCGGCCTGCAGGCGCATTGAGGGCGTATGCAGCGTTTTCACGGTGTACGCAGTGTCTTGATGTCGTACGCAGTGTCTTGATGGTTTATGCCTAGTGCGTGGCATTGCGTGATGAACCCATCGCCCGGCATGGTGTTACATGATGACGTCACCGCCCGACGCTGTGCGACGTCCAAATTCAGTCGGCCTGCCTGCTGCCCAGCTGATTGGTAAGTATGACACAAATTACGTCACCTGCGAACTTAGCACGTACTTTGCACGTACTTAGCACGTACTTGCCGTGAACTCCGCTTCCATTTGGTCACGCCAAACGGATGCAATCGCATGCAAGAGGGACAGGCCCTTTAGTAAACCTCCAAAGCCACCCAGAACGTTTCCATAGTGAGCTGCTGGTGCCTTCGTCAATGTGAACTGTTGCTGGGACAGCACACAATCTGCAATGGTGACGACAGAGTCTCAAATGTCAGTTTAATGTCCGATGATGTCTTAATGACTATTAGTTCTGAAGAAATTCTTCAGAATAGTTTTCACTATTGGAGAAATAAAGTCCAATTTTTAGCTTGTTATTTCAGTTTGAAACAATCCAAACTCCTATTATATTTTTCCTCAGCTTTTGACACCAATTCCCACTAGTACGCTGTCACACTCACATCTGCTCCAGTCCCTGAATCCCTTCTGCAATTTTCCTTGCATCTGAATTGATCCCCTTCTCAGGCTCAATGTCCATATCACTGGAGAAGTGCAAAAGGTTCACATTTGACACATCTCATTGTAGTTGTTTGCAGAGATATACTACTGGACGTTCCCTATGAAAAATGTTTTGGTGTTATATTATTTTAGTAACAACACTAACAGTTGTCAAAATGTATTGTCACTAACTGTGAAGGGAAATTGTGGACGGCACAGCTGTAGAGTTGCTGCCTTTCAGCGTCAGGGAGCCAGGTTTGATCGGGTGCTTCGTTCGCTCGTGTGTCAGATGACATTCTGCCACCACTTTGCCACAGCCAGTGCCACATCTGTGCCTCTGCGGAGATAGTCCGCAGTGCATGCCTCTCCGCCGCAAGTCAGTAGGTGGGCCATTGTCTGTACCTCTCCACAGTTGCACTTGTCAGAGTCCAAGACCACTTCTTCAGGATGGGTCCGCAACTTCCCACTCCAGTGCGGAGGCGGTTTAGGGCTTTATCAGGTAGTATAAGGCAGGTGGTGTCCTGGTGCCATCTGTTGTTTGGTTTTGGTGCCTGGTATGGTTGGCTCTACTTCCATGAAGCTGTTCTGTTTCTTTAAGCATTTCTTGGCATGTTGGTGATTGTGTCTGCATGGAAGCATTCTGTCTATATGGTTTTTATAGCTCCTCCATGTGACCGCGTAGGTGTTCTCCGGGTGCCCCGGTTTATTCACATATTCCAAAAACCTGCAGGTTTGTAGGTTAATTGGCTTGTGTAAATTGTCCCTTTTGTGTAGGATGGAACTAGTGTATGGGTGATCACTTGTCAGTGTGGATTAGGTGGGCTGAAGGACCTGTTTCCATGGTGTATCTTTAAACAAAACTAAACTAAGATGTTTCTCTGATGATAGACATTCGGTTGCAGTTTAACTTCTCACTAACGAATATTTTGTCAACACTCTCTCCTTGTTTTCACTCTTCAATTCGCATCAGTATACTTTTATGTAATTCAGTAAGATTTTTGTTACTGATAAGACTTGTTCATTTCATAGAAACATAGAAACATAGAAAAATAGGTGCAGGAGTAGGCCATTCAGCCCTTCGAGCCTGCACCGCCATTCAATATGATCATGGCTGATCATCCAACTCAGTATCGCGTACCTGCCTTCTCTCCATACCCCCTGATCCCTTTAGCCACAAGTGTCACATCTAACGCCCTCTTAAATATAGCAAATGAACTGGCCTCAACTACCTTCTGTGGCAGAGAAATCCAGAGACTCACCACTCTCTGTGTAAAGAATGTTTTCCTCATCTCGGTCCTAAAGCAATTCCCCCTTATCCTTAGACTGTGACCCCTTGTTCTGGACTCCCCCAACATCGGGAACAATCTTCCAGCATCTAGCTTGTCCAACCCCTTAATCTTCTAAATTCCAGCGAATTCAAGCCGAGTCAATCCAGTTTTTCCTCATATGAAAGTCCTGACATCCCAGGAATCAGTCTGGTGAATCTTCTCTGTACCCCCTCTATGGCAAGAATGTCTTTCCTCAGATTTGGAGTCAAAAACTGTACGCTATACTCCAGGTGTGGCCTCACCAAAACCCTGTACAGCTGCAGTAGAACCACCCTGCTCCTATACTCAAATCCTTTTGCTATGAATGCTAACATACCATTTGCTTTCTTCACTGCCTGCTGCACCTGCATGCCTACTTTCAATGATTGGTGTACCATGACACCCAGGTCTCGTTGCATCTCCCCTTTTCCTAATCTGCCACCATTCAGATAATAGTCTACCCTCATGTTTTTGCCACCAAGTGGATAACCTCACATTTATCCACATTATACTGCATCTGCCATCCATCTGTCCATTCACTCAGCCTATCCAAATCACCCTGCAGCCTCCAAGCATCCTCCTCACACCTAACCATACTCCCCAGCTTGGTGTCATCTGCAAATTTGGAGATGTTGCATTGAATTCCCTCGTCCAAATCATTAATATATATTGTAAATAGCTGGGGTCTCAGCACTGAGCCTTGCGGTACCCCACTAGTCACTGCCTGCCATTCTGAAAAGGACCCATTTACTCCTACCCTTTGTTTCCTGTCTGCTGGCCACATCAATACTGAATCCCCAATACCGTGTGCTTTTATTTTGCATGCTAATTTCTTATGCGGGACCTTGTCAAAAGCCTTCTAAAAGTCTAGATATAACACATCCACTGGTTCTCCCTTATCCACTCTACTAGTTACATCCTCAAAAAATTCTATCAGATTTCCTAAGACCAATATCCTGCACATTCACACACACTGCACTGTTGATCCTTGCTTAAGTTCATTAACTTCTGAACCTTTCTGATTGGCAGAGATGTTTAGTTAATTTGCTAAATGTTTATTCTGTTACCAGCTTGCAACAGGCATGTTCAGCCTCTCCCTGATTTTCCACCTGATCATCTTAAATTGGCTAATCTGGCCCCTAACTACTGCAGCGAGCAGCCGTTCCAATATCTCTTCCTTCTAATGCCTTTGCCTTTCACTTAAAATCTATGTTGACAGATTCACTTTAATTAAATCTTCCTCAATGGACGCACGGTTGCGCAGCGGTAGAGCTGTTGCCTTCCAGCAAATGCGGCGCCGGAGACCCGGGTTTGATCCTGACTATGGGTGCTGTCTGTATGGAGTTTGTATGTTCTCTCCGTTAACTGCGTGGGTGTTCTCCGAGATCTTCGGTTTCTTCCCACACTCAAAAGACATACAGGTATGTAAGTTAAATGGCTTGGTAAATGTAAAAATTGTCACTTGTGAATATAGGATAGTATTAATGTGCGGGGATCGCTGGTCGGCGCGGACAAGGTAGTTGAAAGGGCCTGTTTCCATGCTGTATCTCTAAACTAAAAAAAAGACTTTGAATGTATTGCATCCAATTTAGCGAAACGCAGCATTCAGTATTACTGATGAAGAGCCAATACTGTGAATTACTGTGGCTGGTGTATTATTCTAGCACTCTTTGTGTATTTTATAGCAGTCTCAGATTTCACCAAATATTTATTTCTGTGATAAAACTTCCTTTTCCTTTTCTTTCTTTTCTTAGCATCTCACTGTTAAAAAATAGAAAAGCTCCACTAAATTCATTCAGTGGTGCAATACTCACTACTCCCAATCAATGGTGAGATTCATACTGAGATTTCATCTCTTGCACACATTTTAAGTGTGATTTTCTCTCCCCAAGATTCTGTTTTATAAAATAGTGATTGTTTTAGCACCAAATTAGACAGTCTATGTTCTTTTTGTGGTTTTTCAATTTCTTTGCTTATAACTTTTTATTATCTCCTATCATTTCCGTTCAGATACTTTACTCACTGACTCGACATTACAACCCACTGAACAAACTGAGCACATTCTGGATTTTACTGCATGGATCTGATTTTGGATGTCCTGAATTTGCTGATAGATTCCTGCTGATGATGTTAGGGATGCAATGTGATGTTGGCCATGACTTCTATGTGAGCATGAGAGCATTTTGCAGCAACACCTAATTTTGAGTTTGATTGGATTTTCCTTTACCCATTAAACCAGCTCATCTCGTGACCATTGCCTAGCACCTCTATAATAATTAACTGTCGCACAGATTGAGCTGGATTAAAATCGCAGAGTTTGCACGTTCTTCCTCTGACCTTGTCATTTTCCTTCTGCTGCTTTGGTTTCCTCCTCCCACATTCCAAGGAAGTGTAGGTTGATGGGTTAATTAGCCATCTGGTGTGTTGATGGAGAGAATAAATTGAAGCTCAATGATCAGCATGGACTCCGGGGAACAAAGGACATGTTTCCAACTGCATGTTCTATAATAGATGGCTCTAAAATGTTCAGTTCCTATCCCGAGAACAATATGACAAATGATTATTTGTTGAGATGGTTAAAATTAGTTTTTCTTTAAATTTTGAATGTCGTTTCCATGAACGCCTTTGGAATGAGGGAAGGAAACCAAAGCACCCAGAGAAAACCCATGTGGCTACAGGAAAAACGTATAAACTCCACACAGACAGCACCCATGGTCAGGATTAACGGAGAGGAAATCATGCTTGCCTAATCTTCTGGAATTTTTTGAAGATGTAACTAAGAAAATGGACAAGGGAGAGCCAGTGGATGTATTGTACCTGGATTCTCAGAAAGCATTTGATAAGGTCCCACATAGGAGATTAGTGGGCAAAATTAGGGCACATGGTATTGGGGGTAGAGTGCTAACATGGATAGAGAAGTGGTTGACAGACAGGAAACAAAGAATAGGGATTAACGGGTCCCTTTCAGAATGGCAGGCAGTGACTAGTGGGGTACCGCAAGGCTCGGTGCTGGAACCGCAGCTATTTATAATATACAACAATGATTAGGATGAAGGGATTCAAAGTAACATTAGCAAATTTGCAGATGACACAAAGCTGGGTGGCAGTGTGAACTATGAGGAGGAATGCTATGAGAATGCAGGGTGACTTGGACAGGTTGGGGGAGTGGGCAGATGCATGGCAGATGAAGTTTAATGCGGATAAATGTGAGGTTATCCACCTTGGTAGCAAAAACAGGAAGGCAGATTACTAGCTAAATGGCATCAAGTTGGGAAAAGGGGAAGTACAATGGGATCTGGGGGTCCTTGTACATCAGTCTATGAAAGTAAGCATGCAGGTACAGCAGGAGGTGAAGAAAGCGAATGGCATGTTGGCCTTCATAACAAGAGGTATCGAATATAGGAGCAAAGAAGTGCTTCTGCAGTTGTACAGAGCCCTAGTGAGACCACACCTGGAGTATCGTGTGCAGTTTTGGTCCTCTAATTTGAGGAAGGACATCTTGCTATTGTGGGAGTGCAGCGTAGGTTTACAAGGTTCATTCCAAGGTTGATTTGTTATTTGGCTGCTGTAAATTGCTCCTACTGGGTGAGTGGTAGACTGTGAATCTAGTTAATAGGAATAAGGGGAGAATTAAAAATGGGATTATGGTAGAATTAATATCTGGGGTAAGGCTTTCCACCCAGATGATCCCATCCTGTTCAAGAAGGCCAGGTGTGATTGCCACAAAGCAATCAGGGTAACATCTGCAACAATGGGCAGATGTGTGGCAGATGCAGTTTAATGTGGATACGTGTGAGGTTATAAACTTTGGTAGCAAAACCAGGAAGGCCGATTATCATCTAAATGGTGTTAAATTGGGGAAAGGGGAAGTACAGGCTGTGAAGAAAGCGAATTAAATGTTGGCCTTCATAACAAGAGGAGTTGGGTATAGGAGCAAAGAGGTCATTCTACAGTTATACAGAACCCTAGTGAGACCACACCTGGAGTATTGTGTGTGGGTTTGGTACCCTAATTTGAGGAAGGACATTCTTGCTATTGAGAGAGTGCAGCGTAGCTTTACAAGGTTAATTCCCGGGACGGCGGGACTGTCATATGCTAAGGGAATAGAGCAGCTGGGCTTGTACACTCTGGAGTTTAGAAGGATGAGAGGGGATCTCATTGAAACATATAAGATTATTAAGGGTTTGGACACTCTAGAGGCAGGAAACATGCTCCCGATGTTGGGAGAGTCCAGAACCAGGGGCCACAGTTTAAGAATAAGGGAGATGCCACTTAGAACGGAGATGGGGTACTGATTGGGGATGATCAGCCATGATCTCATTGAATGATGGTGCTGGCTCGAAGGGCCAAATGGCCTACTCCTGCACAAAAAAACATAAAAATCTCTGGCACTGTGAGGCAACCACTCTACCACTGTGCTACATTGCTGCCCACTGTGATGATTAAATGTTTAGTTTGGTTAACATTTAAGTGCAACACAGATTACATATTATCTGCACAATGTTTCACCAACTAAAAATTTAGAGCAGTATTTCTTCCAGAACAATAACTAAGTATCAAATGTGATAACTTTCCAGATTAGCTAATTCAATACAGAGCTTAATATTTTATATGCATCCACCACATTTTAATTCTAACAGCATTGCTATGATAAATGTATATGGTTTAATTTTCTGTCAGAACATTGAAATCCCCAAGTTTACTTGAATATTAAACAACACTGAGACTCTGAGTGCAACTGGATTCAAAGAGAAAAACCCCATTGAATTTGGTTTTTAGTAAAACTTGAGCCAAGATTTCCTGAGATCTGCAGCATTCCTACGAGGCATCGCAGGTTCATCTGATTAGCATATTCAGTTATTAAAATAACATTGTTAACAAATTATCTTATTTGGAAGTTATTCATTATTCTTTGAAAATCTACAAGAGCGCAAACCATCATGTTAAGGAGTCCCCTGGTGGCACACTTCCATTTGCTTCTTAATTGATGTTACTTACGATTGTCATGAAACAAAATCTTCTAACAGGCCTTTGAGATGGGCAACATTAAAACCTTAAGAGCTTTTGCAAATGGAGCAAATTAATACTGCGGTTTCAAAACTAGGTATTACTCCAGATTTATTTTTGAATTAATAATTATTTCATGTTCAATACAGATTGTTTCATTTACACTTATATTATGGCTTTGTTTTGCTCTATTTATGGCGTTGGTTCTGACCAGCTTTACATGTTAAAACAGGCTTGAATATATAACACTCTGTTCCTTATTGATTTAGATAATGCACAGTGCCCACAAGGTAGTTGGGAAGACCACAGTTACTCAAATGAGCAAATTAGAAACCTGGATGCTTGAATCTTCAAATACATCATCAGTCATCATTGAAATCAAGGCACCTTTATAAGGAGCAACCCAACCAAATATGGCATGATATAATAGTAAGATTAAATGAGAACTTACCAGTTCGAAGTTTGATCCTTATTTTATGAGGAGGTACGTTGAGGGATTACATAAAGCAGCGGCGTGGAAACACAGAAAACACATATGGTCGAAGTAACATAGTAAGGCTTTAAGGAGACTAGAACTACCAGATGATCTCTTAGATTATGAGGGTGGGAGCGGAGGGCACGTAATCCCTCAACGTAACTCCTCATAAAATAAGGATCAAACTTCGAACTGGTAAGTTCTCGTTTAATCTTACTATTTTACTTCGGAGTCACGTGAGTGACTGCATGAAGATTTCAAAGCTCTGTGTTTACATGCCGTAGATGCACTCCATACGACAAACTGCTTCGGTTGACACAGTAGTGAATAAATAATATATTGAACAGTGCTTCAAATTATTCAATAACTATTTTTTAAAATAACAATAATAACAAAAATCAATAATAACCTCTCTATTCCAGGAGGAAATTACAAACAATTATATAAACAAAGCAAATGAAGTAAATGGAACCCAAAACCAGCATGCCCAAACCATGGCACTGTCTGTACAGGTTTATCATAAAATTGTGAGAATGTCGACTCTCTAGACCATCCTGCGGCCGCGAGGATTTGGTCTAGCGGCACATCCTGAGCCTTCACCACGGATGTTGAAGCTGCCCTGGTGGCGAGAGATTTAAATACATGAGTGTTGACTCCATCATAATTGAGAACCTGTTTCAACCATCTAGAAATAGTTTGTACTGACACTCTTTATATGGCTTTTTGTGACTGATGAGCAGTGTTGTCTCAGAATCTCTGAGACTCCTTGTTAACTCAAGATATTGGCATAAGTGTTTAATTACACATAACATTTGGTCAACCGAATATGCTTTAAATGTCACCTTGGTTCCTGCCATACCTGGCTTGCTTTGTTTGATTAAATCATAGACATAAAATGTAATGTCATCTACAGACAAATGCATACAATCTATTCATAACAATTGTAATGTTTGTACACATTGTGCTGAAACCAGCGCCATTAGCATAACTACTTTCAGAGTTAATCTCTGCATAGACAATGACGTAATTGGAGCCCATTGCCAAAGCCGTGTGAGAACTATACTGATATCCCAGATTTCTGTATATCTAGGTTTCGGAGGGTTTTTGTAAAAATTCCTCTCATAAATCGGGATACTAACGGATGAGCCCCAATAGGTTGTTGTCCTGTGGACTGTCCTAAATAGGAGGACAAAGCACTCTGAGCACTGTTAATATCACTATAACTCAAGTGCTCATCAAAATGCAATTTAGCATGGAATTCCAACACATCACTTATGCTTGCAGTATGGTAAGGTATATTTGATTGTACACAGAACATGTCACATTTCTTTATGTGAACCACATATTGTTTTTTAGTACTATTCCTCCAGGCTGCAGTGATAACCTCCATGGTCCTGTTCGACAATCCAAAGCCTTGGAATGGTCTGCTCAGAACCTGCAGACCAACAATTGATATGGTCATGTAATGGGTGACTTTCTCCTGTAACCAGATGCACCAACAAATTACTACAGCTGGGAATCTCATGAATGGCTGAACCATCATTCTGAGTATCAATGGGAACCATGGTTGTGTTGGCCAATCTAGGACCACCAAAAACGCCTGTGGCGGAGTCACACTCTATTTTGGTTAAACATTTCATAATCAGTCAAAATGGACTAAAAGCATAAAAGCATGCGTACCCCCAATGTAACGAAAAAGCATCCACAGCTACTGCTCATGGATCTGGCTCCCATGAAACATATTTAGGCAACTGGTGATTCAGTCTGGATGCAAACTGATCAAAGTCTGGCAACCCAATCGAGTGACAATTGTTTGAAAACTTTAGAATTCAACACCCATTCTAAATTGTCATTACATTTTCATGACCTATGGTCTGCCACCATATAGTCTACCCCTGGTAGATAGATGGCTGAAAGAAAGTTGTTTCTTGAAATACACCAATGCCATATAACATTAGCCATGCTATCACATGAAACTGATCTTGCTCCTCCCATATGATTAATATATGCCACTCCCGTGGTGTTATCAACCTGGAGATGAATGTGTAAATTATTCATTGTGGAGCAATATGCCTTTTACCCATAAAATGCCCACAATAATTCCTTGTGTGTGTAGAATCAAACCTTCTTGTTCATTCCATCTACCCCCCATAGCTAGACTCAATGTCCATAGCCACCCCATCCGAGAGCACTTACATCAGTCTGTAAAATCATTGAAGGTTCCTGCATCAACATGTTATTGGTAGCTTGACTGACATTAACAATCCACCACTGCAATTCTGCTAGAGCTGTGGTTGGTACCTGCATAACCCAATCAAAATGGCCTGCATGCTCTTTTAGTGCTTGTTCTCTTGCTCTTTGCAAATATTGATAATGCAAAGGACCGAACTATACTGCAGGGAAAACTGCTACCAATTTCCCAATGACCTTAGCAACTTCTCGGATGGAGGTATAAAGTTTTTTGTGTGAGGCAAGTACAGACATCAGCAATATCCACAATCTTGGCTGTTGGTAATGTTACTGTCATATCAACTGAATCAATAAGAAAACCCAAATGCTCAATATTTTGGTTTGGCTGTAATTTAGACTTAGTAGGATGGATCAAAATCCTAACGTTTCAAACACATTTTTGATTACTGCAACCAACTCCTCAGCTGAATCTTTAGTGCTGCTGATAATTAAGATATCATCTAAATAAGCCATGATAATGTGATTATGGGCCCTCAATAACCCCAGCACTAGTTTTGACAATTAGTAAATAGCCTAGGTGCTGAACTTGATCCATTAGGCAATGCTTTATATTGCCACAGCTATCCCATCCAATTAAATTTCAAGTACCTGCAATAATGAGCATGAATTTGTACTGAATAATACGCATCTTGCAAATGAATAGTTGCCAAATAACAACCTTGTGAGACCACCTGTTTTGCAGTAACGAAGTGTCCATTAAAAGTGTCTATAGAGAACTGAAGAATCTAAGTGGGTGAGGTCCAGAATAACTCTACAACCGCCATCTTTCTTAAGTCTGGGAAATATATTGGACACAAATTGTTGATGATGAATAATGGCTTTCTCAATCACTCATCTTTGGCATAAATTCTTAATCTCATCGTTAACCTGTTCAGTCTCTGGAGCAGAAAAACACCAACATTTTATTTGGCTTGTGCTGCTGAGGTGGATCTATCCCTGAGATAAACTCAATGGTAGAACCTGACACAGTATTTAGTACAAACATATCACATGTTATACAGCATAATTCATTGTAAAACAATTGTAATCTACCTCCAATAGGAGGTTGTGCATCCGAACCTTAAACAAACGTTCCCTGCAGTTGGCCTGTAAGCCTGCTGTCTGCTCATATTGGGGATGAAGTCGCTCTGCCTAAGTGGGTAACCTCATTGCCCCACTGGCCTTCCCCTGCTCGGTCCAGCACCTGGATCCGACCTTCAGTACACAAATCCTGGTTTGCAAATAGGTGGCCGTGATATGCTTGGCTTCATCAAACCAATTGTTTTTGCCTCATCATCAATATCACATATTTGTTTGACAAGGTCCGCTCCAAACAGGAACTCAGGCTTTTGTATATTTGTTGCCTTACATAGTGCAGCAAAGCTTTTGATTGAGAATTGGCCTGATGGCGATTTTTCTAATGCAATTTACTTCAAAGAATGCATTGCATAATAGAGCCAACATATCTTTTTGAGTTTGAGTAATCATGGTCACTTTGACCATAGTGCCAAATGCAGTAATTGCTGCAGCCACCAGTTGCAGGACGCATTAATGCCGAACCTCCTGTCCTCTCATAGAAGGACTCATGGGTGCCCAGATTACTGAGTTCATCGTGGGCTCTTTCAGTGATGCATGGTAAACAGGTTATAGGTAGTCTCTTGCATCATAATTGCTGGAGCTTGTGAGACACTAAATAATTGATATTGTTGGCAAGGTATACCTCCATTCCCTCACCAGTCCCCTCCGGAAAAGCAAACTCATTGCAATATCCGGGACACCTGGAGCGTGGTTCTTGTGCTCTGGTGTTTGCACATAAGCAGGGACACCAGACATGGGATTAGCTGCATCCTGCCCCGCTTCTCTCAAGTCATATATTAGGGAGGCATCCTCCAGACCTAAACAAGGTGCTGGAAGGAAATCCCCTTGCTGATAGTCCACATATTCCTCTTGATATGGGACTTATTAAACAGCTGACTGGGGAATCACTGGGCCCTTAGACGCTTGTTTTATCTGAGTTTGGAGCATCTTCTCCATATTCTGCATCCTCACCCACATTTTGTATTATCTGGAGGGGAGTCACATTTTCTTCAGACTCGTCTAACAACCTGGATCTAATAGATTTTCTTTTTTGCCTTTCTAAGACTGTCGGTGGCCTCAGCCTCCTGAGTAACTGGAACTGGTGTGGAAAGTTCACTTCCTAATGAAACTGCTGTCGGTAAACGGCACCCGGTATCGAAACCAGCGTTGCCGCGCTAATCTCCAGACTGGATCGATTTAGTGAATCCGTGGACCCATGCTAGCGAACTTTCCTACCTGACCATACCACCAACTCCTACTGACTTCTCAAGCCAGCTTTACGGAGTTAAATACTCTCAGGCAAAGTCACTCACGTGACTCCGAAGTAAAATTGAATAACATCTCAAAGAAAGTGAATCAGTATTGGGATATCAATAAGGAACAATGTCTAATTGTCCGGAAACATGCGAGAACTGCACCTCCAAGGTCTTGAGCATGCTGGATTAATGGAGTTTTGTGCAATTGATTCCAAATTCAGCTGAAACATGGAAAGGAATATTGACTTATGAGGACAAAGAGACATACTAACAACCAAAGAACTTTGAGACATTATAGAAGGCATCAGGTTTGTGCAGGCTATGGAATGGAATGGAATATACTATTGTCACATATGACAAGGCACAGTGAAATTCTTTGCTTATGCACCCAAGTATGCAAATAGTCACCACATAAATGGCGTTGACAAAGTTACAAAGTATGCCGCGCCGGCTCCTCCTTTCTTTCCCCCCCCCCCCCCACCCCACGGTGGTCCACCAATGCAGGGTCCTTCTTTGCTCTCCCCCCCTCGTCTCGCAACAATCCCACCACGCCAGGTGTTCCTTTGTTCTTACCCCCTCATGGCGGTTCCCCCGCGCCTTGATCGATATCACACCATCGACTGATGAGGTTCCGCCAACCATCGAGGCTCCGGAACAACAATTGTACACTTATTAGTTTTCTTTGCTCTGAAAGTTGTGTTCTTGAGTCTTCCTCCTAGATCTTTATGGTTGAGTTCGCAAATAATCTAGTGGAGTTCTGTTGGAACGCTGCACTGTCAGAGGACCTGATGTCCAGATGAAATTTTAAGTTAATTACTCTCTTTGTGGATTTAAATATCCCTGCAATTTTTTTCCACTGTAACAATACTAAAACACAGTTGATTATTTTCTTATTGTATTGCACTTCATAGGAGCTCTATGTTTGTGAATTTGCTGCTGTTTTTACTATAGCACAGCAGTACTACATACTTAATACTTCATACTTACACTTAATACTTAATTAACGGCCATGCCTTTTGGACAATTTAACATTATAAATAAATCTGTGGAAACAATAAAAAATAGAACATTCTGGAAGCCAGCCAGCACTGACCGAAAGAAAAACCAAGTTAAAATTTCAGGTTAATAAACTCTCATTAGAAAAAATACAAGCCATTTTTTTTGTATTCAATAGTTATTCTAGCTCAGATAAAATGTAAAAGTAATTTTAAAGAGCAGGAATTGAAGCTCTTAGGAACAGACAATGTTTATTAAGTGAGGAACTATTGAGATGATTTGAGTTTTCGCACAGAATCAACAGCATTCATTTGGGGAATTAATTCATTTTGATGAAGTGATCGAATAGAATGGAATGGAAGTTAAAAACAAATTGTCTAAACTGGAAAGAAATCAGCTTGAATATTTTTTACCGCAGGGGTATTAATATCATAGAACCAGTTATAAGGGGGACTTACAACACAAAGGGAATTGAGAGATGATTGCATGTCTTTCTGGAAAGATAATATTTTGAGAGATATAATAAGAATTAGACAGGCTGGTTAGATCTCTCATAAACCAATGGGTTTGTTAAATTTAAAAGCCTTTACTTTTCAGCATTGCTCTAGATTCGAAGGACACTCCATGATTTGCACAATGTATTATTCTATGAAAAAATGTGCTTTCCTGTTTCGATCAGGGTCTGACAATAATCTTAACTGACAGTGGCTTAAAAAATATACGATCTTTTTCTATGCGGTGAATACACACTGCTTCATTGGGTTCTTATACTTAAGCAATTATAGTTGAGTGTAAATGCAGCATTACAAAACTGAAGGCAGTCTGGACAACCAAGCAAATGGAAGCCTATGGTGTTCTTAATTTAGAACACCGTATCAAAAACTTTAATTATAAGCACTAAAAGACAATTTTAAGAGTTTTGTGGATTTCAAATTTCTATAAATCTGTCCTATTTTTGAAGCCTGATTGAAGATTAATTCACCGTGACATCCACTTCCATTAAGGCACCATCCAAGTACCCATAATTGAGCTCATTTGAGTCCTGAGCACTTTTAACAAGGAGGCTACAGCAGAAAGACAAGTTATAATACCCTGTGATGATGTTACCATGTGAGCCCCCTCCCCCACCATCACCCATTTACTGTCAGCCTATTACCATACGCATCCTCTCCTGTCTCCAGATTTTTCCAAGTAAAGTACAAAGTACAAAGTACATTTATTGTCACATACACCAATTGGTGTAGTGAAATTTGACTTGCCATGCAGCACACAGATAAAGATAAGACCCAACGCTAAAGAATTAACAATAAACATAAAAACATCCCCCCACAATGGTTCCCACTGTGGGGGAAGGCACAAAGTCCAGTCCCACCTCCAAGTCCACCCATAGTCGGGCCTGTTGAGGCCTCCGCAGTCAGCGCTACGGCGGCCCGATGTTTTAGGCCTTCTCACCAGGTGTTGGTGTTCCGGCATCGGGAGAGTCCTCACAGCGGCTTGGGACACCTGGAACGGACGCTTCCCTACCGGAGTCCATGGCTTCCGAAGCTGACAAGGCCGCTCTGGATGGAGCTCCACAACTGGTGATCTCGCCGAGAGATCCCAGGCTCCCGCTGTTAAAGTTCAGCACTGCCGCCCGCAGCCGGCCGCTGCACAGACCCGCAGCTCCGCGATGTTCACCTGCGGTCTCAGCATTCTGCAGCTCCAGCGCGGCGACCCAGGCAAGGTATCTCCTGCTCCGATCCCCGATGGTCGCTGCCAAAGCCGAGGTTCTGGGTGGCCCCCTCAGTAAACGCCGCTCCAGGCTGATGGTAGGCCGCGAGGACGGGCCGAAGTTGCAGCCTGGAGAAAAGCTGCCAGGTAGGGACCCTGAAAAGTAGTTTCCCCCTTCCCCCCCACTACCCCCCACATAAGAAAGACTAGAACTCCAAAACAAAACACTAAAACTCACTAAAAAGAAAAGAAAGAAGTTAAAAAACAGACAGCTGCAGGCTGGGCAGCCATATCAACTGAACAGCGCCCCCTAGGCTGATTCTCTCAGAGTTTCTTCAGTAATTTTAAATCTAAGTGCAATGTTCATGAGCTTAGATTCATAGAGGGATACAGTACAGAAGCAGGGCTTTTAGCCCATATACCATACAGATTATTAAGTAACCTTATGCATTAATTTTACGTTAATAGTTTTTTTTTGTTCCCATCATAAACTTCCTTCTTCACCAGATTTTACCACTCACCTACACACCAGGGAGAATTTACAGTGACCAATTAACTTATTGACTTGAAAAATAATCTGCTGGAGGAACTCAGTGGATCAGGCAGCATCTGTGGAGGGAAATGGACTGATGACATTTCTGGTTGAGACTATTGTTCAGACTGGTCAAGCTTACCATCAGTCGGAAGAAGGGTCCCAATCCAAAACTTTTTCTATCCATTTCCTTCCACAGCTGCAGCCTGACCTGCTGAGTTCCTCCAGTAGTTTAGTTTTTGCTCAAGATCCCAACACCTGCAGCCAATTGTGTCATTGCATTGTGGCGTGTTTGACAAGACCAGATCACTTGTTGGAAACCCACAAGATCAAAGTGAGCACATGCAAACACCACACAGAAAATACCTAGTAGGGATGGAGTGCATGTCCATGTGAGGCCTTGGCTGTATTTGTTACACCATTAATCCAGAAAATTAAGATATATGGAATTAACAGTGACTTGGTCGTATGGATTCAGAACTGGCCTACTGATGGAATTCAGAGGATTGAGGTGAAAGGACGATACTCAGGCTGGAGGTCTGTGACAAGTGAGGTTCCTGAGAAAGTGCTAAATAACAAAGTATGACACATCTGTAAAAACTGCTTCATCAACGGACTCCATGTGGAATGCAACTTGAGGAGTGGCAGCAGATAGCACTGTAACACAGAATTGATCCTGATTTCAGGACAGTCAATGTGGAGTATGCATATTCTCCCTTAGACCATCTTTGTTTCTCACAAATGTTGTGGTTTCCTTGCACATCCCAAAGGTCGACATGCCCCAAATGTAAGTAAGCATCCTGACTGTGGGAATGAGAATGAAAAAAGAATGAATAGGCATGTAGGAGTGAATACGGAAATACAAGATGGAATGGGAGCCAAGGGATTACACTGCTAAGAACTGGCATGGACCCAATGGACTGAATGGCTTCCTTTCATGTCATCACAAACATTTTTTGCAGGTTTTCTTTAGCATTGTGTAGAGAATCGCCTTCCCCAATGTAAACTTGGACAGAACTGGAGCAGGATATGAAACATTATCTATTTTAGTGGCAATTCACAACATGGAAATTAAAAGATAAGTATTTTAAATGTTTTTGACCACATCTTACTCATTTCATTTGATGTTTAAAATTTATTTTTAATTTAAACCAATCTCTTTAACATCTTGACGAGTCACGTTTGGCTGGCCCCTCCTTTTTGTCGAGAGCTGTTGGAGTGTTTCAGGCTGGAGGGCCTTTGCACCTTACCTCTTGTCCTGCAGAGCAAGCTGCTGGCCTGTATGACAAGCAGGATCACTTAGATTCGCTTTCTAGTCTAATACATTTAGACATACAATGATTCCTGGTGCAATTCCAAGCAACTGGCTGTCTCTTGCACAAGCTGGCCTGAGGTTGTTTTATTTCCTCTATTTCATGCAATATCAAGTATCATTTGGACTAAGTTGGGTGGGGATAGCAAAATGGCAGGAAGATAAGAGAATTTGTGGGGTGTGGGGATATTCCCCATGGTAGGCTAATCCAGAAAATTAAGATACATGGAATAAACGGTGACTTAGTCATATGGATTCAGAATTGAGAAGATTGTGGTGGAAGGACAATACTCAGGCTGGAGGTCTGTGCTCAATGGAGTTCCTCAGGGACCTGGGACCTCTGCTGCGTTGGGACCTCTGCTGTTTGGGAAACATATAAATGTCTTGTACATAAACATAGATGCGTTGGTTAGTAAGTTTGCAGATGATATCAAGATTGCCGGGCTCGCGGACTGTGAGGAAGGCTATCAAGGAATACAGTGGGATATAGATCAGCTACAGAAATTGGTGGAAAAATGTCAGAAGGAGTTTAATCCAGAGGAGTTAAACTGTGGGAGGTCAAATGTAAGGGGGGAATATAAAATCAATGGCATGACCCATAACAGCATAATTGTACAGAGGAATCTTGGTGTTCAATTCCATATCTCCCTGAAAGCGGCAACACAAGTAGATAGAATGGTAAAAAAGGTTTATGGTATGCTTGCTTTATTGGGCAGGACATTGAGTATAAGAAGACATAATGCAGCTTTATAGGAATTTGGTTAGACCGCATTTGGAGTATTGCATGTAGGACTGGTGGCCCCATTACAGAAAGAATGTGGAAGCTTTCGATAAGGAGCAGAGGAAGTTGACTGGAATGATCCCTGGATTAGTGGGTATCAGCTACAGGGGGAGGTTGGACAGATTTGGATTATTTTCTCTAGAACGCCAGAGGTTGTGGGGAGACCTGATAGAAGAAAATAAAATTATCAGATGCATAAATAGGGTAGACATTCTAATCGATTTTCCCAGGATGGAAAAATCAAATGCTAGAGGGCATAGCTTTAAGGTGATAGGAGCAAAATGTAAAGGCAACGTGTGGGGCAATCTTTTTACACAGAGGGTGGGGAGTGCCTGGGATGCACTGCAAGGGGTGGTGGCAGATATGATAGTGACATTTAAAAGACGTTTGGATAGGCATTTGTATATGCAGGGAATGGAGGGATATGGATTATGTGCAGATAATTAAGAGATGGTCTTGGTAACATGACTGGCATATACATGTGGGCCAAAGGGCCTGTTCTGTGTCAATAAAATCTGGAACATATTAAAAATAGCTACCATGTTAAAATGGAGACATGTCAAAAGATTTTAATGACTATCCCTCCATTTATTTGCCTGTATCTCTTTACTTCCTTTGAAATCTGAAAGTTAATTCAGCAGGTAGACACAAAATGCTGGAGTAACTCGGGGAATTCAGCAGTCAGCACTACTGGGATCTGGGTTTGATCCTGATGTCCGGTGCTGTCTGTGTTGAATTTGCACATTGAGTTTAATCTCATGGTCACCTGGCTTTCCCCAAGATGCTCTGGTTTCCTCCCGTACCCCAAATATGTGTTGGTAGGTTAGATGGCTGCTGCACATTACCTTTTAGTGTAGCAGGAGGGCACTTAAAAGCGATATTATACAGTTATAAGGAAATTAGGAGAGAGGGGAATGGGACTGATGGAATAGATCTGGGGGAGCTCGCATGGATCTGATGGCACAAATGGTCTCCAGCTGCTTTGTTGTAAGTAATTAGAAAGCTGAAATTATTCAGTTATCCAGCTGATACACTCTGTGGTCCAGACCATGGAAGATCTAATCTTATCCATTACAATCAGAGTATTCACCATTGTTGCATACATGGTTATGTGTAGTATTCAGTTTGATTGTGTTTGCTGACACAGCTAAGTGGGATGTGGCACAATTGCAGATCAGACTGTTATTAGGGTGTGAGGTGAATGCCATAGGGTGTGAGGTGGATGATAATCAGAGTTCACTAATGAAATACCTGTTAAGTTCTGTATGTGCAAATATGCAAAACCTGCACATTTGTATTGTGCACCTTTGATTAATTCATGAATCACTCCACTGGTGTGTCATCTGTGCTATGCATGATCTATAATATCCAGACAGGAACATAACCATGCTTTTGCATTCAGTCATTGCTTTGAGTCCAGCAACTGAAACTGCTGACGATGATGTAAAATGCTCCTATCAGGCAATAACAGACACTCTGAGTTGTCCAAATGCCTTCAATAAATTTCCCAATCTAGTGCGGTAAAATGATTGAAATTTCCCACATGGATGCTTGTGCTGAAGATATTACTATCCACATCATATTCCTGCAATGTCTTTGTTGTCTTTAAGCCCCGGTTGACAGATCAACTACGTCTAATATCCCAATAGTTCTTCAGGATACAACAATAGGACAATTGTAATGTCTAAACTACCAATGTCCAGACCTGATGTTTAAATCACTCATTCAAATCATCTGGATCGCAAAAAGGAATTACTTTGATGGTCAGTGTAAAAGTGATTGGTGACATAATGAGCAGTGTGTGGAATTTTGCTCCAAGGTTTCAATTAAATTCTGCCGCTGCAGATTAATGAATGAAGAGAGTTCCAACAAAGGCAGCTTTGCCATTTCAAACAGAAGCCATGACTAATTACAGCTCATTTTAGGTTTGAATTCTTGAGGTGAACTTCAATGTGGGCAAATGTTGTTTGTTGGTGAAGACTTACGATATAATTATTCTCTGAATCATCTTGTCTTAGCTTAGAACTTTACACTCTCCCTAACTGTTTTCTCTTTCTCTTGTAAGCCTTGCATTGATAAATCTTTGATAAGCTTTTACTTGCTTGCCCATTGTATCCTTATGTGAATTTTTGGCAAATTTTGTTTAATAGATATTCCTACTTAATGCCTTCCGGTGGCGGCAGTTACTAGTTGCTACTAATGACATTAAAGAATTCTTAAAGTCATTAAGAATATAAAAATACACGATTGTTTTTAAACCACATGGAGTGCGAGATGATGATGGTGACATACAAAATGATTTTGCTTTGAGGTTTCCAATCCAAATTCACTGTAATGGATTCATATCAGTTTTCTCTGCCAGTCCTACAATCACATTCTTGAGGCCCGAGTCACCAACCTATATTGGACATGCCATCTCATTCTCAGATTCCTGAAATGGATACTCTTTTCAGGTTCATAAATTCATAACTTCTTGAAGCAGAATTAGGCTATTCAGCCCATTGACTACTCTGCCATTCAATCATGGCTGATCTATCTTTCCCTCTCAACCCTATTCTTCTGCCTTCTCCCCATTACCCCCAAAACCCTTACAAATCAAGAATCTGTCAATCTGCACCTTAAAAATATTAATTGACTTGGCCTCCACTGCAGTCTGTGGCAATGAATTCCACAGATTCATCACCCTCTGACTAAAGAAATTCATCATCAGCTCCTTTCTAAAGGTACGTTCATTTATTCTGAGACTATGGCCTCTGGTCCTAGACTGTCCCATTAGTGGAAACATCCTTTTAACATTCACACTATTCAGGCCTTTAGGGCCTGTCCCACTGTATGAGCTAATTCAAGAGTTCTCCCGAGTATCATCTGATTTGAACTCAGAGAATTACGGTAATAGCCGCTCATAGGTACTCGGGGCTCTCGTGGACATTTTTCAACATGTTGAAAAATCTTCACGAGTCTTCACGAGCTTACTGCGTTTCCCGAGTACCTGCTGTTAGCGTTATGAGCCGCTAAGAGACGTCCCGAGCTCCGACGTACCCGCTACGTACATTCTATGTGCTTACCACGAGTTTGTTTTTTTTTAAACTCAGGAGAACTCTTGAATTACCTCGTACAGTGGGACAGGCCCTTTACACTATTCAGTAAGTTTTTCAATGAGGTCTGCCTTCATCCTAAATTCTAGCGAGTACAGACCCAATACCTTCATATGCTCTGAGTTTTCTGAGCTTTGCGATGGAATAAGATTGCCAGGTGAACAGAGGAAAGTTCAAGGTCAGGGATTAATGTTCAAGGTCAGGGATTTTGTTATGGAGAGGCAAAGATTTGGTTCACCTCTTAATCCCTATCTCGATTTCATGCAACATAGTGTAATATGTTGAGGATGCTGATATATGAATAACTAGAATTTGTGTAATTCACAGGAACTCTCCTTAATGCTCGAGGGAAGTTCCCGAATAATCGCGGCCTCAGCTAGGTCACGGAAAAAATTTTGCGAGTAAAAATTGGTCGGCATGGTTCTTTTTAACTCGTAGTGCAGTGGAGTGAGGTCCTATGTAGTTACAAGCGGTCGATGGCAGCCATAGGCTGCTTGTAACTACATAGCAACCTCACTCCACTGCACTACGAGTTAAAAAGAACCATGCCAACCAATTTTTATTCGCTGACCGGGCATTTTAATTGGCTCACTGGAGTTTTCAGGACCAAGGAAAACTGACCGGTAGGTTAAATGCACGCTAAACTTTATTATAAGTTGTCTGGCTTCTTAACAGTGTTGCCACTCCTTCTCCCCCCCTTCTCCCCCCCTCTCCCCCCTTCTCTCCCCCCTTCTCTCCCCCCCTTCTCCCCCCCTTTCTACCCCCTTCTCCCCCCTTCTCCCCCCTTCTCCCCCCTTCTACCCCCCTTCTACCCCCTTCTCTCCCCCCCTTCTCTCCCCCCCTTCTCTCCCCCCCCTTCTCTTGCCTTCTCTCCCCCTCCGCACTCCCTAAGAATTACTGTACACTGTGCAGCCATCTTTTACCTTCCTCTTCATCGCAGGTGTGAATTTCAGACAGCGCTCCCCCGCTTTCCTTGGCCCCCGCCTTTACGATGTGTTTGTGTTGTGTGCGGTCAGTCGATCCAGCTGATGGTCAATCTAGCTCGAGGTTTTTCAGGCGAGTGCCTCGAGTTGGAAGGTCGACGACACTCTTTTGAATTTGCGGATTAGGTTGCCGCAGTGGGACAGCCCCTTTACTATAGTTGAAAAAGAGGTTGTAATAAATCCAACTCTTGAAGGAGATGAATCACTGACACCTGATTTGGGATATCCGAATTAAGCTACGCTCGAGTGGAAATCTCAAGGCTCTTGCCAGTTTAACAGAGTAATGATAGCTACAGCAATGGAGCCATTGATAACATTATTACTAAATTTGGGCTTTTACTTACATTGATACTACTGAAGTGCATGTTTGATTCAACTAGTCAAAGATTTTCTTCCAATGAGTTCTACTACATTCATGTAACAGTAATGAACAAAACCACCAGGGTGGTTATTGGAGGGTAAATTAACCTTGGTATTAAAGGGTTCGAATAAAGCTGTTCATTCAACAGCTGGTGGAAATGTTAAACGTTGCCATTGATGCGGCCCATGTTTGTTGGAGTGACGTCCACATATTTATTGTCAGTTTATGTTCAAAAGAGAAAAGGTACTTTACATTTATGATGGATTTAACTTACTGGATCGGGACTTTGTTCCAAAGCCAGAAGATTGTGGGGTCAAAGGGTTGCACGGTGGTGCAGCAGTAGAGTTGCTGCCTTACAGTGCCTGTGGCCTGGGTTTGATCCTGACCACAGTTGCTGTCTGTTCTCCCCTGTTCTACCCGTGATCACGTGGGTTTTCTCTGGCTGCTCCGGTTTCCTCCCACACTCCAAAAACATAGGTTAATTGGCTTTAGTAAAAATTGTAAATTGTCCCTAGTGTGTAAGATAGTGCTAGTGCACTGGGATCGCTAGTCAGCGCGGACTCGGTGGGCCAAAGGGCCTGTTTCCAAGCTGCACTCTAAACTAAACTAATCCAAACCATCCTAAACTAAACTAAAGTCATATTCCAAGGAATTGACACAAAAAAATGAGGTATTGACGTTTCGATACCACATAGAGTCAATTCAGCCCATCAAGTCCCTGCCAGTTCAAAAATGTTTAATTCCCCCACTAGTTTTCCCTGTAAATTCGCCCCACATTCTCACCAATTTTTCCAGACATGTACATACACCAGGGGCAATTTGTAGCAGCCAATTAATCTACCAATTTGCACATGTTTGGAATGTTGGAGGAAACCAGAGTACCTGAAGGAAAACCCTGGGAGAATGTGCAAACTGAGCACAGGCAGCATCCAAGCTCAGGATCGAGCCTGTGCCCCTGGTTTGTTTGAAACAGTGTGCCAATCAGCCATTTCACAGAAAGCGGTGGAGGTCAATTCACTGGAGGTTTTCAAGAGAGAGTTGTAATAAATCCAACTCTTGAGGGAGATGAATCACTGACACCTGATTTGGGATTTCCGAATTAAGCTATGCTCGAGTGGAAATCTCAGCTCTTAGGGCTAACATAATCAGGGATATGGGGAAAAACCTGGAACTGGGCACTGATTTTGGATAATCAGCCATGATTATCTTGAATGGTGGTGCTGGTTCGAACGGCCGAATGGCCGACTCTTGTACCTTTTTTCTATGCCGCACCTGCTGAGTTTCTCCAGCATTTTTGTCTACCTTTGATTTTCCAGCATCTGCAGTTCCTTCTTAAACCTTCTATGTTTCTATGTTTTCTATGTGTATAATTTGCTTGTGGTATGACAACTACTCCAAAGGTATTTGATTAGATGTAAATCCTTTGAGATATTCTGAAGTTGCGGCAGTTACTATATATATGTGACTCATTCCTTTTTGATTGATAATCAGTCATATATTTTTTTCTAATTTTAAGGATGTGAGTCCTCAGCCTGAGAGCTGGACTGAAACAATTAAAATTTGATTACAGATAATAGAGAAGACTAGTGGAGCTCACTAATTTTAATTTAATGATCATCTTTGGGTAAAAGGTCACAAATGAGATGTTTTATCAACTTGGCAGTAATCAGGAACTTCTGAAAATATTCAGCCTGTCAGGCCACATCTGTGGGACAGAAACAGAGTAACAGATCAAAGACACTTCATCAGACCTGCTGAATATGTTTGCATTCATATTGGTTTATTTTTGTCACATGCACTGAGCTACAGTAAAAATCTTTGTCTGCATGCATTCCAGGTAAATAATCCATACATTGCTGCAATTAAACCATGCAGAATAAACTACAGATAAAGTGCAGAAAAAGACAAATTGACAGACTAATTGTAAGATATTATGAAAGTGCCATATAGACAGAAACAACACAGATTTTAGTCAAGCAGTTGCCAGTGTGGATCTTCTTTATTTTTTGCAGAAGTACACAGCGCATACTTACGCATAAGACTGATAATATACGAATACATGCCACATGATTCAAATCACACCATTTGCTACTCAGTTCTTAAAGGTACAGTTACCATTATATACACATCAGTAGTGAGGTAGATTGGGAATCTAGAATTCATCCTCAGCTTATGAGATATCCGTTCAATAGTCCGACAACAGCAGAGAAAATGCCCTCCTTGAATCTGGGGGATATGTGCTTTCATGCATATATCTTTTGTCTGACAGGGGATGGGAGAACAGGAAAAAACTATGATGTTAATTATATTAGCAGCTTTCTCAAGAGAGGATGAAGAGTAGATGGAGTAAATGGGGGAAGAGACTGGTTTGTGGGCTGTGTCCATATCTCTTTCTTGGGCAGACCTGTTCCTAAAGATGCGATATACCCCAATTGGATGTTTTCTACAGTAATCTGCAGTAATTAGTGTCATTGGAGAGACACCGAATGTCGTTAGTCCTATGAGGAAGTAAAAGCATTGTCTGTGGTTTTTGTCTGTGGCATCAATAGGATTGGACCAGGATATTTCTGGCGTCCATTTTTTCCAGCATTTCCTGTTTTTATTTGTGTCCAATTTTTTCACAACACTGTAAAGGGCCTGTCCCACTTGGGCAACCTAATCCACGAGTTCTAGTGAGTTTTCCCTCGACTCATACTCGCAGCATGGTCGACACAAGGTCGTAGGAGGTCTTTGTAACTCTCCTTCATGCTCGAGAGTGGTCTCCGCGTACTCGAGGGCTCAGCTAGGTCTCGGCAATTTTTTCAATATGTTAAAAAATGCCCACAAGTAAAAAAAGGTCAACATGGAAAAAATCAAAACTTTTTTTACTCGTAGGTTAAGTCGTAGTAGGTCGTAGTAGGTCGGCATGTTAGTCGTAGGTAATCGAGGGTAGTCAAAGGTGATTGAAGGTAGTCGTAGATAGCCTTCATCATAGCCGAAGGGAGGTTGAAGGGAAATCGAAGGAGGTCGGCTTCACTCTCCACTTCAGTGTTCAATTTTCCCGAAGTCAGTCGGAGCTAGTCGGAGCTAGTCGAAGCTGGTCTTCAACATAATCGAAGGAGGTCTTCTACATAGTCATAGGAGGTTTTCAACATGTCATTTTTTCAAATTCTTCTAAACTTGCCAATTTTGTCATCCAAGTGGGACAGCCCCTTTATATTCAAACTTAATGTCATGCTTAAAATGGTTTCTAATGTAAGAATTGAACAGAAAATTAAAAAAAAATGTAAAAGCACAAAATGAAAATGTGCAACGCACACTCTAAGTGAAATCCACAGAGAGTTTTTACAATAACTATTGGCATCAGCATATCACTAAAGAGGCAACATCTGTGGCTTTTTACATCGGTTTGGAGTATAAATAACAGCATTGATTGATCAAGACAGGAGTACCACACACACCTTGTCGGTGGATTAATTTCCTACCTCAGCGATATAAGGGCACCCTCATCAAAGCTGGCATATGTAAAATTCTATGTAGTTTCACATGTTTAAACTTTATAAGAAGCAGACCACACCAGAAAGGCAGCTCAACTCTTATTTGCCGCTCAGACCTTTATGATCTGTTGGCAGCTGACAACGACAGATGTTTAGCTGAAAGAGAAGACCCATGGGACAGATATGAAGAAAAATGTGAGGACAGGAATGCCACCAGAATCTGTCACCGTTTTTCTAAGCATATTGGCTACAGTGGTCATCTGAATGATACCACAGTTTAACATTTTACATTCTGAGGACGGATTGAACTGCCTCGATTTCTTCTTTCCATGTCCATCCGACAAAGTTATGGCTTTTTCCTTTGGTGGAAACAGGGAGATTTATTTGTTGAAATGTTTGGTATGAATGGAAATATACACCAAGATTACTCCTCATATGGATCCATTCTCTTGAATTAAAAAAATAATGTGATCAAAGTGAAATGTTTGACGAAAAAAAAAGTAGAGCATACCAGAAATACTCTGTAGGACATCAGTGTCTATGGGAAGAATCAAGAGTTAAGAGTGTTTTATTGTCATATGTCCCAAAATAGAACAATTACGTTCTTGCAGCAGCACAGATATGAAAACATAGATTACTATCTAAATGGCATCAAGTAGGGAAAAGGGGAAGTACAACGGGATCTGGGGGTTCTTGTACATCAGTCTATGAAAGTAAGAAAGCGAATGGCATGTTGGCCTTTATAACAAGAGGAATCGAATATAGGAGCAAAGAGGTCCTTCTGCAGTTGTACAGCCCTAGTGAGGCCACACCTGGAGTATTGTATGCAGTTTCAGTCCCCTAATTTGAGGAAGGACATTCTTGCTATTGAGGGAGTGCAGCGTAGGTTTACACGGTTAATTCCCAGGATGGCAGGACAGTCATATGTTGAGAGAATGGAGCGGCTGGGCTTGTACACTCTGGAGTTTAGAAGGATGAGAGGATATCTCATTGAAACATATGAGATTGGTTTGGACACGCTAGAGGCAGGAAGCATGTTCCCAATGTTGGGGGAGTCCAGAACCAGGGGCCACAGTTTAAGAATAAGGAGGAAGCCATTTAGAACGGAGACGAGGAAACAATTTTTCTCACAGAGAGTGGTGAGTCTGTGGAATTCTCTGTCTCAGAGGGCGGTGGATGCATGTTCTCTGGATGCTTTCAAAAGAGAGCTAAAAATAGCGGTCAGGGGATATGGGGAGAAGGCAGGGACGGGGTACTGATTGGGGATGATCAGCCATGATCACATTGAATGGCGGTGCTGGCTCGAAGGGCCGAATGGCCTACTCCTGCACCTATTGTCTATGGCCTATTGTCTATTGTTTACTCAGTAAAACCCATAATAAACAAAAAAATGTTCAGTATATATAGAAAAAAACAAACAAACAAATGAATAAGCAAAGTCAAAATGACCCCAAATCTATATACTTCAGAGCCTATTTGGAGGTTGTACTGTTTAATAACCTGATGGTTGTGGGAAGAAGCTGCTCCTGAACCTGGATGTTACAGTGTACAGACTCCTATACCTTCTTCCCGATGGCAGGAATTAAATGAGAGCGTGGACAGGATAATGTCAGTCTCGGATGTTGCTGGTTGCCTTTTTGAGGCAGTGACTCCTGTAGATCCCTTCGGTGATGCGGAGGTCAGTATGGACTGGGCAGTGTTTACCACTTTCTGCAATCTTCTTAATTCCTAGGCATTCTAGTTGCCGAAGCAGGCCATGATGCAAACAGTCAATATGCTCTCTATTGTACACCTATAGAAGTTTAAGAGCGTATTTGTTGATATATTGAATCTCCTCAATCTTCTAAGGGAGTAGAGGCATTGGTGGGCTTTCTTTATGATTGCATCAATGTGCTGGGTCCACAACAGGTCTTCAGAGATACGCACACCAACATAGTCAATTTATTAGGTTGAAGACATGTTGTCAGAACTGAAAAAAGGACAGAAGAAAGCTTATAAAACTACAGGGAGGTTGGGGAAAGGGGATGTCTCGGCTAGGGTGAAACAGGGGTAACCCTGGGGAGAAGCTGTAAACAAACTTGTATTTACACCTTCCCATCTTTACAAAGAGGGCCTCTCTGCACTGGAGAAACCAAATGCAGATTGAGGTGACTGTCTTGTAGAGCACCTGCGTTCAGCTTATAGGACCAGACCTGAGCTTCCCATTGCCTGCCACTTTAATTCTCCACCTCACTCCCATTCCGACTTATCAGTTTGCGACTTCCTGTACTGTTACAGTGAGGGCAACACAAGCTTGAGGAACACTGCCTCATTTTCCATCTGAGTATGATGCAGCCTTCTCGGCTCAATATTGAATTCTACAGCATCAAATAACTCGATTTCTCGATCATCTCTGATCTGTTGTCTATTGTCTATCTGTGACATTACCTCAGATTTGTGTCTGCCTGTTGGAGTGGACGACATGCCCAGCTTAATCTGCTCTCAATGCTGCAACTTACACATTCCTTTGTTTATATTTTTTTGTGTATTTTAATTTAGTTTAGTTTAGAGATACAGCGCAGAAACAGACCATTCGGCCCATCAAGTCTGCACCAACGAGCGACCCCCGCACATTAACATCACCCTACACACACTAGGGACAATTTTACATTTGTACTAAGCCAATTAACCAACAAACCTGTACGTCTTTGGAGTGTGGGAGGAAACCGAAGTTCTCAGAGAAAAATTATGCAGGTCACGGGGAGAACGCACAACTCCACCCATAGTTAGGATTGAACCCTGGTGCTGAAAGGCAGTAGCTCTACCGTTACACCACCGTGCCGCCAATCGATGTCCACCCTCTCTAATTGCTCCGATTCACTCATTTCAACTTAGTTTACTGTTTATCCTCATGGTCACCGCACGTTTAACCCTATCATAGATATTCTCTGCCTCCTCACCTTCCCTGCAGCTTTAGAACCTTCGCTTGTTTGCTATTCAGTTATAGCAAAGGTTCTCTGATCTGAAACATTGACTCTGTTTCACCTCCCACATATGCTGTCTGACCTGCTGAATATTTTCAGCATTTTGCACTTTTTGTTTTAGATTTCCATCATCAGCAGTTTTTTTTTGTTATTTGCAAAGATGTTTGAAAAGTTGATAGGGTATTCAGTGAAAGACCATTAAGCCATTAACGTATCAATGTCAATATTCGTCCATTTTGAAGATTGGAAACCCCCAATGTATTTTTTAGCAAGGACCATGAATCTAAAGTCTTCTTTCTAAGCCTGATACATTTATCACATTACACATAAAGTGAATCCCAAAGAATCATGTTGGGAAAGAAATGTAACTAATTTGCAGCTTAGTTACCACTCATTGCTTCCTTTGTCTCTATGGAAATCATCAAAACAACGATTTTTGGATCATTTTTTAAATCTGTTTCCACTTCCTCCTTCATCCCACACTCCTCTCCATCACCAACCTCTCATTTAATTGTAGGTCATATCCCTTGGATCTTACCTCCTTCAATGTATCTGCACAAATAATCTATTCTGCATGAACTATTAGGGTTGACTGATTCCCTGAAGTGGTTTGCTGCCTCAATCTTACTGTTATTGTGCCCTTTAGGTGTTGTAACACCAGAATTTTATTTTGCTCAGTGAGTTTATATGCTTTCAGAGTTACATCTAGCATGCAGTATGCATACAATATACAATAGTCAATAGGAGTAGGCCATTTGGCCCTTCAAGCCAGCACCGCCACTTAATGTGATCATGGCTGATCATCCCAAATCAGTACCCCGTTCCTGCCTTCTCCCCATATCCCCTGACTCCGCTATTTTTAAGAGCCCTATCCAGCTCTCTCTTGAAAGCATCAAGAGAACCTGCCTCCACTGAGGCAGAGAATTCCACAGACTCATCGCTCTCTGTGAGAAAAAGTGTTTTCTCATCTCTGTTCTAAATGGCTTCCTCCTTATTCTTAAACTGTGGCCCCTGGTTCTGGACTCCCCCAACATCGAGAACATGTTTCCTGCCTCTAGTGTATCCAAGCCCTTAACAATCTTATATGTTTCAATGAGATTCCCTCTCATCCTTCTAAACTCCAGAGTGTACAAACCCAGCTGCTCCATTCTCTCACCATATGACAGTCCCGCCATCCCGGGAATTAACCTTGTAAACCTACACTGCACTCCCTCAATAGCAAAAATGTCCTTCCTCGAATTAGGGGACCAAAACTGCACACAATACTCCAGGTGTGGTCTCACTGGGGCTCTGTACAACTGCAGAAGGACCTCTTTGCTCCTATATTCGATTCCTCTTGTTATAAAGGCCAACATGCCATTCGCTTTCTTCACTGCCTGCTGTACCTGCATGCTTACTTTTATAGACTAACATACAAGGGCCCTCAGATCCCGTTGTACTTCCCTTTTTCCTAACTTGACGCCATTTACAGTAATCTGCCTTCCTGTTTTTGTTACCAAAGTGGATGACCTCACATTTATCCGCATTAAACTTCATCTGCCATGCATGTGCCCACTCCCCCAACCTGTCCAAGTCACCCTGCACCCTGCATTCCTCCTCACAGTTCACAATGCCACCCAGCTTTGTGTCATTTGCAAATTTGCTAATGTTACTTTGAATCCCTTCATCCAAATCGTTGATGTATATTGTAAATAGTTGCGGTCACAGCACTGAGCCTTGCGGTACCCCACTAGTCACTGCCTGCCATTCTGAAATGGACCTGTTAATCCCTACTCTTTGTTTCCTGTCAGCCAACCACTTCTCTATCCACTTCAGCACTCTACCCCAATACCATGTGCCTTAATTTTGCACACTAATCTCCTATGTGGGACCTTCTCAAATGTTTTCTGGAAGTCCAGGTACACTACATCCGTTGGCTCTCCCTTGTCCATTTTTCTAGTTACATCTTCAAAAAATCCCAGAAGATTAGTCAAGCATGATTTCCCCTTCATAAATCTATGCCGACTCGGACCAATCCTGTTACTGCTATCCAATTACTGCTATACCTTGAGCAAAGAAAACATTGTTCTTGCTTTGTATTTATGTTAATATTTTGTGTTAATGCATTTAATTCTTGCAATGCAGCAGCCTTAATTGCAATAACAAAACTAAATATTTCAAACACGCTCACTGACAAAAAATAGTATACTCAAAGGTATGAATCCAATGATTGAAAATAATACAACATGAAGCTAAGGTAATTCATTAAATTTTTGATGAAGCATGCTACAATAGATTATCCTGACAGAATAGTTAATTATATTGCTGTGAGTTAACCATTTCCGTGAATTCAATTACATAATTCTTTTCTCCAAATGTGGCCCTGCCAATTAATTTGCTAATTCAATTAAACAGAATATTTTTCAAATGTTTCAGCACTTAAAGATGAAATATAACTTGGACAATATACCCCCTACAATCAGGTTTTGTCAGCAAATGTCGCTCATTCATCTTTGTAATCTGGATCATTTGAACTTTGAATATGCAAACTCATTGATACTGGACAATCCTCACTGTATGTTTGTTGTGATGTCAGATGACAGCAAATCAATCATTGTTTTCATAGTGCAGTTTTGTCACCTGTGAGAATATTTGGATTCTCAAAATGTTATCAAGCTCTCTCTGCTGTAACTAAATGACTCTGATTTGTGAATTTGGTAAATAGGAAAGGGTGCAGGAGATTCACTATCATGTTACCTGGATCTGCTGGCTTCAGTTAAAAGGAGAGGGTAGAGAAGATGCAACTTTTTTTCTTTGAAGCATAGAAGGCTGAGAGCAGGAGGTCACAAAACCACTCCGTGCCATTCCACAGGTTGGATTGGAGTTGTTGGAAAATATATCACGAGGGGCATGGATTGTGAATAAACACTCACAGTAATTTCCCCAGGGTAGCAGATTCTAAAATTAGAGGGCTTGGCTTATGGTGAGAGGAGAGATTTAAACGGAATCTCAGCAGCAACTTTGTCACTGAGTGGATAGTTCATGTATGGAACGATCTGCCAGTGGAAGCTGTGGAAGCAGATACAATTATAACTCTCAAAATACATTTGGAGATATACATGGTTAGGAAGGGTTTAGGGAAATGGGATTATCCCAAAAAGTTAGCCTGCTTGGCATGGATATGATGGACAGAAGTGCCTGTTTATGCTATACTTAGAACCGCAAAAGCATTCCTCATCATTGCACAGTCGCCTGTCGGGTTGGGTGAAGGTTAGGGAACCTTATTGTCAAAGCCACTGATAATTAAATTAGTCATTGTACTACAGTACACCTATACTTATAACATTAGTAAGTAAATGTTGCTGTGGTCAATTCGATCGAATTTGGTCAAAATTAGTTTTTCTCCATTTATAGGAAGAGTTTTTCCTTTGTCTCTGTGAAAGTCATGAGTGAAACACATTTGTAAAATGATTGACCAAAGAACCTGCAGATGCTGGGATATGGACTAGAATACAAACTGTTGGAGGAACTCATCCGGTTGAGCAGCATCTGTGAAGGGGAAAGAAATTGTCAATGTTTTGGATCAATTTCTTATGCAGGGTTTTGATCTGAAATGTTGTCAGTTCCTTTCCCCTCACAGATGGGGCCCGACCTACTGAGTTCCTCCAGTAGTTTCTTTTGCTCTGTAAAATAATTGTGTCCTCGAGTTGAATGTAATAACTTTGTTTTTATTTGAAATAAAAGGCAATTTCATTTTATAACAGATCTCAGCTCGTAGTTAAACATTAGTCACTAATACAGCCTAAAAAAAATCTAGCTTTATATCACAGAGGCATAGAAATCCCCAACACTAAGTACACCACTGGAATCACACTGACAGAAGAAGAAACTATTCACTAATTCCACCTCAGCTTTCTAGCCACATGTAAATCCTTTGCAAATATCACTTTTGTTGTTGGTTCCAGGAACATGGTCCTCACTGAAAGGTGGAATTTATTGTATGCCCCAACTTTCCGTCTGAGCTGAGAGTCTTGTGAGGCCATCTTGGGGAACAATTAAGCGTCAACCACCTTGGCAGGACTGAAGTCATATAAAGGCCACAGCAGGTAAGGTTCCTTCCTGACGAGCATTGAACCAGATGGATTTTTATGTTAATCCCACAGTTTCACGGTCTATAATGAGACAAGCATTTTTTATTGCAGATTTAATGAGCTGAACTTAAATTCCCGAGCTGTCATTGTGGGATTTAAGTTCTCTTTTTTTAATCAGTAGTCCAGCCTCTGGTTATTGATCCAATAAATTAAGTACAATGTCATTGTATGTCTTAGTGTGTCTTTTAAACGTGCTGTATGCTTTTCTTTTTCAGGCGGTGAATTCCAGACACCCAGCAGCTTCTAGGCAAATAATATATTTCTCAGATCCCCTCTAAACCAGCCATGCCTCCTGATTATCTCTTTGCTATTCACCCTCTTTAAGCCTCTGAGTTTTATGCTCCTTAATTAAATCTGGGCATCAGTTTTCTCCATTCCAAGAAAAAACAATCATAGTCTCATCAGTTTTCCAGCGAAGCTAAATATTTCTGGCTTTGGCAACATCCTTGTAAATCTGTAATCTACCCTCGCCAGTCCCTTAATGTGATGCCAGAATTATACACACAACTGAATGTTTAACCAGAATGCTGTTGTTTGACATGTCCCTTCTGAACAACAGATGCAAGAAAGGAACTGAATCTTTGAAGCACATCCACTTTCAATGAAAAGACGTTACTGATGCTATTATAGAACACAAATCATGCTTGTATCTAATCAACTGGAATCAACCAGTGCATGTGAATAAACTTCATTCACATACAATGGTTAACTCCAGCTGTTTAGTTTAGTTTTGAGATACAGTGCAGAAACAGGCTCTTCAGCCCACCAAATCCATACTAACCAGTGATCATTCGTAAGCTGGCTCTATCCTGCACACTAGGGTCAATTTACAAAAGCCAATTAACTGAAAAACCTGTACACGTTTGGAGTGTGGGAGGAAACCGGAGCACCCAGAAAAAACCCAGGTGGTTACAGGGAGAATATAAAACTCTGTGCAGACAACACCCGTGGGCAAGATCAAATCAGGGTGTCTGACATTGTAAGGCTGCAACTTCGCCGTTGTGCCACCGTGTCGCCCCAAAGATTTGCTTAGAAGAAACCATTACTGGCAGCAGCATTCACAACAGCCAACCCTTACTACTTGCATGCACACATACGTGCTTTGTCAGCATTTCTGGGATGTCTGAAACTGCTTTTAGGGATTATTCATAATGCATAACTGAAGGATGGAATTCAATGTACTGAATTATAAATCTCCCCTCAAAAAACTTTGTCCCAAAATACTTCACATCAACTAATCCAATTATTTCTTTAAAATCTCTCCATGTGTGCAGTTCAGGTCAAACCATTACATGGAGAATGTGAAAGTTTTAGGGAGAGTGCATAAGGATGCTGCCTGGATTGCAGAGTTTAGCTCTAGATTGGACAAACCTGTATTGTTTTCTTTGAAGTATCAACGGCTGAGGGGAAAGCTGAGAGATATTATCTAAATGGTGGCCGATTAGGAAAAGGGGAGATGCAGCGCGACCTGGGTGTCATGAAAGTCATTGAAAGTAGGCATGCAGGTGCAGCAGGCAGTGAAGAAAGCGAATGGTATGTTAGCTTTCATAGCAAAAGGATTTGAGTATAGGAGCAGGGAGATGCTACTTCAGTTGTATAGGGTCTTGGTGAGACCACACCTGGAGTATTACGTACAGTTCTGGTCTCCAAATCTGAGGAAGGACATTATTGCCATGGAGGGAGTGCAGAGAAGGTTCACCAGATTGATTCCTGGGATGTCAGGACTGCTTTATGAAGAAAGACTGGATAGACTCGGTTTATACTCTCTAGAATTTAGGAGATTGAGAGGGGATCTTATAGAAACTTACAAAATTCTTAAGGGGTTGGGCAGGCTAGATGCAGGAAGATTGTTCTCGATGTTGGGGAGGTCCAGGACAAGGGGTCACAGCTTAAGGATAAGGGGGAAATCCTTTAGGACCGAAATGAGAAGGACTTTTTTCACACACAGAGCGGTGGGTTTCTGGAACTCTCTGCCACAGAGGGTAGTTGAGGCCAATTCATTGGCTATATTTAAGAGGGAGTTAGGTGTGGCCCTTGTGGCTAAGGGGATCAGAGGGTATGGAGAGAAGGCAGGTACGGGATACTGAGTTGGATGATCAGCCATGATCATATTGAACGGCGGTGCAGGCTCGAAGGGCCGAATGGCCTACTCCTGCACCTAATTTAATGTTTCTATGTTTCTATGTTTAAAAAATTATGTCAAGCATAGATAGGGAAAACAGTCACATCCTTTATCCCATTGTGAAAATGTCTAGTACTAGTGGGCATATAGGTTAGAGGATGCAACTTTAAAGGAGATGTGGTGGACAAGTTATTTTTTACACTGAGTGGTGGATGCTTAGAATGCATTGCCAAGACTGTGATGGACGTTGATGCTGTAGTGGCATTTAAGGGGCTTTTAAATAGTCACGTGGATATGCAAGGAATGGAGGGATATGGATCATATGCAGGCAGAGGAAGTTAGATTAATTTGGCATTATGTTTGGCTCAGATATTGTGGGTCAAAGGGCCTGTTCCAATGTACTGTACTGTTCTATGTTGTATGTCCTCTTTTTCCTCCTAGCTTCATATCTTTGTGAACCCCAACTGTTCAGCAGCGTTCTGGCTACTCTGTATGCTTCAATTCCTGTCCTTTGAATCTGTGGTACATCTTTGACATTCTTTGCCACAGAATGCTGGGGAGGCCAAAACAATGAATATTTTTAAGGCAGAGATACTGTAGATAGATGCTTGATTAGTACGGGTGTCAGGGGGTATGGGGGAGAAGGCTGGAGAACAGGGTTAGGAGGGAGAGATAGATCAGCCATGATTGAATGGCGGGGTAAACTTGATGGGCCGAATAGCTAATTCTCTTCCTATCACTCTTATCACTTATGACCTTATGACCTTTGGAACGTCTCAATTTGGCTTCACTGCGTTGTTGACACCCGTAAGCCTGATCCCTAGAATCCCTTCGCAACATCTTTTCCACACCTATCTCCATCTTAAGATTGCTCCTAATATTTTGCCACTTACCACGCATTCACTAACCTGACCTAAAGTTTCCTCCCGTGGTTTGGCCTCAAATTTTGTTACAAGCACTGTTTCTAGAATACTTAATGACATTCAAGGTGCTATAATAAATGCAAGTTGTTACCGATATAACTTCCTTCACATGTCGGGTGCAAAAGAAAAATGAGAAAGAATAAATATGTAATTGTAATTAGACATTTCACCAGAAATTGCAGCAAGTTTAGTTCCTAAAAAAGGTAAAAATTCAAATCTTTCCACTATCACTGCTCTGAGATTGAAATTTGGAATGTCATATTTAAATAACACCTGGTCTCTTCGAGGCTCAGTTCTGCAAGGATTTGCATTTAAGCATTATCGGGAGTGACAGTTGCAACATTATAATGGTTAGTCAATGTGGTGCATCTGGGCATCCGGAAGAAGTGAAAGACATGAAGGTGGTCGTCTCCAACTGGAAGGCTCCAGCTGCAATTTCACACGAGAGAGATTTGCAGGGCAATTTAACATAGAGGTCAGCATTTCTGGTTTTCTTGCATTAATGTTAATGGCTGGAAATCAGAAATCGAAGTGATAAGTTCAGAAATTCACAAATCCAAGATATGCTTGCCTTGAAATTTAGTTGTGGGTTGAAACTATGCACAAGATTATTACAGGACTAAGCAAGATGGACATTTCCCTGGACTAGTTTGTTCATATAGGAACTTACCATATACAAATTGGCTCTATTGCAAACAATGTTACAGAGTTTTACATTGAGGAAGCAGGCCCTTCGACACAACACATCCATGTCAACCCAGATGCTTTTCCTGAGCTATCCCATCTGCGTGCTGAGTAATACTGCTAAAATTCTTCACTGGCACTGAAGAGCTTTGCAATGTCCAGGTGTTCTGAGAACAATATGTGTATAAACACGTTTGTTTATCAAGATTAAAAAAAACGAATATAATGATGCAATGGGGAAAATTATGGGTAAAAAGCTTATTCATACAATTCCAAAAGATATAATGCTGTGCAATTAAAAATACATTTCAGCCAGAATCTTCCTCATATTTCTGCATGTTTCATGCTCAGATAGACATCTGTGTCTTTTATTTTTTTGGAACGCGACTTGGTTGCAATTCGGCATGAAATGCTATATTGGAACATTTGTTGGAACTTGATATATCCTGGAATTAATGAAGAGATTCTGACCTGAAATGCTTACTCTGCTGAAGATAGACACAAAAAGCTAGAGTAACGCAGCGGGTCAGACAGCATCTCTAGAAAAAAATAATAGGTGACGTTTCGGGTCGAGACCCTTCTTCAGTCTGAAGAAAGATCTCGACCCAAAACGTCGCCTATTCTTTTTCTCCAGAGATGCTACCTGACCCGCTAAGTTGCACCATCTTTTTGTGTCTATCTTCAGTTTAAACCCGCATCTGCAGTTCTAACCTACACATGTTTACTCTGCTTCGCCTTCCACAAATGCTGCCTGACCTGCCGAATGTTTCTAGCATTTTTTGTTTTTATTACAGAATATCAGTATTTATTGTATTCTTTTCAATTGTCATTGGTACTGATGATAAGCCATCGACCTAAAATGTTAATTCAATACCACACCCCAGATGCTGCTTGACCTGCTGAGTATTTCAAGTATTAACAATTTTGTACTTCAGATTGTCAGCATTTGCAGTTCTTTGCTTTCCTATATCAATGGGAAACATAGGGCTCAAATTGATGATAACAGTTTCTTTGTAAAATTACACAGAGAAACCTGACAATATTCTTTCTGCGCTTTGCAGTTAGAGTTGTCAGTCTTTTTGTGACTTCTATAAAAAGCTTGAGGGTTACTCATAATGGTGTTTGAATGGCAAATAACAGAACACCATGGAGGAATTTCTGTGCTCACATGTCCATACAGTGAAAACCAAGATCCTCCTCCACTGCATTTCTGAATCAAGGATTTTATTTCAGTTGAAGCAGTCACTAGATTGGTTATGATCATTAACAGAGAATGAGTTGAGATCACTTCAGGGAGTCATAGCATTCCTGGTACATAGCATACCAGTTCTAATTTAAAAGCTGAAAAACGTTCCTTTCTAAACAACTAGGGTGGATTTGTTAGAATAGACAACAGGCACAGGATTAGGCCATTTGGCCCTTTGAGCCAGCACCACCATTCTATGTGATCATGGCTGATCATCCCTAATAAGTACCCTGTTCCTGCCTTCTCCCCATATGCCCTGACTCTGCTATCTTTAAAAGCCCTATCTAGCTCTTTCTTAAGTATCCAGAGAACCGGCCTCCGCCGCCCTCTGAGGCAGAGAATTCCACAGACTCACAACTCTCTGTGAAGAAGAGTTTCCTCATCTCCATTCTAAATGGCTTACCCCTTATTCTTGAACTGTCGCCCCTGGTTCTGGACTCCTCCAACATCGGGAACATGTTTCCTGCCTCTAGCGTGTCCGAACCCTTAATAATCCTATATGTTTCAATAAGATCCCCTCTCATCCTTCTAAACTCCAGAGTATACAAGCCCAGCCGCTCCATTCTCTCAGCATTTGACAGTCCTGCTATCCCGGGAATTAACCTTGTAAATCTACGCTGCACAGAAGAAAGCACTGCTTTGAAAATAAACCCTCTATTTTACTGTGTCCCCCCGTTAGAGCCACTTTGCAGGTCAGGTCAGTTATGCGTGCCACCAGAAACGCAGCGATGGGATAAGTTGATTGCCCTGAGTTTACAATTGCAAAACTTATTTTCAAAATAAATGCCTTTGGTTTTCAAAGGGTTAAGTTTATTTACCTTTATAATTCCTGCACTGTCATCTCAAAAGCTCATAGAATTCAGCATTGTTTAAACTCCCCATTTTAGAGGTTCAACTCACAGGACTTCATCCTCATCTTATAAGGACTTAACATGAAGACACAGAAGAAATGCTGTACACAATTTAGAATCCTTGGCACTTATTGAAGTTGCAGCTGTGTGACAAAATGGAGTTGGGAATAGGAGGCTTTTGTTAATTCTCCACTTTAAATCCCGAGTCATCAAAAAGTTTCAAGTGCAACATCATTTGTCCAGTCAAAATGAAAAGATCAGCAACATGTTCCCCATTAAAATCAGTGGGTGTCCTCTAGACACATTGCTGTTCTAATTCTAATTTAGCTGTTCTTGTCCTCATTCCTACCAATGGTTTACCAGAGGCATGTCATTTTTCAGGGGAACATCTGCAATCTGCGCATCTCAAGTTGGAAACCCCCTGGTGCAGTTTCCGTCCCATCATTTATTAATGTATAAAAATCAATAGGTGGTTGGAATGTTGGAAGCTGCAGAAGGAACTCAGCTTTGAGTGATTAAGGTGTGCCAGTCCATTGCCAGACAGTGAATCTGAGAAATGGCTTATTTGAGATGATTCTGTCCGACCTGTAAATGCACACATGATAGAGATTTAGTGGTTGTGGTGATAACTCTTCTGCTTGGAATGGGCGAGAACATTCATCACCCAGTTTCAAATAGCAAATTCTGTAATGGTTTTCCAGGAATCTTATCAACAGCAGCAGAGATTCTATAGCACTTTTAATGAAAGGAAAAAATATATTGCCGGAAAGCATCTTGTGGAAGTTGAAACAAAAACAAATTGAACAAAAAAAGGCCAGTTTCCCAATGCTCTTGCAAGGCTGTGCTGGAGAGTGATTGATTTAGCATTCTAGCACGTTGGGCTGTGGACCTGTATGTAGTACTCTCTATCTCTGTTAAATGATTATGGGTTCAAATTCTACTTTAGATGCTGGGATACAGGCAACTAATGTACATAATGTTGAACTGTTCAATGGAAGCCCTGCTTCTATTTCAGTTCAGTTCAGTTTAGAGATGCATAGTGGAAACAGGCCTTCGGCCCACTGAGTCAACACAGACCATCGATCACCCATTCACACCAGTTCTATGGTTCTTGGTTCTTGGTTCTTGGTTACTTGGTCCTCCAAAATATTCCAACTGGAATTTAAACTGGAGGTGGTGATGGGAGGGGTTTAGCCAGAGAGGGAATCTCAATTGTGCATCCTACACACAAGGGACAATTTACAGAGGACAATTAACCTACAAACCTGCATGTCTTTTTGATGAAGGTGTAAACTGGAATACCTGTAAAAAAAACCACACGGTCACAGGGAGAACACACAAACTCTGTACACACAGCACCCATAGTCAGGGTCGAACCCAGGTCTCTGGCACTGTGAGGCAGCAGCTCTGCCAGTGAAATACTGTATCATTCTAAAACACTTCATCTTTTGATGAAATTTAGGGAATTATGCCTGGTGCCCTAACCAATATAAATAATCCTTGATTTACACTCTCAAGACAAATCATTTGATTGTGATCATACAGCTGCCCATGTGGGCTTGCTACTGTTTCCAATATAGTAACAGGAACTGGGCTTTCAAAATGTATTTCTTTCGCTGGGAAGCATGTTGGGAGGGCTGATGTAAAGTCTTCCTTTATGTGGCATTGCACACAACTCAGACTTAGAAACTGACAGCCATGAGGGGGAGAAGAACAATGGAGGACCCGGTGTGGGGGCCCCGCTGTGAGGGAGGTAGGGGAGAACAATGGACAATAGGGAGGGGGGAGGAAAGGACAATGGGGGCGCTGCGTGGGGGAACTGCTAGGGGGGGGGGCACAAAAGGGGGAGCGGACGTGCTTTGTAACTTTGTCAGTGTCGTAGGTGGCCGCTATTTGTATACATTGTGTGTGCAAGCAAAGAATTTAATTGTGCCTTGTCACATGTGACAATCAGGGGCGGATAACCCTGGGGGGCCAGAGGGGACACATCCCGCCAAACCCCCCCCCTCCCCCCCGCAAGTTTTTGTCATCCGGATTTCTCGCTTTCCGCGAGACAGTGGAGGTGGGACTGCTAATCGAGGGCGCCGATTGGACGAGAGAGACGTCGGTCAGCAAGCAATGGGGGCGGGACATGATGATTCAAAGTCAAAGTCAAAAGAGTTTATTGTCATGTGTTCCTAACAGGACAATGAAAATCTTTCTTTGCATAGCACAACAGAACATAGAAGGCATTGACTACAATTCTATACATAAATACACCCATGACTTAATAAATTAATAAAGTGCAAATAACAGATGGAGGGATATTAATGTTTAGAGTTCCGAGCCAGGTTTAATAGCCTGATGGCTGTGGGGAAGTAGCTATTCCTAAACCGGGTTGCTGCAGTCTGGAGGCTCCTGTACCTTCTACCCGAAGGTAGCAGGGAGATGAGTGTGTGACTAGGGTGATGTGGGTCCTTGATGATGCTGCCAGCCTTTTTGAGGCAGCAACTGTGATAAATCCCATCAATGGAAGGAAGGTCAGAGCCGATGATGGACTGGGCAGTGTTTACTACTTTTTGGAGTCTTTTCCTCTCCAGGGCACTCAAGTTGCCGAACCAAGCCACGATGCAACCAGTCAGCAAGCTCTCTACTGTACACCTGTAGAAGTTAGAGAGAGTCCTCCTTGACAGACCAACTCTCCGTAATCTTCTCAGGAAGTAGAGGCGCTGATGAGCTTTCTTAATAATTGCATCTGTGTTCTCGGACCAGGAAAGATCTTCACAGATGTGCACGCCCAGGAATTTGAAGCTCTTGACCCTTTCAACCATCGACCCGTTGATATAAACAGGACTGTGGGTCCCCATCCTACTCCTTCCAAAGTCCACAATCAGTTCCTTGGTTTTGCTGGTGTTGAAGGCCAGGTTGTTGTGCTGGCACCATATGGACAGTCGCTCGATCTCTCTTCTATACTCGGACTCATCCCCATCAATGATACGTCCCACAACAGTGGTGTCGTCAGCGAACTTGATGATAGAGTTCGCGCTATGACCGGCTACGCAGTCATGAGTATAGAGTGAGTACAGCAGGGGGCTGAGCACACAGCCCTGAGGTGCTCCCGTGCTGATTCAGCGCGATGATTGGAGGAGGGAGGAGTGGGGGGGGGTGGGACTGAGGATAGAGCATGGTAATTGGAGGAGGGAGGAGTGGGGGGTAGTGGGTGGGTGGGACTGAGGATAGAGTGCGGTGATTGGAGGGGAGAGACATGGCCCAGACCTGCGCCTCATCCACAGCCAGGATCGATCCCAGCTGGGTCTCCGGCGCTACCCCGTCCCCGCCCAAGTGCCCTCCCTCCCCCCTATGGGTGGCCAGAAACATCGGCAGTCAGACGGGCACGGTGCCCCAAGGCTCACAGCCGGGATGGCAGGACTGTCATGTGCAGAGAGAATGGAGCGGCTGGGCTTGTACACTCTGGAGTTTAGAAGGATGACAGGCTATCTCATTGAAACATATACGATTGTTAAGGGTTTGGACATGCTAGAGGCAGGAAGCATGTTCCCGATGTTGGGGAATCCAGAACCAGGGGCTCCAGCGCTAGCCCGTCCCCGCCCGAGTGCCCCCCCCCCCCCACGGATGGCCAGAGACGTCGGCAGTCAGACGGGCGTGGTGGCCCAAGGCCCACAGCCAGCGCTAAACCCAGCTCACTATGCCTGTCCCGCCAGGTGAATCTGCCTTTGTTTGCAGGAAATATGGGCAGTGTGGAGAAGCAGCGCCAGTGTCCCTTCAGTTCAGTTAGGGCTTGTAGGATAACCCAGCGAGCCAGGCAGAGTTGAGCTGCATTTAGCGCTGGATTGAGCCTCCGAAGCCTCGCATATGTGTGGGTGAGTGTGCGCATGTGCGCGCGGCCGCCATAAAATGGTGCCCCCCGTCTCCTCCATGTTTTGATAGCGAGTTCCGCTCTTGGTGACAATAAAGTATTCCGATTCCTATTCCTATTTTTTTAATTATTAATGTTCCTTCACAAGGTACACAGATCACTGGCACTGCCAGCTTCCTGAATTGCCTCTGAACTAAAGTGGTCGGTGGTCGGTCTGGAGTAATACACACATCAGGCAGGGTATGACAGAAGATTTTCCTTGCTGAAGGACATGGTTGTTATAGAGTCATAGTGTCATACTTCTCAGAAACAGGCCCTTCAACCCACCAAGTCAATGCTAACCATTGTACATATCAATGCTAATTCCATTTAACCATATGGTGAAGGAAATGGGTTTGAAAAACATCTCAATGATTCCATGGTCATTGCTACTAAACTTGTTTTAATTCTAGCTTTGTTTTTAAAAAAAATCAAATTTAACCTAAATTCCAATGCTGCTGTCGGGAGAGTTGAACTTTTGAGCCTGAAGTAATGGCCAGAAACGGAGCTGCTAAACCATTAACTTAACCACTAGTGTAATCATTCTATTTCAATAAAATTGTGCCTGCTTTCTAATTGGGAGCTTTTGTTATGATCCTACCTTCCAATATCTCTTTATAACCCTTATATTGTACTGCTTAACCAACGTTCAGCATTCAATGTGGACATCTATCCCACAATCTATCCAGCTCTCTCCAGACAAAAGAAAGAATTTGCTGGCTCTCTGCCCCAAATCATTTACGTTTACTCTTGTATTGACGTGCCCTTGCTATAGACACATTGATCACTGGAAGCAGTTTGCTTCGATCGTCGCTGTCTCATCGCTCCTTAAATTTGAAAAGCTCTATCAAGTCAGCCATTAATCTCCTCCCTTCTGATGAAAGCAGCCTCGGTTTTAAAAATCTATTTTCCTTCTATTGTGTACTGTCATATGTTTACATCCAATTAGGAACTCACCGCCTGAACAACAATCCCATTCTTTGCAGCCTTGATGCCGTATCTAAATCTTAGTTGAATTTCAATTCACATATTCCTACTCAGTGGCATAGCTGCAGAGCTGCTGCTTTACAGTGCCAGTCACGTAGATTCGATCCTGACAACCATTGCTATCCATACGGAGTTTGTACTTTCCTCCTGTGAACTTGTGGGTTTTCTCTGGGTGCTCAGGTTTCCTCCCACACTCCAAAGATGTACAGGTTTATAGGTTAATTGTTTTTTTGGTAAAATTGAAAATTGCTCCTCATGTGTATGACTGTATTAAGGGGCTGTCCCACTGTGGCGACCTAATCTGCGAGTTTAAAAGACTTTGCCCTCGACTCAAACTCGCAACATGGGCGACATGTGGTTCTAGGAGGTCCTATGAGATCACTGGAACTCTCCTTCATGCTCGAGGGAAATTCCCGCATACTCGCGACCTCAGCTAGTTCGTGGAAATGTTTTCAGCATGTTGAAACATTTTCCGTGAGTAAAAATTTGTCGGCATGGTTCTTTTTAACTCCTAGTGCAGTGGAGTGGGGTCGCTATGTAGTTATAGGCAGTCAAGGGCAGCCGTAGGCAATCTTCTTCGCTGATCGGGCATTTTAATTGGCTAATTGGAGTTTTCAGGCCCAAGGGAAACTAACCGTAGGTTAAATGCTCGCTAAACCTTATTAAACATTGTCAGACTTCTTAAAAGTATCTCCACTCCTTCTCCCCCTTTCTTTCCCCCTCTTTCCCCCTCTTTCCCCCTCTTTCCCCCTCTCTCCCCCTCTCTCCCCCTCTCTTCCCCTCTCTCCCCCTCTCTCCCCCTCTCTCCTCCCCCCCCCCCCCCCCCATGCTCTCTAAAGGACTTACTGTACACTGTGCAGCCATCTTTTACCTTCCTCTTCATCGCGGGTGTGAATTTCAGACAGCGCTCCCCCGTTTTACCTGGCCCCCGCTTTTGGGATGTGTTTGTGTGTGCAGTCGGTCGCGGTTTCATCGCTGGCAGTCAATCCAGTATGAGGTTTTTCAGGCGAGTGCTCTTGAGCTTGAAGGTCGAAGACACTCTTCTGAACTCGCGGATTTGGTCGCCGCAGTGGGATAGCCCCTTGAGTGTATGGGATGATTGCTGGTCAGTGGAGGCTCGGTGGACCTCTAAAGTATAAAATCCCTGGCATCTTCAAGACCAACCTATTTCCATCTCTGTTACAACATCATAATCTTATACAGTATGCTCTGCAGTTGATAACTCCAATCCATCTGTTTTTGTACCTAGAGATCTATATTGAGATCAACACATACCTGGGCAACCTCCCTTTTTTTTAGAGTCCATGTCCTGACTCAGAGGGACACAAAGTGCTGGAGTAGGGTTCAGTGTGCTAAGGGTTCAGTGAGCAAAGGGTTCAGTGAGCTAAGGGTTCAGTGAGCTAAGGGTTCAGTGAGCTAAGGGTACATTGCTTTTTCGTAAAGGTTAGTTTAAAGGATTAAGATTTTTATAGTGGGAGTGAGTTGATTTAATTTGGAGGCAAACCATGTCATTTGAGATCGGCCCCATGGTTTGCTCATCCTGCAACATGTGGGAGAGCAGGGATATGGTTGGTATCCCTGGTGACTACGTTTGCAGGAAGTGTGTCCAGATGCAGCTCCTGGCAGACCACATTGAACGATTGGAGCAGCGGTTGGGTTCATACTGGAGCATCCACGATGCTGAGAAACTTGTGAATAGCACGTACAGTGAGTTGGCCACACCGCAGGTAAAAGTTAAGCGGACAGAAAGGGAATGGGTGGCCATTAGCCATCGTAGCAGTAGGCAGGTAGTGCAGGAGTCCCCCTGCGGTTATCTCCCTCCTAAACAGATATGCCATTTTGGATACTGTTGGGGGAGATGGCTCTTCAGCGGAAGGCAGCAGCAGCCAAGTTCATTACTTTTCTTTAAAGAAAGGTAACTTTGAGTGAATTGGCCAAGATAGACTGGCAATTGATTCTTAAAGGGTTGATGGTGGATATGCAATGGAAGGCATTTAAAGACTGCATGGATGAACTACAACAATTGTTCATCCCAGTTTGGCAAAAGAATAAATCAGGGAAGGTAGTGTATCCATGGATAACAAGGGAAATCAGGGATAGTATCAAAACTAAAGATGAAGCATACAAACTAGCCAGAAACAGCAGCCTACTAGAGAACTGGGAGAAATTCAGTCCAGAAGAGGACAAAGGGCTTAATTAGGAAAGGGAAAATAGATTATGAAAGAAAACTGGCCGGGAACACAAAAACTGACTGCTAAAGTTTTTATAGATATGTGAAGAGAAAAAGGTTAGTTAAAACAAATGTAGGTCCCTGGCAGTCAGAAACTGGTGAATTGATCATGGGGAACAAGGACATGGCAGACCAATTGAATAACTACTTTGGTTCTGTCTTCACTAAGGAAGACATAAATATTCTGCCAGAAATAGCAGGGGACCGGGCGCCAAATGAGATAGAGGAACTGAGTGAAATCCAGGTTAGCTGGGAAGTGGTGTTAGGTAAATTGAATGGATTAAAGGCCGATAAATCCCCAGGGCCAGATAGGCTGCATCCCAAAGTACTTAAGGAAGTAGCCCAAGAATAGTGGATGCATTAGTGATAATTTTTCAAAATTCTTTAGATTCTGGAGTAGTTCCTGAGGATTGGAGGATTGGAGAGTAATGTAACCCCACTTTTTTAAAAGGGAGGGAGGTAGAAAATGTGGAATTACTGACCAGTTAGTCTAACATCGGTAGTGGGGAAAATGCTACAGTTGGTTATTAAAGATGGGATAGCAGCACATTTGGAAAGTGGTGAAATCATTGGACAAAGTCAGCATGGATTTATGAAAGGTAAATCATGTCTGATGAATCTTATAGACTTTTTCGAGGATGTAACTAGTAGAGTGGATAGGGGAGAACCAGTGGATGTGTTATATCTGGACTTTCAGAAGGCTTTCGACAAGGTCCCACATAAGAGATTAGTATACAAACTCAAAGCACACGGTATTGGGGGTTCAGTATTAATGTGGATGGAGAACTGGCTGGCAGACAGGAAGCAAAGAGTAGGAGTAAACGGGTCCTTTTCAGAATGGCAGGCAGTGACTAGTGTGGTACCTCAAGGTTCAGTGCTGGGCCTCCCCAAATGTTTTCTGTTAGTGACTCAATAAATCATTGACTTAGAAGGCACAGTGTCGCAACGATAGATTTGGCGCCAGAGACCCCGGTTAGATCCTGACTACAGGTACTGCCTTTATGGAGTTTGTATGTTCTTCCTGTGACCGTGTGGGTTTTCTCTGGGTACTCCAGTTTTCTCCCACACTCCAAAGACTTACAGGTTTGAAGGATAACTGACTTTGGTAAGTTCTAAAATTGTCCCTAGTGTGTGTCGGCTTGTGTACAGGGTGATCACTGGTCAGCACAGACATGGTGGGCGGAAGGGCCTGCACCCAGGCTGTACCTCCAAAGTCTAAAGTCTAAATGATGCTTGGTAGGAGCTACATGCGGTGAGAATAGAATAATGAATCAGAAAGAAATGAGAGCTATTTTTGAGAATCCAGGATGTTGACAAGCTTTGAAAAGCCTTTAATCCATAAACATCAAAACCTAGTTGAAGGGCTAATATGAGTTTTGTATGGTTGGTGGATTTAACAGCCGAAAGGTAATGGTGTTTAAGATTGATGTTCCGTTGGTAACAAAAAAAAGAGGTGAATTGTAAAGATATTGTTGTTCCTAGTAACTTGCTTCAACAATAGCAACAACCCCCATTTATCCAAAACCTTCAACATAGCAAAATAACCCTGGGTGCTTTGTAGAAGTATCATCAAACAATGCATTGAACCTGAGCTATACGAGGGGCTGAAAAGAGACCCAATGAGGGTCCAGGAGCTTGTGTCTTGGAGAAGATGCAAGGAGAGGATTAGGGAGTGAATTTCAAACTTGAGGCTTTGGTGTGGAATGGACACCAATGATGGAATACTTAAACTTGGGAGCAAGTAGATAACCAGAGTAGAAGAAAGATAAGAATGCAATTGTCCATCTCCTGCTCTTTCCAGTGGATGTAAAAATTGGACGGAGAGCACGGGAGTTACCCCTGCCTCCCAAGATCAGCATAAAGAACAGATTATCTAGTCATTAACACACTACCATTTTGGAGAGTTTGCCATACACAATTTATTGGGTTTCAAAGGTGACAACAGATTCAACATTGGGCTGTAGAGTCCTGAAAGAAAAGTGAATGACACCGCATAAATACATGTCTCCTTTCTTTTAATGTCGTGAAGATTTCTTAAGTTATTCAGCTTTTAAATTTTGAAAGCATTGTATTGCATTTGTAATCCTAGGTCGAAGTGAAGAGAGGCTGAATGGTCCAAACTAGTCCTTCAAATGTTCCACTCTAAAATTTGCCTTAAAATTATTCCCCTATAATTTACCTGAATTCATTACTTCACCAAGTAATAGACACAAGGAGGAGGAAAAATAAACATGTTAAATTAATTCAGAAGCAAGTAATGTATTTCTATCTGGGTAAAAGTTATGAATTCATTGCTGTCACTTTGAATGAAGGAGATTGAAGTTCTCAGGCAAAGTAATCTCATATCCTGTGACGGTGTGTAATTGGCTATTATATTTAAACCCCTCAGTGCACTGAAAACCTAGACAAACCAAGCAAGATATCTACATTTCCTGTCAGGTGAAGTGCAGAACAGCAACAATAAAACTCGTCAGCTTTGAATGTACTGAGGAGAAATATCCAGATCTAAATTATCATCGGTGACACAAACAGCCTTGGCGGAGCTATGCCTCTCTGAAGTACTCTATTCGACAGGCTGGGATTAGATAGGGTTGCATTAGCAATTCAGCAGTTGATGGTTAGGGTTCACTGAGGAAGAGGTTGCCTATGTCGGCACTGGGCCTGTACTCACTGGAGTTTACACGAATGAGGGGGGACCTCATTGAAACATACAGAATAATGAAAGACTTGGATAGAGTTGATGTGGAGAAGGTGCTTCCACTAGAGGGAGAGTGTAGGACTAGAGGCCATAGCCTCAGAATTAAAGGACACTATTTTAGGACGGAGATGAGGATTTATTTAGTCAGAGGGTGGTGAATCTGTGGAATTCTTTGCCACAGAAGGCTGTGGAGGCCAAGTCAATGGACATTTTTAAGGTGAAGATATATTGATTATTGATTAGTACTGTTGTCAGAGGTTATGGGGAGAAGGCAGGAGAATGGGGTTAGGAGGGAGAGGTAGATCAGCCATGATTAAGAATAAGGGGTAGGCCATTTAGGACTGAGATGAGGAAAAACCTCTTCACCCAGAGGGTCATGAGTCTATGGAATTCTCTGCCACTGAAGGCAGTGGAGGCCAATTCACTGGATGTTCAAGAGAGAGTTAGATTTAGCGCTTATGGCTAATGGAATCAAGGGATATGGAAAAAAGCAGGAATGGGATACTGATTTTAGATGATCAGTTATGATCATATTGAATGGCGGAATGGTCTACTCCTGCACCTATTTTTCTATGTTTCTGTTTCTATATTTCTATGCTTGAATGGAGGAGTAAACTTAATGGGCTGAATGGCCTAATGCTACTCCGATCCCTTATGAGTATGTTTAAGGTTTCATTTTTAAGGAATCCCAGCAGCAAACTGGGGTTGAGACTTGCAGTCTAATATTGAGGTAGTGCTCGCCCAGATGAAATGCCTTATTTCAGAGGTTTATGTAAAGCATTACAATGCAGAAGTGGTTTAAAGGAGTTACTTTCACATCATCTGTGGACATCAGCATCATGAAATGCTGGAGTAACTTATCGGGTCAGGCAGCATCTCTGGAGAAAAGGAATAGGTGATGTTTCGGGTCGAGACCCTTCTTTAGACTGATTTATTTTGAAGCTCTGTGAGATGACGGACCCAGAACATGTTGAGATGGGAGTGGAGAGGAACAAAGGTGATGTTTTTTGTTCTAGTCTGATGAAAAGGTCTCGACCTGAAACATCACCTAATCCTTTTCTCCAGCGATGCTGCCTGACCCGACTGATTCCTGGGATGTCAGGACTTTCATATGAGGAAAGATTGGATAGACTCGGCTTGTACTCGCTGGCATTTAGAAGTTTGAGGGGGGATCTTATAGAAACTTACAAAATTCTTAAGGGGTTGGACAAGCTAGATGCTGGAAGATTGTTCCCGATGTTGGGGGAGTCCAGAACAAGGGGTCACAGTCTAAGGATAAAAGGGAATTCCTTTAGGACCGAGATGAGGAAAACATTCTTTACACAGCGAGTGGTGAGTCTCTGGAATTCTCTGCTACAGAAGGTAGTTGAGGCCAGTTCATTGGCTATATTTAAGAGGGCGTTAGATGTGGTACTTGTGGCTAAAGGGATCAGGGGGTATGGAGAGAAGGCAGGTACGGGATACTGAGTTGGATGATCAGCCATGATCACATTGAATGGCGGTGCAGGCTCGAAGGGCCGAATGGCCTACTCCTGCACCTATTTTTCTATGTTTCTATGTTTCTATGACCCATTGAGTTTCTCCAGTATTTTGTGCCTGTCTTCGGTGTAAACCAGCATCTGCAGTTCCTTCCTATGCACTGAGCATCATGAATCTTCACCAGAGAGCATACGTAGCAGCATATCCACTATGTCATCAAGAAGTAAAACTTCTGTTTAGATATTAGTGCCATGAGAAGCAAAGCAGGGTCATGCAGTGGCCGTGTCCGAGAGTAGGGTTAAGTCCTGACCTTGGGTGCTCTCTGTATGGAGTGACTGTGGGTTTCCACCCGGTGCTACTGGGGAGTGCTACAATTTGTGGAAAGCTGATGGAAATTCGAAGATAATAACATGGGACGAGTGTAAATGAGTAGTGGATGGTCGGTGCACACTGGAAGAGAGCTCTTGCATGGCTGGATGTACCTGGATGAACTTGTGATGAGCTGTATCTGCAGGATGCATCATTTTTCAACAAGGGAACAATACAATCTCTCTGACACTACAACATGGTGCTACCAGAAGGGAGCGGCAGAGACAGATTTTAAATGATGTTATACATACAGTATTAGAGTTATATAGCAAGGAAATGGGTCATTCTGCCCATCTTGTCCCTGACGACCAAGTTGACTACATGTGTGAATCTCATTTGCCAGCATTTGGCCTACATACCTAAATCTTTCCTATCCATGTATCTATCCAAATTACCTTTAAACGTCGCAATTGTACCTGCCTCTACCACTTCCTCTGGCATCTTGGTCCACATACCCATTGCCATCTGCACCGCTCATGACCCTTTTCATTCGTTCCCTCCTCATCTTAAACATATGCCTTCTAGTATTAGATTCCCCTATCATTGGGAAAAGATTCTCATTGTTCACCCATACCATTTTATATATACCTAAAGTAAGGTTACCTCTCAGCCTCTCACACTCCAGGGATAAAAGCCCCAGCCTATTCAGTCTATCCTAATAAAGCAAGCCCTCTAGTCTCAATAAGATCCCTGTGTGTCTTTTCTGCACTCTTTCTAGCTTGTGTGCAGTCTTTGAATGCCTGCACTTGGGGGAAGGGTGTAAGACAGACAAATGCCTATTTCTGATTTGCATGTCCCTATGGAAAGAAGCAAGAGTTGAGGGGGTCTATTTTCCTTAACTATGGAGGTTGTGCAACCTCCCTATGTAACAGTAAGCAATAAACCATGAAATGTATCTGCAGCAACAGCAATCTGCAGCAGCAGCAGCAGTCCTGAGGCGAAGGAATGAGAGCCACCATGATCCTGACCTCCATGGGAAAAGCAATCTAGGTGTATAAAATCATGAAAAGCATAGACAGGGTGAATGCACATAGTCCTTTCCCCAGGGTAGGAGAATCAAGAACTACAGCATATAGGATTATGGTGAGAGGGAAAAGATTTAACGTAAATGTGAAGGACAAACTTTTTACATGTAAGTGGAACAAGCTGCGAAACAAAATGATTGAGACAGGTATATCAGCACGATTTAAAAGACATTTGGGCAGGTACATGGGTAGGAAAGGTTTAGAGGGATGTCAGCCAAACTCAGGGAAATGGAACCAACACTGATGGAGCATTTCATGTCAGCATGGATACGTCGCCTATTTCCATGCTCTGTGGCTCCATGACTCACATGTGAACATATATTTGAAGTTCACAAGTTCACAAGTTATAGTAGAATAAGGCCATTTGGCACATCGTGTTTACTCGTCCATTCAATCAAAGTTGATCTCTGCCTCCTAATCCCATTTTCCTGCCTTCTCTCCATAACCCTTGACACCCATTCCAATCAAGAATTTGCCTATCTCTGCTTTAAAAATATCCATTGAATTGACCTCCACAGCCTTCTGTGGCAATCAGTTCCACAGATTAACTTCCCTCTGACTAAAATAGTTCCTCCTCACCTCCTTTCTAAAAGAGCACTCTTTAATTCTGAGGCTATGACCTCTGGTCCTAGACTCCCACCAGTGGAAACATTCTTTCCATATCCACTCTATCTATGCCTTTTATTATTCAGGAGGTCATAGGTTTTGGAGGGCAAAGAATAACAGTTAAATGTTAGCCTTTAAAGTGCATGTTTTGGTGAGAGTGGGGTTCGTGAATGCTGGTTATTCTGTTTTTTTGTGAGACCGGTGAGAGTGAAAATAATGCAAGAGATGAATTTTAGATTGCACTGCAATTGATGTCATCGTTAGCTGAGGCTGGGTTAGTTTGAAACCAGAAAAATAGATGCCATTCACTTTAGTCTTTAGACTTTAGAGATATAGCATGGGAACAGGACCTTCAGCCCACTGAATCCAATTACCGATCACCGCACACACTAGCACTGTCCTACACACTAAGGACAATTTGCAGAAGTGAATTAACCTATAAACGTATATGTCTTTTGGAGTGTGGGAAGAAACTGGAGCACCTGGAGAAAGCCCACGTGGTCAAAGGGAGAACGTACAAACTCCGTACGGAGAGCACCCATGGTCAGCATCGTACCTGAGTCTCTGGCGCTGTAAGGTAGCAACTCTACTGCGGCGCCACTGCGTCACCCGTTGCTAAAGAAAATCTCATCAGAAATCAGGGGGATGAATTTCCCAGTACTGCACTGTGGTGGAAGCTGGATTTTAACTGCAGAGAACAGCTTTATCTGTAGTTGTGTGAAAAATAATTTAGGCCATATCCTCTTTCTACAATCTGCAAGTTCAATGTTCTGCTTAGGGGCCCTACATATAACACAAACTACAGGCTATCTCGCTCTTTTTGGCCAACAAGGGATGTGCCAGGGACCTGAGTTCGATCCTGACTTAAGGCCCTGTCTCACGGTGCGAGTTGACACACGAGTGACACAGAGTGACAGACTCGTGGTTGTGTACGATATTCCAAGTTGATGTGCAACTGTTTGTGGCGAGTTCCCACGGGCATGGTAATCTGCGATGTTCCGAGATCGTCTCCAGAGTTACCAAGTTCCCCTCCCGTTTGCTCTTGAGTTACCAAGTTCCTCTCCCGCTCAGGGCGTGTGTTGTTGCTGCAGTCCGGGATTCGCATTTAAAGCACTCGGTTATCTTCAGCAGTTCAGGCGAGAACAGGTTTGGGGGGGGGGGGGGGGGGGGGGGGCGAGGGATGGTGGAATTGGGAGAAGGCAAAGACTATGGGTGGGGAGGCGTGAGAGGGGGGCTAGGAACGGCATCTGCGAAACGGGTAGTCAACCTTTAGGGTCCCGGCCCGAAACATCCCTATACATTTTATGATTTCCCTCCAAAGATGCAGTCTCCCGTGGTTTGTTTGCACAACTCTCTCCCCTCTCTCTCCCAACATGGGGGGGGGGGGGGGGGGCGGACGACGACAAGATAGTTTAAACGGACCTTACCCCCACTTCATGCTTCTGTTGCGCATAATTCAGCAGTAAAACCTCTCTTCCCCTTACCCATAGACGCCCGATTCCTCGCACCCCCACAAGTTCACATCGACGAGGGAAGAATGAGCGGGGAGTCTGAAGAAGGGTCCCGACCCGAAACATCACCCATTCCTTCTCTCCAGAGGCGATGCCTGTCCCGCTGAGTTACTCCAGCGTGTTTGTGTCTATCGTCGGTGTATACCAGCATCTGCAGCTCCTTCCTACACACGGACAGTGAAGTGCCTCGGCCAAATTAGGAACATTAGGATTCTCTGATGTGAAAGTAGTCTGGTTTGCGTTTCTTACACTTGATCATATCCGAAACTAAAGTATAGATAGACACAAAATGCTGGAGTAACTCAGTGGGACTGGCAGCATCTCTGGAGAGAAGGAATGGGTGGCGTTTTGGGTAAGTCTGAAGAAGGGTTTCGACTCCATTCCTTCTCTCCAGAGATGCTGCCTGGTCCGCTGAGTTACTCCAGCATTTTGTGTCTATTAAAGAGTTCCCACGGTAGACGCACAAATCACTAAAGTTAACGCACGGGCCACTACGATATTACAACGAGTTTAAATCTTTCAATTTTAAACTTGACCACGAAATTTGACTCGTGGAAAAAGTCAAACATGTTTGACTTTTTTCACGAGTTCACAAGTTTCACGGGTACCTGCTGTTAGCGCCACGAGTGGACAAGTTGATCGCGCGAGTTCCGACGTTCCCGCTACGTTGGCTGTACGTGATCACCACGAGTGAAAACTAGGGGTCACTCGTGGGCCAACTCGCACCGTGAGACAGGGGTTTAAGGGTGCTGTTTTTTACCGAGTTTGTACTGGTGATTCTGCGTGGGTTTTCTCTGGGATCTCTGGTTTCTTCCCAAACTCGAAAAACATACATGTTTCTAGGTTAATTGTCTTGGTATAATTGTAAATTGTCCCTAGTGTGTGTCGGATAGTGTAAGTGTGCAGGATTGCTGATCGGCACAGACTCGATGGGCTGAAGGGCTTGTTTTCGCTCTGTACCTCTGAACTAAACTAAACTGAACTAGACTAAACTAAACTAAACTGAAGTGAACTAAACTAAACTAAACTAAACTAATTTAATATAAACTAAACTAAACTAAACTAAAATAAAATAAAATAAAATAAACAGTTGTTATTGCAAAAGAGATGATCAACAGGGACATATTTCCTCTGTCAACACCCATCGTGCAGAATGCACATGTGGGTGGTGCCTATGTGTGGCATTCCGTTTCAGAAATTATGCTCAAAACTTCAATTGAAAAATGTAATGCCAATGTCAAAGGATAGGTTTCTGGGCATTAATTACTTTTGAGTGGTTTAAGAAGGTTTTAGAGGGTGCTGCTGCGCAGAATCGTAACGTTAAAAAAACGTATTGCTGTTCAATGTGGCACATTTGAACCAACACTATGACAGATCTTTGATTCCTTCTGTCTGTGACATGTGCACCCATGAGGGATGTGTTTGGAATTGGTAAGAGTTGCACATTAGAGTACTGTAAAATGATTTGCTCTGCTGACATGATTGATGGAATGTTAAAAGCTTATTTTGAACTTGGAGTTATCCCATTGAACTTTAGAAATGTTTAATTGAATGTGCTCTAGACTATGCTGTCAGAATGTGGAGTGAAAAAAAGTACTAATTTTACTGACAGCAGGAATCCATGTTCTCCTTACAACAGTCCTGCCCCCTCCGGTGTAATGAATTGAAACCAATATCCCACTTAGTTCCTCAAACAAATGGAAAAGTGGAGTACTGTCATAATAAATCAGTATGATACACATCCAAAACATTCCCTTGGTAAAAGGTGACAGGAATTCCATACATTGACCTAATTCTGTCGATCAAGAGATGATGAGCTAAATCTCCATCCGCCTCTTCATGCAGAGATGCAGTCTACTAATGCCATTAAGAACTATTTAACTCAATATTCCCTGGGAAATGGAACAATGACGAGCATCTTGACAGAATTTGGATCCCTTTTGATCCACAAGGAGCACAAGGAAGCTACAGTCCTGCAAGCTCACCCCACCATTCATTAAGATTATGGGCATTTGGACAGTATAGGAATGTGTAATAACTCAGAATCCATACATGAGTATAAGTTGTTTATTTAAGAAACCACACAGAGCTCAAATACATAGGTGCTGTATGCTCAAGCTCAACGATGATTCTATGAGAGACTGGACTAGCAGGCTAGATAATATGAGACACTCAACCATATAGCTGTTTGAGTGTGTGAAGTAAAACATGACATGGATCAGGTCAACTAATACTGACTGATCTACATCCTCCTTCTTATGTATAATAAATCATGCAACTAAAAAGCATTAAACTAAAACTTCCAATGTATAGTAGGAAGATACAGTGCTTTATAAATCGCAACTAAGCCATGAAGAATATGAATAAGGAGGAGTACAATGTGGCCTAGGTAATGGAAACCTATAATCAGTATTTAATACAGTCTTTGTATTTAGGGTTAGGCCGACAAACCCATCCTACACGCTTATGGTACAGGCCCTCTGCTGGAGGGGTGGGTGACATCATATCAGGTGGTGGTTCAACAGTCCTTGTGGAACACTTCATGGGTGACACCACCGGCGATCTAATAGGTTATTTTGCTAATAGTGCCGGTGACTCTTTGGCCATTGGGGAGCCATTATGATTTGAACCCAGTGTCTCTCCATTAGTCTTTGGCATAAAGTCCAGGACACTGATGTAGCCATACGAGAACTACTACATGATCCATGTCATGTTTTACTGCAACCCACTTCTGACACCATATAGGAATGTACAATAACTCAGAATCCATACATATAAGTTGTTTATTTAAGAAAGCACACAGAGCTCAAATACATAGATGTTGTAAGCTCAAGGTTAACAATGAATCCACTAGAGACTGGACTAGCAGGCCAGATAATATGAGACACTCAACCAGATAGCTGTTTGAATGTACAGTGGTATGCAGTAAGACATGACATGGATCAGGACAACTAGTACTGTTCTACAGATGGGTACATGGATAGGAAAGATATAAAGGGGCAAGGGTCAAATGTGGGTAAATAGGACAATATTGGCTGGGCGTGTGGGTCTGCATGGACGAGTTGGGCCAAAGGGCCTATTTCTGTGCCTGATGACTCAGACTCTAGTGACAATCATCCTTTACTTTGCCCATAATCCGCTGACCTCTTCACATCCAAAAATATATCAGCCTCTCTTAAATAAACCCATTGACCTTTAGCACCCAAGCATTCACCATCTCTGAAATGAAGAGTTACAAAAACACAGAATACTCAATGTAAAGAAATATGCCTTTATACTAATCCAAAATGGCCAATCTCTTATTGGGGAGCTTGTCCCACACACCCTTCTGCCAGGTGAACATTGTACCAGAATCTACTTTATCCAAATGTTATGTTTTGATGGGATGATCACTTACGGTCTTAGATTCATAGAGAGGTGCAGGAAGGAAGCAGGCTCACAGGCCCATTGATTTGCATCGACCACCAATGCATACTAATCATCACTCTGATGGAAGGCAATAAAGTTCAATCTTCTTCCTCTTTGTTCTCCCGCGGTCGGAGCAGTCAAACCATCCACAGTGGAGGCGAACAAAAGCCCCCACAGACGACTGCGGTTGGAACTTTGATCCCCAGCAAAGGGATCGCAAGCTTCGCGATGTTAAAGTCCAGCGACCTTGAGTCCTGGGTCGGTCCCCAGGAAAGGCCGCTAACTCTATGATGTTAGGGTGCAGTGGGGACGGAAATATGATACGGGAAAAAATTGAATCTCTGTCGAGGTAAGAGATTGAAAAAAGGTTTCCCCCAACACCCCACCCCCCTCATAAAACAAACCAAGGAACACTAAAACATAGTTTTTTCTCACACTAAAGATAACAAAAAGAAGAAAGGACAGGCAGACGATTGGCGAGGCAGCCATTGCTGGTGGCGCCACCACATTCTTGAATTTCATATGAATTAATAATCTCCTTTTCACTGCTTCCTTTCCCAACCAGCTTTCTATCAGTTGAAAATTAATATATGCACATACACATTCCCCTCAGATAAGTCAGTTATTGCATGTCGCTGGCTATTACAAATAGCTTCTTGCATCTGTCTGTTAGCCAATTCGCAATCCATTATTTAATTACTTCCAACCCCATGACTACTAATTTTGCATGAAATGCAATTTCTTTGTACTTCCTCAAATGATTTTCTGATAAACGTATAAAGCATGCAGTACCCATTTAGTTAAAACAACAAAAACGGTTCTCTTTTCTCTTTTGTTCATCTATGCTGACTCCATCTAAACATGTCAATATATTCTAAATGCTTCTAAGTTGCATAGGCAATGTCGATTGAATGCTGGATGCTGATTTCTCCCAACATTGTATGTAAGTAACCGTTGTGCAGATTACAGTTCATAGAGTCTACGTTGGGCTGATCAGGCTTTATAATACATTTTACACCTCAATTCAAATGTGAAGTAAAAAATAATGTATAGCATACAATTTAATTTCTGGGTATATCTTCCTGACATACTTTCATGTTTTATTTTCTCTAACCTCAGTCTAACAGGTTATTTTCTGCTAAGTTCCAAAATTCTCCAACATCCTTTAGGCAACATTAAAACCTTTCCCTTTCATTCAATGTTATCTTTAACTTTGACTTTAATGGCTTCTAATAGGAGAAATGGAACAGCTCCATGGAGACCTGATATATCTCTTTGACTGCACAGCACAGAATCAGGTAAAGTCTTCCATATCTTGTCCTCAGCTAGAGTAAACATTGTTCTTCATAAACCTGCTTATGACACCCAAGACATCTGCACAATTTCCCAATGAACCAGAGATATTTAATGTGGTATTAATCAGAAAGCGTACCATGCAAAATGAATGACCTTTTAGTCATTTCTTCATATATTTCTTTATAATCCCCGAATGCATAAATGGAATTGCTAAAAGAAAATCTAGATGTTAACTCTCCGTTAGGTATTCAGGGGATATTCCAGAGAATAAGGTGATGTAATTGATGATCATGAAGACGACTACTGTATTATATTTCAGATTGAATTAATACGTGTTGAAACGTGTTAATATGGGTCTTGTTACCTGTAGTCTTGTCTGTTTTAAAGCACTCAGGACTGGTATCTATCATTCTGCTCAAAATAAACCTAAAGTCATCATAAATTCTGTAGCAGTTAATGTGCTCAATGTCCGTTCAACCCCACTCTCTGCTCTACACTGACTTCATCTTAAAATGTTTAGCCTTGTTTTCAGATTACTGTGTTACCTCCTTATCACTAATCCACTGTAACCTGCTATCCTCTAAAATGCGCACTCTTTCAATTCTAGCCCCTAAGTTTCCTCACTCCACCACTGACCATTATGCCTTCAGTTGTGTAGATCCTAATCTTGCAAATTCCCACTCTAAATATCTTTCCACCTCTCAGATTCTCTTACAAAGCTACTTAAGACAAAGCATTTGATCAACTTTGGTTTGTGTGTATTTATTGAGTCTATGTGCCTGTGATATATTGTTCACAAGTTCATAAGTCCATAAGTTCTAGGAGCAGCGGCTACTGCCACAAGCAAGGTTTTTTACTGTAGCTATATCTCACCGCACTAGTGCTTATGAAAATGAACTCAACTTGACTTGACATATACCCTTTTTGTAGCTTGGCATCAATGTTTCTTCACTAAAAATTCTATTAAAGGGGTCAAGGAAAGAGCGTACACGTTGCAGCCCTGTTTCCACCAGTGGTGGGTCTCTGGAACTCTCTGCCACAGAAGGTAGTTGAGGCCAGTTCATTGGCTATATTTAAGAGGGAATTAGATGTGGCCCTTGTGGCTAAGGGGATCAGAGGGTATGGAGAGAAGGCAGGTACGGGATACTGAGTTGGATGATCAGCCATGATCATATTGAATGGCGGTGTAGGCTTGAAAGGCCGAATGGCCTACTCCTGCACCTAATTTCTATGTTTCTATGTTTCTATGTTTCTTTCCAGCATTATGCCCAAGAAGCGCAAGACACCATTGTATGCCGATGCTGAGAAGTGTGTTTCAGCTCTGGCTGAACAATTTCTAATCTTGTGATGTGGACTCGATAATAAGATTCTATTAAACACCTTGGGGTATTAAAGATGCCACACCAAGGTGATCTATTTGTTAAAGAAGGAACTGCCGATGCTGAAGAATCGAGGGTTACACAAAAAGCTGGAGAAACTCAACGGGTGCAGCAGCATCTAAGGAGCGAAGGAGATGGGCGACGTTTCGGGTCGAGACCCTTCTTCAGACTGATTTGTTGATGGCTGTATAAATGTTGAGCTGAACTGGCACATACAATGCCCTAATGATTGGAAGGTGTATAATCCTGAGAGGTTTTCACAGAATGGATGTGGGGAGGATAGTGCCACAGGTAAAGAATCTAGAGCAAGGGATCACAGTTTGAAAATATGGGGTGGCTCATTTAAGATAGAGGAAAGGCATTGTTTTCCTCTCCTGAATCTTTAGCATTCACTTCCACTGGGGGCTGTGGAAGCGAAGGTAGGTAAATATTTGATACTCAGGGGGGTGAAAGATTATGGAGAATTGATGGAAATGTGAATTGACTTCATAATCAGATCAATGGTTATTTTATTTATTTGCAGTTGGCTTGATGATCCAAGTGGCCTAATCCTTCTCCCTACATAGAAACATAAAAAAATAGAAACATAGAAAAATAGGTGCAGGAGTAGGCCATTCGGCCCTTCGAGCCTGCACCGCCATTCAATGTGATCATGGCAGATCATCCAACTCAGTATCCCGTACCTGCCTTCTCTCCATACCCCCTGATCCCTTTAGCCACAAGTGCCACATCTAATGCCCTCTTAAATATAACCAATGAACTGGCCTCAACTACCTTCTGTGGCAGAAAACTCCAGAGACTCACCACTCTCTGTGTAAAGAATGTTTTCCTCATCTCGGTCCTAAAGGAATTCCCCCTTATCCTTAGACTGTGACCCCTTGTTCTGGACTCCCCCAACATCGGGAATAATCTTCCAGCATCTAGCTTGTCCAACCCCTTAAGAATTTTGTAAGTTTCTATAAGATCCCCCCTCAATGTTCTAAATTCCAGCTACTTTGTGTGTGCCTTCATATGTTTGTAATGCAACATGAATCTACTACCTTCTAACTCACAAATAAGAGTACTCACTAAAACCTCAACTGACATAGTCACAAAAAGAATTCAACAGGTGGGCAAGATTATTGAAAGGGAAGAAATCTGAAGATACACATTTGTTAAAAGCAAACATTCCCGAAACTAAGGGTGGACAAGAATCCACAATGTTGGCACGCACGTGAAAGAGGCCAAATGGACTTTACTGAAATTGATTCATGTATTAAATCACATCCTAAAATAGCTCTAAGTGGGCCAATTTGTGCAGAGAGTGGTTTTCTAATGTGCATTATGAACAGTGAGCTCTGAACTTCCATTTATTGTGAATCCCATTCTCATAAACTGCTGAAGGGACTTTCTTTGGGGTGGATTTTTACTAAAATGCACAATGAGAAATAGCACCATAACTCTGCTGCATAAGGGCTTTGTACATATGAAGGTGAAGTGGGATAATGTTTACTGTGATTGTGTGCCTCTACTGCATTGAAACTTACCTAAGTCTTGCCTTGCTGGCTGACAGCCAGAAGTGTTTCTGATATGGCTCAATGCTGAAGCCAGTCTTCACCCTACAATTAAGATCTCCTTATCCTTTAGTGGCACAGCAGTAGAGTTACTGCCTTACAGTGCCAGGGAACCTGGTTCAATCCTGACTATGGATGCTGTCAGCACTGAGTTTGTAAGCTCTTCCCATGGGTTTTTCCTGGGATTCGTAGGTTTCCTCCCAAAGGCATTTGAGACCAGCAATCACAGTTCTATTAGCATTAAATTAGTTATGGATAAAGACAGGACTGACCCACAATTTGGTCAATGTTCATAGAGTAGAGTAGAAAAGCCAGGTCAGAAAAGTCTCAAAGGCTAGAGTTTTAAGATGAGAAGGGAAAAATTTAAAGGAGATCTGAAGGGTAAGGTTTTCAACAAGAGAGTGGTGGTTACAACGAGTGAGCTGTCAGAGAAAGTGGTCGAAGCAGATACAATTACAATGCTTAAAACACATTTGGACAATCATTTGGATAGGAAATGGGTAAAGGCATATGGGCCTAATGTGGGGCAATGGGATTAGCGTAGATAGACATGATGGCCAGCATGGATAAGCCAGGTTGAAATTATCCATTTCTGTGCTGTACAATTCTAAGATTTTGTGATTCTTTGGAATACATGTTATTGATGTGATTCACCTAATAAACCAAATGGCTTACATTCAGATTGCTAACATCAATTCATGATTTTTTTTTTGGCCATCATTGATATCAGTTCTGGTAATTACAATGCAATCTACGTACATTTTAAGATGTACATTATACTTTAGAAATAACTCAAGGAATGGAAAATCAATACCTTAATGTGAAGTTTTCACAATTACACTGAAAATAATTCATCCAAGCAAGTCATTTGTTATGTACAGTAGTATTTATAATTCACTACTTTTTGGAAGAGAAGTCCTACATATCCTCAATGCCATCTATACATCTATAGCATTGTGTGAAGCAATTTTTCAAGATGATTATTAGGGGAAGGCGGGATGGAGGATTCAAAGCATCCTTGTTTGTTCCTAACCTCACATTCCTTGTACCACAGCCCAGCTTTTCAGATACACTGACAATACAACATACGTGTTAGCACATATAGGGTGAATGCAGTAACACATCTCATCCTTTGTAATATAACTCAGATTCAAATAAAGAACTGTAATACTGATACTGCTTCTCTTTCCACATATGCTGCCTGACCCCCTGAGGTTTTTCAACATTTTCTGTTTCAGATTTCCAGGTTCTACATTATTTTATGATTTATAAGTTTCCCCATAATATCTTTTAGAAGACTTATAGTATAACTTGCACAGGGAATTTAATATCTGCACCATTTGATAATCATTTGTTTCTGCAAGCTTGGGAATTACTTTGGTAGCCCCGAGTCCCGACTCGAAACATCACCCATTCCTTCTATCCAGACATGTTTCCTACTCCACTGATTTTGTGTGTAACTCCAGGATTTTGTGTCTATCTTCAGAGTCACTTAGGTACCAGCTTCACTTGAGCAAAATAATAGATTGATATCGCAGTTTGACAATAAGTGGATATTCTGTGATTTTCCAGCATCTTCTGCTTGTTGTTTGATGTTTCTAGCATTGACTTTATTTTTCACTTTCATTTAATTTTCACTTTCATTGCCACCTCTTCCAGTAACGCAAACCTTGAAGTTCACCTCTGCAATCCAGCTACCTTCTTACCTACTGAACACCTCCTTGCATCTCTCTGTTTCCAAGTTGTGATTAAACGCCGCAACCCAAGCATTCACTTTCCACGGATGCTGTCTGAACTAGGGATGTTTTTCACCATTGTCTGTATTTGTTTCAGATTTCCTGGTTCTGCGTTATTTTTTGAATTTTAAAATAAAGGGTCTGTTCCACTTTCCCGAGTTATTCACGAATTCTCCCGAGTTGTTCACAAACTCTCCCGAGTTTTCCCCTTGATTCAAGGTCGCTGAATGTTCATAACACGTCCATAGGAGGCCATAGGAGGCTGTAGGAGTCTGTGGATATATCGTTGCGGCTTGTAATGCCAGCCGTAGGTACTCGGGGCATCAGGTAAGTCGGGATGATTTTCCAGCCTGATCAAAAATGTCCACGAGTAAATATATAGCCCCGAGTATCTACGTCTGGCGTAACAAGCCGCTATGATATATCCACGGACTCCCACAGCCTCCTACGGACTCATTACGAATATTCTGCGAGTTTGAATCAAGGGGAAAATTCGGGAGAGTTTGTGAATAACTCGAGAGAATTTGTGAATAACTCGGGAAAGTGGGACAGGCCCTTTAGTTTCTCTGCGTTATCTTTCGAAGACGTACAGTATCACTTACACAGCGAATTTAATATCTGCAACAGCTGATGACCATTTGTTTCTACAAGCCTCTAAGTCACTTTGGCGCCCGTTTCACGAGCAAAAGAATAGATTGATATTGCAATTTGAAAACAAGTGGATTGTCAGAGTTCTATCACATCTGATAAAAGGATTTCTTTAGCCTCAGGGGACTTGTGTGCAATGAAGAAAAAATGTTATCCAATAGTCATCAAAATAAATAGGTATGATGATTACTGCAACAAAGCTTCAATGTACAATATTACTTTCACTGAACCAACATGCTGATTCAAATCTGGAAAATGAACTGAATGACACCAGAAAGATTCAAGCCATCCCATGAGTGGAGGGCAAGTCATCTATTCCTGCTTTCGAAGGAAAAATAATGAAATAGAATAAACTGGATGCTGCAAGGGCTAGGTTTATCTATTGACGAGCAGCTAAAGTTGCAAGGACAGCTGATAGACAATTAATATTGTTTCACTGCTTGCTGTCAAGAGCCATTTCAAAAGGAGGGAAAATACTTTTACTCGGCAAAAGTATTGTGATAAGTGCACTGACACTTAAACAGTCCACCCCTGTGTGTGTGTGTGTGTGTGTGTGTGTGTGTGTGTGTGTGTGTGTGTGTGTGTGTGTGTGTGTGTGTGTGTGTGTGTATCTGCATGAATATATATCTGTGTGTATAGGAGTATAATCCATACATTTACAAGCATATATTTGTGTATGTATAGAGATGCATTTGTGTGAGCTCATATGCGTATGTATGTGTAGTTATATTTATGTTTCATGCATTAAGAGTATGTGTCAATTAGGGCTGCTTTCTGATTAACTGAGTAATTGATTAATTTTGAAAACGTTATTGATCATTAATTGTTCACTTTGCCCCTATTAAATAGATACATTTACAAAAATCAAATTTAATTTTCAAATGGAACCATTCTTTCTTGGCAAATTTACTCTTATTTCTCAAAAATAACCTACTTTAGATTATCATTAGGTAAGATCTCAAAAAACATAAGGTATCAATATTTTCATCACTCAATGATGTGTGCAATTTTGGTACAAAGAGCATTGAAAAGATATTTCAGATTCTACTGAGCTAGGAGGAATTGTCATGAATGCTCTGTACACTTCAGTGTGTTTGGGCATTTTAACATGGTTTCCAAGACAGCCATTTCTCACTTCAATATCTTCATAATGTCTTGCGGTTTTGAATATAACTCCATTGGCTTTGGGCACTTGACATTCTTGATGTTGACACTTCTGGCCAAAGTTGCAAACTGAATTCTGTCTAAAACTGTCAAAAGTGCAAGAACAAATTCAAGTGTTTCTGTTGCGTTCTCTTTGTTTCCTGATTTATGCAGGGTTAAATGCAACTGACTTGAAGACAATGGCTCAAATTTGAAGGTATGTTTGTGTACCAGATGATATGTGAATGACATAAAGGCGTATATTTGAAAGTTGTTTCACGATGCTTGCACTTCACTAAATTCCTATTGTTTTAATTCACTAAAACTTTGCGCCAAATGCCCACCTTCTTGTCATATTCTTGTTTACTGCCATCACCGGATAGCAGTAAAAGGATTAGTCCAAGTCAACATGGATTTATGAAAGGGAAATCATGCTTGACTAATCTTATGGAATTTTTTGAGGATGTGACAAGTAAAATGGATGAATGGGGTGCCAGTGGATGTAGTGTATCTAGACTTTCAGAAAGCCTTTGATAAGGTCCCGCACGGGAGACTGGTGACTAAAATCAAAGCACATGGTATTGGGGGTAGGGTGTTGACATGGATAGAAAATTGGTTGTCAGACCGGAAGCAAAGAGTAGGAGTGAACGGGTCCTGTTCAGAATGGCAGGCAGTGGCGAATGGAGTGCCGCAAGGCTCGGTGTTAGGGCCACAACTGTTTATCATATATATTAATGATTTGGAAGAGCGAATTAGGAGCAACACTAGCAAGTTTGCGGATGACACAAAGCTGGGTGGCAGTGTGAACTGTGAAGTTGATGTTAGGAGGTTGCAGGGTGACCTGGACAGGTTGAGTGAGTGGGCAGATGCATGGCAGATGTAGTATAATATAGATAAATGTGAGGTTATCCACTTTGGCGGCAAAAACAAGGGGGCAGATTATTATCTCAATGGGGTTAGGTTAGGTAAGGGGGAGGTACAGCGAGACCTGGGCGTCCTTGTACATCGGTCACTGAAAGTTGGCTTACAGGTACAGCAGGCAGTGAAGAAAGCTAATGGAATGTTGGCCTTCATAACAAGAGGATTTCAGTATAGGAGTAAAGAGGGTCTTCTGCAGTTATATAGGGCTTTGGTGAGACCACATCTGGAGTATTGTGTACAGTTTTGGTCTCCTAATTTGAGGAAGGACATCCTTGTGATTGAGGCAGTGCAGCGTAGGTTCACGAGATTGATCCCTGGGATGGCGGGGTTGTCATATGAGGAAAGATTGAAAAGACTAGGCTTGTTTTCACTGGAGTTTAGAAGGATGAAGGGGAAATTATAGAAACATATAACATTTTAAAAGGACTGGACAAGCTAGATGCAGGAAAATTGTTCCCATGTGTGGCGAGTCCAGAACCAGGGGCGACAGTCTTAGAATAAAGGGGAGGTCATTTAAGACTGAGGTGAGAAAAAAACGTTTTCACCCAGAGAGTTGTGAATTTATGGAATTCGTTGCCACAGAGGGCAGTGGAGGCCAAGTCATTGGAGGGATTTAAGAGAGAGTTAGATAGAGCTCTAGGGGATAGTGGAATCAAGGGATATGGGGAGTAGGCAGGCACAGGTTATTGATAGGGGACGATCAGCCATGATCACAATGAATGGCGGTGCTGGCTCAAAGGGCCGAATGGCCTCCTCCTGCACCTATTTTCTATGTTTCTATGTTTCTATGTTTCACGAAAGTCAATCCAGGGATTGTGATACAGCATGGAAACAGGCCCTTCGCCCCACACCAACATTTTCTGAAGACATGAAATTTTCTGAACACATTTAATTGATCATGGTTTACCTTTTTGCTTAGCTTTGCTGGATGAACAGGTTGAAAAGTTACCAAACATTTATTTACAAAACAAGGAATTCTCATATCATCCAATTCAAGTGCTAGCTTTAGAGAAGAGGGAGTTCAGAAATGTAATCACTTTAATCAAATAAATCACGATTAATCAGGTAATCATGTTATTACTTACGAATCACTTTTTTCGAACAATTGATTAATCAGAGCAGCCTTAGTTTCCATGAATGTCAAGTGAATGTCCATGAATATCTGCCAAGCCTATAACTGAGCTATTTTGGGGTGCAATCTTCTGCTCAAAAAAGACTTGTTGGGGCTCCATGGATGTTGTCTGACCAGTGGAGTTACTCCAACAGTGTCCTTTTTTTTTATATAAACCAGCATCTGCAGTTCCTTGTTTCTACACCATGGAGTCCACTGCTGATAAATCTGCTGCTGAAACCTCAAAGGGTTAACCTGACAAAAGAACAGTGGCCCCAGTAAAATGAATAAGAAAAAGCAGCTGCTGTTGGAGTGAAAAGTAATGTTTTTCTTTTTAATTAAATTAAATCGGTTTAAATATTTTACACTGTGCAAGGTGTGTGTGTGCTTGCCTTTCTAATTTCATTTAAACAATTTCAACCGTTTAATTGTTTAATGGGTCCCGAGTGATCTTTCAATATCTGTAAATGTTAGACAATCACAAGCATTCCGTGATGGTCAGATGTGGCGGCTAGTATAGAACATAGAACAGTACAGCCCAGGAACGGGCCCTTTAGCCCACAATGTTTGTGCTGAATATGATGGTAAATAAAACGGATCTCATCTACCTGTACATGATCTATACCCCTCTATTCCCTACACTCCCCTGTGCCTCAACTAAAAGCCTCTTAAATGCCATTATTGTATCTGCCTCCACCGTTACCCCAGGCAATGTGCCCCAGGCTCCCACCACCCTATGTGGAAGAATCGTGCCCCACACATCTTTATTAATCTTTCCCCCTCTCATCTTAATGGCAATGTCACAAGTCTGCAGCTCTCAGAGCTGTTCTATCAATGAGTAAGACCCTGCACTGTATTAAGTGGTGCTGGACTTCTCCTGTGAGCTGGCAGCCAAACTCTGTGGAGGACCTGGCATAGAGACGTGGTCAGCAGTGTCTGGGCACCAGGAAATCTGCATTAATTGGAGGTAAGCAACAACTTGCAACCTTTATCTGGGAACTGTTGATAAGATTAATGCTTGGTCTCCTTTTAGGAATGAGTCATTGTCTTAGAGCTATACAGCACAAGATCACACCCTTTGACCCAACTCCTACAGACCAACGAAGTTGCCTAACCAAACTTGTCCCACTTGTTTGCACTTGGCTTATATCCCTCCAAGTCTTTCCCATCCATCGACTTGTTCAAGTGTTTTTTAAATGTTGTAATCCAGCCATATGTATTTTATCATACTACTATTCATCCACTACGGATGGATTCCAATGCTTTATTATGTCCTACTTCCACTGTTGATAAGGCAAGAAGCAATAAGGTGTTTTGTGCTTTGCAACATCTCTGCCGCACCTTCTTTTCTGCCTGACAACTATAAAAGGAGAAGGAGACTAGGAGAGGAGGCAGTCGGGATCATGGGAAGCATGGCAGGAAACTCAAATGTTAAGATAGCCATCTTATCTCACCTACTTCATTGAACTAATCTTCATTGAACTAATCTTTGCTGTTTAAAATGCAACCAGGTCAGCCCTCTCCCTTCTGAAACTCGGTATTGCAGCCAAAGGTCCACCCAGTGTACACAACTTTAATTGACCTAATTCAGCAAAATGAGCTGGAGTTTTGTTGGGTGCCAGGCGGCCAAAAGATGCCTTAGGATGATATTGTTCCAAATCTAGAGCATCTTAGATGACAAGCAATGAGAACCCAGGAGCTGAAATCTCTTATGGACTATGTTTCAGGTTGGGACTCTTCTTCAGATTGATTGTTTTGTCTGAAGAAACATCCCAACTTGAAACGTCCACAAATGCTACCCGGCCTACTGAATTCCTTGAGCAGTTTGTGTTCTTTTGCTCAAGATACCAACATCTACAGTCCCTTCCAGCATATTGGCTCCCTGGCTGTGTGCATTCAGTGGCCACTTCCTATATTGTAATCCGCTAACTGAATAGGTAAATGCCCACATTCTTCATAGCTTCGCTCTTGAGGAGAATTGAGAAAACAAGTTACTAATAGCCCTGTCTCACGGTGCGAGTCCACCCACGAGTGACTCCAAGTGAAAGAAAAAAACAGGCTTGTGGTTGTGTACGAAATTCAAAGTTTATGTTCAATTGTTTATGGAAACAGCAGGGAAGAGGAGGCTTTGGCCTTAGGATAAGTAAACCAACTTGGCGAAAGGCCACAACATCAGAGCGGAGGACATTGGTGGTTGAGGAGGTGCGGCGACAGGAGGAGGCCACAAGAAGTGCAAAGGCGGTCTCTCTTGCCAAACAGGGGCGATGGATGCAGTGGGAAGGTGTAGAGTGGAGGAAGATCAGCTGGAAAGAACTATGAGAAATGGAATCAAGCAAGATCAGCTTCATCATCAGAGCGACATATGACGTGCTTCCATCACCAAAGAACCTCCATCAGTGGTACGGCGAGGATCCAACCTGTGCCCTCTGCCCAACTTCAGCGACCCTCAAACACATCATGGTAGGCTGCAAGACCAGCTTCACGCAAGGAAGATACACATGACGACATAATCAGGTACTAAAAAGCCTGGCAACAACCCTTGAGAACAGGCGGTGTGCAACCAACTCCTTGCCTCCGAGGGCAAGCAACCCTCCCCCCCCCCCCCCCCCCCAAGGGCAACAACCTTTGTCCGAGAAGGACAGAAAATGCCTAAACATCCTTCCATCAGATCAGAAGAAGGAAACCTATGCAGGGTCCATGGCTGGAGGATGCTGGCAGATATCGGCCGACAACTAATCTTTCCACCTGAAATTGCTTTAACCAACCTTAGGCCAGACTTCGAGGAAGTACCGCCTATCTCCTTCACTCCTTAGATGCTGCTGCACCCGCTGAGTTTCTCCAGCTTTTTGTGTAACCCTTAGGCCAGACTTGGTGTTCTGGTCCCCTTCACAGAAGACTGCTTACATCATAGAGCTCACAGTTCCATGGGAGAACTCTGTTGAGGAGGCCTAGGAGAGTAAGAAGCTGCGCTACGCAGAGCTTGCAGCAGAGGCAACGCAGCGTGGCTGGAACATCAAAGTCTTTCCAGTTGAAGTGGGATGCAGAGGATTTGTTGCATCATCTACCATCAGACTGCTGAAGGAGTTTGGAATCCACGGTCAGGCTCTGCGGAAGACCATAAGATCACTCTCAGACGCGGCTGAAAGAAGCAGCCGTTGGATTTGGCTCAAGAGGAAAGACCCATGCTGGGCCCCAAGTACGTCATGGTGAATCTTTGGGACAGTTTAACACGGGACACGCACTGAGGGATGTTCATCCTGCAGCGGGCCGCCCTTGTGGAGGGTGTATAGTGTTAAAAGGCCGAAACACCCAGTGATGCAAGGGTACACTACTGATGATGTGTCCTGTGCCCAACTGTCCTGAAGGTTACCCAGGCTAAGATATACCAATACGTATCTCCCCCCCCCCCGATGTTGAGCGTCTAAAGGGCCTGTCCTACCAGCATCCGACTCCATGCGATCAAACTAGAAGCGAGGGCCGCGCGGAGGTCGGGTGAGCGGCGCAACGCGGCGCAAAGTGAGGTGAACTTGGAGCGAAGTCTTAAAGGTAAGTTCGCCAGGACAGAGAGGGACACACAGAGAGGGCCACGGAGCCACACACAGAGAGGGTCACGGAGGCACCTACAGAGAGGGTCATGGAGGCACGACATCGAGGCGGTGTGTAATGCGTCGAGGCGACTGTGAGCCGACAAGCTATTGCCACGCGGAATTTTTGAACATGGTCAGTTTTTCGGAGCTCCGCGCGATGTGGGGACAAACTCAGCACAATTCCGCACGGCTCCGGCGATTGAAGTGGGACCGGCCCCGTGACGCCGGATGGCTCAAGTGACCACGTTAGGTCGCACTCATCGCATAGAGTTGCATGCTGGTGGGACAGGCCCTTTACTGCCTTACAGTGCCAGGGAACCGGGTTCGATCCTGCCTATGGATGCTGTCAGCATGCTGGTGGGACAGGCTCTTACCACTATCAACAATCAACGAATGTCGTGAAATGCTCCCCACCTACTGGCACAAAGGACTTCTTCACATCTTTTCCTGTGTATTTGATTCTGAGTTCCCCCGGGCATGTCATTTCTGCGATGTTCCAAGTTCCTCTCCCGAGTTAGCAAGTTCCTCTCACGTTACTCTTGAGCAAACCGTGAATGAAGGTGTGTTTTAATAAGCAACAGTGCTAAAGAAGACATCTCCATCCTGTGGCTTTGAGTTAAAGATAGAATTCTGCGCAGCCGCATCTCTTGATATGACCTACAAAGGGAAAATGCTCACCATCCAGTGCCAGAGCAGTTATACTTATGGTTTGTTTGAAACACACATCACGTAGTTAGAAGACCAGCGAGCGGAGGTTTGTTATATTTTAATTGAATTTACTGCCAAGTCTACACACTGTGGGGAGATGAAATCTTTGAATGTGGACGGATGTCTCCGCGCCTGCTTGTTTTAAGCAGAATATATTTTTTGTTGCCTTTCAAGCCGGGCTTTGATTTTATTCCTTGTTTTTATTTATTCGCACTCACATTTCGAGGGTGTGAGAGGTCCATGCCGGGTGCTGCTGTTCTTTCACATCAGTTGCACATCAGATTTTTGGAAGTCGGAGCTCAGGGTTCGCTTCCTGAGCTGCGTTGGTGCCCAGGCGTGAGTTGAGGTGGAGGGAGGTGCTGGGGGGGGGGGTGTGCGCGGGCGTCATTAATCTGTCTGGGGTGACAAGGCTCTTGGGTTAGGCTGGGATCATTCTCTGCGGGATGATCTTAGTGCGGGAGACAAGTGTAAGAGAGGAGTACTGACTGTGTGGGCAGACACTTTGGTAGTGATTGCACACCAGTCTCAAAAGCCACTGTGTCTCCCTGTCCCTGGCATAGCAGGGGGCGATCAAACAGCACAATACCACCCTCCCCATCCGTGCCAACATGAAGGGCAACGTACGCAAGGCTTTGGCTTCAGAAACAGCGGGCAGGCGACAATCACCCGCCATAACGCTTCTGGTCTGTAGTGTGCAATAGTCACAAACATACACTGCATGTTTGGAAAGGAAAAATACAAAATATTTCAATCCCACTGGATAGGCCTTAGTCATGGTACTGTACAACACAGAAACAGGTCCTTTGGCCCAGCTTGGCTGTGCCGTCCAATTTGGTGTCTTGGGGTAGTTCTGTTTGCCGGCATGTGGCCTATAGCCCTCTAAACCCTTCCCATCCATTTATCTGTCATTAATAACCTCAAGAAAGTCCCTGCTTCAGTTTCCTGGGTTTAACTCAGAGAGAAGTCTCCCCCCTTTCCAGGGTTAATCACTCCACTTGTGGGATCTGCGGATAATGTGTCTTCGAGTTTTCTTCTAAAGCAGTGGCATGTGAGATAATGTCAACGTCAGGCTGAGTACAAATGAAGCAGCTGCAACCTTGTTGTACTGGGAGCAGAGATAACATCATCTTCAGATCTGGCAGCTGAGACTGGGTAATAAAAGTGCATTGTTAAACAAGGTAGCTTGTACTTTGCTAATAACCTTGCCTGGAAGTAGAAAATGGGAAATGTACTTGAGATGCATGTATCACAAATAGGACTTGACCATCCTTGACACTTTTCATTGAGTGAGGTGGCAATTTCTCAACTGCAAATGATTCCACCATGTTGGCCACCAGATATTGAAATAGCTGCTCTGAAAATGTTGGTTGAAGGCAATGACCATCAAGAGCTAAGGGAGCGCTCAGGAGACTGGAGCTTATAAGGTCTAAATCTGGGGTCACTGAACACCTGGACATCTGCCACTGAGGGTTGCAAGGATTTGGATGGTTGTATAATTCCCTTGTGATGGGCGAAAGATTATTGTGGAAATGTCATAGCCATAGATAAATATAGCACTGAAAATGGGCTCTTCGCAGTGCTTCTGCACCTCAACATTTTTTTTCCTTAAATAGAATCCCAAATTTCCTGGAATTTGATAGTATTTCCTGAAATATTCAAAAATGGATCCTTCATGCTATTTGTTGGTTTTTTTCGTGGGCACACGTTAACAACACAAAGAAGAACAAGGCAAAACAGATCTTTGTAACTACAAAGGACAAAGGACAAAGGACATTTATTGTCACATACACCAGTTGGTGTAGTGAAATTTGTCTTGCCGTGCAGCACACAGATAAAGATAAGACATAACATTAAAGAATTTAACATAAACATAAAAAAAATCCCCCCACAATGGTTCCCATTATGAGGGAAGGCACAAAGTCCAGACCCCATCCCCAGTTCTCCCATAGTCAGGCCTATTGAGGCCCCAACAGTCGCCGCTATGGGGGCCGATGTTCCAGGCCCTTCTTCACCGGTGCTCCGGCGGTGGGAGAGCCCTCTCAGCGGCTCAGGGTACCTGTAACTGCCGCTTCCTTGCTGGAGACAGCGGATTCCGACGCCAACAGGCCGCGCTGGATGGAGCTCCACAACTGGTGATCTCGCCGAGAGATCTCAGGCACCCGATTTAAATTTCAGCGCTGCCGCCCGCAGCTGGCCCCCCACAGGTCCGCGATGTTCACCTGCGTTCTTCAGCTCCAGCGCAGCGACCCAGGCAAGGCATCCACGATGGCGCTCCAGCACTGCGCTGCTGCCGAAGCCGTGGCTCTGGGCGGTCCTCCCACGAAACGCCGCTCCGGGCCCGCTGGTAGGCCGCGAGGACGGGTCGATGGTGCTGCCCGGAGAAAGCTGCTTCTCCAACTAGAAAGCAGTTTCCCCCTTCCCCCCTCCACCCCCACATAAAACAAGGCTAGGACTCCGAAAATCAAAAAACTCAACTAACTAAAAATTAAAAAAAGAGAGAAAAGACGGACAGCTGCAGGCTGGGCAGCCATACCCGTACAGGATGGCGCCTCCTAGGGGGAGGGAGAGGGATACACTGTATCTGCCTGCTTCTGTTATGCATTTGTACAGTGTTATGCAAGACAGCTTTCGCCGCCAACAGCAGCTTTCGTTGCCTTTGATTTTTCAACCTGCTCTCATGTGTCTCAGTCTCTGCTCTCTCCCTCCCTCCTTCCCTCCATCCCTCCCTCTTTCCCTCTTCGTCCCTCTCTCCCTCTTCGTCCCTCTCTCCCACTCCCTCCCTCCCTCCCTATCCCTCTCCCTCCCCCTTCCTTTTTTCTCTCCCCCTTCTCTCTCCCCCTCTCTCTTGCTCTCGACCCCTTAAGCTCACCCACCGTTCTGTAAAATCAAGGCCAATCTGAATGTATCTGCAATCCCACCACCCATTGATAACTTTTCACCACTATCCAGAATTCTACCACTGCCTGAAAAATAATCAAAGGCTCTACTTCTACTGAGATAGAGAATTCCAAAGGCTCATTGTTATACGAGAATTTTCCCGAACAGTCTGTGACCCATGGTGCTATGTTTAAAGCCCAGAGCACTGCGTTTAATGATATTTAGAACCCATTGCACTGCAGCTGACAGCTCTTTGTTTAAACTAACATGCGTTAAACTGACAGGGCTCTGTTTAAATCTTTGAGCGACAAACCGGCAATGCTGTGTGTATTACCTTTACACCCCTTCACGGGCCGGATGCAGAAATTTCCCGAAATTATATCCCTAAAATTACCCGAAGACAACCAGAATTTCGTGAATTTCGGGTAATTTCCTTCAAAGTGGAAACACTGGCCCTTCGATCCAACATATCTCTGCCGACAATTTGCCCCATCCAAGATTCAGAACATCCAATTACATTCAAAATCAGGGCATTTGCTGAGCTGCCAAAAGGAGTAGTTCAGGCAGGCGCATTAACAACATTTAAAGTAGTTTGGACAGGTACATGGATCAGAAAGGATTAGAGGGATCTGGGCCAAACATGGACAAATGGGACTAGCTTAGATGGGGCATCTAGATCGTTGGATGAAAAATGAGCGACAAAATGCTGGAGTAATTCAGTGGGTCAGGCAGTATCTCTGGAGAAATGGAATAGGTGATGTTACAGATCGAGACCCATCTTCAGACGAGAGTCAGGGGAGAGAGAAACTAGAGGTATGAAAAGTTACAAAGAACAAATTAATGAAAGGTGTGAAAAGAACAGCAAAGATGATCAAGAAAAAGTAGAGCCTACAATGGTCTATGTTGGCCGGGCCGGTGATAACCAGTGGGTGTAAACTAAGCAGAACAACTGAGTTGCTTTTGAACCTGTTGACTCCGAAATTTGAATGCTATCAGCTGTGTGATCATTGATGCAGTGGAGAAAAGCAGAGTAAAGACAAATTTGAAGTGGCTACAGCTTTAACTAATTCATAACTTTCATACTGTCATTGCTAGTTATACATCAGAACAAATCTCAAAGATCCCTCTATTGATCACAGGAACTCATAAATATTGAAAATCAATGGCATCAAGTTAAGCTGCCCTAGTGGTCCTGACTCCAGTGTCATTACTTAAACAATGTATGTAATATTTATTCAACATTTATTCGTGAATCAATATCAGTAAAACAGATTGCCTGATCAATGTTAAGTTTTTATTTATGGGAGCTTGCAAAACAAATATTGTCAACCGTATTTGGTACAACATTAGCTAACAAATAATAACAACAATAGTAATAATAGTAATAATAACTATATTAGCAAATAATAACCAAAAACTAATCTTAATTTAATCTAAACTGTACTGGAGTATGTAAAAATGGGTTGCAGAAATACAATTTTTAAATTTTTAAACAAATGTTTTTAATTGGAATATTTGATTAAGATCTCTCTTAAAACAGAAATGCAGATATTTAGTTTAGTTTAGTTTAGAGATAGAGCACGGAAACCGGCCCTTCGGCCCACCGAGTCCGCGCCGCCCAATGATCCACGCACATTAATACTATTCTACACACACTAAGGACAATTTACACATACACCAAGTCAATTAACCTACAAACCTGCATGTCCTTGCATTGTGGGAGGAAACCGAAAATCTCAGAGAAAACCCATGCGGTCACTGGGAGAACGTACAAACTCCGTACTGACTGCACCTGTGGTCAGGATCAAACCCAGGTCTCCGGCGCTGCAACTCCACCACTGCGCCACTGTGGCCGCTTGCAAAATGTACATGCACAATACATTTTGCATGTACATTTTGAAATACATACTAACACAAATACATACTAACACAAAGTAGGTAGTACAGAAGTGTGAGCCTTCATTGAATTTATTCCCTTAAATCTGACCCCCTCACATTTCCAACATTGCATATAACAAGTAATCCAATTCAGAGGATGTACACCAAAGAAATAAGTAGGAACAACACGTTGCCTTATTTTGCAACTAAGTGTTGCTTATTGTCACTAATATAACAAACAACTTGAGGAGCAAGTGCATTGGCTGTACAATGCCCTGATTTTTAGTGTATTTGAACGCTCTGAATCTTGGATGATTTGCAATAATTGCTTTTGTTATAGAATGACGCTGAATTTAATTTTGAACTCAGAGCAATGCATTATTATATCTGCTTTGTGTATTTTCAGCACAAACACATACTTGAAATCAATCTTTTAACCAAAATAAATCATTGCTCCAAATGCATTATCTTTCTCAGTATTACATGGTGGATATTTATTGTTTTGTTTAGACCGATTCGATTTTGCATTTCCAATTAGATAGCGTACTTCCGAGCATGATTCATCCACATAATGGCATCCTTCTCAGGTGCAGTTTATTTAATGCAACCTTGGGAGAAATTAGGTGGCGTTGATCCAAATCAAATACAATGTTGGTCATTCACAGAAGAACTAATTTTCGCAATGCTATGTGCTTTGAAGCCGTGATTTGAAGTGTCACTGCTACACTTTTTTCCTCCTTGTGCCGTCTGCCATGGATCATTTGTTGTGCCTCAAGAACGGGTGTAGATCAATGCCCTCGTCACATTAAACTCCTTAACTTAGGTACGAGAGTGGTGGTCCCACCAAGTTGCAGATTCATAGAGCTGTACAAAACAGCGAGAAGCCCTTTGGTCCAACTCATCCATGCCGAACCAAGTTGCCTAAACAAACTAGACAGTAGCCTGCATCTAGCCCATATCCTTATAAATCTTTCCAATCTGTGTACCTCACTTGAAATGCCATAATTGTATCTACCTTTACTACTTCCTCTGGCAGATCTTTCCATGTGCGTATGTATACCCTCGGTGTAAAATGTTACCCCTTGAATCCCATTTAAGTAATTCACTCTCATATCTTAAATTTACACTCTCTAGTTTCTCTCTGCTCTCTAGTTCTGGATTCCTCCTACCCTGGGGAAGAAACTATGGTTATTCACCTTATTTGTGCTACTCATCATTTTGTATACCTCTATAACATCAGTCCTCAAGCTCCCATCCTTCAGCTAGTCATTGCTGGATCTTAAGCTCCACAAAAGCCATTTCCCATTTACTCACTGGATCCAAAGCAATAGCAGAACCTTCTGTCTTTTCCTCACCTTCCACTCATTGCCCTTCAGTTGTTGTACAGTTTGGGTCCCTGTGTTTCGGAGGGAAATGCACTCAGATCGCAGATGTTATTTGTAAGGGCGCAAAAGAAATTAAAGTATTTTGTTAATAATCACACAGAACCCTGAACTCAGTTGCCACAGTGACTTTGGCCATGAAGGGACAGTTAGCAGATGCTTTATCTGTACTTGTAAGCAGAACTGTCAACTGTGGACATGTCCTGGGCATAAGATTTTCAGGCAGGAATCAGCTCTGTACCCAAGGCATTGCTCCAAGCTAAAAGCCTAAGCATGGTAAAAGAAACAGACTGTGTCCATCACACAGGACACAAGAGATTACCTGTCTCTCCTTGAACCCAAGATCACCATCTTATCACTGAACAGCCAGCTGCTGCAACTTGCTAATTGTGTCTGTTTCTAATTTGGGCAGCTGAATTGCGATGCCTGGTAACAGCAGGGAGATGCAGTCTGAGACCGCTCAACTTTCCAAAAGTTAGCTTGCAGTTACTCATTCATAGGTTTCGCTAATAAGGCCAAACAATCGTCCAACCCTGATTGCCCTTGAAAAGTTGGCTGAAGGTGCTCCATGGACACATAACTGGCTTTGCCATTGTGTGGTTTACTGGACACCAGCAGATGTCAGTTTAACATGCACCAGACTGCTATGGATTGGGAGACACATAAAGGCCACCTCAGGTAAGCAAAGCAGAATTTCCTCCTTAAAGGCCACTTAGATTAGTTTAGTCCAGTTCAGAGAAACAGGCCCTTCGGACCACAGAGTCAGCACCGACCTGCAACCCCCGCACATTGACACTATCCTACATATCCTAGGGACAACTAACATTTATACCAAGTTAATTACTGACATATAAATACGTCTTTGGAGTGTGGGAGGAAAACGAAGATCTCAGAGAAAACCCATGGGGTCACTGGGAGAATGTACAAATTTCATACAGACAGCACCCATAGTCGGGATCCAACGCGAGTCGCCTGCGCTGTAAGCAGGCACGTGCCGTCAGGGTAGGCAAGGTAGGCACTGCCTACCCTGACTGAAATTATGAAATGGCAATTTTTAAATATAAATAGTAAAGGCATGGGAGAATTATGCCTGTCTAAGAGATCGATCTCTTAGGTAGGCATAATTCTCCGTGCCTTTCACCCGCAGCGCTTGTAACACGGGAAGCTCTGTGCAGCCCCCGTGCCGTCAGCGCTGCCTGAGCCGTCAGATTCAATGGGAGCTGAAGGCAGCAGAAATTCTGCCTTTGCAGCACTGCGCATGTGCATCATCTTTCTGCGCATGCGCATCGCGAGTTTCTTGGCGGGATGTTCAAATATGGATTGCCATTATTTTAATAGTATCTTAGCAAACAAATGGAGAATGGACTTAATGTACCAATAATGTGGTAAGTGCATTTCTTTGTGCTTTATGTTTTTAAATACTGTAGTTCCCAGGGTGGGGGGAGAGCTCCGTTCACAGTGTTTGGGCAGTCTGGCGTTGTGAAGGAGGGGATCGGGGTCAGTAACCCACTTGCCATGCTCCGGTCTGAGTGCAGGTGAGATGGGACTAGGTGAGAGTAAAACTGTGTGAGGGGTGAGAAGTCCATGCCGGGTGCCGGCCGGCCGCAGCCGCTGTTCAGATTGTTGGGAGACGGAGCTCAGGGTTCGCCTCTTGAGCTGCTTTGGTGCCCAGGCGTAAGTTGAGGTGGAAGGTGGTTGGGGGTGCGGGGGGGGGGGGGGGGGGGCTCGTCTTCTGAAGAAGGATCTCGACCCGCTGAATTACTCCAGCAGTGTTAAAGAAGAACTGCAGATGCAGCAAAATCGAGCGTACACAAAATTCTGGAGAAACTCAGCGGGTGCAGCAGCATCTATAGAGTGAAGGGATGGGTGACAGGAGGGTCTCGACCTGCTGAAATTCTCCAGCATTTGGATCTAAACATCACCCATCCCTTCCCTCTAGAGATGCGGCCTGTCCCACTGAGTTACTCCAGCTTGTGTGTGTCTATCGTTGAATGGGTGACGTTTCGGGTCGAGACCCTTCTTCGGACTGAAAATAAAACTTGCCTCGCGTGAAGCGGCTTGTAAATTAAAACATAAAAACAAGAAATGCTAGACTCATTTATGTGCTCCTATTCATTTACCTGGCCTGTTGCTGTCCTCCCTCGTCCACCGTGAGCGCTGGACAACTCACTGGGTGCAAAACTCCGCTGCATTCCGGGCGGAGGGCGATGATCACCCGACTGACCGGCAAGTAGAGGCGGCGGGTCGGTCAAGCCCGGCTCCCCGCCACCGGGATAAACACCGCTACTGGAGTAAACTCAGCGGGATCTCTGGAGAAGTCTGAAGTAGGGTCTCGACACGAAATCTCACCCATCCCATCTCTCCAGAGATGCTGCCAGTCCCTCGGAGTTACTCCAGCATTGCGTGTGTCTATGGGTTACACAAAAAGCTGGCGAAACTCAGCGGGTGCAGCAGCATCTAAGGAGCGAAGGAGATAGGCGACGTTTCGGGTCGAGACCCTTCTTGTGTGTGTCTATCTTCGGTGCAAACCAGCATCTGCAGTTCCTTCACAATCCCACACTCTCGGCCCCGGGGGGTGGATGGAGCATCACACGTGGATACAACCCACTCACTGCCCAGACTTGCCCCTCCGGCAGGTCTTTAACCGCGTCCTAAAGCCGTTCGTGTTAAAGAAGGAACTGCAGATGCTGGAGAATCGAGCGTTACACAAAGCTGGAGAAACTCAGCGGGTGCTGCAGCATGAAGAAGGTCAGCAGGTCAGAAGAAGGGTCTCGACCCGAAACGTCGCCTATCTCCTTCGCCCCTTAGATGCTGCTGCACCCGCTGAGTTTCTCCAGCTTTTTGTGTAACCCCCATCTCTCACCTGCCGTTCGCCGGCTTCGCTCATGTCAACCGCGTCCCGCAAATCCTTAAATTCCCACAGCCGAGTAACCTAAACTGGACCCGTGAACGCGCTGTCGGAATTTAAAGATTTGCGGGAAGCCGGCCGGCGAGCGGCAGGTGAGAGATGTTCAGACGGAGAGCACTGCCAGAGGTGAGTGGGGACCAGCAGAAGGGGCTGAAGTGGCAGGGTCCCGGCGGCCACTCGCAGTCACCCGAGCTGCTTCCTTCCGCGGAAGTGGCGGCCAGTTCTGCTGTCCGTGTCCGGCAGGTGAGAGATGGGGGTTACACAAAAAGCTGGAGAAACTCAGCGGGTGCAGCAGCATCTAAGGGGCGAAGGAGATAGGCGACGTTTCGGGTCGAGACCCTTCTTCAGACTCAGTCTCAGTCTGAAGAAGGGTCTCGACCCGAAACGTCGCCTATCGCCTTCGCCCCTTAGATGCTGCTGCACCCGCTGAGTTTCTCCAGCTCTTTGTGTAACCCTCAATTCTCCAGCATCTGCAGTTCCTTCTTTAACATGGAGGGTGAGAGATGTTCAGACGAAGAGCACTGCCAGAGGTGATCAGAAGGCGCTGAAGAGCAGTCGGTTCTGGTGTTGGGTCCCGGTGGCCGCTCGCACCCGAGCTGCTTCTATCCCCGGAAGTGGCGGCCAGTTCTGCTGTCCTTGCCCGGAGCGCTGCGGCAGCGGTGAGTGAGTTTGATATGATCTCTGTCCCCCTCCTTCTCAAAACTTCTCCCTTCTCGCATATTTAACCCCTGCCGCAGGCTCCCCACACGCTGTGAAAGGAACTCCCCCTCCAATTGGACCCTTGAATTAGTATTGTCATTCCATAAGATGACAACTGATTCAACGTCCCGATGTGCTCCCGTTTTTCCCACCATCTCTCCACCTGCCTTCATCCTCCGTCCCCCACCCATTCAGTAATTAAAAAATGAAGGAGATTTAGAACCCTTGGGAAATTTGAATTGTTACTTATTTTTATTTTTTTACGAAGAGAACAATCTGCGCATGCGCGGTTTTAAGATTTTTTGAAAGCCGGCTGACTGCCTACCCTGAGTAATTACTCACGGCACGTGCCTGGTTGTAAGGCAGCACATACCGCTACACCACTGTGTAATTTTAATGGGATCCCATCTCCAATGGGATGTTATGTCAAGTAGTATCATGGTCATTATCACTGCTGACATTAAAAAAAAATATTATGATATTTAATTTACTGGTGTTAACATCATTTACTGGTGTTACTGTGGTGTAATTTGCACTTGCATCTCCTGGGCATTCACCCAAAGCTCGGAATTACCTGTCATGTCAGATCCATACTCCACTCTCAACCCATGAGAAAGGAGTCTCCATTTCAGGAAAAAAAAAATCAGAATGAGACCTGGAATGGTCAGCAGAGGAACTCTCAGACGAGTTATTTAGAAAAGAATGGCTGAAATTGGCAAAGAGGTAGTCTAGAGATGCAAGAGGAGATGGTTTGGGTGACTGCCAAAACTCAGGTGAGGTATGGGCATACCTGCAAAAAGTCAGGAAACATCAAGAGCACAGACAGTAAATGCTGGAGTAACTCAACGGCTCAGGCAGCATCTCTGGAGAAAAGTAACAGGTACGTGTCACATCTTGACCCAAAACATTACCTGTTCCTTTTTTCCAGAGATACTGTCTGACCCGTTGAGTTACTCCAGCTCTTTGTGTCTATCTTTGGTTTAAACTAGCATCTGCAGTTCCTTCCTCACACAACATCAAGGGTATCTTGTACTTGATGGGTAGGAATTGTTGCTCAGTCTGAAAGGTAATGCTGCTTCAACATTTTGAGTTTGGAAGTACAAAAGGATTTGGAAGTGCTGCTGCAGAAATCTCAAAAAGTTAATTTGCAAGTTGAATAGACAATAGACAATAAGTGCAGGAGTAGGCCATTCGGCTCTGAGTCAGCACCGCCATTTAATGTGATCATGGCTGATCATCCCCCATCAGTTCCCCGCTCCTGCCTTCTCCCCATATCCCCTGACTCTGCTATAAGAGCCCTACCTAGCTCTCTCTTGAAAGTATCCAGAGAACCTTCCTCCACCACCCTCTGAGGCAGATGACTCCACAGAGTCACAACTCTCTGTGTGAAAAGTGTTTCCTCATCCCCGTTCTAAATTCCAGAGTATACAAGCCCAGTAGCTCCATTCTCTCAGCATATGACAGTCCCGCCATCCCGGGAATTAACCTTGTAAACCTACGCTGCACTCCCTCAATAGCAATAATGTCCTTCCTCAAATTAGGGGACCAAAACTGCACACAATACTCCAGGTGTGGTCTCACTATGGCCCTGTACAACTGCAGAAGGACCTCTTTGCTCCGATACTAAACTCCTCGTGTTATGAAGATCAACATGCCATTCGCTTTCTTCACTGCCTGCTGTACCTGCATGCTTATTTTCATTAACTGATTAACAAGGACTCCCGTTAATCCCCCCAGATCTTGTTGTACTTCCCCTTTTTCCAACTTGACACCATTTAGATAATAATCTGCCTTCAAGTTTTTGCTACCAAAGTGGATGACTTCACATTTACCCACATTAACCTACATCTGCCATGCATCTGCCCACTCACCCAACCTATCCAAGTCACCCTGCATTCTCATAGCATCCTCCTCACAGTTCACACTGCCACCCAGCTTTGTGTCATCTGCAAATTTGCTAATGTTGCTTTGAATCCATTCACCTAAATCATTGATGTATATTGTAAATAGCTGCTGTCCTAGCACCGAGCCTTGCGGTACCCCACTAGTCACTCCCTGCCATTGTGAAAGGGACCCAATAATCCCTACTCTTTGTTTCCTGTCTGCCAACCAATTTTCTATGCATGTCATCACACTGGCCTCAATACCATGTGCCCTACTTTTCCCCACCAATCTCCTATGTGGGACCTTATCAAAAGCTTTCTGGAAGTCCAGGTACACTACATCCACTGGCTCTCCCTTGTACATTTTCCTTATTACATCCTCAAAAAATGCCATAAGATTCGTCAATCATGATTTCCCCTTCGTATATCCATGCTCACTCTGACGGATCCTGCTACTGCTATCCAAATGTGCCGCTATTTCATCTTTTATGATTGACTCCAGCATCTTCCCCATCACTGATGTCAGGCTAACTGGTCTATAATTCCCTGTTTTCTCTCCCCCGCCTTTTTTAAAAAGTGGGATAACATTAGCTACCCACCAATCCACAGGAACTGATCCCGAATCTATAGAACATTGGAAAATGATCACCAATGCGGCCACAATTTCTGGAGCCACTTCCTTCAGTACCCTGGGATGCACACCACCAGGCCCTGTGGATTTATCATCCTTCAGTCCCATCAGTCTACCAAACACAATTTCCTGCCTAATGTGGATCCTTCAGTTCCCCAGATCCTCTGACCACTAGTACATTACCCCAGATCCTCTGACCACTAGTACATCAGGAATTGATGAATTGATGTTGAGGAAGGCAAATGCAATGTTAGCATTTATTTCACGGGGACTAGAATATTTAAAAAAAATTGGGATGTAATGCTGAGGCTTTATTGGGCACTGGTCAAATCACATCATAAGCAGTTTTGGGTCCTAAATCTAAGATATGATGTGCTGGTGTTGGAGACGGTCCAGAGGAGGTTTATGAGAAATATCCTACGGGTGATTGGGTAACTTATATAAACGTTTGATGGCACTGGACCTGCACTCGCTGGAGTTTACAAGGATTGGGTGAATCTCATTGAAGCCCACAGAATAGTGAAAGGCCTGGATAGAGAATAATAGGATGCACCTTTACAAAGGAGATGAGGAATTTCTTTAGTCAGAGGGTGGTCAATCTGTAGATTTCATTGCCATGGACAGCTATGGATGCTGTCATTTGGTATTTCTAAGGCCGAGATTGACAGACTCTTGCTTAATAAGGTTGTCAAGGGTAATGGGGAAAAGGTAGGAGAATGGGGTTGAGAGGGAAAGGTAGATCAGCCATGATTGAATGGCAGAGTAAACATGATGGGCCGAATGGCTTAATTCTGCTCCAATGTCTGATGAACTTATGAAGTTATGAGTTTCAGTTTCACCTTGACTGTGAGCTTTATCCAGTTCCTGTGATTTTTTTTGTTCATCTGACAAAGTTCCCAGCACCATCGGGTAATTGGACTTGACAATTAAGGCCACAAAGGACTGGTTTGAGCAAAGAACATGGCTGTACTTATGCTGCAATTGACTCTCAAGCCTTAGGGTAGTTTGAACTGCTGACTGACAATGGATCGGGGCAGTAAACAGCACATTGTTCACGTACAAGGAGGCTTTAAACTGACTGCCTCTGCCACCTGGCATTATAATCCATTGTACAGTGCCCGTTATAATATTTGGGACTAAGTCCCATCATTTATTTATTTGCCTCTGTACTCCATAATTTGAGATTTGTAATAGAAAAAAATCACATGTGGTTAAAGGGAACATTGTCAAATTTTAATAAAGACTATTTTAATACATTTTGATTTTACCATGTAGAAATTACAGCAGTAATTTCTCATTGAATACCTAGTCCCCCCATTTCAGAGCACCATAATGTTTGGGACACAGCAATGACATGTAAATGAACGTAGTCATGTTTAGTATTTTGTTGCATATCTTGCAATGACTGCTTGAAGTCTGCGATTCACGGACATCACCAGTTGCTGGGTGTCTTCTTTGGTGATGCTCTGCCAGGCCTGTATTGCAGCCATCTTTAGCTTATGCTTGTTTTGGGGGCTAGTCCCCTTCAGCGCATCAAAGGCATGCGCAATTGGGTTCAGATCGGGTGATTGACTTTGGCCACTCATGGATTAACCATTTTATAGATTTGAAAAACTCCATTGTTGCTTTAGCAGTATGTTTGGGATCATTGTCTTCCTGTAGAATGAACTGCCTGCCAATGAGTTTTGAGGCATTTGTTTGAACTTGAGCAGATAGGATGTGTCTATACACTTCAGAATTAATTATGCTACTACCATCAGCAATTGTATCATCAATGAAGATAAGTGAGCCAATTCCTTCAGCAGTCATACATGCCCAGGCCATAACACCCCCACCACTGTGTTTCACAGATGAGGTGGTATGTTTTGGATCTTGGGCAGTTCCTTCTCTCCTCCATACTGCTCTTGCCATCACTCTGATATAAGTTAATCTTCGTCTCATCTGTCCGCAAGACCTTTTTCCAGAGCTGTGGTTGCTCTTTTAAGTTCTTCTTGGCAAACTGTAACCTACCATCCTACTTTTGCGGCTAACCAGTGGATTGCATCTTGCAGTGTTGCCTCTGTATCTCTGTTCATGAAGTCTTCTGCGGACAGTGGTCATTGACAAATCCATACCTGACTCCCGAAGAGTGTTTCTGAGCTTTCGGACAGGTGTTTGGGGATTTTTCTTTATTTTAGAGAGAATTCTTCTGTCATCAGCGGTGGAGGTCTTCCTTGGCCTGCCAGTCCCTTTGCGATTAGTAAGCTCTCTTTCTTCTTAATGATGTTCCAGTTGATTTTGGTAAGCTTAAGATTTGGCTGATGTCTCTAACAAGGTGTATTCTTGTGTCTCAACCTCATAATGGCTTCTTTGACTCATTGGCACAACTTTGGTCCTCTTGTTGATAAACAGCAATAAATGTTTCCAAATGTGATGGAAAGACTGGAGGAAAGACTAGGTACTGAGTGCTCTCCTATACCTGCATTAAGGAGGCAATTAAACACACCTGAGCAATTACAAACACCCGTGAAGCCATGTGTCCCAAACGTTATGGTGCCCTGAAATGAGGGGACTATGTATAAACATAGCTGTAATTTCTACATAGTGAAACCAAACTGTATAAAAATACCCTTTATTAAAATCTGCCAATGTTCACTTTAACCACATGTGATTTTTTCTATTACAAATCTCAAATTGTGGAGTACAGAGGCAAATAAATAAATGATGGGTCTTTGTCCCAAACACTATGGAGGGCACTGTATTTCCACATGCTTCCTGATGGACTTGGCAAAATGCTCAATACAACACACAAACAAAGGAGAGAGGGCAGCCTTGCTCGACACAGAAATAATCATGATCCTTTCTGTGTGATTATAATTACTGATGCATTGAATTGCATGGACCCTTTTCATCCCAATTTTGAGCACAGATTAAAAGCATTGTATGCTATTTCAAACAAGATAATGTGATCTTTAGCAATAAAGATGGTAGTTGCATTATTGAAGCACTAAAATCATTGTAAAGTTTCTCGGCTATATCTAATCTAAGTTCTGCTTTTCTCGTTAGTTTCCATCATTTAATTCCTTTACTTTACTGTCTTCTCTTTATTGCTTTGATCCTTTTCTTTCATTGTCTATGCAGGGAATAAAAAGTAATTCAACGGGAGAGCAACATTGTCAGTTCTGTGTCTGGAACAGCCCTGAGAGAAATTGGGTAAAGCTACAGGGTTGAGATGCATTAACATGGAGGAGAGGGACAAGCGCCACCCTCTGGCAGGAGCATGCAAGGTTGTAACCAAAGCCCCAAGACTCCATGCAAGAAAGGGACAGGAGCTCAGCAGAATGCCGCTTTAAGCTAGAGCTTGGTATGTTTAATTAAACACAGATTTTTGGTGGAAAATTACATCTTTCTGAATATCAAATAAAGGCTGACTGAAATTTCCTGGCCCAGGATCACAATTCTAAACTCTTTTAAAGGTTTGCAACATCCTAATAAGACATGTTGTGACAGAGTGTGGGGACAGGATTTCTTGAGTTGTTGAGAAGCACACAAAGCTGCAAAGCAGAGGAATGAGAAAGCTAAGGGTACACAAAAGGCTGGAGAAACTCAGCGGGTACAGCAGTATCTAAGGAGCGAAGGAGATAGGCAACGTTTCGGGCCGAAACCCTTCATTAGGTTTGAAGGGGAGAAAGAAAAAGCTCGGACAGGCAAGGATAGGAACTGGTAAGTAAAATATTTTTTAATAGAAGTTCAGATGCTGGAAATCTGAAGAAATGTGAAGCTCTTGGGTCCAAAGGAATCAAGGGATATGGGGAAAAAGCAGGAACAGGGTGCTGATTTTGGACGATCAGCTATGATCATATCGAATGGCGGTGCTGGCTCGAAGAGACGAATGGCCTACTCATGCACCTATTTTTCTATGTGTCTAAAAAGCAGAAATGCTGGAAATGCTCAGCAGGTCAGGCAACATCTGGAGAGAGAGAAAGAGTTAACATTTCAGAACTTATTCCATTACTGACCCTGTTGAGCAGAAAGAATGGAAAAGGCAAGCAGAACAGAAACAGAAGAGTTTGGCATCCTTAATGATGTCTAATAAAACTAACATACAATTGTGTATATCATGCACCAGGGAGGTGAAATGAGGGCACAGAGACTGAAGCATGCCTTAGAGTGAGGCAGGAATGGCAACTCAACATTTATGGTTACATATTTTTCATACAAGATACCAAGGGAGATAAAAAGGTGAGACGGCAAGGAAGGTTCACAACAAAAAGCACACATGTAAAAATGAAGACCAGCTCTGAAATCAAGGAAGGAAAAATTAACTTGACAACATAAAGAGGTTAATCACAATGTGGGGAACCCAAACAGTCTGAAGTAAATAGCAAAGTTAATATGTTGGAAATTCCCATGATGCAAAATATTAAAACCAGAATCAATAAAGTACTTAAACACATTGAATCCCAAAATACAGTCGGGAGAACCTCAGTCAGCCATTAAGGATTTCATCAAAGGAGAGGAGGTAGTTTTAAGAAAAGGAACTGGGCAACTGGGAAGTGTTTGAGTGAGAGAGAATTATAATGTCCGTGATTATAATTCAGTTACAATTTTTATGGTTATGAGCATCGACAATGAAAAAAAAAATCAAGAATGATAATTTCCTGTTGGAGAAAGGCCAGGTTTACTCATCTAAAGAGGAAATGTATTTGATTGATTTGTCGTTTAATATTAATCTCCCACTAGTGGAAACATCATCTCCAGAGCTTTCTTGCTTTGTCTTGGTGGCAAGAAGTAAAAGAGAATGGGTGGCAGGTATTCTAACAACTGGTCAGCTGTTTGCAGGAAAGGCACAATGTGTTTATACCATAACATGATTTTTAACTTGTGTTGGATCATAATTTTATTAATAAGGTCACGGATGATTACAATGAGTGATTGTGTTGTCGATAGTGAGGAAGAATGCTGGAAGACGCAGCAAGATAAATGTCAAGGTAGCAGAAAAGCAAATAGATGAATTAAAACCAAATAATGAGGTGGAGCATTTGGGAGGGAAAGTACAGCATTGGAATATGTGATAAATAGCAGAGTATTGAGCATAGGGACTCAAGCAACCATCTCCATATATCCCTGCAAGGGACCAAGATTGAGTGGATAAGATGGCTAAAAGTTAAATGGAATGCTTCCTATTTGAAATGCAGAGTATTCTTTAATAAAGATGCTGTGTTCTTGTAAACAAGAACACTAACATGCAGTTACAGCAGGGGGTTGGGAAGCCAAAAGATATAGTGGCCTTCACAGAGAGAGGACGAGTATAATAAAGATAATTTACTACAATTATAGAGGGGCATGTTGAGAGCACAGTTGGAGTATTGCCTTTAATTACCTAAGAAACAAGTCATTCCTAAAGAGGGAGTGCAGCAAAGATTCACAAGACTGCTGCTTAGGATGTGGAACTGATACATGATCTCACTTATGTGGGTCTCTATCCCCTCGAGTATAGTGGAATGAGAGTTTATTTCATTAAAATACAAAACTTGGAGCAGGCTGGACAGGGTGGGGTGGAACATTGATAATGTCCAGATTTTCTGAATTTATTTTGCATTTTCAGCATCTACTGATGCCTTTTCATCTTCATCAAGTTTGAAAGATTACCTGGTAGGATGGTGAAGGAGTTTAATCTACTTGAGTTCAGCAAACTATATATACAGACTCTCACCCCCAAACTTGTTTTTTAAACACAGGTGCTCTTTAAAATCTAGAACTCCAGCCAGTGATCTGGTGGAATAATACATACTAGACTAACAAAGCATAAGTGGAAGGATTAAATAAATGATCAATGGGATGGAACTAGATCTTTCAGGAAACTGGTAAAACTGCAGAATAAACTTCCAATTGTATGGTTTTGCACAGTTTGAGATCTTGTTCCTTTTCTGAAAGATACAATTCTCTGGAGAAAAAATGTCACCTTGATGCTAACTAAATCTGCATGTTTGGAAGTGTATCTGCTAAAATATGGGATGCTTGTCATAGAGTCATTGCGTGATACAGTGTAGAAATAGGCCCTTCGGCCCAACTTGCCCACACCGGCCAACATGACCCAGCTACACAAGTTGCCTCTTGTCTACACCTGTCCCACCACCTGCCTGTGTTTGGTCCATATCCTTCCAAACCTGTACTATCCATGTACCTGCTTCTTAAACATTGGGATAGTCCCAGCCTCAACTACCTCCTCTGGCAGCTTGTTCCATGCACCCACCACCCTTTGTGTGAAAAAGTTACCCCTCAGATTCCAATTAAATCTTTTCCTCTTCACATTAAGCCTATGTCCTCTGGTCCTGGATTCACCTACTCTGGGCAAGAGATTGTCCTTCTACTCAATCTATTCCTCTCATGGTTTTATACACCTCACCTTAATTGACAGGATGTTAGTCTCTAACCTGTTAATGCTTTGCTATTCAAAATGTGCAGATATCTTGCTGGAACACGTATACAATATATCACCAATAAGTCAACTTGGAATATAGTATCTACTGAACTGCAAAACAATTCTTGGTATATATGTTTTAAAACTAGAGACAATTGGTTGAGTTGTGCTTGATCCAACATGGGACCAGCACTCATTTCAAGTGTTTTTCCCAAAGTTTTACACGTACTTTCTGCAACTCCCTAAGATCGATTAGCCAGCAGATTGATCATGTGAACACCAACTAGGCCTTGTGCGGTGGATTTTTGGCATATCCACTGACCACCATCGCACCAGATCATTCAAAAGGCCTCCTGTCTGTTTCCTGCTTTAAGGCATTTTTAATCTTGTATATGTGTCTCTGATCATCAGCGACATTAACAAAACTTTTGATCAGTCTCTACTTAAAATGTTACCACAGTGCTGCTGGAAATTTCCACCCAACAGCAGTGTGGAAGCACTTTCACCAGAAGGACTGCGGCGATTGAAAAAATTGGCTCAGCAGTACTCAACAAGAGTTGGGCAATAAATGTTGACTCTACCAGTTGCTGCCCAAATCTTAACAAAGTAACAAACAAACAAATAAATAAATTGATAAATAAATATAAATCAGGATAGCAGCATATTCACATTCACTGCAGCAATCATTTCCACTTTGTGTAACATTCAGAGTAAAATCACTGTATCCATTTAATAGGTATAAATTTCTCAATGATCTTTATTTAAAGGTGAAGATAGACATTAAATGCTGGTGTAACTCAGCGAGACAGGCAGCATCTCTGGATAGATAGGTCTTGACCCAAAACTTCACCCATTCCCTCTATCCAGTAATGCTGCCTGTCCCGCTGAATTACTCCAGCATTTTGTGTCTATCTTCGATTTAAATCAGCATCTGCAGTTACTTCCTACTTTATTTCAAGCTTTATTACATGTTTTACCTTTGGGTTTCTTTAAAAATTGATTGCATTACATCATTTTCTGGAAATATTTGCCATCATTTTCTTAAAAATAACAAAATGACAGAAGATCAATTTTACACCATTTACACCAATACCTTCAAAGCCTCCCCATTTACATTTGGCTCCACATTAACTGCTGAAGGTGGGAACAAGAAATTAGAGTAAATAATTCAAAACTGTTTACAATTCAACCGTGAACAAGTTATTCGCTTGCATCTTGCTCCGTGTCCCAGGAGCCAGGCACACTCTGATATTATTGATTAATACGTAAGGTTAATCTCAATTGAATATTAGTCTGGGCTACAAATAATTGGCGTAAAATTGGTCAGTGAGCAAGGAGGAGCTATGCAGATGGTCAATCACCGCACATTTACTTAGAAATCTCCACTGAGGTCTCCGTGCTTTTCCAATCCTGTGCAGTCGTCAGCCTGATTTTAATGCTCTACTATGGACAGCTGTGCCTTCACTTCCCTGTACTCTAAGTTCCGGAATTCCTACCTTAAACCCGTTTGTCCTACTCTCCTCCTTAAATCCCTTTACTGCCCTATCTTGCCTTATGTGGTTCAGAAAATAAAATTGTTTAGTAAATGTGGAAAGTAGCACCATTCTATTACATTAAAAGAATGATATTAATGCAATTTGTTGTCAGTATACAAGGGTCAAGGTTATGAATAAATGAATGAATAAGTTTATTAGCCAAGTATGTACACATACAAGGAATTTGCCTTGGTGCTCCACTCGCAACACCACAACATTACAGTAAACCATTAAGAATAAAAGATAAAACATTAAAACATTAAAGAATAAAACATTATAGTTTAAACATGTGAATGAAATAAAATACCAGAGCAAAAGGAGGCTACAGATGTAGAGTAGAGCTACTGCTCGTGGAAAAAATGCTGTTTTTATGCTTGATTGTGGCGTCTTTGATGAGAGGTCAGAGATGATCTTACCCGCTCGCTTCCTGGCCCTTGCAGTGTACAGTTCGTCAATGGGGGGAAGGTTGCAGTCAACAACCATCTCAGCTGATCGAACAATTCGCTGCAGCCTCCGGATGTCATACTTGGTGACTGAGCCAAACCAGACCATGATGGAGAAGGCAGACTCTACAATGGCAGTATAGAATTGGACCATCATTGCCTGTGGCAAAGTGCATTTCCTCAGCTGCCACAAGAAGTACATCCTCTGTTGGACCTTTTTGACTGTGGAGTTAAAAATGGTGGCCCCCCCATTTAAGATCCTTGGAGATGATGGTTCCAAGGAACTTAAAGTCTCCACAGATGTGACTGTGGTGTTGTTGATGGTGAGTGGGGGGAGGGGAGGGGGAGCTCTCCTAAAGTTTACTATAAATTCCACTATCTTAAGAGCATTGAGCTCCAGGTAGTTACGTAGGCACCAGGACGCCAGCTGTGACACTTCCTGTCTGTAAGCAGATTCCTCCCCATCCAGGATCAGTCTAATCAGGGTTATGTCATCCACAAACTTGAGAAGCTTGACAGAGGATTCTGTGGAGGTGCAGTCCTTAGTGCAGAGAGAGTAAAGGAGAGGGGAGAGTACGCAGCCTTGCGGTGCTCTTATGCTGAGGGTCTGCGTGTCCGAGATGTGCTTTCCCAACCTCACATGCTGCTTCCTGTCTGTCAGGAAGTTGGTGATCCACTGACAGAGGGGTTCGGGCACAGTCAACTGGGAGAGTTTGGAGTGTAGTAGATCTGGTACAATTGTGTTGAAATCAGAGCAAAAATTCACAAACAAAATCCTTGCGTAGGTCCCCTGGCAGTTTAGGTGCTGGAGGATGAAGCGCAGGCCTAGGTTGACTGCATCATCCACTGATGTATTGGCCCGGTATGCAAACTGCAGAGGGTCCAGCAGGAGTTTGTGATATTTTTCAGCTGGGCTGGCACAAGCCTTTCAAGGGTCTTCATGATTACAGAGGTCAGTGCAACGGGCCTGTAGTCATTAAGAACAGTAATCCTTGTCTTTTTGGGTACAGGGATAATAGTGGAGACTTTGAAGCAGGCAGGGATAGAAACATAGAAAAATAGGTGCAGGAGTAGGCCACTCGGCCCTTCGGGCCTGCACCACCATTCAATATGATCATGGCTGATTATCCAATTCAGTATCCCGTACCTGCCTTCCCTCCATACCCCCTGATCCCTTTAGCCACAAGAGCCACATCAAACTCATTCTTGAATATAACCAATGAACTGGCCTCAACAACCTTCTGTGGCAGAGAATTCCAGAGACTCCTGTCTGGGATACTACAGTTTTACAGGGACTGGATGAAAGTATCTGTGTAGACCGATGCCGGTTGTTCGGCACAGAGCTTGAGGATGGGGGGGGACATTGTCTGGTCCTGGAGATTTCAAGCTTTTCTGTCTTCTGAACAGCCTCTCCATCTCCTCAACTTCTATTGTTGGTGATTGAGAAGTGGCCAGACTGATGCTGGGCAGCAAGGAAGGGGTGGGTCGTCGACAAGGGACCAGTCTTTGCAGACTGGAGTCAGGCCGTAAGTAGGTGTGAAGTGGTGATTGGGGAGGAGTGGATGGGGAAAGATCCAGCCTTTGCAGACTGGAGTCAGGTTGTGAGTAGGTGTGAAATGGTGATGGGGGGGAGAGGGGGTACCAGGGTTAGTTTCTGTTTATCAGACCTGCAGTAGAACTCGTTCAGGTCATTGGTCAGCTGACGATTGTCCAAGGAGCGGGGAGTGTTCCTCTTGTAGCTGGTGATTTCTTGCAAGCCCTTCCAAACTGAAGAAGAGTCATTAGCTGAGATCTTTCTCCTCAACTTCTGAGAGTTTCTTTCCTTGGCAGCTCTTTTCCCTCTTCCCAGCTTAGAAACATAGAAACATAGAAAAATAGGTGCAGGAGTAGGCCATTCGGCCCTTTGAGCCTGCACCGCCATTCAATGTGATCATGGCTGATCATCCAACTCAGTATCCCGTACCTGCCTTCTCTCCATACCCCCTGATCCCTTTAGCCACAAGTGCCACATCTAACGCCCTCTTAAATATAGCCAATGAACTGGCTTCAACTACCTTCTGTGGCAGAGAATTCCAGAGACTCACCACTCTCTGTGTAAAGAATGCTTTCCTCATCTCGGTCCTAAAGGAATTCCCCCTTATCCTTAGACTGTGACCCCTTGTTCTGGACTCCCCCAACATCGGGAACAATCTTCCAGCATCTAGCTTGTCCAATGGATCTGGGTCACTAAATGATTTAACCACTCTTCCTTTCCTTTGTTAAGACACTTCATGAAATCTATTCCCTTGACCATGCTTTTTTGTCAACTTCATGATGCTCAATAGAAAATGTTGTTTTTAACTCACCTTTGAGTTAAAAACAACTCATGGAGGTTTTATTTTGCATTTGATGATATATTACTGAAAACATTGAAACCTAAATCTGATCTCAGGTGGTGTCAATTGTAAGGTGAACATCTAATTCTTCACCATACAACACATAACTGGAGAACAATTGTGTAGGAAGGAACCGCGGATGCTGGTTCAAACCGATGAAAGACATAAAAAGCAGGAGTGACTCAGTAGTTCAGGCAGCATATCTTGAGAAAATGAATAGGTGACGTTTCGGGTTGAGACCCTTCTTCTGAAGAAAATTCCTATTCCTTTTCTCCAGAGATGCTTTCTGACCCGCTGAGTCACTCTAGCTTTTTGTGTCTCTCTTCGCTTGAGAACAATTGTTTGATTCATCATTCTGCTGACCGAACAAATTATTCCATTTTTTAACAGATATTTGCTGTAGGTTCATGGAGATGAAACATGAAAACGTTTGATAAGTAGCTCTGGCAATTGGTAAATGCCATTGACTCAACATGGCAGGCATAGAATTGTTCCATTAGCATTAATAATTAGTATGCAGAGCACATAATATTTAGCCCCAGTCCACTTTTGCGCTGACTGGAAGAGATTTAAGAACTGCTATTTTTCCCTTTTATGTTAAAACTACATTTGGCTGTCATCTCTCGAGACCCTCTGATGGGAACTGTGTTGCCACAGGAACTGTTTGAAGATGACATGTGGCATGTACATAATTTCTGTGAAAATTTAATGATGGCTCCTTTACAGCTGGGAAGTTGCCTTCAACTGAAGGAATAGCTCTAAAGTGTAATTGATTCATCGACACTCAAAGGAGAAATTGAACCAGAAGGATAATTTGACTTCAAATATGTTCAATGTGACAAAATCATACTTGGACAGGAATCTTAAATCATATGTTGGAAGATATTTTACAGAGAACTTCTATTAGCAATACAATTCCTTCCGAGTAACCTATCAATTTATCAGGAGAACATTATTACTGGAATGTCCTCCATTGTAGGAATAGGACCAGTGGCTGAAATCAAGACATTTTTATGTTGATTAACGTTAAAAAGGTTTGCTCATTAAATCATAATGAGATTTTCTCAGTGTCCCTGTGGCTTAATTCTTAACATATCTGAATTTACAGTCACAAATTAGGAATTGGTAACAGAGCCCTGGATCGTTGCCAGGACTTGACAGCCTGAACTATCAGGAGAGGTTGGGCAGGCTAGGACTTTATTCATTGGAGGGCAGGTGTCTGAGGGGTGACTTTATAGAGGTATATAAAATCAAGAGGGAAATACATGGGGTGAATACACAGAGTCCCTTACATAGAGTGGGGGAATCAAGAACCAGAGTAAATAGGTTTAAGCTGAGTGGGGTAAGATTTAATAAAAATATGAGGGGGGCATTTTTTTTAACAAAATGGGTGATGGTATATGGAATGAGGTGCCAGAGCAGGTAGGTGAGGCAGGTACTATAATGCCCCTGTCCCACTTAGGAAACCTGAACGGAAACCTCTGGAGACTTTGCGCCACACCCAAGGTTTCCGTGCGGTTCCCGGAGGTTTTTGTCATCTCCCTAATGGTTGAAAGTGGTTTCTGCTTCTTCAATGTTCTGGCGATTATTTCAAAAAATTCAAAACCGGCCGTGACTAAAAATAGGTTGCCGTTTTAAAAATCGGTAATTTTTTAGCCGAAGCCGGTTGCAATGCTAGTTGAAGGTGGTTGCCGGAGGTTGCAGGTAGTGAAAGGTAAGACCTTTTTTCACCCAGTTTTATTCCACCAGGGAGGTCTGCTGAACATGATCTGCTGAATACCCCCCAACAATTTTGTGTTTAATTTTTGATTTCCAGCACCTGCAGTTTTCTATTTTCCACGCACTAATTTGGATTTATCCTCTGAATTGGAAAATTAAAGGCAGTTCACTTTGTAAATGGGCAAATATGCCCACATTGGATGATTTAATAAACAAAATCATCTTTTATTTGCCTACCATTCTCCAGAGAGTGGAAAGGCAAATAGTTAAGATGATGAAAAAGAAAGACTTGCACTTATGAAACAACTGTCTTGGCATTAGGAGATCCCTAAACACTTTAAGCAAATTAAGTGTAATCACTTGGAATGTAGGAAATATTTGAATGCAAACAAACAGCACTGTAATAATAACCAGATTGTCTTTATTTTCAGTGCTGAATCACCAAACCACCAGGGATAAAGCACCTTGTTCAAGATTGCAATAGGGAAATATATGATTTTTCATCCATCTAAGAGGGTACACAGACGGGATGTCAAAGGACAAGAAGCCGAAGCCAAGAAGTGGAAGCCAAGAAACTGAAAGTACATCATGCCGAAAAGCCAAGATACTGAAAGTACATCATGCCGAAAAGCCAAGATACCAAAAGTACATCATGCTAAAAGGATATGAACCCGAATGAACACCACGCTGCAAAGACAAGACACAGAACGGACATGACTTCGAAAAGCCGCCGACATGACATCTCTGGGGATGTGATTGGTCCGACACCTTGTCAGTCATCGACAAAGATCAACGATTGGTCCAGACCCCTGAGTCCAACACATCACTGGCCGGGGGGAGATGGGAGGGTTGGGAGGAAGACGGGAGGTTGAGGGTAGACGGGAGGGTGGGGGGATGAGATGGGAGGGAGAGGAAACGGGATGGGGTGGGGGTAGAGGGGGCAGATGGGAAGAATGGGGGGAGCTTGAGTTGCATTTGTAAAATGGTAGCAGTGACTCCAAGCTGCTGCGATTGATGCAGAGGCTTTTCGACATCAGATTCATTCCCCATCAGATTTTAAGTCGAAAAACAATCTGACGCACATGAAGTCGAAATGATAAATAGGTATGAAACACTTTAAAAAATCTAAATTTGCTGCAATAATTGTTGTACTTTGTTACATTTTGAAATATTTAAATTGTTGTACCCTGTACATCTCGGGGGATGGGATTGGTCTGACACCTTGGCAGTCATCATCAAAGGTCAGCGATTGATCCAGACCCCCTCGACGTCCATCACATCACTGCCTCAGTGGCAATCGATGAAGCTTGGAGTCACTGCCACCATTGTACAAACGCAACTTCAATCTCCCTACCACCCTCCCATCTCCCCCCGGCCAGTAATGTGATGGACGCGGGCGGTCTGGACCAATCACTGACTAGGTCTAGGACAAATCCCGGCCCCGGAGATGTCATGTCCCTTCGGCGGCTTTTCGACATCATGTCCGTTCTGTGGCGTCTTCGCGTTCTATGGTGTCCGTTTGGGTTCGTATCCTTTCAGCGTGATGTACTTTCTGTATCTTGGCTTTTCGGCGTGTTGTACTTTCGGTATCTTGGCTTTTCGGCGTAATGTACTTTCAGTATCATGGCTTCCACTTCTTGGCTTCAGCTTCTCGTCCTTTGATGTCCCGTCTGCACACGTCTAAGAGGGCAGTCAATCCTCAGAATGAAATCTAATTCTATAGACAGGGTGTCTCTGACAGTGCAACGGTCCCATAACATTCTACTTGTACATTCACTGGATAATTTAATTCATCTGGCTGGATTGTGCTGAATGTTGCTCACTGCCAAGGATTTTCACTAAACATTCTGAGACAGATGTGAGTCTGAAGAAGGGTCTAAACCCAAAATATCACCCATTCCATCTCTCCAGGGATGCTGCCTGACCAGCTGAGTTACTGCAGCTTTTTGTGTCTATCTTCACATGCGAAATGGTGATATGGTTGGTCGTCCACATATGGGATGTCCCAGGAGAAGACACACATGGCTGCCTCCTACTATTATTTCTTATGTTCTTATTCGAGCATATTCATCGCAATGCTACCACATCCATGCCATATTGATAAATTATGCCTCTAATTCAATGAACATAGAACATGGAAGAGTACAGCACAAGAATAGGCCCTTCAGCCTACCATGTCGTTCAACCATGATGCTAAGTTAATATGCACATAGTGAATATCTCTCCATTCCCTGCCTGTTCATATGTTTGTCTAAGTGTCTCTTAAACATTTCTATCCTTCTACCACGTCTCCTGACATCACATTCCAGGCACCGACAACTCTCCGTATTAAAACATGTGGCATGTTAATTCCCTTCACTCTTTTCCTGCAGAAGTGCAAAATAGATTTCCATGCCACATAGTATTAAAGTGTAATGTTTTTGTTATCTTATTTACTGGAAATATAACATTATTTGGAATTTGAACTATTTGCATCATAGACAGCAGAAGATCACAAACCAGAAATAAAATCAAATTAAGAAAAGAAAACATTATTCCTCACTAATAGGTCTGTTAAGTTAGATTGATCAAGAAATTGATTTTCTATGATTTTGGAAGTTCTATGTAAGATTCCGAATGCTTGCATTAGTTGCCAGGCTGTGTTATATTCAATCGTAATTGATGGCAGGCTAAATACTTATAGCTTCCATGGTGATTCACTGCAGAGAACGTTTCATATTCTATCACAATGATTTACTTTCACTAGGATTTTCCTGGTCCCGCATTTACACCTTTTCCCCATTTCCAAGCAGACAAGACTTGGAATGTTGCTGCAACACAGTGAAAATTGTATGCAACTCTATTAAGCCAAGGCTCTGAAAATATCCCATGCTCCGGGAAAGTCTTACTGCAGCAAGGAAAAGCAGATAGGAAGTTTAAAGAGTAACAATTTATTGAGCACCACATTTAAAATATAGGCAAGAAACTGGTTTCTCATGTGTTCAAAATGGCATGGTCAAATCCCTTCTCTGCTATGGTCAATTAATTCAAGAGGACTCGTCTTTCAACATATATTAGAAACCAAGCATGTGAAACATCCTTTCATTTCCAGGAGCATTGTAATAGTGGAGGCGTGCTTGATGGCCCACACATTCCAATAACCTCTCCCTTCCAGGAAAGTTTCAGAAACTACATCAAGTACCAGCAGTGAGCATCCAGAATGCTTCAAGCTAAATAATGCAATTCTGAATCAGAACTTCATGTTGTAAGGTAGTTACGATCTGTTAAAGAAACACTCCAGGGAACACATTAAAAAAAAACATACTTGTGACACAGCATGCATTTGTTTATAAAGTCTGCACGTTCTTTTGAACCACAAGGTAAATTTTGCTTTTAGAAATTATTTTCAGCCACTGTCGCCTATTGTTCGATCTGTCTCACCAGTCTTACATCCCATCTTCATTTTCAGAACTCCCTGATGCTTGAAAATGATGAGAGATGACATTTCAGTGCAAAAACAACTTTTTCACTTCAATGCACATGATACTTTTTTACAACAAAGATTACTTTCAAGCCAATGCCACCTTTTCCTGGACAACAGATGTATCATATTTTATATATTTTTAATTAGATTATCCTTTGTCCCCTTGCAGCTCGTCTCTGAACTACAGAATTTGGAAATTATGCCCGACATTTCGAAATCAATTATTTTCTGAAATGCTCATTTACTTCAATTTACTCATAAAAAAAATACATTAGAATTTACAGTTAAAGCAAATTACAGTTTAATAGCATTCATCTTTTATTTATGTGACAATCGAACAGCTTTGCACAGTGGGGAATGGAAACTCAGTGAGATGCAGAATAAAGCAAAAAATGGTGGAAACACACAGTAGCTCAGCAAACATCTGCAGAGAGAGAAACAATTAATGTTTCAGGTCACTGACTTTTCAGCAGAACTAGGAGAAGTTGGAGATTAAACATGTTTGAAGAGGTTTTTTTTAGGGAAAGGAAGAAGCAGAGAGAGCACAAGCCCTTAAGCCCGTCTAGGTTATGCTGCCCACATAGCATTTTGGGTTAGTACAGTTACCTGCATTGGTTTGCACGATGGTGTTCGTGGGACTAGTTATAAATTCCAGATTAGTAACTGAATTATGTGCATTCCACAATTGTGGTGAGATATAAAGTCATGTCTCTGAACCACTATTCTGATAATTAACTGCTGCATCGCCACCAATACCATAGAGACACAAGAGACTGCAGATGCAGACTGAACAGTGGTCCTGACGCAAAACATTATGTGTCCATTTCTCTCCACAGATGCTGCTTAACTTGCTGACTTCGTCGAGCAGTATGCGTTTTGACCGCCAATAGCGCATGCCCACGCTTCATCGAATTAACTCACTTATTCAGCAATTTCTCTTCCAAACTGAACCTTGTGCATAATATACAAATGCAAGGTAATCTCAGATAGTTGAGGAACGCTACCTTGTGCTACAAAGCGGCTCCCCACATTCCTCACTGTGATGGAAGGCGTGGATGTTTATGTTAACTTTTATGCAGTTGTGTGTCTTGTTACTTTTTTTCTGGTATGATTGTATGGTAAATCAATTTTCACTGTACCTTAAATGGTATACGTGACAATACAGGGCCATTGAACCATTGATAAATGTCTGAATCCTGAGATGTTTGGTGTAGAATTATACTTTGTATAGCATTTTTGGAGTTCTTTAACTTCTAAAGTCACTCTGATATGCTTACAAGTTTTAAATAGCACCTAAGGACTGTAAGCCATTTTTTGGCTCAAGCATATGCAAATAAATCTTGGCAAATTTGGTTATGTTGTCACTTTTTTCTAAAATCACAATTTACAACTACTGGAGATGAATGTAACATACAGATATATTTTTCAAATAAAGACACAATTTATATTATCCATTTCAGCTGCAGGTTAATTGACTGTGGAAATATAGCATTGGGCTCTGTCCAGCAAGAATGTAAAAATAGATAAAACTGCATTCTTGTATCAAAAAAATGAGGGTGACATAGTGTTGCAGCTGGTAAAATTATCAGAGCAACACTGATTCAATCCTAACCTTTAATGCTGCCTATGTGGAGTTTGCACATCTTCCTTTAGACTTCACGGGTTTCCATTAGGATGCTCCAGTTTTCTCCCACATGCCAAAGATGAGCTGTTGGTAGATTAATAGGGAAGTACAAAATGCCCCCTTGATCGTAGGTGAGTCATAGAATCTGGCAGGAGCCGATGAGAGAATAAAAGGGGATTAGTGTTGGATTAGTGAAAATGAGTTTTAATCTTTGGCACTGACTCTAGCCTAAAGTAATGTTCTGTGCAGTATGACTATACGTCTCAAAGAGACAAATCTTAAGATTAGCTGTGAGCAATATTGAAAGAAGGCATGTTAAATCAATTGAGGCACTCTCTGTCACTTAGGTCTAATATAGGTACGTGAAAGCCCACTTATTTTAGACCTTTCGTCGGGTGGGAATGGACTGCAGTCAGGGATTCATAGGGCAATACAGCACAGAAACAATTCTGCCCAACTCAATCATGCTGACCAAGTTGCTTAACCAAGCTAATCACACTTGTCAGCAACTTCCCCTTGTATCAGAGTGTCTATTAAATCCCATAATTTTACCTTCCTCTACCACTTCCTCTGGCAGCTTGCTTCATGTGCGTAGTATCTCCCAGATGAAAATGTTACCTCTCAAGCACCTTTTAAATCTTTCCTTTCTCAACATAATTCTACAGGTTCTTGACTAACTTACCCAGGGGAAAATATGGTGGCTATTTCCCTTATCTATGATGGTCATCATTTTGTATACCTCTATAACAGGGGTTCCCAACCTTTTTTGTCCTGTTTACCCCTGACAACTAATAGCACATAACAATGTTATTTCACTTATTTACGAACCACTAATGATGAACAGATATCGGTATACTAGAACCAAGCACAGTCTGTCATTGAGAAAAAATATTGTACAAATCCAGATTCAACAAATTTACCCCCACCCAGAAGAGGCATTTAAATATGCACAAGGTATCGCAAAGGAGGCCGACTGATTATCAGGAGTCAGTCTCCCACAACAATACAGAGGAGAAGCGGCTTTGGTTAAGATTACGGATTTCTCCATGAGGTGCTGTCTAGACACCTTATCTATGGAATGTTAACTCAAGGTCGAACTTTATGTTTCACTGAATGAAGGACTTGGAAAACAAGAAAAACCGTGGTGGAAAAAAAATGGAATTTGGGAATAGGAAAAAACAATATTAACGGACTTGTATACAGAAATTTATGACTTAAGAAACATACAATTATATACTGTAAATAAGCAATTCACATACTCTTGAAGTGTATAACATCCTTTAATGAAAGCACAGGGTATAACACACGTCAGCAAGCACTGGTTACATTCTTCTACTGAACAGTACCCAGGGAGGGGAAAGCGTTATGATTGATGTTAGCTAAGATGGGGTTAATGGTTCTAAGGTAGCTATATTATTGGTTGCATGCATAAACCATCTACATCCTTCCCCTTAGAAAATCTAAACAGATTGGAAGCTATGACAACAGAATTAAACAAACAGGTGGCCTACTAATCCGACCCGAGCGCGTACGCGTCTCTCCCCCTTCCCCCAAAAGATCAGAAGGAACCAGTGGCTGCGACGCAGCTGGGGAACCAGAGGAGGGCAGCGGGGTTGGGGAAGCAGGAGAGTCAGAACCGCGAGCGGCAACAGATGACCCGCGCAGAGGGGAAGAGGACGCTCGAGATGGAGACCGAGGCATGCAGGGAACACTGGCTGGGATGGCAGCTGGCCATTGGTATGAGAGTGGCGGGGCATAGGGGCCAGGAGGCTGCTGCTTCGGTTCGTTCGCCGCAAGCAGGTGTTGACGGCTTCTTCGGTAGATAGTTCCCTCGAAGTTGACCAGGTACGAACGAGGTGAATCAGTCACCCCAATTACGGTAGCCAGATGGGAGTAACCACTGGCGGTTTGCAACCGAACAACCTGTCCATGTTATTGAGCATCGCCTCGACCTTGTTTTTCGTGGCGTGAGACACCCTGTGAGGTGCGCGGACCACAGGCATCACATTTGGGTCAATGGAAATACGATAAGTCAGTGGTAACTTTCCCAGGTCGTCATTGAACGGGTCTTGGTATTCTGCTACTGTGTCAAATGACAGTTGCACTTTGTGGACCGTGCGGTCGAAGGACACCAGGCCAAGATCCTGGCATGCATGGTTGCCCAGCAGAGTTACACAGTCAGAATTCAAAACGTAAAAAAACAGGTTTTGCGTGGCCTTTTGCAGCACACAAGTTAAAGTGGCCCTCCCCACTGACCTTAAGGGTCTGTCCTACCAGCATCGATGAGCGCGATCAAACTAGAAGCGGGGGCCGCGCAGAGGTCGGGTGATCCCCTGTACAGGGCTGTTCCCACCAGCATGCGCCTGCATGCGGCAAGCGCGACCAAACCGGCAGTGAGGGCCGCGTGGAGGTCGGGTGAGTGGCTCAACGCGGCGCAAAGTGAGGCGAACTTGGAGCGAAGTCTTAAGGTAAGTTCGCCAGGACGGAGAGGGGCACACAGAGAGGGGCACAGAGGCACACACACTGAGGGCCATGGAGCCACACGCATAGAGGGTCACGGAGGCACCTACAGATAGGTTCACAGAGGCACGATGTCGAAGCGGTGTGTGATGCATCGAGGCGACTGCGAGCCGACAAGCTGTTGCTGCGCAGAATTTTTGAACATAGTCAGTTTTTCAGAGCCCCGCGCAATGTCGGGACGAACTCCGCACAATTCCACATGGCTTAGGCGATCGAAGTGGGACCGGCCCCACGATGCCAGACGGCTCAAGCGACCACGTTAGGTCATGCTCATCGCATGGAGTTGCATGCTTGTAGGACAGGCCCTTTAGAATCTCTCCTCCATAGGCATGCAGAGTTGAACGGTCAGCAATCAAGGCCTCATTATTCCTTAACTTGTTGAAAAAGTTTATTGACAAAACATTCACTCTCGCCCCCGTGTCTAACTTAGCGAGGAAGCTGGAACCATTGACAGTTATTGATATGGTAGGATCGTTTCGCTGGCCAGGTGCGTGGAGGAGGGTAAACATGCTCGACTCCTCTGGAGAACTAGTTGGTTCCTCATCATAGGATTCTGCAATGGAAAGCTGTGAGCCGTAGCAATTATCAGATTGTGTCAGCCTGTTTAGATTAGGTCTGGAACTCTGTGTAACTTTCCCACGAGAGCAACAGACTGCAGCAAAATGGTTTAACTTTTTACAAAAATTGCAGGCCTTACCATAGGCGGGACACGTCGACAGTCTGTGGTGCATGTAGTTACAGTTCAAGCACCTCTTGGGCCGCATTTCACCAGGACCTGGGTTGGCACACGGCAGGAAGGCAGCATTTCCCATCCAAGCCTGTGGTTTCTTAAAGACAGCCGGGTTGATAGATTTAGTGCCCGAATCAGGGTGGTCTACTGGCAGTTCAATGACTTCAGACATTCTGCAGGCATGCATAACTTTGACTAACGTTAGATACGAATCCCTTAGAAGCTCACAACGCAACTTCTGGTCACGCATGCCAGTTATTAAAATGTCTCTAGTGAGCTGGTCTGCCATGTCACTGAAATGGCACCGCTGGGCCAAATAACGCAAATCAGCAATAAAACATTCAACAGGTTCATCAGGCAACTGTTTCCTTGTAAAAAACCGTGCTCTCTCCAGAATGCGGTTCAAGGGCAAGTCACAAATCTCCCTGAACTTACGTAGCAGGCAAGTGGGGTCACTGTCTGATTCTGCAGGAGTAATCACCACGTTATTCGCGTCAAGGACCGCTGGAGCATAGGTGATAGTTCTGGCTCTCCTCCTGGCATCAGGTCCGACAAGGTTAAGGAGGAGGGAGGCTTTAACAGAGTCAGGTTCAGCTTGGTGTATGACGTTGACAAAGTGGGTGAAATCAAATTCAAACGTGGCCCAGCGCTTAGATATGTCAGCATCAAAGACAAGCTGCGCGGGCTTTCTGCAAGAAGACACCATGGCCAGAGAGATTGAGCACAAATAGACACAAAATCAAAAGAAAGAAATAAAACCCGACAGACAGGGGACGTAGGTATCTTCCAGCTTCGACACCATGTAAATAAGCAATTCACATACTCTTGAAGAGTATAACATCCTTTAATGATAGCACAGGGTATAACACACTTCAGCAAGCACTGGTTACTTTCTTCTACTGAACTGTAGCCAGGGAGGGGAAAGTGTTATGATTAATGTTAGCTAAGGCGGGGTTAATGGTACTAAGGTAGCCATATTATTGGTTGCATGCATAAACCATCTACATATACTAACATAAAACATTTAACTAATAGAACTAACTCAATAATAATAACCCACTATTGTGTAATATTAATGCACAGCGTAATAATGACTGATTTTTATCTCATGATGTTAATTAATTTCTAAGTATAAGAATAATGAGTTAAATATGATTGATGTGAAAAATATACATCTTCTAGATGCGCTGGGACACATCCTCAGTGATGTGACCTGGGCTCATCGGGTGTTTCGGGTCTCACAACATCAGACACCCTCACCCAGGTGACCCAGCAGGGGTTGATCAGGCCCCGACTTGCGTCCCAGCAGCAACCGCCCACGGATCAGCCATCTTAATAACTACTCTGCAGGGGTTGGGAGACTCTAGTGCATGGAGGGACTGGGCTCTGTGGGGTGACTCCCGGCCGGGCTCCTCCTGCGTCTCACCAGGTTCAAGGCCCGTGCGCTGTACCTCTTTCTCCTTCTCCAAGCATTTCATTCTCGCCTGATGGATGTTTAGGCCACGATGGTTCATTAGGCCTTTCCGTAGCTTTGTTGGGTGTCTTTCTCGCGAAAGACACAGACTGGGGTGCAAACCCAGCCTTTCCTGGGTGCCGTCTTTCCGTGCCGTCAACTGTCTCGCCAGTAGTCACCAAACTATTCTTGGTTGTCACCCAGTCTATTCCTAGGTGCCACTGACTTCAATGTGAAAAATATACATCTTCTAGATGAGCTGGGACGCATCCTCAGTGATGTGACCTGGGGTCATCGGGTGTTTCGGGTCACCCACATCAGACACCCTCACCCAGGCGACCCAAGCATTTCATTCTCGCCTCATGGATGTTTAGGCCACGATAAGTATTAGCAATATACTAACAAATTTTATGGATACAGATCGAGTTTAAATTGTGCATAAGGGGGGGGGGGGGGGGTTCAGATACTTGGAAATTATCCAAGGGTCTGAATCTGGTTAACCCCTTGGAACCTGCTGCTGTCCAATACAAAAGAATGAGACTTAATTGGGGAATGAAATGTAATAATTCTCAGCATATCGGCAGATATGGGTATATAACTAACCTAATTACTGTTATATTTAAGTATATACTTAATGTTAGAAATTTTTTTTGAAGATGCATTCCCATAGTTAGATTTGAAATGCGTTTTATCTTATATATAGTTTTTAATTTTGAACCCGTCTCTCTTCCTTTTAATAATAATTAGTCAAGGGGGCAGGGCGAAATGTATAACAACAGCTACGGAAGACGACAATAATTTTTCTACCACCTTTTGGTGTTTTTTTAAAATTATAATATCCCTATTTTTAGATATAATAATATCACTTTTTGATTTTTAATTATCTTTTCACCACATTACACCTTCTGGTCTTTTCTAAGGTCTATTTTGAAGGGGAGATGCCAACAAAATTTAACAGCTGTGGATGACCACCCATCACCTAGAGTTCTGAGGTACTTGGTTGCACCATATGACTTAAAGGTATTAACATAATTAACAATGTATGACGATAAACAAAAGAAAACTGGGGGAATCACGTTCTGTAGCTGGAATATAAGGGGTGCTAATGAACCAATTAAAAGGGGTAATATTTTTGCCCAATTATAAGCACTGAACTGTGACATAATCTTCTTACAAGACACACATCTGAAACATAAAACACAGATAAGATTGAAGGCAAATTGGATTGGGCAAACATACTACTCTTCATTTACTTCTAAATCTAGAGGCACGGCTATTATTATTCGTAAAGGTATATCATTCAAATCAAAGAATATCATAGTAGATAAAGAGGGGAGGTACGTCATAGTTACGGGAGAAATTCACTCTACCCCACTTACTTTGATAAATGTTTATGCTCCCAACTTTGATAACTCCAAATTCTTTAGTGAAATTCTGGATAGAATTTAACTATCAAAATGTGATAATAGGGGGAGATTTCAATTGCGTTCTAGATCTATATCGGAATAAATCAGCAAAACAAAAAAGGATTAACATAAAATCTAAAACTAGTGAACTCCAAAATACATACATAAAAAAAAAACATAACAGATGTATGGAGAATCGCTAATCCAGTAGGTAGGGAATACTCATTTTATTCAACGGTACATAAAACATATTCATGTATTGATTATTTTTTAGTGGACACAAAATGAATTCCCTATACATATAACTCTAAATATCATAATAGTATTATTTCTGATCACTGCACGTTAACTTTTTTTTAAATTAGAAGGAATGTCTGATAAAAAATCGTTCTGGAGGTTTAACCCCCAAATTTTAAACAACTCACAATGTTGTACATATTTAAAACAGCAGATGATATTCTTTTTTGAGACAAATGATACACCAGATATTTCACACTCGTTATTATGAGAAACTTTTAAGGCATTTATTAGAGGAACTATAATTTCATATCAAGCTTTCAAGCTTTCCAAAATAAAAAGAACAACACTGAACAATTGCAGTTAGAACAAGAAATTAGATTTAGAAAATGCCAAAGAACCAACCATAGATAAACATAATATGATAACTATTTTAAAAATATTAATTTAATTTAATTTTATTGGCAAGAATAATAAGATTATTTCAAATTACAAAACAAGAACATTTTGAATTAGTTGATAAACCACATAAACTTTTAGCACGTCAACTGAAAAAACAAGAAACAGAAAATATATTTACTAAAATTAAATCAGATAAAGGTGAATGACTAACATTACCTAAAGACATTAATAAAAGATTTGCTCAATTTTACCAAAATCTATATACATCTAAAACTTCTGCAAACAATATCAAAATTACAAACTTCTTAGATAATTGTAATCTTCCAAAACTCAATACATTGGAACAAGAGGTTCGAGAGTGCTTCAAGAGATTGGTCCTCCAGCACATCAAGGACTATCTCCCTCCAGACTTTGACCCCCACCAGTTCGCCTATCGCCCAAACAGGTCCACAGAAGACGCCATCACCGTAGCTCTCCACTCTATGCTGAGCCACCTGGAGCAGGGGCAGAGCTACGTCCGGATGCTCTTTGTGGATTACAGCTCAGCTTTCAATACTATCATTCCGGACATTCTCATCGACAAACTGGTCACTCTCGGCCTCCCCACTCTCATATGTGCCTGGATAAAGGACTTCCTCACCAACCGGCCCCAGACTGTGAGACTCGGCCCCCACCTCTCCTCCACTCGCATGTTGAGTACCGGCTCCCCGCAGGGCTGTGCGCTAAGCCCCCTCCTATACTGTCTCTACACCCACGACTGTAATCCGGCCCACAACAACAACCGAATCGTCAAGTTTGCTGATGACACCACAGTAGTCGGACTCATCTCAAGGGGAGATGAGGCAGCCTACAGAGAGGAAGTCCTGAAGTTGACAGCCTGGTGCTCAGAAAACAACCTGGCTCTGAACACCAAGAAAACCAAAGAGCTCATTGTCGACTTCAGGAAGCACAGCACCGACTTAGCCCCCTTATACATCAACGGCGAGTGTGTGGAGAGGGTCCACACCTTCCGGTTTCTCGGCGTCCTCATCTCCGCTGACATCTCCTGGACAGACAACATCACAGCGGTCATCAAGAAGGCTCAGCAGCGACTGCACTTCCTGAGGGTCCTCAGGAAGCACAACCTGGACTCCAACCTGCTGCTGACCTTCTACCGCTCGTCCATTGAGAGCCTGTTGACGTACGCCAGCTGAACCATGGCAGACAGGGAGAGGCTTCAGAGGGTAGTCAGGGCAGCACAGAAGATCATCGGCTGCCCTCTCCCCTCTCGGATGGACATTTACACCTCCCGCTGCCTCAGCAGGGCGAAGAACATTATCAAGGACAGCTCTCATCCTGCATTTGGCCTGTTCAACTTGCTACCCTCAGGGAGGCGCTATAGGTGCATCAGCACAAGGACAAATAGACTCAAGAACAGTTTCTTTCCAAAACCCATTATCTCCCTGAACTCACACATCACTGACTTCACAGCCTAACCCCCGGACTTTCATCTATCCACCAATTTGTACTGTAACTGTAATTTCCATACTGGATATAGAAACCCTATTTATCCATTCTATTTATCCATTGTATTTTTATAGATATGTATATAGCGCTGCAGAAACTGTGCAACTTATCCCCCCCCCCTTTTTTGTTTTGTTTTGCACTGAGTAGGAGCAGCTTATAATCTCATTGTACATGTGTATAGTGACAATAAAAGGCATTCTGATTCTGATTCTGATTCTGAAGAGGAATTAGGAGCTCAGATTACATTTAAGGAAATAGAAGAAACAATAAATTTGTTGAAGAATGGTAAAACGCCAGGACCAGATGGCTTTAGTAATTAATTCTTCAAAAGATTCTACGAGATAATTTCACCACACTTACAATATTTAAATATACATGCTTTTAAAGAAAATATACTACTAGAAACACTAACCAAGTCAACTATTACTTGTACCTAAAAAGGATAAAGATCTAGAAGACCCAGGCTCATAAGAGCCATAGCACTCCTAAATACATAGACATCGAAACATAGAAAATAGGTGCAGGAGTAAGCCAGTCGGCCCTTCGAGCCTGCACCGCCATTCAATATGATCATGGCTGATCATCCAATTCAGTATCCTGTACCTGCCTTCTCTCCATACCCCCTGATACCTTTAGCCACAAGGGCAATATCTAACTCCCTCTTAAATATAGCCAATGAACTGTTCTCAACTACATTCTGTGGGAGAGAATTCCACGTTCACCACTCTCTGTGTGAAAAATGATTTTCTCATCTCGGTCCTAAAAGACTTTCCTCTTATCCTTAAACTGTGACCCCTTGTTCTGGACTTCCCCAACATCGGGAACAATCTTCCTGCATCTAGCCTGTCCAACCCCTTAAGAATTTTGTAAGTCTCTATAAGACCCCACCTCAATCTTCTAAATTCCAGCGAGTACAAGCCGAGTCTATCCAGTCTTTCATCATGTGCAAGACCTGCCATCCCAGGAATCAGTCTGGTGAACCTTCTCTGTACTCCCGCTATGGCAAGAACATCTTTCCTCAGATAAGGAGACCAAAACTGTACGCGAAACTCCAGGTGTGGCCTCACCAAGACCCTGTACAACTGCAGTAGAAACTCCCTGCTCTTGTACTCAAATCCTTACGCTATGAATGTCAACATACCATTCACTTTCTTCACTGCCAGCTGCAACTGCATGCCTACTTTCAATGACTGGTGTACCATGACACCCAGGTGTCGTTGCATCTCCCCTTTTCCTAATCGGCCACCATTCAGATAATAGTCTACTTTCCTGTTTTTGCCACCGAAGTGGACAACCTCACAATTATCCACGGTATACTGCATCTGCCATGCATTTTCCCACTCACCCAACCTATCCAAATCACCTTGCCGCCTCCTAGCATCCTCCTCACAGCTAACACTGCCCCCCAGCTTCATGTCATCCGCAAACTTGGAGATGTTGCATTCAATTCCCTCATCCAGATCATTTATATATATTGTAAATAGCTGTGGTCCCAGCACTGAGCCTTGCGGTACCCCACTAGTCACTGCCTGCCATTCTGAAAAGGACCTGTTTACTCCTACTCTTTGCTTCCTGTCTGCCAGCCAGTTCTCTATCCACATCAATACTAAACCCCCAATACCGTGTGATTTGAGCTTGTATACAAATCTCTTATGTGGGACCCTGTCGAAAGCCTTCTGAAAGTCCAGATATAACACATCCACTAGTTTGCTCTTACCCACTCTACTAGTTAGATCCTCGAAAATGTTTTGAAAAATTATCATTAATGCATCCACTATTTCTGGGGCTACTTCCTTAAGTACTCTTCCTTAAGTACTTCCTTGAGTACAGATCAAAAAATATTAGCAAAGACCCTAGTGAGAAGATTGAATAAATATGTTAGCAAACTAATAAATCCGGATCAAACGGGGTTTACACCCAAGTGATACTCAACAATTTGAGATGCTGTTTAATATAATGTACTCACATAAAACTGAAGAGGAAAACTTAGCAATTATTTCATTGGATTCAGAAAAAGCTTTTGATAAAGTAGAATGGCAATATCTATTCAAAGTATTGCAAACATTTAATATGGGAGATAATTTTATCTCATGGGTAAAGCTGACAAAAACGATAAGCCAATGGCTAGAATACTTACTAATAATACATTATCCCCGAAATTCCATTAGATCTGAAAGAAAAATAACTTTCACACAGAAGATGATAAATGTGTGGAAAGAGCTGTCAGAGGAAGTGGTAGAGATATACAATCACAACAATTACAAACAACGTTGTACAGGGACAGAGGGATATAGTTCAAATAATAATAATAATAATAATAATATATTTTATTGTCATTACACATAAGTGCAACAAGATTTGGTTTGCAACTTTCATCCAATGTCATAACTTAATCGACAAATAAAATTTAGGTTTAAATACCCCGAGAACAAGGTTTGTAAAAACGAACATTTGACCAGTAGCATCAACACAGACTAAAGTGCGAGGCCGGGGGAGACAGTCCATGGGGCTGGGGGGGTACTCAGCAGGGAAGAGATCTCCTCCCGCCTCCATGCAACTGAGATATCTCACAGAGATGCCATACGTTAGTATGCTCTCTGTGGTGCAGCGGTAGAAGGTCGTCAGCAGCTGTTGGGGCAGACCAGTCCATTTCAATGTTCTTAGGAAGAACAGTCATTGCTGTGCCTTTTTGACCAGCACAGCAGTGTTGGTGGACAATGTGAGGTCCTCTGAGATGTGAGTGCCCAGAAACTTGAAGCTGGACACTCTCTCCACACTGTCTCTGTAGATGGAGATTGGGGTGTATTCCCCATTCTGTGATAAAGTCAATAATCAGCTCCTTGGTCTTGGAGGTGTTTAGCGACAAGTTGTTCCGTGAGCACCAGTCCGCCAGGTTCTGCATTTCCGCTCTATAGTTTGTTTCATCACCGTTGGTGATCAGCCCGATCACCGTTGTGTCGTCTGCAAACTTGACAATGGTGCTGTTGTCAAATGCAGGGACACAGTCGTGGGTGAAGAGGGAGTAGAGCATGGGGCTTAGTACGCAGCCCTGTGGTGTGCCGGTGCTCAGGGAGATCGTGGAGGACAGGTGCGGTCCCAGTCTCACTGCCTGTGGTCGCTCCATCAGAAAATTCAGGATCCATTCGCATGTCAGCTGAGCTGAGGCCTAGCTGGTGGAGTTTGGTGGTGAGCTTGGTGGGGATGACCGTATTGAAGGCAGAGCTATAGTCAATGAAGAGCATCCTCACGCAGGTGCCCTGTCTTTCCAGGTGGGTCAGGACAGTGTGAAGAGCCACAGAGATGGCATCCTCTGTGGATCTATTTGCCCTGTATGCAAATTGATGAGAGTCCAATGATGCAGGGATGCTGGATTTGATGTGGGAGAGGACCAGGACCTTTCAAAGCACTTCATTGGTATTGGAGTTAGGGCAACCGGGCGGTAGTCAATCAGGTTGGTGACTTTAGACTTTTTCGGCACCGGCACTGTGGTAGCTCTCTTCAGGCACTTGGGGACCATTACCAGAGATAGAGACAGGTTGAAGATCCTCGTAAATACCTCCGCCAGCTGTACAGCACAGTCCTTTAGTACCCTACCCTGGACTCCATCCGGGCCTGCAGCCTTGCGTGGATTGATCCTATGCAGAGTGCACTGTACCTCCTGGGTGCTCAGTGTTAAGGCCTGTCCCTCCACTCTAGCCGGGGTTGTTCCTCTCCTGGTGGTGTTGCCAGTTTCAAAGTGGACAAAGAATGTGTTTAATTCATTGGCCAGTGTGATATCACTGTGTGGGCAGACGGGGCTGCTCTTGTAGTCAGTAATGTCACTGACACTCTGCCACATGCTTCTGGTGTCCGCGGTGTTGAAGTGGTCTTCCACCCTTTGCTTGTGGATATCTTTGGCCTTTTTTATGCCTTTGTTGAGGTTTGACCTGGCAGCACTATAGGCAGAAGTGTCCCTGGATTTAAAGGCAATGTTGCGTGCCCTTAGCAGTTTCTGAACCTCCTTGTTCATGCACCGTTTACAGTTTGGGAACATCTTTATTTCCTTGTCCAAATGCAGGAAAAAGGGTTTAGTGTAGATTGACATCTTGGCTTGTATGGATGAGTCAGGTTGAATGGTCTGTTTCTGTATGACGTGAGTTCAATGGGATTCCTGACTTCCAGCAACCGTGATGTCATCAAGCTAGCTGAGCAATCAACCATTCATTCCAAAGAGGAAGAAAGATTCCAATGGGAATAAGGGACGACTGTGGCTGACAAGGGAAGTCAGGGACCGTATAAAAATAAAAGAGAAGAAGTACAACATAGCAAAGATGAGCAGGAAGCAAGAGGATTGGGTAATGTTTAAAGAGCAACTTAAGATAACTAAAAAGGCAATACAGGGAGAAAAGATGAGGTACGAAGGTAAGCTAGTCAAGAATAAAAGGAGGATAGTAAAAGCTTCTTTGGGTATGTGAATAGGAAAAAATTAGTTAAGACCAAAGTTGGACCCTTGAAGACTGAAAAAGGTGAATGTATTATGGGGAACAAGGAAATGGCAGATGGATCCCTCTTCACTAAGGAGGACACAAACAATCTTCCTTATGTACTAGTGGCAAGAGGATATGGGGTGGTGGAGGAACTGAAGGAAATCCACATTAGGCAGGAAATAGTGTTGGGTAGACTGATGGGACTGAAGGCTGATAAATCCCCATGCATGATGGTCTGCATCCCAGGGTACTTAAGGAAGTGTCTCTAGAAATCGTGGACACATTGGTGTTCATTTTCCAATGTTTTATAGATTCAGGATCAGTTCCTGTGGATTGGAGGATAGCTAATGTTATCCCACTTTTTAAGAAAGGCGGAAGAGAAAACAGGGAATTATAGTCCAGTTACCCTCACATCAGTGATGGAGTCAATCATAAAAGATGAAATAGCGGCACATTTGGATAGCAGTGTTTACAAATACACAGGGCAAGGTGTTAAAAGATGTTACAAATATATATGTAAAAAAACCCAAAAAACTGGATCCTACATGTAAATCGAGCTGCAATTATAAACAGCGTGGCTCGTGGTTATCTCTTCAAACTGCCACACCCAGACATAAAAACTATTATTTTTCCACGAGTAGTAGCTCTACTCAATAACCAAAAATCTGTAGCCTCTTTTTGCTCTGGTATTTTATTTAATTCACATGTTTAATCGATAATGTTTTATTATTAATGTTTAATGTTTTATGTGTCATTCCTAACTGTCACTGTATGCCATGTTGTCACTTGCGGGCGGAGCACCAAGGCAAATTCCTTGTATGTGAATACTTGGCCAATAAACTTATTCAAGTTTTTTTTTCCATCAAACAAAAAAAATGTTAAAAGCCCAAAGTGCCTCCGATGTTGAGAAAGGCTAGGCAGACATGGCTAACAGGATCAGTCAAGTCATGATTAATCTTCTGCAATTTTTTGAAGATATAACTAGGAATATGGACAAGGGGGAGCCAGTGGATGTAATGTACCTGGAATTTCAGAAAGCATTTAATAAGGTCCCACATGGGAGATTAGTGGGCAAAAGTAGGGCACATGGTATTGGGGTAGAGTGCTGACATGGATAGAAAATTGGTTGGCAGACAGGAAGCAAAGAGGAGGGATTAACGGGTCCCTTTCAGAATGGCAGGCAGTGACTAGTGGGGTATCGCAAGGCTCGGTGCTGGGACAGCAGCTATTTACAATTCATTATTTAGATGAAGGGATTCAACGTAACTTTAGCAAATTTGCAGATGACACAAAGCTGGCCGGCAGTGGGAACTGTGAGGAGGATGCTATGAGAATGCACGGTGACTTGGACAGGTTTGGTGAGTGGGCAGATGCATGGCAGATGCAGTTTAATGTGGATAAATGTGAGGCTATCCACTTTGGTGGCAAAAACAGGAAGGCAGATTATTATCTGAATGGTGTCAAGTTGGGAAAATGTGAAGTACAATGGGATCTGGGGGGTCCTTGTTCAATAGTCAATGAAAGTAAGCATGAAGGTACAGCAGGCAGTGAAGAAAGCGAATGGCATGTTGGCTTTCATAACAAGAGGAGTTGATGGTGCACCACTCCTAGAAGCCGGTCTTAAAGCCCTGTGGGCTCGGCCCAACAGGGGTTCTTCATCCAGATCCAAAACGTCCTTCAGGAGTTTAGCAAAGAATTTACGTGGGTCATGGTTTCCTTCGCGTCCCTCAGGCAAACCTACTATGCGCAAATTCTTACGTCTTTGCCGCCCCTCCAAATCAATACATTTCTCATTTATTTTACGTACTAATTCAGAGAGGCGTTTGTTCTCTTCGTTTATCTTCTCATTCTCCCTCGCAGTTGTCAGAGCGGCATCAGTTAATTCTTTAATCGTATCATTTTGTTGATCCAGTACAGTTGACATAGGGCTTAACCTCGCCTCTATTTTCGCATCCATCATCTCTTCCATCATTCGCTCCATCCCAGCAATTTTATCAGTTACCTCAATCATTTGAGTATGTATCTCCTCCTCCTGTTCTGTTTTCCATTCATTCATCATGATTTTTACCATTTCTTTAACTTCTCTCATTAATTCTTCTTTGATTTTTCGAATATCCGTTTTTAAGGCTTTCATTTCATCCTTAATTTCTTTATAATCTTTTACAAGTAATTGTAAAGGTGGTTTATGACAGCGTCTTTGAAGATATGATGAAGATAATAATAAGAAAAAGAAATCTGAAATACGAAGGAGATAACATCAGTATCTTCAGAGACTACCCGGCCGAAGTGGCTAAAAGAAGAGCTCTATTCACAGAAACAAGACGCATCTTGAGAGATATAAAAGGAAAAAAGGAGATCAGATATGGTCTGGTGTACCCGGCAATACTTAGAGTTACCTACGAGAAGAAGGATCTTCGTTTCACCAAGCATACATCGGCACTGGAATTCGCTCGGAAAATACAGAAGAAGGTAGAAGAAGGAGAAGAAGGAGAAGAAGGAGAAGCAGAGGAAGAAGGAGCAGACCCGACAGGAGTAATTGATGAATGAACTTTATGGACCTGCGGTTATGAACCACTCACTGAGAAAAAGGCGAAATAACGGACATTGAATTGTAGTATTATATTGCTTACTAATTAATTAATAAATACTAATTTGTAATTATTAATTGCTAATCACTAATTAGTTTGATTTCCCTTACTCCACTTATATAGTATTACTAATTATGATACTAATTATAGTTGAAATTAACAACTAAAAACTATTAATATGAATAATAGAAAAAGTTATTAAGAATATAAAGTTAGCACCCCCACCCCAATATATACAGTATTCCAAATAAGAGCTGGAATATTTAACATCTTTTTTTTTAGAAAACGGAAGTCGCTAGATTAGTAGCCATGTTAGTGTGGCTTTCACCTGTGCACACTACACACTATAAAAGTGTAGTCTCTTTTTTTTCTGATCACCTTTTTATCACCCTTTACTTTTTTTATATTTACACTCGTTATTATTTTTTGTATAACACATACTTGATTTTATATTATATATTATATAATCATGACTTCTATCTATTTTATATAATCAGATTAAATGGATATGGTTTAATGGAATTGGAAATTCGCATCGGATTGAAGTTGGGGTGTAATGTCGGGCTGGAGGAGCCAAGAAGGCTACTCCAAAAAAAGCCACCCTAACAATAAAATGCAAGATATGAATGTAAGGAATGGGGGTGATGGAATCACCTTCTGTAGTTGGAATGTTAAAGGAATCAATGAACCAATTAAAAGGGGAAAGGTATTAGCTCAGCTGAATAGATTGAAATCTGGAGTTACGTTTCTTCAGGAAACACATCTTAAAAAAGATGCTCAATATAGATTAACAGCTAAATGGATTTCAAAAGTATATCATTCTTCGTTTATACACAAATCTAGAGGGGTTGCAATAATTATTCGTAAAGGTATACCTTTTAAACTTAATTCGATAATAGAGGATAAGGAGGGTAGATATTTAATAATTACAGGGGAACTATATTTAAAAAAAGTAATTCTTATGAATATATACGCACCTAATTTTGATAATCCACTATTTTTTAAGAAAATATTTAATAGTATTCCTATATCCACCCAATATAATTTAATAATTGGAGGTGATTTAAACTGTACTTTAGATAATTATTTGGACAGATCTTCTACAAAAAGTAAGGCTCTTTCTAAATCAAGTAAGCTTATAAATTCTTTTATTAAGACATCGAATGTTAAAGATATTTGGAGATTGGATAATCCAACCGGACGGGAATATTCATTTTTCTCGCCGGTATTCGGAACCTACTCGAGGATAGATTATTTCTTAGTCGACTCAAAATTACTCCCCTTTACGTATGATGCAAAGTATCATAATATTATTATCTCAGATCATGCTCCATTAACATTTAAGATAAAATTAAAAGATATAGTTAATAAAACTAATATTTGGAGATTCAACACACAGATATTAAAGGATAAAGATTGCTGTAACTATGTGGAGAAACAGATTAAATTATTTTTTGAAACTAACGATAAATCTGAGACTTCCCCATTATTATTATGGGATACATTTAAAGCATTTATGCGCGGTGCAATAATATCAGCACAAGCTCATTTTAACAAAGTAAATCGAAATATGGAGCAAAAGTTAGAAAAAGAGATAAAACAATTAGATAGTGAAAATATAATACATCCTTCTAAAGAGTTGAGCAATAAAATTGCTATATTAAAATATAGATTAAATAAAATTTACTCTGATCAAGTGATAAAACTATATCAACAAACTAAACAAGTTCATTTTGAATTTGGTGATAAACCTCAAAAATTATTAGCACGACAACTCAGAAGATTAGACGATGAAAAAACTATACCTAGTATTAGATCGGTACAGGGAAATACATTGACTATACCAAAAGACATTAATGACACATTTTTACAATATTATCAAAATCTTTATTCATCTAAATTAACAGGGCAAACAGATGAAATGGAAACATTTTTAGAAAAATGTCATTTTAATAAGCTAGATTTTGAGAGTAGGCAATTATTAAATGCTGAAATATCGGTAATAGATATCGAAGAATCAATTGGATCGTTAAAAAATGGTAAAACAGCGGGCCCCGATGGCCTGAGTGCAGAATTTTATAAAAAATTTCATGATCTACTTTCATCAAGATTACAAACAGTGTATAGACACACCTATGAGTTAGGAAAGTTACCAGAGTCTTTAAATGAATCTACAATTACATTAATTCCTAAATTAGATAAGGATCTGGAAGATCCTGGATCATATCGAGCGATTGCCCTTTTAAATACTGATCAAAAAATATTAACTAAAGTACTGTCTCGGAGGCTAAGCTTAGTGATTTCCAAAATAATACATTATGATCAAACAGGTTTTATTCCAAAACGTTATTCATCACATAATCTTAGACGCTGGTTTAACATTATATACTCGAGAAGAAGGAGAGATATTGAATTAGCAGTTATATCGTTGGATGCTGAAAAAGCATTCGACCAGGTGGAATGGTCATATTTATTTAATATAATGGAAAAGTATCAGTTGGGGGATGGATTTTGTAAATGGGTAAGAATATTATATTCTAACCCTACAGCAAGAATTTTAACCAATCAAATACTATCACCTAAATTTAGACTTTTTAGGGGATGCAGACAGGGATGTCCGTTATCCCCTTTATTATTTGCTTTGGTGATAGAACCTCTGGCCGAAAGAATCAGATCAGAACCCGAAATATATGGGTATAATACTGACACAACAAATAATAAGATATCTTTATATGCAGATGATATTCTGATTTATATTACTAAGCCGGAATGTAGTATTCCCAAGTTATTTAATGTTATAAATGAATTTAGCGTATTTTCAGGATATAGGATTAATTGGAATAAAAGTGACATTATGCCTATAACTGGTATAAATGTGAATATATTACAAAAATACCCACTAAAAATAGTTACAGATAAATTTAAATATTTAGGAATCAATGTGTCTAAATCCTATAAATTATTAATTAAAGCTAATTATTATCAATTATTAGAGAAACTTAAAAAAAACATTTTATATTGGAAAACACTCCCTATATCTATGATCGGTAGGATTAATGCTATAAAGATGATTTTTTTACCACAATTGTTATATTTATTTCAGGCAATTCCTTTTTTTCTCCCAAAAAGTTTTTTTTTAAAAATTGATACTATAGTTAATAATTTTGTCTGGGATTACAAAAGTCATAGAATAAGTAAAAAACACTTATGTAAGTCTAAGCTAAATGGAGGGCTGGCACTTCCAAATTTTCTATATTACTTTTGGGCAGTCCAGATTAAGAATATGAATTTTTGGTGGGTAAATATGGATGTTGAACCAATGTGGTTAAAAATGGAAAAGGAAGACTGTTTACCTTTCAATATAGAGTCGATTATTTTCGCACCTAAGGAAGTACAAAAAAAGACTTATAGGGACAACCCTATAATTCATAATAATAGGCGTATTTGGAAACAGATAGTTAAGACCCTATATCTGGATAATCTTTCTTTTAGGTTACCAATTAGGAATAACCCACTGTTTAAACCCTCAATCTTAGATGCGGGGTTTAGACTGTGGGAGGATTTAGGAATTAAAAGGATAGGACACCTTTATAGAAATGGAAATTTTTTATTATTTGAAGAGTTACAAGATATTTTTGGATTACCTTCACAACACCATTTTAGGTATTTACAAATTAGAGATTTTATTAAATGTAACACACAAGACTATAAAAAAAAAGAACCAGGCTTATTAGATGAGCTGTTTAATTTACATCCAAATACGGATAAGCTTATAGCTTATATATACAATATTATTTTAGATAAAGAGAACCCAACAACTGAAACATATCGTCAAGCATGGGAAAATGAAATCGGATTACCTATAACAAAAGAAACTTGGGAAGAATGCTTACAAAGAATACATTGGTGTTCTTTGAATGCCAGACATACACTGATACAATTTAAAGTTATATATAGATTACACTACTCGAAAACCAAATTAAAAAGTATTTTTCCTAGTCTCTCCTCTATTTGTGATAAATGTAAGAATCTTGAAGCAAATTTAATACATAGTTTGGTAACGTGTCCACGGTTGAATTATTATTGGATTGAAATTTTTAAAGTTATTTCGGAAGTTCTTAAGGTTGAACTCGACCCAGACCCAAAATTAATAATATTCGGAATCCCGGAGCCAAATTTGGTACTCACGGTTAATCAAAGAAATTTTTTTGATTACTGTTTAATAATAGGGAAAAAAATGATACTTAAATTTTGGAAGGGAACATTATCTCCAACAATTAAAATGTGGAAAGCAGAGATGTTGGAGACGTTGAATTTGGAAAGAATTAGATTTGTCCTTTTGGACAGGTATAATTCTTTTGAATCGATATGGTCTCCATATATACAGTATTTAGAAAACTAGCTATTCTTGGAATCACGGCTCGACGGACACCCTATGGATCCGATGCGAATAACTTACTTATAATTGATATTATTGTGCATTTATTAGAGATATTTCTGAATGAAATAGTATTTCGTATAATGACTTTAGTTTTTGTTTATATATATGTAATATTTTTGTTTTTCAAATTTTCCCTTTTTATTTTCTTTTTATTTATGATTGAAGTATGTGGGAAGAATTTTTTATTCTTTTTTATTTACTCTTTTTTCTTTTCTCTTTTATATATCTTTTTCTTTATTTCCAAAAAATAGAAGATATTAAGTATTGATATGTTATTTGTAGTAATATTGAATTAAGGTGTTAGTTTATAAAGTAAGCTTTACATTGTAAACGGTTTACTTCAAATAAAAAAATATTACACAAAAAAAAAAAAGAGGAGTTGAGTATGGGAGCAAAGAGGTCCTTCTGCAGTTGTACAGGGCCCTAGTGAGACCACACCTGGAGTATTGTGTGCAGTTTTGGTCCTCTAATTTGAGGAAGGACATTCTTGCTATTGAGGGGGAGTGCAGCGTAGGTCCACAAGGTTAATTCCCGGGATGGCAGGACTGTCATATGCTCAGAGAATGGGCTTGTATGCTCTGGAATTTAGAAGGATGAGAGGGGATCTTATTGAAACATATAAGATTATTAAGGGTTTGGACATTCTAGGGACAAGAAACATGTTCTCGATGTTGGGGGAGTCCAGAACCAGGGGCCACAGTTTAAGAATAAGGAAGGAAAACAAAATACATAATTTTAAAAATTCTATAGGAGGATAAATAAAGATTGGAATGCAAACTTGTGATGGAAATAGAAGTCGAAATCCAGAAATAAACATATTGATGAATATAATTACCGGTACTTCATGTTTTGAAACATTGATGCAAGGAAATTACAATCAGCATAATGTCATGCTGCTTTTGTGCCAATTGTTAAATTATTAATTAAAGCCCAGTATAGCATTAATACAGTTGAACCCCCTTCACCAAAAGCAAGGCCTTCAGCATAATTTACAGTGAGACCAGTTTGTAAATATCTGAACTAGACATACATTTCAGTGATTGAATCTATTTAAGGTAATGTCATAAAGAATAGGAGTGAAATTAGGCCATTCAACCCATCAATTCTACTCTGCCATTCAATCATGACTGATCTATCTCTCCCCATAAACTCTGGCACTTGTGCTAATCAAGAATATATCTATCTCTTTCGTAAAAATATCCACCAACTTGGCCCCCACTGCCTTCTGTAGCAATTAATTCCACAGATTCACCACCCTCTGACTAAATAAATTTCTCCTTATCTCCTTCCTAAATGTTTTATTGTTCTATTAAGTCTGTGCCGGCCTTCAGTGCAGTCCCATCAATCTCTTTTCTCACATTCCAGGCCAGCTATTTACTCCTACATGCTATCAAATTCCCTCTGCTCCTACACTTGAGGTAATTTACAGTGGCCAATTAACCTAGCAGTGGAAATGAAAACAGAAAATGTCAGAAACACTCAGCAGGTCAGGAAACATCTGAGAAAAGAGAAAAGGATATTTTGGGATAAAGACCCTTTGGCAGAATCTATCAACATGTCTCTGTGATGTGGGATGAAACTGCAAATCCAGAGTCGTGGGGAGAACATGCAAATTCTACAAAGTACTGGAGGTCAGTCATAGAGTTGTTGAACTATACATGGCAGGAATAGACCCTTTGGTCCAAGTTGTCAATGTCTACCAACTTGCCTAATCAAGCTAATCCCACTTGTCTTCATTCATGTATCTGTCTGAAAGACTTTAAACATTTTAATTGTCCCTGCATCTAACACTTCTTCTGGCAGCTCGTTCCATCTATGCACCTTCATCTGTGTGAAAAAGTAGTCCCTCAGGACATTTTTAACTCTTTCCTTTCTTATTTTAAACCTCTGCCCTCTAATGATAGGGCTATTTAACCTATCTATGCCATGCATAATTTGTATAACCTCTATAAAGTCACCCTTAAGCCTCTAACCTCCATGGAAAAAAAGACTCGGTCTATCCAACTTCTCTTTATAACCAACATCTTTCAGACCCGATTACACGATCATAAATCTTTTTCTGGAATCTGTTTACTGAGACCCCTCCTGTAGCAGGATAACCCAAACTGGACATAATAGCCCAAATGTAGCCTTATTAACATCTTGTGCAGCTTAACATGACGTCCCAGCTCCTGTATTTAATACCCTGACCGAAGAAGGCAAGCATATCAGAAGTCTTCTTCACTGTTCTGTCTACTTGTGTTGCAACCTTCATGGAACAATGTATCTGCATCCCTTGGCCTCTCCATTCTACAACACTCCTCAGGGTTCTATCATTTATAGTGTAAATCCTACCCTAATTAGTCTTCGCAAAATGTGACATTTATGTGTATTATACTCCACCTACCACTCCTCAGCCCAATGGCCCAGTTGATCAAGAGCTTACTGCAGTCTTAGGTAACATTCTTCACTGTCTCCTATACAACCTATTTTAGACCATCTGCATACTTACTAATGCAACAACCCACATTCACATCCAAATCATTCATATAAATAATGGACAATAGTGGATCCAGCACTGATCCCTGTGCACATCATTCATTGAGGACCTCCTGTCTGAAAAAGTGACCCTCAATCACCTTGCAGACCAGTCCATCACATGGTAATGATGATGAGGATTGAACCAGGATCCATGGAGTTGCGAAGCGTAACCAGGGTGTGGATTGGAAGACTTTAGTTATGAGGAGAGATTAGATAGGCTGGGGTTATTAACTTAGAGCGAAGGAGGCTGATTGACTGTAACTAAAGTTGCATCCAGGTCAGCCTGTGGATGTTGGCTGGAGCATTGCCAGCTTTTTTTGTTTTAAACTGTACTCTTGTCAACTTTACAACAAATGTTTTTGGTCTACTTGTCATCACTGTTGCAAAATTCAGACTCAGTGCTTGAATCCTGAAACAATGGAGTCTCTGTCAATGATGAGGAATTTCATAACAATTAATAACGATGACAGGCCTATTATGATGATGCAAATAAAAATTTTGTTGTTCTCTTGTCAATACATATGACAATTAAACACTCTTGACTCTTGAAGATGGGATAAAAAAATGTCTCAGACATTGATCTAATTTGTCATTCTGTAACAGTGCAAGACAAACTATGAGCTTGAATCTGGATTAAATTCAAATATAATTTGCTAAAACATGGATCTATAGGCTTGTTATTAGAATGATATAAAAAGCCCACTCACTGCCTAAATCTATCCAATGAAGTAGTTTGGGATTTAAAACCCGTGTAGAAAACCAACTTTAAACAAGTAAATGTACTGCTAGTTGGTCAAATATAGTTTGACTCTACTCAATAGACAAAAATCTGTAGCCTCCTTTTGCTCTGGTATTTTGTTTGGTTCACATGTTTGATCAATGGTGTTTTATTATTAATGTTTAGTGTTTTATGTGTCATTCCTAACTGTCACTGTATGTCATGTTGTCACTTGCAGGCAGAGCACCAAAGCAAATTCCTTGTATGTGAATACTTGGTCAATAAACTTATTCATTCATTCATTCATTCATTCATTCATTCATTCATAGTTGGTGAGTACAAATATATCCAGGTGGCATCAGAAATATATTCATGCTGTCTTAAAGTGTTTGAAGTCTGATTTTTGGACAACCGTTCTTATGAATAAGCACCCAGCATATAATTAAATTGAATGAATGATTTGAATACTTTACATGTTTCAAAAATAACAACCCTCTTAAATTATAATGTCCTTCTCTTCATTTAATTTTTTTTTGAATACTAACAGGAAGGCTTTTATTCCTAACTCAGAAAAGTATTTCTAATGTCTTTACATGCACAATATCCAAAGATTTTAAGGTACCGGACCTTATGAATAATGGATTTGTAGTTTCACAGTAAGAAGCTTTATGTATTATTCTAATAGCTCTTTTCTGGAGTGTAATTCAAAAGTCATATGTACTTATGTTCATTTCGACAAATGGTAGAACTGGTTTCCTCTCTCTCCCTCCACTTCCAGTAACTGTTTTCTTAATGTATTTTCCACCTTATGTACAAATCGACTCATGGACAACTGAACAGATGGACAACTGTAATAGTGAAACCTGTTTGTTACAATTATATTTCTGATCTAATATTTGTTTTATTAGTAACATGATAACAGATCTAACCATGTGTTTGATACAATTGCAATGAAAGCAAATTATTACCATACGGCCTTTAGAGATCACAACATTTTTTTATTTGCAGCTAGCCAAGTGTTAAAAATGTAAAGAGGTTACCTTGGTGTCCATTTATAGCACGGATAAACGCAAGAGATAAAAGGGGCCTGATTTTGTTGCGATAGGGACAGTTGCACTAAACAAGCATAGTGTTTGATGCAAGTGAAGCTGGAAGTTAGGCAATGCGAAGATCTGTGGGAACATAAAAGTAAAACCTCATTAAAATAAATAGGTTATACATTGCCAGCAACCAAGAAGGCAAGAACTAGCCAACAGATAAACATTCTGCTGAGCATGGTGAAATGCAGGCGCAAGTTTCAGAATTTATTTATTTTACTTTTGCATAAGACAGCAGACTGTAAGCAGAATTTTTTTTTGTTAAATATTTTTATTAGAAGTACATATCAAATAAAAAATATACATGTCATATACATTCTTAATGTTATTAATATTAACAGTTATTTCTAATTTGTACTTCTATGAATTTTTCATTTTTTATATAGATAGCAAATATAAGAGAAAAATAAAATAAAGATAGAAATTCAGAAAAATGAATGAAGCATTAAGCAGTTTGTACATCATTGGAGATATATCATGGGTTATTATATGTAAATCTTCGTCTATTTCTTCGTTCAGGCATCAGTCAGGTTCTCGCACCGAACCACTTTGACCCTTTAAATATTCAATAAATGGAGACCATATCCCTCTGAATTGATCCAACTTGCCCAGAAGGACAGGTCTTAATCTTTCAAAATTAAGTGTCTCCGACATTTCAGTGATCCACATTTTAATTGTGGGGGATGTAGGACCATTCCAAAATTTCAATATGTTTTTTCCCAATTATTAAACTGTAATCAATAAAAATTCTTTGATTTATTGTTATTAATTGATCTGTTTCTAATATTCCTAATATTATTAATTTTGAGTCAGGTAGCAAATTTGTATTAACAACATTCGAGATTATCTTAAAAATTTCTTCCCAAAAGGTCGTAATTTTTATACAGTTTGTGAATGAGTGCGTTAGATTAGCTTCTAAATATTGACATTTATCACATATGGCTGATATATTTGAAAAAATTCTATGTAATTTTGATTTGGAATAATGTAATCTATGTAGTACTTTAAATTGTATCAAGATGTGTCTAGCATTTAACGAACAATGATGTATATTTTGTAAACTTTCATTCCATATTTCTGGTCTAATTGTTTGACCTAATTCAATTTCCCATGATTGCCTATATGTTTCTGTCATTGGTACATCATTTTCTAATAAAATATTATAAATATATGATATCAATTTTTCTGTATTTGGATGTTTATTGAGACATTCATCTAAAATTTCTGCCTTTCTATTTCTAATTTCCTGTGTGTTTGATTTTACATAGTCTCTGATTTGTAAATATCAAAAATAATCTTTTGAATGTAATCCATAAATTTGTTGTAGTTCTTGAAATGAAAGAAAGGAGTTTTCCCTGTAAAGATCACCCATCCTATTAATTCCATAATTTTTCCATTGTGAAAAACCTTTATCCATCATTGAAGGTTTAAATGTGACATTGTTTACAATGGAGAGAGCTAGTGGTATACATTCCAATTTTAATGTTTTCTTAAGTTGTTTCCAAATACGTATCCCACTCTCTATTATAGGGTTTTCTTTATAGGTTTTCTTAGCTAGTTTAGCATTGGCGAATAAAATCGTACCAATGGAAAAAGGTGTACAATCTTCTTTTTCCATTTTTAACCAATTTGGCTGTTTATCTAATTCATCCAGCCAAAAATTCATATTTTTAATACTAACTGCCCAGTAATAAAACATAAAGTTTGGTAATGCTAGACCTCCATTTATTTTTGATTTACATAAGTGTTTTTTATTTATTCTATGACTCTTATATTCCCATATAAAATTGGTAACCATAGAGTCAACGTTTAAAAAAAAAAATTTGGAAGGTATATTGGTATCAATTGGAAAAGATATAGTATTTGTGGAAGAAAGATCATTTTTATTGCATTAATTCTACCTAACATTGAGATAGGTAATGTTTTCCAATATAAAATATTCTTATTTAGTTTATTCAGTAATGGTGGGAAATTAGCTTTAAATAAAGAATCATATCTTTTTGTTACATGAATTCCAAGATATTTTATTTTTTCTTTTGCTATCTTAAAAGGATATTGTTGTAATGTATGTAGATTATTTACCTTTATTGGCATGAGTTCACTTTTATTCCAATTAATACTATATCCTGAAAATGAACCAAATTCAGTTATTAAATTTAATAAATTTAAAATACTAATTTCCGGTTTAGTAATATAAAGTAAAACATCATCAGCATATAAGGAGATTTTATTTTCAGTTTCTCTAGTTTCGTACCCATATATTTCAGGATGTAATCTTACACTTTGAGCTAATGGTTCAATTGCAAGTGCGAACAGTAGTGGGGATAAGGGACAACCTTGTCTACAGCCTCGGGATAAATTAAATTTAGTTGATAACATTTGATTTGTTAATATTCCAGCTGTTGGATTTGCATATAATAATTTAACCCATGATATAAACTTCTCTCCCAACTTAAAAGTTTCCATAACCGAAAACAGATAAGACCATTCCACTTGGTCAAAGGCCTTCTCCGCATCTAATGAAATAATTACTCGGTCTTTATTATTGCCTCTTTTCGAATATATAATATTGAATAATCGTCTCAGATTATATGAAGAATATCGTTTTGGTATAAATCCTGTTTGTTCCGGATGAATTAATTTGTTAATCACTGAACTTAGTCTTTGTGCTAATATCTTAGTTAGTATTTTTTGATCAGTGTTTAAAAGAGCTATAGCTCTATATGATCCTGGGTCGTCCAGATCTTTATCTATTTTTGGTATAAGCATTATAATAGATTCATTTAACGTTTCTGGTAATTTCTGTTGGTTATAAATGTGTTTATAAAGTGTCTTTAAACGTGGTGCAATCAAATCATAGAATGTTTTGTAAAATTCCGAACCAATACCATCCGGTCCAGGAGTTTTACCATTTTTTAATGATTTAATAGAGTCTTTGATTTCTTTTACTGTTATTTCAGCATTTAATGATTCTATATTTTCTAAATCCAACCCCTTTAAATTACATTTTTAATAAAATGCTTCTACTCCTGTCCGGTTTTCTACCATTTTAACTGAATATAAGTTTTTATAATATTGCAAAAATTTCTGATTAATATCTCTAGGATGTACTAGCAGCTCGCCATTACGTGATTTAATCCTATGAATTATTTTTTCTCCCTCCAGTTTCCGTAATTGACGGTCATAATTTTTGGGGTTTATCTCCAAATTCAAATTGTAATTGTTTGGTATATTGATAGAGTTTTACCACTTGATCTGAATATATTTTATTTAATTTGTATTTCAATACAGCAATTTTATTATGTTTTATCATAGTTGGGTTAACAGCGTTCTCTGTATCTAATTGTTTAATCTCCTTTTCCAATGTCTGTTGTTCCCTCCGATTCTCTTTGTTAAAAAATGCTTGAGAAGAAATCATAATTCCACGAGTAAATGCTTTGAAAGTTTCCCATAATAGAGAAGAAGATATTTCCGGTTTATCGCTTATTTCAAAAAAGGTCTTAATCTGTTCTGTAATATATTTCTGAGTTGCTTTGTCCTTTACAATTTGTGGGTTAAGTCTCCACTGTCTCTGTTTTTCCATTTTACCATTTATTTTGATCTTAAATGTTAAAGGTGCATGATCTGAGATTGTAATATTATGGTATTTTGAAATATAAGAGAGTGAAATAAGTTTGGAGTCTACCAGAAAGTAGTCTATTCTTGAATATGTTTTATGTACAGGTGAATAAAATGAGTATTCTCGTCCAGGTGGGTTTTCCATTCTCCAAACGTCTTTAATATTACTAGTATCTATATATACAGAAAATCACTTGAATGCGATTTGATTTTCTGTTGCTTTGATGATCTATCTAGATAAGGATCAAGGGTACAATTTAAATCTCCTCCAATTATTAAATTGTGTTGTGTTAATTCCGGGATAGTATTAAATATTTTCTTGAAGAACAATGGGTTGTCAAATTTTGGTCCATAAATATTGACAAAAATCATTTTTTGTGCATTTAATTCTCCTATTACAATAATATATCTGCCTTCACTGTCGTTTAGTGTTAATGTGTGTTTAAATACAGTGCCTTTACGGAATAATATTGCTACACCTCTAGATTTATGTGTAAAAGAGGAATGGTATACTTTATCTATCAATTTAGCTTTCAATCTATGCTTTGCGTCTTTTTTTAGATGTGTTTCTTGGATAAAGGCTACATCTATTTTAAGTGCTTTTAAATGTGCCAATACTTTACCTCTCTTTACTGGTTCGTTAATGCCTTTAACGTTCCAACTACAAAACGTTATTCCTTCGTTCCCTATATTCGCGTTTAAGTCTTGTATCTTTTATTTAGGGGGGTCTATAATAGAGCAAATGGTTCAGTTCGACAGACCCGACCTTACACCCGAAATCCAAATAGACGAATTTCGAGACCCATGAGTGTCTCTCACGTATATATCTCCTTTGAATATATTTATAACTCCATTCATATTTAAAATAATAAAGATAGATTATAATATAACCAAAAAAAGGATAGATAAAGAGGTTAGTAATGTGTGTAAAGATGGAAAAAACTACATCTAGAGTTAGTGTAGTTAGTGAAAGCCATTCTAACATGACTTAATATCTACAGACTTCTATCGTTGATGTTAAAAAACTTATCAGTTCCTTAATTTCTTAAGGTTATTATACCGTAACAGTCTCTTACTGGGGATATTAAATTCTGGAGTATACAAAATCCATTAGTCAGGAATGTGAAGATACATTTATTTAAAACATATTAAGTAACTATAATAATAAAAAAAAGGAAGGGAATAAAAAAAAAACCCTATAGGGGAAAGAAAGGAGAATTAAAAAAAGGGGGGGGGGGAGAAAAAGGACGAATGAAATCTCACTATATATTCTACACAATTATAATTATTATTTATCTAATTCTAGATAATTCAGTTATAATTAAATATTAGTCATTAATGATAATTATTACTTCTGATTAATAGTAACACCGCGCATTGTTAGTATTTATTAGTTATTTGTATTAGTAGTGCTACTATTCTAAATGTTAGTATCCATAGGAGAGTTTCTAATCCGCTTCTTTCTCCAGCCTCCTTAAACAAGTCCTTTGTTCCATCCAATCTGGCAAAGTCAGTTTATTCCTTGGTGTTGTTGAATTTTAAAGATATTATTCAATCTTCCTCACTCTCTTTAGTCTTCTGGGCAAAGTCCAGTGTGTCCGCAGGGTTGGTGAAAAAATATTCTTTCTGGTTGTGGGTAATTCTTAAGGTAGCTGGGTACCTTATACCATACTTCAAATTCTTTACTTCCTTCAAGATTCTTTTAGTCTCCTTAAACGCATTTCTTTTCCTGGAGATCTCTGCTGGGTAGTCTCGATAAATACTAATCTTATCACCTTCATATGTAAGATTTCTGCTTCGTACAATTTTTGCCATCATCTCCTCCAGAACATGATCATATTGAACTTTTATTATCATTTGCCTTGGAGGGGCGTCGGGTCGTGTCTGACGTCTCATCACTCTATGAGCTCGAGCAAGTAAAGGCTTATGATCCAGAGACAAAACTTTTTGCAATAAATTTGCAGTAAATTCTCTGGCACCTTGGTTCATCTCTCTCCCTTCTCGAATACCCACAATTCTCAGGTTTTGCCTTCTTTGGCGGCCTTCCAATTCAGTACATTTATCAGTTATTTTGCCCAGCAGTGTAGTTAGACGTTGATTTTCTGTGATGAGTGTTTTCATAGTTTGAGCACTTGTTTCGGCTATCTCCTCAAGGCTCTTTATGGCTGTCGACTGTTGATTCAGCGTCTCTTCCACTGGCTCCATCTTTTCTTCTATTTCAGTTGCCAGCTTACTGATTTTAAAATCTATTTCATTTGTTGTAGATTTAGCCTGATCAACCAGTACTGCGGCAATTTCCTTCTTCAATTTTTCAGATGATTCCACAACCTAGGAGTTAATTTCAAATTTAAACTCCTTCATCTCCTCCTTGATCTTTTTTACTTCTTCTTTAAAATTCATTTTATTTAATTCTTCATTAGTTTTAACAAGTTATTTTCCAAGTTCATCCTTCAGCTCTGCAATTTCTTGTGAAATAAAATGTCTGAGTTCCTCACCTTCCGTTTTTTTCTTTGCTTTTTTCGACACATCTTCTTGGGATAGCGTCCTACCCGCTCCCGAGGCTTCCATCAGGCCTTGTTCTGGTTCTGCCAGTTTAAGTCTTGTAAGTCGAGATTTTGTTTTTTCAGGAGGTGGGCTGCGCTGCATAGGCATTGTAAGTCGCGTGCCTGATGACGTCACTCACGGCAGTCGGTACCAAAGCAGCAGGCAGCAGGTAGGCGTTTTCTCCCCAGTAAATTCAACGTTTTTCAGGAGGAGCTGGCTGGCGTGGGTCCCTAGCCCTCCATAGCGCCACCGGAAGCAACTGTAAGCAGAATTACAATGATGTTTACAAATGACCATCCAGTATTCAGTCTGAAGAAGTGTCTTGACACGAAACGTCGCCTATTGCTTTGCTTCATCGATACTGCCTCACCCGCTGAGCTCCCCAGCATTGTTGTCTACCATCCAGTATTTATCATGCGTTATATTTTATAAACTCTTCTTCTCATCCCACTCTATCACCAAATCTCCCGATTCCTTTTTTCCACCCACAATATACTTCTAACTTCTCTTTAAAAACATTTCTACTACTTGCTGCAGTTACTTCATGTGACACATGTTCTATATTCTAAGCATGTTTTCCCTCAAAAGATTTCTTCTGAATTCCAATTTGACTCAATGTGATTATCATATGTTTAATTCCCCATGTTTGAATTTCACTAACGCAGTCTGAAGAAGGGTCTCGACCCGAAACGTCGCCTATCTCCTTCGCTCCTTAGATGCTGCTGCACCCGCTGTTTCTCCAGCTTTTTGTGTAACCTTTGAATTTCACTACATGTGATAACATTTTTACTGAACAATCCCATTAAACCATTTCATTGGGCTAGGTAGTAGGTTCCTTTGGTCAGCAGGTCTTAGAGGAACAACACAGCAATGTGGTTGACCCTTAACCAGCCCAACAAGCTGCTGAGTGTCTGGAGGACCCCGTGTTCGCAGGGGAAGTATATGCTGGGTGAGAATTCTAACAACGTCTGCACTTGTGCATCATGAAAAGTACTGGGAGGGTCAGATGGTGATGTAATTGACCTCTGGCTGCATCTCAATAACTTCCACCAAGCCCAAGGGTGGTTTCAGGTTATGCCAAGCTGAGGAGTGGGATACCCTCTGTATCTGGTCTCACAGCTTTGGCTGGTGTGATTCATATGACTCCAATCATTGTAATATAACTCATACAACTCAATAATTGAAGTGGTGGTTAAGGTTTTTTATTTTGTTCACCATATACTTTTCTATATTTTTTTAAGAAAATATATTTTTAAGAGATTTTTAAGAAAATGTATTTTTTAACAAAATGCTTGATCCTGAGTTTAAATTTTTTGATAAGTATATTTCAGCCTTTGGTCAGTGAATATGTTTAGGAACAGTTGAAAAGGCCTTTAACTGTGTATTCTCTGTCAAATAGTGATCAGGGTGGTCTAGGAACGGAGTCTAATGATCTAGCAGATGATGCCTAGTTACAGCTCACGGGCCACTCAGCTTACTGAAGTGGCCATTGCAGCAGGACTTTGCAGATGATGGCAGCCATTTTTCCCCACAGAAGATGAGTACAAGCATGGGTCGATCAACCATCCTGCATAATTTACTGAGTTAATCCAGCACTTTGTGGGTTTTTTTGTAATTGGAAATGGGTGCTTTTGTATTGGAGGGCTGTTACCTGTGGGTTCTATGGAACACAGTACTTGATCACGTCATTTGTTAAATGTGCTAGCGACTTGGACTTAAACAGAGGAATTTTAAACATAAATAAATTTACAGTTGAACCAAAAATTGACGACATTTTTGATAGTAAGGTGGATACAGTTGCCTTGTTAAATGGGCAGGTCAGAGACAAATTAAATGTAATCAAGAGAAGTGTGAGTTTAGAGATACCACATGGAAACAGGCCCTTTAGCCCTCTGAGTCCAACCATGCACATGATGTTGTTCCATTTTTCCAACCACTCCCTACACAGTAGAGGCAATTTACAGCCCAATTAACCTACAATCCACACGTCTTTGGAATGTGAGGGGAACTGGAGCACTTGGAGGAAACCCATGCCATCAAATGGTGAAAGTGCAAACTCCAAACAGACGGCACCTGAGGTCAGGATCAAACCTGGGTCTCCGGTGTTAGCCAGCACCTCTACCAGCTGTGCCACTGTGCTGCTTTGAAAATACATTTTGGAAGGTTCACAAGGCAAAGGAACATTTGGTAAATGGAAGGATGCTGCGTGATGCTGAAGGATTTTAGAGGTTTTGTCACTAATCTAAACTAGATTAAACTAAACTAAACTAAGCTGAACTAAATAAACAAAACCCACCCTTGAACCTAGCAGCACAAGTGTTTAACAAGGGTATACAGGATTCTCTCTTTTATTAGCTGAGGCATTAAAATATAAAACCAGAGAGATTATGTGGGAATTGTACACTTTGCTTCTTGGATCATAGTTTCAGCACTGTGTACAATTCTGGTCATCACTTCATTGGAAAGATGTGAGCTGGAGAATTATAGGGTTATGGGAAGGATAGGATAAGCTAGCCTTGTTTTCCTTAGAATAGATGAGGCTGACACGAGAATTGCTTCTTCAGACTTTCTCACTTCTTCAGACCACTTCTTGAGTATGTGGACAAGTATTTGAAGAGCTGTGACAATGGACAATGTGCTGGAAATTTAGTTTGGAATAGGAAGCTGATTTTTTTTTTACCAGCACAGACAGGATAGATCAAATGGCTTCCTTCTGGGTTGTATATTTTCAATGATTGTATGAAATATTTCAGTGCAACAGCTCGGGCTTCAATAAAAAACAAATCTGAAACATCACACTTATGGTAATGTAGATGTAATGTTGAAAATCTGATGTGGAAATGCATTACACTTGCACGCCAGCCCTTTCAAGAGGCCTAGCGGGGCACTCTGATTTTCTTTTAATCAGGATTTAATTGTCAAAAAGGCTCAAAGGAACCAATCAGGAATCTAATTTAGTTTTAGATGAAGATTTTAGGTAAGTTCATTCTCTGCTCTCTTGAGATTGCAGACAAAGATTTTGAAAATTTGTAAGAGATTGAAACTAGGACACTTCATTATAAAATAAAGTTCTCTGGAAAGAGAATACCAAAGAATTCATCAGGGTCAAGACAATTCTTCTCATCCCTGAAACAATGAACTCAGATTCTAGACACCTCAGCTTGGGTGGCACAGTGGTGCAGATGTAAAGTTGCTGCCTTACAGCGCCAGAGACCCGGGTACAATCCTGACTACGGGTGCTGTCTGTACAGAGGTTTTACATTCTCCTTATGGATTTTCTCCAAATTCTCTGGTTTCTTCTCATACTCCAAAGATGTACAGGTTTGTTGATTAATTGGATTTGGTAAAATTGCCCCTAGTGTGCAGGATAGTGCTAGTGTACAGGGTGATAACTGGTCAGCATGGATTTCCGCGCTGTATCTCTAAAGTCTAAAGACAAATATAATTCCTGCAACTACGCTGTCAATATGTTTATCTGTACGAAGCATTTTAATTTGTTTCACTGATCAGAATGAAATGTGTGTTGAGTTGATGAGCAAGCAGTGAGAATTTCTGTCATATCTGCTTAAACTGGAAATTTGTTGAATATCCAGAGTGCCTCAAATCTAAGGGTAAAAGATAACAGAGCAAAAAAGGCATGAGATTTAATCTCAAGACTGACCTGTGAATGAGTAACATGAAATATCAAAAGTGCCATCAGTTTCATTAATTTGTAGGAGGAAGAATTGAACAGTTTCATGCTGATGTTCAGGAGAAGGGCAAAATATATTTATAATGTATTCAAAATGTAACTGATTTTTATTTTTCAATTACCCTTTTCAACATGGTGTAATTTAACAAAATGAAGCATAAATGTCAAGTTAAATGCAATCATGAATTTTTAATACTTTATTTTAGGTAATCCATTTCAAATGTGGCCTGAAGTGCAGACAAAAGGGTAACATCCGATCTTTGTTCTATGATTTATCATTTTATGCATATCTCTTGGAAGACTCTTGGATTAGAGAGTTCATCATCTACTATGTTAAAACATTAGTATTCATTAATCCGCCGCCTTGTCCTGAGGGGTTTCAAGTTCAAGGTTTTTAACTGGAGCAACTCAATGTGCTACGTGAACGAGCCTCTGGCTGTGCAGAAATGAATGCAAAAGCAGGAGGTAATTTAAAATACCTCCTTCAGCTGTGGAACATTACTGCCTGAGCTTCGGTCACTGTCCAGTGCTAGGATGGAAGGCTAAATTACAGTGAGCTGGTTTGTACTTTATTTACATCCTTGTGTGATGTGGACTGAGTGCTTGTTTTTAATATGAGGTTTGACAAATAATACCAGCAAATTAATTTCCATTGCAAAGCCCTGAGATGAGCTTTATACTGAGCTGCAGAGTCGCTGAAAAGAATGTTAAAAATATGTGGTTAGTTTTTTAAAAAAAGCAAGAATCAAGAGGTACATTATTGTTTTTATTGCTTTTACCGATGGGAATTTTAGTGCCTATTCCAAATTTTTGTCACCACAGGTTCCTACTTCCTAGTAAATGTTCTAAAGGTGCAGCTTTTAGTTGTAATGCACAGAGTCTGTACCTTCAGCGTGGATATCAGTATTATCACTTCCTGAAGGGCAATTAAGGATGGGTGATAAATGCTGGCCTTGCTATTGACATCTCACCATGTAATAATGGTGCATGTACATTCCTCAAGTAGCAGTCACATTATAACATCTGCATCCATCTTACTTTGCTCTTTTCGTCATCCTTGTGTTATTACGAGTGTCCCATTAACTTCCTATATCATAATCAGGGTAGATCTTTCAACAAGTATAAAACAGTTATCTGATACCTATTCCACTTGGAGATTTTTCACTACCACTTAATAGAGAACTAAGGCAACTTTGAACAAAATAACGGTGCAATAGAATATCAATGATGAGTTTAAATTCTGGTTCTACGTAGGTATTAACCTCACCTGCAGAAACAAAAGTCTGTGTGTTCAAATCCCACCTCAAAGACCACCATGAAATATAGATTGATAAATATGATTCTGCAGATGCAGTGCACTTGGATCATAGTTTCAGCATTGTGTACAATTCTGGTCATCACTTTTTCAATAAGACAACAAGCTGGAGTCTAGTCTCCTGTAAGGATGCAAGAAAAGTCATTTGGTCTTCTGTTATATTCTTTAATCAATGAATTTAAAGTTGATGACCTGATGCTATGTTGTGTTTGATGCATTCAAATTACCTGCTGCTTAGTCTACATTATAACCAACTTCTAACAATGTCACTGGTTGAAAAAGACTTGAACCAAGACAGGGGCTGTAACAAATATATCCCCTGAGGTTTACACGGTTTCAAACAATGATGGCCATTTGTTGTAAGCTCTGCAATGGTCCTTGCTCACTGAACCCAAGAGCTGATGGACCGCGGCCTGCAGTGGGAAGCTGCCGAGCTCGTCCCTGCTCATGGGACTCAGCGGACCGCAGCCTGGAATGGGGAGCCCAGTGAGCTGGCCCCGAAGACCAGAGACCCGGAGGATGGAGTCCGTGACAACGACAAACATGATGGATGAAGAGGAAGGCCAGAAGGAGAGGGAACTGGGATCCGGCCAACTGCGCCCTTGAGGTCAGCTGTTGGAGTTGCCCCCGGGGAACAAAGGTGGATGGGCAAGGAGAGGATGCCAGTTTAGCAGGTCAATCAACACATTCAAGGGAAGGCAATAGCTGGAGACTCGCAGCAGCCTGGGGCTTGCCTGGAAGGGGCACTATTCATAAGAATTAGAGCATGGACGGGACTTTGAAAATGGCGCCATGACCTAGTGCCTCTTGCATGTGGGCAAAGTAGACTACTTCTGTACACTTTGCTAATTGGTGATGTGCTTACCTATGACAATACTCTATTGGACTGTATGTAAGAAAGGAATTTCACTGCGTGTTTGCACATGTGACATTAAATTGAATCATGAACCAATGAACCATTAATTGTTCCATGAGTTTCAACACCATTGATCCATGTTGGATATCCATCCATGTTGGATATTTAAGGAGTATATTCTCTCCTAAAATTTCTCCAGGGTCAGTACTTTAATGAAGCACAAGATACGTTTTCTCCAGATCTCAGCCATTAATTCTGTATAAGCTCTTTGCCTGGTGGTCGAACCAAGATGCAAATGGTTGGGCACTAGTTTATTTTGCAAGACATCATCTAATGTAATAACTAACTATGCTAACACAGCTCAGCATCTCAAAGATAGAAAATAGAAGCCAACCAATAACAATTTCAGAGATTGATTGTGTAGGAATGGAAGAAAGAACTGTAACTGGACGTGTTTCAGTTACAATCCGTTCATCTTTCCACACAATCATGTTCTAATTGTCATCTTATGCACAATTTTTAACACCATGCACATTTGATTTGATCCAGTGCTATAATATTCAATTGAATTTAATTACAATAGAATTTCATTTTCCACTTGTCAAACTAACATGTAATTATCACCAGCAGTGGGGTAAAAGGGTTTCCATGGTAACCACCAATTACTTTAGTGCTTTATTAAGGTGTTGATCCTGGTGAGCACAGATGAAAAGTTCCACTCTGATTGAACTAGCCAGTGTGAATAAGAGTATTTGTCCTTAAAATAACCTTATTGTTGAGGACCCATAGTGATTCAGTCATCGATTTAAGACCAGATTTTTTTATCTCACTCTGTTAGGAGATCTCGTGCTCCATTTCCATGGGGACTCTTTTGAATTGGGTATGCTTTTGCTTGTATTGATCTAATGTACATGGAATTTTCAGTTACCTCCTGATGGCTTGCATTAGACAGCTGGTGAACATTTAATATTTATGGAAATTAACTGAACTCATTCAGGAGACACATTATCTTCCAACTCTCTTTGATGACCTGCTCAAGAATGCCCTTGGAAAAAAGAAAATCCAGAGCAGTTTAGCACGTTATGCATATATGTCTGCGAAAACGCAAACACACAAATAAATAAAATAATATTTTGTGGCCAAAATCAAAAGAACTTTTTGCATTCATGTGGAATTTCCTATGTTTATACAAATATATATTATTTTCCAAGATGGGAACTTCTTGCATACATTACTGTAAACATTTTTCTTCAAACCCCCCTCCCCCCCACGTAGAACACATTTATATAGTGACAAATTAAATAGTCAAACATCACCCTTTCCTTCTCTCCAGAGATGCTGCCTATCCTGCTGAGCCACTCCAGTATTTTGTGTCTATCTTCAAATAATATTTCAGCTTGTTTGTGCTATATAACTTGGCTGAAGAATGATCATGCAAATATGGAAATGTATGTGTGTAATAAAAATGTTTAATTTGTATAAACATTGACATACAGAAGCACACAAACACAATAAGACAGAATCATAGTCCTACAGGACGAAACATGTCCTTCAGCCCACTATGTCCATGCCGACCGATTTACCTATCTATACTAATCCCATTAACCCACATTAAGTTCATAGCTTCTCTGCCACGCAGATTCAAGTAGTCTGGATGCTCTTCAAGATCATGACAAAAATGCTGGAAAATCCTGGACATCAAAGGAGTGCAATGTGTTGTCCGGAGGATGTTGCCAGGACTCATTGGACTGAGTTATAGGAAGAGTTTGGGCAGGCTAGGACTTCATTCCTTGGAGTGCAGGATTCTGAGTGGTGACCTAAAAGTGATGCAAAAAATCTTAAGGGACATGTGAATTTAATACAAAGGTATGTGTTGCATTTTGGGAGTCTAACATGGGCAGGTGAATGGTAGGGCTCTGGGGAGTGTTGTAGAGCTGAGGGATCTAGGAGAGCAGGTGCATGACTCCTTGAAGGTGGAGTTGCAGGTAGATAGGGTGGTCAAAAAGCTTTTTGGCATATTGGCCTTCATCAGTCAGAGTATTGAGTATAGAAGTTGGGATGTCATGTGGCAGTTGCATAAGACATTGTTGCGGCTGCATTTAGAGTATTGTGTTCTGTTCTGGACACCATGTTATAGAAAACATGTTGTCAAGCTGGAAACGGTGCAGAGACGATTTACGAGGATGTTGCCCAGGCTAGATGTTCTGAGCTACAGGGAGAGGTCAAGTAGGCTGGGACTCTATTCCTTGGAGCGCAGGAGGCTGAGGGGTGATCATATTGTGGTGTATAAAATCATGAGACAAATAGATCGGGTAGATGCACAAAGTCTCCCACCTAGAGTAGGTGAACCAAAGTACCGGAAGACATAGGTTTAAGGTGAAGGAAAAAATATTTAATTGGAATTGGAGGAGTAGCTTTTTCACACTTATGATAGTGGGTGTATGGAACAACCATATAACCATATAACCATATAACAATTACAGCACGGAAACAGGCCTTCTCGGCCCTTCCAGTCTGCGCCGACCATTTATATTCCCCTAGTCTCATCTACCTGCACTCAGACCATACGCCTCCATTCTCTTCCCGTCCATATACCTATTTACTTTTAAATGTTAAAATCGATCCTGCCTCCACCACTTCTGCTGGAAGATCATTCCACACAGCCACCACTCTCTGAGTAAAGAAGCTCCCCCTCATGTTACCCCTAAACGTCTGTCCCTTAATTCTCATATCATGCCCTCTTGTTTGAATCTTCCCTACCCTTAATGGAAAAGCTTATCCACGCCAACTCTGTCTATCCCTTTCATCATTTTAAAGACCTCAATCAAGTCCCCCCTTAACCTTGTGCGCTCCAAAGAATAAAGACCTAACTTGTTCAACCCTTCTCTGTAACTTAGTTGCTGGAACCCAGGCAACATTCTAGTAAATCTCCTCTGTACTCTCTCTATTTTGTTGAACAAGCTGCCAGAGGATGTAGTTGAGGCTGGGACTATCCCAATATTTAAGAAACAGTTGGACAAGTACATGAAAAGGACAGATTTGGAGGCATATGGACCAAACGCAGCAGGTGGGACTAGTGTAGCTGGGACTTGCCGGTATGGGCAAGTTGGGCTTAAGGGCCTGTTTCAACTCTGTATCACTCTATGACTATGATAGGAACAACCTATCATAGAAAGTGATTAGGGCATGCACAAAAACAGCATTCAAAAGACATTTGGAAAGACATATGGGGAGGGAAGACGTAGAAGGATATGCATCAAACATGGGCAAATTGGACCAGCTTAGATGGGAATCTTGAGTAGAATGAATAAGTTAGGCCAAAGGTCCTGTTTCCAAGCTGTTTCGATTTCTAATGGGCCTGTCCTACTTAGGTGATTTTTGAGGCAACTACAGGCGACTAGTTTGTCGCCACGTTCGTCAGGGGTAGCCTTCTCGGTTGTGCAAAAAGTCATAGCGTCTTTCTGGTTGCCGCAAAATTCTCAACATGTTGAAAATTTTGCGGCGACAGTGGGTTTGCCGCCAATGAGCGTAGCTTGAATTGTCCTGAAGTAGGTGCTGTCGTAGGTTGTCGCCAGGGTTATGCAGGTTGTCGCCGGTTTTTCGGTGACCTGCTACGACTATGGCAGTCGCCGACTGTTGCCTAAAAAATCGCCAAGTGGGACAGGCCCATAATTGTGTGGGATCTGTTGCATGAACACAAACAAATTGCTTAGAACAAGAGTGAATGTCCCAGTTATGCAGCGTTCCCCATGTTTCTGATTTACCAGCCTAAATTAAATACTCAAATCATAGGTAACCTAGATGCATTATTTCAACAGTGTTTGTACTTAATATCCTTCATGCCTTTAGTTCTGTTCAACCAAGAAATGTCTTCAATACCTACACATAGATATCGCTTAGCTATGTGCAAATTATTTTTTATAATGTGTTGTATGCAGTAATTAACTTTATATATTTGGTGCCTTTAAAACATCTGCATCTAATCAAATTGCAATTTTGTGAAGATCATCCATTCTTTAAAGTATTTAAACTGTGTCAGCAATGAAATCACAGCAAAGGATAATGAGGCTTTGCAGTTCTGCGTCTTCTATATAACTACCATAAAAGCTCTGTGAGAAAATATTTGCCTGAGGTTTAATGTCACTGCTGTTACTCTTGGTACTGCCATCTGCATTGAGGGAAGCAACATCTTCATTCTTCTTTACAATTAAAAGTGAGCCTCATGTGCAAAAGCCAACAATATATGTCATCTCTTAAAGAGAATGTTACTAATCCAATAAAAACTATTGCATTTGTTAGTATATTAATTATATTGGTTGACAGCAACTTTCTTTATTCTTCTAAAGGATCAGGCAATTATGAAGCATCTTTTCTGCATGAATAATTACATACATGTGTCCCATACAAGTTGGGCCCAACTTATTATAGATGTTGTAAACTTTGCACTTGCTTCTAGTACAACCCCAAGTTATTAAAGTACCACAGACTGCAGATGCTGGACGCTGTATAAAAAAGAGCAACTGGCGGAATTCTGTGGGTCAGGCAGCACATGTGCAGGGAAGTGTACAGTTAGCATTTTCCTGATCGAGACCCTTCATCTAGACCAAAGGGTTTCTACAGCTATATTAATAGCAAAAGGATAATGAAGGATTAAAATTGGACCATTAGAGAGCCAGAATAGACAGCTATCTGCAGAGCCGAAAGAGATGGGGGAGATATTGAACAATTTATTTTCTTCGGTATTCACCAAGGAGAAGGATATTGAACTCTGTGAGGTAAGGGAAAAAAGTAGAGTAGCTATGGAAACTATGAGATTCAAAGAGGAGGAAGTACTGACACCTTTGAAAAATATAAAAGTGGACAAGTCTCCAGGTCCTGACAGGATATTCCCTAGGACGTTGAGGGAAATTAGTGTAGAAATAGCAGGGGCTATGACAGAAATATTTCAGATGTCATTAGAAACTTGAATAGTGCCGGAGGATTGGCGTACTGCGCATGTTGTTCCATTGTTTAAAAAGGGTTCAAAGAATAAACCTAGCAATTATAGACCTGTTTGTTTGACGTCAGTGGTGGGCAAATTAATGGAAAGGATACATAGAGATAATATACATAAGCATCTGGATAAACAGGGTCTGATCAAGAACAGTCAACATGGATTTGTGCCTGGAAGGTGATGTTTGACAAACCTTCCTGAATTTTTTGAAGAGGTTACTAGGGAAATTGATGAGGGTACAGCAGTGGATGTTGTCTATATGGATTTCTGTAAGGCCTTTGACAAGGTTCCCCATGGAAGGTTGGTTAAGAAGGTTCAATCTTTGGGTGTTAATGGCGGAGTAGCAAGATGGATTCAACAGTGGCTGAATGGGAGATGCCAGAGAGTAATGGTGGATGGCTATTTGTCAGGGTGGAAGCCGGTGACCAATGGGGTGCCTCAGGGATCTGTGTTGGGTCCACTGTTGTTTTCATGTACATCAATGATCTAGATGATGGGGTGGAAAATTGGATAGGTAAGTATGCAGATGATACTGAGATAGGTGGTGCAGTGGATAATGGAGTAGATTTTCAAAGTCTACAGAGGGATTTGGGACATTTGGAAGAGTGGGCTGAAAGATGGCAGATGGAGTTTAATGCTGATAAGTGTGAGGTGCTACATCTTGGCAGGACAAATCAAAATAGGACGTACTTGGTAAATGGTAGGGAATTGAGGAATGCTGTGGAACAGAGGGATCTAGGAATAACTGTGCATAGTGCCCTGAAGGTGGAATCGCATGTAGATAGGGTGGTAAAGAAAGCTTTTGGTGTGCTGGCCTTTATAATCAACGCATTGAATATAGAAGTAGGGAAGTAATGTTAAAATTGTACAAGGCATTGGTGAGACCAATTCTGGAGTATGGTGTACAATTTTGGTCGCCTAATTATAGGAAGGATGTCAACAAAATAGAGGAGATTTACTAGAATGTTGCCTAGGTTCCAGCAACTAAGTTACAGAGAAAGGTTGAACAAGTTAGGTCTTTATTCTTTGGAACGCAGAAGGTTAAGGGGGGACTTGATTGAGGTCTCCAAATGATGAAAGGGATAGAGTTGATGTGGATAAGCTTTTCCCATTGAGGGTAGGGAAGATTCAAACAAGAGGGCATGACATGAGAATTAAAGGACAGATGTTTAGGGGTAACATGAGGGGGATCTTCTTTATTCAGAGAGTGGTGGCTGTGTGGAATGAGCTTTCAGCAGAAGTGGTGGAGGCAGGATCGATTTTAACATTTAAAAGTAAAGTGGATAGGTATATGGACGGGAAGGGAATGGAGGGGTATGGTCTGAGTGCAGGTAGATGGGACTAGGGGAAAATAAATGGTCGGCACGGACTGGAAGAGCCGAGAAGGCCTGTTTCCGTGCTGTAATTGTTATATGGTTATATAGACCATTTCAGATGAAAACTCAGCCAAAATGTCAACAATCCATTTCCCCAGCTTTGCGGCTTGACCCACTGAATTCCTCCAGCTGCTTTCCCTTTTTTGCCTAAGCTATTGATAAGGTTTTGTGATCCGATTCTAACCCATTCTGTACCTGCTCAGAATTTTTAGTAACTCAATTCTCATTATTTCTGCCCATTGTTTCCTTTCTTGAAAGGTATTGAAAACCATTGAAAGACAAAGTAAAAAAGGAGGTCAGTCGCTCCATCATAACCATGCTGGTCAGGGGAGAATTATCCGGATTTTTGATCCATTGTCTAGTAGTGCATGGCACTTCAAGAGTTTATCCAGATAAATTCCTAAATGCAGAGAGTTTCCCATACCAGTGTCCTTTCTGGTACTGAATAACATATCCCGGCCACTTCAAAATGAGTAGAAATGTTTCACCTCCATTCTTATTCTTTATTGATAATTGTAAATATACGCACTCTTGCTACTGAACACAACATATCACAGATGGTTCTTGAGGTTACACTCACCTCTTATCCAGGTAAAACTTACAACATCTAGAATTCATAAACCCAGTCCCACCCAAGAATAACCGAGGTTAGTATCTGCTTAGCTTCTGAGATCAGAGAGGGTCATGTATTTCCAGCCCATGCCAATGAACTGTGAAATTATTCAAATGCACTCTACAGAAAAAGATTGTTTATTTAATCTTGGTCATGCCAGGTTCCTGTCAATATGGGAACTCAACACTACAAACCCCCGCCAAAACATCTTGGCACATCTTGCATGCAGGCTCAATGGACCATTTCAGTACACTTTGCAAGTCGAGGATATGGCAATACTTTACTGGACTGTAGGTAAGAAAATAATTTCAATTTGTGTTTGCACAGGTGACAATAAAAGCACCATTGAACCACTGAACCACTTGGTGTTTCAGTCTCGTGTTGCATCAAGGATGATTAATTGAGTTGCTGTACTGTCCCAATTGGTATCAGAGTCTTAAGATGTACTAAGAGAGTAGACCAAAACTTGTTGAAAGAATCCAGTTGGATGTGGAAGCTTCTTGAAATATAATGACAGGATAATGGTTCTGTCCTATCTTCTTCCTGGAAATCAGCCACATTGATAGGAATGAGCAGGAAATAATGAACCTTTTCAGAAATCCTTTAGATCGTCCTCGACAATCTGGGTGAATAGGCAGAGTGTTGGGAATGGTTATGGCTGGTGTGGGGGAATGGTAAACAGAGCCCTCCAATGGTAGTGATGGGGTAGGAGAAGCCATGTGCATCCTCAAGAGACCTGTTCCTCAAAGCCACCCCTTCACTGCCTGGCTCCTCGGCCATTAAGAATCCCCTCTGTCATCAATTAGTTTGAAAATGGGATCTCCTGCAGGCTGAAAACTTAATAGACTAGTAGAAAAAAACCCTGTAAAGCATCTCAGGACTGTCAACGTCTATTTTTGGACATTTAGGTCATAGAATCATGCAGTACAGAAACAGGCCATTCAGCCCAAGTTGTGCATGTTGACCAAGATGACAATCTAAGCTAGTCCAATTTGCCTGCATTTGACCATTTTCTTCCAAATTTTCACTTCCACACACCTTTATTCTACCTGCTTCTACCACTTCCTCTGTCAGGTTATCTATATACGCACAATCTGCGGTGAGAAAAAGTTGCCATTCAAGTTCTTGTTAAATCTTTCCTCTCTCCCTTTTAAATCTTATGCCCACTAATTCTTGATTCCCTTTCCCTGGGGAAAAGACTGTGCATTCACTCTACCTATCCCCCATATGATTGTATACAATTCTTTAAGGTCCTACACTCCAAGAATAAAGACTTAGAGTGCCCAACATTTCCTTATAACTCAGTCCCTAAGTCTTTAACCCCTTCACACAGCACTTTGGTGAGGTGATCATTAAGTCTAGTTCATCCCGATTTAATGGATAATATATTCAACAATGCATCACCCAGGTATTAATTAGTTGTAAAATGCAAGTGACTATTAACTGTAAGTTAAAGCTTATTGCTGCAACATTGAAAATAATTGGCCTCCAGGATATCAAGGTACGAGTGTAAGAATTATTCCTGTGCAAACTTTAGCAATATTTCCTGGAGGAATTACAGGCAGCTCAAGGAAGTTGGTTGTCGTGTTTTTCCTTGTCTTAATGATACTGTGTTGCAATGTAAGTGACTTGTATTATCTGTCAGCAATGTTTTATTGGTCATTTTTTTTCTAATGTAGGGTAGGTACGACTTCAATTATTCATTGCTGCCTTATCCTGAAGGACAGTGGAAGGATGCTTTGTTTTGATGCATCATAATCTTGTCGACCACAAACTCTGTGAGTTATAAACACATAAATGATGTCCCACTGACACAAAATGAGATCATTAGTTCAAGGATACTGTTGAAGATAAGTCAACAAAGTTTTGATGTTATTCTGATAACTGTGCAAATTCAAAGAAAACTGTGTAAGAAGGATTTATTCAAATAATATTTCCTATAATTAATTAGGGAACAGCTTCCCTTAACTTGTTCTTCTTCAAACTTGCCTCCAGGTTAGCTGTAATGGCAGATGTAATAATAAACCTTCTACCTTCTGAATTGGTTGGGACGTAAGTACAAATGATGGTCAATTGGTCCCTCAAGCTTATTCTAATGTTCAGTTTTGTCATGACTGATTTGAATCTTTTTCATCCTTCTCCATCATTCTTATTACCCAGCCAACTAGAAATATACAAGCTTCGGTTCTGGTATTTCCAATTCACCTCCAGCCTGAAGAGCACTTTGGAAGGAAAGAGTTATCTTCTTCAGTATCCAGTGTCAAAACATAACCATCGCCGTCTCATTTGGCTAGAGACCCTGAGCTCCTCCCCTTTACAATCAGTTCCATCCATCGGAGGAAGACTGTTGATGGTACAATTAAAATAGTTAAATTCAGACATCTCCTGTTACCAATGAATCATAACGGTCTTCCAAATAAAAGGGATTTTTAAGGAAAAACAAGACATATAGCTGGAGGAATTCAGTGGATCAGATAGCATCACTTGGAAGGAAATGCACAGACAAAGGTTACAGGTTGGGACCCTTCTTCAGACTGAAGGGTTTTGTAAGAAACTGAGCTCTTAGGAACAGATTAGGCCAGACTGACCATTTGTCTCTTGCTAGATCTTTGAAGTCACATGTATTCATTGCATCTATATGACTCCCAATGTATCTCTCATCTCATTATCACAAAAGGGGGAGTCATCAATAGATAATGAATAGGTTTCAGTTGGTGGGATTTGAGGACTTCTTGGTGATCCATTCTTGATGGCCCTCTGACAACTTGTGATTGTCCACAAGAAACAGCCTTTTCCACTCTGTTCAAATATTCCCGATGTCTTAGGAAATAACAGAGCCACTTTTAAATATATATTTAAAATATTACAATATATTTATAAAGATTTATAGACATATTTACTGTATTCATTCCATGTCCTTGTGCAGTTGTGCACGTGCAGAACTATGGAATATACTTACATATGTACTGTACCCATTTGTCTTTTCTGAAATGAACTCTCAGCTCACAATCAATTTACTTGGCATTTTTGGGAGACGCATGTTAAATTTTAAGAGAGTTAAAATTATTTATCTGCGATATATCTTAAACATGAATGGAGTGTTCTACTAATATATGTCTAAGGGAGATTGTAATTGGAGCATTGTGCATAATTATAGTTCCCTTATTTAAATCAGATATATTTGCCATAGAGCAACAAAGATTCACCAGGTTGGTTCCTGAGATTGTGTTTTTTTTCATTTGAGGAGACATTGAGTAGACTAGACGTGCATTCTCTGTAGATGGGAAGAGTATGAGGTGATCCGATTTGATCTTTACAAGATTCTCAACAGGCTGTATGCAGGGAGTATATTCCTCGGCTAACTAGTCTAAAACCAAGGTCACATACTCAGAATAATATGTAGACCACTTTGGACTGAGGCCTTCAAAGTGGCAAATCAGGAATGTAGGACTGTGCAGAAAGATTTTGACATACTTCATCAATCAGGGAATTAAGTAGAGAAGTTAGGATGTTACTTTACAGTTGTACATAACGTTTGTGAGGCTACACTTGAAGCATTGTGCTCAGTTTTGATTAAGCTGCTATGGGAAATATGCCATTCAATGGGTAAGGAGTAAGCAGTAATTTATGAGGATATTATCAGGACTTGAGGGCCGGGGCTATAGCGAGTGATTGGTCAGATTAAGTCTTTATTCCTTGGAATGCAGGAGACTGTTAGCTAATCATAGAACTGTATAAAATCATGAGAAGAATAGATGGGGTTAGTGCACACTTCTTCTCAGGGTAGGGGAATCATGAACCAGAGGAAGTAGGTTTATGGTGAGAGGGAAAAGATTTAATAGAAACCTAAGGGGCAATGGATTCACACAGAGGATGATGGGTATGTGGAACAAGTTGCCAGACAAAGTCGTTGAGACAGATACACTGACAAAATTTAAACAACACTTTTATGGGCTAAACATGGGCAAATAAGATGCTTAGATGAATGCTTGTCATATTGGGGACATGCTGCATTACTCAATTACTCTATGAGAAGAAATTACTTTGTGAAGGGGAGTGAATATTTGGAGCTCTCCATCCCAGAGAGCTGTGGACACTTAGTCATTGAGTTATTTCAAAACAAAGATTGATAGATTTGTGTTTATTAAAACACTCAAGGGAATTGTGAATCTGAAGAATCCTGACTTGAAACATCACCGATCCATTTCTTCCACAGATGCTGCCTGACCTGCTGAGTTACTCCAGCACTTTGTGTTTTATGCTAAATTCCAGCAGTTCCACGTGTCTCCAAGAGAAGTGCACAGGGAAATGGAGCTGAGGTAGTAGATGAGCAAAGATCCTGATGAATCAAAGTCCCTATTCCTTCTATTTCCTCTGATTTCAAAAAAAGGATAGAAAAAAAGACCAAAAATGTTTCTAACCAGTAAGTTCATCAGTTTGCTACAATTCCAATTGATTCTTTGACAATGCCATACAATTCTTTGGTCTACTTTTTTTCTATCCTTTTTCTGAAAAAAAATTTAGACCAAAGAATTGTATGGCATTGTCAAAGAATCAATTGCCTTGGACATCATATATTGATTCTTTGGTTAGAAACATCTAGTGGTCTTATTGATTAAGTTGGAGGCATGGATTTATGTCCCACCTAAAGTATTGAGGAATAGTAAGATTAAATGAGAACTTACCAGTTTGTAGTTTGATCTTGATTTTATGAGGAGTTACGTTGGTGATTACCTGAAGAACCCCGCCAGTTCGCATGTGCATCAATCTTCAAAGCAGCGGTATGAAATCACAGATACCCAAATATCAAAGTTAACATAGTTTGATTAGCAACCTGAGAACTACCAGATGACCTTTATGAGAGTGGGTTGGGCATGGAGGGCACGTAATCACCAACGTAACTCCTCATAAAATCAAGATCAAACTTCAAACTGGTAAGTTCTCATTTAACCTTACTATTTTACTTCGGAGTCACGTGAGTGAATCTGTGAAGTGTTCAAAGCCCTGTGATTTCATGACGCAGATCCAAATCTCTGCGTCTCACTGCATCGATTGACTCAGGATGAGTGAATAATCAAAAAATGCATTAAGCATGACAATGATTCAAATGTATTAATGGTTTATGTTAATAAAGAAATCAACAGCAACCCCCATATCTCAGGGGAGGCTAAAGTGGATGCAAAACAGAATGGGCAAAACCCCTGGGTCAGTAACCAGCCTATGGTGAAAAAAAAAAAAATCAATTCAGTTGACCATCCTGCAGTCGCAAGGATATGGTCGATAGGAATGTCCATTGCCCTGGCTGCTGATGTTGATGCTGCCCTGGCTGCTGACGTTGATGCTGCCCTGGTGGAATGAGATATACAATCGTCAGTGTTAATACCTGCATAAACCAGAACCTGCTGCAGCCACCTTGAAATAGTCTGAACCGACCTCCTCTTGTGTGGATGTTTGTCGCTTAATAAAAAATGCTGATTCCACACTTCTTAGGATTCTGGTGGCCTTGATATAATATAGCAAGCGTGCCCTCTCACATAGACGTGAGTCTGTGGGGTATCCGAAAAATGATCTTAAATCCTGCCACCCTGGTCTACTCTGCTTGTGTAGATCAGAATGTTAAATGTAATGGCACCTGCAGCCAATTCCATCCTATCTAGCCACAGCATTTGCAATGTTTGCCCTCGTTGTACTGATATTAGTGTCATGACTAAGGATGTAGCTGGAACCCCCTGGTGAAATAATGTTAACACATTTTCAATATCCAAACTGCATATCCTTGTAGTGGGAGAACTCGTGTCAAGAACTTTTTTACAACTCGATATCCGGGGTTGAACCCGACAGCGTGGTTCCCGTTTATTGCATCTGTAGTGGCTCTATAATTGAATTATTGTCAAAGACCATTTAAGAATGAATTGGAAGATGTCAGTAATCTGTACTGTATTAAATGTAACTGCTCCCGATCCCCTCAATAGGAATGTACTGTTTTTTTGGGTGCTATCCCTGCACTCTATAGTGAGCACATCCATGGCTTGATGTGACAACCTGGTCACGTCCGAAATACTTTGCACATGTGCACACTCCAGAAATGTCCTGCGCATACGCACACTCTAGAAGAGCCCTGCACATGCGCACATGCGCCCACTTCACAGCCCGACTCACCTGAGTCCAATAGGGCTGAACAAGTCCTTTCTTCCACCAATTTTACTCCCTGCCTGGGGACCAACTTCTGTGAGCCGCTGACCGCACTGTCAGCGACTCAGGAGTAACTTACTTGCCACTCCACGGCATCCCCGCAGGCTGGAAGCCACTGATTGCCTTGTCAGCGGCTACTTATCTTAAAACCTAATCTTTTGCCGGTTAGCTGCTTCTGCAGTCGGACCGGGGTTTCCCCATAGTCCGTAGCTGGCTCGCTCATCGGGCTGTGAATCTGGCAGGAAAACCTCTGTGAAGAGAGGCTCCTGCTCGAAAAAACCCCGGCAAGTAAAAATAACTTACCTTTTTGGTTTAACTTACCGTCGGCAGGAGCGCTGCCCTGCCAGTCTGGTGCTTGCGCATATGCGGCTGACGTACTGACGTGCATGCGAACTGGCGGGGTTCTTCATGGAATCACTCACGTGACTCCGAAGTAAAATTTATAATTTATAATTTAACCACAAAATTAATGTTCTGCTGAGAAACTAATTTCCCTTATTTACCCATTCTTGTCCATATGCAAATCCAGTCCCACCAATATAAGTGATCATTAATTCTTTACTCAGTTCAAGGATAAGTAAGGATCAGGAATAAATCCTGGCATTGCCAATGATGCTCCCGCGCATTAAATGAATGAATAAAAAGAAACCAGGAATGAATAGGTTAACATATGATGATCGTTTTTTAGGCGCTGGGACTATACTCGCTAGAGTTTAGAGGAATGAGGGGGGACCTCATTGAAACATACAGACTAGTGATAGGCTTGGATAGAGTGGATGTAGAGAGGATGTTTCCATTAGTGGGAGTCTAAGAGTAGAGGTCATAGCTTCAAAATAAAGCGGACGTTCTTTTAGGAAGGAGATGAAGAGAAAATTCTTCAGTCAGAGGGTGGTGAATCTGTGGAATTCTTTGCCACAGAAAGCTGTGGAGGCCATCAGTGGATATTTTTAAGGCAGAGATAGATAGATTCTTGATTAGTACAGGTGTCAGAGGTGATGGGGAGAAGGCAGGAGAATGGGATTAGGAGGGAGAGATAGATCAGCCATGATTGAATGGCAGTGTAGATTTGATGGGCCAAATTGCCTGCTCCTATTCCTTAAGAATCTTATGGGTAGGTTTAAGGTTTCATTTTAAGGAATCCCTGCAACAAACTGGGGTTGAGACTTGCACTCTAAAACATAACAATGCAGAAGGGGTTTAAAAAAGTTACTTTCACATCATCTGTAGACATCAGCATCATGAAATGCAGGAGTAACTTAATGGGTCAAGCAGCATGGAGAAGGCAGGAGAAGGCAGGAGAATGGGGTTAGGAGGGAGAGATAGATTGAATGACAGAGTAGACTATGCGCTGAATGGCCTAATTCTGCTCCCATCACATATGATCATATGAAACCAGATAGCTATAACAGAAAAAAAAATCAAATCTAATAGCAGATGATAGTAATATCTGTAAGCTCTTTGGTGCAGCTGCTTGCAATCGTAAACAACACGGAAAGAGCCTAGAAGGAAATATCCTTTAAGTTAACAAACTCACAACTAATGACATTGGTTGGGACTAAACAGCATATCAAAATGCAAAAGCACATTACATGATTGTCACTGTTCTTAAGATGCCTTTTAAATATGCTATTGAGACCAATGGTAGAAGGGAACATACTGTATATGACTGTATATCCCTTTATACTTCTCAATTCACAAGACCACCTTCAACCATTGAATATTATTGAATATTATTCAGCACTTCCCTGAATATTACTTGGACCTAGTTTCATTTTAAAATCTGACATCGGTTTGCTGCCATGTATTACCAATTTTGTCATTTCAAATATCGAGTGCCACAGGTATTGTAAGGAAATATAGAATGATTGATTGCACAGTTGTTAAAACTAAACCTCGGGATCAGTACTTCAGAGAAAACAGGCCTAATGAGCTTATTTGTAGAATACTGATTGACTGCTTATGTCAAAGAACAAGTAATAACATCAAATCTTCATTGTTGCAAAGCCCAAGGAGTGAATCATGCTGGTATAAAACCTGGAAAATATTTAATGAATCACTTAAATGATATTTCCTACTGGTTCTGGAAATATATATTTATCAGCAAAGGGTCTACAAGGAGTTTATTAGAAAAAGTATTCACAACAATCTTCTCTATTTCCCTTTGTGATCCTGCCTAGTTATAGTAATGACTGCATGTAGGACACCATGTCATTAGTAGAGATACAAAAAGCACAGTCGAGGTACAGTGCTTGATCGGCAGGAAATCATAGCTCTCTGGTCATTATAACAGGTCACGGGGAGAATGTACCAACTCTGTACAGACAGCACCCGTAGTCAGGATCGAACCCAGGTCTCCAGCGCTGCATTCGATGCAACGCAGCAACTGCGCCACCATGACAACCTACATACTTCTTAAATGCTGCCACCAAATCTGCCTGCACTACTCTTTCAGGCAGTGTATTCTGTATAATCAGCATTCTCTGGGTGAAAATGTTCACCTCCCATATCCCCTCTAAATCTCTTAAGAGCCTGTCTCACTTACTTGTCCTTGGCACGCAGATTACGCGACCTCGTGGTCACGTTGAGCCGCGACGGTTGAGCGAAGGTCGGGCGCGATTACATGCATATGCACAGCTGTCTGGAGTGCATGACATAATTTGAAGAAGGACACAAAGCTGGAGTAACTCAGCGGGACCGGCTGCATCTCTGGAGAGAAGGAATGGGTGATGTTTCGTGTCGAGACTCTTCTTCAGTCTGAAAAGAAGGGTCTTGACCCAAAATGTCACCCATTGCTTCTCTCCAGAGATATGGCCGGTCCCACTGAGTTACTCCTGCATTTTATGTCTATCTTCAATTTTCTTGGCCCCGCTCTGGGAGTAGAAGTGGGGGCGGATCCGGACCGCAATGGCCCTGAGCCCTAGGCCGAGTTCGCCGATCGTTTGCCTGCTTCTGTTGAAGGTGATACGTTGCGTCGCGCCAGGGTCTTGGGCCTGTCCCACTTTGGCCGTCAGTTCCGCGACAGGCCATTGGCGTGCAAAGATTTTGTTCACTGCAAGAATTTCGGAGCCCCTCGCGATGTCGGGACCGGCCCCGCACAACTCCATACCCCTCCGCGCTTCTAAGTGGGACCGGCACCGCGTGGCCATACGGTGCCTGTACGCCTCAAGCGACCACGAGGACGCGTAATTTGCGAGCCAAGGACGCGCAAATGGGACAAGCCCTTTATCCTTTATCATATGTCCTCCAGTTGATTCTTTCTCTGAGATGGAGAAACATTTCCTACTCTGTAACTATATCTCTCATAATTTTATGCATCTTAATCATGTATTTTCTTATCCTCCTATTCAGGGAATACAGACTCTTAAGTTCCATCCCAGGCAAAATCTTGGAGAATCATCTGTGTACCATCCCCACGCTATTGCATCTTCACTGAGATGGAAAAATCCAAAGATTCAGGATTCTCTGAGAGAAAATATTCCTCTTCATGTCTATCTTACATTGGCAATGAGAGTCACAGATTCATACAGCACAGAAATAAGCTCTACTGGCACAATGAGTACTGGCACAACCCATCCATGCCAATTAAGATGCCCATCTAAGCTAGCCCTATGTGCCCATGATTGTCCCAAATCCCTCTAAACGTTCCTATCCATGTACCTGTCCAGGTGTATTTTAAATGCTATTGGTTGCAATGTTACAAAATTTTGAGATTTTAAAAATCATGCCTGCAATTTATCCCATCAGATAAAGCATAAAAATAAGTTTAATTTGACACCTAATTCACTTTCATATCTTCAGTATTAAAAAAGTTATGGCCATTTTCATACTCGGAAATTAGCAACTTGTTTCCTATTGCTTTTCTATTGACTTAACACAAAAGTTGTGATCGAGGACAGTCAAAAGCCCATAACTTTCTTAAAAATTAAGAGAACTGAAAGAATTTTTCAGTTATTATAGATTGAAGTATTCTGAAACTAATATGAAACACTCTTACTTGGATGACCTGAAATTAAAGCATATAATTAGTTAGTTACCCAATTGTAGCTAATTACAAAATTCAATTACTAGATCTAAACACCTATCCATTTCTTAAGAAAAAAATTTAAAAAAATTTAAAGCCTAAAGGCCCTGTCTCACGGTGCGAGTTGACACACGAGTGACCCAGAGTGACAGACTCGTGGTTGTGTACGATATTCCAAGTTGATGTGCAAGTGTTTGAGGCGAGTTCCCACGGGTATGGTAATCTGCGATGTTCCGAGTTTGACTCCAGAGTTACCAAGTTCCCCTCCCGTTACACTTGAGCCAACCGTGAATGAAGGTATGTTTTAATAAAGCAACAATGTTAAAGAAAACATCTCCATCCTGCGGCTTTGAGTTAAAGATAGAATTCAGCGCGGCTGCATCTATTTATATAACCTATAAAAGGGAAAATGCGCACCCTCCAGTGCCAGAGCAGTTATACTTATGATTTGTTAGAAACGCACATCACGTAGTTAGAAGACCAGCTGGCGAAGGTTTGTTATATTTGGAGGGGCAAGTAAAATATAATGATGATAGGTCTGAGGTGTTGCACTTTAGGAGCGCTGAAAAATTCGGACATGTGCAATGAGTGGTAGCAACATTGGGAATATCGTATCAACAAGGAACGTTGTTGTACAAGTGAAAACAAATTACTTGAAGGCAACATCACAACTGGATAAAAGATAGACACAACGTGCCGGAGTAACTCCGTGGGTCAGGCAGCATCTGTGGAGAAAAAGGGTGGGTGTCGTTTCGTTAGACGGGTCCGGATCCAAAACATTTCTCCAGAAATACTGCCTGATCTATGGAGTTACTCGGGCACTTTGTGTCTATCTTTGGTATAAACCAGCATCTGCAGTTATATGTTTCTACTTAGCACAGCTAGATGGGGTGGTTAGGAAGTGCGGGAACCAAATCAAGGAGGGAGTGCGGGAATCAGAAGCAGGTGAGTTTGACGGGAGCGTGGGAGCCGCACACAGCGAGTGGAAAAGTGTTTGGGAAGCCGAACCCAGCCTGAAAGAACGAGCACGGGTATTGGGTCCCAACAGGAATAGGTTAAAGGCTTGAAGAGAAGATGGAGACAGAGACACTCACATTCAACAAGGACAGTAATTCTGCTGTAACATGATTGTTGCTTTGCGAAGTAACGTAGTTTTTTTAATAGAAAATCATAGCAATGGGGAAAAGGTGTTTCACCCTTGCAGTAATCAAGTTATTTTCCTGTGGTGTTTTGAATAACTAAGTTTATTTATGTTACTGCAAGCTAAAATACAAAGGTTGTGTGTTACATTGTTTAATAGAGTTTCGTTGTTCAAATATCAAAGGAAGCGATTGTTTGTCAATTTCTATGGTAGTTAAACCCATAGTTGGGCTCCGGTGATTGGGTTGATCATGAGATCATGGTGCCTCGTCACTGCTGGAAGGCTACATGGAAGCATTTTTGTCTGCTTGCTAATTTCCAAACTAACTGTAGTTCCCAACCTGAAGGGCCCGTTTCTGTGCAGTATGAAGCAATAATGAAAACAAAACAGTACAGAAGAGCCAGGGTGTGTAGGAAGCACAGGCAGAACAGGGGCAGAGGGACAGGAGCAGACGCTGTATGTGTGGGGAACTAGTGGTACTTCCCCAACTCTACCCCCACTCTACATCTCTGCGTCTCATCATACAGATCAAACTCCCCACCATTGACTACAAGTCGATTTCATGCTGCTTCGGGAAAGCAGCCATCTGAACTAAAGACCTTTCCTACCAGGGCCATTCCTTCCTCTCCCCGCTCCCATCGGAAGAAGAAACAGAAGCTTAAAAGCGCGCATCAGTAGAATCAGGAATGCATTCTTTCCCTCTGTTATCAGGCTTTTGAATGGTCCTTCCATAAGTTGGGGGACCGTTCGATTCTCCTCTACCCCATTGTGGCCATTGGTCTTTGTCTCTGGAATTCAGCGCTAAAATATTGAGAACGACAAGATCTGCATTTTGTTTCTGTCCCGATCTATGTACTTGAATTTAGTTTATTTCTATTTATGTATAGTATTATCTGATTTGACTGGATAGCATGCAAAACATAACTTTACACATGAAAGTAATAAATCTAAACCTAATGTTGTTTGTATCGGGTAGTTGTGCATTGTCGTGGTGAGTTTGTCGGTAGCAAGCATCTTTCTGAAAGCAATGAATGCTGAGGGCAAACATTAACAACCTGAATACGGACTTCCAGAAGGGTCTTGACAAAGTCACAATACGTGGTGTAAAGTGAATATTGAAAGCATGTACATGAGGTCAACAAAATATTAGACAATCTTGGTAAATGCTTGTGGGAAAGTGAATAGTGTGCCCCCCCCCCCCCCCCTCCTCCTGGATCACAGTCACAGTCATCGGTAGCCACAGTCACCCGTAAATAAACCCACTACATCCAATGTGCGACTTTTTATGATCATGGATGACAATCCATTTAACCTCAGTGTAAATTCAAATGAAGGTTCCTGCTCCCGCCTTCTGCTGTCACTTTCAATGCTGCTACTATTGGAGTCTGGCCTCGGGTAACTCCATTCCCACCTGGGGAATGAAAAGTTTCCATTGACGGTGCCACGGTAGACTCACGAATCAATAAGGTAAACGCACGGGCCACTACGTTATGACAACGAGTTTAAATGTTTCAACTTTTAACTTGAACATTACATTTGACTCGTGGAAAATATCAAACATGTTTGATTTTTTTCACGAGTTCACAAGTTTCACGGGTACCTACCGTTAGCACCACGAGTCGCTAAGTTGCTCGCGCGAATTCCGACGTTTCCGCTACGTTGATTGTACGGGATTACCGCGAGTGAAAACTCGGGGTACCTCGTGGGACAACTCGCACCGTGAGACAGGGGTTTAAGTGTCCAATTAACATTCACACAATAATTCACAATATAACATTATTTTTAAATCTAATTGTCATTAATTTATAGGCCAAATTGAAGGAATTTAGTATTTAATGCCTATAAATTAAAGGGTATTTTAAACAGCTTGCGAGTGGGATTTTCTGGAACACGATGGTTTGGAACGTTGCGGTTGCGGTGAATTTAAAACCCAATATCGGCAAGAACAATTCTTCCAGTTCATATGGGGAATAAATCACCATTTTGCAATGTTAAAGTTTGATTAAGCTCATCTAAAAAAGCAGGTTTATCTGTAAAAATAAACAGCTTTCACTCACCTGTCCCCTACGTAAAATCGGTCCCCGTTGTCAGCGTTCACGGCATTAGGAGCTAATTTTTATTTTTCTCCAGTGCTGAAAGAGTTGGGCTATTTATTAAAAAAAAATTAACTTACTGGCAGTCGGAACGAATCTCCAGAAATAGATCGCACTCCGACAAAATAAAGCTCCGGATGGCAAGAGGAAAACCGCATTTTAACCCCCCCCCTCCCCGCCTTAAAGGCGCCAAAGTCACGCACAAGGCCAGTGACAGAACTGCAGCACCATTAAAGGTAAGTTTTGTAACATTCCTGCTATTGGAATACCTGCCTCAACAACCTCCTCTGGCAGCTCATTCCATACAGCATCAGTCTCTGTATCAAAACGTTTCCCCTCAGGTCTGTATTAAATGTTATCCCTCTTAAACTTATGACTTTTTATTTTTGATTTCCCTACCCTGGGTAAAAGACTCTATTTCCCTTATGATTTTATACACTATTTCTGAATTCACAAACTATATCTACTAGTTCTGGATCTCTACACGCCAAAGATGTACAGGTTAGTAGGTTAATTGGCTTCGGTAACAAAATGTAAAATTGTCCCTAGTGTGCAGGATAGTGTGAGAGTTTGTGGATCGCTGGTTCGGCATGGACTCTATGGGCAGAACAGCCTGTTTCCATGATGTATCTCCAAATTAAACTAAACTAAACTTATTCTGAACTCTCCCACTAGGGGAAACATCCTCTCAGCATCAACCTTGTCAAGCAGCTCCCTCAGAAACTGATATTTTCCAATAAGATCTACTCTCATTCTTCTGAACACAATGAACAGATCAATCATTCCTCATTAGACAACCCTTTCATCCCAAGAATTGGCCTAATAACCAACACTGGACCACATCCAATGCAAGTATATCCCTCCTTAAATGGAACAGGCTATGTACGCAGCTCTCCAGGTGTGCCTGACTGAAGCCTTATCTTCTTAAAATAGGAAGATTATATGCTCTGTCCTCCTCACTCCCAAAAAAATGTACGGGGATTAAACAGATGAGGAAAGTGTTTCCAGTTAACAGTGATAGAGTATTGTTGACTGGTTAGAACAAATCCAGGACCCAAAGAAACTGACAGAAGCCCTTGTGAAATGGTGCATGACAGAAGCTTTATGGGATTTACATTGATTGATTCATTAAAGTGACACTAAGGCGCATTTAACTGCACAGACTGGCAATTTTGAAATAGAATAAAATGTGTTATTGGTTTTGATTGAAACTACACAATAACAACAAAGCTCAATCAATACAAATCTCGACATATTGATGCAAGGTTACTGACAAGCAGTTTATCCATACCACACCACCATTTATCACCCCCCAGTGACATCTTAAAGTATTATATACAACTTTGTATATGAGAAATCCATATTTTTTACAACAAATAAATCTATTGTCCAAATCAAGGAACTAAAGTACTTGATCAGTTTAAAAAGGCAATATTAAAATAAGCCGGCACGTTGAGGAAAGCTAGGATAATAGGCATGAAGATATGTTTAAAATTAATAAAGTACTGAGTGCCAGAGAAAGTTTGAGAATAAAATGTGAATGGATTTTTAAAATTATTTAATTAATTAAAATTTGGGGAAAGGAGTGTCAACGGGAAGAGTGCTTCCTAAAATTAATGGAAAGGTGAGCATGGAACCTGAATATGTCAGGGACTGAATCAGAAATAGACGGTATGAATTTACAAATTAATAGAAGATTTTCCACACCACCGCACACAGTGATTTAGCAGGTTAATTCTCTCTTGCTTCACCCTTTTATGCCTGTGTTTGACTGTCTCTTTCTACTTTTATTTTTGTTTTTACTCACTTTTCTTATTGCTTTACTACCAGCAGCTCCTAAGCTTAGTTCCATTCCAATCTGCCTCTTCACCTCTGCCTCCGTTCAATAGGGCAGACTTTTTGTATTTCAGATTCTCATAGCCTATTTTCCTACCTATCTCTGCAGCCATTTGCACCACTCACTACATCTCCAATGCTGACCTCCTTTCCATTCTCCCCATCGATATATCGGTAGCATTACTTCTGTCATAATCCAGTGACTTGGATGTAGACACAAAATGCTGGAATAACACAGCAGGACAGGCAGCATCTCTGGAGAGAAGGAATGTGTGATGTTTTGGGTCGAGACCCTTCTTCACACTGATATCAGGGGAGTTAGCGGGACAGAGATAGAATGTAGTCGGAGACAGTAAGACTGGTGGGAGAACCGGGTGGGGGACGGGGATGGAGGGAGAGGAAAAGCAAGGACTATTTGAAGTTAGAGAAATCAATATTCATACCGCTGGGGTGTAAGCTACCCAAGTGAAATATGAGGTGCTGTTCCTCCAATTTGCGCTGGGTCTCACTCTGAGAATAGAGGAGGCCCAGGACAGAAAGGTCAGATTGGGAATGGGAGGGGGAGTAAAAGTGCTGAGCAACAGGGAGATCAGGTAGGTTATGGCAGACTGAGCAGAGGTGTTCAGCTAAACGATCGCCGAGCCTGCGCTTGGTCTCACCGATGCACAAGAGTTGACACCTGGATCAGCGAATACGATAGATGAGATTGGAGGAGGTGCAAGTGAACCTCTGCCCCACCTGAAAAGACTGTTGGGGTCCTTGGATGGAGTCGAGGGGGGAGGTAAAGGGACCGGTGTTGCATCTCCTGCGGCTGCACGGGAAAGTACCTGGGGAGGGGGTGGTTTGGATGGGAAGGGACGAGTTGACCAAGAAGCTGCGGAAGGGACGGTCTCTGCGGAAGGCAGACAGGGGTGGAGATGGAAAGATGTGGCCAGTAGTGGAATCCTGTTGGAGGTGGCAAAATTGTTGGAGGATTATATGCTGTATGCGACGGCTGATGGGGTGGAAGGTGAGGGCACGGAGGACTCTGCCCTTGTTACAAGTGGGAGGAGGGGGAACAAGAGCTCCCTCTGCAACTTCTTGGTTATGGGAGAGATATGTGAATAAGGGAGAGATATGTGAATAAGGGAGAGAATGTCAATGAGAAAAATAATGTGAATGGGAGAGAAAGAGAACAAGAGAGATAATGAGAATGAGGGAGAGAGAGAAAAGGAGAGAGGGAGGGAGGGAGAGAGCGGAAGAGAGGGAGGGAGGGAGGGAGGGAGGGAAGGATGGAGAGGAAAGAGGGAGAGAGATGGAGAGAAAGGGAGAGAGATTTATTGAAACAAAACTTTTAATCATTAATTCAGTGCAATTGGTCAATAGCAAATATTTTGTTCTGGCTAATTTTGCTTTATTGCAGTACATGGTTAAACTCACTCTTCCTAGGCTTATGACAAACTAGAGCCAATATGTCTGTGTTGCTACTGGAAACAAGATTTTTATTGTACCTATACCTCGCCATACTTATGCATATGACAATAACCTTGATTTGACTTTCATCATTGTTCTTCAGCTTTTCAGGAGGTTAGATTCACTTGGCCGTGTGTTTTTCAGTTACTCTAAACTGTATTCATTTTAACGTGATTTTTTTATTTCTGTTTATTCCCAAACAGCAATTAATCTCAGATCAGCTATTTTAGCACTAGAGTAACAATTGCCTTTAATTTTAGAGCATAAGGAAGAGAAATAGTAGGCCATTCAGCCTCTTGGGCTTATTCAGCCTTAAAAAAGATTATGTCTGAACTTTTAACTTAGTGCCTGTGTCCTGCACTCTCCCTGCTAAACTTCCCTTGTTGCCGTTCTTGCACTTTTTCTATCTGGACTTTTTCTCTAACTATAATATTATATGCTGCGCTCAGTTTAGCTTAGTTTTGCTTAGTTAAGTTTAGTTTAGAGTTACAGCATGGAAACAGGCCCTTTGGCCCATCTGGTTCGAGAACAGCTCCGTCCAGGACAGTAAGAATTTGCAGCAAATTTGTGGACGCAGCCCAGGCCATCACACAAACCAACCTCCCTTCTATTGACTTAATTTATATCTAATGCTACCTCAGCAAGGCCAGCAACATAATCAAGGAGAAGTCGCACCCCGGCCACTCCCTCTTCTCCATTCTCCCATCAGGCAAAGGCACAGAAATGTGAAAATGCACACCACCGGATTCGGGGGCAGTTTCTTCCCAGCTGTTGTTAGGCAACTGAATCATCCTACCACAGCTAGAGAGCAGTGCTGAAATACTATTTACCTCATTGATGTCCCTCGGACTATCCTTTACGGGGCTTTGCTGGCTTTCCCTTGCACTAAATGTTATTCCCTTATCATATATCCAAACACTATAAATGGATTGTGGACAAAAACACTGGAGAAACTCAATGGGTGAGGCAGCATCTATGGAGCGAAGGAAATAGGCAACGTTTCGGGACGAAACCCTTCTTCAACGGAGAATAAATGGATTGTTTGTAATCATGTATTGCCTTTCTGCTAACTGGTTAGCACACAACAAAAAACCTTTTCACTGTACCTCAGTGCACATGACAATAAAAAAATACTGAACTGAACTGAGTTTGCACCGACAAGCGATCCAGGAACATTTACACTATCCTACACACACATGGGATAATTTGCACTCATACCAAGGCAATTAACGTTCAAGCCTGTACGTCTTTGGAGTGTGGGAGGAAACTGAAGATCTCAGAGAAAACCCACGCGGTCACGGGGAGAACCTCAAAACTCCGTTCAGATAGCACCCGTTGTCGGGATCAAACCTGGGATTCCGGCGCTGCCGTCGCTGTAAGGCAGCAACTCTACCGCTGCACCACCATGCCATCTGTTTCCATTCCCTTTTTGCACTACTTATTGTACTCATGTATGGTATGATCTCACTCATGAATGGTATGACCTGTGTGGATAACATGCTAAACCATTTTGCACTGTATCTCGGTTCTTCATTGTATCTCAGTTCACATGACAATAATAAACCAATAATAAACTAATATTACCGTGCTCTTTCATTTATGTCCTAAAATGTCAATCCTGTCTTCCGTGTATTCGAAATATGTCTGTGTTAGCTTATAGCCCCATAATAGCTTATAATATAATATGAGTAATCTACTTTAAATTCAGGGTTAGTGTGGATATTTTTAGCAGCTGAAAGACATTCTGACTGAATTCAGTAAATTCTGTGCATGTAAATGATAAAACTCTCTCTCTTTGCTCCCTGTCAAACCTACAGGTCCATTTATTCGCTCAATGCAATGATAACAAAAAATGTTTTTAAAAAGATTAATAAGAATTGGAAAATGAAATGCAATAAATCTTAACAAGCTCAAAGCTTCGTGGAAATGTTGAGACAAGGTAGTTCTCTGCAATGTATTGTAACAATGGACACAATGGAGTAGGAAACCAATTTAGTAGTTAAATTATCCCAAGGACTCAGTTATCACAAATCATTTTATTATCATCTGTATGTTAAAAGGCCCAACAGTTTTTTTTTGTATCCATACTGTTTACTAAATCAAGACTGATGAAACTTAGGATTTCCATTCCGACTTGGGGTTACTGAACATTACCGTGGTCTAGGCATAAGTTCAGGGGCGACCGTGCCTTTGCGATTGCAGCTCCTAGACTGTGGAACAGCATCTTCTTCCCATCAGCAATCCCCCCTCCATCGACCTTTATGTCGAGACTTAAAACTCATCTTTACTCTCAAGCCTTTCTTGACGTCCTCTAAGGGAGGGCTATATGTATGTATTTATGTATGTACTTAATCTATGAACCAATGTTGTATAACGTTAGTACCTCCACCAATATAAAGCACTTTGGCCAACTAGAATGCTTTCTAAATGTGCTATAGAAATAAAAGTGACTTGACTTGAAGTGACTAAATGTGATGGGAGCCAAATTTGAAATAGAACTTAAGTGTAAATCATTAATGCAAAATTTTGAACAGAGAAGATAAAATTTGTGAGGTGGTTCCTAACTCACAAATTTCTTAGGTCAGAACTCATTTAAATTTATATCTCATGTTAAGATGACCATGGCTTATTTTGAAGTAAGATACTGCAATTGTCCCAACGGAGGCATTAAAACATCATATGTATTGTGACAAGGAATAAGTATCCCAGCCAACCAATGATTAAGCTGAAGGAATGTTGAAATGAGGCCAACAGCATCATTAAGCATTTAATGGAGTGACTAGTCTTGTGGGAGCAGTGGATGGCAACTACTTTTAACCCGCCTCTGTAAAGTGCATGCTTAGAAAAAACATAGCAAAATCTAAAACAACAAGAGAGAAAATGCGGGTCAGGGAGAGTCATCGTTTCAGGTCAAGCACCCTTTGTGCAACTGAAGGACCGTGTAAACAGGTGTAATTAGATTGGCAGAAATGATCTGATTGAAATAGCACATCTGTCAAGTTGGCAAACTACCAATTAAATCAAATATCAGCAATTAAAAACAGAAAGTAAAGGAAACAAAAGAAGAACAATGTAAATAAAACATCCAGCAACATCAGTGTGAGACTGAATTGGGTTTTATATAGGTGGAAGCACAGGGATTTAGCTGATAGTGCCATTGGCTCACAATGATAGATACCCAGTTCAATTCTGATGTCTGGCACTGTCTGCGTGCTGTTTGCACGTTCTCCCTGTTTTCTCTAGGCCTTCCCAATTCTTTGAGGAAAGAGGTGTGATGCAGTAGATGAGATTAATAGTTTAACCAACCATTAGGTCCATCTTTCACTCTAAGGGTCCAAGATATATTGATATACTTCCCAGGTTAATATTTATTTTCAGGCCTGTCAAAATATGGGAGCAGGATAAGAAACACACACAGAATTAAACAAGTCTTTGGGCATGAGTTATTTGATTTAGATGAATTCCAAGATCAGGACACATACCAGAATAGCTGTTTGAAGCCATAATGTGATAATTGTGCATTATGAGACTGCAAGGTAAACATGAGCAGATGCCATGACATATTCAGGAATATAAGAAGATTGATGCACTCTCCATATGCAGTTTAGTTGCCCTCAATCTGATGAGGTAGAGGTTGTTGTTGATTAGTTCAGATAGAAGATACTGCACAGAAACAGGCCCTTCGGCCCACCTAGTCTGCGCCGACCAGCACACTGACACTATCCTGCACACACTAGGGACCATTTACAATTTTACTGGAGGCAATTAACCTACAAACATGTGCCTTTGAAGTGCTGGACGAAACCAGAGATCCTTGAGAAAACCTAAGCAAGTTGCGGGAAAAACATACAAACTCAGTACAGACAGCACCCGTAGTCAGGATCAAACTTGGGCCTTGGCATTGTAAAGGGCCTATCCCACTTGCCGATTTTTTCGGCGTTTGCCGGCGTCATTGACTGGTGTATCAGGGTCGCCAAAAGATTTTGAATATTTTGAAAATCCAGCGGTGACAAAAAAATGTTGCAACACTTGAGGAGACACTGCGCATCAATACGTCATCACATCGCGTCACGCCACAACTTTTTCCGTGTCCTGATACGTCAGTCAATAATGCTGACAGTCACTGAAAAAATGGCCAGGTGGGACAGGCCCTTAAGGCAGCAGCTCTACCGTCGTGGTTAATGTTATGCCCACCCTTTACTGAGAGCATTCCTGAGAGGATTCACAATGCATATCCACAACCTCAGCAAAAGGACACCCAGAGAGGGGTATATTTCACCCACAGGTATTATACATGCAAGTTTGGAGATTTAGGGCCACTCATGGACACCAAATTTGAAAATCTAGCTTTTGCATCATATTTCATTACAACATTAAGGCGAGTCACTTCGGCTCATCAAGTTTATACTGCCTCACTCAGCAATCCCATGCCCTGATAATTTTGACAGTAGCCTAATCTCCCCATATCCCCACAAACTACCTGAGCATTAAGGACAATTTATAGTGGGCACTTAACCCACCATCTACATTCTTTCTTTGTGAAATCAATTACTCATTTGAAGTTTGACCTGCAAGTTGTTTGTTAAATTCTATCAGGACATCATGCTTTTCCATAGTATTGACTCAATGTTTTCTAAGATGCATAACACTCAAGTGCCTTCTCTGCTCCCACATTCACTTGCAAAATGTCATTTCTAAATCAATCACTTGCTTAATAGTTTATTTATTAATGTCAAGGGAAGTTGCTCATCATGTTGTAATATGCCACTGCTGAAGTTATTTTCTCGCTCAAATCATGATTCTACGGTAAGATCCTTGTAAATTCATAAATGGGGGGCGGAGGGGAAGAGGTCTTGCAGAAATAAACTATTAATAGAAGCCTTACAATTAGCATTTACTATGACATTCCCTTTTGTTATACTATTTGCATGTCTTAAAGGACTGGGCCAATAGAACTTACGGGTTTGCGATTTTCATTGTTTTTGAATCATACTTTAGAACGGTTTGACTGTAATACCACAGTTTAAATCTTCTACATATGAATAAATCTTAAGATCTTAAATAGAAATCCTAAACACTTCATTAAACTGTACATTAGGTGGAGCTTAAAAGACTGACATGCAATTCAAATTGAAATAGACTAGTTCAAACAATCTCTTCAGAAAGGCAGAAATCCATGGTGGACTAATTGTAGACATGGAATTCATGCCTTCAAGCTGAGAATCACATGGTCATGTACTAGTGCCACAACGGAAAATAAAGAGACAGACACATGGGGTTATTCAGTCAGGAGGTACTGCTACAAATGCATGCATTGATTTCTCACTCAAATGCTTCTCCTCATGACAAGGTTCACATCTTTGAATGCTGGCCATATTGAGTGTCCTTTAATAATGACATTTGATCATAACATGGCATATATTTAGCAGTAACAACTATATCAGAGCCTTGCAGTTTACTGGTCAAAGTATCCAAATTACATTGCAGTTTCAAGCTTATTGGCTTCAAGTAACATTCACAAACATGCAAACAAAACTATAAGTTGACAGTTCAGGGCAGTACAAAATTGTGTTACATTATCACCATGAGGTCAAACATCATCTTGTCTCTGGTGGATGTCAGCGATGCTGTGGCTATAACTCAAAGCAAAGCATAAAGTGATCCCTCAAACAAACCTCTTGACCTATCTTGTTGTGGTCACATTCTGGGAGTTTTCTGTTCACATTTTCTGCAATATTTCCTCCATTTTGGCAGTGACTGCACTTTGAAAACCTCAAGGAATTCTGAGGGGTAAAATTTGCATGTATTTCACAAAGTCTGGGGTTGATTGGGAACAGTCAGCTTTGTGCATGGTAGATTGTGTCTCATTAATTTGACTGAGTATCATTAAGAAGTCGCCGTGAATGTCAATGAGGGTAGGGACATATATGGGCTTCAGCAAGGCCTTCGATATGGTTCTACATGGTAGGCTGCTCTGACAGATAAGATTGCATGGGATCCACGGAGCACTAAGTAAGTGGATATAAGGTTGGCTTGATGGTGGGAAGCAAGACTAATAAGATTTTTATTGTAGGGCTTGTTAACTTTCTCAATATAGACAGGGTCTGTCATAGTGCCAAAGTATTAGAGGGGTGGAATTTGGCAGTGTACTGGGATGATTCCTCAGGCAATATGCAAAGGACGCTACAATGAAAGGGAAAAGCTTGATCTACTCTTAGGAAGTTGGGAAGGTCAAGTGACTGAAGTGTCTGTAGGTGAGCCTTTTGGGACCAAGGATCACTATTCTATTAACTTTAAGATTATTATGGATAAAGACAGGGCAGGCCCACAAGTTAAAATTACTGAAATTTGTGTAGGTTGTTTGCCATCAAAGAAAGTGGGATGTTTTTCAAAGTATGATGACAAGAGTTCAGGGCGGGCATGTTCTTCTTAGAGTGAAGGGCAAGGCAAGTGGTGTAAGGAAGCTTGGTCGATGAGATAAATTGGGGCTCTTGTTAGGAAAAAGAAGGAGACATGGGACATTGTAGGCAGCTAGGATCAAATGTATCCATGAGGGAGATTCAAGAATAAGGACCATACTTAAGAAGAAAATCGGGATGGAAAAAGGGCCAGATAATATTAAGGGAAAATCCAAACACATTTTTATACATTAAGGGAAAGAGGGTAACCAGAGAGAGAATAGGGCCCCTCAGAAACAAAATGATCATCTGTATGTGGACCCATGGGATATGGGCAAGGTCCTCAATTAGTATTTCTCCTCTGTTTTTTTCCATGGAGAAAGACATGAAGACTGGGGAACTTGGGACAGTTAATAAAAGTATCTTGAGAACCATCTATATTATGGTCGAGGAGGTGCTGAACATCCTAAAACATATAAAAGTAGCTAAATCTCCCAGGCCTGACCAGATATATTTGTGGACACTGGAGAAAGCTGGAGAAGAAATTCCAGGTGCCCTGGCTGAGATATATAAATCAACGCTACATACGGGTGAGGTGCTGGAAGACTGGAGGGTGGCTAATGTTGTGCCTCTATTTAAGAAGGGCTGCAAGGAATAGCCCAGGAACAGTGGACCAATGAGTCCAACATCAGCTTCAGCAAGGCATTTGATAAAGTTCCACATGATAGGCTGCTCTGGAAGATTAGATTGCATTGGATCCAGGGAGAGCTAGCTGAATAGAAAGCAGACAGTGATGGTGGAAGGATGTTCTTTGACTGGAGGCTTCTGACTAGTGGTGTGCCTCTAGGACCATTATGTTTGTGGTTTATAACAACAGTTTGGAAAATAATTTGGATAAGAATGTACATGGCATGATTAGTAAATTTGGACAAGTGGGCTGAGGAATTGTTAATGGAGTTTAATGTAATTAAGTATGAGGTGTTGCATTTTGGGAAGTGGCAGCACAGTGGAGCAGCTGTAGAGCTGGGTCAGAGACCCATTCAATCCTGACTACGGCTGCTGTCCGTACAGAGTTTGTATGTTCTCTGTGTAGATTGTTTCTGAGTGCTCCAGTTTCCTCCCACATTCCAGGGATGTGCAGATTTGTAGGTTAATTGGCTTCTGTAAATTGCCCCTAAAATGTAGGATGTGAACATGGGATAGAATAGAATTAACGTATGGGTAATCGACTCGGTAGGTCAAAGTGATGGACTCGGTATGGACTCGGTAGGTCAAAGTGCTTGTTTCCATGCTGTAGTTCTAAACAATAAACACGTCAACCAGGGCAGATCCTTTGCAGTGAATGACAAGGCTCTGGGGAAGGCTCTTGCAGAGCAAAGGGATCAAGGTGAGCAGGTACATTGTTCCTTGAATGTGGCATCAGATGTAGATAGAGTGGTCAAGAAGGCTTTTGGCACATTTGCTTTTATCAGTCAGAACATTGAGTAGAAAATTTGGGATGTTGTGTTATAGTTGTTAAGATGTTGATGTGGTCACATTTGGAATATTGTGTTCCATTTTGGTTACCCAGCTATAGGAAAGGTGTTGTTGATTTGGAAACTGTGCAGAGATTTATGAGAATGTTGCTTGGACTTAAGGGTCTGAATTATAGGGAGAGGTTGGGCAGTCTAAGAATATAAATCCTTGGAGGACAGGAGGATGAGGGGAATCTTATAGAGATGTATAAGATCATGAGGATAGGGGAATAGAGAGAAAGAGTCCTTTGTAATTAGAGGAATCGAGAACCAGGCGACATAGGTTTAAGGTGATTGGGGAGAATTCTAAATAGGACCTTAGGAATGACTTTTTAACACAAATGGTGGCCCGTCAATGGAACAAATTCTATGCTTTCCCACTTTTGTATCTAGCCAAACGAGAGGAATCATACCATATATGAGTACACAAAGTAATGCAAAAGAGAAAAATAAAATAATGCAAAATGTAGTGTTATAACTACTGTGAAAGAGATGACTAAACATGTGCAAGGACCACAACAAGGTAAATTGGAAGATTAGGAATTCATCTTTAACAAAGTAGAAGCCCATTGAAGTGTCTGATACCAGCAGGAAAGAGCTGTCCTTGAATATGGTCGTATATGCTTTCAAGCTTTTATATTTCTGCCCAACATGAGAGGGGAGAAGAGGGATTGACTGGGGTGTGAGCGGTCCTTGATTATGTTTGCTGTCTTTCTGAAGTCAATAGTTCTCCATTTTCTAAAATCTTTTCTTCCTCCTTTGTTAAATTGTGGGGTCTTATTTGTGAACCTGCCATTGCCAGGAATGAACCAAAGTCTTCATATCTTGACCAGCACATGATTAAAAGATGATGCCTAAGCATTCATTTTCTCCAGAGCCAACTGTTTAAAAATTCTTTATTTCATTTCCTCATTGCATTTTGAGACATCATTTAACCATTCACTCTTCTGACAGAGGGTCAGTCATTTCAAGAGTTTGATTTAGTTCTTAGAGTTAAAGGAATCAAGTGATATGGGGAAAAAGCAGGAACGGGGTACTGATTTTAGATGATCAGCCATGATCATATTGAATGGTGGTGCTGGCTCGAAGGGCCGAATGGCCTATTTTTCTGTTTCTATGTTTATATCAGACAAATCAGCTGAAAGTTCACATAAAGAGGAATGAATTTTGTACTGCCAGCACACTTCAAGACAATCCGGTTAAACTTCTCAAATGACTGCATTTGAATATGAGAGAAGTGATTTTGTATTTAATAAATATTTGTTCTTTCGAAACATTCACTGGAAATTCTACACCTACACAAAGCATTATTTTTTCTTCTACCTATACTACATCCCAATTTAATTACAGTCACTATAATTTACAATGGGTACACATTATATTTTTGTAAAGGATGCTATGAAAATGCAGGGTGACTTGGACAGGTTGGGTGAATGGGCAGATGCATGGCAGATGCAGTTTTATGTGGATAAATGTGAGGTTATCCACTTTCATAGCAAAAACAGGAAGGCAGATTATTATCTAAATGGTGTCAAGTTGGGAAAAGTGGTAGTACAATGGGATCTGGGGGTCCTTGGTCATCAGTCAATGAAATTAAGCAACAGGTACAGCAGGCAGTGAAGAAAGCGAATGGAACGTTGGCCTTCATATCAAGACGAGTTGAGTACAGGAGCAAAGAGGTCCTTCTGCAGGTGTATAAGGCCCTAGTGAGACCACACCTGGAGTATTGTGTGCAGTTTTAGTCCCCTAATTTGAGGAAGGACATTATTTCTATTGAGGGAGTGCAGCGTAGGTTTACAAGGTTAATTCCTGGGATGGCGGGACTGTCATATGCTGAGAGAATGGAGTGGCTGGGCTTGTATACTCTGGAGTTTAGAAGGATGAGGGGGAATCTTCTTGAAACATGTAAGATTATTAAGGGTTTGGACACGCTAGAGGCAGGAAACATGTTCCCCCTCTTGTGGGAGCCCAGACCCAGCAGCCTCTGTTTAAGAATAAGGGGTAAGCCATTTAGAAAGGATATGAGGAAACACTTTTTCACACAGAGAGTTGTAAGTCTGTGGAATTCTCTGCCTCAGAGGGCGGTGGAGGCCACTCTCTGGATACTTTCAAGAGAGAGCTAGAGAGGGCTCTTAAAGATAGTGGAGTCAGGGGATATGGGGCGAAGGCAGGAACGGGGTAATGATTGGGGATGATTACGAGAGTTCAAGAGAGTTTTACTGTCATGTGTCCCTCAAAGAACAATTAAATTCTTGCTTTGCTTTAGCACACCAGAACAAAGTAGGCACGAATACTGACAGATCAGTGTGTCCATATACCATTGTATAAATATATACCCATATGAATAATTAAACTGATAAAGTGCGAATAAACAGATTATTGGCTATTAATGTTCAGAGTTTTGTCTGAGCCGAGTTTAATAGCCTGATGGCTGTGGGGAAGAAGCTGTTCCTGAACTTGGTTGTTGCCGTCTTCAGGCTCATGAATTTGATTTGATTTAATTTATTGTCATTGTCTTCAATGAAGAGACAACAAAATTATTTTTCCCTTACAGTCATACAAAAAAATAATCACAAAGCACAGAACACAGTAGACCACAACACAAACATCCCCACAGCAGCACCAAAGTTCCCCACAGTGAGGGAAGTCCAGTCAACCTCCTTGAAGCTCTTGACCCTTTCCACCATTGACCCATTGATATAAACGGGACTGTGGGTCCCCATCCTACTCCTTCCAAAGTCCACAATCAGTTTCTTGGTTTTGCTGGTGATGAGGGCCAGGTTATTGTGCTGGTACCATTTGCTCAGTTGGTCGATGTCTCTTCTGTACTCTGACTTGTCCCCATCAGTGATACATCCCACAACAGTGGTATCGTCAGCGAACTTGATGATGGAGTTCGTACTATGACCGGCTACGCAGTCATGCGTATAGAGTGAGTACAGCAGGGTGCTAAGCACGCAGCCTTGAGATGCTCCCGTGCTGATTGTTATTGAGGCTGACACATTTTCACTGATACAAACTGACTGTGGTCTGTGAATGAGGAAGTCGAGAATCCAATTGCAGAGGGATGCGCAGAGACCCAGTTCTGCGAGTTTGGTAACCAGCTTGGAGGGGATGATTGTATTAAATGCCGAGCTGTAATCAATGAATAACAGCCTGACATATGAATTTTTTTGTTGTCCAAGTGATCCAGAGCGGAGTGGAGAGCCAGTGAGATCGCATCCACCGTTGACCTGTTGTGGCGGTAAGCGAACTGCAGAGGGTCCAAGTTTTTGTCGATGTAGGAGTTGATTTGCGCCGTGATCAACCTCTCAAAGCATTTCATCACCACAGACGTTAGTGCCACTGGTTGATAGTCATTGAGACACGTCACCTTGCACTTCTTGGGCACCGGTATAATTTATGCCCTTTTAAAGCAGGTGGAAACCTCAGACCTCAGAAGTGAGAGGTTGAAAATGTTCGTAAAATCTCCAGCCAGTTGGTCCGCACAGGTTTTTAGAACATGACCAGGTATACCATCAGGTCCAGGCGCTTTTTGAGGGTTCACCCCTCTGAAGGATTTCCTGACATCGGCCTCCGTGACTGTGACTGAGATACCATCACAGCGAATGGGGCCTAGAGAAGGCACATCAGTGTTCTCCCTATCAAAGCGTGCGTAAAACACATTGAGCTCATCAGGGAGTGATGTTTCACTGACATTCGAGCTGCCTCCTGATCTCGCCTTGTAGGAGGTGATTGCATTCAAGCCTCGCCACAGCTACCGTACATCTGTCTCATCCTCCAGTTTGGAGCCGAAGTCCATTTTGGCCTTTTTGATGGCTTTACCAAGGTCGTATATGGACTTCTTGTAGACCACTGTATCATCAGACGTGAATGGCCGGTGTCTGGTCTGCAGAAGAGTGTGGATCTCATAGTTCATCCAAGGCTTCTGATTGGGAAACACTTGGAAGATTTTTGTTGGAATGCAGTCCTCCACACATTTCTTAATAAAGTCTGAAACGACCGCGGCGTATTTGTCCAGGTCCGTTGCCAAGTCCCTGACCATTGCCCAGTCTACAGACTCCAAACAGTCCTGTAGTTGTTCCTTTGCCCACACCCCCCCCCCCCCCCCCCCACCAGCTCTGTGCAGTCCTCACCTCGGTGGGTGCACTCTTTAATTGCTGCCTGTAGGCCGGAAGAAGCAGCACCACAGTATGGTCAGATTTACCTAAGTGAGGGCGAGGGATAGAGTGATAGGCATCCTTGATGGTGGTGTATCAGTGGTTGAAGGTGTTTGGTCCTTTGGTGCAGCAGGAGACATGTTAGTGGAAGTTGGGGAGTGATTTCTTCAGGTTGGCTTTATTGACGTCCCCAGCTATGATGGTAAACGCCTCAGGGTAAGACATCTGGTGCTTGTTGACCACGGCGTGCAGTTCCTCCAGTGCCAGATGGACATCTGCCTGGGGTGGGATGTAGACCGCGGTCAGGATGATGGAGATGAATTCCCTTGGGAGGTAGAAGGGGTGGCACTTCACCGCCAGATGTTTGAGGTGTGGAGAGCAGGAGTTGGACAGGACTGCCACGTCTGAACATCACGCCAAGTTGACCATGAGGTAGACGCCCCCTCCTCTCCCTTTCCCAGATGCCAGTGTATGGTCCATACGGTGGATGGAGAACCCTTCAGGTTGGACCACTGAGTCTGGGGCCTGGGAGTGAGCCATGTCTCTGTGAAACAGAACACAGAGCATTCGCTTAGCTCCCTTTGATGAAGCAGTCTTGCCCTTAAGTCCTCCACTTTATTTTCAATGGACTGTACATTGGCCAGTAGGATAGTAGGGAGAGGGGGCCAAAGTCCCCTGCGCTTCAGTCTGACCTGAACTCCTGCCCGTCAGCCACGTTTCCGGACACAATGGAGGCCTCCTCTTTTTTTCCGCCATAATGTTCAGCCATTATCACATTGAATGGCAGTGCTGGCTCGAAGGGCTGAATGACCTACTCCTGCACCTATTGTCTATTGTTTAAATTTACAATTCCCAAATCACAACAGCAATTTGGAAAAGAACACTAATCTCTTGGGGCAGTCACTAATGCAGCTTTAATCGGATAATTTGCAACCATATGTGGCACCTTTAACTTCCTTATCTTACTCTTTACTAATTAGCGTGAATTAGATCCATAACTCGCTCAAGCACTCAAGCCTCATGGTGTAATACGTTAACCACATAACATTTCTACTATGTATATTAACTGAAAAGACAATCACTCTTTCATTGTGTTAAAGAAGGAACTGCAGATGCTGGAAAATCGAGGGTACACAAAATGCTGGATAAACTCAGCGGGTGCAGCAGCATCTATGGAGCGAAGGAAATAGGTAACGTTTCAGGCTGAAACCCTTCTTCATATTGTTTTGGAATGAAGAGTAACCGTAGTTAAAGAGATCTCCCACTGTTAACCATTGCAAAGCACTTGAGAAATACACAAAGTGACATGTTTGGCATTGAGCAAAATAAAAAATACCAACACTGGAAAATTGGATAGAGTGATACAGCGTGGAAACAGGCCCTTCAGCCTAACACCCACACTGGCCAACATGTCCCAGCTACACTAGTTCCACCTGCCCATGTTTGGTCAATATCCCTCCAAACCTGTCCTAACCATGTACCTGTCTAACGGTTTCGTAAATGTTGTGATAGTCCCAGCCTCAACTACCTCCTCTGGCAGCTTGTTCCATGCACCCACCACAGTTTGTGTGAAAAAGTTACCCCTCAGATTCCTATTAAATCTGTTCACCTTCACCTTAAACCTATGTCCTCTGGTTCTCGACTGTGCATCTACCTGATCTATTCCTCTCATGATTTTATACATGTCAATAAGATCACCCCTCATCCCCCTGCACTCCAACGAATGGAGTCCTAGCCTACTCAACCTCTCCCTATAGCTCAGAACTTCTAGTCCGAGCAACATCCTTGTATATCTTTTCTGCACCCTTTCCAGCTTGATAACATCTTTCAAATAACATGGTGTCAGAACTGAACACAATAGTCTAAATATGACCTCATCAATGTCTTACAACTCAGAACTGCAACATGACCTCCCAACTTCTATACTCCTGTTCCTGATGTTCTTGTTCAGCATATTGTGCATGCAAATCAAACATGACCAGGGAAGAAATAGTAATATGAATAAAAAAGAGTTTTTTGGATACAAATTCATCTTTCTCAACCATAGAATGTCCCAAGATCTTTCATGGACAATCATGGAAACATAGAAACATAAAAAATAGGTGCAGGAGGAGGACATTCAGCCCTTCGAGCCAGCACCACCATTCATTGTGATCATGGCTGATCGTCCACTATCAATAACCCGTGCCTGCCTTCTCCCCATATCCCTTGGCTCCACTAGCCCCTAGAGCTCTCTCCAACTCTCTCTTAAATTCATTCAGTGATTTGGCCTCTACTGCCCTCTGTGGCAGGGAATTCCATAAATTCACAACTCTCTGGGTAAAAAAATTTTTTCTCACCTTAGTCTTAAATGACCTCCCCTTTATTCTAAGAATCGGTTTAATCACTGGAGCAAAACAAACAAAGGACATCATAGCAACTCAGTAGCTCCTCAAGTCTATTTCAGGTTCACTAGGAATACAGTTGATACAATCCTTCAAACCTATTCTCCTGCCCAATGTACTAGTGACCAGGGGATCTGGGGTGACGGAGGAACTGAAGGAAATCCACATTAGGCAGGAAATGGTGTTGAGTAGACTGATGGCTCTGAAGGCTGATAAATCCCCAGGGCCTGATGGCCTGCATCCCAGGGTATTTAAGGAAGTGGCTCTAGAAATTGTGGATGCATTGGTGATAATTTTCCATTGTTCTATAGATTCAGGATCAGTTCCTGTGATTTAGAGGGTAGCTATGTAAATCCCGGATCAAACGGGATTTATACCCAAAAGCCAATCATTCAATAACTTGAGAAGGCTTCTCAATATAATGTACTCTCACAAAGAGGACATTGAAGATATTTCAGTCATTACACTGGATGCACAGAAGGCATTCGATCAGGTAGAATGGCAGTATTTATATAAGGTACTCCAAAAATTTAATACGGGAGAGAGTTTTATTAGATGGGTTAAACTATTTTATGATAAAGCTACGGCAAGAATATTAACTAATAATGTTATCTCCAAATTTTTATTTATCAAGGGGTAATAGGCAGGGTTGTGCCTTATCACCTTTGCCATTTGCCTTTATGATAGAACCGCTGGCTGAAAGGATTAGAAATCATCCGAATATTCACGGATATAATACTAAGGACTCAAAGAATAAAATTTCATTACATGCTGATGATATTCTTTTATATATTACTAATACACAAATGAGTATCCCCACCTTATTAACACTAATTGAGAAATTTGGTTATTTTTCAAGATTATGTCTTTAAAACCACAGGATGCGAGACACTTATTAAAATTCCCTTTCAAAATTGCACCAGAAAAATTCAAGTATTTGGGTATTCAAATTATGAGAAGACACAAATCATTATTTAGTGCCAATTTTATGCCACTATTAAATAAACTGAATGTTATGATTAAATTTTGGAAAACGCTCCCACTCTCATTGATAGGTAGAATTAACGCTATAAAAATGACTTTCTTACCACAATTAATATATTTGTTTCAAGCAATCCCAATATATATTCCAAAATATTTTTTTCAAAAAACTAGATTCTAATATCACTAATTTTATATGGGATTATAGAGCACACAGAATTCAACAAAAGCATTTGTGTAAACCTAAAGAAGTTGGGGGGTTTATCATTACCTAACTTTACGTATTGCTACTGGGCAGTGCATATTAAGAACATAATGTACTAGTTGGATAGTTCCACTCACCAGTCGGAGTGGATAAGAATGGAGAAAGAGGAGTGTTTCCCATACGATATAGGAACGATCTTGTTCTCACTGCTAAAATTGAATAGTATAATATATAAGAAGAACTCAATTATTCGCAATACAATAAGAATTTGGAAACAAATAAAATTATCCTTGAAATTAAATAATCTATCAGTACTAACCCCAATATTGAACAATCCTGCATTCAAACCATCTCTTATCGACAAAACATATAAACAATGGGATAGACTGGGGATTAGGAAAGTAGGAGATATGTATGAACTGGGCAAATTGTTATCATTTCAACAATTAAAATCAAAATTTAAACTGAATGATAATCAATATTTTAAATATATACAGATATGTGATTTTATGAAGAAATGTATACATAGATTTCAAACTATATTTTTAGACCCTTTAGAAGAAGCAATGAATAATAAGGCAGATTCACAAAAACTAATATCATATTTTTATAATAATATATTAAATAGAGAATTACCCTCAACAGAGGCACTAAGAGAAGATTGGGAACATGAACTAATGATGAAGATCCCGAAAGATAGATGGGAAAAGTATCTGATGAACACACATAATTGTTCCATTAATGCAAGACGTAATTTTATTCAATTTAAATTGTTACATAGTCTATATTATTCAAAAACGAGGTTGAATAAATTCTACCCAAACGTCTCTCTCCGATGTAATAAATGTTTGTTTCAAAATGCCAATATAGCACATTCATTTGTGGGATGTACAAAGTTGAATAAATTTTGGAGCCATATATTTGATATATTTACAAAGCTCTTCAAGTCAAGAATAGAACCTAATACGGATGGATTATATTCAGAATAATAGTGGAAGATATCTACTTAAACGAAGAACAAAAAGTATTCTTTAATTATGGGTTAATAATTGGAAAGAAATTGATACTTAAATTTTGGAAAAATACAGCTATACCAACTATTAAAATGTGGATTAGGAATATGATGGGCATAGCACACCTTGGAGAAATGGGACTCCGCCTAATAGATAAATATGACCAATTCTTAAGGAGTTGGTCCCCTTTCATCGACTTTTTGAAATCATGTGATGCAGCAGTACCGTAAAGATTACTGATTTCAGGTCAGGTCGTGGATAGAATTACATCTACGAACAAAGATTTGAACATTTGTATTTCAAGGGTCTTTTTCGCCTATTTCTACTTTCTACTTTTTCTTTTCCTATATACCCACTTCATGTTTTTCTATTTTCTACTATCTATTTTTCCTTGTTTTCTTCTCTCTATTTTTTGTTTTTTTTTACTTCCTTTTCAAAAACATAAAACTAGAGGTTGTACATAGAATGTATTACGTTATGCATAGTTGGCACCTACAATTAGGTACCATTGTATTGTTTTGTACTGTATTAACTTCTAATAAAATAAACAAAAAAAACAAAAAAGAACAGAGATGAGGAAACACTTTTTCACACAGGATACTTTCAAGAGAGAGCTATAAAGGGCCTGTCCCACTAAACCTAGAGTTGGATCAACCGTCAGCGATGAAACCGTGAACCAAATCGACCGTCTGCATACACACACAAACAAACACATTGCAAAGTTGGGGGCGGGGAAAGCGGGGGAGCGCTCTCTGAAATTCACACCGGCGATGAACAGAAAGGTAAAAGACGGCTGGTACAGTTACGGTAAGTCCTTTAGAGAGCGGAGAAGGATTACCTTTGATTGCCTTTGACTACCTACAATAGCATTGCGACCTACTACAACCTACCTCGACTAATCCTACGAGTAAAAAAATATAGATTTTTTCCATGGCGACCTTTTTTTACTTGTGGGCATTTTTCAGGATGTTGAAAAAAACGCCGCGACCTAGCTGAGGCCTCGAATACGTGGTGACTACTCTCGAGCATGTATGAGAGTTACAAAGACCTCCTAGGACCTCGTGTCGACCATGCTGAGAATATGTCGAGGGCAAACTCTTCTAAACTCGCCAATTAGGTCGCCGCAGTGGGACAGACCCTAAACAAAGACCTCCTAGGATCTCCTAGGACCTTGTGTCGACCATGCTGCGAGTATGAGTCGAGGGCAAACTCTTCTAAAATCGCAAATTAGGTTGCCGCAGTGGGACTAGCCCTATATAGGGCTCTTAAAGATAGCGGAGTAATGGGATATGGAGAGAAGACAGGAATGGGTACTGATTGGGGATGAAGAGCCATGATCACATTGAAAGGCAATCCTGGCTTGAAGGGCCGAATGGCCTACTCCTGCACCTATTGTCTGTTGTCTATTGTCAATTACCAGTGTCACCCAATTCCCTTTTAATCTGAAAATCTATCAATCCTAACTCTAATACAAAAAATATACAATGTGCTGGAGTAACTCAACGGCTCAGGCAGCATCTCTGGAGAACAGGGATAGAACATCTGATCCACTGAGTTGCTTCAGCACTTTGTGTATTTTTTTGTATACTAGCACCTGCTATACCTTGTATCTTCCTCATTCTATCTCTAATATGCTCAACTATTCAGCATACAGGGTCTGAGGAGAGAATTCCAATGCAGAAATCTTAAAAATCTCAGCAGTCAGTTTACATATTGCAAGCACCTACACACAACAGCGTGATATCACATAATTATTTAGTTCAGGAGTGTGGTAGAGATGGCGGCAGAGAATGGATTGCGAGGGAGGGATGATAGTGGCCAAGAACATGCATGGGCAAATAGTTATGGAAAGCAAATAGAACATTGTGAGAGTAAATTGGGTTATTTAGAAGGTGTTAGAAGAGTTAATATTGCAACAACTAAGGACACTTTGTGACATAAAGATGAACCTACATCAAAAACAAGACCTACACAAAACAAGATAACTACAGCTGGAAAACCACACTATTTACATAAGAATGTCCTTTTTCCATAAGCTTTTTAAAATGCATTTTGAATTACATAATTCATTACATTGCAAGAAATGTTATTCAGTTTGCATTCAGTTGAATTTGCTTGTTCATTGCTGTGTTAGACAGTAATAATCTCATTACCCCTACCTAACTTCAAACTCACAAATCAAATATTCCATTGGAATCTCTAACGAGCAAGGGCAAAAAGCTGCCAAAAGAAAAGAGAAAATGACATCTCTTATTAAGATGTAATGGAAGGTATTGGACCAAAACAATGCAAACCACATAACACAGCAAGAGGACATTTGTTTTGTTGTGCCTACTGTATATCAGCCATTTGGAAATCCTAATTACACACATTTCTCCATAATTCCTGATTAAGCAGACAACCTCAATGTAATTGCATGGAAGATCTTTTCCACTTTGGAAGCTAACTGATATTGAATGGGATCATAATGTGGAGATACTTAAAAGAAACCTCAAATATAATGTCTAACGCTTGGTTCTCAACATTTCATTATTGAAAATAATAGTAGTTAAAGATTCCACAATAGGAACGAATACTTTTCCTTTTGATAGGTTAATACTTTTAAGCTGAAAAAAGTGTACTTTTTCAAGATTACAATATACAGAGGGAGTATTTTGGCAATCATTATTCATTAAAGAGAGCAATAAAATATTAAGATTAAACAAGAACTTACCAGTTTGAAGTTTGATCTTTATTTTATGAGGAGTTACGATGAGAGATTACGTGAAGAACCCCGTACAGCCGTTGGTGCGTCAATCTTCAAAGCAGCGGAGTGAAATCACAGGTAATAATGACTGAAGTATAATAGTAAAATAACAGAGACTAGAACTACCAGATGATATTGATGAGGGTTGGGAGTGGAGGGCACGTAATCCCTCAACATAACTCCTCATAAAATAAAGATCAAACTTCAAACTGGTAAGTTCTTGTTTAATCTTACTATTTTACTTCGGAGTCATGTGAGTGACTGCGTGAAGATTTCAAAGCTCTGTGATTTCATGCCGCAGACCCAAATCTGGCGTTCACACTGCATTGATTGACACAATAGTTGTTAAAAAAACAATAATGCATCAATCATAACATTGTCAAATGAATAATGGTTTATTTACAAATGAAACAATGACAACCCCTCTAACTCAGGGGAAACTATAACAGAACGCAAAACAGAATCAGCATATGATAAAATTTTTGGAAGGTCAGCTCACTGGACCATCCTGCGGCTGCGAGGATATGGTCAATAGGCACGTACATCGCCCTTGCTGTGGAGGTTGATGCCGCCCTGGTAGAATGAGATTTGAATTTATCAGTATCAATCCCAGCACTTCCCAGAACCTGCTTTAGCCACCTTGAAATTGTTTGCACCGACACCGTACTGTGTGGTTTTTTTGTGGCTAATAAATAATGCAGACTCTGTTCCTCGTAGATCTCTGGTGGCCTCAATGTAACGAGACAAATGTGATACTACACACAGGTGAGCATCTGTGGGGTATGCTGAAAACACAATCTTACATCCTCTCATGCCTATTCTACTATGTTTGAGCAAATCATAGACATAAAAAGTAATGGCATCTGCCGATACCTGCATTCTGTCTAGCTGAAGCTTTTGCAATGTTTGCACACATTGGGCTGATACCAACGCCATAAGCATGACCACCTTCATGGTTAGTTTGGCTAGAGATAGGCTTGCAACAGGAGCCCACTGGCGAAGAAGCATAAGAACTTCACTCATATTCCAAATACCGGCATACCTAGGTTTAGGAGGATTAGAATTAAAAACTCCCTTCATAAATCGAGAAACTAACAGATCTACTGAATGTAACTCTGAACTCATGGGTAAATAATAAGGCAGAGCACTTCTGGCTATATTAATCGCACTATAGCTTAATTTTTTATCAAAATAAAGATTGGCAAGAACTCCAGTACGTCTGGGATTCCTGCAGTTTGATATGAGATATTCTGCTGTAGACAGAATACTTCCCACTTCCTTATCGAGGTAATGTACTGCTTCTGAGGACGATCCCTGCAGGCCGACATGAGAACATTCATGGTACGATCAGACAGTCCTCTCCCCAGGTATGGCCTCCTTAAAATCTGCAAATTAACAGATCAATACAATCATGTAAAGGATGTTGATCGCCAGTTACTGGATTTACCAGTAGATGTTTTTGTTTGGGAATAATCATGTGAGGCTGACTAACCATTTGAAAAACGAGAGGGAACCATGGTTGTGTAGGCCAATCTGGAACTACCAATACTCCTGAAACGGAGTCCTGCTTGATCTTTTGCAAGCATCGACTGATGAGACAGAATGGAGGAAATGCATAAACAAACATTGCACCCCAATGCAGTGAGAATGCATCCACCGCTGCTGCACCAGGATCTGGTTCCCATGAAACATATCTGGGCAACTGATAGTTTAGTCTAGATGCAAACAAGTCAATATCTGCCATTCCATACTGAGCAACCACTTGATTAAATATGTCCTGATTTAACATCCATTTTACTTCGGAGTCACGTGAGTGACTGCTCAAGCAATGTTCAAGCTCCTGGTTATTTGTTCAGAGAAAATCTGTTTAAATAAATAAAGAGCTTGATAAAGAGCCAAAGACTATTGACCTCATGAAACCCTTCGTTTTGGCCAAAGAAAGGGCCGGTCAAACAAGAAGGGAATTTTGATTTGGAGCTGGAACAAGCCGAGGCAGGAGTATGGTAAGGAAATATTACCAACCAGCACAGCCGAATGTTACCCATATGTTGGGAGAAGGAGACCATCACATCCGGTTGTAGTGGTACAAAAACTTTATTCTATTACAGAAGAATCTTTGGATGAACCTCAGATTGGTGGTAGTCTATAAATGTTTTATGATAAATGGGACTGTATAACATCTGACCGTGTTATATTAGGTACTGTCTTAGGATCAACCATTGATTTTGTAGAAGGTATTGATCCACCAGGACAGAATAAGCCTAATTGTATTTGGTGTTTTTGTATTTGAAAAAAATTCAAATTGATAAAGAAGTTAAGAATTGGTGTAAAAAAGGAGGTATCGAGAAATCAAGTGAGGATCCACAACAATTTGTATCAAATATTTTCCCCAGACACAAAGAAAGATGGGGGTTGTAGAATCATTTTAGACCTCACACTTTTAATACGTTTGTCCAGAAGGATGCATATTATTCAGTACCAATTCATCATCACATTCACAGGTATTGAAATTTAATTGGATGGGACAGCTGTGGTAATACAAAGCATTACCTAATGGATTAAGCTCAGCTCCTAGGTTGTTCACTAAATGTTGAAACCAGCATTTGCACTGCTCAGGGCACAAAAACACATTGTTATGGCTTAACTAGATGACATTTTAATTGTCAATGCTAATCAGGAGTCAGCTGAAAAATCAGTCTCGGTGACTACAAGCCTGTTTGTAAGGCTAGGTTTCCTGATTCATCCAACAAAATCTAAAGTTACAGCCATCCCAAACTATTGAATATGTGGGGATTGTGATTAATTCAGTTACTATGTTAGTAACTTTACCAATAGACAAGATTGTTGATATTATAAATTTTTGTCAGTGCCTTATTGACAAACCTTATCCCTCCATCCGAGAAGTTGCTAATGTTATTGGGAAGTTAGTAACAGCATTCCCTGCAGTGGAATTTGGTCCACTGCATTACCAAAATCCCCAAAAGAGCAAAAACACAAGCTAATACAGCGAGCAAGCCATTTTGATAGGCCCATGCAATTGCCAAAGGATGCTTTATTAGAATTGTATTGATGGATTGAGAATATTCCACAAGCTGTTAAAAACATTTTGGTTCAGCAGCCAGCAGTGATTTTGCAAGCTGATGCAAGTTCTCTCGGATGGGGTGCTACGGATAATGATACCAGCTGTGGGGGCAGATGGACTGTCCAAGAGGATGTATTTCTCCAAACATATGGTATAAATTATTTGGAGTATTTTATGGATTAAAAGCTTATTGTTCTACTATGAAGGATTTGCATGTCCAATTACAAGTAGATAATACCACAGCTGTGGCATATATCAATCACATGGGTGGAGTAAGATCATTATCATGTGATCATCTGGTTAACCAGGTGTGGCATTGGTGTATTGGTAAGAATATGCGGGTTTCAGTTACTTATCTCCCAGGGAGAGACAATATTGTGGCAGACAAAAGATCACGAAAATTTAAAGACAATACAGAATGGTTAAATCCAAAAAATTGCAAAAATATTGTCAGTCGGTTGGAGTACAGGACATTGATCTGTTTGCATCTAGATTAAATCACCAATTGCCCAAATACGTGTCTTGGGAACACATTCCAGGGGCAGTAGCAGTGGATGTTTTCTCGCTACACTGGGGGAATACGATCTTTTATGCCTTTCCACCATTCTGTCTGATTGGGCAATGTCTCAAGAAAATAGCGCAAGACGCTGCCAAGGGCATTTTGGTGGGGCTAAATTGGCCTACACAATCATGGTTCCCGTTGATGCTTAAAATGATTATTGAACCATGTATGATGATTCCTAGTTGCAACAATTGTTGATACAACCAGTGACAAAAGAAATTCATCCATTGCATGATCATGTGAATTTGTTAATCTGCAGGTTCTGACCAGACCATTGCAAGAGCTTGGACTGTCGGATAGGACCATGGATGTTATAGCTGCAGCTTGGAGAAATAGCACTAAGAAACAATATATATTACATATAAAGAAATGGGAAGTCTTCTGTAGACAGTCAAAGATATCTTATTATACTGCGAACATATCAAATGTATTGGAGTTCCTTGCTGGGTTGCATTTTGATGAGCACTTGCATTATAGTGCCATTAATAGTGCTCGTAGTGCTTTGTCATCCTATTTAGGACAAATTTCTGATCGAGATTCAATTGGGTCTCACCCATTAATATTCCGGTTCATGAAAGGAATTTAAAAAAAAATCCTCCCAAGCCCAGTGAGACAAAAATTTGGGATGTTAGCATTGTTCTCACTTTGCTTAGGCAATGGACTCCTATTACTTCAATGTCTTTACAAAGGTTAACATTCAAGGTAATAATGTAATGGCATTAGTGTCAGCTCAAAGTGTACAAACTTTGCAATTGTTACGGTTAGATTGCATGCATGTGGGTTCAGATAACATTGTGTTTTATGTATATGATCTGACCAAACAAAGCAGACCAGGAAAAACTGGAGCCAAGGTAATGTTTAAAGCATATCCTGTCAATCAAACATTGTGGGTAGTTAGGCATTTAACTAAATATATTGAAGTTAAGTTATCATTGTACCACTGCTGACAAATTCATTCACTTGCACTTTGTGTGCAATGTGACGAATAAAACTGATTGATTGATTGATTGAAGTAATCAAAATCTCCGAGATGCTGAAACAGCATTACTGATAACGCACAAAAAACCACATACAAAAGTTGCAGTTCAAACCATTTCTAGATGGTTAGAACAGGTTTTGGATTTAGCAGGAGTGGACACTGATGTGTTTAAGTTTCACTCCACTAGGGCTGCAGCTGCATCCGCTGCGAAGGTACAGGATGTACCACTCGATAAATATTTAGAGGCCGCAGGGTGGTGTAAAGAAGAAACTTTTTCAAAGTTTTACGATAAACCTGTTGTCACGGTGCCAGGATTTGGACACGCAGTGTTGGGTTCGCTTTAAATGCTAGCTTTGTTTTATATTATCGATTTATATTATCGATTTATGTTATCATTTGATATCATTATCACTTTTGTTGAAATATTTTCCCCTGGGATAGAGGGGTTATTATTTAAAAAATTGTTCTTTTTATGATTAAAAGACTTATTACATAAATTGAAACAATGTTTTAAAAATATTATTTACTCACTACTGTATTGACTAAACAGAGTGTCCTATGGAATGAATCTACGACATAAAAAACACAGACCTTTAAAATCTTCACGTAGTCACTCACGTGACTCTGAAGTAAAATAGTAAGATTAAATGAGAACTTACCTGTTCGAAGTTTGATCTTTATTTTATGAGGAGTTACGATGAGGGATTACGTGCCCTCCGCTCCCAGCCCTCATAATATAAATGATCATCTGGTAGTTCTAGTCTATGTTGAGCTTTACTATCTTACTCCGGCTATTGGTTCTGTGTTTTTCATGCTTTTCTGCTTTGAAGTATGCCGATCAAGCGCCAGGCGGGGCTTCTTCACGTAATCCCTCATCGGAACTCCTCATAAAATAAAGATCAAACTTCAAACAGGTAAGTTGTCCTTTAATCTTACTATTCTATGTTGACATTGAACTGGCATGGCCTATTGTCAGCTACTGTGTTGAATCTACCTGGTAAATATATTGCTGAAACCCAGATATTTTGGTCAATGCACCAGCCCCAGATCTGATTAGCCAGTCTATCACAAGACTGTGACTTGACATGTGGTTTACATATGCCACTACTGTAGTGTTGTCAATCTGAACCTGCACATGCAAGATACTCGTGGCAGAGCAATAAGCTTTAAGCCCATACCAGGCTCCCAAAAGCTCTAAATAATTGATCCCTCTTAATTGAAGAAGGGATGTCTCATCAGTATTCCATCTGCCTCCACAACTGGAAGACATATCTGTAGCACCCCCAGCCCAGCGCACTAACATCTGTCTGTAATATTATGGAATGTGGTTCAACCAAACTGTCCCTGGAGCTTTTTGACACATTTATGATCCACCATTGAATGTCTGAAATTGCCCCCAGCTGACAATTGCATAGGCCTATCAAAATAACCCACATGTGTCCTCATGCCTGTTCTTTTGCTTGTTGTAATTGCTGATAATGCAGAGGTCCAAACTGCACAGCTGGGAAAGCAGCCACCAATTTACCAATTAAAATGACTACTTGTCTAATTGAAGGTCATTGTTCACTAAGGAGATTAACACAATGCTCAATGAACTGCTGCCATTTGTCCCTAGGCAAAGTCACTAGAATGTGATTTGAATAATGGTAAAGCCCAAATAATCAATGATTTTAACTGGTGATAATTTGGATTTATCTGCATGAGTGATGAACCCTAATTGTTCAAAGGTGAGTTTAACAATTGAAACAGATAATTCAGCTGCAGCCCGAGTCTTCCCAATAATTAAAATATCATCTAAATATGCCATTACAACATGCCCCTCAGCTTGGAGTAATCCTAGAACAGGTTTTAACAATTTATTAAATAATCTAGGAGCTGAAGTTAACCCATTAGGCAATGCTTTAAATTGCCACAACTGACTCATCCAGATACATTTTAAATACCTCCTATCATCACCATGAATAGGCACTGAGTAATATGCATCCTTTAAATTAATGCTGGCCATATAACACCCTTTGGAAACCAGATGTTTAGCCGTAGAAAAAGTTTCCATATAGAAATGCCTATAGCAAACAAAGAAGTTCAACTCGTCAGGTCCAGAATGATTCTACATCCCCCAGTTTTTTTAGAGCTAGGAAAAACACTTGACGCAAACTGACGGTTTTTGTCAAACTGACTTCTCAATAATCCCTTTTTTTGTGTAATGTGTTAAATTCTGCTTGTATGAGCACATTCTCTTCTGAAAATGTAAGTTTCCGACTTGGAACATGCTGATTAGGTGGACACACAGTAGAGTAAAATTCAATTTTAACCCCCTCTATACTGCTAAGTATAAATGAATCTGATGTTATCTCCTGCCATTGTTTGAGAAACAAGTGTAATCTGCCCCCAATATGAACATCTATTTCACTTGATTCATTCTCTTTAAGAGGAAAATTTCTCACCTGCATATGTCCTGGCTGCCCTTGATGCCCCCGGCCCTTTGTAGGGAAAGTCATTCTTCCCCTCTCGCCTGTGGCAGGCTGCCAGCTCCGAGACTGCGAAGCTGAGTGGCTGGTCTCTTCCCCGGCGTCCGAACTGGTACCCCACCGGTAAGGAAAAACCCTCTTTCCTAATTTGCCACCTGGCTTGATGAGTCCCATAGTTTTAGCTTCCTCATGGAGCTCTTTAACTCGCTTGGCGAGACCTCCTCCAAATAAAAGATTAGGCGGTTGTACGCTGGGCAGTTTACACAATGATGCCAGGTTAGGATTAATAATTGGCCGAATAGCACTTTGTCTTATATTGTTGATTTCAAAATAAGCAGTATACAAAAGTCCCAGTGCATCTTGGTGAGCTTCCGACATATGCCCCTTGTTTACTGTAAAAGCAAATGCCATAAGCCCTGCTGAAAGACATTTCAATACCTTTTGTAATTTTAATTCTTGGGCTCTTGCTGACACCCCCAACTGTGTCCATATGAGATGGTTTACCATAGGTACCTTTGGTAAACTGCAATTAATAGGGGCTTCATACTTTTTAGCTGCCTCATCCATGTCCGATTCTTGCAGCTGATGAGAGAGCATATGTTGGATGGCTGATGCCAATTCTTCCCCTAACGGCTCTCCTGCCTCTTTCGGGACTGCAAATTTCTCTGCTATATTCGGGATAATTTCAAGTTCCACTCCCTTGTGGCTCTCCCCAGACACTGACTTGGCGTCAGTAAATCGCACCGGTATACCCTCCTCCTCAAAGGTTGGGTATTCTTGCAGCCTTATTATAGGCGCTGCTAGCACAGGCTCTCCACTAGCCTGGCGTAGGCACCACTCCTCCTTACGGAGTTCATCCCTGTCGAGCATCTTCTGCAATAAGACCTCGATCTGGGAGAGCCGTGAGCAAACGGCCACTCCTTTGGAGGATAAAACCTCCAAGCCCGACTCTGGGTCCACGGGCCTATTTGATTTTACAGTAGCCTTACGGCCTACCGGGTGTGTGTGTGTGTGTATGTGTGCGTTCGTACGTGTGTATAGGTGGATACATTTTTACCATCTTCTGTTTTTATTTCAGATTTCTAACAGCCTTAGTATTTTTGATTTTACGTTTATATATACAGAAGTAATCTGATATTTATGTGGTTAGAAAGAAAAAATGGATACTTGCCCAGATTATTGGAACCATTGAGGGTAATGCCCAGAATAATGTATGTATTTTTGAGACATCAAGATTTGAGTTATTTTTAAATGAGGGAACTTAACAAGGGAATACTTAGAATTTTGTGATCATAAAGCTCTTTAGCTTAAGAGTTCATACTGCCTTCAGCAAAATGGAAAATGAAATGGATGTATCTTATGGATTCTGAAACCTAGATTTATATTTATTCTCCACTCAAGCCTCTTGTTATATTCCCTCATCTAAATCTATTAGTGTAGATCTCTATTCAGTTTTTTTGTTGTATACTTACTAATCCTCCCCTTAAGTACATTTATACTGTTCCTGCAGCCACTCCATGGTCATGAGCTCCACACTCTACAAGAAACTACTTCTGAATTCCCGACTGGATTTTCGGTGACTATATATAATGATGACCTCTAGTTATGTTCTCTGCCTGTATCCATTCTATCAAAACCCTTCATCTTTTTAAAGACATTAGGGTCACCGTTTAGCCTTGTTTACTCAGAAGAAAACCTAGTCTGGCCTTCCTTTTTTGCAGTGTACCTCTTCATATTTCTGATATTATCTTTATAATTCTTCTCTCGGCCCCTCTCTGGGATCTCCATTTCCCTTTAAAGTCATGGCAACCAGAATTGTAAGCAGAACAGAGTTAGCTAACCAAGGTTCCATCCGAGTATGGTATATATCAAATTCATGATTTTGTTGAAATTCCTGCTTTCACATGGAGGGATCCTTCCTCTGAAGGTCGTTGGGCCTTGCAAATGAGGTGGACGCCCCAACATGCCAAAGTTCCCATCCGCATCTCACTCAGTGCCAATTAAAAGTGACATGGCCATATCATGAGGAGGTTACACCAACTGAGAAATCCATATAACAATGTTGAAGCATGGATATTTTTTTGGGCATTGCAAAGTTACTGATCAGCACTTCAATTTGTCAGCAGCACATTTCCAACCCTCACCCCTGTAACCGTAATAAGTCCTGCATCCAACAGCAACTTGTGGCAATGCTTTCATCTGAAGACAGTCCAGCCTCCCACTTAATAATGAAATGCTTGGCAAGCTGACTGTGAAGTGGATAATGCCAGTGTATAATTATGTAGCATGGCAACAGTAGCTACCATGCAATAGAAAGTACGCTTTTGATTGTGAAGTACTTTGGCACTTTCTGAGGTTACACAATGTTCACTCTAAAGTCTTTCTTGTTTTTAATGATGTTTTCAATAAAATAATAGGCAAAACTTTGTGCTATGCACTGGGTCTTGTCAGAAGTTGAATATGAGGACCTGCTTTTTAGAACTTTTTAATTGATTACTATCAAGGTCATGCCCCTGACATAAACGGGTTCAACTCCAACAGCAGCTATCACCATTATTTCTACTCATTTATCCAAAATGCTCAAATATGTAAATTGTATTCATAGACACACAGGATGGTTGTAACACAAATGGAGGCCTTTCAGCCTATTAAATCTATACTAGCACTATGAAAAGCTAAACATCTCTCCTGCGCTCTCCTCTTTGTCCTAAAAAGTATTTCCTTTCAAATACAAATTCAAGAACCAGAGGACATAGGTTTAAGGTGAGGGGGGGGGGGGGGGGGGGGGGGGGGGTGTGGTGGGAGGGGGGAGAGATTTAATAGTAATCTGATGGGTAACTTTTTCACACAAACGGTGGTGATTGTATGGAACAAGCTGCTAGAGGAGGTAGTAGGGACAGGTACTATTGCAACATTTAAGAAACATTTAGGTACATGAATAGGACAGGTTTAGAAGGATAATGCAGGCACGTGGGACTAGTGCAGATGGTAAATGTTGACCGGTGGGCAAGTTGGGCAGAAGGGCCCGTTTCCACACTGGTAGACTTTACAACTCTATGACCTAGTTAATGTATACACACATATCATTTCACATAATCAATTGATCAAACACATAGGCACCATTACCTATAGACTTCATGTATTGTCTGTGCGGAGTTTGCATATTCTCTCTATGACCAAACAAGTTTCCTACAGATGCTTTGGTTCCCTCCCATTTAGTAAACATGGGCTGGTTGCTAGGTTAATTGGTTATTGTAAATTGCCACAAGTGTGGGTTATTGGTAGGAGAATCAGGGAACATGTGAGAGAGTGTGTAAGAAAGAACTGCAGATGCTGGTTTAAAAGATTGTTAAGGGCTCGGACATGCTAGAGGCAGGTAGCATGTTCCTGATGTTGGGGGAGGGCAGAACCAGGGCCACAGTTTAACAGTAAGGAGTAAGCCATTTAGAACGGAGACGAGGAAGCACTTTTTCTCACAGAGAGTGGTGAGTCTGTGGAATTCTCTGCCTCAGAGGGTGGTGGAGGCAGGTTCTCTGGATGCTTTCAAGAAAGAGCTTGATAGGACTTAAAAATAGTGGAGTCAGGGGATATGGGGAGAAGGCAGGAATGGGGTACTGATTGGGGAAGATCAGCCATGATATCATTGAATGGCAGTGCTGGCTCGAAGGACCAAATTACCTACTCCTGCACCTATTGTCTATTGTCTATTGTCTAATTCGAAGGTAGACAGAAATTGCTGGTGTATGTCAGCGGGTGAGGCAGCAGCTCTGGAAAAAAGGAATGGGCGACGTTTTGGGTCGAGATTCTTCTGGGAAGGGGAACGGGATGCAGAGAGAAAGCAGGGGCCATCTGAAGTTAGAGAAGTCAATGTTCATACTGATGGGGTGTAAACTACCCAAGCAAAATATGACATGCTGTTCCTCCATTTGCTCTGGGCTTCACTCTGACCATGGAGGAGGCCCCATGACAGAAAGGCCACCTTGGGAATGGGAGGGGGAGTTAAAGTGCTGAGCCACTGGGAGATCAGGTAGGTCAAGACGGACTGAGCGGAGATGTTCAGCGAAACGATCGCCGAGCCTGCGCTTGGTCTTGCCTTGGCCTCGCAGGTGTTAAGTAGGTAGGAGCGGAAAACCCGGGGGAACCAGAGGGGACATGTCCCCCCCCATGTATTGAGATGTGGGGGACACCCCCCCCATGTTTTTGTCATCCGGATTTTAAAATCTCCGCTTTCTGCAAGACATGGAGGTGGGACTGCTGATCCAGGGCGCCAATTGGATGAGAGAGACGTCGGTCAGCAGGCAATGGGGGCAGCACATGATGACTCAGCATGATGATTGGAGGAGGGAGACGTGGCATAGACCTGTGCCTCATCCGCAGCCAGGATCGACCCCGGCCGGCTCTCCCACGCTGTCCCGTCCCACCCAAGTGCCCCCCCCCCCTCCCCCATGGGTGGCCAGAGACGTCGGCAGTCAGACGGGAGCTGTACCCCCAGGCCCACAGCCAGCGCAGAGAAGCAGCGCTAAACCCAGCTCAACTCTGCCTGGCCAACCTGCCTGGGCTTGTGGGAAATATGGCCAGCGCGGAGAAGCAGCGCTGGGATCCCGTCAGTCCAGTCAGGGCTTGTAGGTTAACCCCGCGAGACAGGCAGAGTCGAGCTGCATTTAGCACTGGATTAAGCCACCGAAGCCTCGCGCATGTGTGTGTGAGTGTGCACATGCGTGCGCGGCTGCCAAAAAATTGTGTCCCCCCTCTCCCCCGGTCCCCTCCATATTTTGATAGCGAGTTCCGTGCCTGTAAATAGGTGTGCAGCCGGATGACATCTCTCTGTACTTCACAGAGACACAACTTTTGTAGCCCCTTGTCTTATCAGAAACTACAATTCTGGGAGTCTCAAACTTTGCAACATGTAAGCTCCCACAGCATCCTATTTAGGACACTCACCCTTGCTGTAATCTGGTGGCCAAAACATATATATATATATATAATTTTGCATGGTTACATGAAGTAGAATCCAAGTTGTTAAGTTTTGGAACTTTATATAATTGACATATCTCACTGAAAATGTAAAAGTAAATGCTAGTGTAGATCATTAAATTTACTGAGAACTATATTCCTGATTATGAATCTACTCTCAGGCAATGAATTTCATGTTTATTTACATTTTTGGTTCTAGCAACACATTAACATGACATTTTAGGCATGAAAGGGTTAATGCCTGCTGTGCAGCATTCACACTTGCCGACACCATTATTAAAAACTTGAGAAATAATATCAGCACATCTTCTGTGTTAATGTTCCCTGAGTGTGTTTATCGTTACTCCTTGCAGCAATTCATTGAGTTGCAGAGATTGGAAACTGCGATGAAAGTAACAAATTTGTCGGTATCTGGTAAATATTGAACATTGAAATTCCTAAAATTGCAGTTGCTGGAAATCTGAAATAATATAAAAAGATGCAAATGCTGGAAACACTCAATAGGTCAGGGAGCATCTGTGGGAAGAGAAACACGGTTAATGTTTCAGGTCTCCGAGAGAAGATGTTTGACAAAAGATCTCGAACCTGGAATGTTTCCCTTTCCACAGATGATGCCTGATCTACTGAATGCTTACAGTATTGTCCAGTTTTATTTTTATAAATCTAATTTCACACACTGAGAAACATTCTATTTGGAGATTTATTTCATTGTTCCCAGGTATTCATGGGCCAGTAAGAATGATCAACGTCGGCTATTGAGTCATAGCATCACAGAATCATGCAACTCAACAACAGGCCTTCAGCCCAATTTGCCCATGCCAACCAAGATACTCTAAACTAATCCCCCCTGTCTGTTTTTGTGGTCCATATCGCTATAAACCTTTAAAATATAAATGTTTTATGCGGTTTCATGCAGTAAATAATGAGAGGCTTCATCATTCTGCAAACAGCCGCAGAATTTGAACATATTCTCTTAGAATAAAGTTCAGAATAATTAGGACTGTGAGAAGGAAAAGTTTCTTCTCTTAAATGTTTAATGTTCAAAATTTATTTGTCACATGCACCAACTAAAGTGCAGTGAAATTAATTTCCCATGCAGCGATACAATTGAAAAAAAAACACACAATACACAACAGAATTTAACATAAACATCCACCACAGCATTCTTCACTGTGGTGAAAGGCAACAAATTTCAGTCAGTCCTTCTCCTTTGTTCATCCGTGGTCATGAGCCTTCCGTAGTCGCCGCTACGGATGGCCGGATGTACAGGCCCTCTCGTCAGGATGATCGAAACTCCAACGTCAGGACGGTCAAACACACTCCGTGGCTTGGAGTGCCCGAAACAGCCTATATTCTAAAGGGTTGTGAAATGCTTGAATTCAGATAGCTGAAATAGACTAGTTACTGAGGATCCCTTTTTCAAAATAAGAACACAATTGAGGTTCCTATCCCTCTATACCTTTCCTATCCATGTAGCTGACTAAATGTATTTTAAATGTTGTTGCAGTACCTGCCTCAATTACCCCCTCTGGCAGCTTGTTCCACATACCCACCAAAGTTGCCTCTCAGGTTCCTATTAAATCTTTCCCTTCTCACAATACGCCATTGTCCTCTAATTCCTGATTTTACTTCGGAGTCACGTGAGTAACTACGTGAAGAAACCCGTACAGCCGTTGGTGTGTCATTACGTCAGACTCTTTGGTGCAGTCGGCTGGTTGGAGCAGCAGCGCTCCTCCAAGCGATAAGTTTAAAACTGGAGGTGTTTTAAACTTTTTTCAGTCTTCATTTTCTGTAACAGTGGTTTGTGTTGCTCCATTAGTGATGCAGAAGGTGAAAAAGGTGGCGGTGAGGCGCTCCGGTGGGAGAAAGGTCGATGACCAGGAGAGTATTGTGAGTGGAGGGTCGTCTAGCACACCTAGTCTGATGCTAGCTATAGAGCTCGCGATAGCATACCCACTGCCTGTGAGCAGTGTAGACATGCCAGTAGGTTACATTTGTTTCTCACATGATGGCAGGTGTTAACATCAGATTAATTTATACTTAACAGTATTGAAGGGGTAAAAATTGAATTTTACTCTAATGAGAGTCCAACTGATCAACATGTTCCAAATCGGAAACTTATATTTTCAGATGAAGAAAATGTGCTCATACAAGCAGAAATTAATACATTACACAAGAAAGGGGTAATTGAGGTCAGTCTATCAAAGTCATCAGTTTGTGTCAAGTATTTTTCCAAGGTCTAAAAAGACTGGGGGGGGGGGGGGGGGGGGGGGGTAGAATTATCCTGGATTTGACGAGTTTGAACAAATTTGTTTGCTGTAGGCATTTCAAAATGGAAACTTTTTCCACGGCCAAACATCTTGTTTCCAAAGGGTGTTACATGGCAAGCATTGATTTAGAGGATGCATATTTCTCAGTGTCTATTCATGGTGATGGTAGGAGATATTTGAAATTTATCTGGATGACTCTGTTGTGGCAATTCAAAGCACTGCCTAATGGATTAACTTCAGCTCCTAAATTATTTATTAAATTGTTAAAACCTGAGTTAGCATTACTCAGAGCTCAAGGGCATGTGATAATGGCCTATTGAGATGATATTTTAATTGTTGGAAAGACTCATGCTGAAGCTGAGTCATCTGTTTCAATGTTTAAATTCACTTTTGAACAATTAGTGTTCGTCATTCATTCAGATAAATCCAAATTATCACCAGTTCAAATCATTGATTATTTGGGATTTACCATCAATTCAAATCACATGTTGGTAACTTTGCCTAGGGTCAAATTGCAACAGTTAATTGAGGACTGTGTTAATCTCCTTAGAGAACAACGGCCTTCAATTAGACAAGTAGCCAGTTTAATTGGTAAATTGGTGGCTGCTTTTCCAGTTGTGCAGTATGGTCCTCTGCATTATCAACAATTACAATGATCAAAGGAACAGGCACTGAAAATACAAGTGGGCCATTTTGACTGGCCCATGCAATTGTCAACTGGGGCCATTTCTGATATAAAGTGGTGGATTGTAAATGTTTCAAAAAGTTTTAGGAAGGTTTTGGTGGAACCACCTTCAATTATATTACAGACTGATGTAAGTGCGCTGGGTTGGGGTGCAACAGATATGTCTTCCAGTTGTGGAGGTAGATTGAATACTGATGAGACAGCCCTTCTTCAATTAAGAGTGATCAATTATTTAGAGTTGTTGGGAACCTGGTATGGGATTAAAGCTTATTGCTCTGCCAGGAGGGACTTGCATGTGCAGGTTCAGATTGACAACACCATAGCAGTGGCATATGTAAACCACATGGGTGGAGTCAAGTCACAGTCTTGTGATAGACGATAGACTGGCTAATCAGATTTGGAGCTGGTGCATTGACCAAAATATCTGGCTTTCAGCCATATATTTGCCAGGTAGATTCAACACTGTAGCTGACACTAGGTCATGCCAGTTCAATGATAACATAGAATGGATATTAAATCAGGACGTATTTAATCAAGTAATCTGGCTCAGTATGGAATGCCAGATATTGACTTGTTTGCAACTAGATGAAATCATCAGTTGCCCAGATATGTTTAATGGGAACCAGATCCTGGTGCAGCAGTGGTGGATGCTTTCTCACTGCATTGGGGTGGAAAGTGTGTATATGGATTTCCTCCATTCTGTCTCATCAGTAGATGCTTGCAAAAGATGAAGCAGGACTCCGCTTCAGGAGTATTGGTAGTGCCGGATTGGCCTACACAACCATGGTTTCCTCTCGTATGACAAATGGCTAGTCAGCCTCACATGATTATTCCCAAGGATAAAAAGCTACTGGTAAATCCAGTAACTGGGGATCAACATCCTTTACATGATCATATTGATCTGTTAATTTGCAGATTTTAAGAAGGCCATACCTGGGGAGAGGACTGTCTGATCGTACTGTTGATGTTCTCACGTCGGCCTGCAGGAGTAGTACCCAGAAGCACTATATCAGCTCGATAAGGAAGTGGGAGCAATTCTGTCTACAGCAGCATATTTCATATCAAACCGCAGGGATCACAGACGTATTGGAGTTTTTGTCCACTCTTTACTTTGATCAAAAATTAAGTTACAGTGTGATCAATACAGCCAGAAGTGCTTTGTCTTCTTATTTACCCATGAATTCAGAGTTACATTCAATAGGGACACATCCGTTAGTTTCTCAATTTATGAAGGGAGATTTCAATTCTAATCCTCCTAAACCCAGGTATGCCAGTATTTGGAATGTGAGTGAAGTTCTTATGCTTCTTCACCAATGGGCTCCTGTTGCAAGCCTATCTCTAGCCAAATTAACCATGAAGGTGGTCATGCTTATGGCATTGGTTTTAGCCCAATGTGTGCAAACATTGCAAAAGCTTCAGCTAATCAGAATGCATGAGTCGGCAGATGCCATTATAGTTTATGTCTATGATTTGCTTAAACATAGTAGAATAGGCATGACAGGATGTAAGATTGTGTTTTCAGCATACCCCACAGATGATCACCTGTGTGTAGTTTCACATTTCTCTCGTTACATTGAGGCCAACAGAGCCCTACGAGGAACAGAGTCTGCATTATTTATTAGCCACAAAAAACCACACAGTAAGCTGTCGGAACAAACAATTTCAAGGTGGCTAAAGCAGGTTCTGGGAAGTGCTGGGATTGATACTGATAAATTCAAATCTCACTCCACCAGGGCGGCATCAACTTCCGCGGCAAGGGCGATGGACGTGCCTTTGGAACATATCGTCGCGGCCGCAGGATGGTCCAGTGGGCTGACCTTTCAAAGGTTTTTTCACAAGCCAATTTCAAGGCTGGGGGCGTTTGCTGATTCTGTTTTGAGTTCTGTTATAGTTTCCCCCTGTTAGAGGGGTTTGTTATGATTTTGTTTGTAAATAAACTGCTATTCATTTAACAAATGTTATTATCGATGTATTATTGATTGTTAACGACTTTTGAGTCAATCGATGCAGTGTGAATGCCGGATTTGCATCTGCGGCGTGAAATCACAGTGCTTTGAAGTCTTCACGTAGTCACTCACGTGACTCTGAAGTAAAATAGTAAGATTAAATGAGAACTTACCAGTAACTTACAGAACTAACAATTAAATGAGAATTAACCAGTTTGAAGTATGATCTTTATTTTATGAGGAGTTGCGATGAGGAGTTATGAGGAGTTGCGATGCCCTCCGCTCCCAGCCCTCATAGATCTCATCTGGTAGTTGTAGTCTTTGTTACCTTACCATTATACTTCAGTCATTGTTGCCAGTGATTTCACTCCGCTGCTTTGAATATTTATGCACCAACAGCTGTACGGGGTTCTTCATGTAGTCCCTCATCGCAACTCCTCATAAAATAAAGATCAAACTTCGAACTGGTTAATTCTCATTTAATCTTACTATTCTCCTACACTGAGTAAAAGACTGCATTCACCCTATCTATTCCTCTCATGACCTTATACATCTCTATAAGAACACCCTTAAGGGCCTGTCCCACTTGGGCGAACTAATTTGAGAGTTTGCCCTCAACTCATACTCGCAGCATGGTCGACACAAGGTCGTAGGAGGTCTTCGTAACTCTCCTTCATGCTCGAGAGTGGTTGTCTACATAGTCGAAGGAGGTCTTCAACATGTAATTTTTTTAAAAACTCTTCTAAACTCGGCAATTAGGTCGCCCAAGTGGGACAGCCTCTAGGCCTCCTGCACTCCAATGAATAAATTCCTAGTCTGCCTAATCTTTCCCTGTAGCTCAGGCCCTCAGATCCTGGCAAAATCCTTGTAAATCTTCTCTGCCCCCTTTCCAGCTTAACAATATGTTTCCTATGTTGTTATTCGTCCTTCGTAGTTGAAGAAGACCATGACTTCAGTATTTTTGTTTGCAGGTCCGGATGTGAATGGTGAGATCGATGCTGGTCCAGAAGGCTCGCCCATATATGGGACACTGTTGGGTAGATGCTGCGGAAAAAGTTGAAGTGGCTCGAGCCTTGTGCACAGCGTGTTTCCTCTGAGCTTCTGTGGTGCGCTTCTTCTCAGTTGCACTCACTCCTGTGGTCTTGCTCGCCCAATTGGGCGGTACAGGTCCTGAAGTCATAACTTGTGCTTGACTTGGATTAAAGTGAGGGAGAGTTGTGCAAATCGTCAGCCTCACTCTCTCGTCCTGGCCTATCTGAATCTAGTGGCAAGACATAGTCAAGACAGCTGGTGATAGGTCAGGATGCAGTGAATGGCCACCTGTGTTCTGTGTGAACACTGTGCCCTAATTGCACTCCACAACACTTTGTTGGGTCCACCTTCCCACCCGTTGGACCGCCAAATGGCGGTCTTTTCCGCGTATTCTGCTGGATCTAGTCTTCACAGTTCCTGAATAAGGTAATAGCCACAAGGCAGTGGATATTTGCATTTGTTATTTTCCTTCACCACTCCAGGGTGCCATATGGAGGACGCCTGTGCGTGACTTTGTTTAACCTGGGGAGAATAGTGCACAGGCAGCCACCCCATGGTCCTTGACAGATCTGGGTCAGGATCCGGTGGCCTGGAGTCCAAGACAACCGGAGACCCTTTTCTGCTGCAGCCTTCATCCGCCTTCCCAGCCATTGTGATGCTCCACTAAGGACAGTCATTGTCCTCTGCCTGTTCCACCGTTGAGGTCTTGGTTGAATTGTGCTTTGTCAGAGACCTCCCCCTTGACCTTACTGCCATGGGTGACCCTACCAGGAGCATGGCTCAAGACAGCATCGCTCTCAGGATATCAGGTCCACACAAGCTTCTTCACCACGACTCCGTGACAATCCACGGACAATCTTTCCTATAGCAGGGTGACCAAAACAGAACACAATACAGCAATGTTTTGTATAACTGAAACATAATATACCAAGTTTTAAACTCAATATCGTGATTAATGAAGGCCAATGTACTGAAAGTCTTCTTGACCATCCTCTCTACCTGTATCCCACTTTCAAGAAACTATGTAGTTGTACTCCTAGATCCCTCTGCTCCACAATGTTCCTTGGAGTGGTGCCATTTACTTTGACTCCTCAAAATGCAATGCTTCTCATCTGCATTAAGCCCTTCCTTAGTCCACCTGCCCAACTGATCAAATCCTGCTGTAATTTCTGATAACCAACTTCACTATTTATGATATCACCCACTTTAGTGTCATCTGCAAATATATTAATCATGCCTTCAATATTCTAATCTAAATTGTGATATTAACCACAAACAGCAATGGCCCCAGCATCAATCCCTGAGGCATGCCACTCGTCACAGGCCTCAGAAAATCAACCCACTACTATCACCCTCTGCTTCCTTCCATGAAGCCAATTCTCTATACAGTCAGCTGCCTCTTCCTGGATACAATGACATCTAATCTTCCAGAGTAGCCTACCATGCGCAACCTTGTCATACACCTTGCTGAGATCCATATAGACAACGTCTATGGCTTTACCCTCATCAACCCTTTTGCTTACTTTAAGCATCTCCATTGGATTTGCAAGACATGCTCTCCACATACAAAACCTGATTATCCCTGATCAGTGCCTTCCTGTCCGAATGCATATCTTATCGTTCAGAACCCTCTCCAAAGTGTGCAATCAGTGAAGAATAATTTGATTGAAACCAGGAAAGTTGCAATCCTAATTTGTAGCTGTTCTACCTAGCTTGCCAATCTTCATCTTCATGCACTCATGGAGATTCCCTGTCAACTTTGAAACTTGGTTGATTTTCCTTGAGACCCTTATTGGGCTGTCCACTGTACGAGCTAATTCATGTGTTCTCCCGAGTTTCCCCTGATTCAAACTCGGAGAATTACGGTAATAGCCACTTATGGGTACTCGGGGCTCTCGTGGACATTTTTCAACATGTTGAAAAATCTTCACGCTTCTTCACGAGCTTACTGTGTTTCCCGAGTACCTGCCATTAGCGTTACGAGCCACTAAGAGACGTCCCGAGCTCCGATGTACCTGCAACGTACATTCTACGTGCTTACCACAAGTTTGATTTTTTTTAAACTCGGGAGAGCTCTTGGGTAAACTCGTATAGTGGGACAGGCCCATAAGGTAACAAGCCAGGGAAAGTCATGGTTGCCATAAATTAAGTTCCTTGACTATATTTAGCTTAGACAAGATGACTCTCTCATTGCAGGGCATTCTTGCATCTACAGCTGCCCTGGAGATCACCCACCAATTCTTTGCAATAAATTATGTAAAAGGTCTCTGTGTTATCATCAATCATCTTGTGATCTGTGAAACATAGTTGTGGTAAATTTCTATAAGGCAGCTGCTACCAATTCAGAATGGGAGGATAATGTACATTGAAGAGGCTGTGTGAAGTCCCATCCAATATTTTTGCACACCTCTGAGAAATCTGTTTCCAAGAAACAGTAGAAGGAATAAAACAGTAGAGGATTAATCGAGAGGGAGACAAAATTTCACGTTGATTATCTACCGGCACAGTATCGCAGTGGTAAGTTTGCTGCCTTATAGCACCAGAGACCCAGGATCGATCCTGTCTATGGGCGCTGTCTGTATGGAGCCTGTATGTTCTCAGTGACCATGTGGATTTGCTCTGGGTGCTCTGGTTTTGTTCCACATTCCAAAGGCATGCAGGTTTGCAGGTTAATTCACGTCTGTAAATTGTCCCTAGTGTGGGATAGAACAAGTGTATGGGTGATGACCGGTTAGCATGGACTCGATGGATCAAAGGGGCTGTTTCCATGCTGCATCTTTACATCTATATTACTAAAATTCTGATCTTGACCACTTCCTTTTGTTCTATATATTGATTTTAGAAAAAACGCTGCCACTTAGGGTTGTGATTTTTGACCATCCTACTCAGAGTCTCCCTCTGCTGCGCAGGACAAGAGGATTTTTCACATTGATGAAAAATAAAAGAGTTATTAGTGTTTAAAAAATGTTGAGATTCTCTCTCCTGAAGGCCACACCTCTTCCAGAGGGACTATAAAACCCGGAAGTGTTGAGTGCCTCAGTCAGTCTCTGCAAGATGGGGGAGCGAGAGGGTCACGTCTCTCAGTCTGAGCTTTGAATAACTCTGAACACATATCTACTAAACTGTGAGTGGTTTTACTGATCTGTCAGTGCCCTTAATGTGGTTTGAAAATATAGTTTGGAAATGCTAAAGCTGTGTTGCCTTTGGTTTGGAAATGCTAAAGCTGTGTTGCCTTTGGTTTGGAAATGCTAAAGCTGTGGTGCCTAATTAAAGTTGCCTTGCCTAATTAATGTTGCCTAGCCTAATTAATGTTGCCTTGCCTAATTAAAGTTGCCTTGCCTAATTAAAGTTGCCTTGCCTAATATATTATTAAAAGTTTAATCTTGACCACTTCCTGTTGCGCTTTATATGGATTTTAGAAAAACACTACCACGTACAGCTGTGATTTTTGGCCATCTTACTCAGAGTCCCCCTCCGCTCATCAGGTGTCGAGGATTTTTCCCATTGATTAAAAATAAAAGAGTTATTGGTGTTTAAAAAATGTTGAGATTCTCTCTCCTGTCAATCATGCTGTGAAGGCCATGCCCGTTCTGGTGGGAGGGGGGAGGGACTATAAAACCCAGAAGTGTGGGCGTGGCTCAGTCTCTGCAAGATGGAGGAGGGAGAGATCACAACTCGCTGCCTTTAGTGGCCTTGCACCCTGCTTGAAATGGTATGAAACTGCACTTGAATTTGCTGGCCTTGAACCCCGCTCGAAATTGAATTTCAAGGAATAGCTGTGAGTCAACTGCCAGGAGTGAGTGAGTGAGCTACCAGCACAACAGGCTTTAGTGACTGAGCCACCAGCTCAAGAATCCATTCGACCCACAATGTTCATACTAGCCCTCTAGAAACCAGTCCCTGCAGCCCACAACACCCATACTAGCACTCCAGAAAGCCCCCCACTTGCCACCAATATTGGAATTGGTGGAGAGGTGGAATATTGTGTTGGGGGGCCAGCCCTCCCATGTGATGCTGGGACCCAATGGGTCCCACTTAGTCTAGTCTAAAACTTAAAATTATAAACCAAAACTAAAATTAATCAACCGACATCAGCTCAAATAAGTTCTGAGGAAAAGTCATTGATCAAAACATTGTTTTATTTTCTTTACTCATAGATGCTGCCTAACCTTTCATTTTCTTTATTTGTTTTTTTTCAGATCTTTTTTATTAGGTCAATGTTTGTCTCATGATTTATTGCAAAGAAAATTATATCCTTTTTGGACTATTCAGTGAAGCGGTATTTCTGAAAAGTGATTTTTAACATTTGATAATAGAGAAATGAACATTAAATTAACTAGGAGCTTCTTTATAATATTCAAACCTAACTCTGAGAATGCCAGCCCAGAATTAGAAGAGAGCAGTGAAGCAGTAATGCAGATAGGTGAAGAACAGTGATCTACCTGTACTTATTGCTCACCATCAAGATATATTTTTTACTGGTTAAGAGAAGATAACTCCATTTGACCTGGAAAGCCAAAAGCTATAATTAAACCATCTACAATATAAAAGGGCACCATGCAGGATGAGGAGTGACAGTGAAACAGATGCTGTGAACAAGTGAGGCCATAACAGAATGTTGACAGGCATCTATACCACAATCCCAGCTTTGCTGACTGTCAATGTTATAAACTCCTTTGACAAATCCTAAATTACTTTTGTTGCAATTTTAACTGCCACTTGAAATATACACAAAAGATCAAAGAGCTTATTTTACAGGTCAGGGCATAAAGCAGCACACCCACCAGAACATGTCTCAATAAATTGGTAGCATGATTGGGCTAGAAAACGTGTGCAAGATGTTAGAAAGTTTGCTTGCCCTTCCTAAGTTCTCAGTCAGTCACAAAGCCATACAGCAATGTAACAGAACCTTCAGACCAATTTGTTCATGCCGACCAAAATGCCATGTCTACACTAGTCCCACCTACTTGCATTTGGCCCATGTCCCTCTAAACGTTTCCTATCCATGTACCAGTCCAAGTTTATTTTAAATGTTGGTATAGTACATACCTCAACTACCTCCTCTGCTAGTTTACTCCATAAACTCGCCACCCTCTGTGTGAAAAAACCTGCCCCTCAGGTTCAAATAAAATTTTTCCCCACTCGCAAATGTATGCCCTCTGGTTCTTGATTCTCCAGTTCTGGGTAAAACTACTCAGACATTCCTTTTCCATAGGCATCACTTCACCATGGTTTACTTTTGCGCACAGTACAACATGAGGGCAAATAGTTTGATTGTGTCCACTAGCTTTGGAGAGCATCAAACTTAAGCCAGTACCAATAAATCCAATAGGTAATGAAGAGAATAGTTGATTCCAGAGAATGCTAAGAAGATGGAACTTGCGATCAAAAGCAGTAGTTTCTGAGGAACAGCAGAGAAAGTGTTATTCGATTAAAATAAAACAGGAACAGAAAGATATGCTAATAACATGAGATGAAGAGAAGTGGGAAGAGGCTTGTGTGGACCTTTACCCTAAAATATTGAATGACCAACGCATAACATGCTAATTAATGTGTTTCTGAAACCAACGTTTCTGAGATGTTAAGAGTGAATATTTTTTATACCTTATACTGTACATTATAGATTGTTTTTAATGTTGCCGATAATGATGTTATGTGCCCCACACAGAGAATTTAGTAGTTACTTTGGAAGGGGTGATATCATTCTTCTGAAGGCTAACCAGTGGTACTGCCCTCCTATAAACTGTGGAAATAATGAATCACAATTCACGTCTATTATATATACTTGGGTTTATTATGCACAATTGATAGTGCTGATGTTTGGCACAATTAATCAACACAAATTAATTTGATATACATCTTAGAAGTCTAAATAATAATAATATCCTGCGGAGTGTCCACTCCACTCTATAATGTGACAACCAAGCGTAATAATATCTGCACAAAAGCTATTGTGACAGAAGTGAGATGTTTTTTAAATAAAAAATGCCAAACTCTATCAAAATATAAATCATTGCGAACAGCTGTCAGGAAATCATTGGCATTAGTTCAACTTTGTGGTTCAGCTCGGAAATCAACCATTAATTTTCTTCCAGTATCATCTGAATTATCGAGCACTGAATTAAAATCCAATAAAAATACTTTAAATGACATTTGTGTCAACTTTGGGTGCATTACATTTTTGTTAAAGCTTCCATAACTGTTGTCAACTTGCCTTGATGTTTCTGAATTGAAAGTTTAATGAAATGAGGCAGTATATTGATTCATGAATGGATGCATCTGTCCAACAACCTCTCACCTAGAATAAACTCTCCTGAGATACTTAGCCATCCAGCTGCTTTACAATGAACTAAAATGTGTATTCTAGAAGCCATGTAAACTCTCTCATGGCCAAGGAAAGTAAATCGCCATTTTGACTTTTACTTGTGTTGACCTTTGAAGCCTTGAATAATAACATACAGTCACAGGGTATCGAGCAGAAAGTGAAAGGGAAAGAAAAAGAAGGGGGATAAAAGAAAGATAGAGAGAGGGTGGTAAAGTAGCACAGCAGTTAGAACTAGCACCTCACAGTTTTAGTTACCATGCTTCAATCCTGACCTGCTACTGTCCGTGTGGAGACAGTCTGGCATGTTTTCCATCTTACTTTCAACCTACATCCTAAGATATGGTTGTTGGCAGAATAATTGGTTATTTTACGTTATTCTTGAGTAGATGGGAGAATTTAGCAGGAGTTTATTGCATAAGATAGAGAAAGGGTAAAAGGGAATGGGACTGCTCTGAGAACTGACGCAGAATCATTTGTCTGAATAGCTTCCTTCTATATCTTAAGAAAATATGAGAAGTGTCAGTTGTGCAAAGGATTGACTAAAAATTTGCAAAGTGATGTCAGAAGTAATTCAAGAACAGTTAGACATGTATTTTTCCCAAAGTTTCTCTAGTTTTTTTAAGGCCAGGAGGAACACGAGAAATAAATTCATCCTCGGCTTTTTGTGCTAAAGGCAGACTGTGGAGGCAGTTGCATCCATAATTATTATTGTTATATTGTTATAACAATTGATAAACAGGCCTCCCATGGACCCACTGTGTGAATTATCACTTGCTCTCCTAATCTTAGGAGGGATTAACTCCCATGTGAGGTTATCCACTTTGGCGGCAAAAACAGGAATGCAGACTATTATCTAAATGGTGGCCGATTAGGAAAAGGGGAGATGCAGCGCGACCTGGGTGTCATGATACACCAGTCATTGAAAGTAGGCATGCAGGTGCAGCAGGCAGTGAAGAAAGTGAATGGTATGTTAGCTTTCATAGCAAAAGGATTTGAGTATAGGAGCAGGGAGGTTCTATTTCAGTTGTATAGGGTCTTGGTGAGACCACACCTGGAGTATTGCGTACAGTTCTGGTCTCCAAATCTGAGGAAGGACATTATTGCCATAGAGGGAGTGCAGAGAAGGTTCACCAGATTGATTCCTGGGATGTCAGGACTGTCTTATGAAGAAAGACTGGATAGACTTGGTTTATACTCTCTAGAATTTAGGAGATTGAGAGGGGATCTTATAGAAACTTACAAAATTCTTAAGGGGTTGGACAGGCTAGATGCAGGAAGATTGTTCCCGATGTTGGGGAGGTCCAGGACCAGGGGTCACAGCTTAAGGATAAGGGGGAAATCCTTTAGGACCCAGATGAGAAGGACTTTTTTCACACAGAGAGTGGTGGGTCTCTGGAACTCCTGAAAAATAATCCTGCAAGCTGTGCATATTTTTTAACCTTGTGTTTATCACAAAAAGATAAACCCTCGTTTTTACAATCTCATTATAATGGATTTTGGTTGAATCTCTTGCAACTTTTCTCTGGAACTCTCTGCCACAGAGGGTAGTTGAGGCCAGTCCATTGGTTGTATTTAAGAGGGAGTTAGATGAGGCCCTTGTGGCTAAGGGGATCAGAGGGTATGGAGAGAAGGCAGGTACGGGATACTGAGTTGGATGATCAGCCATGATCATATTGAATGGCGGTGCAGGCTCGAAGGGCCGAATGGCCTACTCCTGCACCTAATTTCTATGTTTTTATGTTTCTATGATAGTGGTGTGCTGGATTTAGATCGACAAGCAACTGGAAGCTTGTGCCATGCTTATGGACTGAGGTTCTAAACTCAAGGAAAAAGGATTACTGCCTTATATTTCAGATTATCAGCCATTCAAGCCTTGAGTCTCACATTTCCATCGGTCACAGTTACTTTCTCCTGGTAATTTCAAATCTTAATGTTGCCTCCTATCTGTATCTTCTCTGACATATCTTCTGTGATTCATTGGTTTTCGGCCAGGTCTACCACAAAGTATCAATACACCTTGCAGAACCTCCAAGTCCATACTAGACCTTCCCCGTTGTTCCCTCTGATGCTCCCGCCAATTAGAGCGATTGTCGTTTTCCATGGATGTTGTCTGAGTTGTTACATTTTTCCAGCATGTTCTGTTTTTGATTTCTTCAGGGATGACAGTGGAACGACAATGGCAGGTATTGCTAGAAATAATACAAAAGGTGCAGGATCAGTTAATTCCTAGGAGGAAGAAAGATTCCTAGGAGATTAAGGGGCGACCGTGGCTGACAATGGAAGTCAGGGACAGTATAAAAATAAAAGAGAAGTACAACGTAGCAAAGATGAGCAGGAAACAAGAGGATTGGGTAATGTTTAAAGAGCAACAGAAGATAACTAAAAAGACAATACGGGGTAAAAAGACGAGGTACGAAGGTAAGCTAGCCAAGAATATAAAGCAGGATAGTAAAAGCTTCTTTAGGTATGTGAAGAGAAAAAAATTAGCTAAGACCAAAGTTGGACACTTGAAGACCGAAAAAGGTGAATTTATTATGGGGAACAAGGAAATGGCAGATGAGTTGAACAGGTACTTTGGATCTGTCTTCACAAAGGATGACTCAAACAGAGGACGCCGGCGGATCTGGGGTGATGGAGGAACTGAAGGAAATCCCCATTAGGCAGGAAATGGTGTTGGGTAGACTGAAGGGACTGAAGGCTGATAAATCCCCAGGGCCTGATGGTCTGCATCCCAGGGTACTTAAGGAAGTGGCTCTAGAAATTGTGGATGCATTGGTGATAATTATCCAATGTCCTATAGAATCAGGATCAGTTCCTGTGGATTGGAGGGCAGCTAATGTTATCCCACTTTTTAAGAAAGGCGGGAGAGAGAAAACAGGGAATTATAGACTAGTTAGCCTGACATCGGTGGTGGGGAAGATGCCGGAGTCAATTATAAAAGATGAAATAGCCGCACATTTGGACCGAGTCAGCATGGATTTACAAGGCGATATCATGCTTGACTAATCTTCTGGAATTTTTTGAAGATGTAACTAGGAAAATGGACAAGTGAGAGCCAGTGGATGTAGTGTACCTGGTCTTTCAGAAAGCATTTGATAAGGTCCCACATAGGAGATTTGTGGGCAAAATTAGGGCACATGGTATTGGGTGTGGAGTGCTGACATGGATAGAAAATTGGTTGGCAGACAGGAAACAGAGAGTGGGGATTAATGGGTCTCTTTCAGAATGGCAGGTAGTGACTAGTGGGGTACCGCAAGTTCTGTGCTGGCACCGCAGCTATTTACAATATACATCAATGATTTGGATGAAGGAATTCAAAGTAACATTAGCAAATTTGCAGATGACACAAAGCTGGGTGGCAGTGTGAATTGTGAGGAGGATGCTATGAGAATGCAGGGTGACTTGGACAGGTTGGGGGAGTGGGCGGATGCATGGCAGATGACGTTAAACGTGGAGAAATGTAAGGTTATCCATTTTGGCAGCAAAAACACCCATTTGGTGGGGGGGTGGGGGGGGGGGGGGGGGTGAATTGCAACCAGTGGGTACGGTTACACTACAATGCAATCTAGCATCTCAAGTTTACAACTTGGAATTTTTATCATTAAAGAGGAAGTGCCCTTCCTTCTGGACCTTCTGGTTCCTTAAGAGCCTAGCATTCTTCGGCAAAATTGTGTATCTGCTGTCGACCTCTCAGAATCCTACCCAACAACTACTCGAACAATACCAAGACCTTTTAGACAATCAGGTGGGCAAGCTTCCCACAGAATACAGCATTGTGGCCGACCAGGAAGTTACACCTATCGTTCGTTCTCCTCACAAAATCCCGCAAGCAATGAAGGAACGTGTCAAAGCTGAATTAGACAGAATGGAATCACTGGGTGTGATAACCTCTGTCAACCATCCCTCCTCTTGGGTCTCCACCATGGTTGCAGCAGTCAAGAAGAACAAAGACAAAATAAGGATCTGCGTCAATCCTAAAGATTTAAATACTGCCATCAAACGGCCACACCACCCAATGCAGACGGTGGACGAAATCGCTGCCAACCTGGGTAAAGCCACAGTTTTTTTTGTCCTAGATGTAAAGAACTAATTTTGGCAAATGCCACTAGACCATGCATTCTCCATGTTAACCACATTTGCGATGCCCTTCAGATGCTACCGTTTGTTACAAATGCCATTAGGCATCAATTCAGCCAGTGAGGTCTTCCAGCATACTATGGAACAACTCTTTGATAGTTACCCATATTACATAATTGTGGATGACATCCTGGTCACTGGACGCAATGCACAAGAATATGACTCAAACCTCAAACGGGTCCTGGATCGTGCCAGAGAGATAAATCTCACTCAACCCTCCGGGTCGGTGAAGTGACTTATGTGGGCCATGTGTTCACCAACAATGGACTTAAACCAGACCCATCTAAAACCATTGCCATCAACAAAATGCCAGCACCTATGGATGTAACTGCTCTACAATGATTCTTAGGCATGGTAAACTATCTTGGGAAATTCATCCCAAACTTCAGCGAGCTGTCTGCCCCATTGCGACAACTGATCCACAAGGATATGCACTGGTCCTGGCACCAACACCAGCAGAGGGCATTTGAAAACCTCAAACAACTAATGCCTTGTGCTCCAACCCTCACATACTTCGATGCCAAATTACCAATCACCCTTACCTGTGATGCCTTCCAGTCTGGACTGGGCACTGCTTGCCTACAAGATGACAGAAAGGGCTCCAGACCAGTTGCCTATGTCTCCTGTACAATGACTGACACTGAACAGCACTACGCTCAAATCGAAAAGGAGCTACTCGCAGTAACCTATGCCTGTAAGAAATTCAAGGACTTTATCTTTGGCAACCCAATCATGGTCGAAACCAATCACCAGCCCCTGGTCAGTATCATCAGTAAGCCGATCCAAATGGCACCAGCATGCTTACAACACATGATGATGGAACTGCAGACATATGACATCAGGTTAACCTGCAAACGTGGTAAGGACATGAACTGAACAGACACCCTCTCACGGGCACCTCACCCAACCTGCGAAACCCAAGGCACCTCGCCCAACTGAACACCTATCTGATGATGAGCATGAGGGGTACACGGTTATGATGGTCTCCTGCCTCCCATCTGCCAGTTTAGACATCTTAGTGTCACAAACAGCAGCAGACGAAATATTGCAGTCGCTGCCACTGTCATCTGCCATGCTAGCCACTGTCATCGGCAACGCTGGCCAGACAAATGGCACCACTTGCCTCAAGCTGTCCAACCATATTTTCCAGTCTGTGACGAACTGGTCATTCAGGATGGCGTGTTAATGAAAGAACACAAGGCGGTGATCCCGAAGTCTCTTCACAGCAAGTACTATGACATTGTCCATGGGGGTCATACCGCTGCCGAAATAACCCTTCCACATGCAAAAGGAATGCTGTTCTGGCCAGGCATGGCTAACTACATTCTATATTGCTGCCTGCCCGATCTGCAATAGCTTGACCCCGCACCAACAGAAGCAACCACTCCTCTCGCACCGCACGCTGGACTTACCCTGGTCCACAGTAGCAGCCGATATTTTTGAGTGGCACGGAAAATAATACCTGGTTCTAGTTGATTCCCACTCAGGGTGTTTTAAAATCGACCTGCTCTGTAGCCCGACCTCAGGCATGGTCATTCAGAAACTAACTCGTCACTTCTCTGTCCACGGAACCCCCTAAAGCTACTCTCAGACAATGGACCTCAGTTGTCCAGTCAGCTCTTCAGGAATTTTGCGAAAAGCTTGGACTTTCACCACATTACCAGTAGCCCCGAACACCCGCAGTTCAATGGCCTGGCTGAGCGCATGGTAAAAAGTCCAAAGGAATAGTAAGATTGAACGAGAACTTACCAGTTCGAAGGTTGATCTTTATTTTATGAGGAGTCGAAGTGAGGGATTTCGTGAAGAGCCCGCCGGCGCGCATGCTCGACATACTTCAAAGTAGCGGCGTGGAATCACAGAAACCAACAAAAGAAATGACTTTGCATAGTATGATTGAATTGACTAAGATTACCAGATGAAGGTGATTGAGGGTTGGGCGAGGAGGGCACGAAATCCCTCACTTCGACTCCTCATAAAGTAAAGATCAACCTTCGAACTGGTAAGTTCTCGTTCAATCTTACTATTTCATTTCGGAGTCACGTGAGTGACTTCGTGAAGACTTCAAAGCTTCTGTGATTACACGCCCTGGACCACGTCCATGCTGACACACCACTACCAGGGATGGATGGGAGGAACAACTTGCTCACTAGTTCATACTGCAAAACAAGAGCATATTTATTAACAACAAATCAAAACCCCTCAAGCGGGGACATCTCCACGTTCTTGACCTGCATTCAGCACGGCTTCTGCGAACTGTAGAGGAGCAGCAACAGGCTTGTTATAAAAACGCTGGAACACAGCTTCATTCGCCCATCCTGCTGTGGCGAGAATTTGGTCCATGGGCACTTCCATGACCCTCGCCGCTGACGTCGATGCAGCCCTGGTGGAATGAGACTTGAACACATTAATGTCGATACCTGACTTACCCAAGACGACTCAAAGCCACCTGGATATCGTCTGGACTGTCACTCGATGATGAGGTCTCTTATGAGTGACGAGCAGGTATCTCTCCATTCCTCTGATGCGTGCCGTCACTTTGACATAGTGGCGGATATGTGAGGCTAAACATAGCATAGCATCTGCGGGGTATGCCGGGAACTTCAGCTGCAGCCCTGTGCACCCAGGTCTATGCTGCTTTAGTAGCTCGTCAATGAAAAAGACTACTTCTGTAGGGGTAGATGTCATTCTGTCGACACGCAGTTTGTGTAGTGTCTGTACCCTCTGAGCTGAAGTCAGCGCTAGTAACATCACCAGCTTCATGGTGAGTTGGTCCAGTTGGAGCCCTTCTATGGGAGATCACGTCCTGAGCAGGGGTAATACGTCCCTGACATCCCAGGTGATATTATAGCGTGGTGTAGGCGGATTCATATTGAATATACCCCGCATGAGTCTGGACACTAGCCTGTTGGATCCTACCCCAATCTTGAGGTAGAATGATAGCGCACTTCTGGCGCTGTTGATGGCACTGTAACTTAAGTGTTCATCATGGTGCAACCCCGCGAGGAATTCCAGGACGTCGGTTATTGTCACGTCATCGTACGTGATGCGAGAGCGGCTGCAGTAGGCTTCCCACTTCTTAATGTGCGAGCGGTATCTTCGCCTTGTGGACTCTCGACACGACGCCCCGATGGTATCTATGGTCCGAGCCGAGAGGCCGTATTGGACTAACGGCCTGTTCAGAACCTGCAAGCCAACAAATTTAAATAGCCATGGCAGGGATGTGGCTCCCCTGAGACAGGGTGAGTAACCAATTGTGGGCAACCCTTCAAAAGGACCCAAGGTTCGTTGAGCATGTCAAAGACCACCGGATACCAAGGCTGTGTGGGCCAGTCGGGTATAATAAGGATGCCCTTGGCAGCATCTGCCTGAATCTTTCGCAATACCTGACTGATGAGGCAAAACGGAGGGAAGGCATAGAAAAACCAATTCCCCCAGTCCAGCGAGAATGCATCTAGCGCTATTGCCCCAGGATCTGGTTCCCATGAAACGTAGGCTGGTACCTGATGGTTCAACCGTGACGCAAAAAGGTCAATGTCCGGTTTACCAAATTTGGCTGTGACTTTAGAAAAAATCTCAGGATGCAACATCCATTCAATGTTGTCATTAAATTTGCAATGACCTGGTGTCCGCCACAGTATTAAGCTCACCTGGCAAATAGGTAGCTGAAATCCAAATGTCTCTTTGAATACACCAGAGCCAAATTGAGTTAGCCAATTTGTCACACGAAACTGACCTGGTACCACCCATATGGTTTAAATATGCCACAGCTGTGGTGTTGTCTATTTGGAGACGGACGTGTGCTCCAACAAGCTTGGAACAATATGCACGAAGTCCGTGGAATGCTGCCAGCAACTCCAAATAGTTAATCCCTTGAGTCAACAACATCGATGCCTCAAGGGTGTCCCATCTACCCCCACAACTAGAGCAATTATCAGTAGCTCCCCAGCCATTGGAGCTTGCATCAGTCTGTAAATATACCACCGGATTAGCCTCCCTGACAGGCTTAAATGAGTTGCTAATGTGACACACCCACCATTGCAACTCAGTTATCGCTTCGGACGGCAGCTGCATTGATCGATCGTAATGACCAGCGTTCCGTTTTAACGCAGTAATTTTAGCTCTTTGCAAATTCTGATAATGCAAAGGTCCATATCGTGCTGCCGGAAACAAAGCCACTAACTTGCCAATTACTGTGGCTGTATGCCGAATCGATGGTATATTGGTGCCAATTAAATCTCTGCATACCTTAGTGACTTCCCCAATTTTGTTAATTGGTATAGTTATCCTCATGCTCATTGAGTTCACCGTGAACCCTAGGTAATTAATTACCTGGGCAGGGCAGAACTTCGATTTCTCTGGATGGACAATGAATCCTAATTGTTGAAATATATTGACAGCAGCTGCAACACCCTGTTCAGCCAATTGCAGGGTGTGGCCCACAATAAAGACATCATCTAAATAGGCCATAACTATATGATGTCGTTGTCTCAAATAAGCCATGATTGGCTTCACCAATTTAGTGAACAATCTAGGGGCTGTAGTAAGCCCATTAGGCAAAGCCTTATACTGCCAAAGTTGCCCCATCCAGATAAATTTCAAAAACCTTCTATCATCTTTCTGGATGGATACTGAATAATATGCATCCCTCAAATCAATGCATGCCATAAAGCAGCCATGAGAAATCAATGATTTGGCTGTTTCAAACGTATCCATTTTAAAATGAGTATATGTTACAAACGTATTCAAACGGGTTAGATCAATAATGACACGACAGCCTCCATCCTTCTTAGGTCTAGTAAATATGTTCGAAACAAATTCAATTGGCTCATGCACCGTTTTCTCAATCACACCCTTCTGTTCCAAACTTAAAATTTCCTTGTAACCTGCTGCCTGTTCTGCAGCAGACAATTTGAACGTACGACCAGGCATGTGCTGGGATGGAGGAATGTCGCCATTAATAAACTCAATTTTATGCCCCCGAATATTCCGCAACAAATACTCATCACCAGTAAAATTACCCCATGCATCCTAAAACAACCGTAAACGACCACCAACATGGGAAGTTAAACTGAGAGAAAAAAGAGAACCAGACCCCCTCACCTCCGTGGTTACCGGCGGTCCTTGACACGTGTGGGTGGCCGTGGAGGTGCTGGGTTGGCTTGAGGGCGCGGCGTCTTCGATTTCCACAAAGGTCTCTGCCGACCCTGTCCTAAAAAAGACCCTTGGTGCTGGTTCTGGTGCTGTTGTCGTTGTGGAGCTAGAGGGCGAGTCCTCGTCGAGGCACCGGCCGACCCTCGTGAGCGAATGTATGGAGCTTTTGAGCCTGACGGTGTGGGGGCACTCTGAGAGCGCATGATCCCCACCGTTTTGGCTTGTTCGTCAAGCTCTTTGACTCTCTTCGAGAGGTCCTCACCAAAGAGCTGACGGGGCGGCGGCGGCGGCGGTGGTTTGCACAATCCTGCAAACTTCGGGTTGAGTGCTGGGCGGATGCTGTTTTTGCGAAACCCGTCGATTTCGTGCTGGGTCGCGCACAATAAGGCCAGAGCATCTTCCTGGTCCAAATTCAGTTCGTCCCCGTCCACCGACCGCGCAAAGGCGGTAATACCGGCCGTGAGGAGTTTCAGGATCCGCTGCAATTTTAGCTCCTGTTGACGGATAGCCGCACTGATGTTGCCCCATATTGGCGTGTTGACCACAGGCACGTTGAGGGAGTTGCAGTTTGATGGAGCCTTGTGCCGGCTCATAGCCTGGATGAGGACTTCTTCCTGCAGCACCTGATTATTAAGAAAGTCCACTGTGGCTGCCAGCTTTGTATTTAGAGGAAGACCAGCCGTATGTGGGGCCGCGAATTTGGTCGCCACATCCAAGAGTTCTTCCGCTGGCACCTCCAACGGAGTTGGTGCGGGATCCACCAGAACCTCCTCCTCCTGCTGCTCCAGGCTGATAGTAGATGTTGGTGAAGACGCCCTGTGCCTGTTGCTGCCCTGCTGTTGTTGACGTTGAAGCAGGAGCTCCAGCAGCCGCTCCATACGGTCAATACGCCCTTCACCCTGAACACTCAGGTGGTCGGAGTCCTCCGGCTCTGAAAAGAAAACCGGGCTCCTGTCATCGGCCCGCACCTCGTCGAGGCCCTGCCGGTGCCGGTAGTTGTCGCTAACAGCCGCCGAGGCGAAACTGCGCGCTTCCTGCGCAGGCGTGTTCAACCGCCTCCGTTTAGCGGGAGCTGAAGCCGCTGCCACTAAGGGCACTTGCGGCGAGGTGTCGGCACCAGCCGAAGCATGGCTGCCTGGGGCCCGCACAGTCTTGCCGGCTGCCCACATCGTGGACTTTGCCGACGCATGGTCTCGCCCACCCATCCATGGGGGGCTCGGCGACCGTGACGAGACCCGACTCGACCGACCCGTCCCGGCGTCGAGAGTCGGGGTGTGCCGGCTGGACCTCACAGCCGCCCCGGGTCTCGCCCTGGAACCTGACCGCTCCTCCGCGATAGGCAATGCCTTAGCCCTAACAGGGTTAGGCTTCTGGGCTCCTGCCCTCCCCCTTCTCGGAGGGCTGAGTGGAACAGACCGTGCAACGGCACGTGCCATGCTCGAGGTCGCCAGCGAGCCCGCTGACGACCTGACTGCCATGGCAGGGTCCCCCTGCTCTGGCGGCACACCACACTCCTCCTCGTCGAACTCCTCCGAGCTGTGGTGTGCTGGCGGACCTGGACCTGTAATCACAGGGCTTACCCACATCTCCGCCTGAGTCCCGGCCTGCGCTGCAGGTACTGCCGATGGTAAAGGCCCCGGAACTGTTGACCGGCGAACTCGTCCTGACGTCCTCCGGCCCTTCGAACTCCCATCCATGTCCTTGCTGCAAGACATAATCAGACAACAAGGACCACCAACTAAAGGTAGAATACTCACCTCCGTGGCCCCTTATGAAGGGCTGGCGAGGAGCGCGCTCCACCGCCAGCCGTCGCAGCAACGCGTTACGACGATATGTCGAGCATGCGCGCCGGCGGGCTCTTCACGAAGTCACTCACGTGACTCCGAAATGAAATTAATGGAACGCTCACATAGGGCCGGCTTTGATGTTTATCTCGACTTACTCAACCTTTGGAACATTGTCCGCGACCCTCTCCTGGATCTGCAGCCAAACGGCTCATGTCGCAGCGAACCAGCTCCACTCTGCCTTTGGCCAAGCAACTACTAGAACCACAGGTTCGTGCACTGTCAGTTATCCAATCCCAATGGACTTTATCATGAATGTCTTTTTATTCATTGAGCCACCAATAAACACACGAGGTTCAGGGTCGATCTTCTGTGCTTGGGATTGCGTGACTTTCTGGAGTGTCTCTGTCTGAGAGAGGCCTAGAGGGCTTGAACAGGCAGATACAAGGATCGAACCCGCAGTGGGATAGGTACAGTAGTTGAACTGTAATGCGCTTTTGCAAAATAAAGATTAGTTGTGTCAAGTTCTTGATTCAGTGTTTTTACTGAAACTAGACTGGGTGGAAGCTTAGAAAGGAACAATTATCATCCTCGACTAAACCTAAGGTTAGAAAAAAATATTGATTTTTTCCATGGCGACCTTTTTTTACTCGCGGGCATTTTTCAGCATGTTGAAAAATATGCCACGACCTAGCTGAGGCCTCGAGTATGCGGGGACTACTCTCGAGCATGAAGGAGAGTTACATCATGTTGGACCTAGGACCTCGTGTTGACCATGCTGCGAGTATGAATCGAGGGCAAACTCTTCTGAACTTACGGAATAGGTCGCCGCCGTGGGACAGCCCGTTAAAGTTGACGATCTTCTTATCGAGTCCACATCACAAGATTAAAAATTGTTCAGCCAGAGCTGAACACACTGCTTGGCAACTGTATACAATGGCATATTGCGCTTCTTGGGCTTCTTGTGCTTCTTGTTCTTCTTGTGTGTAGTGGTGGAAAGATTGGTGGAAACAGGGCCGTGACTAGAACGCACCACTTCCTTGACCCGGGTTGACTTGATGACATTGATATATCCTCAATCTCTGGAAGTACGTGGGAAGGATGTGGAGCTATGCCTTGCCCTTGAAAAATCTTTCAGATGGTAATTGTGAGCTACTACACCTTAAGCATCCTCCTTGGAACTTTACAAAGCGTTTATCCATGTGGAGACAATTTACATCTCCCACAAACTGCTACTCTACCAGCTTTATATTGTACGAATTTCAACTCTTGTGAATACAAAACAGTTGATGTAAATGTGAACCTGTTGTGTACAGATTACCAATGACATATATGTTATTACTCTGAGGAAGTGCAGCAATTGGAATAATGGACTTCAAATGACTGAAGTTGAAACCCCTTGCACAATAATAACACCGCAAATGAAAGTCAAAAGAAATGCAGGTGTCGGAAACAGGAAATACAAACAGAAGGTGCTGGAGACACTCTGCAGTCCAGGTAGCATTTGTAGAAAGAGAAACAATAAATGTTACGTTATATTAATCTTTCCATATCTGGTGAATATGTTGCCGATGTTCTGTTTTTGTTCCACATATCTAGATTTCACAGAACACTGCTTCCCAAGAATTTTCACAGGAACGTTTTTGAGCAGCAATTGATGCCCTGTCACATAAAGAGATATTAATGAAGATGCCCTTGAATTTGGTCAAGGAGGAAGGCTTTACAGGGCAACGGCAGATAGGAAGTGCAGAGACAAGAACGTTTAGGTAGGGAATCCTATTTTTTGTGGCTTGATAGCTAAAGTGGAATGGTTAAATTCAGTGTCAAAAATTGGGAAAGTGCAGACATCCGACAGATTTGTCAGGCTGAGAGGGGTAATGTTGATACTGATGGGAAAAAAATAACTGTAAGCTGTTGAGAATCACTAATCAAAACTGGAATAGTACATATTAAACTTATTTGAAGACACAGTAGTGTTGAACTTTCTTTGGTCATCATTCCAGAACAAGACTTAAACAGTAAATTGCAGGGCCCTGTTGAACAGAAAGACCAAGGGGTGCAGCTACATAGTTCAGGGTGCTAAAGAGGGCATTTGGCATACTTACCTTCATTGGTCAGGGTATTGAGTACAGGAGCTGGCACACATGTCATTGTTTAGTTTATTTTGGTTTAGTTTAAAGATTTTGGCCTGATTGACTGAGCTGCCAGCCCACCAGGCCTGAGTGACTGAGCTTCCAGCCCACCAGGCCTGTGTGACTGTGCTGCCCCATAGAATGTCCTTATTAGCCCTCTGGAAACCAGTCCCTTCGGCCCAAAATGCTCCTCCTGGACTTATATGGGCATTTTGGGCAAAAGGGACTAGTTTCTCGGCTAATAGTGGCCTTGTGTGCCGAAATTAGTGGTTTGAGGCATGCCAAATTTCATTTTCATTTCATTTCCATTTCCATTGCAGTTTCAAGTACACAGTAGACCAAACAACTTATTTAATTATTATTTCATTTCAATTTCCATTGCAGTTTCAAGCAGAGGGCAGGCCAAACAGCTCATTGCATTTTCATTTCATTTCCAATTCCATTACAGTTTCAAGCACAGGGCAGGTAAGACAGCTCGTTGCATTTTCATTTCATTTCCATTTCCATTGCAGTTTCAAGCACAGGGCAGGCCAAACAGCTCATTGCATTTTCATTTCATTTCCATTACAGTTTCAAGCCCAGGGCAGGCCAAATAGCTCATTGCATTTTCATTTCATTTCCATTTCCATTGCAGTTTGAAGCACAGGGCAGGCCAAACAGCTTATTGCATTTTCATTTCAATTGCATTTCCATTGCAGTTTGAGGCACAGGGCAGGCCAAACAGCTCATTGCATTTTCATTTCATTTCCATCTCCATTGCAGTTTCAATCACAGGGCAGGCTAAACAACTCATTGCATTTTCATTTCATTTCAATGTCAGTTTCAAGCACAGGGCAGGCCAAACAACTCATTTAATTATCATTAAGGGCTAACAAAGCACTTATTGCAAGTACATTTCAGACTCACAATTCAGTTGATTCACAGCTTAGAATCACAGTTGTGGCTTCTCCCTCACAATCTTCCAGAGTGACTGACTCATGTCCAGGCATCTGGGGTTTTATAATCATGCCCCCCCCCTCCCCCGCCCCGGAATGGGTGTTACCTTAATCATGGTGATTGACAGGCGAGAGGACCAATCTGCTGATCTCAAGATTTTTTAAACACTCATACCATTTATATTTTTAATCGATCGGAAAAATCCTCGGGGCTGCCTCAGCGGAGGAAGAGTGAGAGTAAGATAGCCAAACATCATAGCGATATAGGGTAGGGATTTTTCTAAAATCAATATACAGCACAGACAGGAAGTGGTCAAAATGAAACTTTTAGTTATATAGATAGCAGGCCAAACAACTCAGAAATCAGAGATTCTCACCTCTGTAATTTAAAACATGAAAGCTTTGATGGGTTGACACAAGGCAGGAGAGATTCACGTTCTATAAAATAAAACTACTTCCATCAGTGTATTGAGATACTCTTGCACAAAAGCACTGATTGGCAATTATGTTTCTTCCATTTATCAGTCCTGTCCCAGACATTACAGGATCCAAAGACTTCTTCAATCAAACCAAAATAAACAAGAGAGTGAGAAACTCAGAAACTGCGGAAAACGTGACTCACTATAGGATTGACTATTTCAAGCAAAAAGTCACGAATGCAACAGAATATAGCTGGAATGAATTGCTTCCTGCCATGCTGGACATTGGGTTTGATCATCTTAGACTTGCATTCTGACACTTCACTGTGACACACCCTGTAGGCCTTTCGACAGTCTGTTGGCTGTGAGAAGCTTTTCAACAATTTTACTTGTTTCGGTTGATCCAAATGCATCGTTCATGCCACAGCGCACTGTAATGGAGGGTAGGTTAGGGGAATTAAATGATGACACAGATGAGATTAAAGATGGGTTGATGGGGTTGACGAGTGATAAATTGATGGAGTTGGAATAAAGGGATAATTTGAAGAAGGTGGATGAATATATCAGTTTGGATTAAAGTCATTTGTTAAAGGGCTTGGTTTTGATGGATGGGTTGAAGAGATTAGATTCGATCATAACCACTTGCTTAGCCTTTTAGGTTGAATGGCCTGATTTAGTGCAGCAGGAGGAGACTCTCGACCCAGAACATTGCTACCCATTCCATCCACAGATGCTGCTTGATCTGCTGAGATACTCCTGCACTTGGAGTTTTACTTCAGAAAATGTTGTGCTCCGGAATTCTTGCAACACACCTAAACCAAAGTATGCATATTATAAAAGTCTCAATAATCACTTTGACAGATCTGCCGGTTCTAAAAATATGAATGAATGAGATTTACTGATGACTGGGGGTTACACAAAAAGCTGGAGAAACTCAGCGGGTGCAGCAGCATCTAAGGAGCGAAGGGGATAGGCGACGTTTCGGGTCGAGACCCTTCTTCAGACTGATGACTGCCTGTGAAAGGTGAATGTCTTTATATTTTTCATCATTAGTTACCGAGGAAACATTTGGTTATATAAATCTGAAAATTACTCAATCAGAAGGAATTCTCATCTGTTTTCAGGTCTCCCTAGGACCCTAAACACATTCACCCAGGTTTGATATACTGTCACCTTAGTACAGTATCTCTCAGCTTGAATTCCACGTATACCTACCTCACTACCTAAAAGGATGCAGGAGACAGAACCTCTCATCTCATCTACACAGAATTAATAAAATTACCTTTTTTTCCTATTAGCAAAGAGTCAAAACCAAGAGGCATAAAATTTAAATATTTGGTGGAATTCGAAGAGAAATTAAGAGAAGTTATGTTATGTGGGAATGGTAGGAGTCCTGAACTCACCGCCTGAAGGGTGATGGAGCCAGAACCCCTCATCACAATTCTACAGACATGGGCTTGATTAGCCATAACCTGCAGGGCTACAAGCCCAGTGGTGGAAGGGGGGATTAAACTGACAGATCATTTCTAACTGGACAAACACAATGGGTTGAATGACCTCTCTCGTAAATTTGTTGTGCAATTTTTCATGGAAAGATTTAAATGAAAGCCTTGTAATGATTTTGCAAGAGCAGAAATCAGTGTAGGTTAGAGAGCACAGGAGTTAATGGGTGAATGGTTATTAGTTCAAATGGGAAGCAAATTTTAGGATAAACTTAAGTTCAGACCAGTTATTTTAATTGTAAATACATTTTAAGTTAATATGATGATGATTTATTTGTGCTGTAATAGTTCTCCCATGCTTTGCTTACTGTCTTCCATTCATTTAATGTCCAGACTTCATAATTATCTTGATAGATTGTCACTACCAGGACTTTTTTGGGGAATATCTTGGCATTGTAAAACTGCCCAAGGAGCAAGTCAATGCCTTCAGCAGAATGAGGAATAGAACAAAATGAATAGCAAATTCATTTGCTAAACATAATTCAGAACATAGAGAAAATTCAATTCTTGAATGCAATGAGCAGATACATATCTGTCCTACAATTTTAAAAATAAATTGAAGCTGATTCAATTATTTTTTTTTATTATGAATTAATCTTTTATGCATAGTTATTTCAGAATATGTTTCTAAAGCCCAGGGGAATTTAATGGAAATCATTACTGGTATAGTTGAAAGTATGGTTGAAACTATTAAAAGTCCGTTTACCAACTGGATTTATTTCAGGCAGATGAAAATCAAGAAAAATGCAGATGTTGGAAATCTGAAATAAAATCATAAGATTCAGAAAAAGCTCACCAGGTTGAATGTTGTGAGTAGAAAAACAGTTAATGTTTCCAGTCCAGGACACATCATCAGAACTGGAAAATAAAGCATTGAGTTGGGGGTATAATGATCAACGTGTGTGGAGAATAAAATGGGATAAGTGGAGAGTTGTTGTGAATAGGGGCTAAATGGTTTCCATAGAGATAGTGGGATGTCGAGCCTATATCTGTGTTGTAGGACACGATGACTCTAAATTAACCAAACATTGAAGGCTTTTAGGAGTGATGAGCTTTAATCCATCTTGTCCATGAAATTTAGGATTTATCTGTGTTGGGGCAACCATCATTGAAAGTGAAACAAAACTTCCAATCATTCTAGAAAGGGAAGGAAAGCCCACAGTGGGCCAAAAGGCCTGTTCTATTGCTGACATATGTTTAATGAGTCATTTGGTTGCTGAAAATTACCCCTAGTGCATGTAGATGGGAAGTGAATAAGGGGAAGCTGGTGGTCATGCGAGAGAAAATAGATTGCAGATAAATAAATGGGACAAAGGGATTGATAGAAATCACACCTGGTATAGACTCAATGGGCCAAATGGCTTCCTATTTTATGATTTATATGAGAATTATCTATGGTTCTTTACCTCTCCACCAATGGGTAAGGTTTCTCTCTCTCAGCTCTGTAACATTTCAGCATTTAAAACTATCAAATATCTCTGTTCTAAGGCAGATAGCTGCAGCATCTCCAATCTGTGTGGCGGCGCCTAACGGCAGCGGCTTGACTACAGTCGTCTGTCTTTTTTTAAATTTTTGTCTTGTTAAATGTATGTCTTGAGCCAAGTTTTTATTATTTTTTAGCTGTGTGTATGTGGGGGGTGGAGGGGGGTAAGTGGGGGAAACCGTTAATTTCTTCCTTGTACGGGGACCCGACATTTTCCCTGTTGGGTCTCTGGTGTCGTTGGGCCTAACAACGTGGAGCTGGCGGCGGCCTCCGGCCAGGACCGATCTGATGGCTCCAGTCGCGGAGCCTGTGGACCTGACATCGCAGAGCTGGCCGTCTTCGGAGCGGGAAGAGCTGTGGTGGCGCTCGGCTGCGACCTGACTCTGGAGCTTTGGTGGCTCCGGCTGCAGGCCCGGTGGACAGGAACATCGGGAGCTCCAGGTCCCTGGTGGGAGATGGCTTTTCGAGCTCCCACAACGGCAACTCCTCCCACTGGAATCACGGGGTTTAAAGGACGCGGTGTCAGGGCCTAACATCGCCCAGCGTGGTTTAATGGCCACATGACTTACCATCATCCTTACCTTACCGGGGGCTTTAACATCGTGAGCCGCAGGTCGCCTAAACGCTGCAGTTGGACTGCTGGACCGCGGGTGAAGAAGAAAGGGAAGAGATAAGACTTTGCCTTCCATCACAGTGAGGATGTGTGGGAGACTCACTGTGATGGATGTTTATGTAAACTGTGTTAAGTGTGGGTCTTGGTTTTTTTTTGTAATGTAAAAACTGAAGAAAATACAATTTTGTTCAAACCAAGTTGTTTGAATGACAATAAAAGGCATGCTATTCTATTCTATTATTTTCTGTTCTATCAACAAAATTAAGATCCCTCATCCCTGGATTCACTTCAGTTCATCTGCACTCTAAAACCTTTATATCTTTCCCAAAGTGTTGGCACTGAAAAGTGACAATTGGAAGTCCTACGATGAGAACTCCAATTAAAGAACAGCTTATATAATAAATGTCAAAGACTCTCTCAATTTAAGAGAGAGTTAGATAGAGCTCTAGGGGATAGTGGAGTCAAGGATATTGGGATATTGGCATGGATTATTGATAGGGGACGATCAGCCATGATCACAATGAATGGCGGTGCTGGCTCGAAGGGCCGAATGGCCTCCTCCTGCATCTATTTTCGATGTTTCTATGTTTCTATGACAGTCCTAATAGATGATGGAGCACATGCAAGGTGCAGTTGCCATTGTAATGCAGGAAATCCTGTAGCCAAATTTGCACAGAGCAAATCACACAAACAACACAATGGCACTGACCAGAATAACATGATATTTTATAATAATGTTACTTGAGAGAAAGCTATTGGCAGGACATTGGCAACATACCCCCCATCTTTTATTTTTTAAATAATGTATTTTTGTTCTTTCATGTCCACCTAATAATATAGACAGGGTAGACACAAGGAACTGCAGTTGTTCGTTAACAAAAAAAACACAAAGTGCTGGAGTAACTCAGCAGGTCAGGCAGCATCTCTGGAGAACATGAATAGATGATGTTTCGGGTCAGACCTTCTCTTTAGACTCTGAGAAGAACAGTGTTGCCTCTGGAGTTCTGATAAATATGTATTCATCAATTTGTAGTGCTTTAATAGGTTACCACGGGACCTGACCTGAACAGTCACCTATTCAATATAGACACGGTATTGATTTTAAGTTTCATGTGAAAAGTGGGTACCCCCAACTGTGGAGCTCTCGCACAGTTCTACACTTGAGTAAACTGCCTATACTGTTGTGTTCAAATTGTTGGAATGGAATCGCAACCCAAAGCATTCTGACTCAGAATTTAGCCCATTGATAGCAGCAACATCCAAAGAGAGTGTTGGCCGGACATTGGGTATAGAATGCAATAACCAAAGTTCCAGCATTAAGCTTTCCATTATGTTGTTGAGCCATCACTCCCATGCTCATAAAATCTTAGATTACATGCATGAGGGTACAGGAAAGCTAAACATGGACCATTCGTGATGGGGGATATCCTCTCTTTACTTTGTCTAGTTTTAATGTAACTCCAGATCGACCAACTGCCTGCCTCTGAACTCTGAACTGCCTTGTTGACTCTGAACTGCCTTGTGAAATGTACTACAAGCATTCAGTTCAGGAGCAATCGGCAATAGGCTATAACTTGGCATTAACTTAGTCTGGACTCAGTAATGTAAACAGTTCAAGGTCAGTTATATTGCTGGATCTGAAGTCACATAAAGCCCAGACCAAGTAAAGATAAGACATTTCCTATCCCGAATAGAATGGAATGGGGCATTTTTAGCTTGCCTTCATCTTTATCCATGTGGCCTATGATTTGATCAGCATAGGTGAGGTGGGTTTCACGGCTGCTACTTGCTCAGCCACTTTTGTTCATGTAATCTCTCTTCACAAGAATGACAGCAACTGGAGCTCTTTCCACGCATTACTCATAAGGGCCTGTCCCACTGCGGGGACCTAATTTGCGAGTTGAGAAGAGCTTGCGCTCGACTCAAACTTGCACATGGTCATAGGAGGTCTATTTAACTCTCCTTCATGCTCGAGAGAAGTTCCCGCATACTCGAGGTCTCGGTTTGGTTGAGGAGTATTTTAAAGCATGTTGAAAATTGTCCACAAGTAAAAATTGGTCGGCATCTATATTTTTTGTACTCACAAGTTTAGTCGAAGTAGGTCGTAGTAGGTCGGCATGTTATACGTGCTAATCAAAGGCAATCCAAGGTAATCGAAGGTAGTCAAAGATAATTAAAGGTAGTCGAAGATAGTCGTAGATAGTGTTAGTATAGTCTAAGGTAGTCGAAGGTGGTCATCTTCACTCTCCACTATTCTGTCCAATTTTCCCAAGGCTAGTCTAAGCTAGTCCTCAACATAGTCGAAGGAGATCGAAGGAGGTCTTCTACATAGTCGAAGGAGGTCTTCTACATATTCGTAGGAGGTTCTCTATATAGTCGAAGGAGGTCGAAGGAGGTATTCTACTTTGGCAATTCAACAAGACTATGACACTTTTTTAATCTCTCCTAAACTCTTCTAAACTCACAAATTAGGTCCCCGCAGTGGGACAGGCCCTTTACATTTATTTTCAAACTTCTGTGACTTGAAAAATGCAATTTCAAATGTGTCACTTCTCCAGTTAATGGAAACTGGATTTAGAAGAATTAACAAGCAGACATAAGTAGATTGGTATTAGAAGTTCAGGAGCAGATGATTAGTTGAATTATCAAAAGAATTATGAGATGAGGACAGTAAAACAACCATTAGGCCGCATAGTTGGATAAAATGTAGATTGATTATACAGCTCAGTTTTACGTTTAATGCTAGACATGTCCAATTTAGTTTGAAAAAGTATCACAGTGCAGCTGAATGAATATTTGCATAGCAAGGGACGTAAATTATTGATGTTAATAGGAACTCACAGCTTAAAATACATTCTGATGTTTTCAACTTGCACTTTTAACTCTGAGTAATTCAATTTGTTATATTGTTGAACTACATCTTTGTATTTTGATAAAGACAAAGTCAGCTATTTTCAGTGCCAAGAAATAGAAGCTTGGTTTTAGTGTTACAAATAGACTCTTATGAATATTAATATTGTGTAGTTCTTAAATTAGTGGACCATTATCCAGTATCCCAGACACTTGCTCCAGTGACACAAGTTTAAATCCATGAGGGCGAGGAATTATAAAGGCAGTCTCTGTTGTGGTAACCAAGAAAGTACTAGACCATTGTAGGAAATAATGACCTTCAGGGGTGAAAATACATGTCATCTTATCTAGCCTTGATGTAACTCCAAACTCATTGATGTGAAGGACATTTAACTGTCTCCTCGGATGGGAGGCAGATGGGGATGCCTCAGAGGGCGGTGGAGGCGGGTTCTCTGGATGTTTTCAAGAGAGAGCTAGATAGGGGTCTTAAAAATAGTGGAGTCAAGGGATATGGGGAGAAGGCAGGAACGGGGTACTAATTGGGGATGATCAGCCATGATCACATTGAAAGGCAGTGCTGGCTTGAAGGGCCGAATGGCCTACTCCTGCACCTATTGTCTATTGTTTATTGGGATGGAAACAAATACAGCCACAGTCGTACAAACATATAAACTACAATTGTGTATAAAATTGTGCATTTTTTTGTAAATACAAATATTGTCCTGCGCAGTCTTACAAAAGAGAAAAAAATCTACATTTAAGAAACAATTTTGGAAACATCTGGTGCTTAGAAAAGCTTACTAGACCACATTAAGCTCTCTTAAATCATGCGGATTAAGTGGCAGTAAAATGATTGCCTTATTTCTTTGTGGCTGGATTAAATTCTGCAAAAACACAGGATTTGTCTGCATGTGTTTACTTTGACAGAATTGGAAATCAAGTGATGAATGGGGATTCCAACTGGAATTAAATGCAGCCGGATGTTTCAACTTCTCATGCTCCCTGCATCTTTGCTGCAACTTCTTTTGTTCATATTCCACGTATTGTGACAAGTATTGCCCATAAAACCACTAAATCTGGCCTCTGGTCAATTACTCTTCAAGTCATGGAGTATCATGGATTTCCTACCCTGAAGGGCATCAGTGATCTAGATGGGTATTATGACACTTCAGTAGTTTTGTGCCCGATGCTGCTGGAAATCTCCAGGACCTGACAATGTTTCCCTCTCTACTCTTAAGCTTTGTGCCAAACAGCTGGCACCGGTATATACAGATATTTTTAACCAATCCCTACAAACATGCACTGTCCCTGACTACTTCAAAGTCTCCACTATTGTCCCTGTACCCAAAAAGGCAAGAATTACTTGTCTTAATGACTACAGGCCTGTCGCACTGACCTCTGTAGTCATAAAGACACTCGAAAGGCTTGTGCTGGCCAAGCTGAAAAATATCACAAACTCCCTGCTGGACCCTCTGCAGTTTGCATATCGGGCCAATAGATCTGTGGATGGTGCAGTCAACCTGGGCCTGCAATTCATCCTACAACACCTGGACCGTCAGGGGACCTATACGAGGATCCCGTTTGTTGATTTTAGCTCTGCATTCAACACCATTGTGCCAGAGCTTCTACACTCCAAACTTTCCGAGATGACTGTGCCTGAACCCCTCTGTCGGTGGATCACCAGCTTCCTGACACACAGGAAGCAGCATGTGAGGCTGGTAAAGCACATCTCGGATGCACAAACGCTCAGCATAGGAGCACCGCAAGGCTGCATACCCTCTCCTCTCCTCTACTCTCTCTACACCAACGATTGCACCTCCACTGACTCCTCTGTCAAGCTTCTCAAGTTTGCAGACGACACAACCCTGATTGGACTGATCCAGGATGGGGAGGAATCTGCCTACAGACCGGAAGTGTCACAGCTGGCATCCTGGTGCCGTCACAACAACCTAGAGCTCAATGCTCTTAAGACAGCGGAATTGTTTGTAGACTTTAGGAGGGCTCCCCCTCCCCTCATCACACCCACCATCAACAACACCACAGTCACATATTTTAAGTTCCTGGGAACCATCATCTCCAAGGACCTTGTGGAGGTCTACCATCGACTCCACAGTCAAAAAGGCGCAACAGAGGATGTACTTCCTACGGCAGCTGAGGAAGCACAATCCGCCACAGGCAATGATGGTCCAATTCTACACGGCCATTGTAGAGTCTGTTCTCACCTTCTCCATCATGGTCTGGTTTGGCTCAGCCACCAAGCACGACACCTGGAGGCTGCAGCGAATCGTCCGATCAGCAGAGAAGGTTATTGGCAGCAAACTTCTCTCCATTGATGAACTGTACACTGCAAGGGCCAGGAAGCGAGCGGGCAAGATCATCTCTGACCCCTCTCACCCTGGCCACAAACTCTTTGAATCACTTCCCTCTGGAAGGCAAATCCGGATTGTCAAAGCTGCCACAGCCAGACATAAAAACAGTTTTTATCCACGAGTAGTTGCTCTACTCAACAGCCAAAAATCTGTACCCTCCCATTGATCTGGTATTTAGTTGGTTCACATGCTTGATCAATGGTGTTTTATCATTAATGTTTTATTATTATTAATGTTTAGTGTTTTCTGAGTCATTCATAACTGTCACCATATATCATGTTGTTGCTTGCGGGCGGAGCACCAAGGCAAATTCCTTGTATGTAAATACTTGGCCAATAAACTTACTTACTTACTATTTACTTACTTGAATTTAAATTCCCCAGATGTTCCCTGGGATTTAAACTCATGGCTCCAGATTAACTGCCCAGAGCCCGGTTTAGTTTAGTTTAGAGATACAGTGTGGAAGCACGCCCTTTGGCCCACCAGGTCCGCGCAGACCAGCGATGCCCACAAATTAAAACTATCCTACACTCACTGAGGACAATTTACATTTCTATCAAGCTAATTAACCTACAAGCCTGTACGTCTTTGGCGTTTGGGAGGCAACTGAAGATCTCAGAGAAAACCCACATAGGTCACAGGGAGAACGTACAAACTGGGTATAGCACCAGTAGTCAGGATCAAACTCGGGTCTCTGGTGCTGTAAGGCAGCAACTCTACCGCTGTGCCACCGTGCCACCAGTAATTGTCCATCCAGTAATTTCAGCACTAATATACACATCTTTAATCATGGTATCATAGAGGCATACAGTACAAAACGGTATTGGCTCACTGTGTCCATGCTGGAAATCAAGTGCCCATTGTCATTAATTATATATTAGTCCTCCTAACTTCCTGTACATTCTACTACTCACCTACACACCAAGGACAATTTACAGCAACCAATTAACCAAACAACCCCCGCATCTTTGGAACATGGGAGAAAACCAGAGCACCTGGATAAAACCCATATAGTCATGTGGATAATGTGCAAACTCCAGTGAGGCAACAGCACTGCCAGCTGTGCCATTGTACTGCCCACTGCACAATCCAAGTATATCCCTCCCTAAGTAAATGGACCAAAGTCTCACCAAAGCATTGCATTGTTATAAAAAGTTTCCTACTTTAATACTTCCTTTCCCATGCTATGAAGCCAACTTAAAGAACAAAAGAGAGGCAGGTAGGTGTAAAATGTGAATTTCAGAGACATTGCAGTTTTCAGACTCCAATACCACCTACCCAATGTGAGGAGTGAATTAAGAGTGTGGTGCGAGTGGTGTGGGTCTGATGATGCTGACTGCCTTTATGAGACAGTGGAGACAAATAGATGAGGTTACAAAGATAGACAGATCTGTAGGGGCTGGAAGGTTTACAGAGAGAGGGTGGGTTGAATGGTCCAAACCATGTATAAAGAAAATAAGTGGCATAAGATCTGAACAGGGGCGTATCATGTAATTGGAGGGTATTACAATTATAGAATGGGATGTTGGGGCTGTAGTGAGTATTGGAGATAGGGCTGGATGTAAAAGCTGGAGAGGTTTTTGAACCCCTCATTGTATCTCTCTGTGTAGGGAGTGGAGGGGTTTAAGAAATAGGGAGGACTAAGGGGCCAGTGGATTTTACTGAAATAAAATGTGAAGAGGCTGGAAAGCATGACTGAGAAAGGAAAGGGTATATCCATGGAAGGGAAGAACCATAGGGATGGGAATTTTAAATCTGCAGCATTGTCGAACCAGGAATTGGTGAATGGAATATGTCAGGATGTGAGCAGCAAAACTGATTATACAGAAACATTTCCTGATTATATTCTTGCCAGTAGGTTTAGGAATGTTCTCACTCTGTATCTAATCAGATGAGAGGATTAAAATGTCCTAATTTCCTTATCATGTTCCATTGACTCTGTCACCTCAGTATGCTTGACAGATGTGAGATGCCTGTTAGACTTGTTCGCACTTTTCTTTGATTTAAATGTTAATAAGACCGAGAATGTAATTACTCTATGAATACTTTAACAACTTGGAGGGGAGAGCAGGTGGGGGGTGGGTGTAAGATTAATACCATTATCATCACTGTGTCAAGCACCTCAGCACTTCTGATGAATTAGTGTTAGGACCACATGGGATGTATGAAATTGCTTTGAGCCTTCTGAAATGACACCAGATGAATTCACTTGACCCCTGTTACATCTTGTTTTTGAATCACAGATTGTAGAAGTGTTTCCAACAAGCATAACTTTGACTGAAGGACAAAAGCAACAGCACAATGAAATAAAGCCTCTTCAATTAACTTATTCCAATTCCACACCTTGTTCGGCTTTAGGCAATTGTCTTGCATCAGTGACCTTGGAGAGTTTTTTTTGGAAGGGTTAATGGCATTTGTATGAGCAATTGCTGTATTCTTAAATTTTGCTTGCCTGATTAAGTGTATCACATGAAATCGAATTCCTATTTCCAAGAACCCTAATGAAATGTGCTGCAAAGCATCAGTACAGTATTGAATACATTTGTTGCAGCTGTGCAAAACATTGGTCAGACTGCACTTGTGTGCAATTCTTGTTGCTACACCACAGGAAGGAGGAGGTTTGAACAGAGAGAACACAGAAGAGAAACACTATGACATTTCCTAGATTAGAGGGTTGTAGTTATAAGGAGAGTTAAGGGCCTGCCCCACTTTCACGACCTAATTCACGACCTCTGCCGAGTTTGCCCTTGACTCATACACGCAGCATGGTCGTCACAAGGTCGTAGGAGGTTGTAGGTAAGTCGTAGATAGGTCATGATGCTAGTCATAGGTACTCATGGTGTCAAGTCGGTCGGGGCATTTTTCTAGCCTGATGAAAAATGTCCACGAGTAAAAAAGATTGTGAATTAATTTGTGAAAGTGGGACAGGCCCTATAGGATACACTCATAGTGTCGTAGAAATGGACAGCATAGAAACAGGCCCTTCAGCTTATCTTGTCTATACTGACAAATTTTGTATATTGGGCTAGTCCTATTTGTGTGCATTTGGCCCATATGGCCCATAAACCATTCCTATTCACATATATACCTGTCCAAGTCACTTTTAAAAGTCATAATGGTATCAACCTCAGTAGCTTCCTCCGGCAGCTCGTTCTAGATATGGATTATCATCTGAATGAATTTGTCCCCAAGTTCCCTCTTAAATCTCTTCCCTCTCACTTTGCCATTCCTGTCCAGTTTTAAAATCCACCTTGGAAAAAGACGATGAACATTCACTTTGTGCTTGCCCCTCATGATCTTGTACACCTCAATAATGTCACCACTAAGTATCCTTGCTCAAAAGTAAAAACTCCCAGCCGATCCCACATCTCGCTATAACACAAGTGTAGGATGGAACTGTGTAGAATGGAACTGCAGATGCTGGTTACACTGAAGATAGATACAAAATGCTGGAGTAACTCAGCAGGTCAGGTGGCGTCCAGAAAAGGAATAGGTGACATTTCGGGTTGGAGGAAGGGAGAAAGGTTGCAACCCAAAACTTTGTCTAATCCTTTTCTCGAGATGCTGCCTGACCCATTGAGTTACTCCAGAATTTTGTGTCTATCCTGGATAACAACTTTGTGAATCTCTTCTGCACACTTTCCAACTTAAATACATCCTCCCTGCGGCAGGCTGACCAGAACTGCACACAGTACTCCAAGTGTGGTCTCGCCAATGAATTGTACAGCTTCATCATAAAGTCCTAACTTTTGTACTCTTTCCAATACCCTTCCCAATGAAGGCAGCCATGCTGTATGCCTTCTTCACCTCACTGTCTATCTGACTCACCACCTTTAGGGAACTGCTTTTGCTATTAATATAGCTGTAGAAACCCTTTGGATTTACTTTCACCTTTCTTGCCAAAGCAACCTCATATCTTCTTTTAGCTTTTCTTATTTCTTTCTTAAGATTCTTTTTACATTCTTAAGCATTCTTTAAAGCATTTAGATAAAAATTCTTTAAAGCATTTTGATAAAAACTGTTTCTGTGCTGTATGAACCTCTCACTCTAATACATTAATACTCACGTTAAAGCATTGAGATATAAACTACCATAAGTAGAGTTCCCTTCTCCTGGGAACCATAGCCATTGAATGCAACAGTGAAGTTTGACGTGAGCTTAACCCAGCCGAGGCTCAGCGTTAGACCTCCAAGTCTCATCATTAACTTCATGGCTGTATGAAGAATCCACTATCAGAATATCAGAACGTAGCCATAAACTATCAATTCCTTGTATTTAATTGTGACAAAGAGCTCATCAAAGTGTAACAAAGAACACCAAGTTATCCCTAGTTTTGACAAACGCTTGTAGACCTATAATGGTCTCCAACAGTAAACTCTCCAAGAGGTAAGAGTCAAGTATTGTAACCTCTCCAAGAGGTAAGAATCAGGAGTTTTTTAGTTGTCATATGCACCGGGACATACTACACTGCAGCTTTATAGGCACTTTAATGAAAGAACACAACAAATAAATATACAATTAACAAAAATCCATGAGAGGAATAGATCGGGTCGATCCACAGAGTCTCAAAGGACAAAGGACATTTATTATCACATACACCAATTGGTGCAGTGAAATTTGACTTGCCAATGCAGCACATGAATAAAGATAATACACAACACTGGAGTATTTAACAAAAACATAAAATGGTTATGGTTCCCATGGTTCCCACTGTGGGGGAAGGCAGCAAAGTCCAGTCCCATCCCCAGTTCACCCAAACTCGGGCCTATTGAGGCCTCTGCAGCTGCTGCTACGACAGCCCGATGCTTCAGGCCCACTCGCCGGATGATGAAGTTCTGGCGACGGGTGAACACTCTCAGCGGCCCAGAGTGTCTGGAGCGGCCGCTTCTCCCCGGAGTTCGCAGCTCCCGTAGTCCACGGGCCACGCTGGTCGGAGCTCCGACTCTGGTGATCTTAGCGTGAGATCCCAGGCTCCGCGGTTTTTAAAACTCAGCGCCGCCCGCCCGCGGCTGGAAGCTCCACAGACCGCAGACCGCAGCTCCGCGATGTTGCCGTCAGCGGTCCCAGCCCCCCGGAGCTCCACCGCACGGTGACCCGGGCAAGGCATCGCCCGCTCTGCGATGGCGCCCCAGCACTGTGTACCACCGCCGAAGCTGAAGTCCTGACCAGATCCGGCAGGAAACGGCACTCCAGACTGCTGGTAGTCCGCGAGGAAGGGGCGAAGATACGGCCCGGAGAAAAGCCGCATCTCCGACCAGGTAGTGACTGAGAAAATAGTTTCCCCTCCCCCCCCCCCCCCCCCCACCCCCACCCCCCCACCCTCTACATAATAAGACTAAAATACCTCCAAAAACAAACACTTTAACTAACTAAACATATAAAAAAGAATGAAAAGACTAACAGCTGCTGGCAGGGCGGCCATACTCGATGGCGCCCCCGACTGAAAACTTGTTGTAAACTGAAGTATTCTTCCTCACTCTCTACTACACCAGCAATTTTGGTGACATTTGCAAATTTACCAACATTTACCATCTAGATTGAACAACTAGATTGTCATCCAAATCATTAATGTATATAACAAACAGCAGAGGACCCTGCACTGATTCCTGCAGCACACCAGAGGTCACAGGCCTCCAATCAGAAAAAAACAACCCTCCACAACTTCCTTTCTCCAAGCCAATTTTGAATCTAATTGGCTAGCTCACCTTAAATTCTATGCAATCTGACCTTCTGGACAAAGCTGCAGAACTCTCAAAGATCTTACTAAAGTCCATGGAGACAATGTCCACTGCTCTGCCCTTACTAATATCCTTGGTGACCACTGATAAAACACTACCAGATTTTCCATGCACAAAAGATGTTGACTACCCCTAATCAGTCTATGCCAATCCAAATGCTGGTAGATCCTGCCCTAAGAATTCCTTCCAACAACTTACCCACCATTGACATGAAGCTCCTCGGCCTATTGGTTCCTGACTCATCCTTGCTACTCTGTTTAAACAAAGATACAACATTAGCCATCCTCCAGTTTGTCCAGAAATGCACCAGTAGCTAATGATGATACAAACGTCTCTGCAAGGACTGCCACAATTTCCTCGATAGGCTGTAATCTCAGTGGAACCTGGATAGGTGAGTGGTGATCTTATAGAGGTTTATAAACATATGAGAGGCATAGATAAGAAATAGAGTCAGACCTCTCAGGACAGGGGCCCAGAAATAAAGGTATACCTTTCAGGTGAGAGGGGAAACAATTAAAGAAGCTCTGATGGGAAAGTTCCACACACAGAAGTTGGTGTAATATGGGATGAGCTACCAGAGGAGGTGGTGGAGGCTGATTTATTTACTGCTTACTGAGTCAGAGAGTCACAGAGCTATCAAGCATTGCAACAGACCTTTCGGCCCAATTCATCCATGACAAGTCCTAAAGAAGCTTGTTCACTTTGCTGCACCAGGCCAAAATACCTCAAAATCTTTCCTATCTATGTGCATGTGTCCTCCAATTTTAGACTGCTTTGCCCTGGGGAAAAGGCTGTGGCTATTCTCATTATCTATGATGTTTATACTTTTACAAACATTTGTAACATCACCCCTAAGCCTTCTAAGCAGGGAAAAAAAGACCCAAGCTATCCTGTTTCTCCTTATAACTCAAACTTTCCAGACCTGATAACTGCCTCATAAATCATTTTTACACCATATTTAGTTTAATGATTTCCTTCCTATAGCAGGAAATCCAGACCTATGTACAGCACTCCAAATGTGATCTTGCCACGAATCTTGTACAGCTTTGTCATGGCATCCCAGCACCTGTGCTCAATACCCTGAACATTGAAGGCTAGTGTTTCTTCACAATTCTGTCAACCTGTGTCACTACAGTAATCTCTCTGGAACTACGCATCTGCACCCCCAGGTTCTCTGCACTTCAATATTCCCCAAGGTCCTACCATTTACCCATTAAATCCTGCCCTGACTTTCCAAACTCAAATGTACATCTTGTACTTATAAATGTATTTATCTGAATGTAACTCCATGTTTTAAAAAGCTTTTGTACAGCTATTTTGATAGGCAGGGCCAAAGGCACGGAAATGGTATTGGCATAGATAGGCATCAAAGCCGTATGGAAAAGGTGGGCCGAAAGGGCCCTTTTCTCTGCTGTACAATTCTGCGAAAATGTTCCTGATGTTGCCTTTATTTTTTAGTATTTTATGTAGAAAGTTGTGGAACTGAAATTAAATTGCACACTAAAAATATGCAGTATTATCTGCAAAAGCTTTTGTATCATCTTCCATGCTGCATTTCTTAATCAGGTTGTCTGACTTTAATTTTCCATTCATATTATATTCTTCCAAATGAGCACAATGTTAGAGATGTTGCACATGGCATTCAGTGAGGTGGATATGGTTCTGATTCCATTGTTGACATGTAAATAAGCCCAAAAGGAAGGCAATGTGCAGCAGCTCAGCAGGAATTAATTTCAACCACTTTACTCCACTATTGAATTTATCTATCTCTGCGTGACTGTTTTGTCTTGTTGTGCATGCTAAATAAAGGCTGGATTCTCATGATACTTCTGCAAAAGACTAGTTTTGGAATATTAAATGGGGATGGAAATGATGCGGAGTGATAAGCAGGATCCAGTCAGGCTTTTGATTCTATTTGCATAATTGAGGAGCACAACTGTCAGCCTAAGAAAGCCTCATTGCCAATTCAGATTGGTGTTCAGAGGAGGAAGGGTGGGGGGATAGGGGGACATTTTGGAGGGGGTACTGGGTGTAGTTGGGCACATCAAAAATAATTGCTGAGTTGTTGATCTTGGCAGAATAATTAGTTGGCCATCCTTGGCTTTCATGGAATGAAGGGGATAGAAGGTGGTTGAATAGAAATGCATATCTATTTTTACTCTCTCTCTCTCTCTCTCTCTCTCCCCCTCCCCCCCCCCTCCCCCCTTCCCCTCCCCCACCCCCTCCCCCACCCGAACCACCTTTGATCTCTGGCCCCTAACCACCTGTAACATAAAAATGTACTCCCGAATTTAATCTGCTATTTATTTTAAACATTGTCTACATGCTGGCTTCCAGATTTACCACCAGTTTTTAAGAAGCATCCCAAGAAAGAATTGAGAGGTTAAAGGAGTTTGAGCATAGTCAACTTAGTTTGTTTTGCTCATGTTAACTATATTTGCAGTATAGATGGAAGTGCATAATGACAACCATCCTAACCATGGGGACAGCCAATTTCTAAAATAGTCAATTCTTTGTTTTCTATCCAACATGATAGCATAAATCGACGTGTCATTGTTGGCACGGACTAGGTAAGCCGAAGGATCTGATTCCGTTCTGTGCTAATTGTATACATTGTATGCTATTTGTATACATCGTGTATGCAAGCATGTAAGAATCTCATTGTGTCCAGTCACATGTGACAATAAAGTATTCCTATTCCTTCCTATCACTATGTGACTCTGAGACTCCATGATTTGTGTGTTTAGAGTTTGATGGGAAATTTTAATGCTTGCATGGGTCAGAGATCAAATGTGGAACTAGCAATGATCAGACAATGGTTATGCTAACTACTCACATCTTTTTTGCATTAGACGTTGTTTAGAATGTTTTTAAACTAATGCTGTAGTTTAACAAAGTCTTTAATTTTACATTAAGCCACTCGAAGGAAATAAAGGAATCAAACTCACTGCAAATGATGAATTTCAAAAGAAGATGGATCAGACAATATTTTGCCATAATCTTTCCCTGTTGTCAAAACGTGCAGGGAGTTCTTAAATGCAGTATGTTAATTTTAGACGGTTTGAAGAACAGTTTGTGGGTGAAACTCCCTAGAGTGAGAAGATAGGCAAACGAACTAATTAAAACGTTTTCCACATGAGATACCTGGACATCTGCTATTAGATATTACTTACATAATGTCATTTCAGTGCTATGAGTTTAATTTCCCTCCCCATCAAACAAACTGAGAGTATTCCCCAATGAAGAAGTTGAATAACTTATCCAGTTGTTCAACATTTTCATTCTGCGCCATATATTTTTCCTTCCGCCACTGCATTAATCAGTGTTCCACTGAGCTGGGATTTTTAAAGGACAAAAAGCCCTTCCTCAAGTTATGAAACGGATTTGAGTTCCTGGATAATAATTTGTGAAGCCAAACTTTGTAAATATATAAGACTGAATAAAATACACTATGGGAAAAAGGAACTCAAATAGAAACTGCACATGCTGAAAATTTGTAATAAGAAATCTGTAAACAAACATGTTAGAAAAACTCAGCAGGTCAGATATTAAGGTATCCTTTAGTAAAAGAATGAACCGCCATTCCAGATTTCCCTGCCATCAAAGGATCCACAGAACCACTGCTTTAAGAAGGCAGCAAATATCATCAAACGCCTATACTTCCACAGCCACACTCTCATTTCACTGCTACCATTGAAAAGAAGATACAGGAGCCACAGAACTGTTCCTTCGGGTTATCCTACACAACGCTAACCATAACACTACCTCAGCAACAGATTAATATGGACTTTTTCTAAGGTTGCACTTCATACTTGTGGTTGCACTAATATGGTCTGCTTACTTATTATTGCCATAGAGTCTTAGAGTGATACAGTGTGGAAACAGGCCCTTTGGCCCAACTTGCCCACACCAGCCAACATGTCCCAGCTATACTAGTCCCACCTGCCTGCGCTTGGACCACATCCCTCCAAACCTGTCCTATCCATGTACCTGTCAAACTGTTTCATAAACGTTGGGATAGTCCCAGCCTCAACTACCACATCTTGTTCCATACACCCACCACCCTTTGTGTGAAAAAAGTACCCCTCAGATTCCTATTAAATCCTTTCCCCTTCACCTTGAAACTATGTCTTCTGGTCCTCGATTCCCCTACTCTGGGTAAGAGTGGGGGCGCTGTCGAGTATGGCTGCCCAGCCTGCAGCTGTCCGTCTTTTCACCCTTGGAAAATGTTTTAGTATGTTAAAAAGTTTTGTTTTGGAGGTCTAGTCTTTTTATGTTGGGGGGGGGGGGGTGGGGGGGGGGAGGGGGCGAACTGATTTTTCTCAGTCCCTACCTGGTTGCAAAGGCATCTTTCCTCCGAGCCGCATCGTCGCCCCCTCTTCGCGGCCTACCAACGGGACTGGTGTGGCGTTTCGTGCCTGGACCAGCCAGAACTTCAGCTTCGGCGGTGGTGTAGCGCGGAGCGGGCAATACCTTACCCGGGTCGCCGTGTGGTAAGCTCCGGAGTGCTGTGACTGCCGACTCCAACATCGCGGAGCTGTCATTGTGGAGCGTCCAGCCGTGGGCGGGGCTGACGAAACAACGCGGAACCTGGGATCTCTCGCCGAGATCGTCAGTGTTGGAGCTCTGAATGGCGCGGCCTGTGGACTTCGGGAGCCGTGGTCTCCAGTAGGAAGTGGCCGTTCCAAACACTCCAAGCCACTGAGCAGTGTTCTCCCGACGCTGGAGTTCCATCATCCGGCGAGAGGGCCTGAGGCATTGGGCCGCCGTTGCGGAGACTGCGGAGGCCTCAGATGGGCCCCAACCACAGGGTGAACAATGATGAAGAGGACTAGTAAGATTGAACGAGAACTTACCAGTTCGAAGGTTGATCTTTATTTCATGAGGAGTCGAAGTGAGGGATTTCGTGAAGAGCCCGCCGGCGCGCATGCTCGACATACTTCAAAGTAGCGGCGTGGAATCACAGAACCAACAATAGAAATGACTTCGCATAGTATGATTGAATTGACTAAGATTACCAGATGAAGGTGATTGAGGGTTGGGCGAGGAGGGCACGAAATCCCTCACTTCGACTCCTCATGAAATAAAGATCAACCTTCGAACTGGTAAGTTCTCGTTCAATCTTACTATTTCATTTCGGAGTCACGTGAGTGACTTCGTGAAGACTTCAAAGCTTCTGTGATTACACGCCCTGGACCACGTCCATGCTGACACACCACTACCAGGGATGGATGGGAGGAACAAACTGGCTCAATAGCTCATACTGCAAAACAAAAGCATATTTATTAATAACAAATCAAAAACCCCTCATGCGGGGACATCTCCACGTTCTTGACCTGCATTCAGCACGGCTTCTGCGAACTGTAGAGGAGCAGCAACAGGCTTGTTATAAAAACGCTGGAACACAGCTTCATTCGCCCATCCTGCTGTGGCGAGAATTTGGTCCATGGGCACCTCCATGACCCTCGCCGCTGACGTCGATGCAGCCCTGGTGAAATGAGACTTGAACACATTAGTGTCGATACCTGACTTACCCAAGACGACTCGAAGCCACCTGGATATCGTCTGGACTGTCACTCGATGATGAGGTCTCTTATGAGTGACAAGCAGGTATCTCTCCATTCCTCTGATGCGTGCCGTCACCTTGACATAGTGGCGGATATGTGAGGCTAAACATAGCCTAGCATCTGCGGGGTATGCCGGGAACTTCAGCTGCAGCCCTGTGCACCCAGGTCTATGCTGCTTTAGTAGCTCGTCAACGAAAAAGACTACTTCTGTAGGGGTAGATGTCATTCTGTCGACACGCAGTTTGTGTAGTGTCTGTACCCTCTGAGCTGAAGTCAGCGCTAGTAACATCACCAGCTTCATGGTGAGTTGGTCCAGTTGGAGCCCTTCCATGGGAGACCACGTCCTGAGCAGGGTTAATACGTCCCTGACATCCCAGGTGATATTATAGCGTGGTGTAGGCGGATTCATATTGAATATACCCCGCATGAGTCTGGACACTAGCCTGTTGGATCCTACCCCAATCTTGAGGTAGAATGATAGCGCACTTCTGGCGCTGTTGATGGCACTGTAACTTAAGTGTTCATCATGGTGCAACCCCGCGAGGAATTCCAGGACGTCGGTTATTGTCACGTCATCGTACGTGATGCGAGAGCGGCTGCAGTAGGCTTCCCACTTCTTAATATGCGAGCGGTATCTTCGCCTTGTGGACTCTCGACACGACGCCCCGATGGTATCCATGGTCCGAGCCGAGAGGCCGTATTGGACTAACGGCCTGTTCAGAACCTGCAAGCCAACAAATTTAAATAGCCATGGCAGGGATGTGGCTCCCCTGACACAGGGTGAGTAACCAATTGTGGGCAACCCTTCAAAAGGACCCAAGGTTCGTTGAGCATGTCAAAGACCACCGGATACCAAGGCTGTGTGGGCCAGTCGGGTATAATAAGGATGCCCTTGGCAGCATCTGCCTGAATCTTTCGCAATACCCGACTGATGAGGCAAAACGGAGGGAAGGCATAGAAAACCCAATTCCCCCAGTCCAGCGAGAATGCATCTAGCGCTATTGCCCCAGGATCTGGTTCCCATGAAACGTAGGCTGGTACCTGATGGTTCAACCGTGACGCAAAAAGGTCAATGTCCGGTTTACCAAATTTGGCTGTGACTTTAGCAAAAATCTCAGGATGCAACATCCATTCAATGTTGTCATTAAATTTGCGTGACCTGGTGTCCGCCACAGTATTAAGCTCACCTGGCAAATAGGTAGCTGAAATCCAAATGTCTCTTTGAATACACCAGAGCCAAATTGAGTTAGCCAATTTGTCACACGAAACTGACCTGGTACCACCCATATGGTTTAAATATGCCACAGCTGTGGTGTTGTCTATTTGGAGACGGACGTGTGCTCCAACAAGCTTGGAACAATATGCACAAAGTCCGTGGAATGCTGCCAGCAACTCCAAATAGTTAATCCCTTGAGTCAACAACATCGATGCCTCAAGGGTGTCCCATCTACCCCCACAACTAGAGCAATTATCAGTAGCTCCCCAGCCATTGGAGCTTGCATCAGTCTGTAAATATACCACCGGATTAGCCTCCCTGACAGGCTTAAATGAGTTGCTAATGTGACACACCCACCATTGCAACTCAGTTATCGCTTCGGACGGCAGCTGCATAGATCGATCGTAATGACCAGCGTTCCATTTTAACGCAGTAATTTTAGCTCTTTGCAAATTCTGATAATGCAAAGGTCCATATCGTGCTGCCGGAAACAAAGCCACTAACTTGCCAATTACTGTGGCTGTATGCCGAATCGATGGTATATTGGTGCCAATTAAATCTCTGCACACCTTAGTGACTCCCTCAATTTTGTTAATTGGTATAGTTATCCTCATGCTCATTGAGTTCACCGTGAACCCTAGGTAATCAATTACCTGGGCAGGGCAGAACTTTGATTTCTCTGGATGGACAATGAATCCTAATTGTTGAAATATATTGACAGCAGCTGCAACACCCTGTTCAGCCAATTGCAGGGTGTGGCCCACAATAAAGACATCATCTAAACAGGCCATAACTATATGATGTCATTGTCTCAAATAAGCCATGATTGGCTTCACCAATTTAGTGAACAATCTAGGGGCTGTAGTAAGCCCATTAGGCAAAGCCTTATACTGCCAAAGTTGCCCCATCCAGATAAATTTCAAAAACCTTCTATCATCTTTCTGGATGGATACTGAATAATATGCATCCCTCAAATCAATGCATGCCATAAAGCAGCCATGAGAAATCAATGATTTGGCTGTTTCAAACGTATCCATTTTAAAATGAGTATATGTTACAAACGTATTCAAACGGGTTAGATCAATAATGACACGACAGCCTCCATCCTTCTTAGGTCTAGTAAATATGTTCGAAACAAATTCAATTGGCTCATGCACTGTTTTCTCAATCACACCCTTCTGTTCCAAACTTAAAATTTCCTTGTAACCTGCTGCCTGTTCTGCAGCAGACAATTGGAACGTACGACCAGGCATGTGCTGGGATGGAGGAATGTCGCCATTAATAAACTCAATTTTATGCCCCTGAATATTCCGCAACACATACTCATCACCAGTAAAATTACCCCATGCATCCAAAAACAACCGTAAACGACCACCAACATGGGAAGTTAAACAGAGAGAAAAGAGAGAACCAGACCCCCTCACCTCCGTGGTTACCGGCGGTCCTTGACACGTGTGGGTGGCCGTGGAGGTGCTGGGTTGGCTTGAGGGCGCGGCGTCTTCGATTTCCAAAAAGGTCTCTGCCGACCCTGTCCTAAAAAAGACCCTTGGTGCTGGTTCTGGTGTTGTTGTCGTTGTGGAGCTAGAGGGTGAGTCCTCGTCGAGGCACTGGCCGACCCTCGTGAGCGAATGTATGGAGCTTTTGAGCCGGACGGTGTGGGGGCACTCTTAGAGCGCATGATCCCCACCGTTTTGGCTTGTTCGTCAAGCTCTTTGACTCTCTTCGAGAGGTCCTCACCAAAGAGCTGACGGGGCGGCGGCGGCGGCGGTGGTTTGCACAATCCTGCAAACTTCGGGTTGAGTGCTGGGCGGATGCTGTTTTTGCGAAACCCGTTGATTTCGTGCTGGGTCGCGCACAATAAGGCCAGAGCATCTTCCTGGTCCAAATTCAGCTCGTCCTCGTCCACCGACCGCGCAAAGGCGGTAATACCGGCCGTGAGGAGTTTCAGGATCCGCTGCAATTGTAGCTCTTGTTGACGGATAGCCGCACTGATGTTCCCCAATATTGGCGTATTGACCACAGGCACGTTGAGGGAGTTGCAGTTTGATGGAGCCTTGTGATGGCTCATAGCCTGGATGAGGACTTCTTCCTGCAGCACCTGATTATTAAGAAAGTCCACTGTGGCTGCCAGCTTTGAATTGAGAGGAAGACCAGCCGTATGTGGGGCCGCGAATTTGGTCGCCACATCCAAAAGTTCCTCCGCTGGCACCTCCACCGGAGGTGGTACGGGATCCACCAGAACCTCCTCCTCGTGCTGCTCCAGGCTGATAGTAGATGTTGGTGAAGACACCCTGTGCCTGTTGCTGCCCTGCTGTTGTTGACGTTGAAGCAGGAGCTCCAGCAGCCGCTCCATACGGTCAATACGCCCTTCACCCTGAACACTCAGGTGGTCGGAGTCCTCCGGCTCTGAAAAGAAAACCGGGCTCCTGTCATCGGCCCGCACCTCGTCGAGGCCCTGCCGGTGCCGGTAGTTGTCGCTAACAGCCGCCGAGGCGAAACTGCGCGATTCCTGCGCGGGCGTGTTCAATCGCCTCCGTTTATCGAGAGCTGAAGCCGCTGCCACTAAGGGCACATGCGGCGAGGTGTCGGCACCAGCCGAAGCATGGCTGCCTGGGGCCCGCGCAGTCTTGCCGGCTGCCCACATCGTGGACGTTGCCGACGCATGGTGCCGCCCACCCATCCATGGGGGGCTCGGCGACCGCGACGAGACCCGACTCAACCGACCCGTCCCGGCGTCGAGAGTCGGGGTGTGCCGGCTGGACCTCACAGCCGCCCCGGGTCTCGCCCTGGAACCTGACCGCTCCTCCGCGACAGGCAATGCCTTAGCCCTAACAGGGTTAGGCTTCTGGGCTCCTCCCCTCCCCCTTCTCGGAGGGCTGAGTGGAACAGGCCGTGCAACGGCACGCGCCCTGCTCGAGGTCGCCAGCGAGCCCGCTGACAACCTGACTGCCATGGCAGGGTCCCCCTGCTCTGGCGGCACACCACACTCCTCCTCACCGAACTCCTCCGAGCTGTGGTGTGCTGGCGGATCTGGACCTGTGAACACAGGGCTTACCCACATCTCCGCCTGAGTCCCGGCCTGCGCTGCAGGTACTGCCGATGGTAAAGGCCCCGGAACTGTTGACCGGCGAACTCGTCCTGACGTCCTCCGGCCCTTCGAACTCCCATCCATGTCCTTGCTGCAAGACATAATCAGACAACAAGGACCACCAACTAAAGGTGGAATACTCACCTCCGTGGCCCCTTATGAAGGGCTGGCGAGGAGCGCGCTCCACCGCCAGCCGTCGCAGCAACGCGTTACGACGATATGTCGAGCATGCGCGCCGGCGGGCTCTTCACGAAGTCACTCACGTGACTCCGAAATGAAATAGACTTTGCTGCCTTCTGTCACAGTGGGAATCATTGTGGGGGAATGTTTTTACGTTCAATATTAAATTCTTCTTTAATGTGTCATATTTTTATTGGTGTGCTGCAAATGGCAACTCAAATTTCACTACACCAATTGGTGTATGTGACAATAAATGTCCTTTGTCCTTTGAGACTCTGTGGATCGACCCGATCTATTCCTCTCATGGATTTTTGTTAATTGTATATTTATTTATTGTGTTCTTTCATTAAAGTGCCTATAAAGCTGCAGTGTAGTATGTCCCGGTGCATATGACAACTAAAAAACTCCTGATTCTTACCTCTTGGAGAGGTTACAATACTTGACTCTTACCTCTTGGAGAGTTTACTGCTGGAGACCATTATAGGTCTACAAGCCTTTGTCAAAACTAGGGATATCTTGGCGTTCTTTATTACACTTTGATGAGCTCTTTGTCACAATGAAATACAAGGAATTGATAGTTTATGGCTACATTCTGATATTCTGATAGTGGATTCTTCATACAGCCATGAAGTTAATGATGAGACTTGGAGGTCTAACGCTGAGCCTCGGCTGGGTTAAGCTCACGTCAAACTTCACTGTTGCATTCAATGGCTATGGTTCCCAGGAGAAGGGAACTCTACTTATGGTAGTTTATATCTCAATGCTTTAACGTGAGTATTAATGTATTAGAGTGAGAGGTTCATACAGCACAGAAACAGTTTTTATCAAAATGCTTTAAAGAATTTTTATCTAAATGCTTTAAAGAATGCTTAAGAATGTAAAAAGAATCTTAAGAAAGAAATAAGAAAAGCTAAAAGAAGATATGAGGTTGCTTTGGCAAGAAAGGTGAAAGTAAATCCAAAGGGTCTACAGTTATATTAATAGCAAAAGGATAATGAGGGATACAATTGGACCATTAGAGAGCCAGAATGGACAGCTATCTGCAGGGCCAAAAGAGATGGGGGAGATATTGAACAATTTCTTTTCTTCGGTATTCACCAAGGAGAGTTAAGGGAAAAAAGTAGAATAGCTATGGAAACTATGAGATTCAAAGAGGAGGAAGTACTGATGAGTGTAAAGCAGTGGATGTTTTCTATATGGATTTCAGTAAGGTCTTTGACAAGGTTCCCCATGGAAGGTTGGTTAAGAAGGTTCAATCTTTAGGTGTTAATGGCGGAGTAGCAAGATGGATTCAACAGTGGCTGAATGGGAGATGCCAGAGAGTAATGGTGCATGGCTGTTTGTCAGGTTGGAAGCCGGTGACCAGTGGGGTGCCTCAGGGATCTGTGTTGGGTCCACCGTTGTTTGTCATGTACATCAATGATCTAGATGATGGGGTGGAAAATTGGATAAGTAAGTATGCAGATGATACTAAGATAGGGGGTGCTGTGGATGATGAAGTAGATTTTCAAAGTCTACAGAGAGATTTGGGCCATTTGGAAGAGTAGGCTGAAAGATGGCAGATGGAGCTTAATGCTGATAAGTGTGAGGTGCTACATCTTGGCAGGACAAATCAAAATAGGACGTACATGGTAAATGATTGGGAATTGAGGAATACTGTGGAACAGAGGGATGTAGGAATAACTGTGCATAGTTCCCTGAAGGTAGAATTGCATGTAGATAGGGTGGTAAAGAAAGCTTTTGGTGTGCTGGCCTTTATAAATAGGAGCATTGAATATAGGAGTAGGGAAGTAATGTTAAAATTGTACAAGGCATTGGTAAGACCAATTCTGGAGTATGGTGTACAATTTTGGTCGACTAATTATAGGAAGGATGTCGACAAAATTGAGAGAGTACAGAGGAGAGTTACTAGAATGTTGCCTGGGTTCCAGCAACTGTTACAGAGAAAGGTTGAACAAGTTAGGTCTTTATTCTTTGGAGCGCAGAAGGTTAAGGGGGGACTTGATTGAGGTCTTTAAAATGATGAAAAGGATAGACAGAGTTGACGTGGATAAGCTTTTCCCATTGAGGGTAGGAAAGATTCAAACAAAAGGGCATGACATGAGAATTAAGGGACAGAAGTTTAGGGGTAACATGAGGGGGAACTTCTTTACTCAGAGAGTGGTGGCTGTGTGGAATAATCTTCCTGCAGAAGTGGTGGAGGCAGGATCGATTTTAACATTTAAAAGTAATGTGGATAGGTATATGGACAGGAAGGGAATGGAGGGGTATGGTTTGAGTGCAGGTAGATGGGACTAGGGGAAAATAAATGGTCGGCACAGACTGGAAGGGTTAAATGGTTAAAGTGATTATTAATGTATTAGTGACATGTTCATACAGCACGGAAACAGGTCCTTCATCCCAACATGCCCATGCCGACCAAGATGCCCCATCCATATTCGTTCCACTTGGGCTCTTTAGATCTATATGCCTCTATACTTTTCCTATCCATGTACCTGTCTGGACATCTTTGAAGTGTTGTACTTCTACAGTGTACTCACCTCTCTCCCTCACCTGGCTCCATCTGCCCATCAAACCCTCCTCACCTGGATCCATCCATCCCTTACCAGCTCCTGCCCACCCCTTTCTGTCACCTCTTTATACTGACAATCTTCTCTTTACACTGTCCTGATATGAGACCTCAACCTGAAATGCCTGTGACTTTGCCCATCCTCAACCATTCATAGTACCAGTAAATTCAAGCTGATTCGATATGCCAGTGACTGTGTTTCAGTGATGTTAGTTCAACAGTGGACTACTTCTGCACATTTGCAAATCAGGGAAGTGCTTGAGTATGGGAATGCTCTACTGGACTGTCTGTAAGAAAATAATTTCACTGTGTGTTCGCACTAAGCACGTGACAATAAAGTCACCATTCAACCATTGTAATGTAACTTATCAGGAACTTCTTTAAAGCACAGAAGAATTTCAGCAACTTTCGTAATGTGGATGCCAGAGGCAATAGCAGACTATCAGCTGAATTTTACGCAGATTGGAAACATGCCACCATTCTTTGAGTGTAAATGAGTCTAAATCCTGGGATTGCCTGTGCAACAGCTCTCTGAGAACACTTGCACCAATATCAGGCGTGCAGCTATTCCATAAAGTGCTCGCCAACACCCTCTCAATGACAATTAGGGATGGGCAATAAATGATAGCCTTACCTGTGACATCCTCAAGATTAAATTTAAGGAAATTAATAAAAACGAAACCCAATCTCAAACACTGCAGACTGTGGAAACAATGCACATCTATCCTTCTATCACGTCTAATAAATTCAGAAGGAAGCAATTTTGGCCCAACGATTGTCTGCTGACTCACAGTGCAATCTGCTGCTAATTTTCCTGTTAAGTTAAGGGCCTGTCCCACCAGCATGCAACTTTATGCGATTAGCGCGACCTAACGTGGTCGCTTGAGCCGTCCGGCGTCGCGGGGCCGGTCCCACTTCGATCGCTGGAACCGTGCGGAATTGTGCGGAGTTCGTCCCGACACCGCGTGGGGCTCCGAAAAACTGACTATGTCCAAAAAGTCCGCGCGGCAACGGCTTGTCGGCTCGCAGTCGCCTTGACGTTTACACACCGCCCCGACATCGTGCCTCCGTGAACCTATCTGTAAGTGCCTCCGTGACCCTCTAGGTGTGTGGCTCGTGGCCCTGTGTGTGTGTGTGCCTCGGTGCCCCTCTCTGAGTGCCCCTCTCTGTCCTGGCGAACTTACCTTAAGTTCGCCTCACTTTGTGCCACGTTGTGCCACTCACCCGACCTCCGCGCGGCCCCTACTGCCGGTTTGGTTGCGCTTGCCGCATGCAGGCGTATGCTGGTGGGAACGGCCCTGTACAGGGGATCACCCGACCTCCGCGCGGCCCCCGCTTCTAGTTTGATCGCGTTCATCGCATGGAGTTGCATGCTGGTGGGACAGGCCCTTTACTTGCCATTAACCCATCGACTTACTCCAGTTGAGCGTCCTCCTCGTACTCTGGTTTCCTTCCACATCCAAATTTGCTCCAGAAAATTACACTTACTGTACAATGGTGGGCAGGAAATTGGATTTCAGGGGTGATGGGGGGGGGGAGGGGAGCGGGGCTGGTGGTATTGATGCATGTATGGGGAAATAATAAGTTACAAGGAAATAAGTTGGGGAATGAGATTGATGGGTGCTGTGATATCCAACATATACTACATCAACTGAGTGGAGTTGTGCATGTGCTCTGCACTTACACAAGATATTTAATTTGGAAGGTAGACAAAAATGCTGAAGAAACTCAGCGAAGGAAATAGGCAACGTTTTGGGCCGAAACCCTTCTTCAGACTGATGTGAGGGTGGGGGGGGGCGGGAAGAAGAAAGGAAGACAAGGAGTCAGAGGGCTGAGGGAGAGCTGAGAAGAGGAGGAGACAGTGCGGACTACCTGAAATTAGAGAATTTGCCGCCCGCCCCCCACCCCCCCCCCCCCAATCAGTCTGAAGAAGGGTTACGGTTATTGCCTATTTCCTTCGCTCCATAGATGCTGCTGCACCCACTGAGTTTCTCCCGCAGTTTTGTCTACCTTTGATTTTCCAGCATGTGGAGTTCCTTCTTAAACATCTTAAATATTTAATTCGGAGCTAGTTTACCTCACTAACTCGCACAACTCCAAGTGTCTAGAAAATGGTTTGCCATTATTATAAGTTTGTTTGTTGCATCTTTGTTTGTTAAGGGCAGCACGGTGGCACAGCGGTAGAATTGCTGCCTTACGGCGCCAGGAATTCCTGGTTCGATCCTGACTCTGGGTGCTGTGTGTGCAAGTTTGTAAGTTCTCCTTATGACATAAGTGGGTTTTCTCCCGGATCTCCGGTTTCCTCTCACACTCCAAAGACATTCCGGTTTGTAGGGTAGTTAGCTTGGTATAATTGTAAAACATCCCTAGTGTGTGTAGTATAGTGTTAGTGTATGAGGATCACTGGTCAACATGGACTCCTTCGACCAAAGGGTCTGTTTCCATGCTGTATCTCTAAACTAATAAATAATCTGTCTGTGCAACTGAAATGAAAATATCAAGAAATTGTTTGCCGTTGATGTTTGACAGAATTCCCTCTGCTAGAAAAGTGGATCCGACTTCTGGAACGAGTCTCTGGAATCTACCACTGTCCAGCAAAACCAAAGTGGGAAATCTTTTACTGATCCAAAACAGCATGACGATAAACTAAAGCAAAACAAATATCTCGGCTCACTCCCTAAATCTCTTCGTATTTCTACCCTTCTTAAATGTCTCCTGCATGAAAATCAGGTAACATTGTTTATTGTCAGATTTTATTTGATAATGTTACCATGAATCTCTTTTGAAATATTATGACACCTGAGGCATTATATAAACGCAGGTTGTGTGTGCTTTTTGATTGCGCATGGTTATGCTCATGCTGAAGAATTATGATGTGATAGGCACTTTGAGATAAATTGACAATCTGGTTCTTGTCAGCCCCCCCACCCCAACTCTGCATTGCTATTCTGTGTAAAAATCTACTCCGGGAATTAAGCACTAATCATCCAAGCATGTAATGGCATTCCTCAGAAAGCAGCACCGAGACACTGTTAATGAGTGTCAAGACAGTCAGGGCAATTTACTTGTATCCGCTGTCGGATGTGGAACATGGTAACAGCCAATTACATCCCAGCAACACATCCACATCGATGTTCTGGTTGAAGTTGAGGCATTTGTTACTTAACTTAGATTCCCATAAGAACAGAACAACACAAGAAAGAAGAGCAGGCGTACACCAATCAGCCCGATGAGAATGCATCACTATGCAGTAGGATTCAGGCTAATCTTCTACCTCTGCACCTTTTCCATCTTATTCCATATAACCTCAATTAATTTAATATACAGAAGTCTGAAGAAGGGTCCCGACCTGAAATGTCCCAAACCTGCCCGTGTTCTCCAGAAATGCTGCCAGACCTATTGAGTTACTTCAGAACTTTGTGTCTTTTTTTCCAGCAATCATAGAATCATAGAAAATAGGTGCAGGAGTAGGCCATTCGGCCCCTTGAACCTGCACCGCCATTCAATATGATCATGGCTGATCATCCAACTCAGTATCCTGTACCTGCCTTCTCTCCATACCCCCTGATCCCTTTAGGCACAAGGGCCACATCTAACTCCCTCTTAAATATAGCCAATGAACTGGCCTCAACTACGTGTTAAAGAAGGAACTGAAGTCTGAAGAAGGGTCTCGACCCGAAACGTCACCTATCTCCTTTGCTCTTTAGATGGCCTCAACTACCTTCTGTGGCAGAGAATTCCACAGACTCATCACTCTCTGTGTGAAAAATGATCTTCTCATCTTGGTCCTAAAAGGCTTCCCCCTTATCCTTAACTGTGACCCCTTGTTCTGGAGTTCCCCAACATCGGGAAAAATCTTCCTGCATCTAGCGTATCCAACCACTTAAGCATTTTGTAAGTCTCTATAAGATCCCCCCTCAATCTCCTAAATTCCAGCGAGTACAAGCCGAGTCTATCCAGTCTTTCTTCATATGGAAGTCCTGCCATCCCAGGAATCAGTCTGGTGAACCTTCTCTGTACACCCTCTATGGCAAAAATGTCTTTCCTCAGATTAGGAGACCAAAACTGTATGCAATACTCCAGGTGTGGCCTCACCAAGACCCTGCACAACTGCAGTAGAACCTCCCTGCTCTTGTACTCAAATCCTTTTGCTATGATCGCCAACATACCATTCGCTTTCTTCACAGCCTGCTGCACCTGCATGCCTACTTTCAATGACTGGTGTACCAGTCCCCTTTTCCTAATCGGCCACCATTCAGATAATAGTCTACCCTCCTGTTTTTGCCGCCAAAGTGAATAACCTCACATTTATCCACATTATACTGCATCTGCCATGTATTTGCCCACTCACCCAACCTATCCAAGTCACCTTGCAGCCTCCTAGCATCCTCCTCACAGCAAGCACTGCGCCCCAGCTTCGTGTCATCCGCAACTTGAAGATGTTGCATTCAATTCCCTCATCCAGATCATTAATATATATTGTAAAAACCTATTGTTCTTTGCTTTGTACGTTTTTTTAAAAAGTTCAGGTGTTTTGAACACACCTTGTCAATGATCGACGTAAAACTGATCTCTGACAATGAGCCATTGGTCTCTGACATGACCTTCTCTATTGTTGAATTAGTTCCTGGGTCATCCTCAAACACTACGTAACCAACTCTGTATTATTGAATTGCAATCAGTCTTGAAATAAGAGATTTGCAAGCTCCCAATATGATAATGAAAAGATTATCGGTTTTAGGTACATCAGTTGCAGGATGAATTTTGGACAGAAAAATTGCAATAACTCTTTTGCTCATCTGCACGTGCAGTGTCCTGGGATGTTTACATCCACCTAAGGTGGGCCTTGGTTTAAGAATCAAATGGATTACATCTTCCATAGTCTAACATTGTCTTGGTACTATACCGGAGTGTGGCTAGAATGGCTTTCAAATCTGGAAACCTCTGAGCCTGAGATGAGTGGTCTCCATCTTAAAATCCAACTGATGTTAATGTAGTGACACATAAGACATAAGATAGACACAAAAAGCTGGAGTAACTTAGCGGGACAGGCAGCATCTCTAGAGGGAAGGAATGGGTGACGTTTTGGATCGATTTCCTTCTTCAGACTGAAGATCTCACGCTTCCCTTTCCCATGACCTTGAGTCTGAAGAAGAGTGGACACAGGGGACGGGACTGGCGAAACAGAGCCAGGAAATAGTAACGGTGCAGGGGAAACAGGCACAACAGGTGAAGGGGAGACAGGCACAACAGGTGCCACCAGATCGACCAGCGGACGGCCCCTACGCTGGGGTTGAGCCACCACCACCACCGGGCTATCAACATCCAGGTGGATGGGTTTGAGGTGAGCGACCGAGAAAATCTCCTCCTTGCCCCCTACATCCAGCAGGAAATGTCGCGACGCCAGGGTGCAACACCCAGAAAGGACCCTCATAAATCCGCTGCAGCAGTACGAGTCCCTGCGAGGAATACAAACAGGCAGTTCTTAAGTTCCAGAGGCACATACACCGGAGCTGTCCCTTGCCGCGAGGTGGGAACAGAAGCCAGGCCGCTCAATTTCTCCCGAAGACTCGCCAGAACGGCCGTGGCAGGCTCCGGCTGCCCCCGAGCCGCAGGATGGAAATCCCCGGGTACCCGCAATGGGGATTCGTACAGCAGCTTAGCAAACAATGTGTCCAGGTCCACTTTAGGGGCTGTACGGATGCCCAACGGTGGTGTGGTGTAACTGCGCCCCATACAGCTGCGCCAGAGCCGCCCACAAAGCGGAAGTGAACTGGGCCCCCCGGTCGGTGGAAATGTCCGCAGACACCCCAAAACGAGCAATCCAATGGGCCGCGAAGCCCGAGAACAAAACGCAGCGGAGGTGTCAGTCAGCGGAATAGCCTCAGACCACCTCGTAAAATGATCCACGAAGGCGAGTAGATGTGAGATGGCGGCAGTGGACCCACCAAATCCACGTGGATGTGCCGGAAACGGCCAGAGGGAACCACAAAATAGTAAGATTAAATGAGAACTTACCAGTTTGAAGTTTGATCTTTATTTTATGAGGATTTACGATGAAGGATTACGTGAAGAAGCCCGACTGCCCGCAGAGCAATCTTCAAAGTACCGGTGTGAAATCCCAAGTAATAGTGACTGAAGTATAATAGTAAGATAACAGAAGACTAGAACTACCAGATGACATTTATGAGGGTTGGGAGCAGAGGGCACGTTATCCCTCATCGTAACTCCTCATAAAATAAAGATCAAACTTCAAACTGGTAAATTCTCATTTAATCTTACAATTTTACTTTGGAGTCACGTGAGTGACTACGTGAAGACTTCATAGCTCTGTGATTTCACGCCGTGAGAAATGAGTCTACACAGCCACAACTGCTTCATTGACAAATGAAGGAAAAATATTCATAATACATACAGTCATGACATAGATTTAAACATGCTGATGTTATTAATGAAGTAATAATAATAGTCCCACCTTTCACTTGGATGGAAATTATAATCAATGAAAATAGAGTTGACAAATACCCCTGGTCTAGTAATGGGTTAGTATATATGTTTGAAATTCGTTTGCTTGACTATGCTGCAAGCGTTAGGACGTGGTCCAATGGCACGCAAGATCCTTGCTGCTGATGTTATAGCAGCCCTGATGGAATGATAACTGGAATAGTAGCAATGTTACAAAATTTTGAGATTTTAAAAATCAAGTCTGCAATTTATCCCATCAGATAAAGCATAAAAAGAAGTTTAATTTGACACCTAATTCACTTTCATATCTTCAGTATTAAGAAAGTTATGACCATTTTCATACTCGGAAATTAGCATCTTGTTCCCCATTGCCTTTCAATTGACTTAACTCAAAAGCTGTGATCTAGAACAGTAAAAAGCCCATAACATTCTTAAAAATTAAGAAAACTCAATGAAATTTTCAGTTATTATAGATTGAAGCATTCTGAAACAAATATGAAACAATCTTACTTGGATGACCTGAAATTAAAGCATATAATTAGTTAGTTATCTAATTGTAGCTAATTACAAAATTCAATGAGTAGATCTAAGCATCTATCCATTTCTTAAGAAAAGATAAACTTTTTTTAAATTGCCATAGTGTCCAAATAACATTCACACAATAATCCACAATATAACATAATTTTTAAATCTCATTTTCATGAATTTCTGGGCCAAATGGAATGAATTTAGTGTTTAATGCCTGTAAATTAATGGCCATTTAAATCAACTAGCAAGTGGGTTTTAGTAGAATGCGGTGGATTGGAACGTTGCGGTTTGCGGTGAAGTCGGTATGAAAAATACAGCCGGTTTATACATTTTTTTTGGACCCCATTTCGCAACATGAAAATATTATTAAAGCCTCCATAAAAAACAACTTTTAATATCAAAATAAACTGTGTACCTTTTTTTCTCCCCTACGCAAAATCCTTCCCATTATCGACGCTCACGGCTTTTGAAGGTGATTTTTAAATTACTCTAGATAATAAATAATCTAGCGTAATTTAAAAATACCTTCATTAATGAAATGTCGGAGCGATTTTTCTTCCGCAACGAAATCGCCCGACATTGATCGATTTGCCCAGTCTGAAGAAAAACGGCACTTTAAGCCCGCCCCCCTCTGAAAAGCGCCAAAGTCGCGCACACGAGGAGCGGCAGAACTGCAGCGCTGCTCAAGGTAAGTTTTGTAACATACCTAAGAATAGTAATATTAAATGAGAACTTATTTAAATGATCCTTATTTAATGAGGAGTTACATTGAGGGATTTCATGAAGACCCCGCCAGCACGCACGCGCGACATTCTTCAAAGCAGCGGTGTGAAATCACAGATAGCAGAACTGACTGGAGATAGTAAGATTAAGAGAAATCATATACCAGTTGACCATATGATAGAGGGTTGGGAGCAGAGGGCATGACATCCTCATCATAACTCCTCATAAAATACGGATCAAACTTCAAACTGGTAAGTTCTCATTTAATCTTACTATTTTCCTTCAGAGTCACGTGAGTGACTTTGTGAAGATTTCAAAGCTCTGTGATTTCATGCCCTGGACTACGTCCATGCTCACACACTGCCGTAATAACTGATGGAGGAAGTGTGTTAACGTATTTCAGACTTGTAACAGAGCTGAAAATAATAATATATTCATTAATACAAACAAAAAAAACCATGAGTTCAGGAACCATTCAGGGAACAGAACTTAAAACAGTATCTGCAAACGTTGCAGGAGTGGCCACAGGTTTGTTATTAAACCATTGAGACATGTCTCTATTGGCCAAGCCCGCTCTTGCGAGGACATGGTCCATGGGTACCTCCATGGTCCTCGCTGCTGATGTGGACGCAGCCCTGGTAGAATGAGATTTGAATATCAGTGTCTACCCCTGCTGCGTCCAACACCACCCTGAGCCACCTGGAATTGTCTGCACAGTTACCCTGTGATGTGGGCTTTAAAAACTGATGAATAGACCTGTATCCATTCTCCTTATATTTTGTGCGACATTAATATAATGTTGGAGATAAGTGGCTATGCAGAGGCGTACATCAATGGGATATGCATGGAATTCCAATTTAAGTCCGTTTGTACCAGGTGTTTAAGTAATTCATCAATGAAAAAGGTTACCTTGGTAGGGGTCGAGACCATCCAGTCCAGTTTAGTCTGTGGAGGGTCTGGACCCGCTGAGCTGTATAAGTGCCATTAGCATCACCACTTTGTAGGTGAGTTTGGCCAGTGGGGACAACTGCCTGGGCAAGTGACAGGTTGAAGATGTCAGTCCAGACGTCTGTCAGCTGTACAGCACAGGTCCTGAGGACATGCCTGGGGATGCCGGGAGGGCCAGCTGCCTTACACACATTGATCCTACTCAGTGCGATGTGCACGTCACAGGGGTTGAGTGTGAGGAGCTGGTAGTCATCGGGGAGCTCAGTCTTGATGGCCAACTCTTGGTTGCCCCTTTCAAAGCAGCCATAAAAGTGATTGAATTCCTCGAGGAAGGATGCGTCACTGGAAGTGGGGGTGGAATAGGTGGTTCTGTAGTCAGCGATGGCCTGGATGCCATGCCGCATGCGTGGGGGGTTGGAGTTGCTGTCAAAGTGCTCCTCGATCTGCAGTTTGTACCTATGTTTGGCGCTCTTGATGCCCCTCTTCAGATTGGCCCTCGATGAACTGTAGGCACGGGCATCGCCTGACCTGAAAGCCGAGTCCCGTGCTTTCAGCAGGAGCCTGACCTCGCTGTTCATCCATGGCTTCTGTTTCGGGTATGTGGTGATTTGTTTGAGAGTGGTGACACTGTTGATGGAGGAGTTGATGAAGTCCAGAACGGAGGAAGTATAAGCGTCAATGTCAGTGTGGGAGTCAAGAGTGGCCTGAGCTGCAAACGCATCCCAGTCAGTGTTACCAAAACGCTGCTGGAGTGTGGAGTCCGCTTCATCTGACCAAACCTTGACTGTCCTCACTATGGGTTTAACGCGTCTGATGAGTGGGAAGTACTTAGGGAGCAGGAACAATGATAAGTGATCAGACTGACCAAGGTGAGGGAGGGGGATGGCTTTGTACGCTTCAGCCATGTTGGTGTAGAGTTTGTCCAGTGTCTTGTCTTCCCTAGTGGCGAAGGAGACATGTGGTGGAATTTGGGGAATACAGTCTTCAGGTTGGAGTGATTGAAGTCTCCCGCAACAATGAAGGCTGCGTCTGGATTGAGGGTCAGTTGTTTGCTAATGGCAATATGCAGTTCTTTCATTGCAGGCTTGGCATTAGCATCAGGAGGCATATAGGCTGCAGTCACAACAGTTAAGGTAAACTCTCTGGGCAGATAGAATGGTCTGAACTTAACTCAAGGTTGGCTGAGCAGTGACACTCAATGACTCTCCCCGCGCGGATTTGCCGCTTGTCTGCGGTCTTCCAGACTGAAGCGGTGGAGAGCTGGTACCAGCCGCTCCTGCGGGGCTACTCGACTTGTGTTTAGTTTTGACACTGGTCCACAATCTACGCAACTTCCTGTTGGTTTTTCCGCCTGTCTATTGCGAATGCGACGGTGAGCAGTCGGTGCCAGCTGCTCCAGCGGGGCTACACGACATCCACGTGGGCTTGCCGCTAGTCCCGTGTCTTCGGGACTGATGCGATGCAAAGTCGGTGCCAGCTGTTCCTGCGGGGCTACTCGACTTGTGTTTAGTTTTGACACCGGTCCGCAATCTAACGAATTGAAGCAGTGGAGAGTCGGTGCCAGCCGCTCCAACGGGGCTACACGACTTTTGTGTGGTTTTGCCACTGGTCCGCAATCTAGCGAACCGAAGCGGTGGAGAGTCGGTGTCAACCGCTCCAACGGGGCTACACGACTTTTGTGTGGTTTTGCCACCGGTTCGCAATCTAGTGAACTGAAGCGGTGGAGAGTCGGTGCAAGCCGCTCCAACGGGGCTACACGACTTTTGGCGGGGTCTTCACGAAGTCACTCACGTGACTCCGAAGTAAAATCAGTATCTACTCCTACATAATCAAAATCCATTTTACCCTCTGGAAATGACCTGAACAGATATGTTCTTATAAATTTTTGTGACTAACAACATAGCTAGTTCAGAGCCTCGAAGACTCTTAGTGACCTTAACGTATTGTTATATATGTGTGTCCTCACTTTACCAAAGGTCCCTGGGTATGCCTTGAACTATTTTGAGATCTGACACCCCTTCTGCTCTGCTTAAGTGAATTATAAGCATAAATATTATATATTATTGTTTACTGACGTAACCATTTTGTTCTGTCGCAACTATGTAGCAACTAAACCTGTTGCACTAACCAACGCTAGGAGGATAACCACCTATGAAATCCGGCGAAACTAAGGATGTAGCTGGACCACCCTGGTGAAATAGTGTTCACACTACAACTCCCTCAACAACTTCTCTTTTGACTCCTCCCATTTCCTCCAAACACAAGGCGTAGCTATGGGCACACGCATGGGCCCTAGCTACGCCTGCCTCTTTGTCGGGCACGTCGAACAATCTTTGTTCTCGGCGTACCAGGGCCCCACCCCCGACCTTTACCTCCGTTACATTGACGACTGCTTTGGTGTCACCTCCTGCACCCACGCAGAACTGGCTGACTTCATCCATTTCACCACCAACTTCCATCCGGCACTCAAATATACTTGGACCATTTCCGACATTTCTCTACCATTCCTTGACCTCACCATCTCTATTGCAGGTGATACACTCCTGACTGACATCCACTACAAACCAACTGACTCCCACAGCTACCTGGACTACTCTTCCTCCCACCCTGCTTCCTGTAAGGACTCCATCCCCTATTCCCAATTCCTCCGTCTACGCCGCATCTGCTCCCAGGATGACGTGTTCCACACCAGGTCATCGCAAATGTCCTCGTTCTTCAGAGAACGGGGTTTCCCCTCCCCCACTATAGATGAGGCTCGCACCAGGGTCTCCTCCGTACCCCGCAACACTGCCCTCTCTCCCCATTCCCCCACTCACAACAAGGGCCGAGTCCCCCTGGTCCTCACCTTTCACCCCACCAGCCAGCGCATACAACTGATAGTCCTCCGCCAGTTTCGTCACCTCCAACGTGACCCCTCCACTGGCCACATCTTCCCATCTCCCCCCCTGTCTGCCTTCCGCAAAGACCGCTCCCTCCGCAACTCCCTCGTCAATTCTTCCCTTCCCTCCCGCTCCACTCCTTCCCCGGGCACTTTCCCTTGCAACCGCAAGAGATGCTACACTTGTCCCTTCACCTCCCCCATCCACTCCGTTCAGGGACCCAAGCAGTCATTCCAAGTCCGACAGAGGTTCACCTGCACCTCCTCCAACCTCATCTACTGCATCCGTTGCTCCAGATGCCAGCTGATCTACATCGGTGAGACCAAGCGGAGGCTGGGCGATCGTTTCGCCGAACACCTCCGCTCGGTCCGCAATAACCAACCCGACCTCCCGGTGGCTCAGCACTTCAACTCCCCCTCCCACTGCGTATCCGACCTCTCGGTCCTGGGCCTCCTCAAATGCCAGAGTGATCAACACCGCAAGTTGGAGGAACAGCACCTCATATTCCGCTTGGGGAGTCTGCATCCTCTGGGCTTAAACATTGAATTTTCTCAATTCTGTTAACCCAGACTGCCTCCCCCCCACCTCTCCCTCAGCCCTCTGGCCCTGACATTCCTTCTCCATCTCCCCCCCCCCTCCCCCCCCCCAGTCGCACTAGCTTCTCATTTTCACACCACAAACAGCTTACAATGGCCTGCTTCCTTTATCACCAATACTTTTTTGCATATCTTTCACTCATTGTTCCTTATCTCTCCACATCACTGTTTATATCTCTCGTTTCCCTGATCCCTGACCAGTCTGAAGAAGGGTCTCGACCCGAAACGTCGCCTATCTCCTTCGCTCCTTAGATGCTGCTGCACCCGCTGAGTTTCTCCAGCTGTTTGTGTAACCCTAGTGTTCACAGAATGTTGACATCCCATGCTGCATTGTACTTGTCCCAAAGTGTTGTACATTGTGTTAAAGATATGCTTACAAACGTGATATCCAGGGTGAACCCGACAGAGCGGGTCTTGTTTGCTGCAGCCAATACAATGAGAAGGCACGTTGGCACAGTTAATGGCCATACAACTTAATTATTGACAAAGGTAATTTAAAATGAACTCCAAACATCAGTAATTTGTACCGTCTTCAATGCAACATGAACATTCAACAAACGCTTTCCATCTCCTGGAAAAGAAAGTCCTGTTTTTTGGTGCTATCGCAGCACACTGAACATATACAAGGACTGATGTAACAACCCAAGCCGTAGAGCAGTCTATTGAATCTGCAGAACATAATTTGATTTTAACATGCAACGGCTGATTTCTCAAGCCACAGACTAAACCAGCAAGTTACGTTCAAAATAACCATATAAGGTTATATTACTATTCCCGACAACCGGGAATCAAAGTTGCATAGGCTAATCATACAATAGGAACCTAAACGGCTCTTAAGGACTTCATTTGAAGCCCCGATTAATGAAGCAAATGGAGAAAGACACAAAATACCTTCCTTTTGCTTGTAGCAAGAATGTATCTTCGCCACTGTTATGCCACATATTTTACAACCTGTGAATAAACATGAAACAAGCATATGTATATTCGGTGTTCCATTGAACCAGAATTTCAAAAATATGGTGTGATTCAACACACAGTCTGTGTTGTCATTGACCTATACCTGATGTTACTCCAGTGGCCAACAAAATTATGTCAAGGATTCTTTACTTGATTGCACCAACATGTGTTAACATATGCCAACATCATAGCGTGTCAACATGAAGTTGAGCATGCAAATATGCATATCCGCTCAATTACTCTTAACCCACAAAATGCGTAGGGTCTATAGATATTTGACACCAATGAAAGAAGAATTGGCAACTCATGCAAATCTCCTCCAGCTCCAAACCAGAGATGATATTCGCAATTTGCCATTCTTAGACCATTAGCATCATTTTGCAATATAATGGGATATTTACTGATTAAACAACTGAAACAATGCTGAACAATGTCTATCCATCATTGCGACTTTGGCAGCTTCAGCTGATAATAGCAAAGTGTGTCAACCATGACCTACATGGCACTTTAGAGTTCTCCATTTAGGATGATTTCAATTCTCCCACTTGCACAGCTGAACCACATCCATTATATTGCCAATTAGTCATAATGATTAGACTGCTGCTTTGTAACAACAAAGCTATAACAGGCTTCTATTGACTCCATTCTGTTGCCTAGGATGGCGTTATAAGCCAATTGATAACTCAATTGATAAATCGTAATGACCTGATAGAGTGCATGGAACCTCTGGCCAGCTTTCATGCTGCTACCAGCTTCAGTGAACTGCTTACCTTCATCCTGCAAGATTTGCCAGTTGAATAGGTCTTACCTGACGAACAGATTCGGTGACTGGGTCTAATGTCCCCTGGTAGCGGTGTTCACTGCATATGTGTTGTGATGGCAAATCTTGCTGTCAGTAATGATCTGTGACAAGTGACTGTCATCCCTTTGGGTATGTTCACGGTATGCTCTCCTCCTTCATGAGGAAGCCATTAAACAGCCGTACTACAAGGTGCTGCTGGCGCGGCCTCTCAAATTGTCCGACACTGCCATGGACCTGGCATCAGACTAATACTGACCCGTTGGCTTTCATGTGTTGGGGTATGCCCTCTGCAACTTCTCCAACAAGTCTATTTGATAACAACTTAATTTTAATTGAATAGCGGAGCCCAATTTCTCAAACATGGTTTGGGACTGAAACAGTGGATTAAGTTATTATATTGCCTCATCACAGCAATGCCTCCACCAAATATCTCCAATGATCCTGTAAATGGGCACCCCTATGACTCCAGTTGTTAATGAGCCATCTTTCATAATGAACAGGCAGGGCCATTGTCCTTAGCGTCTGCCTTGAACGGCAACTCTGGTCCGATTCCCAAGCCTGTCTTGTAAGACAACCTGACCATAATAATGAACCTGTCTGCTAATTTTAATTTGACTAAGACAATTCTCGCCATAATTCTGACCTGTCTCGAAAGACAAGGCTGCCCATATTTTTGAACCTATCTTGAAGGCAACCCTGGTCAAAGTACTGCGCCTACCTAAACACAATTCTGGCCCAATTTTAGACTGCTTAGAATGCTAGTATTGTCCAATTTTACATGGTTAGATGCCTCTAAATTGATGAAGAATGTCTTGTTAATTTGTATGGTTCAACCAAGTGTAAATCTTATCCACTTGTAAATGGTCCCTTGCTGAAGAACTTCAGTGTAAGAACAAACTGCCCCGGGAAGCTCACCTCTCCCATGAGGGAAACATTATACAGCCCTTCTACAGATGTTGCTGCCTACATTAAGCAGCCCTGAAACAAGGTGCTGCTAGCGTGGCTTTCCCATATACCGGTGCTGCCATAGCCTTGGCCTCATTGTTAAACATCCCTGGTACATGGTGCTGCTGATGTGGCCTCTCCCATAGGCCAGCACTGCCATCACTTGGTATCTCATAAAGCAGCCCTGTGGAATAGGTGCTGCTGGCTCAGGCTTATCTATATGCCCATCATTATCACAGAAACGACAACCCCTAAAGCAGCCCTGTGCAAAGGTGCTGCTGGCTCAGGCGCACCCATATGCCCAGCACTGTCACAACTCCTGCAGTTGGAGTGTATCTAGATGGAGCCTCCTCTCCACAAGGGCTCCATCCTGGTCAACCTAAAATTTTTACATTACCCGGAGGGGAACCCTCCCGGCCTCAGGGCTGCCCATAGTGGTCAGATCCCCCCCCCCTCCATTCTAAACTACTGTGGTCTGGACACCGCATTGCTGCTGGGTTTCCCCTCCTAGCGTCTGTGTGCCTTACCAAAGGGGAACCCCCCCCACAGCACCCGGGCTGACCGTTCTGGTCAGCTTCAGCCCCACATCGTGGGCCACTGCAGTCAATAACTGCACTACTGCTGAAGTTCCCCTCCCCGGGAACACAGCGTTCAGATGTTACTGACCATTCTGGTCAGCTTCAGCCCCATATCGTGGGCCACTGGGGTCTGAAAACCGCACTTCTGCTGCAGTTCCTCTCCCCGGGAACCCAGCGTTCAGAAGTCACTGATCGTAGTGACTGAACATGCGAGCCCGCCATTCCCCAGCTACCCGCTTCCACGGTAGGACCGGGGTTTCCCCACAGCCCGCTGCTGGTTCCTTGTCGGCACCCGCAGAGCACCCGGCAGGAACCCTGTGGAAGGACATCAAAAAACAGGTGAGAAATACTTACCTGGAGTTTAAACTTACCGCTGGCAGGAGCCACGTGCCTGCCAGACCAGTGCTTCGCCAATGCGTGCGTCGTAATGCACTGCGGGCAGTCAGGCTTCTTTACGTAGTCACTCACGTGACTCCGAAGTAAAATCTTGTGCCGGTGTCTGCACATGACGCTGGACCTTTGAGGTCTGGTAAAGGATGCAGGCTCTGGCCCAAGCCGCGACCTGCTTCCAGAGAGGCCCTGCCAGACGAAATTGTCCGCCACCAACGCAGAAGTCGTCCAGATGGAAGGATGGGCCAGGCCATGAATGGCGTCGAAGACCCGGCACAGCCAACCCACGGGGAACATAGGGCGTGGTCTCCTGGTGGACACATCACATTGGGTACACCACTTTGGCGAGTCGAGTCGATTGAGTAAAGTAAGATTCTTTATTTTAAACGATAATAAAGCGATTTATTCAAGCGCATTTAGAACAGCCAAAAATACAAATCTCCTTCTAACAGGGTGGAGCTTGAATGAATGCTATACAAAAATGGGGCATACACTCCTGTGATCATGTGACTGCTACAGCCAATAACGAGGGTTCGTGATGCCCCAAGCCACCACTAGGTGCCGCTACACTATCTTCCGTTTAAATCTGCATGTGGCGTTCCTTCTGACACATAATACATCATCCCCTCAGTTAGTATTTAATTAATAATCATCTTTATTGCCTCTTCCACAAAGCTGTCAGGGAGGAACTGAGGAAAATAAATTGCCACTCAAACACACTTCGTGACAGCGGTGGTGAAGTGGCAGAAGCTTCCACGAGGTTTGAAAGATTGTTACCTGCAAGGTTAGAGATGGAGAGCTGGAAGGTAAAACTAATTTGAAAGCCAGTTTTGGCCAGTATGTAAATGATGGGTGAAATGGCCTACTTTTTATGTCATAAGTGTCAATGATTTTTATCCAAGACAAAACAGCCTGCTGGATTACATCACGTTAAATATTAATGTGATGTAATCCATCACATTAAACATTTTCCCTTTGCCATCTGTCCACCATGGCTGCGGAGTGCACTATTTACAAAAAGGATCATACTGATTCATGCAGGCTACTCTGACAGAAATAAAAGCAATATCTTATCGATGAATAGAAGGGAACGAAAAACCTCTGAATGAATAAAACAAAATTGACATAGACCAAGGTAGAGTTACTCCAAGAATGGTATTTCAGGATGACTCTGACGGCAACTCTCAAACTTGCATCCCCAAACAGCAAGAAGGATAAGAACAGCAGATGTTTCACCACCTACAGGTTTCCCTTCAAGCTTCATCTATCCTTCATCGGGTTGGGTCTAAGTCCTGAATCCCCCTCCCTAACAGCACTGTGGAAGCAAGTCCACTATAAAGACTGGTGTGGTTCACGAAGGTGGCAAATCATGAATCCAAATTGAATAAATTATAATGAACATTTATGAGGAAAAGACGTTCAATGTCCTGTCGTCAACTTGAGCATTTCACAATATTTTCAGGATTGCAATTTCAGGAATTTTCAGGGTGGCACAATGGTGCAGTGGGTAGAACTGCTGCGTCACAGTGCCAGAGATCCGGGTTCAATCCTGACCTCGGGTGCTGTCTGTGTGAAGTTTGCACATTCTCCCTGTGACCATGTGGGTTTCTCCTGGGTGTTCAGATTTCCTCCCAAAATTGTTGGGTTTACTTTTGGAAAGATTGTTTTGAAAAGTGGAAGGGGTGTGTAAAACTTTGATAGGCCACAAAAGCCTCATTCTGGTCTCCACTTTAAAAAAATAAACAAATACCAGGTCAATACTAAAGTTGCAGAAAAGATTCCAGTGGTGATACCAAAACTTAAAGGCCAAAGGGAATGTAATTTACTGCAAGGAAGTGTGAAGCGAAAATGCATTAGCATATGGAAAGAATGAGAAACAGTATAGACTAAAAGGAGCGGTTTTAAGATATGTACATGTACAGGAACTGAGGCATCTGGATGTATATGTATTTAAGTGCATAAAATCTGAAAGGGAAAATTGATAGATGTTTAGTAAAGCAATTATGATCCTGTGATTAACATAGAAAATAGGTGCAGGAGTAGGCCATTCAATATCATCATGGCTGATCATCCAAAATCAATAGCCCGTTCTAGCTTTTTCCCCATATCCCTTGATTCCCTTAGCCCTAAGAGCTAATTCAAAATAATAAGGATGTGCAATATAAAAACATTATGCATTAAAGCTTTTAAAGCATTTTGATCTACTTTTGTGTTTAAAGATACATCATGGAAACAGGCCCTTCAGTCTACCAGGACCACGCTGACCACTGATCACCCATTCATATTAGTTCTTTGTTATCCCACGTTCTCATCGACTCCCTACACGCTATGGGCAATTTTAAAGAGGCCAAGTAACCAATGAATCCGCACCTTGTGGGGATGTGGGAGGAGTCCAGAGCACCTGGAGAAAACTCACACGTGCACAGACACACCTGAGTTCAGGATCAAACCTGGGTCTTGAAAGCTGTGAGGCAGCAACTCTTCCAGCTGTGCCACTGACCTTCCCTAAGAAAGAATGCAAGTGCCATAGACGGATTACTCCAGATGCTCATCAGATTGAATCCTGTAAAGGCAGTAATGTCCTGTGAGGAGAGATTGGATTGATTAGGCCTATGTTCATTAGGATTTAGATGAGAGATGATCGCATTGATACTCACGAATATCTGACAGGACTCAACACACTCAATTGACGAAGGGTGTTTCCATTTGCTGATAGGTTACAATCTCAGGATATGGGATAGAATGTCTAGGATTGAGCCAATAAGATTTATTTTTCTCTCTGCGTGTGATAAATCTGTGGAAATTTCTACCACCATAAGCTGTAGAAGTTAAATTGCAGAATATATCTCAGAAGGAGCTAAGTGGATTTCTAGAGATAAAGGACATCAGTTGATATGGGAAGACAGTAGGCAATGGTATTCAGATAAAATATCATGACAGAGCAAGCTTGAAAAGCTAAATTGCCTGCTCCTACTCCTGTTGTTCAACGTTTTTGTGAACATGGCCATATAATCAAAAGAAGAACATTTCTTAATGGATGTTGTGATGGAAAAATAAATATTACTGATAATCAAAAAGGATATGTCGCCACTAAAAATCATGGCTTACCAGGGTAAAATTTACTGCCTCACTTTAATGATGAAATTGGTAAGTATAGCAGAAAATTAAACCCTCAAACGACAAGATTTTAATCATCCACACACTGCAGCATTAAAATAAACACTTTCAAATCTCTAGACACCTTAAATTAAAGGCTCAAACAGATATTACATCCAGTTTGTCTCCATGAATCACGCAGTAACATCTCCTTCTTGAGTACTGCATAGCAGATAAGAAATAGCTTCTAAAATAGATTAGGTCATGTGGGTAAGTCTTGCAAGCTGTATCACTGACAAACATATCTCAGATTTTTCAGTTGAAATCACCTCAATTAGACTTTATCGGTGAGTTATTATTCATTAAGGAGCAGTTGTAACGTACAAACTGTCTTTCATTTTCCACCAAGAAACCAAGCAATATTCAATATGACAAGTAGAGTTTTAATCTCCTCTGCATTCCAGTGTGGGGCATCACTAGTTTTAAGCAAAGGGAAATATGATGCTATACGCAAATCCGTTTACGTTTCCATGTATTTCTCTCCACACGTGTCGCTTTCACCTTATAGACCTTTCTCTCTTCTATTATTTTATTCTACATCTCCTCCTTTCAACTGGTCACCTTGGGTGCAATTTTACTTCGGAGTCACGTGAGTGACGACGTGAAGAAGCCCCGCCAGGCGCATGCGCGTCATTACGTCCGACGCATGGCGCACCGACGGGCTGGGGAGCGCAGCTCCACCAGCGGTATGTAGTAAACCGACAGGTAAGTGATTTTAAAACTTTCTGCGGGTATTTAAACTCCGTGAGACTGGTTCAGGAGCCAGCGGGAGAATTTCGAGATGGAGAAAGTTGTTAAAAAGTCTGCCGTCCGTAGCAAGAGTTTCACTCGCAAGACCGCGGTTAGTGCTCGCAGATCGGGTAGGGAGATACCGGCTGTGGTAACGCCGGCTCCGACGCCGACTGCAGAAACGCCGGCTGCTTAACTGCCTCCATTAACTCCAGTGCCTCAGGGCGCTGAGGCCACTCCAGCAGGGAGAAAGGCCAAACGAAAATCAGTCAGGCCCGTTTTATCTGACGAGTCTGATGAAGAAGACTCCCCTCCTTCCAACAAGAAGGTCTGGGTACGTCTAGATAAAATGGAAAGAATGCTTCAAACCATGATGAGCCATGAAGTGTTCCAATCGGGGTCGTATCCCCCTAGGATTCTCCAAACAGCCTCAGGCAGAGGCCCATATGGCGAGGAGGACTTGCACGCCTATGAGTACCAGTGGGAATCACCCTCACCAGCACCTTGTTTAGGGTTGGTAGAGACCTCCCTAGAGCACGACTCAGGAGAGCCAGGGCAGGAGGAGTCTGACCCTGAAGTTGGTGTCACTGCTTTTGTGCACACACCAAGGCACATGAGCCATGCTCCAGGACCTCTCTTGGACCCACAATACCTCTACACTGGTCACGAAGGCTCACCAGCATCTCTTCTTCCTGAGGAGACTAAAGAAGGTCCATCTGTCTCCTCCGATTCTGGTGAACTTCTACCGCTGCACCATCGAGAGCATCCTTACCAACTGTATCACAGTATGGTATGGCAACTGCTCTGTCTCTGACCGGAAAGCACTGCAGAGGGTGGTGAAAACTGCCCAACGCATCACCGGTTCCTCACTCCCCTCCATTGAGTCTGTCCATAGCAAGCGACGTCTGCGAAGGGCGCGCAGCATCGTCAAGGATTGGTCTCACCCCAGCCACAGACTGTTTACCCTCCTCCCATCCGGGAGGCGCTAAAGGTCCCTCCGTTGCCGGATCAGCAGGTTCAGGAACAGCTTCTTCCCTGCGACTGTTACAATACTTAACTCTGCACCTCGGTGATTGCCAGCCACCCTCCCGGACACACCTTCCCCCAGTATAATTGCACTACTGATACTGTTTGTACATATATATATTTTTACCGTTCATTATTCTAAGTTCGCTCTTCTGGGGAGATGCCAACTGCATTTCGTTGTCTCTGTACTGTACACTGCACAATGACAATTAAAGATTGAATTGAATTGAACTGAATTGAACGTGTCCCGGATGTGGCTAGAAATTTTGCCATTCCGAAGGGTACTGGTGAAGCCATGGAGGAAAATCTGGCTTCCAATATAAACTACATGGCCTCTCACCAGCTCCAGGATGCCATCATGGAACAGACGACAACGCGTTACCAGACACCTGTTACCTGTGCATCGCTCAAGGTGCCCACCGTGAACTCGGCTATCTGGGCACAAATTAGCGCATTGATGAGGGGGCAAGAGCTCCGTTTCCAGTAAGTCCTCAAATTAGTGGGGCAGGTATCACAACTTTTGGGAAATGTTCCAAGGGGCACCAATGTCGGGGACACAGCAGGATATGTTGGCCCTGCTGTGCAATGCCCACTTTGAGGTCAACTGTATCCAGAAAATTGCCATCAAGCCAACGTTAAACCCACACTTCGCAGCTCTTTGTAGGTCCTCGAATATTCAAGCACCAAATTTCTTATTTGGCGAAGACTTGCTGAAACAGGTCAAAGACCTGGAGGAAGAGGCCAATTTTGGCCTCATGAAAACCTACATACCCTCAGCCAGGATACCACCTTGCAGGTCTTTCTCAACCAGACGGCTGTCAGATGCTGGAGCAGGCCCAAATAGGGTGTTACCAGTTGGACGCCGTCCATATCCACCTGTGTACTCCAACTACAACCCCAACATGGCCAGGAGAGTGAGAAGTTCAAGGTCGACTATGGAGGTAAGGTACAGTGGCTTGCAAAAGTTTTCATACCCCTTGATCTTTTCCACATTTTGTCACGTTACAACCACAAACGTAAATGTATTTTATTGGGATTTTATGTGATAGACCAACACAAAGTGGCGCATAATTGTGAAGTGGAAGGAAAATGATACATGTTTTTCAAATTTTTTTACAAATAAAAAAACTGAAAAGTGTGGCGTGCAAAAGTATTCAGCCCCCTTTACTCTGATACCACCTAAATAAAATCCAGTGCAACCAATTGCCTTCAGAAGTCACCTAATTAGTAAATAGAGTCCACTTGTGTGTAATCTAATCTCAGTATAAATACAGCTGTTCTGTGAAGGCCTCAGAGGTTTGTTAGAGAACATTAGTGAACAAACAGCATCATGAAGCCCAAGGAACACACCAGACAGGTCAGGGATAAAGTTGTGGAGAAGTCTAAAGCAGGGTTAGGTTACAGAAAAAATCCCAAGCTTTGAACATCTCACAGAGCACTGTTCAATCCATCATCCGAAAATGGAAAGAGTATGGCACAACTACAAACCTACCAAGACATGGCCGTCCACCTAAACTGACAGGCTGGGCAAGGAGAGCATTGATCAGAGAAGCAGCCAAGAGGCCCATGGTAACGCTGGATGAGCTGCAGAGATCCACAGCTCAGGTGGGAGAATCTGTCCATAGGACAACTATTAGTCGTGCACTCCACAAATCGGGCCTTTATGGAAGAGTGGCAAGAGGAAAGCTATTGTTGAAACAAAGCCATAAGAAGTCCCGTTTTCAGTTTGCCACAAGCCATGTGGGCGACACAACAAACATGTGGAGAAAGGTGCTCTGGTCTGATGAGACCAAAATTGAAGTTTTTGGCCTAAATGCAAAACGCTATGTGTGGCGGAAAACTAACACTGCACATCACCCTGAACACACCATCCCCACTGTGAAACATGGTGGTGGCAGCATCATGCTGTGGGGATGCTTTTCTTCAGCAGGGACAGGGAAGCTGGTCAGAGTTGATGGGAAGATGGATGGGGCCAAATACAGGGCAATCTTGGAAGAAAACCTGTTAGAGTCTGCAAAAGACTTGAGACTGGGGTGGAGGTTCGCCTTCCAGCAGGACAACGGCCCTAAACATACAGCCAGAGCTACAATGGAATGGTTTAGATCAAAGCATATTCATGTGTTACAATGGCCCAGTCAAAGTCCAGACCTAAATCCAATTGAGAATCTCTGGCAAGACTTGAACATTCCTGTTCACAGATGCTCTCCATCCAATCTGACTGAGTTTGAGCTATTTTGCAAAGAAGAATGGGCAAAAATGTCAGTCTCTAGATCTGCAAAGCTGGTAGAGACATACCCCAAACGACTTGCAGCTGTAATTGCAAGGAAAGGTGGTTCTACAAAGTATTGACTCTGAGGGCTGAATACTTTTGCACGCCACACTTTTCAGTTTTTTATTTGTAATAAAATTTGGAAACCATGTATCATTTTCCTTCCACCTCACAATTATGCACCACTTTGTGTTGGTCTATCACATAAAATCCCAATAAAATACATTTACGTTTGTGGTTGTAACGTGACAAAAATGTGGAAAAGTTCAAGGGGTATGAAAACTTTTGCAAGCAACTGTAACTCATTCAGTCCAGGATAAATCCTCTGGGGAACAACCTTCAGTTGGGGGTAGGTTGCAGTTATTTTATGATGAATGGTGCTGCATAACATCTGGTCTGTTTATACTGGACACTGTCTCAGGGTCTCGAATTGAGTTTATGTCAGGAATACATCCACCTGTGCAAAATATGCCTAGTCAGGTATTGTTTTTTTCTGGACCAGAAACTCTGCAGGTAAATGATGAAATTGGGGTTTTATTCCAAAAAAGGGGTAATTGAGAAGACGGTATATCATCCTCAACAATTTGTGTCCAATATATTCCCCAGACAGAAATAAGATGGTGGGTGTCAAGTCATTCTAGACCTAACCCAGTTAAATTCCTATGTCCAGTATAGGCGTTTTAAAATGGACACTTTCAGTAATCAAACAGCAGTTATCAAAAGGTTGTTATATGGCAACTATAGATCTAAAAGATGCATATTATTTAGTACCAATTCACCATCAGTACCGTAGATACTTGAAATTTAGTTGGATGGGACAGCTGTGACAATTTAAAGAGTTGCCCAATGAGTTTACCACAGCTCCTAGGTTCACAAAATTGTTAAAACCAGTTCTGGCGCCACTTCGTGCCCAGAATCACATTGTGATCGCTTATTTAGATGATATTTTAATTATAAGCAACACTCAGGAAGCAGCTGAGGAGTCGGTTTCAGCAAACAAACACCTGTTTGAGAGGTTAGGTTTTCTCATGCATCCAACAAAATCCAAGCTAGTGCCATCCCAAAAAATTAACCATTTGGGGTTTGTCATTGATTCAGTTGATATGTCAGTGACTTTGCCTACGGCCAAGGCTGTTTAAATCATGGAGGTCTCTAGCAGTCTCGTAGAAGAGCAACAACCCTCCGTCCGGCAAGTAGCCAGTGTTATTGGTAAATTGGTGGCGGCTTTCCCTGCAGTGCAGGTTGGACCTCTGCACTATCAAAGTTTGCAACGAGCTGGAGAACAAGCACTTAAAGAACATGCAGGTCATTTCGACAGACCAATGTAGTTGCCAGCCAAAGCCATCGCCGAATTGCAATGGTGGATAATCAATATTGCACGAAGTACCAAACACATTTTGACTCAACAACCTTCAGTGGTTTTACAAACAGATGACAGTGCTTTGGGATGGGGAGCCACGGACAGCGAGTCTAGCTGTGGTGGTAGATGGAGTGTGCAAGAGGAATTAATCCTGCAAAGGCATGGTATAAATTACTTAGAATTGCTGGGTGCATTCTATGGATTAAAAGCATATTGTTCAGAATGAATGATTTACATGTTCAGCTCCAGATTGACAATACCACGGCTGTTGCTTCTATCAATCACATGGGAGGAACAAGGTCAGTATCATGTGATAATCTGGCTAACCTCATTTGGGACTGGTGCATTTCCAGAAACATCTGGGTCTCAGCCACCTACCTACCAGGTAGAGATAATGTGGTGGCAGACAACAGGTCACGGAAATTTAATGACAACATAGAATGGATGATAAATCCTGATGTTTTCTGATATAGATATGTTTGCATCCAGGCTAAATCACCAGTTGCCTAATTACATTTCGTGGGAACCAGATCCAGGAGCAGTAGTGGTGGATGCATTCTCACTACATTGGGGACGTATGTTCTTTTACGCTTTCCCCCCATTCTGCCTCATCAGGCAATGTCTCACCAAAATAGAGCAGGACTCCGCCTCAGGTGTTTTGGTGGTTCCGGACTGGCCTACACAGACATGGTTCCCATTGGTGCTGAGAATGATGACTCAGCCATTCATGACTATCCCCAAGTGCAGTAATCTGTTGGTTCATCCAGTAACAGGAGAAAGTCATCCGTTACATGATCATATTAATCTGTTAATCTGCAGGTTCTGACCATACCATTCCAAGGGCTTGGACTGTCGAGTAGGACCATGGATGTGATTACTACAGCTTGGAGAGATAACGTTAAAAAACAATATGTGTCTCATATTAACAAATGGGAGATGTTTTGCTTGCAGTCAGATATATCTTATCATACTGCAAGCATACCGGATGTATTGGAGTTCCTTGTTACATTGCATTTTGATGAACACTTGAGCTATAGTGCCATTAATAGTGCTCGGAGTGCTTTGTCCTCCTATTTAGGGCATTTTTCAGAACAACAATCTATCGGGTCTCATCTGTTAGTGTCCCGATTCATGAGAGGTATCTTTAACAAAAACCCTCCTAAGCCTAGATATACAGAAATCTGGGATGTCAGTATAGTTCTCACACTGCTTCGGCAATGGGCTCCAATCACGTCACTATCTTTTCAGAAGTTAACACTTAAAGTGGTTATGCTCATAGCGCTAGTATCAGCACAACGAGTTCAAACATTGCAAAAGCTACGGCTGGATAGCATGTATTCTTCTGTGGATAACATTACGTTTTATGTATATGATTTAATCAAATAAAGCAGTCCAGGAATGGTCGGAACCAAAGTAAGCTTTAAAGCATACCCTGTTGACCAAACGCTATGTGTAGTTAAGCACTTGAGTCAATATATCAAGGTAACTAAGAGTCTCAGAGGCTCTGAGACAGCAATGCTCATCAGCCGCAAAAAAGGTGTTAGTACAAGCTATTTCCAGATGGTTAAAACAGGTTTTGGATTGTGCTGGAGTAGACACTCATGTGTTTAAATCTCACTCCACCAGGGCGGCATCAACATCCACAGCGAAGGCACAGGACGTGCCTCTAGATCAAATCCTCGGGGCCGCAGGATGGTCTAGGGAAATGACCTTCTCCAAGTTTTATGACAAACCTGTCCTGACAGTGCAAGGTTTTGGGCATGCTGTTTTGGGTTCCGTTTGATTTCGTTTCTAAATCCCCTGGGTTAGAGGGGTTATTACTGTTTTTGTTTATTATCATTAAAAAATGTTTATTTAATAATTTGAGCAATGTTCAATACATTATTTGTTCACTACTGTGTCAACTGAAGCAGTGTGTCGTATGGAATGGATCTACGGCATGAAATCACAGAGCTTTGAAATCTTCACGTGACTCCGAAGTAAAATAGTAAGATTAAACGAGAACTTACCAGTTTGAAGTTTGATCTTTATTTTATGAGGAGTTACGATGAGGGATTACGTGCCCTCCGCTCCCGACCCTCATAATCGCAAAGATCATCTGGTAGTTCTAGTCTTCTGTGTCTTACTCTATCACTATGACTGTAGTTACTGTGTTTTCACGCCGCTGCTTTGAAGTATGATGCGCATGGGCCTGGCGGGGCTTCTTCACGTAATCCCTCATCGTAACTCCTCATAAAATAAAGATCAAACTTCAAACTGGTAAGTTCGCATTTAATCTTACTATTATATTCTTGCCAGAGGAACTCATTGGGTCAGGCAGCAACTGTGTAGGGAAATGAACAGACAATGTTTCAGTTCTGGACCTTTCTTCAGACTGATGAAGGGCCTCGTCCCTAAACATTGTTTCTCCATTTCCTTCACAGATACTTCCTGACCCACTGAGTTCCTCCAGCAGTTTGCTTTTTGCTTGTGATTTCAGCATCTGTGGTCTCTTGTGTCTTCATCCTTCTCCTACCACTGCCCTGCTTTTCACTTGCTCTGTGGCAGTGGTGCAGCCAGTAGAGTAAGCTTCCTGTGATTGTTTTCCCTCTGACATGCTCTGGTATCCTCCCACATCCCAGAACATGCAGGTTCGTCAGTTAATTGACCTCTGTAATTTTCGCTAATGAGTAGGTGAGGGATATAATCTGTGGGGAACTAATGGGAATGTGGGGAGAATGAAACAGAAGTATAAGTAATGGTTTGGTGGTCAGCATAGATTTGGTGAACCTGTTTCTATTCGGCATGTTTCTATCTTTCCATCCTCGTATCGTCCACATATCTGTGTTTTGCTTTCACTTTATTCTTACTACTTCAGACGTTCAGATTATAGATAAAAATGTGCCTGGGATTGAATTAGATTTTGCATGCTAATTCACAACAAGAAAAAGCAATGGTTAATGAAACCTGACAGGTCATCTCAAGAGGATGAAAACCAGAGAAAGGGTGAGTTGGAAGAAGTTTCTTCCACAAGAAATGCTTCCAAACTGTGTGAATGAGAGAAGAGGTTCTGTGTCCAATGTCCATTAATAATAATCAACAAGCTATTGTTGTTTTAGAACCAAAATGTTGAAAAAAAAACTATTTATGCAACATTTTTCACATCCCTGTCATTTTAGGGCCATTGGAGGTTTAAAATCAGTGGGTATCAATTTAACGTTGTCTCCGAAAGGTAGCACCTCTGACAAGGCAGTACTCCTAATTGACAGTGTAATCTTGAAAGAGTTTTACAAAGAAGCGCAATCAAACAGAAAGTATTCAAAGCAATAAAAATTATTCAAAGTATTCAAAGTATTCAAAGCAATAAAATTAAAATTGCACCTGCTTAATTTCTAGAGTCATTTAGACTCTCATGCTTGTTCTCAGAAAAGTTTCTTTCTCTCACCTTAAACCCATGTCCTCTCATATGTAGCATTTCCAGCCCTTGAAAAGGACTTTGAACATCTATCATGCCAATGCCTGTCATCATTTTATATACGTGCATCAGGTATTTTATAAATTTCTCATTCAGTTTGAGCTCAACCACCTTACATCAGTGTGGGAGTTTCAGACCCTATTTTTAGTCAGGTGGGGCAAAATGTCCATTAGGTGCTGCCACTGAGATAATAGTTTGAAGCCACTAATCAGCAAATCCTTTAACTTAGTGAATGACCGCAGAACACCTATTGAACAATATTAATTGACACCAAAAACGGATCATTTCTCTGGGTCTTTGGGATCTTGCAGTGCAAGAACATTTAATCTGTAGATTAATTCACTAGATTTTTTTGGCAGACCACATTTTGGAATTTGGGGGGAAATGGATCGCCCAGAGGAAACTCACTCTGATCACAGGGAGAATGTGTAAACAACACACAGACAGTGCCTGAAGCTCGGATTAAATCTGGAAATTTGGCACTGTGAGGCAGCAGTTCTGCATGCTGCACCACTGTGCTGCCTTGGAACAATTGTTGCTTGCGTCACACAGATGATTAGCTTCCCTACTGGCAGAGAAATTCAGTTCTGTGAGTGAGCACTTAATGCACCCAAGGGCCTAACATTGCTGATTCTACACATATCCACACATTCAATCCAATGACTTCAGTGAAATTGAATGTGGAAAGATATGTATGAATGGAATTCATTGCTCTTGATTGTCAGTGGGGCTTCTGATGATAACTTGCTCCTATTTTAAGGACATGTTGGAGCCAGTTTCACTGTTGCAGGATTATAAAAATTGAAGCTAATGAAACCAACGTAGGTAGATAGAGTTGAGATACAAGTAGGCACTGATAAAACTAAACTAGAAGAGAGACACAAAATGCTTGAGTAACTCAACAGGTCAGGCAGCATACTGTATCTGGAGAAAAGGAATAGTTGACGTTTCAATTGAGACCCAAAACTTCACCTATTCCTTTTCTACAGATATGCTGCCTGACCTGCTGAGTTACTCGAGCATTTTGTGTCTATATTCAGTGTAAACCAGAATTTGCAGTTCCTTCCTAAACTAGAAGAGGTTTACTGAATGCATGCAGTTCACTGAAATACAGGTAAGCAAGCCAGTTTGACACCTTAGAAATGGAAGTCAGTTGCTAACTGCAGAAAGAAGTGGAACAGGCTTATTTCAGATTTCAAAACAATTCCATGCTATGGCTTTTCTTCAAGGCAGTGCCTGGATGCAAGCAACAACACTTACTGGATGGTCAAGGGGATGCACACATCCTCATTATTACACAGCTCAAAACTGGCACTCTCTCTAACTGTAAATCGCAGGTTAGTTTGAGAGTGTGTCAATTGAAATATTCATATGTGTAACTTGTTGGATTTCTGTTAGCCAGGTATATCAATTAATATAGAATGGAAATAGGGGGATGGGAGGGGGTGGGAATAGCAGGGATGGGAGTAATGCCAGAAAAATGTTGCTCGGTGTGACTGAGCATCTTTCTTTGGTGGGAAGGAGGAGGGATAAACTAACAGACTATTTGGAAGATCCCAAACTGTCGCAGCATCCAAGTTCAAAGTTAAAGTATCCTTTATTGTTATTCAGACTTTTCGGTCTGAACAAAATTTCGTTGCCTTGCAGTCATACATATAATTAAAAAAACACACAATACACACAAATTTAATATCCACCACAGTGAGTTCACCAGGCACCAACTCACTGTGGTGGAAGGCAAAAGTCTTAAAGTCTTTGTCTCTTCCCTCCTTGTTCTCCCTCTGCGCTGAGGCGATCCAGGCCTCCGATGTTGTGACCCCACCGGGTGATGTCAGTCCCGCAGCTGAATCCGAGCTCCGCGAATGGGCCGGTTCAAACCCCGCGGCTCGGGGCGGTCGAAGCTGCCGAAGCTGCCGCCCTCCAGTCCAGCGGTCGAAGCTGTTGTTGCGGGAGCTCAGGAAACCTGTGACTTGTGATCTCCCGACGATGTCATCCACTGGGCCCGCGGCCGAGCCTCCGAAGTCGGGCCGCCACTGCTGGAACGCCAGTATGCGGCCACAGCTCCGAAGTCGGGTCGCCGCTGGAATGCCGCCACAGCCCCGAAGCCGCGCGGTCGCCGGAAAGCCGAAATGCCGCCACAGCTCTGAAGTCGGGGCCGCCACCGGAACACCGCCACAGCGCCGAAGTCGAGTCGAAAGTCGGGTCCGCCGCCGGAACGCCAGAACGCTGCCACAGCCCCGAGGCCGCCAGCTCCGCCATTTGGCCTCAACGCAGACGGAGGCGGAGACGGGGGACACGACAAAAAAAGGCGCATCCCCCCGAAGGAAGAGACCAAAACCATGTTCCCCCCCCCCCCCCCACACACACACATACACAACCTAATAAACTAAATTTAACTAAAACAGACAAAAGAAAACAACAACAAACAAAAAAGAAAAAACAAACGGACGGACTGCAGGCGAGCTGCAGCTGCCAGGCAGCGCCGTCACTTCCTGAACATTAAGTCAGAGAGTGTACAGAACTTTAATAGACTCAAAATGCTGGAGTAACTCAGAGGGACAGGCAACATCTCTGGAGAGAAGTAATGGGTGATGTTTCGGGTCCAGACCCTTATTCAGACATGTCACCCATTCATTCTCTCCAGAGATACTGACTGTCCAGCTGAGTTTCTTCAGCATTTTGGGTCTATCTTCGGTGAAAACCAGCATCTGCAGCTCTTTCCCACACTGTGAAATGGACCCTTCAGCTCATAGTGTCCATTGCACTAATTGCACCAATTTACACAAATCCCATTTACTTACGAGAGGTCCCTTTGCAATTCAATTACTTGTCTATATGCTTCCTCAATGTTGGAAGAATCTCTTGCCTCCATCAACTCCTCAGGTAGTATTTTCCAGATACCAACCACCGCTGTGAGTTAAAATCCCATGCAGATTCCCTCTAAACCTTCCACCTCATACTTTAACTCTATATATATCCTGACCATGAGATAAAATATTCTGACTTTTGACCTTATCTATCCCCTCATAATTTTACATATTCAGGCAACACCGCAATAAATTGCTTCTTCACCTTATTCAGTGCAATCACATAATTCCTAAATTGGCAGGACAAGAGCTTGATTGACACAAGGGACTTGTGCCTGCAGTGAAAGATAAGCCACACATCTCCTTCTTGCCAGTCCACTGCTAAATGATACCTCTCCATGGCTAATGTCTCTCTGGAGTATAGGATGGTGTTTATGTTACTGGACTACTGTTCTGTGATATGAGTTTGATGATTTTGAATCACACCGTGACAGCTGAGGAATTTAAATTCAAGGAATTAAATATATCTAGAATCAGAAAGTCAATCGGAGTAATGTGACTTATTGGATTGCAGTAAACAGCCATCTGTTTCACTGATGTCTCTCAGGAGAGGAAATATGCAATCCTTACCCAATCTGGACTTTGCGTGACTGGACCACCAATGTGGTTAACTCTATGATGCCCTTGAAATAGCCAAGGGGGAACTCATCTAAGGGAGCCATTTAGGAATGATAACAAATAACATTATAAAGTTATTGAGTGGTACAGTGCAGAGCCAACCCTTCAACTATAACTATCAGCATCTACTTTTTATTACACCAATTATACTCTAACCCATTGTTATTCCCTCCACCCTCCCATCGATTCCCTCATAAAGATTCTACCACAGAAGAAAATTAACCATTGGCAAAAAAGTTGGCGTGGACAGGGTGTGCATAAGGTTCCTTTCCTGTGCTCTACAACTCCACCGACTGGCAAAACATTGGGATGTGGGAAGAAATTGGAGCACCTAGAGGAAACTAATGCAGTCTCAGTAAAATGTATAAATGCACAAAATGGCACCTGAGGTCAGAATTGAACACAAATCTCTGGACCAGTGAGCCAGCACTTCTACCAGCTGCACCACAGTGGTGGCCTTTGCAAACAAGTTAACTTTTGAGAACCAAAAAATAAAATAAAAACACTTGTGAGGGTTGAAACATCCTCAATTTGTTTACAGCAATATGACTTTGGTGAAAGTACACAAAGGAAACAAAAGTTAGTTAAAAGCTGGATCAGGCTTGAGGTCTGAACAACCTTGCACCAACATTGCAAGATGCAACATCATAGTAGATGACTCACATTGTCCACATGCTGAAATAACTGATAACTACAATAGGTAGATCTGGCCTGTTCCTCACGACCCATCCACCATCCTTGTCACACAGCTGCACATATCATTTGCAATGGCACAATGATATAGTGAGTATTGGTGTTGATCCAAGAACCCTAGTTTGATTCTGAGTTCTGTGGCATGTAAGAAGCAACTGCAGATGCTGGTTTAAACCGAGGATAGGCACAAAAGCTGGAGTAACTCAGCAGGGCAGGCAGCATCTTTGGCGAGAAGGGATGGGTACCGCTTTGCGTCAAAGACGTTGCATCTCCTTCTGTGGTGTCAGTATGGAGTTTGCGTGTTCTCCCTGTTACTGTGTTGGGTTCTCTTGGGTGCTCCGGTTTCCTTTCAAAATACACACTGGTAGGCTAATTATATTAATAATAATAATAATAATAATAATAATAATAATAATACACTTTATTGGTATTGTAAATACGTACAACAACATTTTAGGTGCACTGCCCGAGCGCAGCACCAACGTATCAGATAAATAAAACAAATAACGAATACAAAAATGGCAATAGGCTGTGGTAAGATAGCTCTTGGTGTTAAGTGGCCAAAAGGATCATAGGGAATTGATTGATTCTATGTTTCTATGTTTCTATGATTGGAAGAGAATAGATTACAGGGAAGTAACAGGAGAAAAGGGAATGCCGAGGGAGCTAGAAGGAACTAAATGGGCAAATTAATTTATTCCACGTTACAATAAGTAAACTTCTTGAGGCCTGGAATTCACAGCAACCCATCAGGTGGAGCAATCTAATGCCAGAAAATTAATCTCAGGTGATGGAATGGAGGATTTAAAATATCCTGGCTATCTTTAAATGAATAGCCTACTAGGTTAAATTACCTTAAAGTTCCAGAATTACAAAATTAAAGCAAAATAAATAAACAGCGTACCATCACTTAATTTAAAAAAAATCAAGATTGGTAACCTGATTCAGCTAAAGATGGTCTAATTTTCTGTCCCAGCAATGGACAATGGAAAGCCAAGAGTTGAACAGTAAGTAGCTCCAGATGTAGCTGGCACATCACTTCTCTGCCATGATTGCATTTGGTGATCAGTGAGAGGGTTCCGCCAAGTCTGATCCATTGCCACAGTTGGGACCTCAATCCAGACGCATGCTGTACTCGAGATGACTGCAATGCAAATGAGATGATTATCAAACTCCAGGAACGCTGTGCATTTGCTAAGAAGGACTGGAAGTGGATGCAGTGGTGCTTGCTGAGCAGCTTTGTGTAACAGAGAACTCTATGATTTATGGTTCCCAGTGACACATAAATCATAGAGGCAAGCTTCAACTGTTGCTGGAAGTTCATCAATTTGGTGAATGAATTAGCTTGAAAAAGATGTCCCAAACCTGTTGGTCATGCAGTATAAGAAAATGTCCATAAGCCAACTGGCATATACAAAGGTGCAGAAATACGTGCTGAGGATGAAATTAAGCTCATTGCAGTCACTGCAAAGGCTCTGTGGAGAAGGAACACTGTCTAGAGTGGACACTGAGTAGTTGTGGCTGGTGTAACTCACACGTCTCACAGGTTCAAAGAGAAAGCAGTAGCTTTAATGTATTGGAATGTCTTGAATTAATGGTATGATGAATATAGAGAAAAACGTACCATTTGTATTTACTGTATATATGACAATTAATTTATTTTTTTCATATTTTTTAAAAAATTACTTCCGTTGGATGGGGTACTCTCTTGTGAAACAATTCGGAAGTGGCGGCTTGCCTACAATCCATTTTGTCTTTTCTTTGTTTTGTTTTTTATCCCGTTTCAGTTTATTTTAGTTCGTTGGGTTGTGTATGTGTGTGGGGGAGGGGTGAGGCTTGTTTTTTGTCTCGTCCTTCGGGGGGATGCAACCTTTTCTTGTCGTATCCCCCGTCTCCGTCTCCGTCTCCGTCTGTGCTGAGGCCTAATGGCGGAGCTGGCGGCCTCTAACGAGGACCGACCTCGATGCTCTGGAGGCAGAGGCAGGATTTACTTACCATCGTGAAGCTGGCCGACTTCGGGGTTGTGGCAGCATTCCGGCGGCACGAATTCGGGGCTGTGGCGGCGTTCCGACGGCGGTGGCCTGACTTCGGGGCTGTGGCGGCATTACAGCAGCCCGACTTCGGGGCTGTGGCGGCGTTCCGGCGGCAGCAACCCGACTTCGGAGCCTCAGAGGCTCGGCCGTGGGCCCAGTGGACGATAACGTCGGGAGCTCGCAGGTCACAGGTTGGTGACCTGTTTTTCCGGAGCTCCCGCAACAACAGCTTCGTCCGCTGGACTGGAGGGTGGCAGCTTTGGCAGCCTCGACTGCCCCGGGCCGCGGAGTTTGAACCAGCCCGTTCGTGGAGCTCGGATTCAGCTGCGGGACTGACTTACTTACCATCACCCGGCGGAGTCACAACATCGGAGGCCTGGATCGCCTCAGCGCAGAGGGAGAACAAGGAGGGAAGAGACTAGGACTTTGAGGCTTTTGCCTTCCATCACAGTGAGGAGGTGCCTGGTGGACTCACTGTGGTGGATGTTGAATTGTGTTGAGTGTGTGTTTTGTTGTTTTGTTCTATGTTATGACTGCAGGGTTTGCATTTCGTTGTACTGACAATGTGCAATGACAATAAAGTTGAATCTAATCTAATCTAATCTTACAGGTGGCAATATCATTGGGATATGACTCCCAGCTTCTTGTGGAGAAAGTGGACACACGCTAGGATCTAGGAGTGCAGGTGCATGGTTCCTTGAATGGTCGAGTCACAGGTAGATAAGGTGGTCAAAAAGGCTTTGGCGTATTGGCCTGCATCAGTCAGAGTACTGATGAGTATAGAAGTTGGGAGGTCATGTTGTAATTGCATAAGACGTTGGTGAGACCACATTTAAACTATTGTGTTCAGTTCTGGGCACCATGTTATAGGAAAGATATAGTCAAGATTGAAAGGGTTCAGAGAAGATTTATGAGGATGTTGCCAGAACTAGAGGGTCTGAGCTATAGAGAGAGGTTGAGTGGGCTGGGTCTCTATTCTTTGGAGTGCAGTAGGATGAGAGGTGATCTTATAGAGGTGTATAAAATCATGAGAGGAATAGATCGGGTAGATACACAGAATCTCTTGCCCAACGTAGGGGAATCGAGGACCAGATGACATAGGTTCAAGGTGAAGAGGAAAAGATTTAAAAGGAATCTGAGGGATAATGTTTTCACACAAAGGGTGGTGGGTGTATGGAACAAGCTGCCAGGGGAGGTAGTTGAGGCTGGGCTTTTCTAACATTTAAGAAACAGTTCGACAGGTACATGGATAGGACAGGATTGGAGCGATATGGACCAAGCAAAGGCAGGTGGGACTAGTGTAGATGGGACATGTTGGCCGGTCTGGGCAAGTTGGGCCGAAGGGCCCGCTTCAACTCTGTATCACTCTCTGATTCTATGACTACCTATGCACATTGACAGAATGCTTTACTCCGTTGGTTGTAAAATTGGGAGATGTGCAAAACGAATGCATTGTTAATGCTTGAATTATTATTTTACATTCGCTTGAATTGAACTGAATTGAATGGAATTCCTTGCTGGCAGTGGAAATATACACTCTCAGTGTTGTACTGTCTGGCTTTGGCACATTGAGAACCTGGCCTCTGTTAATGAATTTATCATTAACAATCCCTCATTGGATTTAAAGTGGTTGACCTGACACTTCAAGCTTGTGAAATGTTGTTGTATGCACTGAGAATGTTGTACGGGGAGACAAATAATGGTCACTTAGGGGCAAACAATTTGTAACACCTATCAAGAATTTGAAGATTCAAAATCCATTTGGGTGTCAAAAGTCAACACTTCAAGCAATTTCTTCTGCAATTCTAAGAACTAATTTACCTCCCTGTTGTCTGTAATGTCTTTACAAATACATTAAATATAGACACTCATCCATAGAAGTGACTATTAGGATTTCAGCACACCTAAACTATGTTTATTTGATGAAGGTGGTGGAATGAATGTCTGTGATAGTCTTGCATTGCAGCACAGTGCATGACTCGTCTCTCCAATTAGAATCACAGTACATAAGTCCCCAGGTTAGGTAGGATTCTGTTTGTGAGAACCACCCCAAAGACAATAGACAATAGGTGCAGGAGTAGGCCATTCGGCCCTTCAATGTGATCCACAATCAGTACCCTGTTCCTGCCTTCTCACCAAATCCCCTGACTCCGCTATCTTTAAGAGCCCTATCTAGCTCTCTCTTGAAAGTATCCAGAGAACCGGCCCCCACCGCCTTCTGAGGCAGAGAATTCCACAGACTCACAACTCTCCGTGAGAAAAAGTGTTTCCTCGTCTCCGTTCTAAATGGCTTGCCCCTTATTCTTAAAATGTGGCCCCTGGTTCTGGACTCTCCCAACATCGGTGACATGTTTCCTGCCTCTAGCGTGTCCAAACCCTTAATAATCCTATATGTTTCAATAAGATATCCTCTCATCCTTCTAAATTCCAGAGTATACAAGCACAGCTCCTCCATTCTCTCAGCATATGACAGTACTGCCATCCCGGGAATTAACCTTGTGAACCGATGCAGCACTCCCTCAATAGCAAGAATGTCCTTCCTCAAATTTGGAGACCAAAACTGCACACAATACTCCAGGTGTGGTCTCACTGGGGCCCTGTACAATTGCACCCGTACACCCATAACATAATTCTCTATGTCAAAAATGCCTGTGTTTCACAGCTGCCCATATTGATTCACTCTACATACACTCACTGCAATTATTTCCGTTTATCAAATATTCACTCTAATACTATCCATAATCAAACTAATGGAATATATACTGCATCCAGGAATTAATGAATTCCATAAAACATACAATTCTTATCATGAAAAAGGCTTTAAAAAAGTTTTGGAGAACTTACATTTTACTCCGGAGTCATGTGAGTGACTTTGTGAAGACCCCGCCAACACGCATGCGCAGCATATCGTCGCGCGCATTTGCTACCGGCAAGCTGGGGGGGGAGTGCGCTTCCCTACCAGCCCCTTCAAAAGACGGCTCCAGGTAAGTGAAACTAACCTTGAGCTGGTTCTTCTGTAAGTTTTATCTTACAGAAGCGATGGAAGAGAAGAGGAAAATCACCAAGAGCCGCGGGTCGCGGCAATCTTCCTCGGGGCTAACCGAAGAATTGGCAACACCTGTTAGACCGGAGAAGCACGTGCGGAAGTCGGACCCTATGGTGTCGGTAGGGGCCGACTCGCCTCCGTTATTACCGGGAGGAAAGTCCGCACGGGAGCAGGGGGAAGGAGACCCTGACTTCGTTCCACCGTCACCCAAAGTCAGGACTGGTGGGAAAAAGGTACCACGGGTGCCTCGCACGGCAAGTACCGCTTCTGTTTTACAGGTCCCCAGGGAGCAGACCCGAGGGAAAGCCGTGCAGAAATCAAGCCCAGCTGCTGCAGTGGGCGTTGATATACCGCAGGGAAATCTGCGAGGTTCCAGGCTGGCGACCATACTGCTGGAGCAGCATACCCTGCAGGTGCAGGAGGTACCAGCACTGCACCGGAACAGGCTGCCGGAGTGCAGACCGGTGGCAGAAAAATGCGGTTAGGCAATCCCGCTGCTGCAGGTAAAGCCAGCCAAGCGCCGTCACAGACCCCTGGGGGTGAGGGTGACGGTGTGCCTGCACGGACCACGGAGCCGGTATTGGGGACCGGTTCCGACTCCTTTCCTCTGCCTGCTCATCAGGTAGAGAAGCCGCTAAGGTCCGAGAGGCATCGGGCTAGCGGGTTGGCCGTGCGGAGGTCGTTCAGCCCCGCAGGAGCGGGTGCTGATGAATACCTGTCAGCGCACCTCGTGCAGGTGCGACCAACTGGCAGAAGCCCCAGCGACTCAGCAGGGCCTGGGGAAGTCGACCTGTCGTCTGTGTGTAGCGGCGGCGGTCGCATGGCACGAATGGAGCAAATGGTGGAGGTGCTCTATCAGCGGGACCTGGAACGACAAGAACGGGAGTCCTTGTGGTCTGGGAGTAAGAGCAGGGTGCCTCTGTCGATTTCACCCTCGTCTATCGCCAGCAGGCACAGTGAGCGGATGGGTGATTTCGAGGACACAGAGATGGAAGACCAACCCGCAGGACCAGATGCTGAAGAAATGCTGGAGGCTGTTGCAAAGTTTGGGAAACCAACTGCCGTTGGAGAGCCACTACATCCGAAAATAGCGGCCTCTATCAATTACTTAACATCTCACCAGCTCCAAGAAAATGTCATTGGGGAGACATTGGAAAAATACAAGGCCCCAACAAATTGTGTGTCCCTCAGTGTGCCGAAGGTCAATCTGCCAATTTGGGGGAACATAAACAGCAACACCAGGGCACAGGAGGGCAAGCTCCAGAAAATCCTCAAACTACTAACGTCCGGAATCACGGCTTTTGCGAGGACATTGGATGCAGCAGATGTGTCAGAAGAACAGCAGGACGCATTAGCCCTCCTGTGCAACGCACAGTTTGAAATAAACTGTTTCAGGAAAAGCTCCATTCGGCCCAACCTAAACCCAAAATTTGGCACCTCCACCACACCACCAACTATGGAGACGTTTGAAACAGCTAAACAGTTACTTAGCAAAGGGTGCTTTATGGCCTGCATTGATTTGAAAGATGCATACTATACAGTTCCTATCACACCGTCTCATAGGAAGTTTTTAAAATTTGTCTGGAAGGATCAGTTATGGCAATATAAAGCATTACCCAATGGAATTACGACAGCGCCTCGGCTGTTTACGAAAATTGTTAAACCTATTCTGGCATATCTCAGGAGACAAAATCATATTGTCATGGCATACTTGGACGATATATTGATCATAGGAGAAACCTTAGAATTGGCACAGCTAGCGGTTGCAGCTACTATAGCTATATTTGAAGAATTGGGGTTTGTCATCCATCCAGACAAATCAAAGTTTAATCCCTCACAGGTTATGGATTATTTGGGATTCACTATTAACACAAATCAGATGATGGTCACTGTCCCAGCTGGGAAAGTTGCAGAGATTCAAGAAACTTGTAACAACTTTGCTTGTGCTGCAGTACTCACTATTCGACAAGCTGCTAAGGTAATTGGGAAGCTTGTAGCTACATTTCCTGCTACACAGTTTGGACCACTACATTATCAAAATTTACAAAGAGCAAAAATGTCAGCATTAAAAGCAAATGCTGGACAGTTTGACAGACCCATGCAGCTGCCGATAAAGGCAAAAATTGAGTTACAATGGTGGGCTAACAATATTGGTGATTGTTATAGACCCATCATTGTCTCGAACCCATCAGTTGTGGTACAAACAGATGCAAGTGCCCAAGGATGGGGAGTGACTGATACTGTAACCAGTTGTGGGGGCAGATGGGACGCTCATGAATTCACGCTTTTACAGTCACAAGGGATAAACTATTTGGAGATGCTAGGTGTTTTCCATGAGCTACGGGCATATTGCACAAAATTAAGTCATGTTCATGTCCGTCTTCAAATAGATAATACCACGGTGGTAGCATACATAAATCATATGGGTGGTATCAGGTCAGTATCTTGTGATGAATTAGTCAACACAATTTGGCACTGGTGTATTGAAAGAAATATTTGTATCTCAGCAACCTATCTTCCAGGTAAGCTCAATACAGTGGAAGACACCAGGTCACGAGTTTTTAATGATAACATTGAGTGGATGCTGAATCCGAAGATATTTGCTGAAATAATAGCTAAATTCGGTACACCAGATATTGACCTTTTTGCGTCTAGGTTGAACCATCAGATACCAACATATGTGTCTTGGGAACCAGACCCTGGGGCAGTAGCAATGGATGCATTTTCTCTCCATTGGGGGAAATGGTTCTGCTATGCATTTCCCCCATTCTGCCTCATCAGCCGGGTATTGCAGAAAATCAAATTAGATTCTGCTTCATGTATACTGATTATACCCGACTGGCCTACGCAACCATGGTATCCTGTGGTCCTCCAGATGGTCAAAAGTCCATGGGTCCAAATTGCTAAATGCACAAATTTGATTACGAACCTTGTTACTGGGGAAATTCACCCGTGCCATTGCCACTTAAACCTGTTGGCTTGCAGGTTCTAAGAAGACCACTTCTGGGGGCTGGAATCTCCTCTAGGGCCATGGACCTCATCGTCGCTTCCTGCAGAGTTTCAACAAGAAGGCAGTATCTCACTCAAATCAGGAAATGGGCGGCACACTGTGCTAGAACTTCTACAACCTATAACTCTGCTACAATCCCTGACGTTCTGGAATTCCTGGCGGGCCTTCATTACGATGAGGGCCTTAGCTACAGTGCCATCAATAGCGCCAGGAGTGCGCTATCTTCATACCTCAACATAGGTGTGGGGTCTAGTCAACTGGTGTCAAAATTCATGCGGGGAGTGTTCAACACCAATCCCCCATGACCCAGATATAACATCACATGGGATGTAGGGGTGGTGCTGACCCTATTAAGAAACTGGTCTCCCATGAAAGAGTTACCACTTAACAAGCTCACCCTCAAAGTGGTAATGCTGATGGCACTGACAACGGCTCAGCGGGTGCAGACCCTGCAGAAACTGCGACTTGATAGAATGGTCTCGACTCCGCAAAAAGTAACCTTCATCGTCAAAGGGTTATTTAAGTAGCATAGGCCAGGTGCGCTAGGGCTGCAATTGGAATTCCGGGCGTATCCCACAGACGCCACCCTCTGCGTAGTCACCCATATTCGCCACTACATTCAACGTACCAGTATCATTAGGAAGACGGAACAAGGGCTCTTTATCAGCCACAAGGCAAGGCAAGGCAAGGCAAGTTTATTTATATAGCACCATTCATACAAGCTGCAATTCATAGTGCTTTACAAAAGAAACAAGAGAATAACATAGTTTAAAAACATTGCAGAACCACAATACAACACAGGACAACAAAATAGCCAATAAGCCAATTGCATGAATAGTAAAACAAAATCACTAAAATATTAAGGCGATTTTAAAAGCACATAAAAAGGTTAAAACAAGAAGATTAAAATTACCCGCATGTAGGGTCATGAAAAAGCTACATCAAACAATAGTGTCTTTAGGCCTGACTTAAATGTGGTTGCAGACTGTGCACACCTCAGGTGTTCAGGGAGCCTGTTCCACAGGTGTGGAGCATAGAAACTGAATGCTGCTTCAGCCCTTTTTGTTCTCACCCTGGGAACATGGAGTAAACCTGTCCCCGAAGACCTGAGGAGTCTAGGTGCCTCATAAACAACAAGAAGGTCAGAGATGTATTTTGGACCCAGACCATTCAGAGCCTTGTATGCCAGTAGCAAAATTTTAAAATCTATCCTTTTACACACAGGGAGCCAGTGCAAAGATTTAAGGACAGGTGTAATGTGGTCCATTTTCTTGGTGTTGGTTAAGACTCTGGCAGTGGCATTCTGGATAAGCTGCAGTTGTTTAATTGACTTTTTACTGAGACCTGTAAAGATACTATTACAATAATCTAACCTACTGAAGATATATGCATGAACAAGTTTTTCAGTGTCTTCTTTGGACAGAAATCCCTTGATTCTTGCAATGTTTTTTAGATGGTAGTAGGCAGATTTGGTAATGGTCTTTATATGGCTGTTAAAATTCAAATCCGAGTCTATAACTACAAGGTTTCTGGCTTTGTCTGTGGTTTTCAATGCAATTGAGTCAAGTTGAGCACTTATCTCTAGCCTTATTTTTTTGGGGCCAAGGACAATAATTTCTGTCTTATTTGCATTGAGCTGGAGGAAATTCTGGTTCATCCACTCATTAATTTGTTTGACACACTGACTCAGTGAGTGTAGGGGACTATGGTCATGCGGTGACACTGTGATATAAAGTTGTGTGTCATCGGCATAAGTATGGTAGGATATGTTAAAATACTCTATGATCTGAGCTACGGGGAGCATGTAAATATTAAACAAGATGGGTCCAAGAATGGAGCCCTGGGGAACCCCGCATGTGAGTTTTGTATGTTCTGATTCATAATTACCAAGGGAAACAAAATAATCCAAATAACACAAGAAGCCTCATCACTGGGTGACTGGCTCAACAAATGCAAGGTGGCTCAGGGAAGTATTGGATGCAGCTGGGATAGATACTAATGTGTTTAAATCTCATTCTACCAGGGCTGCATCCACTTCAGTGGCGAGGACCATGGAGGTGCCCATGGATCATGTCCTCACTACCGCGGGGTGGGCCAGTGAATCCACATTCCACAGATTCTACATAAACCGGTGGCCAAACCCGCGATGTTTGCGGAAGCTGTGCTGGGAGCTGCTCCGTAAATTTGTTTTGTCCCCGAGTTAGGGGTCTTATTATTTGTGTTATTAAACATTCATTTATTTTTCAACCTGTCCAGTCTGGAATGTATTAATAAACTTTCTCCATCAGAATTACGGCAGTGTGGCAGCATGAACGTGGTCCAGGGCATGTAATCACAGAGCTTTGAAATCTTCACGAAGTCACTCACGTGACTCCGAAGTAAAATAGTAAGATTAAACAAGAACTTACCAGTTTGAAGTTTGATCTTTATTTTATGAGGAGTTGCGATGAGGGATTTCGTGCCCTCCGCTCCCAACCCTCTGTTATAAGTTCAACTGGTATGGTCAAGTTTTAATCTTACTATCTTCGGTTTGTGATCTGTGATTCCACACCGCTGCTTTGAAGAATGCCGCGCATGCGTGTTGGCGGGGTCTTCACAAAATCCCTCATCGCAACTCCTCATAAAATAAAGATCAAACTTCAAACTAGTAAGTTCTTATTTAATCTTACTATTAAATCAGATTTCCTCAATCAGGTTACCCAGTATAAACACATTTATGAATCCAGGGAAAACACCATAATCATCCTTAAAGTACGCTAACGTAGACACAAAATGCTGGAGTAACTCAGCGGGACAGGCAACATCTCTGAAAGAATGGTCTTCCATCAGTCTGAAGAAGGGTCTCAACCCGCAACATCACCCATTCCTTCTCTCCAGAGATGTTGCCTGTCCCGCTGATATACTCCAGCATTTTGTGGCTACCTTCAATTTAAACCAGCATCTGCAGTTCTTTCCTACACTTAAAGTGCACTATATTGGCCAAGGGTTTGATGCTTCTTTGAGGAAACTGGCTTGGTAATTTAAAGTTTGTTGCTGCCAACACAAAGACACATAAAGCCGATCAGCATGGATACAGGCTCATCGACCCACCAATTCCGTAATGACCATTCATCCTACACCGATCCCATTTCACTCTCCTCAAACTCCCTTTAGCTCCCCCAGATGATACCATCATCTACATGTAAAACTACTTATTTGGATAATCTTGTTTGAGTTTTTAAAAATCAGTTTTTAAGTTCAACAATATTGCTGTTTGAAAGAAATTTGTATGTGGTATGATTCTGCTCAAACTGCCTGTTGTATTTCCCATGCAACACAATGACTGCATCAACATGCACCTCCTTAGGTTTATTGTTAAATTGGTTACTTCGAAAATCATGAAAAGGGTAATATAAATGTGCTTCGCTCTTTTTAACAGTGTAAGCTAACAATAAAAGTTGAAGAAATGAGTGTGGAAAAATTATTTTGTTTTACTTTGATACAGCAGGTTTAATACTTTACATGTTTCAATAATGATCTAGTTTATTAAACTGTTTTGCACTAAAGAGAAAAGATTATTCATTGTCTTGAATGTGCGGCAGATTCAAATGCCCAAGTGATCTATTTATCCTTCTGTTCTTATAATCTTAGAACACATCTCTGTTTAAGCTAGAGGTTCAGTCATGTAGTTTTGGTAGTTTTGATTATCAGAGACATCAGGAAGGCATGCTGATATCTTGCATATCATTCTGTAGTATTAATTAACAGAACAAAGATAATTGTTATATGCAAAAGGTCCACACACAAAGTGGTAGGTGCCTGGACTGTGCTTCCAAAAGGGTTGTGGTGTAAGTAGGTACAATAGTGGGATTTATGAGTCTTTTTGATAGACATCTGGTTTTGCAGGGAATGGTGGGATATGGATTGTGCACAGACTGAAGGGATTAGTTTAATATAGCAGCATGTTTGGCACAAAGATATGGGCTGAAGGGTCTATTCTTGTGTTGTATGTCATTTCAAAATTCTGCTGCATGTGTCGAAAGTTATATTCACCCTGAAGATAGACATAAAAAGCTGGAGTAACTCAGCGGGTCAGAAAGAATCTCTGGGGAATAGGTGACATTTTGGAATCCTTCTTCAAGCTGAGAGTCAGGAGGGAGGGAAACGAGTGGAGAAACTCCCCTATCCCAAATATATGAATATCGGTAGCTTAACTTGCCACTGTCAATTGCTCGTGGTGTGCAGGTGTTTGGTAGAATCTAAGAGGAAGGTTTGATTGGAACATTCACTGATCCAGCTACATGCCAGCAGTACACCAATGAATCAGGTTCTGCACTGGAGGTTGTGGAAGACCGGGGACTGCAGTGGACGGTGTTGTACCCCTTGGAACTGCACTAGAGGGCATGTAACACCACAGAACTGCAATGTAGAGCATGGAACTGCTCGGAGTTGCACTGAAACATGAGCTTGAGAAATGTGCCCAAGTTGCTGGGAAGTGCCTTTAATATAACTCTTGGAGTCACTCTAATGTCAAACCGAGGGATCAGCCCACTAAGCCCATGCCAACCATCAACCACCCATTTACGCTAATCATTCATTAATACTGTTTCAGTTTCTACAGTATCCCCACACACTATGGGCAATTGTTGTGGATGATTAACCCGCAGGTCTTTGGGTTGCAGGGAGAACATGTAAACACCACACAGACAGTGCCGGTGACCAGAATTAACCCGGGTCTCTGGCACCATGAGCCTGCACCTTTGCCAGTTGTGCCACTGTGCCACCCACATCTCACGGTATAAAAGACAGGGAGGTGATGTGGAGACCAAATGCTGGCACTTGGCCTTCTTTATCTGATTCTGCGCAAGAGAAAAAACATGGGGATGTCTAAATGTGCTTGGGTTTTTCAGGCAGGGAGTTTGTTGAACATCACCTTCCATAGACGGCCTTCTTGAAATCTCCTTTGCTCATGTACTCCACCAGTTGCTTCTGAGTCCTTCCACTGAAACAAGAGGTAAAAGTACAAAAGACAAGTTGCATAAATGGATGATCAGCCATGATCATATTGAATGGTGGTGCTGGCTCGAAGGGCCAAATAGCCTACTCCTGCACCTATTTTCTATGTTTCTATGTAACTGGTTCACTCACTCGTAACAAGCACAATCTGGTTCACTCACATAACAATGCTTGGTATCAAAGCCTGTTTACCATCACTTCTATGAAGATATAGTTTACACTGCAAAAAGATGCTGCATAAATAGAAGTAATTGCTATTGATTTATAATGAGGGTACAAAAAATTGAAGAATACCAACTGTGAATTGGATATTTACTGACAGGGATAACTGGCACAGGAATCAAAAAGCCCAGATAATTTTTAAAGCTGATGATTACCTGTTGATAGACACAAAATGCTGGAGTAACTCAGTGGGACAGGCAGCATCCCTGGAGAGAAGGAATGGGTGACATTTTGGGTCGACACCCTTCTTCAATACACAGCTTTCAAATGCACTGGTTTTGCTTGTTCTTGATCCAGTTTCCTCAAATGTCTTGATGTGCTATCCCGGTTTAATATAATCACCTCTCAATAATGTTCCATGTGCGCGTTGATGTGATTGCAAACAGTCATGCACCACATACTGGATGCATGATTATGCTCTTATAAGAGGAATCTATGATTGCCAATGCCACAGGTTCATTAAGTAACAATCTGCAGTTGATTATGAATAAATTATGTGTTGTTTACGTTCTGACTGAATTAATTTTGCTTAAACAACTTAATGGATCGATCGTTAGAACTATTTTGTATCTGTATTTTATTGTCTTTTATAGGAATTTAATGTTTTAAAAGAAAATTACATGCCACGTAAGTGTTCACTATCAAACACATAATGGAATGGGTGGCAGAGGAGCTGGGGAAGCCAGAGTCTAAAGTACATCATTTGACCTAAGTGAGCCCTGTGGGAGCTGCTGTTCTTCGGTCAAGGTTCATAAACTAGGCACAGTGGCCTTTCCAACAAACATTGAATTTACTCTAAAAACAGAAAATGCTAGAAATACACAGCACGTTGGGTCTCATCTGTAGGAAGATAAACTGACTTATGGAAGACCTGAAAAATTAACTGTTTTGTTTCTCTTTCTACAGATAGCGCAGTGGCACATCTGCCCGAGCTATTGCCTCACAGCGGCAGAGACCCGGGTTCGATCCTAACCTCGGGTGATGTCTGTGTGGAGTTTATAAGTTCATAAGTTGCAGGAGCAGAGTAAGGCCATTCGGATTTGCATATTTTCCCCGTGACCACGTGGATTTCCTCAATCTGCTCTGGTTTCCTCCCACATCCCAAAGATGTGTGGGTTTGTAGGTTAATTGGCCTCTGTAAATTGCCCCTAGTGTTGAGGGAGTGGATGTAAAAGTGGGATAACATTGTACTAGTGTGGACCGGTGAACAATGGTCGGTGTGTTCGCAGTGGGTTGATGCTACCTGTTCTGCTGAGTTACTTCAGCACTTTGTGTCTATCAGTGGGTTGAAGGCCCTGTTACCATGCTGGCATCTCTAAACTAAACATGCTGTCGAGTATTACCAGCCTTTTCTATGTTTTTTTTTTAAATTTCCAGCATCTGCAGTTTTTGTTTTTAATGTTAACTGTATTTATAAATAGTATTTAAAATTAATTGAAAATTGGCAGTCACTATATCTGTTCTAAAAATCAAACAAAAATCGTAGTATTGTTGAAGAGTCCTCGACCTGAAACATTAACTTTATATTAAGGTGCCCATTCAACTTGCTGAAAAAATGTTTCTGACATTTTTTTATTGTACTTGCATACGTCCTGCTGCTTGCAGGAAAGTTCACAAAACGATGGACTGGGAACTCAAAGAGCTTGTTATAAATCACCCCATAAACCACACAAGGAGGATACCCATGTGATAACTGGTTAAACAGTATTCAGCACTTTGCCCCTATGAACAGGTTAACTGATGTGAAGATGTGTGTCGTCATTACGGGAAAGGTGGTTGACATATTAATTATTTATGTGTGAACAAGTAAGAGGCTCCATTGTTATTGCATTGTGCTGAAAGCACTATCTGCAAAGAAAAAATCAATAACATTCCATTTCTATTGAAATGTCAAATACCAAAGATCTTTACAACCAATGATGTACATATGGTGTTAAGTCACTGTTGTTATATTAGAAAGAATATGCACTGATAAAACCCACGACATAAGAAAATATCCAGAAGTCCACCTTAATGATCTTGATGAAGGGATAATACTGAACAGCTCCTGCTCTTCTTTGAAACAGGGCCCACTCTTCATCTGAAAGAGAAAATGGATTAGTATTTCATGTAAGAGCAAATTAATACCTCAAATAGTTCAGCCCTCAATCTTTCAACCTTCCTCTGATGAGGGTGATGCTGGATTTGTTCTCAACCCAAAATGTCGACCGTCTCTTTGCCTGTACAGATGCTGCTTGAAGTGATGAGTACTTCTAGCAATTTATGTTTTGACACCAATCAAATGTGCTGTTAACTGAGCAAAGGGTGAGAGTGCATATGTGTAATATATAACGTAGTGTTGCTATAGTTTAGTTTAGTTCACACATTCGTGAAAATAAGTCAGTTGTGTTTGTTACGAATAGTTTAGTTTAGTTTAGTTTAGAGATGCAGCGTGGAAACAGGCCCTTCGGCCTACCCAGTCCACACAGGCCAGCCTTCCCCCACATTAACACTACTCGACACATGCTAGGAACAATTTACACTTATACCAAGTATACAAACCCAACCCATTTAACCTACAAACCTGTACGTCTTTGGAATGTGGGAAGAAACCGTAGTTCTCAGAGAAAACCCACATGGTTATGGGGAGAATGTACAAACTCCCTTAGTTGGGATCAAACCCAGGTCTCCAGCACTGCAAGCACTGTAAGGCAGCAACTCGACCACGGCACCACCGTTGCTTAAACATTAACAATGGAAGTTAATAACTTGAATGTCAAAGTGCCTGACTTAACAAGGAAAATATTTGTGTTTCAGAATATCTAATAATTGCTGGAAGGTTATAGTCAAGGTCCAATTAACTGTCTGAATTTGGCACAACATGTTCAATCATTAGATAAGTGTTAAAGAGTGAAGAAAATCAAGCGCAGTCTAATCACCTGAGTCAGTCAGATATACCAGAGTTTCTTGTGCACCTGGTTACTTGCTTTATGTGCCAGTTATAGACCTCTGGTCAACAGAAACATAGCAAATTCAACCCTTAACATCCAATTCCCTGAGGTAGTGAATCATTAATGATTCTCTGGATGCATTCTCTGGATGCTTTCAAGAGAGAGCTAGATAGGGCTCTTAAAAATAGCGGTGTCGGGGAATATGGGGGGAAGGCAGGAACGGGGTACTGATTGAGAATGATTACATTGAATGGTGGTGCTGGCTCGAAGGGCTGAATGGCCTACTCCTGCACCTATTGTCTATTATCTATTAATGTGAACAAAAATGAAACACAACTTTGAAGGTGCCTCACTCACTTTTTGTGACTCGCGAAATTGGGTGCAGTTGCAACTCACTTTGTCCCTCTTTTAAAGCAATGTATCCACTTTTCCATCTTTCTATAAATCTCAAAAGTCTCCCCACTTTGCAATCTCCTCCAGTCCTACAACCTTACACGGTATTAGGTTCTCCAAATCTGGTCTCATAAGGGCATAAGTGATAGGAGTAGAATTAGGCCATTTGGCCCATCGAGTATACTCCACCATTCAATTATGGCTGATCTATCCCCTCCTAACCCCATTCTCCTGCATTCTCCCCATAACCTCTGACACCTGTATTCATCAAAAATCTATCTATCTCTGCCTTAAACATACCCACTGACTTGGCCTCTACGGCCTTCTGTGGCAAAGAATTCCACAGATTCACCACCCTCTGACTAAATAAATTTCTCCTCATATCCTTCCACAAAGAATGTCCTTTAATTCTGATAATCTCTTGATCGTACAGAAATGTAATGGCTCTTCTTTAGCCACAATGCTTTCAGCTGCCAAAAGTTCTGGAATTTCTTCCCTGAGCTCCAACCACTCTATTTACCTCTTTGCAAAAAATACTATGTCTGACTAAACATTTGGGTACCTCTCCAAATGCATGTTTGTATTAGCTACCTCCCCAGCACAAACCTGGCTGCCATATTTTGTTTTATTACAATCCTTTGAAGTGTGTTGAGATGATTTGCAAACTTAAGGGTCCAATTTATATACACGTCATTGACGCTTAACTTTCATTCATAGTCTCCATTGTGGTACCTACCTGGGGCTTTCTGAAAATTCACAAACATAGCAACCACTGCATTTCCTCCATCCACCATATTTCTCCTCAGCGGTTTTATCAGTCGCTTGCTGGAAGAAGTATTTGCAGATTTGTCAGGAATGATGCTCCTTACTGATGAACAGAGAGAAAATGTTAGTACTTTTCCTGTGGACACATGAGAGGAAAATGAAAAAAGTCATGTTATTGCAAACTTTATAACAGAAATCCTTCACAAAAATGGTCTTTCCATTAATTCATGGATTAACAACTATACTGGAAGCATGGGTTTCCACTTCCATACAGCAGTTGCAAGGTCTTCAATATTGGATCCAAGTGGCCACTACTGCTTAAGCAAGTTTGATTTTGAGGCAGTTTGCGCTGATCTTCTTAAATAAGCAATTCTAAGAGGATCATGAAAAAGAGCAGGACACAGGTATGATGAGATCCCTGGCTTTGTAAATAATGCTAAAATATGGAGACTGTGTATTTGTGGGTTGTGCAAAGTAATACCACTGTGCGGCTGTGCATACGATACAATAACGAACCATTGAACCACTGGTCAATGGGCAATGTGCTTTATTATCATGTGCAAACGTACAGTGAAATTATTTTGTTTTTTCATACAGGTCAGTGAAGTATTGCCTCACCGAAGTACAATTCCTGATTAGCAAAGTATAGAAAAATAGTCCACTGAGACCCACTGAGATTACTTGACAGAAGTCATATTGCCACTTAACGGAGAAATGCTTAATCCAGAGTTAGTCAGAACAAAACCAAAGTCAGATTACCAAAAAATATTTCTGCTGAACTACGTACATTTGGTTGCCGCAGTCCACACATTCTGACATAGACCACGCCAAATGCCTTCCTTGTCAAAATAGTTTTTCTTTGGCTTTTCAGAGGAACGTATGTAAATACAAATGTTTTGTTCCTAACCTTGTTTTTACAGACAAATCTATCTAAGTGCACCATCTGTCTTTTGCTTTCTCTCATCTTCGCAGTTCTTTGCTTAAACATCCATTAAAAATTATTGATGCACTGGTTCAATTCCAATGTAGTTTACTAACGCCGCAAACTGAGTTATCATCGTGATAACATCTCATGTCATTGTGGGGCCACTTGAGAAGCGCAGGCAATATAACAAAAATTCAAATGTGAGAATACTCACATCCTATCACATACAACATGTATTGTAGCATTAGAGGCAGTGCAAAGGAGATTCATCAGACTAACCCTTGGATTGAGTGGGTTGTCCTACCTACAGAGGCTACACAGTTTTGGTCTGTATTCCTTGAAGTTTAAAAGAAGAGGTGACCTTATTTCAACATATAAGATTTAACGGGAGCTTGAAAGGGTATATGCTGAGAAGTGTTCATGAGTGAGAAAGTCATGGACAAGGGGACATAGCTACAAAATGAGGGACAGTTAATTCCAAACAGAGTTGTTCAGCAATTTCTTCCCTCAGCGGGTAGTGCTCCTTCTCTGTCCCAGAGAGTGGTGAATCCTGGATCATTAGGATCATTATTAATCATTATATAAATGCCAAGATAGGTAAATATTTGAAATACTGAGCAATTGAAGCTGGAGAATTGTCACAGAAGAATGGAGGCCAGCATAATACAGCCATGATCATATTGAAGGGTGGGGCAGGTTTCAGGGGACTTGGTAGCTTGGTTTTGCTCATATTTTCTTGTGTTCTTGTGTTCTACCTATAATTCTCCGTGCTATGGCAAGAGCGTGCAGTATCAGTCATCCCACGTTACTTCATTTCGTATGCAAGAAACGTTGTCTGCAGCAACACTAGAGTATTCTTGTTCAAGTGCTTGTGAGCTCCCGCAGGCAGCCTGCTGTGAGGGCCGGATGTCTTTGAGTGCTGAACTTCAGGTGAGAATGGATCTGTGTTGGAAGTTGCTGGCGTCTCCCGCAGTTTCCAGTTCCTGACAGAATGGCACACAACCTGGAATGTCTATGTTTTATTTTCTCGGGAATGGATGAGCAGCGTGAATGCACAGACGGTGAAGATAAGTTAAGGTGGAACAGCAATTGTATCGTGCCAAGCATCAGCACAACTGAATATGGAATAGTTGAGCACAGACGGAAAACTCACAGCTCGTTGAGTCAGAGCCCAGAAGAAGCTGAAGAATCCCTTAGATAGTCGACAATCCCTCAGGAAAATAGCGCAACTGTGGTGCTTGATTTGGCATGGAGTTTTTAGTTGTTATTTTATCAATAGTTCTGTTATCTACGCCCTCGCTTTGCGAAGGTGTTATGATTCAGTTTCTCACTAGCATTTTCTATACTGCACTGTGAATGATTCTTGAAGTCCAAGGGAAAGATTGCAAACATGAATTATGTCTTGTTTTCTCAGTACACCAATATGACTGATGGTGCATTGTAAAATAACCCAGGAGGGTGATGTGAATCGCATTCTAACTGCTCTCTACTTCTACCTTTGTTAAACAAATAGAGATCATTTGCAAATGGTGCAGGGGATAACAGAGCCATCTCACTCTTCATCCTATTCCTTTGATTCAACCCACTGAACATCCCTAAATGTAATTGTTTCACATTTGGTGGCCATGCCTTCAACACTCTGGATCCAAGCTCAGTAGATCCATCACAAAACCTTTCCTTCGCCCTTTAATATGATCTGTAAACATATCACTTTGACCAAGCTTTCCGTCATCATTACAAGTACTTTTGTTTTGAAAGTGGCCTGTTAATTCTTGTTTAAATCAACTCCTTTGAAGCACCTTGGTGCCTTTTACCATGTTATTAATCAATCAATCAATCAATCAATTTATTGATCACATACACAATAAAGTGCAGTGAAATGAATTTCACTGAAATGATTGATTGATTAATATATATGCCATGTTAACGAGTTTATGTTGTTGTTTGAATTTGATGGACACATATACTTGATGTAAGAGTCCTAGATTTTGGTTAAAAACTGGGATTTTGGACAAAAATGCTGGAGAAACTCAGTGGGTGAGGCAGCATCTATGGATCGAAGAAATAGGTGACGATTTGGGTCAAGACCCTTCTTCAGACTGAAATAATAGTGATTAATTAATCCATTAAAGAACTTGGAAACCATTATTTTTCAAGAGTGGTTATGATATGTAGCTCACTATCTGAAGAAATAGTATGAGGATATAGGATGAGTTTAAACTAGTGGGTATGACGAAGAGATATGATGCGTTTCAGGCAAGATTTGTTTATTATTTCTCGTTTTATCAAAATGATGCTGTGCCTCAGAAAGCACACTATTTCCTTAGTACTCTAAGCCTCTATTTCCTGAGAAGTCTAAGCAAATTTAGCATATCTCCGATCACTATTACCAATTTCTACAGATGCAGCAGAGAAAGCATCTTATCCGGATGCATCACAGCTTGGTAAGGAAAATGATCTGCCCAAGATCGCATAGATTGCAGAAAATTGTCAATGCAACTCATTCCATCTTGATAACCTCTATGAAATCCATCTACACTCCACACAGCCTTGGAAAAGCAGCCAATAGAGTTAAGGGCCACTCACATCCGGTCATTCTCTATTCATCTCTCTTCCGTCGGTTACATCAGCTTGAAAGAAAACACCAACAAATTCAAGAACAGCATCTTCCCGGCTGTTATAGGACTCTTGAATGGTCCTCTCTAATACCAAGTTTGAATTCCCTATTTTCTAAACTATCTTGTTGTGGCCCTGGCACCTCTTGTAATCTGCACTTTGTTGTAGCTGTACCGCCACATTCTGCACTATTTTTATTTTCACTTTTACACTAACTGATGTACTCATGTGTGCTATGATTTGCCTCATGTATGGTATGATCTGCCTGGATAGCATGCAAAGCAAAATCTTTCACTGTATCTTGGCAATAATACACCAAACCAATTCAGATAAAAACTTTAAATACTGCAATCATTTTATTTTTAGGAGCTGAAAGGTGTTAAGCAGTTTTGTTAATAAGATGTTGAATTCCAGTTGTGATTTTAAGGAGAGACTATTTTTTTGGAATGAAGTTCACTGAACACACTCCTTTTAACATTGCAAGTTCACAGGTCTGCAGGCAACAAACACTTAGAATTGAGAGCCTGCCTCTAGCATGCTGCAGGCAATTTCCACAGTTGCCCTGCACATGCACCGACTAATTGGTCAATAGTTTGGAAGAGTTTACAAAAGCAACCCTTTTTGTACTTACCCGAAATAGAAAGAGTGGAGAAATACACGTCAAGAAATATTTATGGTAAGAAACTGCAATTAAGTTCAAAAGGTTTGAAAACACACACCACCAGATTCAGGGACAGTTTCCTCCCAGCTTTTTTACAGGCAACTGAATCATCCTACCACAACCAGCGAGCAGTGCTGAACTACTATCAACCTCTTTGGTGACCCTCGGACTATCCGTGATCGGACTTTGCTGGTTTTACCTTGCACTAAACATTATTCCTTATCATGTATCTACAGTATACACTGTAATTGGATTGATAGTAATCATGTATTTTCATTCTGCTGACTGGTTAGCATGCAACAAAAGCTTTTCACTGTACCTTGGTACATGTGGCAATAAACTAAACTGAAACTGATGCATTGTAGATGATTCCTATTTATTAAAGATAGTTTGAATTTCTCCTGTGGAAATATTTAGGATCAGTAGTAGGAAAAATATCAAACTGAGCCTCTGCTTATTTTGTATCCAGGATGGGAAGATCTGCGCTAAGATCTGTTGATGAAGAGAGCGGAGTCTGAGAATAGTTGGAAGGACAAATAGATCTTCTTAATAACCTTGTGATGGGGCAAAGGTCGAAATGGAGATGTACAAAGAAAGATGAGTAGAAAGTCAATCTGAACTATCCTTCCAGATTCATGAGTAATACTACCTGGTCACCATGTTATCAGACGGCAATTGTTGTTCATTCAGGATAGTGCATGTTAAAAAAAAGTGCTGAATAAAGTACAGTACCTCAGGGGGTCAGGCAGCACCGCCGACAGTGCATGTTAGTTGGCCCTTGGAAGTAAGGTATTCAGTGTCAGTTGAACTACTTGGAACTAAGATACTTAGTGTCAGCTGATCTATTTTGTCTCATAAAACAATGTTAAGCTGTAACCTCACAGGTTAACTTAATGCCAGTCAGGTAGAGCAATCAAGAAGAGAAAATATGAGTAAAGTCTTTAAGAACAGTTTGCAGTCATCTGTCAATAATGTTATTATTTGTGCCAACCAGTGTGCAAGCATGTTGCATGCCTTTCTGCACAATAGGTTGCTTTAAAAATGTCTAAAACCAAATGAGTGGCAGTGATAACAACCAGCAGCTGGTCAGTAAGGTTATATTTCTATCCTGGTGCATGGTTTGTGATTGCTTGGTTACTAATTATGCACATTGAGCAATTTGCCAGCCACTGAGTTAGAGGTGAGTGCAGCTCATTGTTTTATTGCAAGCAGAACTTATTTATCTGCTGAGTCTATTTCAACAGCGTACTGACAGTCCATCTGGCAACGGACTCCACTTCAACAATGAATCCGCAGGTTTCCTCGAGCAGAACTATCGCAAAATCTCACATTAAAGAGGGATTAGTTCTTCATTAAAATGCAGTGTGTGGCTTTTGCTACATTAAATAAATAATGCATGAGACTACATTGGGCATTCAGTTAAAATTAATCCCAGTCATGTACAATGTTATGGTTTATGAAAGGAGAACTACCCAATTGCTTCCATTCTAACTGGGAATACTGGTGTTTCTATGGAGTCATACAGCACAGGACCTCCGACCCAACTCGTCATGCCAACCAAGGTCCCTATCTAAACTAATCTCATTTGTCTGGGTTTGGTCCTTATCCCTCTAAAGCCATCCTATCCATGTACCTGTCAAAACATATTTTAAATGCCGTTATTATACCTGCCTCTATTAAATATCACCTACTGTGTGAAAAACCTACCCCTCAGACTTCTATTAAAACTTTCCCCTCTCACCTTAAATCAATGCCCCCTTGATATTAATTCCCCTACCCTGTGAAAAAAGAATAGGACATAGGACAAAGGACAAAGGACATTTATTGTCACATACACGAATTGGTGTAGTGAAATTTGATGCCATGCAGCACACAGATAAAGACCAGACACAACCCTAAAGATTTAACAATGAACATAAAAACATCCCCCCACAATGGTTCCCACTGTGGGGGAAGGCACAAATTCCAATCCCATCCCCATGTCCACCCATAGTTGGGCCTATTTAGGCCTCTGCAGTCGGCGCTACGGCAGCCCGATGTTTTAGGCCTTCTCGCCGGGTGATGGTTCTCCGGCGTCGGGAGAGTCCTCACAGCGGCTTGGGACACCTGGAACGGCCGCTTCCTTACCGGAGTACGTAGTTTCCGAAGCCGACAAGGCCGCGCCGGATGGAGCTCCACAACTGGTGATCTCGCCGAGAGATCCCAGGCTCCCGATGTTAAAGTTCAGCGCTGCCGCCCGCAGCTGGCCGCTCCACAGACCCGCAGCTCCGGAGCTCCAGCACGGTGACCCAGGCAAGGTATCGCCCGCTCCACTCCATGATGATGCTCCAGCACTGCACCGCCCCGAAGCCGAGGTTCTGTGCGGTCCCCTCAGGAAACGCCGCTCCAGGCCCACTGGTAGGCTGCAAGGACGAGTCAAAGTTGCAGCCAGGAGAAAAGCTGCCTCTCCGACCAGGTAGGGACCAGGAAAAGCAGTTTCCCCCTCCCCCCCCTCCCCCCCTCCCCCCCCACATAAAAAAGAATAGACTCCAAAACTAAACACTAAAACTCACTAAAAATAAAAGAAAGAAGTTAAAAGACAGACAGCTGCAGGCTGGGCAGCCATGCCAACTGGACGGCGCCCCCTTCGAATATGCATTCAACATCTTTTCTCCTCATCTATAAGATCACCCCTGAGCCTCCTGCACTTCAAGGAATAGAAGAATGTGTCATTTGTGCTAATGTGAACAATGGCTTCTGGCTGCTCACTCACCCCCAGGAGAATGTTCTGCAGCCACTCCAAGACATCCTGGAACTTGGCACCAGAGCACCACACACCAGAGCACCACACACCAGAGCACCACACACCATGCTTGAGTCCCGGTTGCTGCCACTTAATCTCCTGCCTGTCCTCCTAACTGCGGCAGGAACAAGGAGGCAGATTATTATCTCAATAATGTCAGATTTGGAAAAAGGGAACTGCAACGAGAACAGGGTGTCCTTGTACACCAGTCACTGAAAGTAAACATGAAGGTACAGCAGGCAGTGAAGAAAGCTAATGGTATGTTGGCCTTCATAACGAGAGGATTTGAGTATAGGAGTAAAGAGGTCCTTCTGCGGTTGTACAGGGTCCTGGTGAGACCATATCTGGATATTGTTTGCCGTTTTGGTCTCCTAATTTGAGGAAAGACATCCTTGATATTGAGGCAGTGCAGCGTAGGTTCACGAGGATAATCCCCGGGATGGCGGGACTGTCATATGAGGAAAGATTGGAAAGACTGGGCTTGTATTCACTGAAATTTAGAAGGATGAGAGGATATATTTTAGAAACGTATTAAATTATAAAATGACTGGACAAGCTAGAAATGACTGGACAAGCAGGAAAAATGTTCCCAAGTTGGGAACCACAACCAGGGGCCACAGTCTAAAAATAAAGGGGAGGCCATTTAAAACTGAAATGAGAAAAAACTTTTTCACCCCGACAGCTGTGAAGTTGTGGAATTCTCTGCCACAGAATGCAGTAGAGGCCAATTTACTGGATTAATTTTCAATGGCGTTAGATAGAGCTCTAGGGATATGGGGAGAATCAAGGGATATGGGGACATGGCAGGCATAGGTTACTGGTTGTGGATGATCAGCCATGATCACAATGAATATTATGCAGACTCGAAGGGCCAAATGGCCTCCACCTGCATCTATTCTCCATGTTTCTATCTATGGTTCTATGTTTCTACTGAGTCTCCTATCACTATGACACTGTGCGACTTCTCCCTACCCCACTGTGCCTCAGAGCCAGGCCTGGTGCCATAGACCTGACTGCTGTTACTCCTCTTCTCTCAACGGTTATCCCCCCAACAGTATCCAAAAGGGTATACTTGTTTTTGAGGAGAATTCTTGCCATCTCAGCCTATCTTGTTGTTCATCTTAGGTACTTCTTCAGAATCACGGGTGACTTATTTGCCCTCTAATTGTGTGGGTTCTGAAATAGCATATGAAGGCAATCTGGGATCTGCGGATTAATTATCAAATGTGCAAGGGATGTCCGACAGTGGGTATTTTGAGAAGGGGTCTGTTCCTTCCTGCCACTTATGCAACGTCTCTATTCTTATCCCAAATGCTCCTTCTTCACTTTAAGCGATCACACTAGAGGTGCCATCAAGACTATTGGCATCCAGTAGCAATTGTGAAGTGGAGTACATGATGGCAGGCATCCATCTGCAACATGTTATTACTCCAACATTTAAAGTCAGGAATTGTAAACTCAGGCAACACCTTCAGTTTGTTGTAGCAGATTAATTTGCTCCAGTTTTATCACAATTAACACATTATCAGCCACTTGTGAAGAGAAACCACAGGGTACTGAGTTTCATCTGTCAGGCTTTTGGTTAAAAGTGTCAGTAAATTGGTAAAAATCACAAAATGAGTAAATGAAGAGAAAATAAAATAGTAACCTGAAATAGCAGAAAAATCTCCCTGCAGAGCTGAAGAATGCACATGGGTTGTTTCAAGTTCCTCAGAAAGCTGACATTTTGTAATAAATATAATTAATTCAAGGAACGGTCCACAGGTTAGACAACTTCAGCCGAAAGATAAATAAAATTAATGGTGTTAAGGGTTTCGGCCCGAAACGTTGCCTGTCTCCTTCGCTCCATAGATGTTGCTGCACCCGCTGAGTTTCTACAGCATTTTGTCTACCCCCAATAAAATTAATGGATCTGGTCAACAAGCTTTTCATTAGAATGCCTTTTAAATCAATTCCGATGAAAGGGTATGGGCAAAGCTTTAACTTTGCTAAACACACATAAGTCTTTGAAAAACTGCTGCTGTACGAATAAAATCTCTGAAAAGATAAGCCACGGAAACGCTTCTTTTGTGCTTGTAAAAAAAGTAAACCCAAAGAAATGAAATACGCCTGGAGTAATACAATTGTGTAGACTCCTTATTCTCTTTGTTGTTGTTTTTGTGTACGAGGAAAGTTGTAGTGAAACAGCATTCTTGTTCAATTGGACTTGTTGCCTAATATATTCACCGGATGCATTGTTAGCATCTTATAATTAAAAAACAAAGCATGTCTTTTCTTTGCAGCATTCCTTTGCCAAACTGTCTTACTCTGTCAAAAGACTAAAGAGGATTTAGTTACGACTAACAATTGTTGCAGACTTTAGCACCTGGCATCAGAGCTGTCTGATTGCCTCAGCTAAAGGTGGAATTTATTGTTCTCATAAGTATTTAACTTATTTCTCCCTTGTTTGTCACAGCACCGCTGAGTCTACTTAAAGTACGGAGACATCAATTTGGTGGAGAGACAGCACTGTTGGCTTTACTCTGGAGCTGAGTTATACTGCAAGGGGTAGTGAAGTTTTAGACTAGGTTTTAAATCAAGTTCTGCCCCATATGTAGATGATAACGATTAACTTAGTAGTGATGGATGAAAAGTAGGGGAGTTCTCTGGAGAATGATTTTCCATTATCTTAACACTGTCTGTGGAGCTCTGAATGCCATTTTCTTTTTGATGATCGCAATGTCCTTACATCATTGGGTGCAACGGTATGGTGCTGAAAGATAGCATATATATTTATGTGTGAATAAGTGGAAAGCCCTCCAGGGCTGCTGGTGAAATACCACTACTTGTTTTTTTCACTTACCTGGTGAGGCAGGAAGGCAGTGGGGCTCTCGCTTCTGGTCGGAAGCGCCCAGGCAGGTGGGCAGTGGGCAGGTGCTATAGACCTGCACGGGAAGGTAGACACTCACACCCCCATGAATCTTGGGCAGATTGGGCTTGTCAACCTGGGAAGGCAGTCCCTCTAGGAGAGGAAAACTGATTTAAAATCTCCACTGCTTGTGGCCATATCCAGTCATGGAAAAGGCTCCTGGAGTAAACCTCACGAAAATCCGGAGTCGTAGCCCCTAAGGCAGTGCGTCGTTGTCTACAACCTCGCTCTGGCAGCTCCTGCGACGGCGCTGGTGCCAAACTGTAACGGCCCTGCTGTTCCTTTGGATCGATCAGCGACGTGGAGAGGGGGGACGTGCTGCATGGGCAAAAGCCTGTCCTCCATATGATATCACCCAGGCTTGCATCCAACCACACATCACCTGCAAGCTAATATACATCACCCATGGTCAGTCATGACCGAGGGAGGGGGCTCACTAAGAATAAGTTGTCTCAAGCCTTAAAAAGTGTATTACACCAGTGAAGAGGATAGTGATCAAATTCTGTTTTAGAACATTGAAATACAGCATAGGAACAGACTCTTTGGCCCAGGAGGTCTGTTTGATGCCGAAATAACCTGCCCTTCGGCTTCCTTGTGATCCACATCCTACATTGCCTGCATGAGCATGCACCTCCCTAAAAGCCTCTTAAACACCACTGTCATAACTGTGATCACCATTACCATAGCAGCATTATCCAGGCATCCACCACTCTCTATGTAAAAAACGTACTCTTCGCATCTTCCTTAAGCTTTCCACCCCTCTCACCTTAAAGCTATGCCATCTAATATTTGCCAATACATTTTCTATGCTTCTTCCCAACAACCATTAGGCTATTAAACACTGCAACCTCAAACCTCCAAACTACAGAGACCTGGGGACATTGTTTTTGTCTTTGCACTATTGTTATTTGTTTTATATATATATACATACTAAACATGTTTTTGTTGTTTATAATGGTGCTTACAAAGTACTATGTTTACACATCTGTAGTGCTGCTGCAAGTAAGAAGTAAGAAGTAAGACCAAATGCAGGCTCGGTGATCTTTTCACTGAACACCTCCACTCTGTCTGTCTTAACCTCCCTGATCTCCCGGTGGCTCGGCACTTTAACTCCCCCTCCCATTCCCAATTTCTGTCATGGATCTCCTCCATTGTCAGAGTGAGGCCCAGTGCAAATTGGAGGAACAGCACCCCATATTTCGCTTGGGTAGTTTACATATTTCGCTTGGGTATGAACATTGACTTCTCTAACTCCAGATCGCCCTTGCTTTCTCTCTCCATCCCCTTCCCAGTTCTCCCACTAGTCTTATCGTCTCCAACTACATTCTATCTTCCTCCCCCCCCCCCCGACATCAGTATGAAGAAGGGTCTCGAACCGAATCGTCACCCATTCCTTCTCTCCAGTGATGCTGCCTCAACTGCTGAGTTACTCCAGCATTTTGTGTCTACCTTTGGTATGAATATTGATTTCTCTCACTTCAGGTAGCCCCGGCATTCCCTCACTCTCTATCCCTCCACCACCCACGTCACACAAGCTTCTCGTTTTCACCCAACAAACAGCTAACAATGACCTGTTTCCTTTATCACCGTTACTTGTTTGCTATTTCTTTCATTCATTGTTCTTTATAGAAACATAGAAACATAGAAATTAGGTGCAGGAGTAGGCCATTCGGCCCTTCGAGCCTGCACCGCCATTCAATATGATCATGGCTGATCATCCAACTCAGTATCCCTTACCTGCCTTATCTCCATACCCTCTGATCCCCTTAGCCACAAGGGCCATATCTAACTCCCTCTTAAATATAGCCAATGAACTGGCCTCAACTACCCTCTGTGGCAGAGAGTTCCAGAGACCCACCACTCTCTGTGTGAAAAAAGTCCTTTTCATCTCGGTCCTAAAGGATTTCCCCCTTATCCTTAAGCTGTGACCCCTTGTCCTGGACCTCCCCAACATCGGGAACAATCTTCCTGCATCTAGCCTGTCCAGCCCCTTATCTCTCTACACTGTCTATATCTCTCATTTCCCTTATCCCTAACCAGTCTGAAGAAGGGTCTCAACCCAAAACGTCGCGCATTCCTTCTCTCCAGAGATGCTGCCTCACCCGTTTTGTGAGGCCAGCATTTTGTGTCTACCTAAGAATGTAATTGTTCCGTTGCGAGACATATGACCATATGACAAATGACATATGACATATGACAAGGTACAGTCCTGAACTCTGAACTACTATCCACCTCATTTTGGTGACCCTCGGACTATCTTTGATTGGATTTTCACTGCGTTATCTTGCAATAAAAGATATTCCCTAATCATGTCCTTGCCATGTCCTTGCCATAGAAAGACATCCTTGCCATAGAGGGGGTACAGAGAAGATTCACCAGACTGATTCCTGGGATGTCAGGACTTTCATATGAGGAAAGATTGGATAGACTCGGCTTGTACTCGCTGGAATTTAGAAGATTGAGGGGGGATCTTATAGAAACCTACAAAATTCTTAAGGGGTTGGACAAGCTAGATGCTGGAAGATTGTTCCCGATGTTGGGGGAGTCCAGAACAAGGGGTCACAGTCTAAGGATAAGGGGGAATTCCTTTAGGACCGAGATGAGGAAAACATTCTTTACACAGAGAGTGGTGAGTCTCTGGAATTCTCTGCCACAGAAGGTAGTTGAGGCCAGTTCATTGGCTATATTTAAGAGGGCGTTAGATGTGGCACTTGTGGCTAAAAGGATCAGGGGGTATGGAGAGAAGGCAGGTACGGGATACTGAGTTGGATGATCAGCCATGATCAGATTGCATGGCGGTGCAGGCTCGAAGGGCCGAATGGCCTACTCCTGCACCTATTTTCTATGTTTCTATGTTTCTATGTATCTGTACACTGTGAATGGCTCAATTGTAATCATATAGTGTCTTTCCACTTACTGGCTAGCACGCAACAAAAGCTTCTCACTGTACCTTAGTACACAGGACAATAAACTAAACTGAAACTGAATAAAACATTCTTGGCTCTGGACTTGACCTTTATTGGGAAAGTTGAATATAGCTGAGAGAGTGCCACCATGTCACAATTGGGTTGGGATCGGGTAATAATGGGGGACAACTATCACTGGTTGTGAGGGAGGGGATGTTGAAACCAAAGGGAGAGTACAAATCATAAAGAAGACTACTTGCAGGGAAACATGCGCAGCTGATTCCAAGTCCGCACATTATGTCAAGATCATCTCTTTTAAGTCGTTCTAAAGTAGCATAATCTGTTGTTCCAAAGCCTGTTTTAATCTATGCACAATATAGTGAATAAATTATTTTTGCGCAGGTAACGTTGAAACATGTCAACATGCTGTTCACATGTTTGAAGTAATTGTGCATGTTCAGTTACACATTCCTCACGCATGACCACATAACATATTCAGAACAAACTTGGTCATGCACATGAACCAGTGAAGTAACTGTTTACCCATCAGAGCTTTGTTTCAATTCTGTGCTATAGTCCATAATGTAATTGAAATTATCTGTAGTGACTTTTCTTAATCCTTTACCGATGAGTCTTGCCAAATCTGTTACAATCATTTAATGAGTGTTACCTTCATTTGACCTTCAAGGAGATCAGAAAAGGTATTACATTTTTATTAGTTTTAAATGAATATTTGAAATTCATGCTTATCCACCTGCCATTGATGTTTCTGAACCTCTCCTAGGTCGATTTCCATCTTTCTGCCCGTTTCCATGGTGTTCCAGTGATATTGCCTAGCTCTCTTCCTTTTCCATTGATTGCTGATAATTACTTCTACTGCACTGAGATATGAAATATGTAAGAAGGAACTGCAGCTACTGCTTTAAACTGATGATAGACACAAAAAGCTGGAGTAACTCAGCGGGACAGGCAGCATCTCTGGAGAGAATGAATGGGTGACGTTTCGGGTCTAGACCCTTCTTCAGATATTCATTATATTGCTCCTTCTAACGTGTCTTTATGGTTCATGGCTATTAATTGGACTTCCGTGTATCCGCTACCATCCCTTCTGACTAGGAATTCAATATTTCATTGGAGAGTTCAAAACACAGGTGTATCAACTTTTTTAGGAGAGGTAGTTTTAAAGGCGTATGTTTTTTTTAAATTATACAGTATGGAAACAGGCCCTTCGGCCCACCTAGTCTGTGCTGAGCATCGATCATCTGCATACTAGTTCCATCCGTTTTCTAGTTCTATCCCTTGCCCTGCGTGGGTTTTCTCAGAGATCTTCGGTTTCCTTTCACACTCCAAAGACGTACAGATTTGTAGGTTAATTGGCTTGCTAAATGTAAAAATTATCCATAGAGTGTGTAGGATAGTGTTAATGTGTGGGGATCGCTGGTCATTCAATGGGCCGAAGGGCCTGTTTTCCGCCCTGTAATTCTAACCTAAACTAAACTAAGGTGACAATACAGAGTATAAAGGGTTACACAAAAAGCTGGAGAAACTCAGCGGGTGCAGCAGCATCTAAGGAGCGAAGGAGATAGGCGACGTTTCAGGGCCAGCTTTTTGTGTAACACTCGATTCTCCAGCATCTGCATTTCTTTCTTTAAAACAGAGTATAAAGGCATTTGTCACACTTGCCTTCATCAGACAGTGGGTTGAAGTACATGTATTGTGGTGTCATGTTACAGTTCTGCAAGATGTTGGTAAGGCTACATTCACGGATATTGCATACATTTCTGGTCGCTTTGCTACATGAAGGATGTAATTTGACTGAAAAGTGTCCATAAAAGATTTCTGAGGATAACACCAGGACTGGAGGGCGAGAGTCACAAGTAGCGGTTGGATGGATTGGCTCTTTTTTTTGTCTGGAGCAGAAGAAACTGAACAGTTACCTTATATAGAATGTAAAATCATTAGGGGCATAGATAAGATGAATAGGAAAGTCTAATATCCAACGACAAAGTTTAAGATGAGAGGGAAAAGATTTAAATTGGACATAAGGAAAAACGTTTTCACACAGTGGGTGGGGTGTGCATGGAACGAGCTGCCTGAGGAAGTGGTAGAGGCATGCACAATTATGACATTTTAAAGACACTTATGCAGGTACATGGAAGGAACCGTTTGGAGGCATAAAGGCCAGGCACAGGCTGGTACGAATAGATTGGTGACGCAACTTAGTCGACATGTTTCCCTGTTGTATAGCTCAAAGACTCTATAACTCCATCATTTCCAACCCAGTGAGACACAAAATGCTGCAGATGCTGGAATCTGCAACAAAGAGCGAGCTGCAAGAAAAACTCAGCAGGTCAGACATCATCTGTGGACGGAAATGAACAGCTGATGTGTCAGTTCGGGTCCCTTCATCGTAATTCTGAAACAGATATTGTTAGTGTGGCTAGAAGAATAGTAACATCCATGCCTGTCTGTATTGTTCATGAATTACATGATTTAGGGAGGGTGGGTTGTGGAGGGGGTTTGTGGGGAGTTGTGGGGGAGAGGGGCGTGGGCGGGGGGGGCGTTGTGGTGGGGGGGTTGTGGGGGAGAGGGGCGTGGGCGGGAGGTGTTGTGGCGGGGCGTTGATGGGGGGGTTGTGGGGGCTGTGTGGGCGGGGGGGTTTGTGGGGGGAGGAGAGTGTGTGGGAGAGTGGTGTGTGTGGGCAGGGAGGGGTTGTGGGGGGGAGGTGTGTGTGAGAGGGAGTGGTGTGTGGGAGGGGGGTATTTGTGGGCAGAGGGGTTGTGGAGGAGGGGTGTGTGTGACGGGGGTATGTGTGGGTGGGGGAAGTTGTGGGGGATTGTGGGGGGAACGGGGTTGTGGGCAAGGTGGGTTTGTCGGCAGGGGTGTTGTGGGTGGGGGAGGTTGTGGGCTGGGGGGGTTGGACAGAGGGGGTTGTGGAGGAGGGATTTCTGGGTGTGGAAGGGTTGTGTGGGGGGGAGGGGAGGTTGTGGGGGTTGTGGGGGAGAAGCGGGTTGTGGGGGAGAGGAGTGTGGGCGGGGGGGTTGTGGGGGGGTGTGTGGGCGGGAGGGTGTGGCGTTGTGGGGGGTCGTTGTGGGGTGAGTGGGTGGGGGGTGTTGTGGGGGGTTGTGAGAGAGGTGTGTAGGCGGGTGTGTAGGTAGGGAGGGGTTGTGTGGGGGAGGTGTGTGTGAGAGGGAGTGGTGTGTGGGGGGGTATGTGTGGGCAGATGAGTTGTGGGGGAGGAGGGGTGGGTGGGACGGGGTTATGTGTGGGTAGGCGGGTTGTGGAGGGGAGGGGTGTGTGGGTAGGGGGGGTTGTGGGGGGAGGGGTGTGTGGGCGGAAGGGTTGTAGGGGAAGGGGTGTGTGGGAGAAGGGTGTGTGGGCGGGGGGGTTGTGGGGGGAGGGATGTGTGGGAGAGGGGTGTGTGTGGGCAGGGGTTGGGTTGTGAGGGGTGTGTGGGAGGGGGGAATGTGGGGAGGGAGGGGGTTGTGGGGGTGATGGGGGGTTGTGGGGGAGGGGGGTTGTGGGGGAGGGGGGTTGTGGGGGAGAAGGGGGCTTGTGGCGAAGAGGGGTCTGTGGGCAGGGGGGGTTGTGGGGGGAGGGGTGTGAGGGCGGGGTGGTTGTGGGGGGTGAGGGGGTTGTGGGGGAGAGGGGTCTGTGGGCAGGGGGGGTTGTGGTGGGGAGGGATGTATGGGCGAGGGGTTGTGGGGGGGAGGGGTGTGAGGGCGGGGGGATGGCGTTGTAGGGAAGGCATTGTGCGGGGGAGTTGATGGGGGGGTTGTGGGGGTGTGTGGGCGGGGGGTTTGCGGGGGGAGGAGAGTGTGTGGGAGAGAGGTGTGTGTGGGCAGGGAGAGGTTGTGGGGGGGAGGTGTGTGTTGGAGGGAGTGGTGTGCGGGAGGGGGATATGTGTGGGCAGAGGGGTTGTGGAGGGGGGAGGGGTGTGTGGGAGGGGGCTATGTGTGGGTGGGGGAAGTTGTGGGGGAGAGAGTTGTGTGGGCGGCAGTGGTTGTGAGGGCGGTGTTGTGGGGGGAAGGGTGTGTGGGGGATGGGTGTGTGGGGGAAGGGTGTGGGGGGGGTGGGAGGGGTGTGGGGCGGGGCAGGGGGGGGCAATGTGGGGTGGCTGTGGTGTGTGGGTGGGGGAGATGGGGGTGGGGGCTTGGGCGGCAGGGGGGAGAGAGCTCAGAGAAAAGACAGGGGAAGAGCCATGGGGGAGAGTGCAGTATCACGGGGAAGGGGTCAGGAGCCAGCGAGGGGGACGAGAGGTGGATGGGGTTGACGGTGCAATGGGGACACACAACAGGCGCTGGTCTCTTGCCGCTGGTCGCTACGCTGGTCGTTCTTCTCCACCGGGATCAGAGACTCCGCTTTCTGTTTGGCGCCGCGCCGCGTTGGGCCGGGCTGGGCTGGGCTGGGCTAGGCTAAGCTGGGCCGGGCTGGGCTGGGCCGGGCTGGGCTGGGCTGGGTCGGGTTAAGCTGGGTCGGGTCCTGCTGGGTCGGCTCGGGCTGGGTTGGGTCAGGCTAGGTAGGGACGTTTCCGGTCCCTCCCTCCGAAAATGGTGTCCGGTTGGAGACCTCCGCCGGCCATCTAGACCGTCCCGTAGATGCAGTAAAGACGCGATGGCGCAAGAAGGGGCGGACCGTTCCGCAGGGTGACAGTAGAAGGGACCAATCTTCGCGGCGCTGAATGGCAGGAGGGGCAATCGATCTTAAACCTCTTTTTAAACCTCTTTTTAACTCTTACCAGCTTCCACCAATCAGAACAAAACTGGAGAAAGGTTAAAGGACACAAAATGAAAAAGTATACGAAGTTCTCTTTGGAAAACATGGATAGATGACTTTTCAGTTCGAGAAACCACTTTAGACTGGTCTGAGTCTGAAGAAGAGTCTCGATCCAAAATGTCACCTATCTATGTTCTCTGGAGATGCTGCCTGGCTTGCTGAGTTACCTCAGCAATGTGTCCTTTTGTGTATTAACTAACATTGCCAGGACTTGAGTGCCTGAACAATATTGGGCAAGCTATGACTTTATTCCTTGGAGCACAGGACACGAAGAGATGATTTTCTAAAGGTGGATATAATCAAAAGGGAAATTGATAGGGTAAATGCACAGAATATTTAGTTTAAAGGTCAGAGGTGAAAACATTAATTTGAACCTGAGGGGCAACTTTTTCACTCAGAGTGATGGACATATGTAATGTGTTGCCGTGTGAGGAGGTATGTGAGAGAAATACAATAACAACATTTAATGGACAATTAACCAGGTACCAGGAGAGGAAAGATTTAAGGGGATATGGACCAAATGCAATCAAATGGGACGAGCTTAGATGAGGGATTTTGGTCCGCATGGACTAGTTGTCGGAAGGGCCTGTTTCCATGCTGATGCCGCTATGACTGTATGACGATCATATTATTGGTACAAGATTCAATTCAATTCAATCTTTAATTGTTATTGTGCAGTCCAGAGACAACAAAATGCAGTTGGTATCTCCGAAGGGCGAACTTACAAATAAACAATTAATTGCGCAGTAGTATGAGTATATACATCTATACATATACAGTGGTATCCGTGCAATTTGCTGGTGATTGGATAGTCCGAGGGGGAGGGGGGAGGGGAGGGGAGGGGTGGAGACAGGCAGTCATTGAGATGCAGCATTGAGAAGTGTGACAGCCGCAGGGAAGAAGCTGTTCTTGAGCCTGCTGGTACGGCAGCGGAGGGACCTGTAGCGTCTCCCGGATGGGAGGAGGGTAAACAGTTTATGGTTGGGGTGTGAGCTGTCTCTGGCAATGCTGTGCAGGCATCGTTTACTATGGACAGACTCAATGGAGGGGAGTGAGGAGCCTGTGATGCGTTGAGCGATCTTCACCACCCTTTGCAGAGCTTTCCGATCAGCAACAGATTTGTATTAGAAATGGCTTAGTGCAGAAGCAGCAAAAAGAAAAAGGAGGAGAATTGGTGATGCTGTTTATGAAACAAAGGGAGAGAATTTACGTTTAATTGTTTGCACTAAACATGTGCAAGAGTTGGCCACTCACTAGTTGTACCTACCTCTGCAATTTTAGCTCTAAAAAGTCAATGGAGGAAGTGTGGAAGATAGAGGTACAATCTTGACAAACTTTTCCCCCAATATTATTTTGCTTATCACTTCTCTGGTGAGATGACGTACATCTTCCTCTTGTGTAAGAAGAAACTGCAGGTGCTGGTTTACACCAAAGATAGGCACAAAATACTGGAGTGACTCAGCAGGTCGGGCAGCATCTCTGGAGAACAGGAATAGGTGATATTTCGGATCGGGACCCTTCAGTTTGATGAAGGGTCTCGAACAGAAACCTCACCTATTCCTCTTCCCAGAGATACTGCCTGATCCGCGAAACATCTTTCTCCTGCTTGGTTGCTGTTTTGGGAAATATTCCAGCTGCTTAATTAAATCCAGCTATACTGGCTGAGGAGAAACATTCATTCTCTCCCTAACATTGTTAACAGAGGTATCAACCTCAGCCAAATCCTTGAGGGTATTCATCATTCTTTCTTCTCATTAGCCTGGACTTCATGACCCCACTGGGAGTCACATTTTTCCTTCTTCTGCCATGATTGAGAAGAACCCCAGCAGCCCTGAAGGCACTCCCCCTGTGCAATTAGGAAATCAACTACTTTATTTCCACAGCGTAATATACAACCATGCGTTTTGTCGGCAGGTCAAATAGGTTGCCGTCTGCAAACTCAGATTTATCTTCAGCTTGCCAAATATATGCTTCTAACCACTGTCAAATAATTGAAAGCAAATGAATCAAAATCCACCAAGAAGGAGATGTCAAAGGAACAAAATTCATAACCTTCAAGACTAGGAACAGAAATATTAAGACCTGTATTTCATTCAATGCAAAATGTAGTTAGCTGATTAATTCAGAATTCTGACAAGAGTAAAGAACTTGGGAAGGCAGATAAAAAAAAATGGGCTGAAAATTCTGAAGAATTCTGTGCTAAATTGACAGAAGTACCTATTTCTTATTGTGTATGCAGCAGAATTGTCTTCTTCCATGCATTCCATACAAGGAGCCATGCATCGGCCTTAAACCATGTACCAACAGTGGATTTACACTGTGTAAAGACGCTCAGTTTGTAGAGTCAGGAAAGACGAACAAGCCTTCACTCATGATCCTTTGCTTGGATGGGACGCACTGAAGCTCGGTGCAGCTAACGCCAAGGCTCGGTGGGGGAGGGCCACAGTCTAGGGTCCTTCACGCTGCTGGACATGGGGGGCACGGTATGGTGGAGATGCCCCCCAAAATAAGGGAAGGTATCCCACGCCAGTGGGCCACATGAGTAGCACGGGTGGGGGACACATTTGTGAAATTTGGGGAAAAGAAATGTATAAACTGTATTGATCAATTTATACAGCTTTTATTGTAAATAGCTGAGGGTCCCAGCACCGAGCCTTGCGGTACCCCACTAGTCACTGCGTGCCATTCTGAAGAGACCTGTTAATCCCTACTCTTTGTTTCCTGTCTGCATGCCCACTAATTTTGCCCACTAATCTCCGATGTGGGACCTTTTCAAATGCTTTCTGAAAGTTCAGGTACACTACATCCACTAGCTCTCCCTTGTCCCATTTTCCATAGTTACAGCCTCAAAAAATTCAAGGAGATTAGTTATGCATGATTTCCCCTTCGTAAATCCATGCTGACTTGCACCAATCCTCTTACTGCTATCCAAATGTGCTGCTATTTCATCTTTTGTAATTGACTCCAGCATCTTCCCCACCACCGATGTCAGGCTAACTGGTCTATAATTCCCTGTTTTCTCTCTCCCGCCTTTCATAAAAAGTGAGATAACATTAGCTACACTCCAATCTACAGGAACTGATCCTGAATCTATAGAGCATTGGAAAATCATCACCATGCATCCACAATTTCTAGAGCCTCCTCCTTAAGGTGCCTTAAGTCATTAGGGAAGGCACAATGGCGCAAAGGTTGCTGCCTTACAATGCCAGAGATCCAGGTTTGATCCTGAATATGTGTGTTATCTGTACAGAGTTAATATGTTTTCCCTGTGATCACATATGTTTTTTCTCTAGGTGCCCCGATTTCCTCGCAAATTGCAAAGATGAGCACGTTTGCAGGTTAATTGGCTTTTGTACATTTTTCCTAGTGTGTAGGATAGAACTAGTGTATGGGAGATTGTGGTCGGTACGGACACGTTGAGTTGCAGGCCCTTTTTCCATGCTGTATGTCCAAACTAAACTAAATTAAACTCAATTTCTGGCATTGTAATATCAGCTACGAAACAGCAGAATTGCAAATTAATCTGACACAAAGTGCTGAAGTAATTTAGGTGGCATCTCTGGAGAACATGGATGCGTGATGTTTCGGGTCTAGTCCCTTCTTCAGAACATCTGTCTGAAATGTCACATCCCTGTTCTTCTGAGGTGCTGCCTGGTGCACTGAGTTACTCCAGCACTTAATCTCTTTTTTTTTGCAAACCAGTATCTGCAGTTTCTTGTTTCTGCCAAAAATTAATCTGGTTGATATTTTGTTCAATATAGCCCTTTATTGACCACATCTCAGCTGAAAATTTGATTTAGATGTCCATAATCATAATGTCACATGCACTCAACACTACACACTAAATTATGTCAATTCAATAAATATCTCTTTGAAGAGAAAAGCCTTTGTGCTTTTTCTATACATGTCTTCAGTCCCATCAACACAATTGATGCCTAACTGTCTCGTCTGTTCAGGAAATACTAAGATGGGGCTGTGAATGGTGAATTTTTCAGTGCTGCCCATATTTGCAGACAAACAATTTCAGGCAATAAACTGCTTCCATTATTTATGTTGAGCTCCTGTAAGTTCCTGAGACTTGGACATGAGACTCTTAATTACATCCCAAATGTACCATCTTCATTTCGAATGGTCACAGGCTAAGGAATTCCCACATTTAAGACCATTGACACTGCCCACCTAATAGTCTCAATTTTAGAATGCATTACTGTGTATGGTAACTAGGGCCTGTGTGAATGATATAGTCTGTGAATGACATGTGAATGACGTGGTCTGCCATTTGGGAATGTCTGAATGTAATTAGAATCTCAGTGCAGTTTGCCAATTATGCCTTTCCAGAGGATTGTGATCTTTCCTGACCATTTCTACTTGGTGGTGCTAATTTAACTTACCAGATGCATGCAAGAATTTTCTCAAAGTTGAAATAAAACCATCCTTGGCTTTCCTTGTTTGAAACCAGTTTATTGATGACTGTATGGGCAGAAATGAGCTGCAGATGCTGGTTTAAACCAAAGATAGACATAAATTGCTGGAGTAACTCTGCAAGACAGGCAGCATCTATGGAGAGAAGGAAATGGTGACATTTTGGAACGAGACTGAGAGTCATGGGAGTGAGACATTAAAAGGGGTGGAGTTCAAAGAAAATATAGAATAGATCATTGTTAGCTAGAAGAAGAAAACAACAAAGCACACAGAAATAAAATGTAATCAGGGCTGTATTCTGTTAGTTCTCTGTTGGAATAAGCTAAGGTTTATAAGGTAATTGCTTGTCCCAATAAGGACGTCACATGGATGCCAAATTTGTTTATTCTCGACAGCATAATCCACACATGAATTTAGTATTTATCTTCCGATTTACCCCTCCTGACAAAGGTGCACCCACTGACATATGTCCCCTCTATCATGATGTCTGCATTCCTGGGCTATGAATGTGGAGATTTAAGAGATAAGTAGGGGAACTGCTGGATGGGTACATGGCGCAGAAGGATGATATATCGACTGAATGATTTTCTTCTGTTTGCTTCTGCGAGCTATTCCAGAGGTTGCACACTGACTGGTAGTTCTGTTGAATGTTTGCAGTGTGTTGGAGATGCATGTGTAAATCTTTAAACAACTTAATAGAAGAATTGAATTGATTTTAGGGAAGATAATCCACTTATATATTTTAGTCCATTGTACTCTGACAAACTTTTTCAACTGTATTGCAGAGAAGAAATAGAAGGGTGATTTCACCAGTATTTCAAGTGTACTTGGGGGCTCTAATTCAATAATCGCCATTTGCCATTTCACTGTATTAAAAAAATAACACATAAGAAAGGTGTCTTCTGTAGGCGCGTGATATTTTCATTCTGTTAATTGAGTAGAGCAGCTGTTGCCAGCATTTTAAAGGTTGTTATTTTTCTTCTGTTTTCATATTTATGGAACATTTCCAAAAGGAAGGGATTGATGATCAAATTTCTGTGAAAACATAAAGCAACCAAATCTCTTCCCCCACATGCCCCTTATAACTATCAATCTAGTTATGTTTAGTTTTTTTTTCCTTCTTAACACATGGGTTAATTTTTTTTCAGAGAGATGTTCTTCCTTGGTTGCTAGAATGAGGTGAGAGTTATAGTATTGGACTCCATACGATCCCTTGGGGATTGTCAGGGTAAGGGAAAAGAGGGTGTTTGTTGTTATGGGAGAGATCTGTTCCAGAGGGCATTGCTCATTTAAGATTGAGATGAGAAGAATTTATTGTATTCTCTCAGAGGATTGCGAATCTTTGGAATTCCTTGCCACAGAAAATAATGGGAGCAGAGATAAGCATATTTCTAATCAATGGAATCATGAGTAATGGGGAAAGGACAGGAATGTTGACGAGGAATGTTAGATTGGCCATAATCATATGGAACGGTGGAGCAGGATTGATGGGATGATGGCCTACTGCCACTCACTGTACCTGCATCCAAGTTAGCGTGGGTTAGTGGCAACCAGGAAATGACTTGCGGAACTCATCCAGCAAAACACAAGACTTGCACGTACACACAGTAATGTTGAATGTCATGCATGTGGAGAAATGCTTATAGTGCCGACATATTATCAAGCAAAGGTATGTTGCACATGTTGTGAGCCTGTTTTATGCAGTCATCCTCCGGTGAAATAAAGAAAATGGTATGTTTATTTCTCTCTGGAACTATCACTCCACTTATTTACTGAATTAGTTTTGGCTACAGCAGACACAGATATGTGATTATCCATTTCAGATCATAAGTGGGCATTATTGTTGTGTCTCTGGGTTAAGCTAGCAAATAGATAAAGGGAACAGGACAGACCCATCAACGTGTACTGCAGGTCACCATTGGAAAAGTAAAACCATCATGCTCATAGCACTTTTAGCATCTTCCACATTGATTCCGATGGTTAATGTACAAAATGTGTCAGAGGTAATGGGGCGAAGGCAGGCAAATGGGGTTGAGAGGGAGTAGATCAGTCATGATCGAATGGCAGAGTAGACAATGGACCGAATGGCCTTATTCGGCTCCTAGAACTTATGAACATAAACCTACGAAATCCAAAATGCACTTCAAACACATCTTATTTTCTTAATTTTGCATTAATAGCAGTTGTTTGCATAACATGATAATGCTCAGGCATGTGAATTCCAATGTACTAAAAGTGAACCATCACTGGATCCAATTTTGATCAAATGGAATTTAATTAAGTCTTTCATACTTGCAGCAAAGGTTCATTTCATTTATTCCTCGGATGGGGGAATTCATGTATAGTTTTTTTTCTTTGACAGGATAGCACACAAACAAAAAAAATAATCAAAGGCCTCTACACATTTTTGCTGCTTCATTGACAATGCTGTAGACAGGAGGGAGTTCATAATATTGAATACTCTTGTAGTGAATGGTCCTGGACTTAAAACATTAAATGTTCTCACTTCCTAGATGCTGCGACATATGTTGAGTGATTCCAACATTTAATTTTTTCTTCACATTTTTAGCATCTGCAGTTTTTGATTTGCATATTACAGTGTGTCATGAGGCCAACTTATCTTTCTTAATTGCTGTCACCATTGCAATTTAGAAATCTTGCAATCCGTATCCAGTAAACAATAAATTTAATTGATATTTACGAATGCAAAATAGAGTTAAATCAATGGGAAATTAATCAGGCGGGAAATTAGTTGCCTGAGGAGAAAGGCCAGCCTCTCTCAGCCTTTGAGTCTTTAGTCTGTGGGTTAAGGTCTTATGCCAGATAGCTAAGTACAAACGTGAGTTTGCAACTTGAGGCAAGGTATGAGATGCGGGTGGGCTTTTGACAAATAAATTAAGGACCAAGGAAAAGGTGGTTGGAAGATATACAAATTACTTAATAATCATAAAAGGAGCATTAATTTGTTAATATACAGACATGCCTTTGTTCCCAGCCAATACTCCCAGCCTTAGGACCGCCACCTTTGAGGTCCCATGTATGTTTGACTCATCAAATTTTGATTGAGTTTACTTACTAATTTAGAAAACTTGTTTCTGTTTTTTTCTGAGAATTGTTAATTTAACAGAACTGCTATGAGCACACACTGGTACATTTATTCTATGTACCACTCTGGGGATAATAAAGGATATTGAGAAGGATATGTTTTCTCTAGATAAATAACCGAGTGATTCACTTAGAGCATGCATTAGGAGTCAATTGATTCTATTGGTCACATTACTGACAAAATTACAATGTATTCTACTTCCCTAAGTGTTAATTGTATAAACATCGAGGTAATAAGACAAAATTTCAAAGATAAAATGTTTAGCCTGAAGCAACAAGAAGTAGAATCCCTTTGCTTTAATGATCATACTGCACTGTCAAATACTGCTGTCAGTTACAAGGATGTATTTTCTTTGAAAATAAGAGTACAAGGAGAATTTGGGTTAGAAAACAATTTGTCCCATTTATTCACATTCCTCTCCACTCTACTCTCCCACAAGCCAGCAATATTTCAAATGAAGCCAATGTGTTTGTCTTTAGAACAACTTTATTCACAAATGCAATCAATATTAGAACAAAAATAATCATGCACACACCTGTCTATGGATGGTTGGGAAGGTTGGAGATTGGGGGACACTGTCTGAGAGGGTAGAGGAGACAGGAACTTTCACAACATTTAAGAAGTATCTCGAAGAGCTCCTGATTCACCAAGGCATAGGCTAGAGGCTAGTTTTCAGAAAATTGGATTAATATAGATGGGGACTTGAAGGCAAGCATGATGAATCAAAGGACCTGTTTCTGAGCTGCATGATGTATGGCTTTATAATACTTGGAATATAACAGGGCAGCTTAAAGTGCTTTCATGGGCCCCTCATGGATAGGCGTGTGGGATACTTTGAGGCTGGGGCAAAATTAGTTAGAAGGTTGACAAGGAGAGGTTGTCAGGATGAGGTGAGGGGCAAAAGGTTCAGGAGGTGAGACGGGAGCAAACAAGAGGCAAGAAGCCCAAAGAGACAAACAGAAAAAGGAAATTAAAGGTCAGTCGAATTCACTTAGAGGAATGAAGGTTATTTGATGTGATGGAGACCTGGATAAATGCTTTGGGCACGAATTTAATATTATCACCAAGTCCAATGATAATTCTAAGGTGCAAAAGCAAATTTCTACAGATGCCATAAATTTGAGATAAAAATATAAAATGCTGAAAACACTAATCTGTTGGGAGAAGACCAGAGAATGGGATTGAGAGGGAAAGATAGATAAACCGTGATTGAAGGGTGGGGTAGACTTGATGGGTTGAATTGCCTAATTCTGCTCCTATAACTAATGATGCTAAGATTTTATTGTGGGAAAAAACAAACTTACAGGAAGACTGGATTCACCTTAGAGCATGCACAGGCCATATCCTTGCTCTGCATCAACTCCATTGGCATTATCGTGCTTCTGAAAGAGAAAGCAATGAGATTAAGTGCGATTCCAGGTACATTTCGACATTAACACTCCACTATGTAACTGAAGGATCGATCAACTTAAAGAGGCCCTAACCTTTGGAAGAACTCTTGCCTGTCCCTTACATCTCAATCCCTACATAGCTTCCACCAGAAAGATGGCATAGGAACAATTAATAATTTATCCAGCCTACTGAAAGTGGTTAGCAATGCTTATAGTCTACAAATATGGCTTTTGCCTCACTCGTTAGGTCTTTGCTCCCAATTGTCATGTTGCCCGGTGATGTAGTATCACTCTGCATTATGTATAGGAAGGAACTGCAGATGCTGGTTTAAACTGAAACTAGACACAAAATGCTGGACAGGCAGCATCTCTAGAGAGAAGGAATGGGTGACATTTCGGGTTGAGACCATTCTTCAGGCTGAAGAAGTCTGTTTTTTAATTATCAAGAGCAATGACACATGGATGTTAAGATGGCGTAGTCCCACTGTGCTGAATTTGTTGTGGTGTTAATATTCTTTAATTATAGTAGCACATAAAAAAAGCTTGAAAGTGACATCATTAGCAAAGTGGTTCCCATGCAACCGCCATTTGCGCCTTCCAATAATTCTTAGGGGATTGCACTGGAAAAGAGGATGAACATACAGAAAGAGTTTGGGTAATGGTTAACTTGATTGAGGGAAATCTATCCATTGTGGATAGATTATGTGCAATTTCATCAGAATGAATATTGCTGTTGTCAACTGTTGCCAACCCTACTCAACTAATTAATGCTAATATTGTACAACCTTGCACTTAGAATGCAACATTAATTTCCTATATTTCGTATTAGCTATTCAAGTCAATGCTGCATTTCAGTATTTGCAATTTTGTTCTCCAGTGCTAAGTTTTTCCATGAATAATTTACAGATCTCTAACAACATGTGGCCCACTCTAACGCTTTCTACCAGCTGCACAGATTCAATGGCAAAATCTAATCTGGGAAATTAGGAAATACTGGAATATTGAGGGAAAGCCCCATTCTGAGAGCAGACTCCAACTGAATGAGATGTTGAACCAATGTTGCAACTACATTCGCAAAAGATTACACGATACTTAAAGGAGAACCAAAAGATTATTTCTCATCTCCTGGATGATATTTATACCCAACTTTCAATCTGCAGTTTGGGGGAACAGAAGGATGAGATTCTTAGATCTATACTTTGGGGGATTTAAAACAACAATGTTTTTTTTTTATTGAAACATACAATATTATTATGGGAGGGTGGTTATCAAAATGTTTCCATTTATGGGAGCAATTCAAAATGGAGGGACTACAAGGTTATGAGTGATCATATAAAACTAAGGCGTATATGATCTTTTCTTGGAAGGCAGTGAATCTTTGATATTTGAAACTATATAGAGGAAAAAGGCCCATTTCTGGAAGGTCATGACATTGAAGATTGTGGCGCACTGGCACAGAACAGGAGATGAAGTATGGGCAGATCAGCTAAGATTATGTAGAATGATGGGGCAGCCTTAAGGGGCCGAGTTCTTAACATTAGTTCCAGATAATCCTATAGATCAATATCAATAATATAAATTAGAAAATTCTGTAAATAGTGAACAGATCAGGCCACATGTGGCCAAGAGATTCAACGGTGAAGAGTGTTTAATTGTCATATGTATAGACAACAAAACAATACAAAATTCTTACTTGCAGCAGCATAACAGACCTGCAAAAAAAAAATACACTTGGATAATATTTGATAAACAAAAATCAGCAGAAGCAGAAACAGATTGACTGTTTCAAGTCAAAGACTCTTTGTCAGAACAAGGAAAGAGACAAGAGGATCCCCTTAAACTACATTGAAGGTGCAGGAGGAGGGAATATGTAGTTAGGATAAAACATGGTTGGCAATGGGGTGACTATCTTTAATCAAGATTATCTGGGCAATGGATGAATGGGATAATTAGAGAGTTAGAACATTGGTATAGGTTTATTATTACACATGTACCGAGTGTAACAAAATATTTGCAGGATCCGGCTCAATGATTAGAGAAAGCACACGCTGAAAAGCACAATTGACTGATTAAAGCAAAAAACAAGTAACAACACAAAAAAAACTATCAATAAAGTAACAATACAAAATAACATGTCTCATGCTCCTCTGAGCTCTCTCTCTCCCTCTCCCTCTCCCTCTCCCTCTCCCTCTCCCTCTCCCTCTCCCTCTCTCTCTCTCTCTCTCTCTCTCTCTCTCTCTCTCTCTCTCTCTCTCTCTCTCTCTCTCTCTTCTCTTCTTTCTCTTTCTCTCTTTCTCCTCTTTCTCTCTTTCTCTTTCTCTCTCTCTCTCTCTTCATGATTTCATGGTAGAAACATTTATTGATATAATCTCTAAAAACAACAGGTGATTATGTGTCAAACTAGGTCCAGGAGTTCGCAGATTAGTTTGGATGGGATTGTCGTGTTGTAGGTGAAGATATAGTCAATAAATAGTAGTATGACGTAGGAGTCCTTGTTGCCTGGGTGTTCCAGAGATGGGGTTAGGGCCAAGGAAATGGCATCAGCTGTGGACCTGTTGAGATAGTAAGCAAACTGCAGTGAATCAAGGCTGGCTGGAAGGCTGGAGTTAATGTGTGCCATCTCCAGTGTCTCAGAAGCAAGTTATGATGGTGGATAACAGAGGCACTGGACAGTAGAGGCACAAAATGCTGCAGTAACACAGCAGGACATGCAACATCCCCGGAGAGAAGGAATGGGTGCTGTTTCGGGTCGAGACCCTTCTTCAATCTGAAGGCTGAAACCACTCAGGCTATACATGTCGTCCACTCCCAGAGCAAGCAATGGAGAGAAGAAAAACAAGCTGAGCTAATCTCACAGATGGATGACCAATCTGAAGAAGGGTCTCAACCTGAAACGTCACCTACTCCTTCTGTCCAGAGATGCTACCTGTCCTGCTGAGTTATTCCAGCATTTTGTGTCTATCTTATATTTAAACCTGCATCTGCAATTATTTTCTACATATATTAAGGCATGCTATCATACTTTTCTTTAGCACTGGAATGATAGCGGTCTTCTTGAAGTAAGTGAGGACTGCAGGATGGAATAGTGAGAGGTTGAAGGTCTGTGTAAATACCTCTACCAGCTGCTCCGTCCACAGAGATTCTGAGGACATGACCAGGGTGTCCATCCAATGTTGTTGCTTTCCACAGATTCATATTTGGCAGGGCCAACCCTGAGGATGAAAGAGTTATGTTATGCACAGCAGGAAGACATGCCTAACCACTCAGGCTATACATGTTGTCCACTCCCAGAGCAAGCAATGGAGAGAAAAAAAAAACAATCTGAGCTAATCTCACAGATGGATGACCAATGCAAAGCGAGAAATGAGTATTTGCTGCTTCACTGGCTTGGTTTTGAATCCTTCTCTTTGTTTTTCATTATCAGACAATGTTGAGAATTGAAAACCTGAATTATGAAAATTCCTCAAGGAATCTATAAACTCCACCTATTAAATGCTTTATACATAAAACATTGTATGCAAATGCTAGATACAATGTTTTTGAAGCTATTTTGCTCTACTCCTCACACAGTGTTATATACAGTGAGTATCTTCAGTGTAGCTCCATGGATGGAGATCATGGAATGAGGCCCTGTTGTAGAATGTCGAATGGCTGAGAGATTGGTGGCACCATTACTTGGGTGAAATGTTAAACTAACATCTGCCTTCCCAAGTAGATGTGAAGGCCAGCATGGTAAATGTCACAAATTGAGTTGGAGGCTTCACGCCACCAAGAATATAATAAACAGTCTTGTTTTTTTTACTGTCATTTTGTGGATCTTTCCATGCACATAGAAAGCATGTTATATCTATCATATATTGTGAGACAGTTGTAAAATGCTCCAGAGAACATAGAATATTAAACAGTAGAGCACAGGAACAGGTGCTTTGTCCTCATATCTGTGATGGGTATAATTCCAAATGTAACTAATCTCCACTGCCTGCATGTAACTCATATCCCTCCATTCCCTGCATATCCATGTGCCTATCTAAAAGCCTCTGGAAAGCCAGTCTTGGATCTACTTCCACAACCACCCCAAGCAGCATATTCGAGGAAACTAGCACACTGAAAAAATGTCAAGAAAAAACTTGCACATGCACGTCTCATGCACATCTCATGAAACTTTACACTTCTGTCCTTAAAGCCATGTCCTCTACTCTTTGACATTTCCAGGCTGGGGAAAGGTTTCTGACTGTTTATCCTATTGACATTCAAGAGAACGCATTTTTGTCCAACCCCTCTTCATAGCTAATGTCAGGCAGCATTCTGGTAAAGCTCATCAGCAGCCTCTTCAAAGTCTCCACATCCTTTTTGTAATGGTGTGCTGTGCATCATATGCAACCTTCCAAATACAACATAAACAAAGTCCTAAAAGGCTGCAATATGACTTCATGACTCTTATACTTAAGGGCCTGTCCCACTTAGGCTGTTTTTAGGTGACTGCAGGCGACTATCATAGTTATAGCTGGTCACTGAAAAACCAGCGACTTGACCCCCCCCCTCGACATAAAATTTGAAATAGAATCATTACTTTAACAAAAAAAAAACGAAGTCAGCGCCGGCGACAACCTACGATAACCTGGCGACAACTACAACAGCACCTACGTCAGGAGAAGTCAAGCTATGCTCATTGGCGTCAAACCCACTGTCGCCGACTGTCTTCAGAAACCGCTACAACTCTTTGGGCGACTGAGGAGACTACTCACGACCATACAGGCAAGACCCCAGAGACCATGTGGTGATAGCCTAGTCGCCTAAAAAATTGCTTAAGTGGGACAGACCCTCTATGCCCCAATCAATAAAGGCAGGCATACCATATACCTTCTTGACACTCTATTGACTTTTGTTGCAATTTCAGGGTGCTATGGACTTGGACCCAAAGATACCCCTGTACATCAATGTTGTTAAGAGTCTTGCCATGAACTTTCCTCTTACATTCAACCTCCTAAAGTCCAACACCTCATACTTGATTAGATAAATTTTAATTTGCCATTGAGCTGTCTGCAGTCAGAAAAGGTCTTGTAGGGTTTGCTAGATTATAAATGTAAGATTTGCCTCTTTCATGTTGTTTAGATGGCTCTGTGACCAATGTTATTTATGACTGAAACTGGGAGAAATTCCTGCCCTCTGGCCTGGGATATCTCGAGCTAGTGGTGCTCAGTTGCTGAAGACTGCAATTTTTAGAGATTTGGACCAAGAGTGAAAAAGGAAGATGAAATTGTGTAAGGAAGTTGATTTAATGTAAAAGAATCAATCACAATTTGATGTGCCATGGACTGGATAGATTCTGTTCATTTGCAAACCTTTTATGAGACGGAAGATCAACCTATAGTTCACCATTGCTGTTCTATCCAATGCACAAGGGATTTGATTTGTTCTGACGGGCCACGTCATTTCTTTGATGTTCAGTGTTGCTCGAAGTCATGATCTATAATCTTACAGGACTTTGTTCTGTTTGTCACTCATAGCCTTGCAGAGACGAAACACAGCTGTTCTTGGGTTCGGTAGCACTGTTGGCATCATGTAGTGCTAATTTCCTTACGGCTACATTGCCCTAAAGGGTACTGATACATAATTAGTGTGCTTCACACATTTGACCATATAATGTACTTCAGCAAGTAAAGTGTTCCAAGTAAGATGGCATGTTGACATGTTTCATACTAATTTGCAGACTTGCAGCGGATGATCAGCTATGATCTCATTGAATGGAAGCTCAGGCTCCAGGGGTTGTGTGTCTGATTCCTTTATGTTCACCGTGACAGGAAAGGAATATATTCCCCATCTTTGTATTTTAAAATTACAAAGCCTTCTTGGTTCATAGTACTGGTTGTAGTGCTTTTCCATAGCTGGTAAATGGCACTGAAGTAATTTCAGATATGACCAACAGCAGGCAAATTGTTCAAACATCTGTATGACTTGGGGCAATGGGTTTGGTGCATTTCTGCAATGTGGGCCTATGAAAAGTTGACCCCTTGGCAATCAACATGAAGTCATCTCAACACATGAATGATATTTTGCATGGAGAAGGCATGCTGTGTGCAATGTCCATTAAAGGCAATGCTAGATCCCTGAATGATAGTTATCACAGCATAGTGGTAGAAAACACAGTGGTAGAAAACACAAAGGCTCTTGAAAATGTTGATCAGGAAGTTTAGAAATGACAGCCCCTTTAAGGGAAATTTAGGGCCAGCTGGTGTCTTTCTAATTCCAGTGCTGCTTTCCACTGAAGTAATTATAAAGTCTTTGAATTTTAGAGTTCAATAAAATACTTTGACTTGCAAATGCTCTTAAGTGTGCAACCAATCAACTCCTGTTAAAGACATGTGCAGGAAGGAACTGCAGATGCTGGTTTAGAATGAATATAGACACAAAATGTACTCAAGAGCGAGTTAGATATGGCTTTTTGGGCTAACGGAATCAAGGGATTTGGGGAGAAAGCAGAAGCAGGGGTACTGATTTTGGATGATCAGCCATGATCATGTTGAATGGCGGTGCTGACACGAAAGGCCGAATGTTCTACTCTTGCACCTATTTTCTGTGTATCTGTGTTTGAATGTATCTGTATTTCTTTCTTTTTTTAAATATATTTTTATTAGAGGTAAACAATAAATTGGCAAACACATATTATGGTAGAAATATTTTGTGTATATCAATCATACATTATGAATAATATCAATTGAATCATTCTGCCTCTAATAGTTTTTTTTAATAGATTAAGGGTAATAAAAAAGAAACAGAGAAAAAAAAAGAGAGAAAAAAATAAATCAGAAGGAATGGAATAATTTACCATTAATACATCATTGGAGATAAGGTCAAGGAATATAGAGTATAACTTTTCATCTGATCCTGAGTCCAAGTTTCAGTTAGGTTCCCCTGCTGAACCAATGTACCCTTTAAAGTAATCGATGAAAGAAGACCATATTCTAACAAAAAGTTCTTGTTTGTCCATTAAGGCAAATCTGATTCTTTCCAGGTTTTGGGTCTCCGACATTTCCATAATCCACATTTTAATTGTGGAGGTAATAGGGCCTTTCCAAAATTTTAATATTAATTTCTTCCCGATTATTATACTGATAGCTAGGAAATTTTTTTGGTTTGTTGTAATTGTTAAACTTTTTTCTGATATTCCAAGTATTATTAGTTTGAGTCCGGATCCAGTTTAGTATTAATAACTTCAGAAGTTATTCTAAAAATCTCAATCCAGAATTTTTAAATTTTTATACAATTTGCAAAAGTATGTGTTAAGTTCGCCTCTAGATGCTGACATTTATTGCAGATAGGAGAGACATGTGGAAAGAATTTATTCAGTTTAACTTTTGAGTAATGTAATCTGTATAATACTTTAAATTGTATTAAAGCATGTCTGGCATTTAATGAGCATTGATGTATATATTGTAAGCTTTTGTTCCAAATATCTTTCGTTATGGTTTGGCTTAATTCATTTTCCCATGTATGTCTATGTGATTCCGTCGATGGGACCTCGCTATCTAAAAGGACATTATAAATATAAGTTGTTAGTTTTTCTGTATTAGGATGCTTATTCAAACATTCATCAAGGATTTCTTGTTCCCTATTCCTATAATCGTGTATTTGATTTAACATAACCTTTAAATTGTAGATATCGAGAAAAAAAATATTTGAGTGTAGTCCATAAATCTGTTGTAACTCATGAAATAAAAGAAAAGTGCCTTTCTTATAAAGATGTTCAATCTTTTTAATTCCATAATTTTTCCATTGTGTGAAACCTTTACCCAGCATGGAAGGTTTGAATAAGGGATTGTTTACAATAAGGAGACAGAGTGGTATATTATCCAATTTTAAAGCCTTTTTTAATTTATCCATATTTGTGTACCACTATGTATTATAGGGTTTTCCCTATAGGTTTTTTGTGCAGTTTTGTCGGTGCAAACAAAATCAAACAGATTTCAAAAGGTAAACAGTCCTCCTTTTCAATCCTTAACCAGTGTGGTTGTTATCCATTTCTTCCAGCCAAAAATTCATGTTTTTAATATGGACTGCCCGAAACCTCCATTAATCTTTGATTTACATAAATGTTTTTAACTTATTCTATGATTCTTATAATCCCAAATGAAACTTGTAACATTAGAGTCGACTTTAAAAAAAAAAAGATTTTGGAATATATATCGGGATTGACTGGAATAAGTACAATAATTGTGGCAAAAAGATCATTTTTATAGGAATTCTCTCTCTGGAATTCTCTGCCACAGAAGGTAGTTGAGGCCAGTTCATTGGCTATATTTAAGAGGGCGTTAGATGTGGCACTTGTGGCTAAAGGGATCAGGGGGTATGGAGAGAAGGCAGGTACGGGATACTGAGTTGGATGATCAGCCATGATCACATTGAATGGCGGTGCAGGCTCGAAGGGCCGAATGGCCTACTCCTGCACCTATTTTTTTCTATGTTTTTCTATGTTTTTCTATAGCATTTATTCTACCAAACATTGAAATGGGAAGTGTTTTCCAATATTGAATATTCTTGTTTAGGTTATTTAGTAAAGGTGGGAAATTTGATTTAAATAAAGAAGTATACATCTTAGTTACATAAATACCTAAATATTTAAAATTTTCCTCAACTATTTTAAAAGGTGATTGTTGTAGTGTATGTAAATTGAGTTCCGTTATTGGCATGATTTTGCTTTTATTCCAATTAATTCTATATCCTGAAAACTGACCAAATTGAGTTATTAGATATAATAAATTTGGTATACTAGTTTCTGGCTTTGTAATATATATTAATACATCATCTGCATATAAAGAGATTTTATTCATTGTGTCTTTAGTATTGTACCCATGTACTTCTGTAAATAAATATGACCATTCTACCTGATCAAAGGCTTTTTCGGCATCTAGTGAAATAATTGCTAGATCTGCATTAGCAATTCTATTTGAGTATATAATATTAAATAATCGTCTCAGATTGTAAAATGAGTAATGTTTTGGGATAAAACCTGTTTGGTCGGGGTGTATTAATTTGTTAATCACTAAGCTCAATCTATGAGATAGGATTTAAGTTAATATTTTCTGATCAGTATTTACGAGAGCTATTGCTCTATATGAGGGCAGGTCTTCCAGATCCTTATCAGTTTTGGGTATAAGTATTATTGTAGATTTGTTTAAAGTTTCCAGGAGTTTCTGTTGAGTATAAACGTGTTTATACAGTGTTTGTAAGCGTGGAGAAATCAGATCATAATTTTTTTAATAAAATTCGGAGCTTAGGCCATCAGGGCCTGCGGCCTTTCCATTTTTTAAAGATCTATTTGACTCTTCGATATCTTCCATCGTTATTTCAGCACGTAATAATTCTTGCTCTTGCAAACCTAAACCTTTAAGGTTACATTTCTGTAAAAATGCTTCCATTCCTGTTGATTGTTCTGTCACTTTAGTTGAATAAAGATTTTGAAAGTATTGTGAAAATCTGTCATTAATATCTTTAGGGAGTGTTAATATTTGTCCCTTATCTAATCTAATCTTATGAATCATTTTTTCCCCGTCCAATTTACGAAGCTGACGTGCTAATAGTTTTTGTGGTTCATCGCCAAATTCAAAATTTAATTGTTTTGTATGTTGATAAAGTTTTATTACTTGGTCAGTGTATATTTTATTTAACTTATATTTTGGTGCTGCAATTTTATTATGTTTTGCCAATGAAGGTGCTCCTGCATTTTCTATGTCTAATTGCCTTATTTCCATTTCCAATGTCTGTTGTTTATCCCTATTCTTTTTATTAAGGAATGCCTGGGAGGAGATTAATGCCACTTGTATAAATGCTATAAATGTTTCCCAGAGAAGGGAGGCAGAAATTTCAGGCTGGTCATTGACCTCAAAAAACATATTAATCTGTTCTACAAGATATTCACAACATACCTTTTCATTTAAAATTTGAGGATTTAGTCTCCATTGTGTCTGTTTATTGTCCATTCCGTTTAGTTTAATCATAAACGTTAATGGAGCATGGTCCGAAATTATAATGTTATGATATTGCGAGTTGGAGGTGAATGGAATAAATTTAGAATCTACTAAGAAATAGTCTATCCTTGAATATGTTTTATGCACAGGTGAATAAAATGAATATTCTCGTCCGGATGGATTTTCAATTTCCAGACATCCTTAATGTTGCTAGTATTAATATATGAGTTTAAAAATTCACTTGACTGAGATTTTGATCTTCTTTGAGTTGATGATCTGTCTATATAAGAATCTAGTGTACAGTTTAAGTCTCCGCCATTTGTTAAATTATTTTGTGTGCATTCCGGAATAGTATTAAGTATTCTCTTGAAGAACAATGGGCTATCAAAATTTGGTCCATATACATTAAGGAGAGTCACTTTTTCTAGTATAACTTGCCTACTACTACAATATATCTGCCGTCAATATCTTCTATAGTTGATATATGTTTGAAAGGTATACCTTTATGGATTAATATTGTAACCCCTCTAGAATTATGTGTGAATGAAGAATGATACGTTTGAGCAATCCATTTTGCTTTCAGTCTAGGTTGCGCTTCCTTTTTAAGATGAATCTCCTGGAGGAATATTATATCTGTTTTAAATGGTTTTAAATGAGCTAATACTCTGCCTCTCTTGATAGGTTCATTAATTCCCTTAACATTCCAACTACAGAATGTAATTCCTTCACCCCCAGTTTTCACTTTTACGTCTTGCATCTTATGATTAAGGTGGTTTATAATAGACCAGATAGTCAGCACGTTAAACCATACCTTACACCCGAACCTCAGGTAGATGAATTTTAGATCTTGTAGGTTTTCTTCTTGGTCATATCTCCTTAAATAATACTTATAATTCCATAGACAATGGTTATATTCCAGTAGTGGAATAATTAATAATCTCAAAGTAAGTAAAATATTAGTGTCATATAACAAAAATATTAGTCCACGATTAGTCAAAAAGTATCAACTTCCAGGAATCCAGTACTTCATGTACAGAAGCTACGAGAGCTTCTTTAATTTCTTCTTTAATTTCTTTTTTAAAAGTTTTCAACTCATCCGTGAAGTTATGTTTAAGTTTTTTCAATTCTTCCATTATGTTTGAGATATCTTGAGCGAGGAAACTTCTTAATTCTTCCACATCTGTCTTTTTCGTCTTTGAGATCTCTTCTTGGGACGCTGTTAAACCTGAGCCCGAGGCTTCAGCTGGGCCTACTTGTTTGGACCTACCGGTTTTTCTCAGTTTGGGGGGGGGGGGGGTATGATGTGTAGACATACCGCCAGTGTCGTCACGTGCCTGATGACGTCACAAGCTGTCATGATGATCAGCCATGATCATATTGAATGGCGGTGCAGGTTCGAAGGGCCGAATGGCCTACTCCTGCACCTATTGTCTATGTTTCTAAGCTTTTTGCAAGCAGGCGGTAGAGGTGTAGTGCAGGTAAGTCCTGATTTTTTCCCCCGTTTTCACAGAAATTTCCCGGAGCTAAACGGCGCGAGTCTGCCTTACTCCATAGCACCGCCGGAAGTGTGTATCTGTATTTCTGTGTTTGTAGAATGCTCTTTTGCAGCCACAGATGACTGTGGAGGCTTACACATTGGGCATTTTTAGGGCAGAAATTGATAGATTAATACAAGTTAAAAGGCTAATTGTTTTAAGTAGCCTATCCAAATAACAAACTAATCCCATTCACACAAGGATTCACAATATAACATGATTTTTAAATCTTAGTGTCATGAACTTATATGCCAAATGGAAGGAATTTAATGTTTTAATCCCCATAAATTAATCTAGAAATATCCACTCTCAATATAATCAAAATTATTATTTTTTGCACAATACATGTGACTAAAAATGTTGTGGATATTTAGTATAAAAATATTGATTATGGATAGACAATTACACAAAATATAGGCGATTTATGACTGTCCAAAAAAAAGAGAATTTTAATCATCTTGCAAGTGGGTGTTTCTGGAATGCGATCGATTGGAACATTGTCATTGCAATGAATTTTAACCCCATATCGACAGGCAAAGACATGGCCGAATCGTTTGGGGACTAAATGACATTTTCGCGTCATAAAATTAGACTAAAGCCACCCCAAGAAGCAAGATTATACGTGATATAAATGACTAACCCTTTGTTTTGTCCTGATATTACGGTCCGTCATGTTGAAGGCATTGAGGACGTTCAAAGTTGGCTTTTACTTTAATCCAACGATTAAATTGTCCAACCGATTAAAAAACAAACTGGGAACAGAAGTCCGATCGATTTTTTGTTTCACCGACTAGCAGCCCGACGAAATCCCTCTCAGACAAGCGACACAAACCTGCATTTTAATCTCGCCCTCCCCCCAACAAAGGTGCCGTAGTCGCACACACAGCCCATGGCAGATCTGCAGCGCGGCTGAAGGTAGGTTTTGTAACAGCACTACATGAAGAGGAGGGGGAGGGAGTGATCAGCGATGAGGGGAAATGAGCCTTCCCCGTGCAGTTAGGGGCTACGGATGAGTGGTGGAATATTGCATTGGGGGAACAATTTGCATTGGGGGAACGGGTGAGTGGTGGAATATTGCGTTGGGGAATGGGTTGCATTGGGGGACCTGCCCTCCCATGTGACTGGGACCCAATGGGTCCCACTCAGTCTAGTGCAATCTTATAACCTGTTGTACATCGATCCTGGTACAGTGCAGGAAATATTTCACAGGTCGGGCAGCATCCCTGGAGGAGGAAGCAGAGTTGATGAGCACTGGTGGAAGCATGGAGAAATGCTTGTTGGTTTGCAGGAAGTCAGATGCAGGTGCATCCCATCTTTTGCATGTCCAATGCAGTCACCAAGAATTTGAAACACCAGGGGCTGAGTCACGACTTGTTATACTTTGCAACCAGCCTCTCAATTTTATGGTAGCCCCCGGGGTTATCATTTTTCATTTAAAAAACAATTTTTGTTAAGTTTTAATTTATTTTCTACTTCACTGAATATTTATATTTTTAATTCATTCACAGCTTAACATGTCATTAGGATAATAATATATGATTGAGACGATTAAATATAAATACTTTTATTTAGTTGATTTTTATTTATTTACTAGACTAAGTGGGACCCGTTGGGTCCCTGTCACATGGGAGGCCTGGTTTCCCCTAACACAACCTGTCCCCAACGCAATATTCCACTTCTCACCCGTTACCCCAATGCAACCATTCCCCCCCACACAATATTCCACCACTCATGCATAGCCCCCAACTGCTAAGGTGTGGCTCATTTCCCCCCATCCCCCAGCACTCCCTCCCCCTCCTCTTCACCCTCCCTCTTCTTTCCCCTCTCCTCTTCCCCTCCCCAATCCCTGCCTCACCTCTACCTCCCTTTCTTTTCCCCTACCCTCAGTCACTCCCTCCCTCCCTCCGTAACACCTGTCCCCTTCCTACCCACCTCCTATCTCTCTATCCCCCACTCCTCACCTCCCCCTATCCCCCAAAATCCCTCCTCACCTCCCCCACTGCCCTTTCCCTCACACCCCCCACCACTCCCTGTATTCCCCCTCCTCCCCCACTCTCCTTCCTCACCTCCCCCACTTTTCTCCCTCTCCCTCCCTATCCCTACCTCTTCCTCAATCCCCCTATGCTCCAACCTCACCTCCCCAGGATCTCAAGGGTACCGCCCCGTTCCCTCCTTGCGTGCCCAGAGCAGCAATGCCGCTGCCCTCAGAGTGAGGCTCAGCGCCCAGTCCTCGGATAGGCAAGGCTTCTCCTTGCCCCCGGAACCCACTATGTGGGCCCGGAGCAGCAGCAGCCGTCAACCTCAGAAC